>JAULUF010000001.1:14020000-15307500 GCA_031834385.1 Semotilus atromaculatus | reverse complement strand
AATAAAATATGACAAGAACTCAAGAGTTATCAAATTAGTTGATATTTCACTGGTTTCGGCCATCCTTCTGTTAAGAGATTCACAAATGGAATTAGGTTGAATAGCTATCAGCTGTTAAATTTATATTAGAAATGCCAATTGCCAAAATGTTAACATTATATAATGCCAATTTAGGTCAACCAATTACCAAGCAATGCTTAATTTTGTTCAGTCTGTGGTGTAAAAAGGTTGCATTAGCAATTAAAGAAAAAAACAGTTAAGCAAAACATGGTCAGGTCAAAGTGTCTGATAATTTTTGGTCCCAATTTTTTATAAATAGTCCACTGTATTAAGAATTTTTGAGTATAACGTCACAGTTTACTTTATTTTGCCATCCTCACTTACATAAATGAACTATAGTGTCCTGCACCCACTAGTAAAAAAATATCACAAATGATATCTGGTGTCTGAATAATGATGGTTTGACTATATATAAAACGTTAAAATATTTCTTAAAAAATACGTTATTTTACAATGATGCATGCATCAAAGCGCAAACCGGGACACTTTTTATATCGACCTGAAAACGTCCCCTTATCTCACCTGTTCCAGCATGTTGTTCAGTCTCTCTGCCTCCAGGTCTATGACAAACGTCTTTTCCTGCCTACGGTCCAGGTCTTCGAGAAGCTGTCGGTAACTGGCATCATTAAAGTTCTCAACACATATAGCGCTGACCTGCCAACCGTTCTGGCCAGCCTTTTCCATGATGGCCTGTAGTATAGAATAACCTATGACAAAAAAGGGACAGTGAGGCATTTGATCAGCATGTGCATCAAACCACCGAAGGCTTGAACCATTGAGCCACGGCTCCAAATTATCAGAAAGAATGTGATTTGTGGCATTTTCAGTGAGTCATTCCTGCACCAGTGCGGTACTCTCATCTGCAACTGCAGGCCTGTGAGCGATCACGTGGCACAGATCGTAGGGCGCTGATACCAACCTCCTGTCCTTTCATGCAGAATCATTTTAGGCCTCAATCCCCATCCATTGAAGCTTACAGTCCCAGAAGCCTCAACAGTGCTCAGAGAAATGGACAAAAACACCCTTCTTCATGAAACTAATCTCCTGCATCCCTAAAATAGAAGCCAACATCATGCAGGCGTGCCGGTAAAATTGGAAGTCAGAAAGAACTGCTTTTTGTCATCTTCTCCAAGGTGTGATTGAGGCTTCCTGAGAGCTCCATTACAGTGCTTATGATTCCAGTTACAGTCCTCAGAGCTGCTTGTACTAATCAGACAGGGATGGTGTTGGATATGTTAATCTAGCTGTTTGAAACAGGCACTCGGAGCCGCTGAGGCCCACTTGACTCCAAGATGAGCAGATGTCCCTGTAAAACGGACCCTTATGGTCACAATCAGAATTTGGCAACGCAGCTCACTCGGTTCCAATATTTAATAGATTAACCTGTGCTTGATCTGGCAACTCTTTAGCTAATTGGGGTGGCGTGTCTGTTTGTAGCCTAAATGTTAAATTTGGGAGGTATTTTATGTTAGTATATGGGTCTATCGCAGATGACAATAAAGTTTTTTTTTTTTTTATCTTACCCAGTAAAAATGTTAATATTACCCCTATATACATTTTCACACATCTCAAAGTGATAGTTCACCCAAAAATTCTGTCATAATTTATTCACCCTCACATTGTTTCAAACCTGCATGACTTTCCTTATTGTTTTTTCTTAAGTGTTTTTTTTTTCTCCTTTTTCTTCAATTTAGTGATATTTTGGGACAAACTAACTTTCATTTTATAGACAAAAACTTTTTATAGACAAAAATTTTTTTATATATATATATATATATCTTTGTTTTGCATTCTGCATATGGAAGAAAGAAATACAGGTCAGGAATGACATGAGGGCGAGTAAATTATGACAGAATGAATCATTATTTTATAAGGTGAAAAAGTATATTTGCAAATTGTATGAAAAGCATTAGTTGCATTACAACCTGACCTAATAAACAAAAAAAATATATTTATAATAATAATAATAATAATAATATATATTAAATTTTATTTCAGAAATTAAAAACATGCAAGTATGCAAGTAAAAAAAGAGGCACTAGGACATGTTAAAACTGTGTATTTAATCCATTCATGCAACTGGCAGATGCTTTTATCCATAGCATTTCAAGGTATGCGTTTTATCGGCATTTGTGAAAATCAAATCCACAACCCTGGTGTTGCAGCATCATGCTTGTACCAGTTAAGCTTCAGGAACATTATGCATTAAATGCTGGTTGAGCATCCATGGTGTTTACCAATGCCCTGATGCTCTCGGGACACGTGTAACACAAATAGTCAAAAATTTACATATCAAAGCACTGTACATGATGGCTGATGTGGACATTTTAACATGCCAGTGTGTTAAACAAACAGCAATCAGTCAAGTAGCCTGATTACATACACATTCACAAGCAACACACTAAACCTGCTCTGTACTCAATATCTGCAGAAACCTGCAGTATCGACCACGAACTCGGAGCTAAAATTCATCCGCCATCTATTTCAAATCTCAGCCTCTGCTGCTAATAATTCAAGCCCCCAGTGAAGAATTGAGCTCTGATTAATAGCTGATAAATCAGTAGCTAGGGGTGTCATGTGCATATGTGAAATATCCATGTGTGTGCAAGAACCAACGAGATCCAAAATCAGCTGCCAGCATCCACCCTTCCCCCCCCCTCATCTTCCATCCAGCCCAGCAGGGGGAAGTAGCTTTGTGTGTGTGTGTGTGTCTGTGTGTGTGTGTCTGTGTGTGTGTGTCTGTGTGTGTGTGTGTGTGTGTGTGTGTGTGTGTGTGTGCGTGTGTGTGCGTGTGTGTGCGCGCAATGGGGTAGGCATAGACAGAGAGAGGAAGAGAAGGACAGCAGACCATGAAAATATAGTGAAGTGCCAACCTTTTACACTAAACCATTCATCATGTCCACATCCCAGTCAGATTGTGTCTGCTCAGAAGCTCTCACAGCAGACAGAATCTAAAGCAACTCAGCCAGTAGTCTAAACAGGACAAATCTGTGCTTTTCAAGACCACAAAAGCACTAATATAATTGGCCAACCGGTAGGACATATACATTGATAATCTGAATGTCTTTTCTGACAGTTGTCGCAATCATTTCAGAAGTGACGGGAGCACTGACCAAGTTTTGGAAAATCATTTTCTTTTTTTCCTTAAAGGAATAGTTCACTCCAAAAGTAACTGAATAATCCATATGTGGCGAACAGGACGAGGCCGAGGGACGTGAGAGAACGGCGCGAGGCCGGTGACGTTCATTATACCACTCACGCCACCGGCCTCGCGCCGTTCTCTCACGTCCCTCTGCCTCGTCCTGTTCGCCACACCATATTACACTATATAATCACTCCAGTACTTTTCAAACACCTTCATCTATTAATCTTGGGGGTTTATGCCTCACTCAAATGTACCCTTTTATAAGTATAGTTGTGTGTGTGCGTAATTATTTATAAATAAGAATAAAAAAAATGTATTATTACAAACAACAATGTATCAATAATAATCAAAAAATTATAATAATAATACATTTTTGCCTTCTTTTAAAACATTGCTGTTGCTGCAATAGTGCAATAAGCCTCTCAAGGCTGTGCATTACTGTAAGTATCACCAATAACTTGAACGGAATGTATTTTTCGAGATGACACAAAATCTATTTTAAACATGTTTTTAAAAGAAATAAAGTATATGGATGTGTAGAGGAGGACATAAACTGCAATCTGCAGTTGGTCCATCCTCCAGCTATGGATTTTACAGTGTTTACAGGCACAACATAAAAGTGGATGGGCTATCTGTAAAAAATCACTGTAAAGTGGAGTCTCTCTTGAGGCTTTATTGCTTTATGTAAAAAAAAAAAGTGTCTAATTTACTGTATAAACACTTGATAAAGCAGATACAAGGATCTTGAATGCTCTGATTTTGCTAACATAAAATTTTTTTTTTTTGATTTAGCTCACCATATGGAAACTTTGCAAATAAGTGGCATATGGGATGTGAAAGAAAAAAAAACATGCCTGTGGCAGATGTGAGAGGACCAATCATAGAAACGCCAAGAAATCTGCATGTCAGGAACATCCGTGATATGACAGAGAACAGCGCATCTTATACTTGCACGGGACAACACACATCAGTTGTGTTATTTATAGGATATTTTGCAATGAGCCCTTATGAATTACAGTCTCAGATGACAGTAGGAAATTGTGCTCATCTTTCAAAGGAAGTCGGTGCATGCATTTCAGAAGTGTTTCAGACCTAAAGTCACAGCTCACCTCCGAGGCTCCTGGGATAGTCTCAGTCTAACACAGCAGAACAAGACGAGAAAAGAAAAGACATTGATGGAGAGGATAGGGGAGAGAGACATGCAAGCAAAAAAGAGAGTGGCTGTTTCTGGCCAACAAACTGCTCATTAGAGTATCTGTGAGTTTAAGACCTGGCCCCATCTCCAGAGAATAAGGCTCTCTTAATAACAAGCTCCCTGGAAATAAAAATCTGATCATTCCTAGTCACCTGACTCCATGAGACAACCAATAAAGTAGTAGTTACATTGATTTAAGTGACAAATGCTCCTCAACATAGCTGACAACTTCTACATTTACATTGCATATTCAATATGCTCACTTACACATTGATCCAAACCTGCAGGACGTTCATTCTTCTGTGAAAAAACATCACATATCATAAAATGGATTTATAAGACTTAAACACTAAATTCCAATTTCTCTGAAGTCATATGACAGCTTTTTGTGAGGAACAGGCCAAAATTTTCTTTAAAAAAAATCTTTCCCTATAGGTTTTTATAAAGTTGACTGATTCAAGAAAAGAAAAAAAAAATAATTCTTTTGACATTCTTTTCAGTTCTGAATGAATCCTCCATGATTCTGTTTTCAAATTAAGCTTAAAGGTACAATATGCAAAAAAAATTTGCCGCTAGGGGTCGCTAAACTCTTACAATAACAAAGGCATAGGTTTATGACGCAGTGACGAGCTGAACGATGGGACTTGCTGTCAAGCTGATGGATCTACAGTAATAATGTTTATGGATGAGTGAAAACATTCATGTTTTTTAACATTACAGTGGTAGGAAGCAGGTCGCGATTGTTAATAAGAGACATATATCACACGTGAGTCCCGCGGATATAAAGGAATGAGGACATTTCATTCTACCTAATACTACTCAAAGGTCAGTTTATTTGATGAATTAAACTTGTGAGGGAACGCAGCGCTGTTCCACTTGGTCTAACGTTAACTGTTACACTATACTAAACAGCATTATGATGTTATTCTATGTGTTAGTTCGTTTGCTATGTGAAACTAGCAGTAACGTTATAGATCAACATTAGAATAACCTACTGATCATATTCTAACATTTCATCATGTTGAGCTATATAACATTGATCTGTTTTATGCACATTTGCTCACCTGTCTAATAAAGTATGTGCAAGAGCGGTGTCGCTGTCAAGTCGTGACTCGTGAAGCTCTGTCAAGTCCAAGTAAGTCGCGGACGTGGAGCTCTTGGCATCTCGAAAGATGTTGATCTTCGTTTTAGTCCTCTTTTTGTCTCAAAGTCTGCTTGCCATGGTCCATAATGTTTGACCAAAACAACAACAGTGTGAGCGTCCTGCTAGGCATAACACAGTTGTCCACGTCTGTTGCCGTGGTTACTATGGCAGTACGAGCGGAAACCATAGACGGCGGAAACCGAGGGTAATGCGGATATGATGCCATTGACTGGCGACTCCCAGCTCACCCCTGCTCACACGCCCCGGTTCCTTGGTTAAAATCGCAATTTTCTCACAATTAAAAAATAGTTGGAAACATTTGGAATATTGTAAGTTATCACCTTAACAACATATATAACACTGGCCTTGTGATTTTGGGATATTTTAATGCAAAAAAAAAAACCTTGAACTCTCCAGTCCCTATTCATTGTAACAGTATGAAAAAAGTGAGTGACCAGTTAGATTTGTAAACTAGATCAACTGGTTCATTAAAAGAACGATTTGGTCTTAAAACAGATTGATTCGCCTCTCAAGTATGGCTCACTAACTAAAAAAAACACATACATTTCAGTCTGTTGTATACAAAAAGTGTATAGCTGCAGACTTGTAAAGCGTTTTTTTATAGTGCTTTTTTCTTTTTTGGAGCTTGACAGACGTTTTCCTATGAACCGCTGCTGTGTGTAAAATAGGTTTGTGAAGATTCTTTTAAATTTCTCTTAATGTGTTTCAAAGAAGATAAAAAGTCACGCAAGTTTGGAAGAACATGAGATTAGCATATTCATTTTTGGGAAAACTATTTCTTCAAGACATTATGCAGAATATTTAGTCATTTAACATTCAAAGCCAGTATAGACACCTATTAAACACTGGCACTTAATAACATTTCTCTGATCTAACCAGTAAATGGACATGTGTATTAGCATGAGTAGGTGTGTTTCTGAGCTTTTTATGGCTTACCCCTGTCGGTATCGTAGAGAAAGACGAAGCGATTCCAGTCGTAGTGGTCTAGCAGGCTGAGAAGGGCTCCTCGTATGGATGGCCGCAGCTGTAAGACAAACTGGCTCTCGCCCTCGGTGGGGAAACTGGGCGTGATGAGGGAGATGTGCAGTGCGCCGCAGAAGGAAGTTAGCGTGTGAACCGACCTCTTGTCGTAAAGTCCAAAAATGGCGAACACGCCCCGTGAATACTGCGAGCAGACTGCAAAGGACAACAAAGAGAAAGAGAAAGAGAGTTAGATGCTTAAAACATTAATTACACAAAACCTGAGGGAGTACTGAACATTTAATTGACTTTAGAGCATTAGGACCCAGCTGATGTTAGTGTTCTGGTACAGGGCTTTTCCGTGGGTGTTTGAAACATTAATGAAACGGCCTGGGAGACCCTTCCACCACCTGAACAAGTACATTTATTGTCTACATGAATTCTAATACCAAGTCAGCTCATTTGTGCATCATAGTTTTGAGTGTTACACAAGAATGACTAATTAAGAAAACTAAATACAAAAGGCATTGTTTAACACAAGGAGGGCAATGATATCTGGAGAAAGTTATTTGTTAGCATTTTGCCTCATCTAAATCTCAAAGGCAGTTTCTCAGCTGGCATAGAAACCCTGGAAGTTTGTGATTTGAAATCTGCTATCTTTATTAGGACAATAAGACCAAGGTTATTTTTGAGCCAATCAGTAAATATCATGAGAGTAATTACTCGGGGGAAATTAATGACACCACTGATTATATTAATTAGATATTAAAAACCAAAACAATAACCCAATAACTATTTTCATGTTATAGCTGACAACCAGTAACGGTCAATATTCAAATTGTATACTTTTTTTATCAACACAATAAAAAAATTTGTATAAATAAATAAATTCGTAAAAAAAGTTAAACCGTTAATTTTTTTTTTTGCTCCAAGTATATTTAGACATCAAAACATTATGATATAAAGCATGAAAAATGAATATTCATTTTGAGAATTGCTAAAGATTATTAGATTTAAAGTATTATTAAATTATTATAGTTTTTAAAGATTAACTTTAAGAGAGCATTACAGGACAGCAAAATATCTCTAATATATAAATGCAATTTTATAAGTATTTAATATTGGCCAATATAAATTCAATATGTACTGATAAAATAAAATTCTGCAATATTGGTCAATAACCTATATGGTAGGTAAATATTGTTTTTGTTTTTTAAGAATGCATAAGAAAAGACTTATAATTTTACAAAATATTTATATTTCAAATAAATGCTGTGTCTTTTTGAACTTTAATAATAAAGATATTAAGCAGTGCATTTGATCAATTTTGATAAAAAAAAAGTTTCTTGAGCACCAAATCAGCATATTAGAATTATTTCTGAAAGACTTGTGTAATGGCTGCTGAAAAATCACAGGAATAAATTACATTTAAAAATATATTCCAATAGAAAGTAGTTATTTTAAATTGTAATATTTCCCCAAATTACTGCTTCACTGTATTTTCGATCAAGCAAACGCAGTTAGCATAAGAGACTTTGTTCAAAAACATTTAAAAAATCGTACCAACCCCAATATACTGTATATATATATCTGCTAACGGGACCATGCTAAACAGCTAAACCTTGCCCCTTAATTTAACATTGGAAAAGCTACAGGGTGCTTGCTTTCTAAATGGACTTTTCAGGAAAAGAAAAATGGAAAATTGGATCAGTTCTATGTGGACTTGCTCATTATTGAGTCAGAGCTTCCGCTGTAAGTGCCGGCAGTTTCCAATATACACTTTATATGCTGTATGATAATGAGCTCCACGCTGCTTCTCCTTGTGTTTTTGCAATGCTGAGAAACTCGTCTGATCTACTGCCTCAGTCTGAAGTGAGTAGTTAAGCAGGCCCTTCTCTGAAAACGTCTCTCACGTCTGACAGTCTTGCAGTTATTGTCAGTTTTCCCCTTTTCATATTTCTTTCTTGCACCAAGTCCAACTTCTCAGCTTTGAAGCTTAACTGCGTTACGCTAAATGGAAAAACCAATTGGCTTTGATGATTTTTGCTTTCCTGTTTCTGTTCCGAACAAACAGCCAAAAAGACAACTGCATGTCAAAACTAACACCACGTTTTGTACGCTCACGGCAATGAGGGCATTTTTGTCATTGTACACAAGTAGTTTTATCTAATGGATAATATCATAATTACGTATTGTTGAAGTGCTTTGATGTAGTTAGTTATTTTTGTATGATTCTGATTGGCACTAGCATGTGTCTGAAAGTAATTGTGGATTATTAGCAGGATCTTATTGTGCCATAAGTATAGGTTCTTTGATCACGGATGTGCTAAAAGCACTATCTCCATGACTGCACAGACTACTTCTGCCTCGGATTGGGGGAAGGGAACGGAAAGACACCTGGATCTGATGGTTTGGAGCATCATTCCCGCAAAGAAGCAGAGGACAGTTTCACACTCACAGAGCAAGCTAGACAAGAACATACAGTTTCTGAACCTTTTTTGTCTTATGCACATGTAAAGCCCCATTATTAAGACACAAGAACCTTTTCATTGACAAAAAACAAAACAAAAACCAGTAATGTGTTCACACTAGGGCTGGTCCGAATACCATTCTTTGAGCTTCGAAGCTTCGGTAGTAATCAACACTGAATTTTCGAAGCTTCAGAGGGAGGGGCACATATTCTTCTCTCTAATAAAGGCAGGAATCGCAGTGTGTCTGTCTGTGTGTTTGCATTTTTTATTATGCCGAGAACAGTTAATCCAATCGACTTCACACGTGGCGGGTGTGTTGCTGTGGACCCAAGTGCAGTGTCGCATTTGGTGCAATATGGACACGCAACATGTTCAGAATTAATAATCTGCAGAATAGCACGCAGCCAGGGCTTATATGCTCCAAGAACGGACACGGCACTAGTGATACAAAACACACAGGTTTGTTAAGAGCAATACTTTTAATAAGGTAACATTTAAAATTTTTCTGACAAACAAATCACTCCCAAATCAGAAATTAGCAGTAATTACTGACACAGTAAAGGGTAGGCTATTTAAATAAAAGACAAATGAAAAATAAATGAACAAACTGTAATAAATAAAGAACTCGGTAGTGTACTTTCAATAACAGCATCACACATTTCAATTAACAAACAGTTTAAATAAAATTAAATGAATTCCCTTATATAAAACAAACTGTAATAGGCTAAATAGAACAAGGTAACGTTAGGCTGGCTAGCACAATTAGCACAGCTCACATTTCAATAAACAAACAATTTAAGTCAAACTTTCAAAATAAATCACAATCAGATTGCAAGCTAAGCTACCTAGTTAGTCTGCCACTCTCTTCATGTTGTGTGTGAGGAAGACTAGTTTGTCCACATATTGAGGTAAAAGGAAACGTCGGGTCTTATTAACGTCGTAGCCAGCTTTTGAGAAAATGTGCTCTGATGGAGTTGAAGTGGCCGGAACGCAAAGGAGGTGTTTGGCTGCAAATGCCAGTTCAGGGTAGCGGTCACTGTTTTGCTTCCAGCATTCAAGTGTACTTTAGTAGTGTCTCTCAAATATTGCTGCATCTCTTTCTTTCTTAGTGTCTCCTCCTCCTGTGGCGGCAGTCTCCTCTTTACCACCCTAATGGCTAGGCTATATCAGATCATTGTAAAAAAAAAGAAAGAAAAAAAAAAAAGAAAAAAAGATAGTGTAAAACATATTCAAGCCGTTACGTTTCGAGAGGGATGCCAGGTGTGCGAGAAAAAAAAGAAAAAAAAAGGAATATTCGACACCCAAAATTGACAATCGAATACCAGCCCACTGAACGAATATTCGAATATTTGGGTCCAGCCCTAGTTTATATGGCACTATACTTATAATATATAATATAATATAATATATATATATATATATATATATATATATATATATATAAATAATTTAATATCACAGACAATATTATTAAATAACAACTTTTAAACAACAGCAACAAAAACATTGTGAGAGAAAAAAATTCAAAGTACCATAATAGCCTATGCACATTTTTAAATGTTTTTAAAAGAAGTCTGCAAAGCAGCATTTATTTGATAAAAGAAATGCAGTAAAGACAGTAATATTATTACAATTTAAAATAACTGTTTTCTATTTTAATATATTTTAAAATGTAATTTATTTCTGTAATGGTAAAGCTGTATTTTCAGCTCAGTGTCACATGATCCTTCAGAAATCCTTCTAATATACTGATTTGGTGCTCAAGATACATTTATTATTTTTTAGCAATGTTGAAAACAGTTTAATATTGAAAACATAATATTTTTGTGGAAATAGAAATGTATTCTGCCACAAATGCTATACAAACAAGTTTTAAAATACATATGTACATTATTTTTACTATTCAGTTTCCATTCCATTTCCAGTATTCCATTTATCTTAATTATTCTTAATTATATATTATTATTATTATTTCCCTGGTTGGGAATCGCCACTTTAAGAACAGTGATGTTTGGTCTCATTATATTTACCCACCAGTGAAACCACACACTCACACAATCAGCTCACACATCGTCATGCCCTTCAATATCTGAACTCCACTTAAACAATTTTGTCTGAGACCTGCATACCAAGGCACAACTCCATAGGCTAGATGTTTATCCAATCAGGGAAAGAAACAAGATTGCGCAGATTTTTCACACTGCAGTCATTCTGTTCCACCTGATTTGCAGTTAACCCTCTTTTGAATGCTGCTGAATACATTCTCTCACAGTGCATGTCACACCACACATCCCAAATGGATATCTGCCACAAAATTGAGCACAAAGAGAACAGTATTGTCAGCTTCCCCAATTTTAATGTCGGTTTCCTGTCTTCCTATAATTCACATAGCACTAGAACACAGAAACTGTATTCCAGCATTCACATCACTGAATTTAAATAGTTTTTTAAGTGTATAAGCAACCCTATTTCTGAAATTAAATATAGTTCTGTGACCAATATATAATTGAAAGGTCTATTGTTGTTATATGAATGAAAAAAGTCTGTGTATTTTGACCATTTTGAACGTAGAACTGTGATTAAGTATTGTATATAATAGTGTCAGACAGACTACACTAAAATACATCACACTTCTTAATTGGCACCCTTGTTGCTTTAAATTAATGCTTGTCGACTGATCGTGACATTACGTGCATTCAAAACAATGCAGGAGTGCTGATAGTTGCTACACTGAATTGCTATCTAACACATATTTGAAATTGCTTATCTTTATAGGGACAATCCATATTTGCCATAATACTAATTAATCTGGGGTTACTGGAAAATGACATGGTGACAACATCGATTATAAAAAATAAGATATTAAAAGCCTGCATGGCCAATACAATAACCCGATAATTATTTTCACATTATGGTTGATGAGCAATAAATTAAATAACTTTAAGAAATAAAAAGTTTTCAATAAATGTAGGCATCAAAACATTACGATGTAAAGTATGAAAACTGATATTCATTTTGACATTTGCTAAAGAGAACATTTAGCAGTGTTAATTAAAAAAAAATTTTTTTTTTCAAAGATTAACTTTAAGAGCGCATTGGATGATGGCAAAAGTATCTCTAATATCTAAATACAAACAATATTAAAATTGTCTGATATTTATCTAATATCTACCTATAAACTTAAGTTTAAAATTATGAAATTCTATGGTATTAGTTGATAATTGATATTGTATATTGTACATTCAAAATACACCTATATAAAACTAATGCTCAAACTAATTCTTATTGATCGATCGAGACATGAGCACACATCCAAAACAATGCATGACCGCTTACAGCTGCTGCACTGAACTGCTATATAAAGCCACTAAATGCAATCAATAACAATAATCAAATAAATAAAAGAGAAACAGAGACTGGTAAATAATAAATATGAGACCTTTTGTAGAATTATAGCTCACAAATAGAATAGTTTTGTCTTTTCTACAAGCCTAATAGGTTTTTGGATATTCCTGTTTTTAAAAGCACAACAAACAAAAAGACCGGAGAGGAATTTCCAAGGACAGCTCCAGCCAAGGGAAAGGCCACCAAAAATAGGGATGTCTTCTCACCCTAGTGCATCATCAACGACAATGGGAATTCAGTGTTTTTGTAAAGTAGGAGTTTTGTGACCAGACAGGCCTTTGGAAGAAACTGCTGTTAGATTTTCGATCTCGTCTTGGTCTAGAGACTACATAAAAGTGTTACAGTCACACTTCTTCTTTCTGCAGGGCTGGATATCTTCCAAAGTCATCACATATATCCCTGG
Organism: Semotilus atromaculatus; assembly: GCA_031834385.1. Lineage (NCBI taxonomy): Eukaryota > Metazoa > Chordata > Actinopteri > Cypriniformes > Leuciscidae > Semotilus > Semotilus atromaculatus. The sequence goes on along the minus strand of JAULUF010000001.1, from coordinate 15,294,696 downwards.
GGGGAGAGGAAGTGGGGGTGGGGTGGAGGTAGTTGCGCTAAAGGGAACATGGAGACTGCTTGTAGCAATCAAGACCGCGAATGATGTAAGCTAGATTCGTACCAAACGCTCCCCCAATCCAGAACCCCCCTAGAAACAACCGAAACTCCAGCTTAGTTGTTTTCTCTGTCAGCCCGACCTTTTTAAAGAGACCATGTCTGTTTAGGAAAACAACCCAAGGAAGGTTTTATTTGACATTTTCAAAAAGCCACAGCTCAGATGCCCTTTGTGTGTACTCAGGATACTGTAAACACACTGCGTTTCAAGCGGAGCCGTATGTTTCCCCTTAGGAGTGAAAAGAAGGGTTGGTATTTCATAGGCTAGATTTGATCAACTGTTCTATTAGAGTTCCGTTTGTGATGATGCAGCTCGGTGATTGGCAGTTTCCACACTGCAACGGTCCATTTCACTATGGCCCACGCTAACAATGACCCCTAAAGCGCCTCTACCAACATTCCACACAAATGAACAAGCAGGTCAGTGCAGTTATCCCGCACTTCTATAATCGATGCATGTCTCTGTGTGTGTGGATAGCACAATCTCCATTCTGTTTTATATAACATCAAGCACATTTAAAGGGGAGGTTCACCCAATAGTCATAATGATGTCATTAATTTCTTACTATCATGCCATTCCAAACCTGTATTGCTTACTTTCTTCTGCGGAGATCAAAAGAACAGATTCAGAAGAAAGTTTTTGTCCATACAGTTAAGTCAAAGGGGTTTGGGGTCCAAAACAACATTCTTCTTTATGTTCCACAGAAAAAAAAAAGAAAAAAAACATATAGGTATAGAATGACATGAAGTAAATAATGACAATATTTGAATTGTCCCTTTAATCTGATCTGACCTTGCCTCATTTTTCCATAGCATTCCTTTTTTTTTTTTGACCCAACCAGAAAGAGCATTTAGGACATGCTTAACTCTGTTCAGGCTTATAGCCAGATTCTTGACATCACCAATAGCTTGCTTGGATATTTTATAGGAGGGTTTCAGGTTAACATCTGTGCAGATCTGCGAAATGAATGTTTCCCCAAAGGCGAAATAAACCTGCTTTGCTTTAATTCATTTGAATTATACAGGATTCTCAAATAAAGGGATTTATGACGCAATAACGGCTTGCACGTCTTGCCTTCTGACCCCCCTATTTGGACACCTAAAAGCCTAGCATACATAAGTGGGCAAGGGGCGGGGAATAAGTGAGGCTCGACTGGCTCCTGATTCTATGTAAATCATGAACTGCAGAAAAACAGATCCCGCTTTCCGTTTCACGCATCACCGCCACTGACAGCTTCACTCGCAGTGCGCTTGACTTCATCTCCCACAATGCCTCTGGGACAGAAAAGATGGATTAGTTGTCCCTGTCTGCCTGGTCTCTCTTCTTCAGACCAGAGCCTTAAAGATTATGACAAAAATGTGGGAAAATATTGCAAAAAAGAAGCAGCCATTCAATAATGGAGAAAACTGTAGAAAGGTGAGGGAGGATCTTGATTTCATACCATTTTAAAGGTGCTTTAGGTTGAGGGTAATGGCTCTTATTTCAGTGTGGGATGCCATGGAGAGCATCCTTCAGTGCATGAGTGCTTTATCAATACTAATAGCCTAACCCATCCTCTGGTCACATAAGGAAAACTAACCTTTCTAAGGGCTAAATGCTGCCTGTCACTACATAAGAGATATGGATATTCCCACTACAGAATCTGTTCCTTTCCCCTTATTTTATTGTCGGGTGACTTGGGATTGATGTAACATGGGATGACTTGTAACATTATCAGTTTAAATAATTAAGTTAACATCAAATAAAGGAAGTTTTGTGGGCAAAAATTATCCATTGTCTGTTGTCAACAGCATAGCAATGTATAAAGCAAAGTTCACACAGAAGTCACTTTCAGTCTTTTTAGAAATGAGCCACAGGAGTGAAATCACATGACAGTAGAAGGTGAAAGTCTGTGTAAATAAAATTTTTTATGAAAGAAAATGTATTTTCATGCTTATAAATGGATGTTAAAAGTCAGAACAATAGTAATTTGAATAATATGAGTCTCTTGTTTGATTTGATATAAAACATCCACGTAAGGTTTTTATGTAGCTACATGCTAAAAATCCAAGTTGATTAGAAATCCTATCTTCTGTTACTTAGTTGCATCCACCTGGTAAAAAAGATTAATTTCTCTCCCGAGATTGGCGTGTTCTATATTTATAGAAAAAAATGATTTTTTTTTTATGGGAGACGTTGAAGCACAACTGTACAGACAGCGACAAGAGAGAGTGTTGGCGTCACTCACGCACTCAAATGCGCACTGTGACTAATGCTGGGTGGCAAATGAATAAACTAACACTTGTCATTGACATTTACAAAATTCGTCATCACAGGCATTAATGGTGAGAGGCGAAAGAGAGAGAAAACCTTTGTGCAGTCTGTTCTGGAAGCAACGGGAATCACATCAATGAAGCTTGAGGTGTACACCTGTAACATTGAGCATTGCGTTTTATTCCCATGACCTCACATCTGCTATTTGTAAAAACACACAAAACACAAGTGTGATGAAGCTGATATGCAAGATACCTTGTTTTAGACAAATTCTTAGGGGGAACACAATCCCTTGCAATGCTACATTAGATGCTAGTTACAAGGCAGTTGTACTATTCATTATTTATATTTATATATATATATCGGTCTGTCACATGCCTGAAAGATAAGTTTATCTATCTACCTGTTGAGCCACTCGTATTCGACTAGTTATACCGCAAATTAGTTAAAATCTCCTGGAATCTAGAGCGAGCGTGCATGAGAGACAGAGACTGTGCTCCAAACCACGTAGCGCGCGCATGTATGTTCTAATATGACCAGTCATTAATGCTGTCATCGCCCAGGTGTTGATAGCGCTCGAGCGCAGGTGAGACCTGAACAGCATCTTTGTTTAAACTAAACTCATTTAAGCCTTGCCAATTTAAAAATTCAAGCGCAACAAGGCACGAAAGAGAACTCACGCACGCTATGAGAAGATTTGTGTGCGCTCATCCCAAGGGCGCACATGGACAGCACGCAAATATTGAGTCAGGGCTCCAGACTAACTTTTCCACTGGTTGCACTGGTGCTACCAACTTTCTCAGTTGGTCGCACCAACACATGATTTGGTCGCACTTTTTTTTTTACACTAAAGCGTGATCTTTAGCACGCGCAGCTCAAACGGCAATGCACGACTAATAATGAATATTGGGACTGTCATATTACGTAACATTATAAAGAGAACAATATTGTAATAAAACATTGTGAATTATTTGGGTTTTGCCGCGTCGCGTTGTTCCAGGAAGAGCGCGTCCACAACATGAGTCATTCTGAATGGCACGTATTTGTTCAAGTTCACTTGTGTATCATTTTGTGCAGATATGATTTGTAATATTATGTTTATTTTGTCTGATTAATCTCATATAGGATGCGTTTCTTTTAGTTAAATAACACGCTAGCAAAGTGCTCAAAGGTTATTCTTTCAGCGCGCCGCTCAAGCATCAATGCACGACTAATAATAACGATGATTAATTTGGGACTGTCATATTACATAACATGAGAACACTATTTTATTAAATCGTTGTGAATTCATTGGGTTTAGTTGCCGTTTTCAGTCCGTTGTTCCAGGAAGAGCACGACCACAACAGTCACACATTCTGACAAGCACACATCTGAGGCGGCGTTGGTGACACTTTCTATTAGTCGTTATATTTGATTATTAAATAATTAATTTAATTTAAATTATCAATCACATCAAAACATATTACAATCCTACTAGCTACTTCTCTCCGTCAATGTCTATGGCGAGTCACTGGGCAACTCCGCAGCCGAGCCGACCCCGGGATAAAATAGTCAGAATATAAACACTTATTATAGGCGTACCGTAGTGATTCAGGATTAGTCAAAAACACGGTTTGGAAAATGGATTCATGATGTACTCGTTCATTTTGAACATAAGTTACGGACTGCAGCAGCTGCTGATACAACGGCGTTCTGTTGCGCATGCGTGAATTTAACTGAGTAGTACATGCACTCGCACAAATGCGACCACATAAAATTTTAACTAGCACATTCTCAAAAAATGGTCGCAGTCTGGAACCCTGTTTGTTCTCTTTCAAGTCTTGCGCTTGAATGGACAAATTCACACAAAAATTATGTCAACATGCCCGTCCTGGCAAGTATCCTATAGGCTTGCTGTGATAGCTGGTGTTGCCGGTGTTACATGGTGTGCCGTCACTTGTCCACCGCAGCACCACCCCCACCATAGTTTAGATTTTTTTTTATAATAATAAAAATAATTTTGATCAGTTAGAGAACAGACAGAATATGTTAAAAATAATAAACATTTTGCAGATTTTGCAAGGTATATGTAAACTTTTGAGCACACCTGTATATAACTATTTAAGCCTAAAATACAATTCAGCAACCATCTACCCTACTAAAAGAGAGACTGGCTGTCCCATAATTCAGTCTGTTTTATGGTAACATACACCAGTAAAACAGCTGTGAATATTTTTGGAACTGTGTGCTTGTGCTGCACAATATAGTTCTTCTTCTGTTCTGCCAGATCTAGACATCAGTAAATCATTGACACGCTGATGTTTATCTAAGCAATCAGACGATACATATTCATATCCTTGCAATGATGACATAACACAAGCAACTGTGCCTGAGATGATAGCAAAGGTTGGCATCTACATATCACAGCTTATTCCTAAAAGTCACTTCCTGTACTTCCTGTCACTTCCTTGAGTCTCTGAGACGTGTCGTCTCTCTGTCTCTTTTCCTGACTCTGCACAGACGCTGTTTCCTCAGTTCTTGACAAATACAGTTCTCTCTCTTTGAACATTTCTCCTGCTCTCCTCTACGGCTGAATGCCAGGGTGTGCCTTGCAGGGGAGAGCTGGCCCATTTCTCTCTCTCTCTCTTTTCCTCTTCTATCCCTCGCTCTGGTCTCCGACGTGGTTGACGCCTCTCTTGTTCCTTCTGTTGCCTGTCTTGTGTCTCTATCCTTCACTGCTATTCTTTTGTTGTAACTCTCTGTATCCTTTGTGACTCCATTTTTCATCCGCTATCTTTGTGTTCTTTCTGTCTTTTCTTTTGTGCCGACTGCTCCTCCTCCTCCTCTCCCTTTTTCGCTCTCACTCTCTCATGTTCGCATTCACATGCACTTCCTCAGAGAATTCTCTCTTTTTATTTACTCATTCATAGACCCTTAAACTGTACGCTGAGCTTAAGAGAGAGCGAGAGAAGCTGTCGACAAAAAGACTACACCTCTGGCCTCTATTATAACCTTGAATCCATTTACAGACACAAAACACAATATCAGTGTGCGGCACCTTTGCCAGATGCAGGATTATCTGTCAATGAATGAAAGAAAAAACCCAGAGCAGATACTGTTATAATGAAAAAGGAAAAAAAATTTTGTCATGCACTTTGACTTTTATTTTTTTTCCTGTTTGTACGCAATAAAGATTAAGTTGACATTAATAATATTGTTTCATTGGCAAATGACAGCGGTCATGGATATATACTGCCGCCTCACGCAATAACAAGTTCGGGTACCGATGCCATTGTAAAAATATTTGCTTTGTCACTATAATTTAATAAACAAATGAAATTGTCCGAATGGTCCTGCAATGTAACAAACAAAACTTTACAAAAAGCAAAGATTCCATGTAATAAAGCTGCATGCATAATAATTATTATACAATTCACAAATTGCTTTCACAAACGTGTGCTCCAAAGTATCATGACTTCTCAGTTCCAGTGAAATCACGAAACAAAAAGAAAACAATTGAGATATAAATCCACTGACATGGAGCGTAAATTCGGAATGATTTAAATTATTACAATTAATTTAGAAAGGAGATAGATATTTCAATAAATCACCTACTATTCACTAGCAACCATTTTGTTATCAAAATGGTAAAATATCATGTTAAATGATTCATGCATGACTTAATTCATATTTATAAGACACGCCCACTTTTAAAACAAAGTGACAACTATGATGTCAACTTCTCAATATTATTTAAACTACGCCGCTCCTTAAAAAGGTGCGTGTTGGTAGTGTTTGGCAAGACACAGGAGGGATGTAAAAGAACTGCATGTGAATATTATTGGTGAGTAAATATGAGAAAGGCTCTTTTAGGATGCCCTGTGTGCCTTTGGGACGTTAGTAATTCAACCCACTCTTAAATTAAATCAGCACAAAAGAGTGGAGGAGGAGGATGTTAGTCTGCAATGCTCTGGGATTTGTGTCTAGACACACACAAACACACACACCTCAGTCCGAGGACGATGGGTTTTTACAACACAAACTGTCAGACCCATTCACCCTCAAAGGTGCAACTCCTCTTATACACACACACACACTTTCCCAGAGCACTGTCGGTGAAACATCTACAAATAAAACATCAGAGTTAAACTTCATATAAAGCTACTAAAATAGTCCTAAACTGTTAGTGCATATCAAATAATATACATATGTTGGTTTCTACTAATTTCCAGCCAGTTTATGTATGCCTTTAACAGTAATATGTTAGCATTATGTTGACATATACAGTATAATTTTTTTCAGTATTATTCAAGTGTAAGCATTAAATGACACCAGCAGTATCTACTGCAGTGTAAGGTGCTGCTTTTCAGAAGAAACATGGAGAGGTTAAGGCTTCAGTGGCACAAATCAGATCTAGTATGATAATCTTTTAACCTCAGTGTTCCATGACAGCGATCAGAGAGTGAAGAACAAATGATACCAGCCATCATGATTCACAGCCCTCCTCCACCAGCCAATCACTTACCCTCATTCCCCTGAGTCACACGTTGTCATTATTTTCAACCTGTCAATCAGAACTGCAGTATGATGCTGCATATACAGTCAGGACCTTGTTATTTTACAGAGGCCAACGTGAAACACGCAGATAAACCTTCAGATCACATCGGTTTGCTAAACTGTCTGAAAACTAAAAACACAAATATAAAACTAGTATTTAGGTGAGTATACGTTATTTTAAAAAATCCCTTCTAACGGTTTAAAAGAAAAATTATAATAAACTGCAACCAAATATGCCAACATAAGTGATAGATGTCTAAAAAAAGACAAAAAAAAAAAGTCAGTCATGCAAGATTCAAACATGTTACATCTTAAGGCAAGAAATATTCCTCTGAGCTATAAACTCATGATCAGGAAGGGGACTGAAAATATTCATATTCAATATTGTAAATTCTTATTTTATTATTATTATTAATTATTATAAAAATGTGCAAATTCAATCAAAGGCTTTGTTTGATTCAATTAGTGCAAACGTCTGAGCAAAACCTTACTTCATAATAAGAAAGATTAATATTTTAGGATTATTTCAGTCATTAGATAAAAAAAACAGCAGGTTATGTCTCACCCATTTTTAATCGTGAATAGCAATACAAAATTCATTTGCGCTTGTCTCACTAATTCAAATAAATCCATGATATTTTATTTCAATCCTTGCTAATTACAGTCACAGTAATTAGCTCGGAATACAAACAGCACAAGGCTGTGATATTTACAAAGCCACAGAAAGGAAGGGACGCATGGCCTTTTTTGACACTGGCACACAGCCACGCTGCTTTCCTCAGCCATCAGGATGAATTTCTGGCCTATTTCTGTCCAGTCTGCTAGTCTTCTATAAAACATTTCTGAGACTGTATATATTTCCTTTCACATCTATCTCTGTGCTTCCTCTTGGCCTTGCCTGCCTCTATATTCTCTTTTTTTGTCATCTTTTCTCTTTCGGCACTCTCCCTCTCTTGTTTTCCATTTCTGCCTCTCAAGTTTAGATAAACGTGACAATCCATGTCAGCGCTCGCTATGAACCCTCTTATAAACTTCAACCATTCAATGGTCCTCTCAGAGAGAACATCGTAATGGCAGTGGAAACAGAGAGGCCCAGGCCTGTCTCGCTCTGTGTGGATCATTAAGGCCCCATTGACACACACCATCCCGACCTACTGATGTACAGAGGCACACAGGCACTCAACACAGTCGGTCGCACTTAGCTTGATTAGAACTGCCTGTTCTAATTAGCGCAGGAAGAGGGGCAGCGATACACCTCCTGCCTCAGTTTATCCAGCTCAAACTGTAAACTGTGATGCGTCACAATCAAGTGCCAAGGATTACACGACTGATCCAGATATTATTTAGCGGGAGTTGACTGTTACTGCACTGTGCCAACACTTACAGATACATAGGAGAGTTGTGCGTCATTTACAATTGGATTTCAATTGAGTAAGCATTGCAACAACAAGACACAACAGCAGAATTCAAATGAAATCCGATTCGATGAAATTCACATAACTGCTGTATGTCATTTGTAACTGGAAAAGAGTTTGAGACAGAATAATGTCTGAGAGTTTACAGATATTTACAGTAAAAAGTATTGAAGTATATACCTGACAGACAGACAGACAGACAGACAGACAGACAGACAGACAGACAGACAGACAGACAGACAGACAGACAGACAGACAGACAGACAGATAGATAGACAGATAGATAGACAGATAGATAGATAGATAGATAGATAGATAGATAGATAGATAGATAGATAGATAGATAGATAGATAGATAGGCCCTAGCTATATTTTGCTACCAAATGGTGTTTTTCACTTTGCAGTCATCGGTCAATTTGATTGGGCTTCAAATTTGATCAATGAGATTGTGTAATATTTAAAGAGAGTGGAAAGAGACTAAATAATGTTAATTTTTGGTGTCAAAATGACTAAAGAACAGTGACCACAGCCTGACACCAGTCCTCATACTGCACAGACATTAGAGCTACTGACTGAACAGACTCCCACATCATTTGATCCCAGTCAGCGAGGGAACATTGAATGAAGCCTATTGAATGAGCATGACCAATAACACATCGTACACAGACACAAGAGAGAGAGAGAGTGAGAGAGAGCTGCATCTCTTGACAGCTCTCTTTCTGATTCATATGAGCCTTTGTAGAACAATATGCACTCCTGCATTCACCAGATTACCACATTAGACAGACAGAGCTATTGTTGAGGATGTTTTGAATACATTTAAAAGCAGAAAACCCCTCTCAATAAAGAGCCAAACAGGCTCTAATCTCTAACATTTCCTCTTTCTGACTCGATGCCTGATTTAATGCCTGACTCCAATATGTTATGCTCTGTAAAATTGTTTGAAGGAACAACATGTTAAAGAAAGATATGGCTGAATCATGTTTGTTATTACATCAAAGTGGTGGGAACTCCTCTCAGTCAGCGCAGAGATAAAGGTTTGAGATTCCTTTGCATTTCGGTTACAAGCACAGGGGTGAACTCAAGGTTTGCAGGGGGAGAAAAAAAGCTTCAAAATGAATAACCAGAAAAGAGTGCATCATGTATGAGATGAATCTGGATTTCTTGCCCTGTCAACATTTTATATATATATACTGTATATATATATATAGCCTATATATTTACGCTCACAGGCCACATTAGGTACACCTTGCTAGTACCGAGTTGGACCCACTTTTGCCTTCAGAACTGCCTTAATTCTCTGTGGCATGGATTCAACAAGGAGCTGAAAACATTCCTCAGAGATTTTGGTCCATAATGAGATGATGACACGCAGTTGCTGCAGATTTGTCGGCTGCACATCCATGATGTGAATCTCCTGTTCCACCACATCCCAAAGGAGCTCTATTGGATTGAGATCTGGTGACTGTGGAGGTCTTTTAAATATAATTTACTCATTGTCATGTTCAAGAAACCAGTTTGAGATGATAGGTAGTTACGAGTGTTTATTTGATTTACTGTTGCCTTTCTATCAGCTCAAACCAGTCTGGCCATTCTCAACAAGGCATTTTTACCCACAGAACTGTTGCTCACTGGATATTTTCTGACCATTCTCTGTAAACCCTAGAAATAGTTGAGTGAGAAAATCCCAGTAGATCAGCAATTTCTGAAATACTTAGACCAGCCCGTATGGCACCAACAACCATGCCACGTTCAAAATCGCCTTTCTTCCCCATTCTGATGCTCTGTTTGAAATCTAGCAGATCATATTGACCATATCTACATGCCTAACTACATGAGTTGATGCCATGTGATTGGCTGATGATGAGTAAGAACACCACAGACACAGTACAATCAACATTGGGAAATCTCACAGTAAAACAAGCAGCTGTACAAAATATGATACACCGGTGTTTTGCCAGGTTAAAAGTTTATGTATCATCTTTTTACTCTTTTAATTTCTTTTTATAACTGTTTTAATTTTCCTTGCTTTTATTTTGTGATTATTTTAATTCATTTCTGTGTAAAGCACTTTGAATTACCACAGTGTATGAAACATAATAGTGTATATAAATAAACGTGCATTGCCTGTATATATGCTGAAAAAAACAAGCTTCAAAAGTCGCAATTTCAAGAAAAAACATTTATAACCATTTATATTGTATGTTAGCAATATCAGCAAAAACATTTAGCTAGATTTACCTTGACAAAAATAGGTTTAAATCATCAGAATTAGTAACACGTTTAAAAAAAATATCAACAGAGCAAGTCACCATCAACTGGCCTCAAACTGGCCTGGTAACCATCCATATAATTTAGTCTTAATATTAGTGGTATATTAGACTCTATATTAGACTCTAAAAGCTCCTAAACACATGGATTTAAACTCAAATAGCCGTTGCCCTGATTGTTGCTCTCATCATTCAGTTAAAACACACTGCATGTGTGTCTAATTATCTACATGATCTCCACAGGATTTAATTATGTAGCAGCTCTGCAGGAGAAAACAGAGATATTTCGTTTATCTGTGGCACCACAGCATAACTAAAGTCGATGTGGGGCTCCTAGCTACTGGCAATCTGAGGTGAAGAATGAGAATAAATCAGGTGTGTCTGGAACACCAAATTAGGCCACAGCAATGACCTAATGAGAGCAACATCCCCCAAAAACATTTTTGCTTCATTGTTTCTCTTTTGTAAATCTTAAAATAAGAAGCCCTCATGGGTTTGGTTTTTCAGAGCAGTGCCTTCTGTATTTTAGTATTTGCTTATATGTGTGTATTGTGCACTGTGTGTAAATAATAGGCTGTGTAGTACACTTGTGTGTATGCGAGTCTGAGGATATGGCATTAATATGATTGATTCTAGCACGCACCAACAGGTTTTCCCCATGGCTGAATAACTATGTGTGTTTCCTCCTGCTGATCTTGGCCCTGTGTGTAGTACATGTGCAGGAGAAGGTGGGGAGCAGCAGCATCTCCTGGCAGTGTACACTGCTGATCACCTCTAAAAGAAGCGCTCAGGGCATTTCCTACATAAAACAAAGCATTTGGACAAACATGAATACGTCCCACTGCAAAAATGTCTGAGAAGCAAATCACACAGGCTTGATGTTAATCCTGCGGCTTTTATTCCAAGCATAATGAGGCGCAATACCGAACATAAAGAATAAACATGAGAAATTCAAAAGCTAGAGCAGAAAACAGAAATGTACAGCTATAAAGCCATATTTATTTACCATATTTACAATTGGTTGTTGAAATCAAAATTAAGAATGAATTAAGAATGTTTGACAGAAACTGGGCTGGGCTGGCGCACTGACAAGCTGTTCAGATACTTGCGACAGATTTCATGCGGACACATTGTTCCATCACATCTCTCTCTGTGTGTCAGAGAGACCTTGTGCAGGTTCTGTACAGATCACTAGAAAACATTTCATGGTCAAGGACAGCTGTCTCAACCAAGCAGACTGCTCTTAAGCACAAGTCTCAGGAAACAGCACTCTTACAATACAACACAGTGGTGTACATTTTCAACATTTTCCACGAATAGGGTATAAATGGGGCCTGAAACTGTTTTCAAATGGTCAGTGAAAGGAGGCCCTTAAGCTTCAGAAAATCTTGACAATCAACCACAGGAGGTCAAACAAAATATTACATGAGCTGTTTTCATATGAATTCATTTCTGAAACCTTTGTGAAACATACATATATTCTACATACAGAATCCAATTTCTAGCAATATACATTAAAATTAAAAAGACAAAAGTTGTATAGTATAAATCTATTATATTTATTAAATTATTACTTATTTTATATATTACTTTATGTATTATATTTGAACAATTTATACACACACACACACACACACACACACATATATATATACAGTATATATATATATAGAGGCTATATATAGTTCAAAAGTTCTATTTCAAATAAATGCCAATTTTCTATTTATCGGACATCCTGAACTGAAGCATAATTTAAAAGCATAATGGTTTTCAATGTTGACTATAATGAAGAATGTTATTCCAGCATAGAATAAAAAAAGGATCATGTGACATGAAGACTGGAGTATTGATGCTGAAAATTCAGCCTGACCATCACAGAAAAAAAAACATTAAATTTTAAAATATATTGACAGAAAACAAATATTTTACATTGTAATAATATTTGACTATATTACTGTTTTAACTGTATTTTTAATCAAATAGATGCAGCCTTGGTGAGCAGAAGATACTTCTTAAAAAAAAAATTTTTACAGCACCCAAACTTTTTAACAATTTACATTATAATCATTTATATAAATAAATGTTCAAAACAAGCTACATTTCATGATTGGTTAATTTTTGGTTATATATATCTAGCATGATTCTTAAAAACATTTCTGCCTCTAGGCTAGTGCTTTAAAAAAAAAAAAGTACCGGTAAAGGGACACTAATTTGTACCCTCTTCATGGAAAGTGGCAGCAATAGCACACGAGTTAAATTCCAGCGAAAGCAGCAGGGCACCCAGCGTGTCTCAGCGAGCACTTCCTGTGTCCAGCGGTGGCAGTGCTGCACAGCACGGGCCTGCATACAGAGGGACTCCAATGAGTCGCAGCCTCTATAAATCTTTATCAGGGCCAGACAGTGCGCCTGTGACCTCATTATGGACTGTAACGAGCATTATCGACACCGTTTGGGCCCGGAATTTATCTCTCTCTGTACCGCTGGCCTAAGCTCATAAACACACACAACGCCAGGGCTTTACAAAGACCGAGGAGTGTAAGTCAGCCTTTACTGGAACTCCACTGAGCCAGTAAAGCACTATGTCAACCCCTAACTGTGCGACGACCATTCACGGACCCAGCACAATGAGACTAGCCCTGCTGTTGCCTATTCTTTTGTCTGTGACTAATGATAAAAAACCCATTTATCCGAATGGCCTTTTCTCTTTCGAAAAACCGAGCGAGCTGGGCTAAAAATAAACATTGATTACGTGAAGCACGGCGAGACTCCTGCCGCTGTGGAATGGAAGAAACGGGTACACGCAGCATCTCCACTTCCCCTTAGTTTCGAATCATGCTTTACAACAACTGGGGTTCAAAGAAGACAAGAAAATGAAAATCGCATTCATACAGAGATGCAATACCTAGGGATCCTCTTGTCTTAAGACCTGCACTTTACCCCCCAGGCTGGCGAGAGGTGACCGACTCAAACTATTAGAGTTCTCCTCCCTCTTTGGTCCTGATGGGATGACCCCATCACCATGGAAACACTTTTTACAGCTCTAAAAGGAGTGCTTTTTGTACCTGTAATTGCCCCGCGTGTATGCAACCGACCCACAGCACACACACAACACACAGATTCACACTTGCACACTCACATCATTATTCACATTCAGCTGCTCTCTCTCACACATACACATAACACTGTCTTAATATAGAAAAATCACTCTTCTTGCCGTATGTTTTCCACCCCATTTTTGCCAAATGAGCTCTTACATGCACATCTAACAAGAAGCAACATCTGTGTAGCGAAGGCTGAGTTTGAGTAACTGAGAGAGGCAGGGAATGATCTTTGTTTGGAAATTGTTTTTTTAAAAATCTGCAAGAATAGATCAAATTTAAAGTGTAATTGTTTGGAATTCTTTTTTTATAAAAAGTAAAACTGTTGCTAATAAATGTCATGAAAAACATAAATTTGCGATCTGTCATAAAATGATATCTTCTTCTCTTAAAGGCCCCCTGAAATTAAAAAGTTTTTTAACTTTTAGTATGAATATGTTAACCTTAAGGTTATGAAAAAGCTTGTGTGTTCTAAAACAATGACAAAATTCGCATTCAAAACTTAAAGTCTCTCATTTCCGCTAAAATGGATCACGGATTTTTATGACATCACCGCGGACTTCAGCTTCTCCTCACTTCTTCTGTCCACATCTTCTCATCACTTCTTCTGTCCCACTCCTTATGATATAAATACCACCAATGATATAAATACTGGCCAAAGCGACCGTTGACACTTCACGGAGCAATACGAGTTGGAGATGTGTGTTCGGTTACTCAAACGCTCAAGTTTTATTCCGTTTTCCAACTGTACGTTGGTTAAGAATGAAATGGCTAAAATTTATTCACACCTCTACTATTAAATCCAACGTATCATCAGCGCTTGGAATCGCTTCCATGGTGCTGTCAAGTACAAGTTGCAGTCTGTAGGGTGAAATGAAAGCTTTAGCGTAAGTTCTGCCGGGAAGACTCAATTGTTACGTCATTCATTACCTTCGCATCTATCCAATCGCGTTCTAAAACTTGTGGTATAAAAAAGGGGTACTTACACATGTCTGAGTTCGCAGATGCTGACGCCTACATTCACCTCCACCCTCCCCACCACCAAGATGGTTCCTTTCCATCCATCCTCCCCACCACCACCAGGATGGTCCCTTCCCATACCTCACGGGGGGTCGGCTGAGCCCCTGCCTTCATCTTCAGGCAGGAAATGCAGAATCCGTACCCTCGGATCGCCAAAAAACTCTATTGCATATATTGATTGCTGGGCTGTTAATACATGGTTTATTATTACAGTATTATTATCCAGAGTCTTTCTGGTAGACCTATAATGCTATTGCCTATTTGTAAAGGGAGAGGAGCCAATCAATATGTCCCGCCTTAGCTTCCTGTTTCAGTGGGAATTACGTCAACGCATCATACAAAGCTGAGCATTCCAAGCCACTTCAGTGGGCCTTTAAATTTGAAGGGTTTGTTCCTTGCTGTGATCTGCGGGTCAACACTTACAAGCAGGAGAATGACTGAGAGTCATACAGAGATCTGTCAGAGTCATTTGTCCCACAGGTCGAGTCTTTTTGTACAAATGTGTGTCAGGGAGGCTTTGATTGACAGCTCTTTTCTAAGGGCAGAATGAAACAGAATACTGAAATAGAACAAAGCCCGATTATGACCTCACTGTGTTCTGAGTAACCAGAAGTGTCATGTCCGTTCAAACTGAAGGATGTGAACCACATGCCCCCACAGATTTCTGAGACAAATACACTTTGAAAGTGTCTTTGATATTATGTTTAATTAAGCTCAATTATAGTAATTTAAATGGTGTTTTCTAAAATGTTATGAAAGAATTCAAGTTCATGTGTTTAAATTTGGCTTGTCCAATTGAGTTGTCCCATCTAGAAACCCTCCAATTATCCAAAGTATGACCTTATAATATAGTATTTTTTTAAAGGGTAACTAAACCCCTGGTCAGAGCCTGACTCCACCCACTGGCAATAATTTAAAAATGGGGGGGGGGGGGGGGGGGGGGTTGCACCTGAGACCCCCAATGTTTACAAAAGTCCTGAGGGAAACTTAATCGAGGATGGTCACCCTGTCTGCAGAACATGCACAAAAAAGTCGCTGCAATAGCCTACACTTCAAAATGTTGTTTTGAGTTTGAATATTTTATCTCACTCACTTGAAATAAACTTGAAGCTTCCGCGAAGAAAAGTTCGCATTCATGTTTTAAATCTTAACGTTCCCTGTTTATAAATCCAATTTGTACAGCGTACAAAACAATTATCCAGACAAGATGATAACAACAATATTATCAAACTTTGTAAACAATAAACTAACTCTGATTTCATTTTCAATACAATCAAACACGGAGACGACAGCAAGTTGTATTTGAATGTAACGAGAGAGCACGTCCGTTGTGATAAAAACGTACATGGATTTGCGCTGTGTTATGATGCGTTGCTATTGACGACGGTCAGAAGGAAATGTCACAGAAAAGAATCTTGCCTTAAAAAGTGCATAGAGCTGCTTGTTTTATTTGTTGTTTGTTGATTTTCAAATATAAAACGATCCTGATCGTTTTCAATAGCCTACTTGTAATTCATACTTTGCACGTGACGTCACAAGTACTGGCTGGCGGGCAAGAACGTCGTTCTCCAGCAACGAAACCCAGCCCAGTAAACTAATCAAGGATCTTGCCAGGACATCGCCAGTTTTACTATACAAAAGTTGGTGTTTTAAGGTGTAAACGAAATGCCAGATAGTTGTTGTGCGATTGGTTGCACTAACCAGATGAGATAAGCAACCTTCACAGTATACATGTCTGTGCAGTGATCATCATTCCATCACTGCATCACTCCATCAAAGGTAATTTCAACATTTGTTTGAATACAATAATCATGTAATTAATCGTGTCTTTAAGTTACCCTGTAGTTTCGTCAATGAACGCCACCAGCTGGTTCGGCGAGTCAAGGGACTTTCACACAGGACGCGGAATGCGCTGCGCTGCGCTATGAAACCCATTCATTTCAATGGCTTGCGCCGCGCGAAGGCGTTTTGTTGCTGCGTCGACCTGAGCGCAAGCGCAGCGGTGGGCACCATTGACGTCCTCGCGCGCATGCCGCGGTCGAAGTTCAAAATAGGCTTGTTTGAGATGAGCAAAATCTGCGCAGAATCGATCACCGGTGATCAACGCGAGATGCATGCCGGTTAGAAATGTGTCCGAGGGCGGTCCGCCTGGCTCTGATGTCATGCTGACGTATGTCAAAAAACTCTCGCGACCGCAAGCCGCACGTGTCGGATTCTGCAGTCGCGCGCAGTTGCTCTCCACCGACTGCGCTGATCAAAAGCATGATGGGAAACGACTTGCTGACGACACAGCTTAATGCTCATTGGTTTAAACAACCGTGATGTATTGTTCTTTTTTAAAATGTTCGATTTTAAAACTCTGGTATCATTTGTTGTGTAGGCTATACGTACGTTATGTGTGAATAAACTCTCTGACTGTGCGATATGGATTATGTGATGTCATTTTTATAAAAACATAAAACAATTAGGCTATAAAGATATGTCTGTAGGCTATTAAAGAAAAAAATATTGATAAACACATATTTGGAATGGAATTAAATAGCAAGTACTTTGGGTGTCTTGTTCATTATATTTATTTTCATATAAAAGCAACAGAACTTAAATTACATCCAGTTTATTAGCAACACCGTGCACGAGCGTGAATCCCGTGAATCCCGCGATATCCGCCTTTGATCTCGCAGGAGTGTCTGATCCACCGTGAGAAGAGAGATCTGTCCGGCTTGCCTGCGCTTTTTTCACTCCTCCCCTCACTGCAGCCGCCTACTCTCGACTACATTTCAGGCGAGGCAAGGCGCATCTCAAACAAGCCTAATAGTTTAACTTTTGACGCTGCGCTCTGTGACGATTACCAGCACGGCCAATAGAAATGTTTATGTTATGAGTCACTAGGCTAACCTTAGGCTTGTTTGAGATGCGCCTTGCCTCGCCTGAAATGTAGGCGAGAGTAGGCGGCTGCAGTGAGGGGAGGAGTGGAAAAAGTTTTTCGCGAGAGTTTTTTGACATACGTCAGCATGACATCAGAGCCAGGCGGACCGCTCTCGGACACATTTCTAACCGGCATGCATCTCGCGTTGATCACCGGTGATCGGTTCTGCGCAGATTTTGCTCATCTCAAACAAGCCTCTTTACTGTAACGTTACGTTCACACCGCCGCCGGCGAGAGCGGCAAAATTCATTGAAAATGAATGACTCACTCCCGGGCACATCAATGCTCTCGCCGGCGGCGGTGTGAACGCACAGTAACGGCTGTCGTATTTTGCTAACAACAACAAAAGTGTGTGATAGGTTGTTTTGAGGTGTGTGATATCTAACGTTATGGTTTTCAACGAGAACCAGTCATGACCCAACAGTAGAGCTAACGTTAGATTATTTACGGAGTAATTATTACTGCTTGATTATCTTAAAAAAACCTTGTCTGCTTTACACAATTTACTTACCTTGGAGTTAATCCTAGTCCATAGTTATATGCAGCTAGCTCGCTAACAGACTTGATAGCTACTAGAAAGACCTGGAACAGGACTCTACGTTGAAAATACCCGTTTGTTGCCCGCCAGGTATCCATGGTAGTCACGTGACTGCAAAGTATGAATTCCAACTTCTGACTCGCTACAGTAGTTTTGATGGAACCAGATGCTTTTATCCACCTGCTCTAAACAATGCGCGCTGCCATGACGACGACTCCGGTTGCCAACTTCCGGTTCGAATCTGGGGTGCGTTTCCCGAAAGCATCGTTAGCCAACTATGGTCGCAAGTTCCGTCGTTACCAATAGAGTTCAATGGAAATTGCGACCAACTTGCGACCATAGTTGGCTAACGATGCTTTCGGGAAACGCACCCCTGGTCTATATGCTTTTGCCATGTGTTTCAGATTGTGTCATCCCCACATCGCTAAACTAAATCGAAAAAAACATTCATCAAATGTGATCTGATCACGTTATTTTTGATTGAATCACAGATAAAAACAAAATGAACTTTTTTCTTTTCTTTATAACTTCCAAAGGATAGCTGATGCATGACTGCACGATCTCATGAACATCCGACAGTCTCTATCACCCTCGAATGCTGCAGCATAACCCAAGCAATAAGCGTAGGCTGGTTAGCACGTTGACTCTTGTCTACCTCTGCTTTCAAAAATGCATAGTCTATATCAGGCCTGTGATAGTAGGCTACATTATACGCTGAGTTTAGCTCGGCGCCTCCGTGTCATGATGATCAATTTTCTACTATATTTACTTCTTATTTATTAAAACCAGCCAGGCAATTGGTTGATGAAACATTGATTAAAATTAAGATACAATTAATAAAAAATGAAATTCACTTTAAAGAAAGGCTTTATGCTTTCTCTTTGAGATCTCTGAAAGTTTTAAAGTCGATTTCAGAGCGGTCATGTCGTAAAGGAGAACTGTCACGTCCGCACTCCGCAACATTTGTTTTTTTTTCTCATAAATGCGAACACGAAAAATAAAATAAAAAGAGTATTAAATGTTCTGTGGAGGCCGACCCTTCTTCATCCGGTTAGTAGGCTATTACTTTTGTTTTGCGCAGTGTAATTCATAGAATTACTAAAAAATATTTTGCCACCTAAAAGTTAAAGATTTGTTGTGTTATGTCACATGTGTATTTCGCTCATATTAAATATAAAACGCATGTGTAGACTGATATTTTTCTAATGTCTGGACTAGAGTGCCAGCATTCTATGTTACAAACACTTCAACCGGAAGTAGAAAACCGTTTAGTCAGTTGAACCCGCTATGAATCATGGGAAATAGAACGGGCGGAGAATAAAGTGGCTGACAAGGGCGAGAATAAGGTGGCTGACAAGGGCGTGGCGAGCTCGCACCAAGGGCATGACAGAGTGACGTCAGAGAGTACCCTACGTCACAGAGTACCCCTACTTCAACTTCACGAGCTTTCAGTTTAACCTGAAGAGGGCAGCACTCAGACGTTTTAACAACATATATTTTAAAATTAAAACACTTTATACCCAAATGTTAAAAAATGTACTCGAATCAATGAACAGCATTTATGAAGCTCCATTCTTACAGATCATTAACAAAAAAAAGTTGTTTTAGTGTTTAGTTGCCCTTTAAATAATTTTTAGAATGATTATTTTCATATTACAATAATTAATACATTTGCTAGATATGTTGTTTACATTTTTTATAATATTGTATTTTTATATACAATACTGTACGAAGGTTTGGGGTCGGTTTGATTTAAAAAAAATTTTTAAAGGGGTGGTTGATTATGATTTCACTTTTCTAACTTTAGAAAACATTAGTGTGTAATGTTAGCCTGGTTAAAACCAGACCCTTCTCAGTTTAAACTGAGTTAGGGTCTGGCAAAGCTCCATAGACAAATCATTTCCAAAGGGCGTCACCAACGGACGTCCCTCAAATGCCTCTTGGCGCAATTGGATAGAGCTAAAACCAATCAGAGCGATGAAGGAGATGACGTACGCAGAGGGCTCTCCCTCAAGACCCACCCATTCGTTTAACCACCAACGGGGCTCGTTGTTCTGGGAAGGAGGAGGCGGAAACCGGCGAACATTCACACATTTTAATGACAAAATAAAACAAATACAAAGTCCCTCACTGTCGACTGCCGCCACACATAATAAAACAAAACATCAAATAAAATTCAGGCCTGTCCTCTCTCGATCTTCACCGTCGTCGCTCCTCCTTTTATGCTTCCGCTCCTCCGTGAGAGATCGAGACCGGCCTCACTCACGCCGTTCTCTCACGTCCCTCGGCTCGATCGTCCTGCTCGCCACACTGGTATATCAGACTTTTGCCGAATCCAGTCGGTAAGACAGCGATAACATATTTTTTAGACATGAAGGCTTTAAGTGTTGTTCTTTGCTCGGGTTTATAACGAAAAGGATATTTTAAATTGCTTAAAACAGACGCTATAGCTGATTCGAACGAGTGATGTTCCACGGCGGCATCCATCTTTGTAATGTACAAAATCTGCTTCACAGTTGCTGGCTGCGGTGTCGTCATCGTGTAAAGCCCGCCCCAACGTTTCTGATTGGTGCCGCGATTTCTGCGGACTGGAAATGGGCTTGAATGAGCTCTTTGCCAGACTAACTTTCAGAGCAAATCTAAATTTGCCGGAAGTTGTCTGGGTTTTCCCAGGCTAGTGTAATGTTGCTGTTTGAGCATAAACAATATCTGCAGAGTTACGACGCTCAAAGTTCAAAGCAAAGGGAGATATTTCCTTTTAAAGAAATTGCTTTTTAAGGACTACAACAAACGGATGGTAGGGACAACACGACATTCCTCCTGGGTAAGTGACATCACAAACTCTAATACACAAACCCGCCCTCTGTGCCAGGAGCAGCAGCTCATTTGCATTTAAAGGGACTGACACAAAAACGGTGTTTGCTCACCCTTAAAAAGGGACAATTTTAACATGCTATATAAAAATATCTGTGGGGTATTTTGAGCCAAAACTTCATACACACACTCTGGGGACATAAGAGACTTATTTTACATCTTGTTAAAAGGGCATTATACCACCCCTTTAATACTTCTATTCAGCAAGGACGCATTCAATTAAACAAAACTGACAATAAAGAAATATATAAAGTTGCAAAAGTTTTATTTCAAATAGGCTAAATATTTTTTAAACTGTGCTCTATCAAGAAATAAATTTGAAATAAATGAACTTTTCATACATCAAAGAATCATGAAAAAAAATTTATCACAAAAGTAGAAAGCACAACCGTTTTCAGCATTGATAATAAATAGAAATGTATCAAATAAATGCAGCCGTTACTCACTTTCTGTGATATATTCAATGGTAGCGGACTTGAATGGTCTTTTTATGTATTTGAAGTTAAGGTCTGCAGTAAAAGTGTATGGTGTGCCCTAGAATTCTGGCTTGGATGATCACTTATTGTTAAAGTGGATCAAACACACTAGAAACCTTCGTGGCACAGTCTCTTTGATCTTACTTGTTCATATAAATCCTTGAAGGTATAGCTGTATGGGAGACATAACTCTCCTGGTTGGGTTACAGTCCTGATTGGAATAGTTTGGTTGGTTAAATCTCTGCCTCACCTCCAAAAAACCCTCGCATTCTTATGCATTTCAAAACTGTACACAAAATGTATTGTACCCCATATAGGTGATAGCTGATGAAACTCACATCAAATCCAAATATAGTCAATGTAATTCTTATTCTAAAGGTACCTTTTTGCATATGTTTTGGGATTGTTTGGTCATATCCCATTTCTGGAAACATGTAGTTAAAGTGCTAAACTACTTCACAGAGTTGCAGTTTGACCTCGATCCTTGTCTTTTGTTGCTCAATGATACCACACTGTTACCTATTGGAGTAAAATAGCCCAAGCTTTTAAATAACTATTTTAAATGTGATAATTTGCTGCCATGGTTTATTTTTGTGCTGCTTTTAATTTACCCTGAAGTATTATTTTTTTTATCTTACCGTTCCCCAAACTTTTGAATAGTACTGTATATTTCAAATATATTGTCAGAACATATAGGTCAGAAAGTAAGCCCCCTATACCATGCAAAACAAAATACTGTATATACAACAAATTATAGATTATATATAAATGCAACAAATTATTTTCTTTCTTTGGGCCATGTTTTATCTCACCAAGTGCACAAAATACATTATTAAAAAAAGAAAGCATGACACACCCATTAATAACCTTTTTAATTCTGACAAAACGAGTACCCAGTGCTAAGTCGACTTTTGAAATCCATTAAAACCACCGGATTAGATCTCCTGTAATTTTCTCCTTTCATAGAAAGCAGGGAGCAAGAACCTTGCGTTAAACTAATCAATAAGCACTCTATAAAGTTTCTCCCAAGGCAGGCTAACAAACCTCAGTAGAGAATCATAACGGCTTTAAAATTCTCAAACACAAACCATCATTTGACACATACACTTCATTAGCAGAGAAAGTGATTTATTACACTGAAAGCTATTCCTGATGTTAAACACATCCCTATAAAGCCAGTTGTGCGATCGGTCACGGCACCCTCGAATGCAAGCCTGTGTGTGGGCTAAAAACTTAAGCGTGTCTGTGTATTCGGCCGCAGCTCATTCACTTTGCAGCCGAGTCCTGCCGTGTAATTGGAAAGCACCCATCTCTACACAGCCTGGCGCCCTGCCCACGGCCCATATAATTGAAAGTGTGCAGTGCGTCGTAAGTCCAGCATGGCTGTGGAACACAGGCCTCTCACAGCAGCTGTTCGTCTGCCTGCCCCGTAATGACAAAGCATTGTGGACCTGGAGCGCATGGATGCCGTTCCTCTTCCTTTTGATGTGTGTGGACTCGTAAACTCAGCAGTCTAGAGTCATATAGTTTTGCCATATATACACACACACATTACATACTGAAGTGTAAAGATTACAACATTATTATTTTTATACTTGAGTCCTCATAACACTGTACCTATTAAACCGATCATAAAAACAAGGCATACTTTACAAAGTAATGCAATTGATCAAAAGCCCTAATTGTCTGATAACAAATGCAGCTTAATTATGACATGCAGATTAATTGTTGAAATTGCTTTTATCAATATTTGCTTGAAAATTAAGATAATTCAAAGCCATTAGGCTATTTGATTGACAGATAAAACATTTTTACATTTGGACGCAAAGTTTTATAATATAAAATATTAAATCTTCCACTTTCCAGTCAAGTTTGCAATATTTTTTAATTGTTGCATTGCATTTTTGTTTTTCAGCATCTCATTTAATAAGTGCCATATTTTTAAGATGCTGTGTGACATTGAGCTTATTTTACCACATAAAAAAACAAACAAACATTGCATTACATTATGCCCTGAAACCCCCCCAATGATAAATGAGTTGTAATAAAGGCCAAGGGTAGAAAATGGCTGCACAGGGACTGAGGTCAAAGTTCAGACCTCACATTCATTTACTACAGTGCCTCTATTTATTGGCTGGATTTAGTGAGAAAAGGACACATGAGATCACAGCAGGCCACTGAAGACATCCCGTCAGTCATTCGGAATGTCATGAGATTAAACCATAGACTGTGGTCGTTTATCAATGTAGCGCAATGATTTAGGAGTGCAATTTGTGGGATCTTCAAAAGAACAAATGAATTCATATCGCTCAATAAAAGGACATACCGCAATGACCGCGGAATGGATTAGGAAACATCTGAGTTTTCCACTGCAGAAGGTCCAAGAGAAATCATAAATAAAAGAGACAGACGATGCCTTAATATGCTTATATTTAGGATTGCCAATGCAGCATTATAACAGAAGTGATTACCGTGCAGAAGAGACGGTTGCTTTGTGTACAGGATGACACAGCAAAACAAGCTTCTCCCCTGATAGCTTATTTAGCCAACTCTTGAGCGTAGGCTATAAATGTCCATTCTCCTAAGGTCTATTTGAGCTAATCTAGTGTATTTTAAGTCATAATAAGCCAAGATGGATAATTAGGAAACACACTTCCCTGAAGACGCCAGAGGAATAACCCTGGCTGGCCTTATAATGTCTACAGGGTGTGTATACTGTATTAATGCCTTGATCAATACAGCCAAAGCTTGGATAGATGGACTGGTGGATGGACAACTTGGTGGATGGACTGAAATAACTATATTATAATGTCCTCAAACCCAAATCAATCATCCACATTTGGCTGTTTTTAAGCAATATGACATTGCTTTTATATAACAATTCATTAAACAAGAAGGTAAGGCCTATTCAGCTAATACTTTACTACAGAAATTGAAAGTTATTTAGGTCAAGAGGAGAGAGTGATTTTCTCTTGTTCTTTTTTTTAATTAACATTATTGACAAGTATATTAAGCTGCAGTCACTTTAAGATCTAAAGTACTAATCTAATATACTGACACGCATTCAATTTTCCCAACTGTTTATGTTCATTTAAGACATGTGAAAACTCACCAAGATGGGCATTATTTTTTGTGTTTGTGTGTAACTGACTGTTTAGGTGCGCACCTGAAGTTCAAAGTAGCCTTGCTTTTTGCTCGGTCTCACACAGAAAGCCGCCTAGGGAACTGCGTGAGAACTCTTTTGCAGCTTTAAGGGGCAGTAAGCCATTTCTGAGAAACACTGTTGAAAGTGGATCGGACCTTGCACCACAACACACTTGTTGGCAATCAGCAATACTCATGACTCACTCATGATGGGGGTGCAGAGAGAGTTAGCAAGAGGGAGATTTGAAGAAAGACTGTAGAAAGAGAGATAGCTGAGAGACATTACAAAAGGGAAAAGGTCAGTTGAATATCACTGGAAAAAGAAGGGTTATGAACAGACAAGAACTTTAAGGCTTTAGTTTAATTATAGCTGCAGTAAGCAATTTTTCATAAACGCTAAGGAAATGAAGTCAGCATTAGGTGACGTATGATGGTGGAGGAGAGAGTGAGCAAAAGGAGGATTTGTGATTTTGGTGTTTAGCGTTCTTGTTAGCGCATGGGGGTTCGAAACCGACTCAGTAAAGTGTTCGTGAATTTTGAAGGCGGAGCAATTAAGAGAGGGGTTGGTTTCAATCGATATTCAATCAATATTCATATCGGCAAGGAGTATGTGATGAT
Source organism: Semotilus atromaculatus (assembly GCA_031834385.1). NCBI lineage: Eukaryota > Metazoa > Chordata > Actinopteri > Cypriniformes > Leuciscidae > Semotilus > Semotilus atromaculatus. The sequence goes on along the minus strand of JAULUF010000001.1, from coordinate 15,269,432 downwards.
ACATCGTCATATCGAGATTTGATAATGATAAAAACATTGAGAGCCAATTAGAATCCACCCAGCTCAACCATTTAAATAGGCAGATGACATAATTGAAGCATGCGCTTAGCCACTTACAAAAAACAGAATGTTAGTGTGCATTGGTGTGGAAGCTAATTATAGTTATCTTTACAGATTTTGTTCTTCTTGGTGTGAACGAGCCTTAACTCACAATTGAGCACAGAAACATACTTGAATGCATGTGAACAGAATGCAGTAGGCCTATGTAATTTGCAAACAGACAAGTGCAGTGAAACAAACAGTGAAACATCCCAGTGCTGTAGGATTGTTATATCAGATCTTTTGGAAAGCTGCTCAAACAATCAGATTTGAGGACTGGAACTAATAGATTATTTTTCAATAGCAATTCAGAAAAGGCCATGTTCAATGAGGTATAGAGAGCCGACAGGAACATGAACTTCTGTTCAGCCTGATCTGCCAACATGAAAATTCACTAACAGCATTGCTGATCAAATCCCATCTCGCATCTCTATTTGCTACGCTCCTTTCAATTAAAAGCTCCAAATGATGTGTCAACCTCTTTGTACCCCCTTTTAGATTACTGTTTCATTGCATCTTCCTGTCTAATTTTAGTCAAGAAATTATGCTGCCAAGAGGGGAAAAAATGAGAAACAGCAATGAGAAAGATTGGGGCAGTACACAAGAGAGGCTTCTAGTCTAACTATCCAAGTAATTAACAGTAAGCAACAGAGTTCACACAAGTCCTCCTCCCGTCTACACCTCCCCCATTAAGAGTGTCAAGGGAAAGGGTAGTTACATAACCAACTCATCAAGGTAGGATAAAAAACACAGCATTAAAAAAAATTAAACACTTCTTCCCTAAAATAAACACAGAGTGGACAACAGTTTAACATTTAATCAAAATGCCTAAAAATGTGCAAGTCAAAATTGGAGTTAAAATGGTTAATAGAGGCAGAGATAAGTGCACAGGCAAAAGCAATCGATAAAATGGAGAGAGAAAAAAAATCACATTACCGTAACACTTAATATAATAAAATATAAACATTAGATGAAAAACTTAAATTTACAAATGTATAAAATTAGAAATGTTGTCTTGTCAACTAACTGAAATAAGATGAATAAAAAAAATGAACTAAAAAGTAAATTAATATATTCGTTTTTAATGACCCAAGTTTGATTAAATCATCAAAATAAGAGAAAAATATTTTGTATTTTTAAAATCCTTTAAATATTAGAGGGAAACAAAACACTAAATTTGGTTATATTTATCTGACAAAAAAACAAGAAAAAAATGAGTAGGCTAAACTACAGCTACAGGCTTTATTTTACTATATGCAAAAACAAATGCATAGGAAAAACAAAACATTCACAGGAAAAGCATACATTGACTACAACATAATCAGAAATCAATCATTTATTTGTTCCCACTTGCATGCGTTCATAATTTCTTTCTGTGGCAGCCTGGATATGTGTGGACAATTTGGCATGTTTCATTGCATTATCACAAATAAAACAATTGACTCCAAGCGCAACTACACAAAATGCTTACAAATTCTTGAACACATTTTGAATAATTTGAATAAAGATGTCAATTTTCACTTTTGGCCACTACTGTAAATAGAAATAAAAAAAACGAATAAAAATTACAAAAGCAGATACAATTAATAAAACAAACTAAAAATAAAAATAATAATAATGAACTGATTCAAAATATTAATGAATACTACACTGATCTTGACCAAAAATGTATGCACCTCTTGATTTAAATAAAGGTTATGATGTTTTTCCATCAAGAGGTGCATCAATTTTTGGTCAAGATATTTTATTGAAGATGCAAGAGTCAAGCACTCCACACATCACAAAGAGTTTCAAAGAGTTCCATCTCTGGACTCAGAGGTGTCAATTCAAGTGTGAAAACTATTCTTCATTTTAAGCCTGATGAATCTTGGCTTTGTCATCCTGGAATATGGCCATGATGTGTCTTCCTACTAGTCTGGTCCCACTAGACTCTCGTACATTTCATTTGTACATAGAGTCTGGCACCGCTCCATAGACCTTATTCAGACCAGTGCCATGACAGGTATGAAAGTGAGGCTGTGAGGGATAGACTTACTGTTTTCAATGGGATCCGCTGTAAAAAGCTGTATAAAGCTCCTAGATCACTTATAATTTTAAACAGATCATATTGTCTGGATTTTTTGGTCTACTGGAATTTCTCAGAAACATATTTTTGCATGGTTTCGTCAGCAGAACAATCCACAAACACATTTAATAGCAGTACAACCCACTGAAGAGATGGATGTCTATCCCTCACGGACCGAATGGCTTCGCTCGCATCTTTCTCCGCTGCCATTACCCAAGAGGCGATGTAGGATGTTGGAAAATAACAATGTCTTTTTTGTTAACAAAATGCTTTTTAATATTCGCTATTACTTCAATGCAAGTGAACAAGCGCGCCGTTATTTGTTGCAAGTGACGTGTGTGTTCAAGCAAGCCAGAAATGCGCAGATTCTGCACAATATGCTGTATTTAATATATCAAGAGGACTTCCCCATCAAAGTGAGTAAACCTAGAAACACACCAAATTGGATTGTGATTGGACAGCGTTACCCACCAAAGTTAATTTTTACCCGCATTTGGCGGGTTGGCGGGTTTCAATCCCTGAATGTTGCACTCCTGTTTGTCATTGTGGACGAAACTCCACGCCAATAAATCATCAGAAATATTGCTGACTCTTTACGCTCGTCCTAATGCCTGTTAGTTGTCCGTGGATTTGCCTATATTTGGTATTGAAAATGGAAACGTCTTTAGACATGGAAAATCGATTTTACAATCTATTCAATGAACACTTATGTCTCAAAAATCAAACAGGATTTTTTCACAAAAGTGACAGCCCTAATCATGACTGGCTCTTATTTGTAAACAACAGCATAATTTTCTAGGACCATGCAAACCTGTATTACTAGTGTGGAATTATTCAACAATATTCACTAATGACAGTAAAATAGACCATCCTAAGTCAATTTACTGCAGTAATTCCACTCTCAACCAGTAGAAAATGCTTTGAACACCAGATTATGCATTAAAAAAACGTCATAAAAACCGGTATAATTTTGAAAAAAAAATGTGATATAAATTTTTGGTCAAACCGCCCAGCACTATCCAAACAGTGACATTTTTTGGCTCGGCAGTGTATAATAGTATACAGTATAATAAATAACACTGTATTCCTATAGCCGACACATTGAGTGTTACGGCTTCTCCCATTCAAATTTCCAGCCCTACATTTTCTCCTTCCACATTTACACTCATAAGAAGTCAATGTCACATCCTTGTTTGTTGTTACTCTTTGTTGGTCAAGTTCAAAGGGAAAATATACAAATTCCAGTGTACATAACAGGGAAATCTAAACAATTCCTGGAATAATAAACCTGTCTGGTCTTGGACTGTGAGCCGTTCCTCACCACCAGGCACTTCTTCATCTTTCATCCTGTGTCAGCTCTTTGTTGCATTATCCATCCTTCCATCCATAGCTTTTCATTTCGCTGTCCACACCTCTCCATCATTCTGACTCGCTCATACGCAGATGTGGCTGACTGACTTATCAAGATGGAGGTGTGTAGTGCTGATACAGTCATTGCAGACGAGGTTGGGGCTACAGGCCATGACCGATCAAACGTTTTGGCTGTGCCATATGGCAAATGACAGATCTAACAAATAAATAAAAGTGATCTTGCTTCATAGCAAAAATTGCTGCATATGTGTCAAGCTGTTATCTCATTACCCAAGAAATGTAATTCAGCGCTAAACAATAATCAGATGCAAATATCTTATCAATTGCTGCTATCAGAAGCACAAGGCAAATCGGGACAGCTGGGAATAAGGAGATCATATTCTTTTCCTAATCCTTTAAAGAAAAGTGACTCAATGGAGATAAGCCAGCAGAGGCCATATTTTGTCGAAATTTTTGACTCCATCTTTGTGACTCCATCTTGTTCAAAGTCATCTTTAGTCATGGAAAATGTATTTATAATCAGAATTCTTAATTCCATTGATGATGACAATCCAGAGACCCCACCAAACATGAATTTACCAATCTCATTGTACTGATTCTGCCAAGCTTCCTGGGGACACTAAACTGTCAAAAAGCACCGTCCTTAGGATGAGACGTTAAACAGAGGTCCTGACTCTCTGTGGTCATTAAAAAATTCCTTCGAAAAAGGGTAGGGGTGTAACCCTGGGATCCTGGCCAAATTTGCCCATTGGCATCTGTCCAAATATATACTGATTGGCTTCATCACTGTCTCCTGTCCACCAATAAGTTGGTATGTGGTGGGCTTTTTGGCGTAATATGGCTGCTGTCGCATCATCCAGGATGCTGCACATTGGTGGCGGTTGAAGAGATTCCCCCTTCCAGATGTAAAGTGCTTCAAGTGCAGAGAAAAGCGCTATATAAATGTAACTGATTATTACTAAAGCTATCCACCTATTTTTTAACGTAAGACTGGACATTTCTAAATTAAATATGCAAGGCTTTACTGCACTTTGTTATTCTTCTAGATGCATGAGACTACCCTGGCCCCTCCTAACATCCACAACCAGCGGTGGTCTGATCCACTGGCAAAAAAATTATGAAAGGCTGACAAAGCACTGGACCTGCCAGAGGAGAGTTGAGGGACAGCCACCCCTTCCCCAGCATCAGCCCATCCCTCCCTGCCTGTCGTCCTTGTGCGTGGGTCTAAGGTGATCCATCATTCCAGCCCCATCGTGTTTCTGAAGCACAGCTTGAAGGACAGAGGAAGACGCCATAGGTAAGAATCCCATGGGGAGAGAAAGGGACTTTGAAAGAGGTTCAGAGTATTTCCAATCTATCGGCTCAACCTGGCCTCGACGGAGACAGTTGCTCAGTGAAGCGAGAACTTTGAGGCAGATACAAAGGCTCTAATCTGTGGAGATATTGATGCAGCGTTAAGATAGATGCAGCAGAGCCCATTGAAAAGAATCCTTAGAAAAGATCTGGCCTCTGCACTTAAAGAATTTCTCGAGAACTCTTTGGTGGACAACCAAGCATTTTTTTAAACATGGGGAAAATTTAATTTTGATAAAAAGCAACTGCTCTGTGAAATCCAACAACAAAGAAAAAAGGTCTAATAATAGTATAAATGTGAAGATATACTGTCCAAATATTTTTTTTGTATCAGTGCTGATTAGTACCACCTGTCTAAAACCTAAACTCATCTCATACACTACCGTTCAAAAGTTTAGGATGGGTAAGATTTTTAAATTACAATAACAGAAACATTACAATATAAAATAATTATTTTCACTTTTAAAATATTTTAAAATTGTATTTATTATTGGAATGGCAAAGCTAAATTGTTAGCATCATAACTCCAGTCTTCAGTGCCACATGATCCTTCAGAAATCATTCTAATATACTGATTTGCTGCAGCTCAGGAATAATTTCTAATTATCATTAACATTGAAAACAGTTGTGCTGCTTCATATTTTTGTGGAAACAGTGATAATGGAAACAGATATACTTTATTGTATTGTAAATGTCTTTTCTCTCACTTTTGAACAATTAAAGTCCCCTTGCTGAATAAAAGCATACATTTCTTTAAAAAAAAGAAAGAAAAAAAGCAGTTTATAGAGCCAAGAAGTCCTATTCACTGTACTGAACCATATCATGTGCATAGTTTGTGTAAATATTAAACAACTCAACGATCTAAACAATTTGATTCACTGACTTATTTAAGATCTTGCATCTTCTTTTTGTGACAAAATATTTTAAAAAATCTGCCGTTCATCACTTTGAGTGTTCTAGTTTCACTGTATTTTTTAAATAAATTTAGACAAAATAGCCTTATTTAAATCACAATATCTACATTAATAAATATTTAGATATTGTGCCATTAAATAGCTTCAGTATATAGCATTTTGTGTTAGTAGTTTGTGATGTTTTGGACATCCCTGTGTGTTCTCTCTGCACTGTCTGGCCATATTAATGTCTTGTTCAAGGAAACCCTGCACCACTACACACCCCTCCTTCCCAATAGCCCAAACAGTCCCCTCCATCCCTTCATGATTTACAGATCCTAACCGGAACTCATTCAGAGGCAGGAGGATCGAACCTAACCCAAAAATACACCCCAAGATCCTCAGAGAGCCATCCGCCCGAGACTTTCAATCAAAAGGTGAATCCCAACCATTTAAAGGGTGTCCAGAGCCCTGCCTCCGGGGGAGAGGAGAGGAAATGGCTCAGCAGAGTGCAAAAAGACATTCTGCCACGCATTTACTAAAACATGTCGGCACACTGCAGACTTTTGATGAGGACAAAATAAGTCATGAATACACCATGTAGATATTCTGTCTACCCATAGCATCACAAAGTTTGAAAACCCCTAATACAGACAAAAGGAGATTTTCTTATTTTGTCACAGCTTCAAATTATTGACAAATCTTTGTCAATATAGATATCATTCTGTCAATAAAAGGAGGAAGTAGGAAGCATGACTCTCCATCAAACAACTTAAGATCACTGGAGATTTTCACTCTCTTTTCACTCTCACAGATGGCTGCCGGAAACAACTATTGATTCAGGAATTACAGCGAGACTTAGGCAAACATCAGACCCACGCATTAATGAGCAAGTTGGAGGAAAGACAGATAGAAAGTTACCATGTTGAAATACTCTATCCATGAGATAGAAAGAGTGAGGCAGAGGGAGAAACAGCGATACGGGATGGATTCTGCTCACAGAGGGATCCAATCTGGAGAAACAGTCCCTACAAGCCCCTGGCTATTTTCGTCACCGCTTGGCTTGTGCGGTTTTCTCTCTCTTTTTTTCTTCTTTTTGGATAGCCAAACCCCTTGGAAGAGAAAGCCTTCTGAGAGAATGATGGGGACAGAGGGACATTGTGGCTTTAAACACACATATGGACACAGCCCTATCTGTTTGCCACATAATATTCTCTGTTGACAGACCAAACAAAGCAAAGAGACTCTTGCAGTGTTCATAAGGGCCTGATTGAAAGCTTCATTCATTTGAAAACCAGATGGAACAGAACAAAGGCACTAGCTGAAGACATTATTTTGCACACTGTTTCCATACAGCATAATTCTCTCAAACAATCTGTTCTGAGCATCCTGTCTCTGATCCGTGCTAATAAAAATTAAAGAGTACAGTGAATGAAAGAGCATAAGCTTGAACACATATTTTAAAAGTGCAGTTTAAAGTACATTGTGCCACTAGCAACACCAAACAGAACTGCAAATATAATAAGTATATGCTGGGCAAAAGGGCAAATCAAGGGCACATAGAGTCTGAAAAATGGTGTCCTGTAGTTCTCACCCTAAACTCACATCACTGGATGAGCCAGGTAGCTAGCTTGTAGTGCTGCTGTGTTGCAGATGTTAAAACTTTTGACAAAAATCAAGGTTAATAAAAAATCTGTCTACAGGGCCCTAGACTAAAAAAAAACATGCTTCTAAAACGAAAAATTGTCAAAATGACATTAATTTTTTCCAAAGTTTCAATAGTGATGAACTGAAATATTTTTTTTTACAGTAACAATGGAACTGAAATTAGAGTTGTAATTTATTTAGAAATGCAACTGCTTTATATAATGACCATATTTAATTAGTGCTTTTATTTACATTTAAATACCTTTTTGGATCTTCTAAGTTTTGGTTATTCTGGAAATTAATTTTTGGTAACATGTACTCGATATGATGGTCACGTTGTCATGTTCAGAGGCAGGGGTTAAAGTGAAGAAAAAAAAATCCTGTGCCTGAACTTTTTTTTTGGGAGGGCACAGGCGGACTTATCTTTAATGGCACCATTTATTTTCAAGTGTTACGGCTGTATGTTAATGGCATCGTTTTATGAATGAAGGCCAGTATCACTGATATTTATATTACTGATGTCTCGATGAAAATGATTTTTCTTCAAATTTTAAACATTAGGCTTAAAAAAATATAGCAATTTTCAATTAAAGTCCCCATGAAATCAAAACTCTCGGGATAGGGGACACAAACGGGATTTAGAAAAGTGGCTGTCCAGGAAATTACGCCCGTGGGTGGGACATCATTCCCAGGCTTCATGAATTTGCGCTCCATGCTTTCACCGACGACGCTAGCATGACATAAGGCTTGTTCGACTTCATGCAGCTCTGCGCAGACCGATCGGCGGCTGACTTGAAGCAATGCATGCTGGTTAGAAATTTTGTTCCGACTTGATACAGCGCCAACGCCACGTGACTGTGACGTATGCAATCAAAGTACCGTGAGAGCGATTCGAGAGTAGCCGGATAACCCAGCCAGCGCAGCTTCTCAGGAGCGTCTGCTCTGGGCTGCACCAAAGTCCTTTTAGGCAAGTCATGCCACTCGGCCGCCATCTTGGCAACGCCTCCGGGCAGCTATTTCGGACTAACAAGACCAGGCTCCTATCTAAATGAATGGGCAGAGAGTCAGAACTGCACTTTCACTGGTTATCGGGACATAAAAACTGCATGTATAGAAACAGCAGTAAAATATGATAAAAATCGCTGAAAAAGTTTGATGACTTTGCCCCAAAATAAGGTTTAAAACGCCTTTTTCCCCACAGGTTATACTTTACTACGCATGCACAAGGGTTCTCGTCTCCGCTGTCGCAAACATCAACTGTGCGCATGCGTCAGTGGAACCAGACGATAGGTTTAAATGTTTCCCGGCTTGACTGTTAAAAGCAGACGATTGGCTTTCCAGCGGGAGGGGCGGGGCATGTGCATACAACCGCCATATTTGGGGTTACGGGTTTTCACTATATAGTTGTATTGAGGATTGAGGAAGTGGCATGTCTCATATAAACTGTCTCTGGCTGCACGAGCTCTGATGATGACACTGCAGTTCCACGATTGGCCGGATTCATCCCATGACAACGTTCACGTGTGTTTCGTGTTTATTCGAACACCTTTAGTTCCTCTACAGCTCACAAATATTTTTTTAGAACCGTAAGCACTCTTTTCATGTAGTCGCAATGTAATATTGTGTCATGTTTATCCAAATAAAACTGATTAAAAAACATTGATTCCACTTCACTGATAGTAGGCTTATGGTGAACTTTATTCTTGTTCAAACAGACGCTGTATGAAGCAGTACATAAAGTAGGCTATTGAATGAAAATGTCTCTGAAACATCTGTGTATTTTGCAAATATTGCATTTATTTCACTTCAGCTGTGATAAAGTATGCAAACACCACGTGAGCGGTCACTACGGAAACCAGAAAGTGTCCGACTTAACGTCTCCGTTTGCAGCTCCTCCCCGCCTGCACGCGGCTACTCTCGCCGATCGCTTACATCCAGCCGCAGCCGATGTCGAACACACCTGGATCTCAATCACATTAGGCTTGTTCGAATTGAACCGCCTTGCACAGACCGATTGGTTTATGACATCAAAGTATTGCGAGAGCGATTCAAAAGCACAAAGCCTTGTTTATACTCGACGCGTCCGCACGAGCGCGAGTCTCCGCTGACTGCGCGCGCACCTCCCCAAACGGACGAGGCGTTTATACTTGACGCGCTCACCGTTGTGCTATTCTGTGAAACAACAGACTAAAGTAATTGTCCTCTTAACCATCAGGAATCAACGTGAGAAGAAAGGTCCACATGGTGTGACAATATTTATTTTAGTACATCACCACCAATAACATTACAAAAAGAATCTTTTCTTTTTAAAATCCAGAAAACCCTGAGATTATTACTTGTGACATTAGAACAAAATATGTGGATATAAAAACATGTATGTAGGCTAACTCAATTAACGATCTATTAAATATTTTCTTATTTTACTAAACATTTAATTAAGTTTCATGGACATTTTATAAAATATGAAACTTTATTTTTATTAAAATGGCTTATGTCTGCTATAGGCTCATTTTGTAAATGTAAGACAATAATTTAAGACGCACAAACTGGGTGCCAGTGCGGTAAGACATGCTCGGCCAGATTCGGCTCGAAGTCGTTCATCTTCGCATGCGACCCAACGCGCGCGACCGCCCACAGAGCAATGACGTAATTTTTGCCGCTCGTCGAGAAAAGGAGTGTCTGCTCTCTAATCGCTCTTGCGGTACTTTCATGACCCGCCCTGCTCTGCTTTTGATAGGCTTGTAACGTTAGTTAGAGCTGCGTTCCTCTCATATGATTGGTAGGTGAAATCAATTCAATTCAAATCAATTCTTTGTGTTTTTATTATTGTTTATATTGTAATTTCCTTTTTGTTTCCAAGTTTGTTTAGCCTGGGTTTCCCCATCCTGCCTTGTGCAGCGCAATTTTATTCACGCTGCTAGGCAGTATGGAAACCATGGGCCAAATTTTCCCCTCAGATAGGGAACCAATCACAGAACGGGGAGGGAGCAGAAAATCGGTGACGAAGTCTATGCGACACACTGAAGTAGTTATATCTATGGATCCAACACGGCAGCAGGCGCGAAGTTACCTTTCAAGTTTATTTAGAAAAAATAGCAACTTTTGGCGTTAAACCATTTCATAACCAAGAAGGATGTTTTTTCCCTGCTACCAACAGGCTTCGGCAAAAGCCTCATATATCAACGTTAGCCCTGTTAGTGGCTATGCCAATGGGGCTTAGGCTAGCGAGACCCCAGTCGTTATGGTTGTTACGCCATAAATCTCTGCGTTTACACTTGGCATTAACGTGCGATCACCATGATCCGATCAAGCAGATCAGGACACGGTGTGTTTACATTTGTTCACAATAAGTAGCCCCTGTATCTGGATAACCAATCGGATTTCTGTTTCTGCATAATATATTAATTAGGTCTGTAGCACGACACCAGATTAAGAGTAGCCCAAAGATGATAAAAATTAAGTAGTCCCAATTGCTTTCACTCACTTTACTTTCCTATGCAATCTCCAGTCTTAGTTCAAATTAAGGTTTTTGAATGAAGGAATATTTCAGAGCTGATCATACAAAAATAACTGGGTTGATCATTAAGTCACATCATTGATCATTGGGTTTAAGGTTATAGCGTGCAATGGCTATATTAACAGAAATGGGAGATTAATAAACATGCTGAAACAATAAAAACATTCAACATTTAAAACATTAAAAAATAAAAAGTGTATTCCCATTATTCCTCTGGCAAAGCAGCGCACGCTCTTCATCTCATGACTGATCACAGCTGTGATATTGTACAGGCGATCGCCTCATTCAGATAATGTTGCACAATTAAAATGAAAAATGACACACACAGTATATCATGTAAGTCTAAATAAACGGTTTTAAATATTGACTTTTTTTGAAAGGTTCAAACTGCATTTTTACATACGTCATCTATGAAAAGATTGGCTATGATCTACGTACAGGCGCATTTGATAGACATTCGTAGCACCCAATAAAACGGCATTGGGTACTCTGGGCATTCGTAAACCACGCCTCAAATACGAGAAAATGAACATGTGGTTTCCAGACCACGTATCATTCTCAATGTATCATTCTCATATCATTCTCAAACTAACTAGTTTGACTAATTGACTCAAAAATATTAAACCGCATGCAAGTTCCCAATTTTTTCTTCTTCTCACGGCCGGAATACTTTAAGCCCTGCAGAAGTGATAAACTACCTCTCAATATTTCAGACCTGATATTTCAGACTCAATATGTCAGCCCTCCAAAACTATTTCGGCAGAAATCATAAACTCATTTGTGACCATATTACTCCGAACCCTGCTCTAGTGGCACAACAATATTTTAGACATATTTAAGATATCTGATACAAGAGACTCTCTGGGGCTAGAACAACTGGAAAAGTAAACATCACAAATGTTTTACTTGCTGACCTCTTAAAAACCGGTTTAAAAGCACCAATAACACTTCATCCAGCTGCCGTGCTCCTATTATAAAGCAGCGTTTACTCATGTGGCGCTGCGTGTAAATAGGTTGAGTGTAGCTCTGTGGAGAGAGGCATATGCCCATGTGGCGATGCTATCATGCACACTGATACGACAGTAGGAAACAAACTTGTCTTGGGCTATGACTGAATTACACAAAAAGAGGCTTGTATCAGCACTATGCTGCTGACTTGACATACCCACTGCTGAGAAGCTGAAAACATGCCCACTTGCACGACTGTCCTAGAGGTCACACAAATCCCTACTATGCAAAATTGCCCTTCACCCTCCCCAAAAACACGCATTTGTCATTCCCCGCTTAATTTAACCATTGCCTGTGTAAAATAACACTGCAGAACTGAGAGGATGGAGGGAAAGAAATAGGCGGCTGAAGGCAGAAAGATCATTGGGAGCGAATAATCTGTCCTCTACTCATCCTCCCGTGGCAGCGATGGCTCCCCAGCGAGAAATAAAAGCCATCATGTGCAACACACTGCAAACAGAGCTGCAGACAGCCACAGAGGAAGGAAGGAAAGGATGAGATGCCGAGAATGTGGCACACCACGTCAGATCGCTGGTAGTCTGACTACTATACAAGCAGGGCTGCTGCTCCTCTGCAGTGATTTACACTGCACTCAAAATGGCGAGTGACGGACCGGGCGATTAATCTGTTTAACTGAAACCGATTGTTCATACACAGTAATGGGACAGGAACTTATCAGACTGGATTAAATTACCACGACGATGCTGCTTTAATCTGCTGAGAAGGTTAAACGGGCTATATAAATTTCAGACAAATTCATCATTATCATTCAAGGGGCCAACTCAATCATCAGGGAACAGGGACTATCGTCAGAGTTGAGAACACAGCCTGTTATGACATCAGACAAGGAGTACAAGTGTACATTTAGATGACAATTATGTACTAAAAACTGAAAAGTTCTTCCTTTTGCGTTATTCGCATATAGATGACAAGGTTGTCAAAATGATCGCCATTCACACGGATCAGTGAAAACGACTATAGAACCGCTTTATTATGCATGCCAGGCCAGTAGTTGGCGATGTCACTTTGTAAAGAAACACTACGTGTCTATAGATTGAACACGTAATATGCATGATGTCACCATTTTCACAAATTTTTGTTTTTGTGGTTAACATGGATAACATGTATATATATATACACATACACACACACACACACACATTACACACACACACACACACACACAATCATCTTTATACAGCTGTAATCAAAATTATTCAACCCCCATTGCAAATCGGGTTTATTGGCAAAATTTACAGACTTTCTGCTGTTTGCAATGAACAAATCAAACAAAAGTAATTGAAATAGCTCAACACAACACATGTTTCAAGTGGTTTCCTCAAATTCAACTGAAAATGCAACTTTTAATTACTTCTCAAAATTATTCAACTCCTTCATGGCAAGCATCTTTAGTACTTAGTAGACCAGACGCCAGCTTCTGGCAGCTTTTCTGAGGAATCTTTAGCCCATTCCTCATGAGCAATGTCCACTAGTTCAGTAATTTTCTTGGGTTTGCATGCTGCAACCGCCTTCAAATCCCACCAGAGATTTTCTATGGGGTTCAAGTCAGGTGACTATGATGACCACTGTTGAATCTTCCGAGACTTCTTCTGAAACCAGGCCTTGGTTGAATTTGAGGTATACTTGGGATCGTTTTCCTGTTGGAAGGTCCAATGATGCCCAAGCTTCAGCTTCCTCACTGACGGCATGACATTTTCTCCTGGGTTTTCTAACATTATGATTAGTAATCCTGCTTATTTGCCCGTTTAAAAACGACATTTTGCGTCCAATCTGCATACAGCAAAGTTGGAAACAATGTTTGTAGTAATTATATATTTTTTTTACATGACCTCAGCAAAAAAAAAAAGTACACAGCGGTAAGGTATTAAATTCCTAATTTCGAGGTCCGCCCCACCGCCTACATCATGTACAGTCTGTATACGTTTTATTTAATAACTTTTCCCCATGGTTTAGTGTAAAAAAAAAATATATATATATATATATATATATATATATATATATATATATATTTTGGATATATTCTTACAAAAATCAAACATATCGTATCGGCAACCAAATATCGTGTGATAGTCTTGAATCGGGAGAAAGGTGTATCATCCCAGCCCTAATACTTAACTGTAGACAGAGTGTTCTTTTCAGCATATGCTTCATTCTTCTTCCTCCGAACATACCGCTGATCCATAGTGCCGAAAAGTTCCAGTTTTGTCTCATCGCTCTACAAACAGAATCCAAAACCTTCTGTGGCTTATATATACACGATTTTGAGCAAATTGGAGCTGAGTGTTTTTTCTGAACCTGCCTTCTCAGAAAACTGGTTGCAGAAATTGATAGCTTCCTTTTCTGCCCCATCCAGGTAGTGTAACCAACAGTCCTTTAATTTTGAACTTGCTTCCAATGGTGTCTCTATGAATATTCAGTGCCTTTGCTATATTTTTGTATCATGTTCCTTGTTTGTGAAGTGCGATGATATCTTCTCTAAACTTTTTGGAGAATTCTTTTGAGTTTGCCATATTTCTAACATGCAGTTAAACAGGACACTCAATAAACCTAGCTAGTTCAAGTATTTCATGTGTTCTAGCTCAAGCAAACCTGGTGCTCCTAATGAAGCCCTTGATTAGTTGCATGAGATGTGCTTGAGACAACACCTGTTTTCCAGATTTGTGCTGTTGTGAGGGATTCTATTCAGGGGGTTGAATCATTTTGAAACTGCAGAAGTCATTAAAAGTTGCATTTTCAGTTGAATTTGGGGAAACCACTTACCAGCTATTTACCAGCTATTTTTCGAATACTTTTGTTTGATTTGTTCATTGCAAACAGCTTAATGTCTGTAAATGTTGCCGATGAACCTGATTTACAATGGGGGTTGAATAATTTTGATTACAATTATACAGCATTATACAAAATTATACAGCAAAAACCTTAACTTCATATTCGTTCCCAACTGAAAAAAAGAGGCATACAGTTCAAAACACTTCTGACATCCTTATTGTTGAGCTCTGCGGGTCATATTGGAGGGAGGGTCATTTTCTCTAGAGATAGTGAAATAGAAGTCATCAAAATATTCCTCCAATTTCCCTAAAGAGACTGTCAATTTTAAATGTGTGCATCTGCTTCAATCAGTTTTTAAAAGGCTTTTAAAGTAACAGGAAAGCTGCAATTCTCCAATTTTGATTTCACGGGGTTTATGATGCGGTCTCTGCAAGAAGTTAAAAAGAAACATTTCTTGTGTAGCATATTTTCAAACTTTCCACAAAGCACAAATACCTGGGAAGCACAGGTCATCATATCACTTCATCACAGCACAGTAGATAAGGAACTAGAAAATAAGGAACACTGTATGCTGTGGTTAGAGCCGAGCACTGAAAATTACGTGAAGGAAATAACAAGTGAACAGGGCACAAAGAGGAAGTAAAAGAAATGTCCAGGCACAACGAGTCTGAGCTGCACGATTACCCTCTGACCATATGTCAAAAAATACTGAGCATGATCGGAAGTGACAAAAAGAAATTCTGAAAGTATGGAGCACCTCAATGTGACATCACCTTATTGTTTTAAAGCACAACCACCACTTTGGCCCACAGGCCTAAACATGGGACCACACAGAATAAATACCAGAAGGGGTTTATAAACAAACTATGGCAGACCTAAACTGTATTATTGCAAAATCCAAAAAACAAACACAATTTATGCAATGCCAGCACATATGTCAGCAGAATGCACACAATTGCATTCTAACATTCACACACATGAACACACAGTGAGAATACCCAGCTCATGGCATTGGGGGAAGGGTGCATACACAAATATACCGTACACTCCCTACATGCACTTAGCCTGTATTTGTGCCAGTTGAGAGCCGGAGGACAGATTTCACAAAGACACGCCAGTGCTGACTGGATGGAAGGCCTTTAGTGCTTATGTTCAGTTTATGTAGCCAGTATGATTCTCATTAGCCGAAATTGTTTACTATTCATATTGGAAGTGGGACTTGGTCTGAACCAACTGTATTTCCATCAACATAAGCAATCACCCTCTATCCTCTCACAACCCTATTTCTGTTGCTAATTAAGCAGCATTCATGTAAATAGCCAGTATAAGCAGGTTGAACTCACAGGCATTGGTCACGGCAAAGCTGTTGGCTGTCTCAATGTTGTCCACGTGGGGTACCAGGTTAAAAGGGGCCTCGGATGCATTAGGGCTTGTGTTGTGAAGAAAAATGGCCAACCGAAAGGCAGTGTACTCCTGATCTGTGTTCCTGATGAACAGCCCGCCTGCAGGAAAGAGGGAGAGCCGTAGTGAGAAAGAAAAAAGTCAGGAGAAGAAAAATAACACATTGCACTAAAGACGTCAAAAAGGAAACCGGCTATTTGATTATGAGGAAAAATAGATATATGGGTACAAAAATACACATGGTTCAAGGATATTGAGATTCAAGTAACATGCCACATCAGATAAGTCTCACACAAGTCAAGTGCACACTCTAGTGAGCTTTCACAGGCGAATAACCCCATTATGCACATATATGACATCTCTCTGGAATATTAAAATGTATGTTTTGTATATATATATATATATATATATATATATATATATATATATATATAGCAGAGTAAAAAACTGGTTAACCTTAATGAAATTTGCCAATTATTTACACTATGGATTAGTCATATATGTCCTTTAGGCCTGCCTTCATGACTAAGCCATAATGCAAATAATTTACCAATTTCATTGATGGGCGTCTACGCGTCGTGCATGGAGAACTCCGTCAGTGACGTCACTTTACAAGAACACATTTTAAACAAAAATGCATTTAATTTAACAATAATCAACGACAGAAGACGCCGCAAAGGAAGCAAAGCACGCAACCCGTTGCGTGGCAAGCGCACGACCTGTTATCCAAAGCACGAGAGAACTTTATAACGATTTCAATTAGATCATAAAACACAGGTTGATGTAGCAAGTATTTGGCAGATATGGTGCTGTAACTTGAGTCGAGAGTTGTCTTCCCCCGCGCATAACTTGCCATTTGCGATTATATTATTTTCTGTAGATGTCAGACTCAGATTCAGAAAATAAAATGTATTTCTGTTTTGCTTCTGTCCTGAGAGCAAACGTGACGCCGCTAAACCAAGGGGGTAATCTACCACTCAGAAGCTGAAGTCTCCCCGGGCGCCGCCATTGGCTAACAAGCCTTCACCTGCTGTTAGCATCCCATTGACTCCCGTTCATTTTGGCGTCACTTTGACAGCAAATAACTTTACATCTGAGGCGTTTAAAGACTCCATTTGTCCATTATTTATTTCTAAAGAAACACGACAATGTATAAAAAGGCTCCATTACCTTGTATCTTATGTTATGGCCCCGTAGAAGAAGTTTTTGTAAAAATAGGCTAACGATTGCGTCATAACACGCGACTCCGTGTCGCACAGTAGAGAAATTACCGTATAGACAGTAGTAGAAGCTTGCGCGCAATCGGCGGGACGTGGAGGCATAAAGTTAAGGGAGAAGCCCATAGAGAGTTGTAAAGTTGCTCCTGCTGCTATCTCATGGACAGTTAATACTCACGATCTCCGGCTCTGCAAGATTCGGAAGGGAATGATTCAGATTCCTCTTGGCACAGCTACTAGAAGACGTACAACTGTCAGTCAGGTTGCTCACATGACATATACGTCATCAAGCTCAGTTTGAGCCTGCGCAGAACGATTGGCAATCAGGAAGTGAGTGCTTCTAATTGACTTCACTTTGCTCCGTTGAAGTCTATGGAGTCGCTGTGTCCATTTCGTTTACTGTCTATGCGCTAAACAGGCGAAGCCCGCGAACTCATGAAAACATGCGCAAGCATGCGCATAAACCAGATGGCGTGCAATGCACAATACTGGACTAATTGAAATCCGACAGGTAACTCATGTAGCAAATTATATTTTAATGAGAACTGTAACTTTAATGGGATTATAACATGCAATAATTAATGAGATCTGAAAAAGTCCCTTGATTTCATGTAGGGGAGAGTGGGGTAAGATATGCCATTTTTTCTAATGTGGTCCTCAAATAAGGGGAAATGAGGCAGAAGTAGCCTACAATGAAAGTATCTAAAGTAATTTCAGGATGTTTCCTATCATTTTAAATTATCAGAATGCATATATGACAAAGGATTCTAAAACTATGTCTTCTTATAAAAAAAGTGAAACAGTCAAAAGATTATTAGCTTTTTTGCCAATGTCGAACATGTTAGGCCATAGGGACTACAGGCGAAAAGATATATATGGTTATGGTGAAAAGCATCTGGTTCTCATCAGAAAATCATTTGGTGTACTTGTACACTGTCCCTGTCAAATAAACTAAATATATATACAATATATAGGCAAGGCCTATATATATATATATATATATATAATAAACTAAAAAAGTTGCGCAATATTACATTGAAATTCTACCAGTTTACATTTCAGAGATTTAATTTAACTTCAGTGCCTAATGGTGGGAGCCATTTTTTCTGCCATTTTTTAGGGGGGGGAAAGAAAACTACTTAGCTTACCAATTCAGGCTAATATTTAGCTAAATGATTTGCCTGGTTTTATACGTTGCTAAATCACCAACATGCATCCTAAATATTTTTAGACCTGGACAAATTTGCTTTGATGTAACAGCCATTACATCTGCTATGCTCACATTTTACTTTGACAAGTAAACTGGTGCTTTCCACTCCTCCCATGTGCTTCTCATTTTCACAGTCTGGCAGAAATAATGGGTGGTTCCAAAATATATGGTCACATGACAATAAAAGTGTACAGTTGCCAAGATACAGGCTCAACCCACTGGGTCATCTTACCCCACTCCCCCACACAGTCCCTCCTCTGAACCTTGTAACGCTCTAACCGTTTTCCTGGGGGTAAAACGGTTAGAGTGTTACAAGGTTCAGAGGAGGGACTGTGTGTGTTCCTGTAAACCATTCTACCTTTTTTTGCAGTCCTTTTTAAAACATTATAAAGGACAGCAGCTTTTTAGTGTTCACTATCCTGCTTTTAAAATTTGAATAAGCAGTAGTTGTTTTATGGTGTATTGTTTATATTTTTAAGCTTTTTCTAAAATACTATAGCCAACATTTATAGACTAAACATATTATTTGAAGAAGAACATTGGGCAGGATGCGAAATTAAAAAAATAAAATGTAGCTAACATGGGGGAATTCTAAACCGCCAAATAAAAAAAGTGTTACCCTAATACTAGTGTGTCCATATAGGTTATATATAGGCTATATGTGTTTGTTTGTTTGTTTGTTTTGATAACACTGCATGGTTTCTACATGTTTCAGGATGGAAAGTCCAACTATGATTTATTTGACTTTCTGTTGACTTCTATAGTTTCTGGTGGTATAATAAATAAAATAAAAAGATTTTTGTTATTCAACATTTAGGGTTTCTCTCACTAGTGGGCGGGAAACGTGAAATGTAAAACCCAGAGTGGAACTAGCTAGTGATCACAGAATGCTTTGAGCAAGGAAATGTCTATTGCTCTATTCCACTATAGGCAGCTCCATTCTGGATTTTAGACCGTGCATTGCTTGGTGACATGCAAGACTTGACAATTTGGCTACTTTTGGAACTATTTTTGTTGGCTAAAAAGAAATATATGTAGACAGCTAACTGTCTATTTTCTTTCCAAGCTACTCAATATTAATTAAATAGTTTCAATAATAACTTAATAATAAAGCCTATACAAAATGTATAAAGTGACAAAACTCCTCCCTTAATGCCTGAAACGTCACCATATTGAATTTAACAAAAACACAGCTGCTAGTTGTTGCTTTTTTTTTTTTACTGTAAATTTTATTGAAATTTTACAGTGTTATTATGGCATTACATTCCTTAGACAACGGTACACTTCACATAATTTCAGTAAAATAATAGGCTAAGTGAGATCATGTATCTCACAGGCACCAGGAGTCTCAGAGCTTATGACACAAGGCTTGGGGCTTGATGCAGTATTGGAATAAATTAAGCCACTTTCAATTCACGAGGTGGTGAATTAATATTTAAGTCGCTTTGTGGTCATTTATCCGTAGTATTTTGATTTCACAAAGCATTCATTAATAAATAAATAAACTTTCATTGCGTTTGTGCCCTTGTTCAGAATGATTCATCTTCAGAACAACATCCCGTTAGAGCTACGGAGAGCACTGCAGTGGTGCCATAACCCAAACGTGGCACACTGATCTGTTTGACAGCTAAAAACAAACAATCAAAAAGTATACCAAAAAAAACTATTTGCCTCTAAAATGATCCTTTGCTGTCATACAACAAATTTACTTCCAACCGCATTATTTGCGCACTGACATTCGCAGTTGACCCCCACTGCAGACGGTCTTATTTTTGTCATTCATTTGACACTGTTTAACGTGAAGCTCGTGTCTTTGACAAGCATCGCCGTACTTACCGATTTGAACGCTGCTCGGAAAAGCACCCATAGTGAGTCCCCAAACGCAAGAGAATAGCAGTAAGAGCTGATTACAAGAAATCCTCATTTTGTTAGTTCAAAATTGTGAGAGACATTGAGGATGACGTCAGTTGGGTAAAGGACAGAAAGGAGAAACGTTGTTAGAAATCCATTCTTGCCGGGTTTTTCCCCTGCAGTGGCACGAACCCTGGTGCGACTCCGTCCGGCGGTAGACGGTCCACATGCAAGATGGGGGGAGCGCGACAGCGGTGGGCAGTGTCTGCATACACATTCACATTCACATACACACTCATCACACATGCGCCTTCTCTACACCATCACACACACTCTTTCTCGCCGGGGTTCGTGTGTTCTTTCTCTTTCAATGCCGTATTCCGAGACAGCATACTTCTCCTCAGCCGAGTGAAAGCTCATTTATAACGCGACCACCCTTTCGATTGGACTATCCCATTGAAACAAAAGCTAAGTTGGACTAGTAAGAACAGCGACTAATGTGGTGCATACAGGTGAATGATACGTGGTGTTTTCGCTGTCATGTGCAGTCCAGAATGTTATAAGTGCGCTATTTTGCCTTGAAATTTGCAAACAATTGTCTATCTAACAGCATTGGCAAATAACATCGACAGGAGGAAAATACCATCAGTTAACAAATTACAGTTAAGGTGAAAACACTATCATACAACCTCATGAGGTAGTTGAGAGATTTTGCAAAACAAAATTAATGGAACAAAAATATATTCTGTTGAAAGATAAAGACTATTGCCTATAATTTTACTTTAATTTGTTATCATGTTGATGGATGTTATTAAATAATCTGAATTAGGAGGTTTCTTTTTTATATCCCAACAGCTTTTCATTTACATGTTAAAAAAAAAACTAGAGAGATCATGGCTGACCATAAAGGAGGGTTGTGACTTTCCAGTGCATTTCTACTAGTAGACAATATATCAACGTTTGAGACACAAATCCTAAATGTGCACTGAAACAAAATTTTAAAGGGGAATAAAGCAAATTGCAGACATGAGTCTTTGAAAGAGACTAAAGACATTTAACACATTTAGTTGACATTTAATGAATGACCGCTGAGTTTTCATTTTCTGGTCTTTAACTCCCATTCTGTTCAGCCCCATTAATCTACTGTTCATCACAATCTCAATTTCCTCCTTTACTATATCACTCTACTACAGCTTCAGTATCTAGTCTTAAAGTTTAAGAAACGCTGTCTGTGAAAAACGAGAGGTGGGTTAGTGACATTTGGTTTTGTACAAATCTATTGATTATACTGCTGTCAACAAGCGACACTTTTAAAAAATAAAGATTACAATTAAAACAAAGGAGTTTAATGTCACAACTTGTTAAATTCTAGAGTTCTTTAGAAAACTATGTATTTACTGATGCTTTAGAGAACCCAGAAGCCAATACGCTAATCCGGAGAACAAAAAATATGAACTCTTTTTTACAGATGAATGTTGTTGACCCAATGACCCTCTGATTGTACTCTCTTAAATATTGTCTATGATGGCTTTAAATGAGTAAATACTTGCAAAAGTGACTTTTAAATGTCACTTTGCTGTTTGTCCTCTATCAGATTTGAATGGCTGAATCAATTACGCAGCTTTAACCAACCATGGCATTCACTGTGCGTGAACAGACATGAGTGGCGTCAACTGCAGTGTCTCTGTCCAAGGTCCTGAATCTATGCAGCCCCATTAAAATTCAACAAAGCATGTGCAAAAAATACTTCAACTTCAACGTCTATGTTATCTCTTTAAAGAAGCTTACGTGTTTACATTTCTGACATGCTTTTATGCTTTAAAAAGCTGCGGTTTCATACTGTATGTATATGCTCCAAATAACATTTCACAACATTTAATTAGCAATTATGGAGCAACTCTGTCAAAATTGACTTAACTGGAGCACAGCAAAACAGGGCATCTCATTAACAGACACACATTTTCCTAAACAGGGAAAAATAAATATACACACACATGTATGTATTATGACTACATTCCCTGCAGGTCATCATAATATTTTTTCCCATGATAGGTTCAATTATATTTGTTCGCAGTTAAAGATCATGGACACAAATTTTTTTCTTTATCAGACTGGTGTCAAATGAGGTGTCCAAAATCATTAGTCTCTCTGCTTTTTTCATATACCCAGATGCTGGTATCTCAGCAACTCTCAGGAAGTCAATTGCATCGTCTGTTTGGTTGAAGTACAAAATTAAATTGGCTCGACTGGGTCGTGAGATTGGGTCAATGCAACATCACAGAGACTGCTGAAGGTTCATATTATATTTGTCCGTTTTGTTGACTAACTGACATCCCATTGGCTTCCTCGGACTGAGAAGCCTGTTCCATTTTGGAGCTATTCGTATTGATACAGTGCATTACTTGTGGGCTCTGTAATAGCATCACGATTTCGTTTGATCTTGACACTGACTCTCGCACGAAAGCTTGCGTTGCGACACAGAGACAAAGAATCCAAACAATTGATGTATTATGAATCACTGTTTTTACGGACTTACATCTTTGTCTGAAATTTAGAGTGTAAAGCCAAGAGAGATCAAGTGACACTGAGCGCAATGAGTCTTGAGTCTTCCTATCTTAAACATCCTCATATTCATAATATTAAGCCTGCGGACAAACCCAGAACTGAAATGAGATCAGTCAGGGATGGATCAATGATTAATTGAATTTCCTTGCATTTTTGAGGAATGTCTTTAAAAATTCAGGGGTAATTCTATTGACGGCACCCTATTGTGAATGCATGATCGGTTGGGGGCTTGTTATGGGCATATGTGCAATGTCAAGTGTGCTTTAGTCTGAAACAAGGACTTCTGGTGCTGAAGGGAGAATGGAAAAGTCTGCCTGCTCGATCTCAAATAAATCCTTTTGCTGCAGAAAGTATTGATGCAGAAATAGTTACCGTACAACAGAAGGCACAAGCCTTATGGACTTGAGATGGATAATGGATTTATACCAACCTGCAACTGATAGGTGCAAAAAAACAACAACAAAAAAAACGCAATGTTAGTAAGCTGATGTAAATTCTTATCCGTCAACAGATTCTTTGGAATTACCGTCACTAAAGTAAATCAATGATTGTTGTGGGCCTCATGAGGGTTTTCTCAGTGCAGATGGCTTGAATGAGAAATTCTGCAGTAGGTCTATGGTGCGGCCCCTCGGGGGCCTGTGGGGGAGCGAGAGGCTTTTGATCAGCAATCGGTGCTCAGGGGTCTTCTCTCGGACATAGGGCAGATTAATATAGGGAAAAGGGCAAACGTACTCATTTCATGCATTGATCCACTGTAGTCCACTACTGATTCTCACACACAGGGTCAAAAATTAACTTTTTGCCACAACTGCCAATGAGAAACATTTTAAGCCATATTTTTTTCTTTTCTTTTTTTGCTGCATCATATACCATAAACCAATCTCTTAGTGAACCAGCACCTTATTTCCACGTCTATAAAAATGTGTGCATGTGGGTGTGTTCACATCTGTTCTTTCTCCGCTTTTCATAAACAATAACTCCACATATCCCTTCTGTTTAGAGAACCAGGCTGGCCAAGCAGTATTTCAAACATATGACATTTTCCCTGGGAATGTGTTATTGTACCAGTGTCGTCACTCTTCCATTTTCTCATTCTTTTTTGCTGGTTACTCCAAGGGACGAGCTGAGTCAGACAAGGAAAGGGGAGGAGGGTGGGGTATTTTTAGATGGCATTTACCATTTTCCCACCCCACTCAGGGATCAGCACCTGCATGGTAGGAATTACAGGAAAAACAGTGATGTATATGAAAGGAAGAGCAGTAATCAGTCAAATAAACAAATAAAGGAATAATGTGCAAGCAAGGGTACAGAATAACACAATGTATAATTAGGTGGGATGGGAGGTGCAGAGGACAATTAAAGGCATTATTGAACAGCTACACAATTCATACATTGAGAACACTAATTTAATGCACTATCTCTGAAAATGAGACGAGGACATTAGGGCAATCTGCTCATCTTATCTGAGACACAAGCGGTGTTTACCTCATGAACCCTACACCTGTTTTTGTCTTGTAGGTACCACTGTAAAAAATGGTAGCCTATGATCATATGTGATGTTTTATCATTACTTTCTGTTACTGTTGCCTCATCGACAATAATTTTCGAAAACGAATTTCAACAAATTGTAAGTTATACAAAATTAGACAATTAAAAAAAAATTGTTGAAAATGAGTAGTACAGCAAATTAATTATAATTTGATTATACTTTAAAATGTAAGGAAGCAGCTGAACTTAAATATTTAGTTGAATTGGGTGGATTTTTTTTACAGTGCATAAAAATATATTGAGAAATTAATAGTGTTATTATTTCCTGAAATGAAATAAAAAAATAAATGTATAAATACTATTCATCAATAAACAATTCATATTTTTATTTATTAAATAATAAAATGTATAATATATTTTTTAAATATCACAATATTTCACATAATGAATATTACATAGTGTATATAATTAACTATTTATTTATGTTTATTATATAAAATAAATAAATAAATGTTCAGGTATGAACATTATAAAAGGAAATCATTGAAGAAACTTGAAGAAACGTCTTTTTTTGGAGCTAAAATGATTTCGGTATTCATGTTACATTAATTTCTTCTCAGCAGAAACATCAAAGCTAAACATTTTTTACATCTCGTTTATCTTCATTGTACTGATGTCTAACCCGTTCTCATCTCTGGATCTCTGAGTGAGTGCATGAGGAGAGTTAACGTAGCACTTGCTTGGCACACTTAACGATGTATTGACTGACTGATTGATTGCTTCAGTCTCGAGTCGCACCCACAGGCTAACACCTGCTATACAGGCAGTGTTCTTCTGTGAAGCGTAACATTTTAATTGAAGTCTTAGTGTGTCTTTTGCACTTTTTCTCACACTAACTACAGGAAGCCACTGTTGTCCGTCAGCTCTCGAGTTCCTCATTCACAGATTTCCATTTCCAGACGAATCTGTGGCCTTGTTTTTACAATAAAAGGAAATAAGGCCACCTTTGCTGCCTGTCAGAGAAGCTTACTAGCTTTGTCGCCTCTGAAGACAGGAGATAATGCGCAAGAGAGAATGAGGCAGCCGTGTGTCAGAACGCAGCAGAGACGCATTAACCTCTGCAAGTCACAGGCGCAGCAAAGGCAAGGCTCTTTCTCTCTCGCTCTCCTTGTCACTTTTTCTCTTATTTCCTTTATATCTCTCTGATAACAAATCAGCACTTCTTACAAGACAAAAAATGTCTCCATTGGCACACTGCAAAACTCTACAATTCCAAAATGACCTTCAAATGGTGAGACAACATAATCAGCAAGCATGCAGGACTGTGTTTCACGTGATGTGATTCTCTAATCAGTTCCTTCAAACATGTCTTTCTGTTGTCATATCTCCCAAGACTGCCAAACACAACGCAGGGTGGATGAAGATGATAATATTCGTGATATCTGTTGGCACTACTTCACTTCCATTTTTGTTAAGAGTTTTTCTTATCAGCGGACAGCTGGCTGGCCGACGCTCTGCCAGGTAGACAGTTCAGTGGGGGTTTCTCTTCCCCTCAACCTTCTCTTCTATCTTAACCTTCTATGTTTTCTTTTACAACTTATTTTGATTTATGTGACCGTGTTAACCAGCGACAGACTGAAAAAAAAAAAATGGATAAACCCATTTCATTCAATAATAGCCTACTTGATTCTCATTGCTCAATCGCGTCATCCATCGGTCTGAAAATGTATTACTCACTGTCAACCATGACAACAACACTAGAATTTCATTCCACTCATCTGAGCTTAAATTGGTGATATAACGACAGATCTTTTCTTAAACACTGACGTAGCTATATTCGAGGGAAACAGATGATCAAAAAAGAAAAAAATAGAATCTATCCGTTTGTCAAGCGTCAGAGTTTCAAGGTCCAAACGCTCTATCAGAAGACAAAAGCAAACAAATGGTATTAATATACACTCACGGTGTGCTGCAAAACAGAAAAAAGAAAAAGAAAAAAAAATCATGATCATAACCAGAGCTGGGAAAACTAATTGCGTTACTTCGTTACTTTTTATGGAAAGTAATGCGTTACTTTTTGTCACCTGGACTGGGCATGCTTTTTTTATTTTTATTAAATTTTTTATTAATACCCCAGTAGAGGGCGCAGCTCTAACCTTTCTGCTGTTCAGTTCAGTTCAAGTTTATTCATATAGCACGTTTAAGAACAACCATGATTGACCAAAGTGCTTAACAAAGTTCAAGATCAAAGAAATAAAAATACACAACAATACACAATACAAAATAAGCAACAGTAGGTCAAGATATCAAAGCTCAGCTTGAATTGAAAGCCAAGGCATAATAATGGGTCTTCTTAGCAAGGACTTGGATATTACAATGGTCCGAGCTTTCCTTGAATAGCTAAACTATTCCAGAGGTTTGGAGCAGCCACTGCAAAGGCTCTGTCACCTTTATTCTTCAACCTGGATCTGGGCACATCGAGGAGCAACTGATCACAAGACCTCAGCGCTCTGACAGGTGTATGGACATGTAAGAGCTCCGATAAATAAATAAGACGGTGACAACCCATCTGCTGGCTGCTGTGCTGCCATTGTGGATCTGGATATGCACAAATGTAATGTTTGGTCATGGGAAGTAATTTTTGCTCATTGGTATGGTTGAATTGGATCATCGAGTGAGCTGCAAAAACAGTGTTTTATACAGTGAGATTAAATACATAAAATATATTTGTATTATTTCAGATTTAATTATTACAGGTTTTCGTAATAATCTGAGTTTGCGGTTCCCTGTTTTTATTCATTTTTAGGGATACTGAATTTGTTTGTGCAAGTGAGATGAGTAAATGCATGCTCACAGTTAGTCTAGAACTACTATCATGTTTACACCGTGCACACAACACCTCTGCACCTCTCTCCCAATTTCTCTCAATATGAGGACAGAAATAAAAGAGAACACAAAGTAGCTTGCGCTACTTCTTTGAAAAAGTAACTCAGATATTTTGTTGTAAATTTAAAAGTAATGTGTAAGGGGTACAGAAAGTTTCCTGTTAAATGCATATATTGTTTATTAGAATTCACACAAAATTGTTCGTTTACATACACCTGATATGACTGCCTAATTGAAGTGTGTGTGCCTTCCCTTTTTAATTGTGGCGATGACATCATGAGTCAATATCATTTCCTGTTCTGTCCCCTCCTCTTCTTCTTTGCATTGGTGATGCACTGGAGAGGTGAGATTATTTTGGGCTCCTGATCATCTTTTTTAATCTTATTTTTAATTGTTGCTTTTATGTCTATATTTTCACTCTAATTGATGTATATACTATTATTTTACCTATCTGTGTGGTTATTTTTGTCATTTCATCCAGTTTAAGTTATACTTTTGCATCTGGGCCTAAATGTGGAAATGAGAGCACATGTGACAAGTGTACATCACATTTGTTTTATAGACTCTCACACCAAGAGGCTGCTTTAATTTGTTTTTATATCAGGTATGTTTCCTGTTACATGTATTTTCTTGTTTAATGTGATTTATCTTCGCTCTTTGCATTGGTGATGCACTGGAGAGATAAAACAAGGGTGACTCTCACACTAAGAGGCTGCTTTAATTTGTTTTATTATATCAGAGACGAATAAAAGATCAGCGAAACTGCCGACTGCTGTCCCGTTCTTCACAACGCAGACAACAGACCAGTTACACATTACTTGTTCCTTGATAAAAATAATCTGATTACGTAACTTGCATTAGGCCTACTTGTAGTACGTTTTCCCCAACACTGAAACCTTCTATACCGATATCCTAGATGGCATATGATTCATCTTTTGTGAAAGACCCCTAAACCTAACTGTCAAGAGAGTAGCAGCTTGTACGAAAATTTACAAATGGGATTGTGCAAATTCATAGGAATTAGCCATTATGTATCCCAAAATGTAAAATAGTTACGATCCACAAGAGTGTGTCGAATATTTCTGTCATACTGACTGAAGAAAAACAGGGCTATGTGCGTACAGCACTTGCATACTCTCACAAAATGTACATACGCTAATACTCAAAAACCAAAGTATACTTTGAACACTACTTTCATATCTCTACTAACACACCACGGACTTGCTCTTGTTTCAACTGCTGTCATCTTGCATCTCAATTATTGTATGTATTGAGAATGACCTCAGAGGACTTTGGTATTCATATTACTGTAAAAATGTTGCAGTATTTTGACTTTGTGCGCTATAGTGTGTATTTATAATTTCAACATAATTCAACTAACCATGAAATACAATTAATAATGTACACACAGACAGTCATTACCGCAAAATAAACCTTTAGGGCGATGGAAAATCATTCATTATCCAGACATTATCCACCAGTGGTTTGACTGGCTGCTTAGTTGGTCAGCATCCATTAAAGTTCTCCTATTGTTATCATTAGTGTCTTTTTCATCTCTTTCGCTCCTTGTATTTCTGACCTCAATACCCTCTAATGCTTTCTCTTTTTTAATCACTCATTGCTATTCACTCACTCTATTAACATTCTACACTGAAATGTGCTTGCAAAGACACTTTTCTTTCCTTTCATGTTCTAAACATGAGCTACAGTCATATGGAAATACATTATGGATGCACACAGGGAGAAATGCAGTAAAATTGAGGCGGATTTGTCGTGTTCATTTCGAATTCAAAGGAATTTTGCTGATTCAATCAAATCCCTGCGAAGGCGGCGAGCACAGTTTTAGCTCTGCAAGTCTTCCAGATATGCAATGGTATTACAAAATGCTACAAAAAATTATGAAGGAGAACATATAAGGGACTCATCCAAAAATAGTCGATATTTATAGGCAGAAATTACACTCATCACTTATTACTATGCCATCTGCTGACTGTTAAAACTAATTTTGAAAAATTGCTCATTTATGACCTAACAATTGGGACTAGATGAGGTCATTTCATTTAAGATGAAATACAGTAAGAAATGACTCAGAGGAGATGCAGAAACAAGCCCTTTATCCTACCAAACCAAACGAAAATGTTTTATTCTACATTATCCTCTGCATGCTCCCTGCACAGGGGCTGGTCCTGCTCAGAGGGAATTCAGCACTGCACTCATTCTTCTTTCCCTTTTCCCATTCTTAGGCCAAAGATGGGAAGTATGAGATCCAAATAGGTCAATAAAGGATGGGTTTATGCTCCCCACCACCATCACTACTGCATTAATATTCAGACCATCTGCACAGCTAAACATGCAAACACACAAACACATATATCCCTTTCCCTCAGATAATCCACTCCTTGACTGAATAATCATGGGAAGATTGAAACGAAAGCTAATTACTTTTCTTCTTCTCACTGAAGGAAGAGTGCTTGACTACACCAATGCAGCGATTGAATTGATCTTTCAATGCTTTTGTTACATCTATTTCAATTGTTACATGGTTAATAAAGTAACTCAATATCAATTTGGACCAGTGCGGTTGGGTTCGGCTAAGGAGATGGAGAGTTATGTCAAAAAACGAGCCCGATCTCATGAAAGTGCGTATCAATACCACGAATGTTATTTCTCGTGCCATTTATACGGCAAAAATAGTTTTTGCGTGTATATGATACGCAGTTTTCGCGTGCATATGATACGCACTTTTTGGCGTGTAATACGCACGCACCCCCCGTCCCCCCTCCCCCTAATCCTACCCAAGCGGTTTTCAGTGCGTAGCATTTACACGCAAAAACCAATTTTGGCGTATAAATGGCACGAGAAATAACATTCGTGGTATTGATATGCACTTTCATGAGACTGCGTTGTTTCATCACACTCTCTACCAATCCAACTCACGCTGGGGCGGAGCTTAATTAAACTACAGCTCTAATTAGATAGAGACCAGCTAACTCTTATAAACGACAATGACCGATGTAAACCAAGGGTTTGTAACAAAGTATTTTTTGTTTAAAACATATCATATAATATAATATAATAAATTAAAGCATTAAAATCACAGAGAGCAGCATGGTAGGCTGCTGTCACTTTAAGGCTAATTTAAATTCAGATTCACCAAAACTTGTGTGAATTTGTTTGTTTAAGGGCAAGAAAACGTGAAAGATAATTCATTTTATTATTTGCACGCTGTCTGACTGAGACTCGCAGCTTTCTAGGTGCGCTTCGGATGTGTGTGCACACAAAACTTCTCACACAGTGCACACAAGTTCTCTTTCGCATCTTCTTGCGCTTGAATGCTTAAATTGGCAAGGCTTGAAAATGCATCCAAATGATAAGCTTGCGTGACCAGCACTGGCCCGATAGGGACAGTGACAGTTCCTTTAACTGTCTGGAACGTTTGTCAAGCTGAAAGGCGCACCTGCATCTTCCATGTTAAGCACTAAATGAATGAATGACAGGGTCCCCACTGTAACATT
This sequence comes from Semotilus atromaculatus, assembly GCA_031834385.1. Taxonomy (NCBI): domain Eukaryota; kingdom Metazoa; phylum Chordata; class Actinopteri; order Cypriniformes; family Leuciscidae; genus Semotilus; species Semotilus atromaculatus. Next base: position 15,238,556 of record JAULUF010000001.1, on the reverse strand, counting down.
TTACAAGGTAAATAAGAGGATTATTATATCTAGTGGAGAAGACTAGTAATACGATTAACGCAAGCAGATATTATGTTCAATATTTGCGGAAATAAATTTGGAAAAAAGATCGATTCATGGCTTTTGAGATATCGAATTAACCACATTTTAAAAAACGATTATTCGAAAAAAATATTTATTTGCCCAGCCCTAATATATATATTTATATATATATATATATAGTTATATGCAGTGGAGGTGTATTTGCGAATGGAGGTTTGGGTTGATCAACTAGTTTTTTCAATGTTTCATCATCGGACTGAATTGATATGTTAAAATTGACTCCATCTGTACTGTCCGTACAGTGTGTACAATAGGTGAGAAATGAGGAGGTCTCTGGAGCTGAAATGCAGGTTGGCCGTTTCATTTCTGACACTGCTGTAATCACAACAGACTAGGCCATCTGACCAATCAGAGCAGAGAAGGCTTTCCGAAAGGAGAGGTTTAAAGAGACTGAATCTGCCAATGAATCATTTCAGACTCTTTGAGAAATGAGGTGATGTGCATTGTATATGATGAGAAAATTAAAGTTTTTATTTTATTTATTTTTTTACCTTGGATGCATGTAAACCTATTGTAGGAGACCTCCAAAACCATATTAGAAACCTTTAACATAGCATAATAGGTGTACTTTAAGTTACATTTTTAGAGTGATACATTGATGAGGCCATGTTGGGTCTCCTTGGCTAAAAAATATGGGAGCTGTCACACACTGCAGAGGTTTATATGTGTGTCTGTGTCAGGAACGAAGCTGAGGGGACAAAATTGAGTCTTGCGGATCTATGGTGGACTACTACTGTAAAAAATGAACAAGCCATCCATTTCAGATAACACAAGAGCCTCTTTTTCAGTTTGTGTTTATGTTCCTCTCTTTTCTGTATTAAAATACCTATTTCACCTCGACAATAACACTGCTTTAAAATATGCAAACATCCCTAGACATTTGTTAGACGCAGTGTCGCTAAAGAGTGTCCATTTGTAATTTTCCATAAACCTCCTTTAAGAGGAGCTTCAATTTGCATTGAAATAGAATTGTTCTCTCTCAATGCATTCTAAATGCAATACAGAAGATAAATATGTATGGCGTGAATTGTGTGGATTGACAGTCTTTGTAAGTCATAAATAAAATTTTCTTTAGGTTTTCTCTCCTAAGGATTTACGCTTCCTGTTTGCATAGGAAAATTCTTATACGTATATTTATCGAGTACACATTTCACATTCACATAAAAGGAAAGAGGAAAGTGAGCCTGAATCTAAATATTCTTGGCAATCTTTTATTTTATTTTTCAAAAACCTAAAAAGATCACTATAGCTGGATTGCTGTTGAAAAGCAGAAGCAGACACAAAAAATATCAACTGGTATGAGGATCTAGTTCGGTCAATTTAAAGAAAAAGTATTAGTATTAAAGTTTTGAATGCACATTCACTTGTATTAGTGCTGTGACAATTCTGTGAATAACTAAAGGCAAGGAATAACATTGCAGACTTTGTGTGTGTGTGTGTGTGTGTGTGTGTGTGTGTGTGTGTGTGTGTGTGTGTGTGTGTGTGTGTGTGTGTGTGTGTGTGAGAGAGAGAGCACAACTGTATGAGAGAATGTCTGGTCTGGCTGAACAGGACAGGGTTGGCAAAATTGACTACACTGAGTGAATGATGGATGGAACAGAGAGAGGAGATCCTATGAGCTAGACATATGGAGTTGGACAAACAGTGAAGGAAAAGCCAATAAAGAGAAGTATCTATTGGCCACGGCAGGAAATATTATTGACCTGGATGACCTCTTTATAAAGTTCCCTGCACTTTTGCAACAAGAACAGATAGATTAGTACAGAGCAATGGTAGATGGTAAAATGCTTATGGTACAAATATTTCAATTTTTTTTTATCTTTCACGATATCTTTGATTTACATAGCTCTATCTTAATAAAACTTAAGCTATCTCTTGATAATATAAATCTTAAATCTGCTGACCTTAAAGCAGTGCACATTTCTCTGAGAATAAGAAATGAGAATATTGTTTACTTTCTCTATGCTGATGTGCAAGCATGCAGGGAGGAGTTTCGTTCTTCCACAGAATAATTTATTAGGGATTTAATGGAGCCTGTTCTGCTTCAGGGATTTGCGTGAGTTTGGACTCTTATTAGGTTTTATTTTTCATTTTCTGGAACAAGTTTTATGGGAAAAATATGAAACAGCTAGGGCACGGTTTGTCTAATTTAATTTCCATTGTATTTCCCGTTTAGTTTGCTATACAGTGTCTAACACTGGTCTGAAAGTGCTTGAGTGGTAGACTGTTAGTGGACCTCTAGTTATTGCATTGACAAACTTTTTACATACATTCATTTGGTGGTTACTAAAATATTTCTACATCTACACCCAGTACCTTCCTCAGTGAGACCCACTATGTTATAAAGTACTTTACTTCAATTTTGCACTTTTTGAAAATAGAATGTTTTCATTCTGACTTGCTGTACCAGCTGGCCCCTGTTACCAGGTCTTTTTAATTTGGCTGGAGGTAATTATGATTGTATAGTTAAGAAGCCTGGGAACCCTCTTAATTAATAAGACAAAGTATTAAAGTGGGAAAGCTAAATGTGCATTGTTTAATATTTCATCGTCACTTAAATTGCTCTCTACCCATAAGATATTCCCCACTTGCAGCTAAAATGCAAGACTTTACACCCCTTGTATCACATAATTATTTTTTGCCTTAAAATGGATAAAACCCCTAAGCCATGTCCTTAGAGAGAATAACAACAGAGAGAGAGAGAGAGAGAGAGAGAGAGAGAGAGAGAGAGATACCTCAGCTCTTTCCATTGAAGCCTTTGGTAGAACAAACAGGGCCCAGATATGCTGAGGTGTTACATCTAAAGGTGCTACATCTATAAATATAGGAAGAAAAAATCAAAATAATACAAAACTGTTGAAAACTAGAATGCGACTATCTTTCCCTGCCTTTTATTCTTGTATACTTCTGAAAGGGCCTTCAATCAAAAACATTGTGGTTTAAGTTTTTCCTCTGTTGCCTTGGAAGAGGTAAATTCATAAATCCGCAATGCACTGGGATTAGAGCTTGGCAGGAGTAGTCGAATAATTGTCTGTTTCTTAAGAACTCAAGGAACAAACATGCAGAAGTGCATCATTACTCAAAATCGATGTGCTATTAGAGCGGCAATAACATGATTTATTTTTCTGTTTTTGTCTCTGCTTTGTTGTTGTAATTGTTCTGGAGATCTGCTTTATAAAATTCTCTGGAGAAGGTGAAATGATGAGAGCGATGCCTCATTAAATGAACAAAACTGTTTTCTGTTGTCCCAAACAGCTGTCCCCAAAGACCTTATTGATCGTAATAAGATTATAAAAACACTGCAGTAGTTTCATAAGCTGTGATATCTCACAAGTTATAAAAACAGGCAAATTTTGTTTGGTGGAGAATATAGTTGTAGGTCTCTTGATGTTTTATTGCCAATCCTTGTTAATCAGCTAAGACCAATAAAAGGACAATTTGTCTCCCCCCCATTCAATATGACTTTCATAAACATAAAAAATATATATTCCTGATCCCAAACCTTTGAATTGTAGTCTATTTCATGTAAAACATAAGACAGGACTGTACTGTGACAAAAGACTGAGTTTCCATTAGCACACATTCTCATTGTGAGAAAATAACATTGCAGTGTGCTGCGTGCTACATTAAAATGCATAAACCAAAACGTAATACATGGCTATGGTGTGTTTCATAATGAAACACATTTTTTAGTCACAGCACAAAAGGATATGTCTGTGTCCTTTGTTGAACTCCTTCAGTTTCACAATGACCGTCTGAACATGTGAAATGAAAGGAACAAAGACTGTTTATTGGTTACATCACACAATCTGGGACATAACACATAAACTGCAGATCCTTCTTCTCTAAAACCTAAAAAAAGGATAAGCACTTTTTCAGTGACCACGACTAAAGTCAATAACAGTTGTGCCATCAGCTGCTTGAGGATAAGGTGTTGGAGAGTGGCAGAGTGTAATGAAGAACAGCTTTCTTCAGGTGCAGTTACACTATCTTCTAACAGAATCAAAAGCCTCTAATAACCTAAAGGCTCTGAGACCGGTGCCTGTCCATTCTCAGGACCGATTTCAGTTTATCAGGGGACTTCTGTGTCTTTCCTGTTGCTTTCTCTTCTGTTTATCCTCCAAGTTTTTGTACACTCCTCCGAGAGGAGGAAAAGGATTTAGACAGAGGCATGGTGATAGCTATGAACAGTGCAGTTCCTCAAAAAGACAGGCAGAGACAACATCACATTTAAGAGTGTGTTTGTAACACTATAAGAGCCCTCTCTTCTTTTTGCTAATACATCATCCAGGTCTATCATCCCCTGAGACAGTAACCATTTAAGCCATTCATTTTTACAGTTTAAGCCACAAGAACAGATTCTTCTCACGGATCTTAAGAGCCACCGAGCCATTCTATTCTAAGCTTAAAAAGATTGATTGTCACTGCCTCTGGATATTTTGGCGTGATGCAAGGCTATACAAAGCTGTCGTAACATAAAGAAATGCCATGTGGTAGAAAAGGAAACACTGGAATTGACCTTATTTCTACATATTTTATGAGCAAAGCTTGAACAGTGAGTTTCTTGAATACTGAGAAATACTAGTGAGACACACACACACACACACACACACACATACTTTTAAGCTTAGAAGGCTACAAATCTGCTTTTTGATGTTTTTGGAGCTTGACAGCTCGAAATCATGTAAATAAAATCTTACAAGTTTCAAATGATTCATGAAGGTTTTCGTTTTTGAGTGCTTTATAAGTCCTTTATTTGAAAGGAGCTGTTAATTTAAGTGTTTAACCATTGTAACCTGATTTAGACAGTTATTCTTGATGATCCTCAACATCGTTTTGTCACACTATCTTTTTAGATTCCTTTTATTAAAATTGCACATTCACACGATGACTCATAACACTAATCCTGCTCACTTGTCACATGCAGTAATTCCTTGCGAGTGCACTGGTTTTCAAGGGCATAAATCAATAGTCACTGCCAGGGCACTGTGCCGCTCTTTAAATAGAGCTGTGACTGCAGTTGGCCCTGGGTAACAGTAACACAGCTGAGAAAGCCTTTCAAACCAGACTCTTGTGAATCAGATAACAGAGGTGCTGACTTAATGCTAATGCAAACTTTCTATGTAGACCTAATTTAATGCCTCTGGATTCAGGGCTCACATTTGATTAATCTAAGCATGACTGAAAGGTTATTTAACTTTCATCTTCTAATAAATCTCACTTTCAAATGCTTTATCCAGACCATAACTGTGAGATTACAAAGAGATTAATTTAAATAGTTTAATCAAAAATAGCTAAAACTGCAGTCTCGGTCATGCAATATTGAGTAGAGGCAAATTCATCTTAAAATACGAAATTGCATTTGTTTGAGTAGCTCTACAGCAAGCCGACTTCAATATGACGTAGGAGATTTATTATGCCCGTAAAAATGGTTTGTAAAACAACTGTATAAAGAGCTAAATTAAACAAAAATGAAGTTGTTTTCCTTTTCCGCATACCAAGCCTTCATTCATTCCCAGCATGATTGGAACAACAGCAAGCAGATGTTGCAGTTTGATGAGCAGACACACAGCTCTTGTGGAGGGGGTCCGAGCCCTGTGTTTGTGTAATCAGCAATGAACAAGCGGCTGACTGCTGGTATGATGCTCTCCCAGGCTCACATCTCAGGGAAAAAAACCTGAGCTTGGAACAGATGGACGCTTCAGAGAGGCAACTCAGATAGGAAAGTAACGAATATGCAAGATACTATAGTCTACATTCTTTTCATCTGAAATTTCATCTTTTGCACTAAATGAAGAGAGTGACACCAGTTATCAAAGTGTCATGTTGCTTTCAAACATCACAATGCCTGTGGAGAAAATGTGACATTGACAGCAACGATCTTTTATGAATGACAGTGTAACAAAACTGACAGCATTTTATGACGGTGCAGCAACAGAGACCTTGGGAAAAACAGCGAAGGCAAAATCGATCTGTCACCTGCGGGTTCTTTCACTCTAGTCAGGGATGGTTGATATTACCTAAAACACAGAGCCACATTGTACTCACAAGTATACAATATAGACAGACACACACACACACACACACACACACACACACACATATATTTAAATGTATGTATTTGAGCAAATTAAAAAAATTTATTCTATAAACTACTGACAACATTTCTGCCAAATTTCAAATTAAAATATTGTTAATATGAACTTCTATTAGCAGAAAATGACTAGTCAAACTAACAAAAAACTATGCCATGTTTTCAGACCTTGAATAACGCTAAGAAAGAAAAGAAGTTTATATTAATTTAACAACACAATGCTAATGTTTTAACTTCAGAAGTGTTCAGAAATCAACATTTGGTGGAATAACCCTGATTTCCATTCAATGATTTCAATCAATCAATCAATCAATCAATCAATCAATCAATCAACATTTATTTGTTAAGCACATTTAAAAACAACAAGTTGGCCAAAGTGCTGTTCATGTCTAAAAATTACTCAAACACTCAACATTATTTTCTCTTGATCACATTCCAGAGGTTTTCAATGGGGTTCAGGTCTGGAGATTGGGATGGCCATGATAGGGTCTTGATCTGATGGTCCTTCATCCACACCTTGATTGGCCTGGCTGTGTGGCATGGAGCATTGTCCTGTGAAAAAAACCATTGAGGAACATTGTCAGAGCAGAAGGAAGCAAGTTTTCTTCTAGGATAAGTTTTCTTCTTTTTTGATGAGTCCAGCTTTTAGCTTTGCCCAACACCTGGTCCTCTATGGTTAGATAGAGACCTGGAGAGACCTACAACCCACAATGTCTCGCTGTGAAATTTGGTGGAGGATTGGTGATTTTCTGCAAATAACGTTCAAAATGACTATTTTATTTGAAATTTCGACGTCGACTGAATGGGGATCACGCTAGGGAGCCTGTCTTTGTACTACTATTTAATCAAGCCAATTCAACATTGGCATGTGTGATTACACGCTCCACCCCGCAGCACGGGTATAAATACGGAAGTGGACGCATGCACCAGTTGCCTTTCGTTTCGGAGCCGATCGGATGTCTCTGAAGAATACTGTTGTTCACAACAAGCGAGTGTGTCTGTGTTCTTGCGGGAAGACCTACCAGTGTTGGTGTTTCTAAAGCGCGAGTGCAGCGGTGATCGCAAGCTACTCAAGCTCTCAACTGCTGTTTCAACTGCTGTTTGTTTGTTTGTGTGTGACGGTTGGTTAGAGGGCGAGAAATGAGTGCCTCAATGTTTCAGTTCACTGATTCAGTGGTGCCGCGGTCATTCCCTGTGTGCTCCGGCACTGGTGACGGTCCCATTTCCTAAAAGAGCAACACGGGTGTGAGTGTGTCTTTTTCAAGATGCCATTCCATCCGTGCGTTTCTGGGTGCGGTAGGGCTCTGTCCCCCTCTGACGGTCACAAGAACTGTATCACGTGTTTGGGCTTACAGCACGCTGAGGCAGCTCTCGTGGATGACTCATGTTCCCATTGCGGGAAGATGGCCATCTCGGTGTTGAGATCGAGACTCGCCTTCGTCAAAAGCGAGGGTGCAGTCCCCACCTCTGGGCCCCGCCCTAGTCTTTCTTCTGGGCTACATTCCCAGAAGAGGGGGCTGGGGTGCCATCTGGACTGGGTGATCTGAGGATTACAGTAAGGGGTAATCCGCCCGGCAAGGCCCCGTGGATCCCTTTGGAGCCGTTGGATCCCGTGGAGCCGTTTCATTCGGGGCCCCTCCTGAGGACAGGATGTCCATCGCAGCATCGGATGGGGATCTGGGCTCTGGAGATGACGACTCGGCTGCGCTGCCTCCCTCTGGGAGAGCAGCGTTGCCCGAGCCAGATCCAGAGATGACAGCAATGCTGAAAAAGGCAGTCGAGGCGTTAGGGCTCGTGTCGAATCCTCCACCGTGTCCCGAACCGTCTCGGTTAGATGATTGGATTTTTGGAGCGGGTCGGGCTGTTTCTCAGCCCACCGCACTGGTACCTTTCTTTCCTGAAGTGCATGAGGAGCTTACGAGGGCATGGACCCCAGCTTTCTCTGCCAGAAACCACCTAAGTAGCTCCTCCCCCCTCACTACCATTGATGGGGGAACGGTGAAGGGTTACGAGGCTATCCCTCCGGTGGAGCGGTCCATCGCGATGCAACTGTGTCCGGCGGCCGCTGCCTCTTGGAGAGGTGATCCTAGTAGCCCCTCTAAGGCCTGTAAGTTCTCGTTCCCACTCTTACGGGCAAGGCTTACAAAGCCTGTGGGCAAGCCGCTTCCTCTTTGCATGCCATTGCGTTGCTTCAGGTCCACCAGGCCCAGGCACTCATGAACATGCACGAGGGTAGTCCAGACCGAGCACTGCAACCGACCTCGCCCTCCGAGGGACGAAGGTTGCAGCTCACGCGATCGGTTTGGCGATGTTCACCCTTGTGTTCCAGGAGCGCCATCTTTGGCTCAACCTGGCTGACACGAGAGAAGCGGACAAGGTTAGATTCCTGGACTCTCCCATTTCACAGGTTGGGTTATTTGGCGATGGGGTGTAGAATTTCGCCCAACAGTTCTCTGCCGCCCAGAGGCAGACGGAGGCCATCCGACACATCCTGCCCCGGCGGCCCGCTGCTGCCTTCACCTGTCCGCCGGGGGCTTCTCTGTCCGTTCGTTATTGATTGTATGTGCACAGAGTTAAGCTTAGGACCTCAGACCAGCTCTTGTCTGTTAAGGAAATCAGCGGAAAAGGGAAGGCTTGAAGGTTTCCAAGCGAGGTTGGCCCACTAAATTAGTGGTTGTCTTCATCTTGGTGAATATTCAGAGATGCACGTGTCCACTTAGGTGGTGAGCTCCTCTGAAGTGAGTGTGTGCTTCCGCCTAGGCGTTGACAGAGCGTGCTTCGCTGAGAGATATTCTAGAGTTGGGGGCTGGGTGACACCAGTCCTGTAGTCGAACTGCTTCCCGTGGGCTCCCTTCTTATGAAGCCAGTTTCACCGTGAGCCCAGTTCGAAGTCTTGGCTTGCTGCGCCATTCCCCTCCTATGGAATGGATATGTCCGCAATTCTTGCTCCAGTAGAGTTCTCCTTATTAGCTGAACCCTGTCGAGTTCCTCCATACCCTCTGGCTACGGACGTGGCGGAACGTCACTCGTATGTACTGATGGAACCTTTGTTAGGCTGGGTTCATATGTTGTGATCCCTATGGCGATCCCATATGTGTATTCTTCCACGGTACGGCTCCCTGCGGCGAGCCTGTGTCTTCCGTCAATGTCTGGTTGAGTCTCCCCCCTGTCATAGGCTGAAGCCACCACAGTGACATTCCAAATGTTGTACATTTGTCTGGTCATCCACCCAGTTCATATGTGTTTTTCCATAATTTACCTCCTGTGCAGGATATGGCTTCCGCAGCAACCCTTCCTTCCATGTACAGGGAACGCTTTCCCAGTGATCCTGCAGGAACAGCAATGACTTTTCCAGTGATCCTGCAGGAACAGCAGTGACTTCCCTGGCCTAAACCCTGTCCCGTCTCCTTAAATCGGGGGGATCATGTTGCTCTGTCTAGGCACTGGAAGGTTGCAGCACTAGTGGCGTTTTCAAATAGATCCCCATTCAGTCGACATCGACTACGTCTGACGTTCTCGACTGAAAGGGAACGTCCTGGTTGCATACGCAACCCACCGTTCCCTGAAGGAGGGAACGGAGGACGTAGTCCCCTCGCCACTACTGGTGGACGATGGGGGCCGATCAGCTCCTCAGCGAAAAAAAGCAACTGGTGCGTGCGTCCACTTCCATTTTTTATACCCACGCTGTGGGGTGGAGTGTGTAATCACGCACACCAATGTTGAATTGGCTTGATTAAATAGTAGTACGAAGAAGACAGGCTACCTAGCGTGATCCCTTATTCAGTCGACGTCGACTAAGTCCTCTGTTCCCTCCTTCAGGGAGCTGTGGGTTGCATACGCAACCAGGACGTTTTAGTTTATAGAATTAAAACAAAAATGTTAATTTTACTCAAACACATACATATAAATAGTAAATCCAGAGAAACTGCAAATTTTGCAGTGGTCTCTTTTTACAGAGCTATGTAAGTAGGCTACTTGTAATTAGATTATACTACATCTTAAAATACTCGTAATCAGACAACAGTTACTTTTTTTGATTACACAATTACATGTTATTCTCACGTTGACAGTAAATTATTCATAGGTCATTGATTCTCCCTACTACTAATTTATCTTTAAAATTTTCTTTTCAAAAATGCTTATGCGCTCAGAAGTGTTCACTTTTAATCAAACAATTGATTAAGCATAAGTGCATAAGTTTTTGAGCATAAGTGGATGGATGGCTGGATGGTTGGATGGCTGGATGGATATTTTCCATATCTATACGATTAACGCAGAATCAAGTGCATATTAATAAACATACAGTGTAAGTGCTTATACATATTTTCTACAAACTCTAAATATAGGTAACTTTCAAAAACAGTATGATTACAGTCCTAAACTGTCCCAAAACGTTCCCATTACTGTCAGTCAAATAGGCCCAGCTGAGTGTGGGGAAAAACTAACTTTGAGTCTCCTGCCAGGTTAGGCAATACCTCAAACACACCGAGCAGATGGACCGATTACACGCCGACAGTGCTCACTAAGGGGGAACCGACAGATCAGGTGAGCCATCACAATTTACAGCCCAGAATTAAATCTCTACAGGGAGGTGCGAACTGTCCCTCCAAAAGATCAGTAATAGTTAAAAATGTCTATCTCTCTCTGGAGGAGGCACCAGACTCACCGTGTAAGTCAGACCTTGATTATTCTGAGCTTAGTTGCACTTGCTGCTCTGCTCATGTTGTTGAGATAAAACAGCTGTGCCTCGGTGTCTCCCGAGACAACAAAACTGTTGGAAAGGTTTATACTGCCTCAAGGGGATGTACACTTCTGAGAAAACGACAATCCCAACCTCGTTAAAACCGTGGCAGTATGGGTAATGATTGAGTAACTGTAGCCTGGAGAAATCATCACTTCCACGGTCTGCAGATGCACGCAGGTTATGCTGAACTCGCTGCACAGCTGTGGAGTTCATTAGAAAATATGAACAACAATTTTAAGCAAAGTTGCTCTCTATGTTAATGCATGGGTGAAGGAAAAGTGAATATTTTTTTAGTAGTCCTCTGTAGTGTATCAATGATGGTTCAAGCTTAATAAATGTTGGATCTTCAAAAGCAATATATTTAGTATGAACGGCAAGATCAGGATGAAAACCACAGCTGTGAGTTAGACCACAAAGCGTTTTGCCTTTATTTCTGAAGACATAGTTTCTTGATAGACACGTTTTTATCTGCAAGTACCATAATCAATAATGTATTGGCTATTCTAATACTTTACCTATACAGTGAAACTAGAAAATCTATTATTTATTGAAATGAAGCCTGTGCCTGAACCTGAATACCTTATTTAAAAAGACATGAATAATCACATCAAGACGGATATTGAATACCAAAAAATAAATGTCTGACAAAGAATAGGAGTGATTTCTTTCTAAAACAATTTGAAGTCACCCGCAAAGAAAAAAGATATAATGACATTAAGAAGCTTTCTTTGTCAGATTTTATTGTCCAGTTTTTTTTTTTTATACAAGTCATATTTGATTCAAATTATAAATGGAACAGAGTTACATAAATAGGCTCTTCATTCTGTTTCAACGCACTTTTCCATGTATGCTATCTGAATACAGAAACAAATCATTTTGTCATTGCAACCAACACAAAAACAGATAAGAGATAATGGACACTCCTAATTGAAACCATTCTTTTTCATAACAAAAGACAATCTATTTCAGACCATAGACTACTGGCATTTTCAAAAATCTGCACTCACAATACATTAATCATAGAGTCAGATAACATGTATACCAATATATTTTAGAGATGTATTTCATGATTAAATGCAAGAAAATTAATTTAGCACATTTCATTTCTCTATCACTGGCTTGTTTTCTACAATGCTGGTTGTGATGGCAGTGCGGTTTGCTGTTGGCACCTCTGACTCAGCTAAAATGGATTGATTCTGGGTCTAACAGCCAGATGTTATAATGCCAAGTCAGATCCCTCAATAAGCCAGTGGCTGGAAGGATTAACTCATAATAAGAGAGCATGCAAATTATTTAGAGGGAGCATATTGTGTGATTTGTTTAAATCAGTTTCATCAATTTCAATGCACATTACCTCCTGGATTTAGCCAAACCACCTGGAAGGTTCCATTGTCACCTAATAATGTAGTGAGAATTTTTCCTTTTATAAGTGTGACCAAAGCATCCAGTAATCTACTCTGACTCATACGACCAGCGAGATTCATGAGAAATGTGCTATGTAACCTTTTGAAATGTTTTAAATTGTGAAATTGCAGTGGCATTTCATCCTAGCCAGCAACACTGATTACTCACTGATTCGCTTGAAATTATTATCAGCTTTTTCGTGACCTTATCAGTTTCTTGCACCAGGTTCCAGCTGCCGTGCATGGAACACTATGGCTGGCAGGGCACACCAACTCTGGCTGGATTAATGCTGGTTTTCTAAGCTTGTTCACCACCGCAGCTGAACTGATTTCATGGTAGCACACGTTTTAAATTAAACATGGCTACTTCTAAATGGCTGTAGGCTTGCTTCTTTATCTGTTCCTTTTCTACCCAGTCTCTTAGTACATTCGTGGATTCACTTAAACATTCATCATGCCTAAACTGAGGTGATTCTGGCTGTCACTTAATTTGCATGAGATCAGATCCATTATTCAGGAGCTGATTTAATAATCATCAGAAGGTAAAGAGGGGAACCGTAATTCAAGGAAAATAATCCTCCTATGTACCCAGGTAAACCTGGCAGGTTATAAACTGTATTACTAAAACAGTGGTTTCCAACCATGGCCATTAGTACCCTCAATAGTACACATTTTTACTTGTAATATTGAAGTACACTAAAAATCAAGTACTTTTGTACTTTTACTTTGAATAGTATTAGGCCCTAGCCTACTTAATACTTTTACTTGAGTATTACTTTATTGGGGTATGATCTGTACTTTTACTCAAGTACTCAATTTGTGTCCACCGATGCAGATGGAAATAGTCTGACAGAGCCTTCTGCATGAAACTACAGTGCGTACAGTACTGGTTATTTTTAGTGAATCAAACAGCACTACCATTGTGCTCTGTTTCTTGGTTCTTTTACTAGACTTTGATTAACTGCTTGATTCTTTGATTGGTTTCAATGAAAACGTATAACCGTTTTGGATTACCTTGGGCCTATACCATGATGGTAGTTGTTGAACAAACTCAATCAGGCTTTGTTGGTGTAATGCTTTGAGTTCAAAGAAGATGAGAGAAGATCAAGTTAAAGCTTCGTTTTAATAAACAAAGTAAAGGCAGGTAATCCATATGAAAGAAACACTGTGACAATGTGCTAGCACACACAATATCGGATAAAGACTGCGCTGAGGAGGAACATAAATAAACATGTTGATAAACTCATTACAGACTGATGTGATCGTTAATGAATGTCCATGGTGACAAATGACTGGCAGGAAACTAGAACAAAGGAAACTTGTGACTGAAGACTAGACTAAAAGTGAGGGGAGGAGTGAAAAAAGGGCAGGTAAGACGGACATGTCTCTCTTCTCGCAGTGGATCAGACACCTATCAAAGTTGTGGACAGTGGCCATATTGGAATTGGAGGATCAAGGGGTCCAGATATACTGGGTCATAAATATAAACATTCCTATGTGTTTCCCGTGATCAATTAAGCTGAAAAAAATATCAAGATTGTAACTCAAAAGTTATAGCCGGAACCCTTTTCGGGCAGCGGCCATATTGGATCTGGCCGCCATCTTGGCCCGAGGGTTGCTGGCTCCGGAGCCCTAGCTAAATAATTTCAGTATGACCTGAGCTACATCTGTTCCAAATTTGGCACTTTTGGATGAATTTGCTCGAAAATGTGCTTAAGACCCCCAACTAAAAGGCATGCATCTTGCGGTGATCACCAGTGATCAGTTCTGCGCAGATTTTGCTCATCTCAAACAAGCCTTTTCTCTCTTCTGCCGAACGTTTACGAATATGACGAATAAATGCATTTACACAACAACAAGAAAATATCTTGCTACATCAGTGTAAGTGAAAGTTGAGAAGTTAGTTTATATAGTTGGTAATATAGGTATACAATTTCAAATCTTGTTTATATTACATAGGCCTATTATCAGTTTATATTTATGTTAATTTAAACTAAATGTTTGATAATAATTGTTAAACTAAAATTGTTCATGTTCGATTAGGGGTATATTAATTATATAAATCCTATAAAATAATTATGATAAATAATCATTGCTAAAAGCCAGTCAGAGATGTGTCACTTTGCTCACAGCCGATTGATCCAATTTCAGGCAGAAACCTCACAGGTTTCATTAAATATATCTAAATTTGTGTTTTGAAGGTGAACCAAAGCCTTATGGGTTTGTAGTAAATGATGATGACAGAATGTAAATTTTTGGGTGAAATACCCCTTTATAAATCAGTCTTGTTGCTGACTCGTTGTATTGACACTTGTCGCCTGTTAAAATAGTTTCGAGTTTTGTTTGAAGTATTTTATTTAAAAAACGAATTTAATTTTCTATTAAATATTTCCTTCTCAAATCAGATCTTTACAATTATATTACAGCTCAAACCTGGCTGCAAGACTGTAAAATTGTATTTGAGGATAAACACGATGTCCTCTCATTCCTTTCAGTTCTACCCTCCTTTCTCTGTTTTGTTTCTGTGCTCTCCTCTCATAATGATCCCCCATGAGACAGAGTATAAAAAATAATCAGAACTTGAAGGAAAGAAGAATCAGTATGCAAAAGAGCCGGGTATTCTTGTCTGTTTGTGATTCAGTGAAGAGCTTGTCAACAAAAGCTGGTTTGCTCCAGTAGAGGGAAATCAGACGCCTGTAGGTGGTGCAAATGCATGCCAAAACACGGGTTCAACATGACCGACATTTCTGTTCCTGTTCAACCTGAACCCCTTAAAGAAAATATTTCACTAGTTGAGGATAATAAATTACACATTAGGCCCTTGGCAGTGCAAATCAAGTGAGACATTAACTCATTGTTTTTCTTGCATCCTGATACTTCTTGCTGGTTTTATTATGTTATTATGCTACGTCCAAAGTGGGGCTAGGTTGTGTGACACTATACGCTGTGCACTGGTAAAAAATTAATCAAACATTCAAAAATCTGCTGTTTATACTGTGATATTCATGGGACGATTTTAAAAATCAAAATACTAAGCAAACCTACAGTAACTTATTCTCCAAGCTGTTGCAGATGGGCACTTCGTGCACAGACTACTTTGTTGATTGTAATGGGAGCAATTCAGTTGAGCTGTGCCACGCGTGATGCTTCCAGAGGTAACATTTAAAAGCTGAAAATGTGTCATCTAGCAGTATATGGAGGTAGTAAGGTATCAAGACCCATCAAATGTGGCTCAGACAATTATAATTGATTATTGTTTTGAGTCTTTCTAGTTCTGGTGTTACTTGAAGGTGACATATTACCCTTTTCACAAGATGTAATATAAACATAGTGTCCCCAGAATGTGTCTGTGAAATTTCAGCTCAAAATATCCCCCAGATCATTTTTGATGTACCACTAAGCAACATGGTACTCTTTTTATTAAGCCAGGATTAGGCTTTAGTTCAACTAGATTAAAAAGTTTGTAGACAAACTTTAAGTTGGCTTGAGAAAGCCGGACCAAAGAGTTTGAAGAAGTTGAAGTTTAAAGTAGTTTAAAGCTTAAAGTTTGATAGCTAGATTTACCACGTTGCTAGCATGATTTACCACGATTTATCTCGTTGCTAGCTTGATTTAGCATGATTTACCCCATTGCTAGAATGATTCACCATGATTTAATACATTGCTAGCATGATTTACCACATTGCCAACATTATTTACCAGATTGCTAGCATGATTTACCATGATTTACACATTGCTAGCATGATTTACCACATTGCTAGCATGATTTACCATGATTTACCACATTGCTGGCGTGATTTACCACGTTGCTAACATGGTTTACCATGATTTACTACATTGCTAGCATGATTTACCACGTTGCTAGCATGATTTACCATGATTTACACGCATTTTAATTAATGATTGGATAACACACAAGTCTCCTACGATTAATAATAATGGGCAGTGCAGTGGCTGGTATATATGTAAACATACAAACATCTGTCGCCATGATTTTTGGAATGACTTATCGCGAGAGGAAAACATGATAGGTAACGCTTTAGATTACAGCCAAGTACTGTGTAATTAAAGGATTAGTTCACTTTTAAAAAAACTTTTGCTGATAATTTACTCACCCCCATGTCATCCAATATGTTCATGTCTTTCTTTCTTCAGTTGAAAAGAAATTAAGGTTTTTTATGAAAACATTCCAGGATTTTCTCCATATAATGGACTTCAATGGACTCCAACCGTTTCAAGGTCCAAATGACAGTTTCAGTGCAGCTTCAAATGGTTTAAACGACACCAGACGGTGAATAAGGGTCTTATCTAGTGAAACGATCGGTCATTTCAAAAATAAAAATAAATTAGTTTGTTTTATAAGCACAAATGCTCGCCTTACTCTGTTCTGTGATGCACGTTCGTGACTCTCCTGTTCGAACTCGTTCATCAAAATGAACAAATCTTTTTTCGAGTCATTTCGTTCATTTCGTTCGTTGAATTACTTAATTTCTTTTCGACTGAAGAAAGAAAGACATGGACATCTTGGATGACATGGGGGTGAGTAAATTATCAGCAAAAGTTTTTTTAAAAGTGAACTAATCCTTTAAAGAGGCTATATGCGTTTTTCTGAAATTTAAACTCGCGACTGACACCTGTGGCCAAAAAACAGAACTGCTCTTCCTTTCTGCTCGCTCTCGCAATGCGCTCGTACGTGCACACTTCACAAGTCATCTGCTGCAAGGAGGTCAACATTATGTTTACAGAGGTAAGAACAGTCAAATACAGTACATATTCCATTGCACTGCTTACGAGTGTAGGCTACTTGCTGTCTAGCGGTGGTGGCAGAGTGATCTGAAACGTTTAACATGAACGCACTCGACGTCACATCCGCAGACAGCGCGGGAAAAATCCGACCCGACAGAAAATAGGAAAAATAGGATACAGGCTTATAGGTGCACCCACTGTGAGCGGACAAGGTGTCAGTATGCTCAACAGGAGATGTTTGAGTCATAAATGGTCAAATAAAAAGGCTATTGTTACGTTTATTTTGGGGAAAAAGCTGCATATAGCCCCTTTAAGACAAATTTACAGCGTAACTTTCGGTAATTATAGTGTATCAATAAAGTACTTGCATGTAAGTATAAGGAAACAAACACTACGTACTTTTTTGTAATAATTGTGTACCAATACATATTGATAGGCTTTTTTTAAATTACAGGGTAAATATCTATGCATTTATACAGTTTTTTTTTTATAGCAAAAGTGCAGATGTTTAATTTTGGGCTTACATGTTTCAAGGCAAGTAAAGTTAAAACTATTGCAATTTTTTGAAATACTGGGAAATATACTCTTGTAGGGTAAGTGGTGCTTGTTACCCTCTTGTTCCATGTAGAACATTTCAGATTTTCACGATATGTCCCCTTTAACATGAAGCTTTTTTGAATGATGCTAGATTCATAAATTATTCTGCATAAAATAACTTAATACACACTTATAATAATACTCATACCGTGCATGGTTTAAGATCTGGTCATACACCCACCCCTATGGAGCTGAGATTTGATTTATCATTATGACCATGTCACCACACAAAAGCTCTATGACCTATTAGCAACCTCACAGGGTTCATGTCATTCATTTAAATCATCCCCACTTTCCTAAAGGAGGTGTGGTGAAAAGATAGCCCATTGATATTCAAATGAGGGACAAAGAGGCTTCTGTTAGATTTGATGGGCCATCAAACAGCATCAGTGTCTTACAGGAATGTCATGTAAGGCTTTGAAGGAGCAGGCCTGAGCGACGGTTTCACAGCATGGCCGGTGGAAATGCACAGTGTGCCCTTTTGAAGACTCCCTGAGCAGGCCGGAGCTGTTTCCACCAACCTGTCATGCTTCTTCTGGATGTTCTCCTGATTAAAGGAGGGGAGTAAGTATAAAAGACAGGGCATCAGCACATACAGTCATAAGCTGTTTTCTACAGCAGCCTAGATGGATCCCATAAGTCTCACATTCAGCTCCTTATTAATTTAATCACTGTACAACGTTTAGGCCCGTTTCTCACCGCATGTATACAGCCTGTAAGCGGCACTATAGTGTAACTGCAACATGCTTTCTCTCTAAGCGTTTCTCCTTTTTATGTGTTTTTAAAGGAGTCATAACCGATTTTTAAAATTATTTTAACTCTTTCCCCGCCATTGATGGAAATTTCCGGCTTTCCATGTTTTCTCTGTTCTACAGTAGGGAGCGCTATTACACATCTTCTGAAAGAGTATTGAATCTCCTGATCAAAACACATGAAAAGAAGCATGAAGCCAGAATAAGACGTTTTTATTAATTTTGTGTGTGTGTGTATGTGTGTGTGTGTGTTATTTTGTTTTTGTTTTAAAGCAGAGGGTCTGTTCTTTCTTTTGATACATTGCATATTCAGATATTCATACAACAAAATATTCTGGGGGCCATGACATTTTTGTGAAAAGAATCAAAAACATCTTTTAAAAAAATGCTGGCGGGGAAAGAGATCATTATGTTCCTTGAGTTTCACTTATAAGTTTAATACAGACAAGCATTATGAAGTCATTTACTTACGATTTGTGATGCAGCTGCTGTCAGATCCAATACAGTTGCCTCATTTTTTAACAAAAGTTTCTTTGCAAACTCTCCATTACACTGTGGCTCGTTTACAAAACAAAAGTTCAGAAAAACATAATAATCCTCCGACGCGATCTGAGACGCCATTAAAATAAATCATCCACTTGTTTCCAACGCTGGGATTCTTCTGAAGTCAGATAAGATGTTTAAACTGGACGCTTCAAAGCAAATGTTCTTTCACTCTTCCATTTGATCCTGTTGACAGACTCAAGTTTGTAGAACACGTCAGAAACTGAACGCGCATCTGTATACAGTATTCAGTGTAGACAATGTCAATGATTGATTATAATGGGTTCTATTTGCTTTTGACACGAAGCACACACACATAGGCCAGTGTCAGCCGTTAAGCAACATTGGGTGGGGCCTATGGTACGATGATGTATAACTATTCATCGATGTCTTGCTCTGGAGGCAGTCATATGCAAATGAATTCGCTTGTGTGTCGTCACAGATCCTGCAATATCAAAAGTAGCTGTTTTTGTTGCTTGATTAAATAAATGCTTTGTTCATAATGAGGAGGACGTTTTAAGCTATGAAACTTGCAGGATGCATTAATGGTTCAAAGACCTCTTTTGTTAAAAGAAGAACAAATTGGATTTCTCCTGTTATGACCCCTTTAAGTTTTTTACTTGTCAGAAAATATCCATGATTGCAGATGAAAAATGCAAAAACTCTTTTACAATCCCTGAAGCAGTCTGTTGAATATTAGAATATTAAATAGAGTGTAGGCTTTGTTACTGAATATTATCAAACAACAATAATGTAGTTTTTACAACGTTGCACCGCATGGTTAAACTCTTGAGTCTTCATTTTCAAAGAAAACTGAAGAAGACTTTGCACAGCCAAAAGTTTAATTTGAACAAATTGCATTTAAATGATGTTTTATTAACAAAGTTCGGGAAGAGCACGTTCAGATAATTAACCTAAATTAACTCAAGAGGAACGCACTCAGTTAATCAACCAATTACCAAATTAAGAGGTATATGTACAGCAGACTACACTCAAAAAAATGCTGGGTTGTTTCTGTAAACAAATTGTTGGGTTGATTGTGCTGGGTCAAAATATTGGGTTGTTTGGGGTACTCTAAACACATTCCTGGGTTGCTCATGCGGGGTCAAATGATTTTTAAGGGGTCATTCACAAATAAACAGCTGGTTGGGTTATTTTGACCCAGCAACAGGTTCATTCTTTGCGGAACTTTCTGGATTCTTCACTTCTGACTCGAGGAGCACGACGCCACTCGGAGCGGGCAGTGTTTATGGTAAGTTAATATTTACCAATATTTTTATTTAACAAGTTGTGGTAACAGCAAGCTAATTTCACTGTTTAACATAACGTTACAGTCTTTGATATGGAAGTGTGAGGGGTATATTTATTCTGTAAAACATAAAATAGCCACAGCTAGCCGGTTAGATTTTTTTTGACAAAATGCCGCATCGTTAACGTTATTGTAAACCATGCTATATCAGCAGCCTTTATGAAATATGCAGTTTAAATTGTAAATTCACCACGTAATTGTCGTATTCATTGTGGACGTTGCGTATTAAAGGGACACAAGGCAGAACTGGGTGTTTTTTCTCTACGACGCCCCCCCCTGGTGTCTGGTAGTAAATGCTTTCAAACACACTGTCGTAAAAACGAACTGTTGTTCCTCCCCCTCGCCACGAGCAACCCAGCTGATCAGCTGTCAACCCAGCTGAGCAGGAACCGGCTATTTCATAACCAGTTAGGCCTATGTCTCCCGAGGTAAGAAAAGCAATATTTTCTTTCCAACTGATGGCGATTTTTTAATTTTTATTGTGTTGTCATGCATACTAGTATTTTTACCGGGAACGAACAATATGAACAAGGCAAACTACTGCTTTCGTGTTGTTGTTTTTTGGGGAGAGTGGGCACGAGCATAAAAAATATATCGGAGGCTAATTTGTCTAAATTTATATTAGCAAGGTCTATAAGTTCATCTGGTAGAATGACGTTTTACCTTTGCTTGTCTAAGAAAACATCAGAACGTTTTTTCTAGCTCGATCATGATATGTGCAACATGTTTATTATTGCCTATTATCAGACACGTTGACTTAGGCCATCGTAATTCAACTCATTTCTGTAATGTACGTCAACTGTTTTGTGATATTGCAACGTCAACCTCAGCCTCGTCTGAGTACACAAGCTAAATTAGACACATAGAAGGGCAGCATCCATCTAGCTAGATCAAGCCAAAATCTCCGCTAGCCATTTAGACGCGGGCAGGATACACCGGTGTCTTGATTTGAAGAATTTGATATCTATTTATTTGCGAACGAAGTTACACATTTAAAACCGACAGAGGAACGGCCAAACAACTACAGAAATTAAATGTGTTTGCTAATGACAATGCTAACATCATAGTTATAGTACTATGCGTACTAGTAAGCCCGTAACAGACAGCGATCATAATAAAAACCTTTACAGACAATAGCAAACATCCTGAGGTCACAATTACTTGAAATTTAAATATTAAAACACATTTTATTCCAAAGATACTTGCAAGTGCAACAGCAAGAAGGCCAGCTCAGCATCCGTTTTGCAGGCTTCTGTTTCTCTCAGTTTTCGCCATTCTGAAAAAGCCGGTCCGATATTTACTCGAGTCTGACTTCTTGCTCGGTCAGTCTCCCGTTTCCTCTTTCGTTGGTCCTCCGACAACGATTTCCTAGCTTTCTGCTTCATTTTTACAGGCTCAGCCATAACTCAATCTATCTTGCCCTTTGCTTATAGCTAGCCGGTGCTTGAATGGGGGCGTGTACGTGTGCAGTGCCGTCAAGCAATTCGTTACATCGCGAGACCTGATATCACGCGATACTTCCTGACGGCGAGGCCGGCGGCCCGCCGGCCCAAAGTTGCAAGTGCGGTTTTTCCGCTCTCGAGCACCAGGGGGGTGCGAAACCACCACCATTCAACCCAAAATAAGTAATATAACCATTCCACTGACTCTGAAGCTGTTCAGTTAAGGTAAAAAAGTTACTTAGAGCACCTTTAAAAGTGAGGAAAGCGTTTTGAATGAAACCGTACACGCGCAGTAGCCTAACGTTAGTCCCTCACAGGGCTCGCACGTAAAAACTGCGGGAAATGAGTCTAGTGAGTGTTTGGAAAGTCTGCTGGCACATTTAAGAAATACTCGTCAGAAGAAGCAACTGAGGTAAGTTCCAGCACAGTCTGCTTCTTTCTTCTGTAATGCCTATGTCGGAACCAGGATAGTTTTTGCGGAAAAAAGAAAAGAAAAAAAGCCCCGTTTTCCCCCCGTAAATGTATGACGTGCAATATTTACAAACGGCGACTGAGGAAAGGCGAACTAAATCGATTTCATATGTTTTCGCCCTGAAAACAGATTACAATTTGTTAAGACTTGAGGTAGGCCTAACGTTACGAAGAATAATTTAGTAGCCTATTAAGAGCTCATGGACCAAGTGTGCGCGATTAATGTGTAGATTCACAACAGCGCCATTTTAAACACCACAGGGCAGAAATATTTTAGAAATATGAATTGTTATACAGCATACTATTTAAATGTTAATGCAACTTTATGTATGCTCCTATTGTTTAGCTGCTAAAGGGGAGACTGCTTTGAAGGTCCTGCAAACTCTGCTTCCCCCATCCATCCATCAGGAGAGGAGGAAATGTCTTCAGACCCACCACAGAGGCACAGAGGTCCTTGACATGCAACCTGTAAGTTTTGCTTTAGTGTTTCTACTTCAATAAGGGTAGACGTTTGCACTGTTTGATATGCTTGATAACTATGAAAGTAATGTAGGGTTAGAATATTTAAAGCTGCAATCTCTGTTTGCAACATAAAATAAAAAAAATTTGTTAATTTTTAAAGCTTCAGTCGAGTCCATAACTTTTTTGTGTTCAAAATGTACAACATTTTTATAATGAGCGAGTACATCATGAATCCATTTTCCAAATCGTGTTTTTGTCTTATCCTGAATCACTAACGGTACAACTATAATAAGTGTTTATATTCAGACTATTTTAGACTGGTGGAGGTAATGTGTAAATAGACATTTTGTTTGTTTTTCACATTT
The DNA here is from genome assembly GCA_031834385.1 of Semotilus atromaculatus. NCBI lineage: Eukaryota > Metazoa > Chordata > Actinopteri > Cypriniformes > Leuciscidae > Semotilus > Semotilus atromaculatus. Next base: position 15,215,526 of record JAULUF010000001.1, on the reverse strand, counting down.
GGTCATATTTGGTAATGTTTGCAATAAAAAAAAATATTCGTCCACAAAAAAAGTTTAACTTGCATGTCAGTTATTGCAACACTAAGTGATTGTGTGTAATCAACAGGTGGGGACCAACATGGTTGAATATTTCCAAAAAGAGATGACTGGAGCATCAGGGATGTGATGAGGGAGACATGTCAGACCTTTGCCATTGTTCCAGGCCATGCCATCAAGACCGAGTCTTTGCTGGAGGCTGTTAATCTTTGTTTCAAAGCCTTATTTAGTTTTTCATGTTAAATACACGAAGCAGTGTATAAAATTAATTGAAAAGAGTTGTCCTCTGTCAAATTTGAGGAAAACAGTTATTTCAGGCCCACGTGATTTTTAGTCGCATTTTAAATGTTTGTTGCTGTTCTTAATAAATGAACACATCTTAATAAATCATAATCGTAAAAGAGTTCAAATGAGTTGCTTAATGACTTTTAAAGGTGCATTGTGTAACATTTAGGAGGATCTGTCAACAGAAATGCAATATCATATACATAACTATGTTTGAGGGGTGTATAAAGACCTTACTTAATGAACCGTTATGTTTTTATCACCTTATAATGAGTATACATTGTATAATTGTAATAATTGTATACAAAAAAGTATTAAAGAAATGTATTAAAAATGTAAAAAAAAAACAAAATTAAATGATTGATATCACATATGCAGTGGCCTCTCTGGTTTATTGTATTACAGTAATTGTTTGTGTTTATTGTATTATATTGTAATTCTTTTAAATTCGTAATATAACAAATATTTGTTACTAATTTTATTAAGGCAATGAGACAGGAAATAACCCAGCACATGAGTAAGACTTAACCCAGCAAGATGGTCAATTTCACCCACTGGTTGGGTCAAATGAATGACCCAACTATATGGGTTAAATGGAAAAACCCAGCACTTGGGTCAAACCAACCCAGCGCGTGTTCTGTCCAATAGTGACCCAGCGGCGTGGTTAAGGTTGGGTTATTTTTTAACCCTGCATTTTTTAGAGTGTAACCTCCGTTCGTCGACAGTTTAACAGCATCCCTCCACCACCCCATTTCCTCACTTCTAGTCCTAACTATTCTTTCAACAACCAGGGGGAGTACTCCGGGCAGCACGTCAAATACGCATAACCTTTACTCCACTTAATTGCATATGTGCAAACTTTTGTGAACTTGTGAAACAACAAAGACTGTAGATATTAAGCTTGAACGAAGATGTTTTTGCTAAGTTCTGCATTTACACAGCTGTAACCAGCAGATGTCCTTAGCCAGCAAAGTTTCGAATGCTTCAAAAATTATTCATTTTTTGAATGACTTGCATGAATAAAAATATGCACATTAATGTAATGATGATGTGTGAACGTGATTATGTGCTCCTTTGCAGATAAAAAAGTGATGCATCATAAAACGACATCATTCTTTAAGGAAATTTCAATCAGTTGATTCAAATGACTTGCATGAAGAAAAAATGCTAATGAACAGGTAACAGTGAGTGAATATATATGTGCTCCCTTGCAAATAAATAAATGCAACGGTCTGTCATAAAATTCTAGATGTCACAAGCTGAAGAGATCATAAAGGAGTCTTAGTATGGCTTTTTTAAAAATAAAGTCTTGTTTTTGTGTTTGGGGTGTAGCCTATAAGAATATGCTATCATGCTTGATTGTTCAAAAAACACATTATTTTCACATATTTTACATTATTACAGGACTCCCAGTCTGTCCCGAACGTGACGTTTATTTTCTGTTTTGATGAATCTCCTCCTCCTGAGCCTTCTGTTAGCACGTGTTCTGGAAATGTCCATAACCACGATCTCTACTCAGATGTAAATATTAAGGATCCCGTCCATTTCAAAACAATTCAAGCCTGGTTCAGACTTAAGAATGTTAACAAACAAGAGGATTATGCAGAACGGATTTCCTGCACAGACAAAATCAAGGACGTTTCAGAGTGGTATGTTTTTTTTTTCTTTTCTTTTTTTTTTCTTATACATGAACACAAAGTTATACACAATTTAATTGTGATACTTGTCGGAAAACTATGGTAACACAAACAGTAATCGATCACATAACCAAGGTTTATTTTCCTAAGGATGGTGAATAGCCTTACAAAAGTGAGAGCTAACAAAAGCTACAGTAAACACTATATCAACACTATGTTGGCTAGCAGGCGAGCGGTGGAAAAGCTTTGGCCTTTGTTAACAGTAACAACATAAAACGTATAATTGGAACTGTTAGTAGAAAACTCAACTAGAAATAAGACATACTTACAAGTCGTGATCCACAAACAACAGATTGTCCTGACAGAGTGGGAACTGCTCCATTTCAGGAGAAGCTTTTGTGCGTAGCCTGCATTGTATACTCTCTTAGTTTCTGGAAGCTGTTTTCAGTAAAATGTGTAGCACACAGATATAATAATCAAGAACAGTGTTTGAAATAAATTTGAACCATTTTAAGTTTGTCAGCCTTAGGAAGGTCAAACAAATGAGTTTTGAAAACGGGATGGAAAAAACTGTGTCTCTTTGATATAGTGACAACGCTTTTCTCTCAAATGCAGCTCAACCAGGCCTCGCACCTTTTTTTTGTGTGTGTATTCCGTGTCTGGAATTATCTAAAGGAGTAACATTGTGACTTCACAAGTTCCGGAAAAAACACATTGTAGTCCAAACCATGTTCATTGTAATTCTTGGAAAGTGGATTTTGTTAACCTCCTGATGTGGTTTGTGAGCGATCAGATTTAAATCCGTCTCGAATGCGTTTCGGGGGGCATTTACACCTGGTCTTTTCACGATCGAATAGCTATCCGATCACAGAAAACGCATTAAGTGGCCAGGTGTAAACAGCCCTTTAGTGTGTTGTGTTCTGGCAGTAGCAAGTCTCCTGCTCTATAGCAGCAATAATCAACAGCAGCAGCAGCAGCAGCAGGGTAGCAGATCTATTCCACCAAGACCAAACATTGTCATATCCATGCCAAACACTTTTGAGTTGCCATGACAGAAATGCTATTTCAATAAATCTGCATCATCCTTTAAGCCCTCGAAAATGAAACATTTTGCGAATCAATTGGTTCGGTTTTCCTTGGTTGCAAGAAAAATATGCAAATTAACAGGTATCAACGTGTGAATACTCATGGTCGTGCTTGCAAATAAATAAACGCTATGTCAATAAAACTGCAGCACCTTTTAACCACAATCTGCCGCCTTTATTTTGCTGAGACTTCCAGGATTTAGCACCTTACCGAAAGACTCGGATCCTGCTGAGAGCTCACCATTACAGCACATCAGTAAAAACATGTGCAGCTGAACCGCTCTGATTACTGAATGGGAATTGCCCAGTGTGACTGGCAGCTCACATGGTGGTTTGTTAAATAGGGTAGAATTACTTGAATAAAAAAGCATAGTGGGGGGTGTGGGGAATGTGTGTTTGTAAGAGTCAAAAGGAATACATGTGAGAGATAGAGAGAGAGGAGAGTGAAGGAGTAAGGACAGTAATAACCATGCAGGAAGCATGCAGGGCCCAAAGGATACAATTAGCAATCAGGACATAGTGCTGGAGGCCTGATTACAAATGCAAACCATGTCTTCCTACAAATCCGGGGGTTATCAAACACCAGGCAGCATTTGGTGAAGCCAGAGATGAGCTGTGCCCTCTGCATTGGACACGCTACTAACCGCATTCCATTTTACAAACACAGCTCTTTATAGGGCCGGGGAGACAATGAACATTTTCTTTTATTGGTTTGTTGTTTGGAGCGGATTCGCTTCAAAAGAATAGTCAAATATGCATTTTGTCAAATGGAGTGATGCTCGCATTTTTGTTCACTATTGTGAACATAATGCTTTATATACTGCAGATGTTTTATGTCGAAATAAACGCTGTCAATTTAATGTGTTATTTTTGTGATTAATTAAATGTAATAAAAATTATAAAATGTAATTTATCATGCACCTGACATAATCTTTAAAATCTGAATGAAATGGAAATAATCTATTTACTAAATGCATCATAATGATCTTATTGTGAACAAGTCATCCTTGCATTTGTTTCATTTAAAAATAAATAAATAGACCTCATCATTTTTGATCAAAATACCTTAACCAGATCTTTTTCCAATCACAAGATTTCAATTCCAAAAGTCTGTTTCACTGTGTCACAATATGGAAGAAATTATCTGTTGCTACTTCAATTACATGTCACCTTTAAAATGTAAAAATTAATAATTATGTTTGAAATTTCACCTATTGAAACTTTATAGTATTTATTTTTTAGACCAAGAACATTTAATTTCCCAGAATGCATTACGTGTGTGCAATTTAATTCAACTTCCTGTAGCGTGTGGCCAATTCAATTTGAATTCACTCTCATCAGTTTCTCTGATTTTACAGGGTTCCCCTTTCATTTAAAGAATGCATTAGTTCTGTATTATTAATTGCCACTATGACAAACCATAATTTGTCTTTTACAGTAAAATCGAATCCTTAAATGATCCCAGTACTCTGTTCTGACTTGCAATCTTTTTTCTTTCTAATTTTTGCCTAATGGCAGATTCCCATAAATACCTCTGAGCATATCTCTATTGGCCGAGTTTCTGAACCCAAGCACAGCTTAAATTCCTTCAGTATCTCCCTCCCGAAGAGCCAGCTTCGGACTAATGTCCCTTGACACCTTGAACTCCATATTGTGTGTTACAAAATCCCTCTTTAATTTGTGAGAGAGGAAAAAGAACGACAGCTCACTAAGAAACATCAAAGCTCTCTTCTGCCCTCTGAGAACCCGAAACTAATTTCTCCATACTTAAATTGCTTAAAGCGTAAAGTGGACTGAACGTTTATTTCAAATTAGCCATAAATTGAAGTTTGTTGAACATTCCTGAGACTCAACAGCATTGACCGGCAGAGCAGTTGATTAGAAAGGTTTTTCTAATGATTTCATTTGTACTGGGTATCTTTTGCAGCTGCCCTGCCACCAGGGTAGAGTGGGCGAAAATGCCCCCCTTAAGGACTGTCATTTTTTTCTGTGCCTATAAGTTATCCTCTAGTTTTCAGTGACAATGACATAAATCATAAACTAAGTGTGAAAAATGGCCAGAGTTTTCATGTTATTAGATTTTGTAACAAAAATGTAATTTGTATCAAGGGTGTATATTATTAAAATGCCCCCCTTTCTGAAAAAGCAACAACAATTTGCTTTTACTTTTACAGCAAAATCATAGTTTTAGCTTAAGATTAGGACAAGCAGTTTTAGCTTAAAATAAAAAAAGACAAGGCAAAATAACAGTAGATAAATATGAATATTTATTAATGAACCATGCTGAAAATCAGCCTATTTGAAAAACATTGTTAGCTGATGATGACTGGCTAGCTTACATAAGGTAATTTTTTAATATAAAGTCCAAACATTTGATGGAAAAACAAAGGATGTGATGTTCAAACCATAGATTTCTCAAAACAGCACCACACAATAGATTACCTGCAAAGCCTGTAACTTGCTCAAAATCTCTTAAAGGTAGGTATTTATGTCAATGAAAATATCAGTGCCATCAGAATGAAAAGTCCTTGTTTCTTCACAAACAAGATATAGTCAAAATTCATGTTGTCAATATAACAGTGTGCTCGGTCAGTATTTTCAGATGTAAACTATGGCTACGATTTTGATGACAATGATCGAAAATGCACAAGACTGCAATTTATCTGTGTGTGTATATATATGTATAGAGACTGGACAGGATTCACAGTTATACTTTTACTGTTGGTCTGTCGACAAATTACAGTAAAATGTCATTACAATATAAAGAAAAAGACAAGACTATATATATATATATACTGTATAATGTAAAATGCAAGTAATATAGCATTAGTAAGTGTTCAGTATCACAGTATAGTGAACATTGTCTGACAACATACAGTACCTGTTCTGTCTACTCTTGAATGATTGAGTGATTGAGTGATTGTTCTCCCAACATCCAACTGCACCGTTTGACCCAATTCGGCAATAAATGTATGACTTTACATTTCCCTTCCCATTTAATGACTTATGCAAGGAACTAATGCCTAGATGTTTTAAGGGGTAAGACTACAGGGAACTAATATTTTTTTGATCAACATGACATAAGCTATTGATAATGTAGGAAACAGCATACACTTGTACATGTCTAATAGTACATAATTGCATGAATGTACCAAAGCATTTGCAATTTGTTCAAAAGAATGAGAAATTGCATGCTTTACAAAAACTGTAAAGATAATGGGTCTCATTCACTAATAATTGAGTGGATTATTTCATATTTGTACGCACAGGAGAACTTCTCACGAAAAATCTCTGCCTAAATCACAATTCACATTTTTTCTTAAAATCTTTAGTACGCACAATTCACGCACAAATTTGTGCATACACACAAGCTTAGTGAATGAGACCCAGTGTCTAAATGCAATGATAGATAGATAGATAGATAGATAGATAGATAGATAGATAGATAGATAGATAGATAGATAATGTGATCCTTGAATGCGATATGAAAGTGTCAAATGCAAATATTTAGCAGGAGATTTAGAACCGTGATAAAAAATGATAACAGTAGTGATGATGATGATGCTATCTTGGTAAGAAATTAGAACATTTTCCTGTTAATAGACATGTCTATGATGGGATGCAGTCAGATTATGTAAATCATGCACAAAAGCTCTTGGCTCCCTTGAACACTTCAAAGTAGCAGGGTTAGAGAGGGAATTAGTTTGCTGGCTAATATCAGCTGAAGGAATGGAAGATTCACTTTGTTAATATACCCGCATTTAATGGGAGAAAGAGAGAGAGAGAGAGAGAGAGAGAGAGAGAGAGAGAGATCAAAGTGGAGCGATATTCAATTTTTTCAGAGACCTTCCCTTTGATTTGTGAATGAGTTTGCACACGGGCAGCACTTCTATAACATTTATCCTGTTACTGTTAAATCTAGAAAAATATAATTTTATATAGCGCATTTAATGAAGGATTTTTGTCACAGCTAATCTAATTGTTAATCTTACAAATTACTTGTGAAAAGGTCTGGAGCGAGAGCCAAACAGATTTTTGTGTTCTAAATATTCATGTTTCAAATGTAACCAGTTTCCCAAAGTATGTGTGTCCTAGAGGGCCATTTCATTTTCTTCTGTGCAATTTATAAAGAGCCCCTAACTGAAATTATATGAAGACCCTAACTGAAATTTATAATTGCTGGAAGAATACAAACAGACCTTTTAGAAGTCGTGTCAATGTTCCTGAGCGTAGTTTTAAGTCTCCAGTAGTGTGATTGACACTTGACATTTTATTCTATGAGAACATTTTCTGTACAGGTATGAGGCAGTCCATTAGATAATCATGTGACCAGTTTTAATAAGTTTGACCCTTGAGTTCTAGTTCTCTAAATTAGTTATATGGCAAGGACAGCATATGGCACCTCAATGTGTCATTTCAGTATTATGAAAGTCCAATCTAACTTTGCTTCGAAAATTAATATTGAAATTACATTTTAAAATTACATAATGGATGCAACCCCATGCAAAATCAGAATGTAGAATGTAGAAATGTCAGCATTAGGCTACACGTAAGATGACCCAATTGAATGAATAAGTTATGTCCTGTTGATAGAGTGATATTGATTTTTAAGATGATATTGGAGTTTAACTGACACAATTAAAGGGGACATATAATATTTTTTAATCATTTTATTTTCCCCTTAGGTCATCATGCTAGCCAAGGGTTGTAGATGTAATTTAGCTTTACATGACAACTTTAATACCGTACCTCTTTATAAACCCTGAATTGAAATCAAGACACCACAGGCAACACCATTGTTGATTGTTTTTCATGTACTGGCAAATTGAGATTTTGGGCTTTGCTTCCATAACATGTTTTTCTTTCAGACTAGAGGAAAAACATCCAAAATACACTTTTTATTCATTTTATTGCACTTTATCTATTTGCATCTGATTTCAGTTTCAATGCATATCTTTAAAAGGTTAGTTTGCCTAAAAATGAAAAAAAAGAGAGAAAAAGCACTGATATATATTTAAATATATAAATTATATAGTGAAAAATGTAATCAATTTACTCATCTTCATGTCGTACCAAAACCTAGGACTTTCATTCATCCATTTCTGTTACTCTGTAAATATTTCGAGAGATAAAACTAATGAATTGAGTGGTTTCAGTGTTGGAGAAAGTTACTTTGAAAAGTAATGCATTACAGAATTGCATTACTCCCTTAAAATGTAACTAATAACATTAGTACTTATTTAGAAATGTACTGCGTTACGTTACTTTTGCTTTACTTTTTTTTTTTTTTACCTGGGATGGGCTTGTTTTTTTACAACAAAAAAGTTATATTTTGGGGTAAATGTAAAGACCCCCAAAGTGAAATAATAAGCCTCAGGCTGAAGGAAATATAAATTCACGAGGGCGTTCAGCCATTCTGGATAACGGAAGAATAGGATGCAGGAGAAAAAAAAAGTAAACACTTACTTTACCAATAAAAACAAAAAAATCTATAGTCATTTTTCATATGGTTTAACTGAATCATTGAAGGTCATGAAGCAAGTACATTGGTCAATAAAGTGAGATTTTGTTTTATTTAACCTATTTAGTTAAATTTACTATTTACTCTAAACCTAGAGTTTGCATATATCCTGATTCTGCATTTCACTGATTTTATTCATTTTGAGGAATATTGAATTTGAGCAAGTGAGATGAGTAAATCTCAAAAATTTACTAGGTACTTAAAAAGTAATCTGATTACAAAACTGAAGTTACTTGTAATGAGTTACCCCCAAAACTGACCCCCAAATTTTCTAAAGAGACGCAATCGCTTTTTATGATAAAAATATTTAATTTAGGCTTTTAATTACACACAAGCATTGATCACTGAACATAAACAAGCTTTGCAGTATTTATAAATGATTTATCCAGCACGAAAAAATAATGTGCCCTCGTAATCTTTAATAAAATTAACCGATGACATGTTTACTGGTGCAATGGTGGGACAACCTGTCACTCACATGACATCACAGCAATAGCAAACCATCAATTCTTGATGGACAATACCAAGTTTGGCCCTACATTTTTTTCTTGTTCGAAAAGCCGTTTCACTTGGATATATGTCACAATAGGGAAGAAAAGACTTCCGTTTCATGCGGACTTCAACAACAAAAAAAAAGAACGACTCATGCGATCTAGTCTGAAAATATCAATGAATATTTGATTATTTATGACATGAACCCAAATATGAAAAGATGTGGGAAGACTGAAAATGAGCAATAGAGACAGTCATCATGAGAGGACACGTCAGAACAACTTTGTTATTGTGTGTTGCATAAAAGTACGCTTTCTGAGAACTTTGAACTGTAACCCAATCATCATTGTTTTGACATTTAACAAGTGCTGCAGGAAAAAAAAGCTCTGGAGTCAAAACTACAATACAACAAAACCATTCTGTTACATCATTTCATGGTCATAATTACAGCACGACTGACAGGAGGGATGTCTCTTTTCATTTGTGTGTGTGTGTGTGTGTGTGTGTGTGTGTGTGTGTGTGTGTGTGTGTGTGTGTGTGTGTGAGAGAACAAAAAGTCTCCCCATGAGTTCATCATCCAACATCATGTCAAAGCACATAGTGGCGATGATGCATTTCAAATACATCCTGGCGTTTAATAAAATCACATTTGGGACATTGGCAGAAAATCTTTGTGTCTTTATATTGTTTTTTATGAATTGTCATTAAATCTCCTCATTTGCATCAGACTGTCCTTAGCATCAGATTTGAAGGGGACTTCCGAGTTTAAAATCAAGGTCAGTTGTGCTCTCATTGTCATGACTCGAGGCACTTCAACCTTCACCATATCAAGAAGCCGTTGGCTCCATTTTTTTCCCTTCTTTTATGTCGGGCAGTATGTGGGAGATCCAGTCGTCATGGTTTCCTCCATCTGAAATAAAGGTAGACTAAAAACACAGGGAAAAATCACCATTAGCAGACACAGAAAGCATAAAAGCCTGTCACATATGTCTAATATGTATAATTTTCCTCAGCAATAAAGTCAGAAACAAAGTGTTTGTAACCCCATGCGTGAGCACCTTAGAGAAGTTTTAAACCAGTATATATATATTTTTTTTCCCAACCTGAATCTGTTTCAGTCCTTAGACCCAAAAACAACTACAGTGAGATTAATTTCAAATCTCTCTAATGTTCCCTTCTGTCTCCAGGGGGAATGCTTTTTTGTATTTGGTCCCTCCATAATGGCCTTGTGATGCATTAGATGACGCACATTAGAAAAAGGCTAATAATGCCGTGACCCATTTTCACACTTTTTAGAAATTTAACTTGCTTTAACTCATACAGTAAAATTCCCCATAAGCTCATTTCACTGAACAATGTGAGAACCATGACTAATCTGCTGTAATAACAGATAAGACTGTGTGATTGCTATCATGAGCACATCAAGGAAGCTAGCTAAAATTCCTGCAGAAAAGGAAATGGGAGGTGTGCTAAGATTTGATTTAAATAAAACAATACAGCTTTATTAAGGAACATATTATTGTACTCATATAATTTGAATTCCCATAAATGAACGGTTTTATGAAACATACTGAGACATAAAGTGAATTTAGAAAAGTGTTTTAGCCATAATCAATTTAGTGACGTTCATATTTGCTCCTTGACTTTTAATGCTGCAGTGACATCTGCTGGTTCATTCATGAAACACATTTTTTTTTCAGGCTAAACTGAGATTATAAAAGAAAGGTTGACACGATATTTATTTCAGTAATTTATTTATGCTTAGAATCAAACAATATATACAATGCATGATACATTATGTGGTTAATAGGCTATATGAGGGACTTAAGATCAATCATAAAAGAACTGAACAGAAGTTTACTGGCAGCATGATTTATCATTTAGAATAGAAAAGACAATAGCTTTGCCATTCCTTGTCAGAATTATTTATATTTATATAAATTCAGGCCAGCAGTTTTCCAGGACAAAATATATTCTCCTAATTTTAAAACACCTTTTCTAGAAAGTGTAAAGCTCTAAAGCCCTTGCTTATTTGACACAAGTAATTTCTTCTGGATAACTTCCAATTGGATTTTTAGTCATAACATTTGTTTTATTAACCAACAGCATTAAAACTTATGTGCAAGATGATAACATTTTATACATACACAACAATACATTTTGGATATGATTTTGTCTGAAATGCAGATTCAGAATTGGACTTGTAGCTATGGAGGACTCTGCCATTGGTTCTGTTTTGACCAAGAATACTTTGTTGGTCACCATGTTTGTCCATGCAGATACAGGTATGTTGATATAAAATTACAATAATTAACTGAAAATATATTTTATATTTATATGAAATAATAATATATAAATATGTAATAGGCTATATAATATTATATCTGTTTATAAACACTATCATTCAAAAGTTTGGGGTTTAAGTAAAAAAATAAAAATAAATAATTAATGATGATCATTTTGAACCTTTTTGTTATTTAAAAATAATCTTAGCGGATGCAAGGTCCTAAACAGAATGCGCGGCATGAACCTCGTGCCGCCAGATGGCGACACCGCAATATGAATTTAAAAAAGCACATCAGGAGTACAGAAGAAAATCTCGAGGAAATATTAACCTTTTTTATCTCCCGATGAATAAACTTATGGAGGACTTAGAGAGATATATTTTTCTATTATAATTATTATTACTTTGTTTTGGAAGTGAACAATCATTCAGCATGGACATTTCCTCTGATGAAGCTGATGACTGGTTTATGGAGTCTCTAAACACGTGAGTCAGACAGCAGTAGACTTACATTTGATTGTATAGTGGTCGTGTCTCAACTCACATTTCCAACACTCATTTCCTACATAGACATTATATTTGGGCATCGCGTTTCATCATCCGCAAATTCTGCGTCTTCTTGATTTCAGATACAAAGACCTGCATGTATTTCAACTGGAGCATCCGACAAAAGTAATAGAGTGGACGGGTGAAAAAAGTAAAGCATCTCTGAATCCCTGAAACACGTAGACCGTTAAAATATAAAATCCGTTAAAGGCAGTTTTCTCTTTTATATTCCAGGTATTTCTGTTGCAGGATACAATGGAGCAAAAAGTGAAATCTTAGAATTACTTCTGCCTCTTAAGTTATATGCAGGCGATAACCAGGTGATTAATAAAAAGCAAGTTTGGTATGTATTTTGAATGTGCAATTAATTTAACTGTCTATTGGTCCCAACTTTAGGGTCTTTGTGCAGAAAGAGACTTCAAAGTACAGCGTGGTGGCTTTTCGGAGGAACCTGTTGAGTGTTTGATACATATCCCTGGAACGAGGTAAGAATTAGATATGTTCAGAACAGAAGTGGACATCAATGTCATCTGCTAATGGGATAGTTGATAATACATTTATCAAATCTTATTATAAAACTATCCAGTTCAAAGTTATTGAGGCAAAATACTGCAGTTTGATTTGACTGTCTACAACAGCAAGATATTGAGAAATGTTAAATTCTTCTCAGTTTTAAAAACGTATAGGCCTAGGCCTATTTATTTAGCTATGTATGTGCATGATTATATGATTAGTTACATTTTCAGTTGGGGTTCAATCTTCAGATGGCTGGCAGGAGCTCACGTGACCTGTCAGTGGCTGGCTAGATGTCTGGCAGTCTGCCTTCGGCAAGTTTCAGGAACCATTGATGTTTGGCAGTTTTTGTGTTTTGTGTTTTCTCCCTCTCTAGCTAATTTATTATGCATCTGTTGATATGATTATGTTCTTTTGCATGATTGGCATTTTAGAGAATTTTATCCCAATTAAAGCAGTCAAATGGTCATGATCAGACTGGCAGCTTACTGGCGCTTTGCTGGACGCTCAATCCAGTCAGCCGCGGCTGAATTGTGAGTATAACGCGTTGCTTGACACTCGCTGCAAGGAAATAAATTTGTTTTCTCATTATTAATATAATCTCATGCATCAAATGGCTGTGATCACGACTGGCATCTGCCAGCCAGCCACTGACAGGTCACGTGACATGCCAGTGGCGGCTCCTGCCAGCCAGCTGAAGATTGAACCCCCACTCAACATTTTTCTATTTGGGAACCATTGGGCGAGACTTTTCTTTTTCTTTCGTAAATTAGCTGTTCTTTACAGGTGTGTGGTGACTAGTGGAAGCTCTAGTTCGACGTTGCAGATTTGGGATATTGGAGGCGATGATAGTGGTAGGATATATGTCTGTGTAGTTAATTACAAATGGGATTAACAATAAGAAAATAATTATGTATATTTTGATTAATTGTCTACAAAATACAAAATTATTATTACAATATTATTTTTTAATTATTATTATAAAATATTAAATTTTTCAATACAGATGTTATAAAAAGGACTGGAGTCATAAACCTCAAGAGCACATCAGCAAAAGGCATTAAAATAGCACCTGGATTGACAGATGATCCAACAGTTCTTCATGGTTCTTGTATAAGTGATGTTCAGCTGACAGAGATAGCAACAGGACGGGCTCTGTATACAGTAGGTAATATCAAAACCTATTAACTTTAACCTTTTTACTGTTGTTTTTAATGAGTTTTAATTGAAATATAAGATATTTATGTATTTATTAAATAATATTTTTTTACATTAGTTAATGAGTTTTAATTGATGAGTGTGTGTATATATATGCAAATATATATATTAGTGCAGTCAATCGATCAAAAAATTAGCTTGATTAATCACAATTTTTTTCTGATTAATCGCAATTAAAAACACTTATGTTTTTATAGGTTTATATTTAGTGTATATATTTTTATAATACAATAATTTCACAGTTAATTACCAAATTAACGTAGAGACAAAATAAAGACAGTATATTTTAAATACTATTTTAAATAGTATGATGTCTGGATAAAAATGATCCCCCCCCATTTTAAACATTAATTATAGCCATTCAACATTACAGTGTAATTGAAAGCTATTAAATTTGTTTAATATTTATTATAAAATATAACAACTTTAAAGTTAAATGAACTTCAAACAGTCCTCACATAAACCCATAATAAATGTCATATTTACCTGTGCCCTTCCTATTCGTCTAACATATTCAGAATAATATACAAAAATGTAATCAAACAGTCCGCACGGCATAAATTATTATAGGTTAAATATAAACTAATCCTTATTAAAGCTACAAAATGTTGGGGACTGCCCCACTGAATGCTGGTTCTATAATGTTAACCACTTCAGTACTCTGATCAGGGAGTAGGAGTCATCATATCTTTTCCACCTTTTATTAAAGTGCAGGATTTCACCATATTAACTATGCATTGGAGGTAGTTTCTGCAATAAACAAATAAACAGAAGTAAATAACTAAATGGTAAACATACATGCCCACATGTTATAAACAGTACATTACCAACTAAACAATTTCAAAGCTCTGTCAAAGTGTATTTAACAGCATAATAAGCAAGCAAACCGAATATAACAGAGCATATAAACAACTTAAGGTAAATTCTACAGCGTCCTCATTATGGTATTAAAGTATAACAAATATAGAATATCTTATACAGATGCATAACCATAGTTAAACGAGGTACGGAAAGATATTAACGAATATTAGCAAGATAGCCATGACGCTAGCGGCACTCTCACGTGCATTTCACATGATGAACTGATATGCATAAAGATCGCGAAACACCCGCGATTTACAGGCTTAATGCTTAATCTCAGCAGTATAAACATCCAGTATTACAAACAAAGTTAGGAAATAAACTCACTTTGTCAATGACTATTGTCCTGCACTCAGAGATGCTGCACGGGTGAAGAAAAGGCATCATATTATGACAGCTCTGTATGCATAACGGAGAACGCGTCACTTACGCCAAAACCGCATCCAATAAAATTGCATACTACATACTTTCCATATGTATTAAGTATTCTAGATAATAAACCCTTAAAATATAAAGAATACAACAGTAGATAATACTTAAAGACATTAAATGTAAAGAATTCACAACACAAAAGTTCTTTAGTCAAGAGCAGGGAGTAATTTTCTCTGTTCCCTTGGTTCTTTGATTAACTTTACTGACAGACACCATTATTGGCTGCTGTCCCTTTAAAAACCAGCCGCTGCACATGATGCGAATCTCACACGTGCCTCATTCTCTCACAACTCTTAACGTTCATTTAAGACTTCATTTAACTCATTTAAGACTGTTCTTATGTTATCAGGATACTCGACAAAACTGACATTTTGTGTTAATGTTCGTTCAAGCGCAAAGGAGAACTGTATAGTCTATGCGCACAATACTGGCACTCGCTTTTCTGTGCGTCGTGTGTGTCACATAGACAGGACATTCACAGGAAGCGGCTTCTCTTTTGTCTTGTCGCGCTTGAATAGTTTAAAAGCATTTGCATGAATAAGAGCAGGATCATATAATGTAAAGCTAGCAAAAGGATTACAAAAATAAACGGATGCTGCGTTAATTGCGTTAAATATTTGAACGTGTTAAACTGAACAAAAATTAATCGCACGAGTTAACGTTGACAGTCCTAATATATATATATATATATATAATTTCATATGATTTATTTGTTTTGTTTTTTTTTACAGGAAATGAGTCCTTAGATTCAGTGAGTGGCTTAAAGTTTGTGAATGCTCATGTGTTTCTCATTTGTGCGAGCAATGGCACTCTGTTCATGGGTGACACAAGAGACCCCTCAACTGCTCATTATCCTTTGGAAGAGAGTAAGAGTGGTTTGCACTGGTCATTTGGGTTGAGGAGTGACCGCTCCCAGTCTGAATCTTCTATTGTAGCAAGACTCTCATCCTCCGCTCACATTCTGGTGTCAGACCTAAGAGATTTAATGAGTCCAATTTGTCAAACCCAACTAAATGTCCAACACAGTCCACCAAACAATGACTTTCTGAAAGTTTCTTGGGCTCCTGTTCTCGACAGTTGTCTGTCTGTGTCTGGTAAGTAGCTTTTTTCTTTCTGAAATGAGCATATAATTAATCTTCTAAGGTTGAATTGATACAAATTGTTGTATTCGTATTTCATAATGTGGACCTGTGTGGAGACCATTGATTACCTGCCAATGACTTGACAATTTTTTCTTTTTTGAAGGGTTTAATGGAACAGTTCACATTTATAACATAACAGATTGGAGCACAGAGGCCCAGAGCCTTCAGCCAATTTTTTCACACAGAGGTCATGAAATGTCACATGATGCAAAATACAGTGGTTCCCCAGCTGTTGTCACCACCCATTCTTGGCATCAGTCACGACCAAACACTCTTCTCTCAGCCGCTACGGATGGATCTCTACATGTATGGGACTGGGTGGACGTATAATCACTGACAGATGATGTTGCTGATCATTAGACAAAACTGTTCTGTGATGCATGCATACACCATATTCATGTTTTAAACAGATTTGTGTACTATATTTCTGTACGAGTAGATGGAGGAATATCAAACAATTAAAAATAATGTATTTGACTGTTAAAGGGTACCTATTATGCAAAATTAATTTTTACAAGGTTTTTGAAAACTGATGTAAACAAGACTATAATTATAAAAATCCACCAAATATTTTTGTCTATTAATCTATCTAAAGTGTGGTTTTAGATTTCCCCCTACTCTTACGTAAGAGTAAGGAAGCCCCGCCCATTAGTGGTGATGAGATTAGATCCCGCCCTGTGTGTGCCACAGTGACATCAGTCACCATTTCTGTTTACTCGCTGTGGCAGCTGGTAGATATACAATGTCTGTCCCAAAAGACCATACGTTCTGTTGTTGGATGTACCAACGAACATAAGAGTCTCCATATAGACTCCCGGCCTTTGAGTCCCTGAGGACACTTTGGTTGAAGTTGTTATTTGAGAATGAATCCGTATTAACTGTTTGTGATCCAGTTTACAGTCTCCGGAGTGATGCTGGTCACGACAGTAATGAAAGGGAGAGTGCGCACTTAATTACTGTTCATCTGAGTTGTTTTACGGATATGAAGTTTACCAGCTTATAAAGCACCCGCTGAAAAGCCATAAGGTCTAAATATATTTCTTTACTGTTATGTAAAGAGTGTTTTTGTGAAATTCGCTGTGTATGTTGATTATAATGCTAGTGAGAGAGAGTTTATGGTTAAGACTTTAATGTGCATATCTTGTACTGTTTTATTCAGCTCTTATGATGATTTTCTGGAGTGAAAATAGACGCTTCATGTTTTTTGTGATGTACTATAAACTTCATAAAACTCATCAGTAAAGTTTTGGCCATCATCCGGACAACAGGCTTGTACTAATAGTAGATTAAAGCAAGATGACAGCATAAGTTATAACTAATTAAACTAAACTATACCTGTTCTCTCCATGCAAAATATATCCTCTGGCTCTGTGTGTATCATTGTCCAACTTCGGGTTGAACTGAACACCGCTAGTATAGTTTCTGACATTTATTGTGCGAGATCTGTTTTGTTACCACTGGAGCAAGCTTGAAGCTCCACCCTCTTCTTGAAAAGGGGCCTGGAGCAGCAGTAGCTCATTTGCATTTAAAGGGACACAAAAACGCTGTGTTTTGCTCATCGTTGTATCGTTGTTGTGGACTGTTTAGTTGTGTTGGCAATGAACTTCATTGTCAAGTGTGCAAAACCGATGAGAATCCATTATGTTTGATATTTATAGTTTAAAAACGAGGATACGCCTTGTTCATGTTACACATTTGAATGTTTATTTTAATATCTCTGCCACAGTTTGTTGCATTTAGAAGTCAGTTGCATTTCGCATTAATTATAGATGAAACAAAATATTATATGCTTTAAATGGTCCATTATATGAGTTCAGTGTGTAATAGACCAGCATCTACTGTAAGTTGCTGACATTATGTTGAATCTCTGGTTCCAAATAGATCCCAGTTTCCAGATCAGTATTAACAGAAGCAGTCTGCAGCAACAAACCGAGAGCGAAAAAAAAGTATGTCGAGGATTTCTGTTTTTTTTAAGTTTTTTTTTTTTAATTATGAATTCTAGGAAAAAAAGTTAAAGTTTTTCAGCTTACATGATATTATGAATTAACAAACTAGGAGATACAAGCATTAATGGAATTACCATTATAATAAAATACATATTTTGTAATATAATAATGCTCTATATAATGCTATAAAAAAAAAAGGTTACATTAGATCCGTAATTAATTTGAAGGGACTTTACTCTTTACTGAGTGTTCAATTAATACTAAATGTACACATTAACAGTTTTTACTCAGGTAGTTTGAAATGCAAAAAGGCTATTTCATTTTTCTAATGTTCCTTTCCACACTCAAAGAGACAAGCAAACTATCCAGACTCAAAATCTAACAGATCTGAATATGCACTGGGACCATAAGTAAAGGTTTATCCGGCCACCCAGAGGAATCCAATGGGGATTTATTCAAGTAGAGACCAAGATCCACTCTCTTGTCTAGATCGGATGGATGAGAGTAGAGCAGCCATGTCTTTGGAGGACTACTCTGTTCATGAAAACTCAATACACTGCCATGGCAACCTTTTCCAGTGTCTTAGTTTATTTGAGGTTAAAACTTTTTCAAAATCCTCTCCAGAGTGCTTAGTGCCTCCGTTCTGTAGCCAAGGCTGGTTCTGGCATTGCAGTGATTACTGGTACCTTTGTCATCTATGATCTCAGCCATCTGACACGCACAAGACTCAACAGACATTTGTTTTCCCGTTTTCCATGTGCTTCCTTTATCAACGCTGTTGAACGCCAAAGCATAAGCTGAGGTGCAGTCAGGTTTGCCAGTGTGATATGCATAATCAGTCTCCCGCCCTTCATTTGAACACCATGTCCTGGTCCAACAGCAAAGGTGGCCCAGTCCTTCACCTGCTCACCAATCACATCTGCTGTCAAGTCTGTAATATGGCTCCAGGTCTTGCCAGTGTCCTTACTGGTTATGTAACAAAGTTGTCCCTAATTCTTATTTTCAGATATTTGTGTCTGTTCAGAGACCCCAATGGGAACAGTGATGAAAAACAGAAAGAGGGTCTAGGAATCTTTCTCATAGACGGACGTGGATTCATGCTGCGGCGGTTGGGTTGACAAGCTGAAGTGAGAAATTCTGAAATTCCACTGAAAAAAAATTATAATAATAAACATTATGATAGTTTTCATGTCTTATTATAATTCTGGTTAAAATGCAAAGCGAATGCTTTATATGTCCACTTATATATAAGTGGACATGAAATATAGATTTGAGTTAAAATGTTTTTAAAATTATACCTGTATATTACCCCTGATATTACCTTAAAACATCAACTAAGACAACAAAAAATACATTAAAATGTACAAACATTTGGCCTAGCAACACTGCAACAATATTAGGCTACAGGCCTAATTAAAATCCACTTTTTTTGTCTTTTATTTTATTTTGGCTTTATTATTATTACTACTACTATTATTATTATTATTATATTATCTAATTTATACTTAAAATTCAGTAAATGATAACATTAAGTGTTTACCATATATGGGGAACTTCCATGGTTTCTGTCCTTGTTGATAATTCTCCATTAGACAATACTCACAGAAAGCAGCAAGTGATTCTCACAGCAGGGTTGTCACCACAGACACAGGAGCTTCTCATTAAGTCTAACCAAAACATGCTGAGCATCCTGTACTTATAAGATCATATCAACACAGGACATTGCAGAAGCTATGTTAAACATTAAACATCAGGATAAGTAAAAGTTAGGTTATATATTTATAATGAATTATTGATTAGGCTAACTACACACATAAAACAAAGGTGCTTTATTGCTATCCATGAACAACCATTAACATCCATGGAACCTTTTCATTGCACAAAAATATTTTTTTTGTTTTCATTATTTTGTTCTTTATATTTCTCACCACACTGGAACAAGGTGATTCACAGTCAACAAACATGGAAAACCTAGAAAAGTATGTACATATTTCAAATACATTCTTGACATTTTTTGCTTAATCTTTTTAACTTGCACTCAGTATTTTCTGAGAAATATCTCACCTTTCAGTGCTGAGAAAGGGGATAAGTTTCTTAGGGTTAGGGTGTAAGACACTCAACACATGTTTATCTCTCTCACTCTCTGAAGAGTGGGATGTTCTTGCTTTTCAACACCAGGGCATTAATCTTTTGAGAAATACTCTCCTGGAATGTGACAGTCTGTTTTATTTCTAGAAATGGTAGGGAAAAGACTGCAATGCAAAATAGAGACAAAAATATGGTTTTATATAACTGTTATTTATTACATTCAATTATCTAGCATGTGTCATATGGCTATCGTTGGGCAAAAATCTGGTGATCTTCCAAGTTACTGCCTATCCATTGTGATTTGTACTCTCAGACGGATCCGTTTAACTGGGTAGACAAATCATTGACAGGTGAGGTGAGAATGTCTTTTATCATAAGAGCTAAAGGAGTTTAAAGGGTTAGTTCAACCAAAAAAGTAGATACTGTCTCACCCTCACGTTGTTCCAACTGTGTAAGACTATTCATTTTCTTCTCTCTGGGCCTCTGAGTGAGAAGAAAATGAATAGTTGAATAAAGTCATTATTTTTGTTTGTTTTTGCGCACAAAAAGTATTCTCGTGGCTTGATAATCTGATGGTTGAGCCACTGTAGTCACTTGGACTATTTTAACTCTGTTTTTACTAACTTTTCTGGGCCGGGGAGTTCAATAACATAGAAGCCTATGTATGGAGGAGTGAGACAGCTCTCAGATTTAATAAAAAAATATATCTTAATTTGTGTTCTGAAGATGAACAAAAGTCTTTAGGGGTTAGAACAACATGAGGGTGAGTAATTACTGACGTGAGTCATTACTGACAGAATGTTCATTTTTGGGTGAACTAACCCTTTAAGACATGTTTCACTCCAACCTGTGTAATGAGGAGGTCTAGGAGAATTATTAAATATATTAAGAGCCTACACTTGTCAAATGCATGTTACATGAACTATAAATGCTGGGCTAACTTAGTTCATTAACATGATCTCTCATGTCAAAAAGGATTTATGGTCTCTACACCACTTATGTTGACAGTCACACCTCTGCACACATGTATCAAAACACTAGGCCCTTATCTTATGAGCCCTCAAATAAAAATAACAGTAAATGAAAAGTATAAGGTGTGATCCAGCAGAAGCAACAGAAAGTGCAACACAATATTAATACACTATAGTTTTTTTTTTTTTTTTAAGATATTCAGTGATTTCAAGAGTCTACAGCTACAGAAAAACTACTTCTTGCACATTTTACATTGGGATCATAATGGATGCTCAATTATGACATATTTCAATAGAGGCACTGAAGGGTTGCATTCACTTTAATATTTTTAGAATTTTGCATGTTCACATAATTAATGCTGTCCAAGATAGAGGGCTTGAGATACAATTCAAGCACCAAAGGACTACTTAAATAAGTTTGTAACAAATAAGCATAAGAGCAGTGGAGGTTTGGAGGAAGAACTGTTGCGGTAGAGGAAAGCAGATGGCTGTATACTTTTGCAATAGAAAAAAAAAACTGACATTAACAACAAAAATTGAATAATAACACAAAACTGCTTTGCATTATTATTAATGGATATTTTTGGCTAGATAATAATAATACATTAGAAAGTTTTTTCAATGACCTACATTACTCTTCAAAAGTTTAGGGTTAGTCAGATTATTATTATTATTTTACATTTAAATGTTTATGTTACGAAGGCTACATTTATTAAATCAAAAATACAGTAAAAAAAACTGCAATACTGTGAAATATTATTGCAATTATTTATTTATTTATTTATTTCTATGGCAAATCGGAATTTTTAGCATCCTTACTCCAGTCTTTATGATCTTTCGGAAATCATTCTAATATGCAGATTTGGTGCTCAAGTAATATTTCTTATTATTATCAAAGTTGAAGACAGCTGTGCTGCTTAGATTTTGCGAGAATATGATATTAAGAGTTTCTTTGATGAATAGGGAACATCAAGATCTAAACAACAGCATTTATTTGCAATGTAAAAATATTTTGATTAGTTATATATTTAATGCATCTTTTCTGAATAAAAGTATTAATTTCTAAAATCAAACATCTTACTGAATTCAAACTTTTGAATAGTTTTCTATAAGATCTTCATATTTTGAAGACCTAAAAATGTCTAATTTCAATTTTTGAGTACATGTCCATTATTTTAATCATTTACTATCTGAAATAAAATGTTGACTTGTTTTGCTGTGTCATTCAGTGCCTTTGGCCTGGATGACATCACTGAGTTTAAAAAGGGCAAAAGCTATGCCTTCAACATAACTTATCTCTCCACATTCCATGAGACAGGCAATGTATTTTCCATCCCCACACTGAGCCAGATCTGAGTATCCACTTGGACCAAAATGGATGATCAATTTATGATCCTCCCATCCAGAGGCATCCAAAGGGGTTTTATTCAAGTAGACGCCAAGGCACGTTCTCTTGCTTGGATTGGTTGGATGGCAATAGAGTAGCCATGTGTTTTCAGGAGCTTCATCAGGAGCAAAACTCAACACACTTCCTTGGCAACCATGTTCGGTCTCTGCCAGCTTATGTTCAGATGAAAGTTTGTCAAACTTTTCTCCATTACTCTTACTAAGAGCCTCGACTCTATGGCCGGATGTACTTCGAGCATTGCAGTACAGTGTACTGTTACCTTTGTCGTCTATGATCTCAGCCATCTGACACTCACAAGACTCACCATCCATACATTTTCCTACATGCCAAGTGCTTCCTTTATTATCACTGTAGAATGCAAATGCACGCGCTGTGGGCTTACAGTTGCTAGGGTGGCAAGGATACAAATAGGCCGGGATAATCAGTCTCCCGCTCTTCATTTGAACACCATGTCCTGGTCCAACAGCAAAGGTGGCCCAGTCCTTCACCTGCTCACCAATCACATCTGCTGTCAAGTCTGTAATATGGCTCCAGGTCTTGCCAGTGTCCTTACTGGTTATGTAACAAAGTTGTGCCTGATTCTTATTTGCATGTATTTGTTTGTGTTCAGAGACCCCAACAGGAACAGTGATGAAAAACAGAAAGAGGGTCTTGGAATCTCTCTCATAGACCGGACATGGATTCATGCTGCGGCGGTTGGGTTGACAAGCTGAAGTGAGCAACTCATGACCACTATTCCACTGAAAAAAAAAGAAAATGAAAAAAAAAAATATATATATATATATATATATATATATATAAATTATTAATAATAATAAATATTGTGATAGTATTCTTATTAAAAATATTGTATTAAAATACAAAGTTTATGCTTATATGCTACTCAACAAATAAATAAATGGACATGAAATAATTGATTTGAGTTGAAATTATTTGATCATTTTACTTTTAGGCTACAGACCTAATATTAATACTAAAATTCTAGAAAAATGTGTAATAATGTACTAGACTGACTAAATATTAAAGGACAACTCCGGCGCAAAATGAACCTTTGGTCTAATTACACATTGGTACTTTTTTATCTCTAAAAACTGTTTAGCTTATAACGCTAGTGTATTGGGCATAGAGTAATGAAAGTAAAAATCGCTAGTTAATACTAACAAGGCTCAAAATAGCCCAACACGAACACGGTAGCATAATGAGGGTCCCTACCTGCAAACTGAAGCATTGAGAACGTTGTAAGTGTACAGACAGTTTAATAAGAAGATATTTTATAAAGTCCACTTCGCTGAAAGAGCCGTCTTTCGAAAACAGTCTCGACTCTTCGAATCATGAACGCCGAGCCGAACAACGGACCATATGAGATTCCAAGACAGTTCAGCGCACTCGGCTCGGCGTTCATGATTCGACTGATCGAGACTGTTTTCCACAGTGGAAAGTGCGAAGTGGACTGTCTTTATAAAATATCTTCTTATTAAACTGTCTGTACACTTACAACGTTCAATGCTTCAGTTTGCAGGTAGGGACCCTCATTATGCTAACATGTTCGTGTTGGGCTATTTTGAGCCTTGTTAGTGGTATTAAGTTAACTAGCGCTTTTTATTTTCATTACTCTATGCCCAATATTAATATACTAGCGTTATAAGCTAAACAGTTTTTAGAGATAAAACTCTTTACATTCGACAATCATGAAAACAAATCTCAGAGAACGGTTGACTATGTACCAATGTGTAGACCTAAAGTTCATTTTGCGCCGGAGTTGTCCTTTAATGTAAAGTCTCACCTCAACTCTTTCATCTTTCCATATTCCTTTTCTCATCACAAGGACATCTGCATCCGTGTCGTCGGCAGTTTTTCTCTTTTCAGCAAATGCAAGGAAGGTTTGATTGTCACTGATATAGATGAGAGCTGGAATTCTGTACGTCACCTGCTTTCTTTCAGAGTTTTGATTCTCCTGTTTGAATAATGTTGTTAGTGGAAAGGGTCTTGATTGGCTTCCTGGTTGTGTTTTGTCCATTATTAAATATTTAAGTCCTAGAAATAGAATAAGCAGTTTTATATTAGCATTCATGTGGTGAAGTCTTATAGCGGGCTTGTTTAAGATATATTTATGAAAGAGTAGCCTGCATACAATAGTTTTGCTGTACCCTGTCCTTCCTTCATCTCCCCGTAACGTTACTATTCATAGAGAGAATGCATTGTGAATGTGCAATGTGTGGGTTTGTTGGATTTGGAGAGTGTATTTCCCTTACTTCGATCAAATTACAAGCAGTCATAAAGCTATACCATACCACGAAACACGTGCACGACAATAATACAAGTAAATAATAACAACAACATGAAAGCAAAAATGATGGTTCGACGCATGCCGCCTCGAGTTACTTTTAGCCAAACTTGTTCCCGTTGTTTTTCAGTGACTACTGTAGCTGCCTTTTAAAGCGTACAGCCAGTGGTGTAGTGCAGGGTATACGCAGGTATACGGCGTATACCCACTTCTTTTTCAGTCAGCATTGCGTATACCCACTTCTAAATCCCCTCTGATGCGCATCATTTAGTAGCTTATCCAATCTCATGTGAACAAAAAACACCCAGTAAGTTTTTTTTTGTTGTTGTTGAGTGTAGCCTATAATGATAGAAAGTAAAATAATTCCTAATATTAACTCTTTTGGTGCTGCAATGATTCGCCCATCGCGACGATAACTGACCTTCTCATCTGAGCTGCTTCAGCGCTCAAACACCCGCTCGTCAATGTCTAAATGTTTGAGACCAATCAAAGCAAGCGAGATTTTTGTTCACAGAAGCGCGAATCCCAACGCGACGCTTCAGTTAACGATCATACAGTGCGGGATAAGATGCAGCTAAAAAAACAGCTGTTTTTTTTTTTCGATAGAAGTTTTAAATGACCGACAGAAAAAATCTGTTTGATCAAAGACAGTGGAAATTATAAGCTCAATTTAACAACACGAGCACCCTATTATAAATATATTGACATTTTTATTGTATAAATATATTTGTATAACGTTACCTCGAATGTGTTGTTTGTATCACTCACGCTTGTCTGTGTTTGCGCAACTTGCATAATTAAGCCAGAAGGTGGCGACAAGTGACTATCTTTATGAGTGAGCAATTGAACCATTGATTAAATTATCAGATTAGTCCAAAAACATTGATTAATTTAGGAAAGAAAAAGTAGCTGAAACTGATCATTGATGCTCATGTGCCTCTGGACACAGAAGGATTGCATTGGCATTTGTTTGAAATGTAACATCTATGCAAAATAATCCTTGAATCATTTCTTATTCAAGGCCATTCAGACATTTAAACTGATTCTCATGTTTAAGAATCTGATAAAATACTTCATGCTACTGCCTAGTGCCCACCGACATGCTTTTAAAGCTACTGTTGTCCATTTTTTTTGGCCTTCAAAACACCTTAAAATGCTCATGTCGAGATCAGGAAAATCAAAATTTTCTAATTTATGGGAACTCTGTATTTATAAAACCCTGTGTATGACCCTGATATGCAAGAATACTAGTAATTCTATGTTCTATTCTATTAATTCTATTCTATATTATGTAGTCTTGCATATTCAATACTAATATGCAAGACTAGTCTTACATGTCACTGTTTATAACAGAGCGTTCATCCTTTGCTGGGACGCTTAAAAAAATATTGGGGGCATAAATTAAGAGTATACCCACTTCTCCAGGCACCACTACATCACTGCGTACAGCAGTATGCTAAAGTGTACTTAATAGCAACGTGAAACAAGTTGATATGAAGTTTAATATCGCACGAATGAACGACATACTCACAGAAATGTTCCTCTTTTCTGCTACAAAAAGGAAAGTGAACTGCAGACTACTTCTTCTTCACCACAGACTTCCACCAGAAACCAAACTTGATCTTACACGCGCTGGGTCTTTTCTTTTTTTTCCTCCTGCGACAGCAAGACGAGTAATAGGCTAGATCATATAGTCACTCCTATCCGTGTGCTTGCGTGTTTATTACTTCTTTTTTTTTACGGTCTATATGATTTCTACAAATATCCAGTTTTCAGTAGCCTACAACGTCATGGTAACAGGGCTGACAACTTAAGATCGACCCCTACAGACACAACAATATATAATATAATTGTAAAATGAGACATTTTCTTGAAGAGTTCACATTCTGAAATGATACTGAATAACGCACAAGCTTGGAGAAAACTTACAATCGTTTTAATATTATATATTAGTACAATATAATGTCCACCTTATATAATTGTACTATTTGGCTGCAGATTATATCTAACACAATCAGACAATTTTGATTAAAATGATGACCACACTAAAATGATTTGTATCACTCCAAAAGTATCATTGACACCAGTCTAAAACAGTGAAGTAATTTAAATGAAAACACTAGTTTATTTGAACTAAAGTTGGTTGAAATGAATCTGTGCGGTAATTACAGACCAGCTATTAGGATACAATAAAATGAAAACACTACACCAAAGTTAGTACATGTTAAATTGACGAGCTAAAGTAACTTTTGCACCACAAGCCAGTAGCAGGAGGTATTGAGAAATATCTTAATTTTTGAAAATGTAATATTTTTAACATTTTTACATTCAACCAACCAAGTGAATCAATTAAAAAAGGTCTACACACAGTATAAAATACAAATAAATCAGACTAGAATGGCATTATTCATTTTAGATTCAGTAAAAATAAAAATAAAAAGTGCTTTAAAGGTAAGGAGCTACCTTTAAATCAGTAGTATATATGTATATGCAAGAATATAAATAACCAAACAATGTTTTATTTTCCAAGCATAATCAGTATTTTAGCATGCACAGTTTGACACTTTATTTCAGTGAATGCCCTCAAAGAGATTTGACATACAAATGAGCAGTGACCACAATTCCCTCCTACAACTAAAGTCAATGTATATAACAGGCATTTATCTTACAATAAATAAATACAAGGTAAAGCATGCTTCACATTATTAAACCAGTACCAATTAAGGCATAAGTTTCATGATTTCAAGAGCTGAATTTGAATTCAAAATGCTGTTTTTTTTATCCTGCAGAAAGATGTAAATCTAACCCAGAAGCAAATGTTAAAAGATCCCACAGGAAGTCCTAATGAATTTGATTTGCTCTTTTATCATTTCAAGTGGACAATACATCGCTGAGCTTGAATTCCACAAAGGCTATCTCCTCAAGCTCACTTTTCTCTCCACACTCCATGAGGCAGGCAAATCGCTCCTCACACTGCGTCAAGTCAGAGTATCCACTGGGACCATTACAGATGATCCATGGATGGCCCCAACCAGAAGAATTCAAGGGTGATTTATTCAAGTAAACTCCAAGATCCTTCCTTTTCTTTTTATTAGTTGGATGGGAGTAGAGTAACCAAGTTTTTGTGTCTGACTGTGTCAAGCAATCACTTGGTTTCTGCTCACCTTCCTCTGATGGCTCGGGCACGGGGAAACTCAACACGCTACCCTGGCAGCCGTGATGGGACTCCACTAGTTTTTTTGCAACGTGAGGGTTGTCAAAATCTGCTCCGCTGCTTTTACTTAAAGCCTCTACTCTGTGGCCACATGTACTACGGGCATTGCAGTACAGATGACTCCGATCAGCATAGTCTATTATCTCAGCCATCTCACATTCACAGGATTTCATTTGGATTT
Organism: Semotilus atromaculatus; assembly: GCA_031834385.1. Taxonomy (NCBI): domain Eukaryota; kingdom Metazoa; phylum Chordata; class Actinopteri; order Cypriniformes; family Leuciscidae; genus Semotilus; species Semotilus atromaculatus. Next base: position 15,187,382 of record JAULUF010000001.1, on the reverse strand, counting down.
TCTCCCCCATCTGCCAGGTGATGCCACAATCATCACTATAGAACGATAAAGCATGAGGCCTGACTTTGAATGGAAAATGAAAGGGAAAACACCTACAGTGTATGTAATAAACATAAGCTGGAATGATTAGTCTTCCACTTTTCATCTGAATCCCATGTCCTGGTCCAACTGCAAAAGTAGCCCAGTTGCAAATCTCATCTCCAATAACGCTATTTGATAAATCTGTTAACTTGCTCCAGCTCTGGCCATAGTCTGTACTAGTGATGTAACACAGCCGGGCTTGGTTCCTACCCGTAACAATCTGGTGACACTCTGTGGTATTGCCGAATATGCAGACAAAAAACAGATAGATGGTTTTGGATTTCCTCTCATAGACTGGACAAGGATTCATAGTGCGATGATCCGGCAAACAGGCAGAAGAGAGTGTTTGAACAGGAGACCACTGCACACAATGACAATTCATTATGAAATCATACATTATGGTTCAAAAGCTTGGGGTTGGTAAGATTTTTTTAAAAGAAGTCTCTGATGCTCAACGAGGCTGCATTTATTTGATCATTTATTTAAATGCAGTAAGAGAAATATTGTGAAAAAATTATTGCACTATAAAAATACCTTTTATTCTATTACATTTAACACATTTGAACATTTAAAATGTAATTTATTCATGTGATGGCAACGCTGAATTTTCAGCAGTCTTCAGACACGTGATCCTCATTCTAATATTCAGATTTAGTGCTCAAGAATTCTTTTTTTTATTATTAATGTTGAAAACAGTTACTATTTTTGTGAAAAACAGCATTTTTGTGAAGAACAGCATTTATTTTGAAATAAAATCTCTTTAACAATGTAAAAGCCTATTGTCACTTTTGATTAAATGCGTCCTTGCTGACTAAAAGTAATTTCTTATTTACCATCCCCAACAACAACAAAAATCTTATTGACCCCAAACTTTTTAACAGTAGAGTATATTATTAAATATGAATACATTTAAATATATTGTATAGGAAATATTTTAATTACTTGAAGAGATCCATTTAGCAGTAATCCCCTCCTCATGACCAATACTTTTGCATCACTGTCACATGGAGAGCTGCGCTCTTCAGCAAAAGCAAGGAAAGTCTGACCATCACTGATGTAGATCAGAGCAGGAATTCTGTATGTTTTACCATCTCTCTGCTGGAATAATGCGGTTTGTGCAGGTAGAGCTTGCTGGGGTTCTTCTGGGTAGCTTTTTGACGCCATGCTGTCAAACATTCCTAGAAAAACAAGTAGGCAAACATACACACAAACGGCTCATCCGGGAACTTAACTGTCAATTTTGTCCCCGCCCCCTTTTGGGGGAAAACAAACCAGACTTCCCATAGACTTCAATACAAAATAACGGCACAAAACAACGTCCGTACACAGCCGGCAGAATAGACGTCTGCCGGCTGTGTACGGACGTTGTTTTGTGCCGTATTTAACTTCAGAAATCACTTAGGTTAAATATGTCGAGTAATTATATGTCCACCCTGCCTGCCATAGAGTGTGAAAGATACATCCACAAACTTAATTTGGTCACTTTAAAAACATATCCCTTATTCATTCTACCAGCGTCAAATTGGTGTAACAACCCCACCCAGTGGCCAGAAGTGTCTTACCCGGACATTTACTCACCAGGTATCCAGTGAATGATTTTACTTCGTTTTTTTAAGTAAACATCTTTAAATGTAAATATTATGTCTTTATATTCAGAGTACTGAGTGCACTTTTCTGTCAATCCGATACTGTGTGGCGGTTTGTTTCCCCCCAAAAGTGGCCGTGAACCTGTTCAGAGACATTCTATGACGCAGCGCCGGTTGTGTGTATATAGGCAGAGACTATTGTAATGCAGTAGACTTTGAACTTTTGGAGTGTTCATACACATATCTATACACTTCTTCGTTTTGACACGTCTTGAGAAAATACTGGTCCTTCTTAATTAATATAAACATAACAATCATTTAAGTCGACACTTCTTCGTTTTGAGACGTCTTGAGAAAATACTGGTCCTGCTAAATTAAAAAAACATAATCATTTAAGTCGTCTTAAACGTCCTGAACGGGACATATTTAGTCATGATTCTGTGGTCGCTTACATATGCATTGTTCAATCAAACGATACTAAATACGGTCTGTACCTACCGTGTATTGCATCTCATTTGCAATCCGTTTGAATTTAATTCAACCCGTGTGTGAGGCAGCTCTCCGTCTCCAGGTTCCTCCTTCTTCTTCTGAAATTTTAATGGCTTCTTCTTCTTCTTATTGATGTTTTACGGCGGTTGGCATCCAACTTATTGGTGCATTTCCGCCACCTTCTGCTCCGGAGTGTGGATCAGAAAAAAAGGGCTTACAGACTAAAACCATAGACATCATCTAAAACCCCTTCCCCAACCCACACACACCTCATCCCTTTCATACTTAACAAAAACAAAAACAAAACAAAAAAAAAACTTTTAACCCTCCTCAAAACTTATTTTCTTCATATCCTATAAAAAACCCCAGTTTCTCTTAAGAAAGTCATAAGAATCTTGTCTGCTCCCTATCACTGCAATAACCCTTTTAACGTGATGTTCTGAACTCCCATCTCCCTCAGTTTATTCCTCATCAGCTCTCTCTGAGCTTCATACCTACTACATCTCAAAATAATATGCTCTACAGACTCTTCTTCCTGGCATCATCACACAATCCAGTATTATGTTTCCCTATTAACTTAAGCGTTTTATTTAATAAACAATGTCCCAATCTTAACCTAGATATAACAATTTCTTCTCTCCTATTTCCACTCCCAGCCCTTGTATCTTTAACTTCCCTTTGAATTTGATATAAGTGTCTCCCTTTCCTCTCTCTATCCCACCTTTCTTGCCACATTTGATTTATTTTCTTCCATATCACACTTTTAACCTCTGCTTTGCTAATACTAACTTGCATTTCTATATTCCCTTTTGTTAATGCCCTTTTTGCTAATTTATCTGCCATTTCGTTCCCCCTTATCCCTACATGTTCTGGAACCCATATAAACTTTACCTGCCTATCTTGATTTACTATTCTTGTTACTGACTGGAGTACTTCAAACAGAATATCTTGACAACTTTTGGATTTAAATTACCTTAGGCTTGTTAAAACTGATGATGAATCTGAGCATAGCAATACTTTGTTCTATCCCGTCCTTTCTACCCATCGTAATGCAATTAATATTGCCAACATTTCCACTGTATAAACCCCTAATTCATTAGATGTCCTTATTGACTCCTGATCCTTTATCTGGTCACCACCCCCAGTCCTGTTCCATCAGTCTCTGGATTCTTAGCTCCATCTGTATAAATCTGGATATATGTATTATATTTTTCCCATAACCGATTTTTGAACACTCTTTCTAAATTAATATCCTCCTGCGCTTTCCTTTTTTCCTGTAACACATACCAGTCTATCTCAGGCCAAACTATCTTCCATGGAGCAATCTCTGGATACACTACCGTGGGACTCATCCTCAAATTATACACTTCTAATTCTTTGGCTATTTCTTTCCAATTCGTTCAAAATTTTCCTTAAAATTTTTCCCATACTCCCATCTTTCCTGCAATACTGCTTTAGTGAGATGTGTATTATTATGCCATTGTAAACCATCAATTTGCCAATAACTGTTTCCTCCTTAACTCTAATGGAAATTCTCCCATTTCTACCTGTATGGCTGCTACAGGAGTTGTTTTGAACGCTCCACAACATATTCTCAGAGCCTGAGCCTGGACTACATCTAACTTCTTTAGCTGAGACTTAGCTGCCAATCCAAATATTATGCATCCACAATCTAGCACAGATTGTATTAATGCCACATATATTCTTTTCAGTGATGATCTACTAGTCCCCCATTCTCTTCCCCTCAGACATCTCATCACATTCATTACTTTTTTCCCCTTATCCACCATTTTCCTGATATGATCTGCAAATGTCAATCGTGAATCCAAACTTATTCCTAAAAATTTAAAAGTTCCATTCTAATTCTCTAATTCGCTACCATACATTCTCAGATTTACGCCTTCCTGAACTCTTTTCCTAAATTTTAATGGCGTTTGGCAAACAACTTTTTAACGTGCATTACCGCCACCTTCTGAAATGGAGTGTGGATCAAACATGGACAGTAAAATAAATAGCATACTCTACTCACGTCACAACTATATAAATACATAAATAAATAATACAATTATTAATATTAATACACTATCATTCACAACATTACTAATACAATTTTAATAACAACTAAACTAAAATATCCTTCTAACGAGCCCAGTTTTTTTCCAAAAACCTAATTATTGCTCTATAGGCTACCCACATGCACTGAATTCAGTTGTAATATTTCCTTCATTTAAAATCTAATTTGTTCTTTACTTAGCCTATTTTTCAGAATCATAATTTCCTGCTTATACCTACTACGACAACTTGCATGTTCTAACGTTTCACTACTATTAGGTTCCTCCAGCTGGGCAAGACGAAAGAGGAAACGAAATGCACGCTGTGCATTGTGGGGCATGTAGTTCCGAACCACCGTTTAGAACGGTGTAACTTGTTTCATTCACTTGTATGAATTCAGTGGGATATTGAATAACTTTTTGTTATATTAATTTACGGTTTTCAACCGGTATTCATAGAGTTAAAATCGCACCGATGTCAGTAAACGCTGCAAGTACTACATTTCCCATATCGCTTAACTACGGTTGCTAAGAAACAGACTTCATGTATTGTTTATTCCATTCCATAGATAGACAGTAAAAGGTTTATTCGAGAGACATGCTAGAAGGGTCTTAGTGGTTCCGAGTTATTGTAGCCTAAATTAGACTACGTTTCCAGAGTTACTAAATAGTACTTAATCTTAATCTTAACGTTTCTGGTTAACTGCTTGCTTGGTCTTTATTTTGCTGTGTAACGTTAACGTTAATGGTTCACAATCACATTATTGTTATTTAGGAGATTAACGTAAGTTACAGCTCACTAAAGGAGATGACAGGACTGGGGATTTACAAATTTGAAAATGGAGAAAGTTACCCATCAAATTGCTTCCCAACAAGATCATATTTTCATCCAAGAAACGAAGGTGATTATTATTCCTGTGATGGTAAAGCTGAATTTTCAGCATCATTACTCCAGTTTATAGTGTCAAATAATCCTTCAGAAATCGTTATAATATGCTGATTTGCTACTCAATAAACATTTCTTATTATTATCAATGTCGAAGACAGTTAACAGGATTGCTTTATAATAGCTTTACTTTTTATATGATTATTTAAGGAATAGAAAGTTCAAAAGAACAGCATTTATTTTAAATAGAAATTATTTTAACAATGTGAAAGTATTTACTGTCATTTTTAATCCATTTAATGCACCCTTGCTAAATAAAAGTATTAATTTCTTAAAAAAAATAAAAATCTATGGTGCAAACATGCCTCTGAATTTTTAACATTTAAAATAAATAGTTGCATATATTAAACAGTGCACTGTTGTATTATTTATTTTTATAGGGGCAGGACACTGGCTCGTAGCACACAGAAATACATTGCAAGAGGGAATATCAAAAAGGAAAAGCGTTTCAGGATCATGTTTCGAAGTGCACTCAGGGAAACATGAAAAGGGACGACCAGAGAGTGCAAGCAGCACTTTAGATGCTCAACTTTTAGTAAGAATGCTCAATTAGTAACTGGGTCTGCTATTAATTCTTTCATTCATTGGTTTCACATGTGACTCTGATGTTCAATATCTCTTACTAACACACACTTCCACTATACTTTAGATTACACTGCATTGTGTGGATAAGCCCTCTGACCTCTGTTCTGTTAACATCAGTGGCCAGCATTTGCAAATGGTAAGCCCTGTATAAAACACATTATTTAAAGTTCATTTGTTATTTTAGTTGTTCTTTACCAGGGGGACTCAGTAAACAAGCTTTAATATTAAGCTAAAACAACTTACATTTTAGATAATAACTTATGGAGATTATTATTTATTATTGTGGACAGTGGGGGGCCTTGGAGTCAAAATGTTTAAGAACCAATGGTTTAAGCCATCTGCCATTACATCACAAAAGGATTTTTCTTTCTTTTTTTAAACAGGTCAGACTTGAGGGTTTGGAAAAATTTGATCACATTACTTACATAAATGCCTCTGATAACCATTTACCTTTAGGTAATCAAATATTTTTTTATGTTCTTTGATATTTTAAGTGTAACAAGTGTAAAGTGTGTGTGTGTGTGTGTGTGTGTGTGTGCGTGTATATATATATATCATTTTGTTTTATTTTTTTTCCTAGAGCGTTTTGACAGGTTTCCTGCACTAAGGGAATTGGAACTATCATTGAACAGTCTCCATAATTTTGAGATTCATGCTGAAGAATTCCAGAGATTGGAGGTGAGCTTGCTTAAATACTGGGTTGTGATCGTATTCTGCTCTTGAACGATTAAAGCAGATGTGAATATTGTGATGATCTACAAAGCTTGCCATTATTACTTTGTTTCAGGTTTTGGATTTATCTTTCAATAATGTATCAGGAGAAAGTATATTAAATCTAGGCCTGTTAGCACGTCTGAAGGTGCTCCATCTAACTGGAAACCAACTTCAGATGCTTCCACTTAATATGGCTGGACCTTGTACCTGCCCTGGAGAAAAGTAAAAGAGACTTTAAAATCTCTTTTAAAGACTTTATCTAAGTAGCATATATGCTTATAAATGCTATGCTTACCCTCTATTTTAAAAGCATGGAACATTAAGTCACAAGTGACTTTTTGCCTAAAGTTTTGTAAAATAACTACACAAGAAGATTCAGTGCAGTTTTGAATGTTTGAAATTACCTTAGACATTTTTTTCCCTTTTCTTAGGAGCACACAACAGGGTTCCTTCCTATTTCAAAAACTTGAAGTATTGATGCTTGATGAGAACAAATTATCATCTCCAGGAGTGTTTATGAGTCTTGCTAACTTACGAAGGTTAGTAAGCTTTTTCTAGAGAAATATGTGGCATAAATGAAGTTTCTGGAGTGTTCAAATGAATTCATTTCATGCAACAAGACGGATCATTTGAGAAGTCCTGGATTGCATGTGGCAGGTGCTTTGGATATGTAGTGGAATCTTTATCATAATTATATACAAGAACATTTGAGTTTATAATCTACATTTATCTATCAAGGCTCGAAATTGCGACCATTTTGGTCGCATATGCTCCTGAAATTTAATCTGTGCGACCTAAAAATATATTTGGGAGCATTTGTGCGAGTGCAAATTGGTTGTGGTGCGACCTGTTTTCATTTCTCTAAAAAACTTTTCATTTATCTAAAATATAACCAATCCAGGGGTTTTCCTGCATTCATTTTTTTTTTGGCGGCCGCCAAAGCATTATTTACCGGGGCTATTGTGTTTTCCAGTCGGGCTACCAAAATGCATAACTGGCCTGCCCGACGGGCTATCTGAACTAGCGTTCGCTTCAGTCTTCTTGTAATCAGATTCAGTGCGTTGTTCATCTTCGATTCGCAGCACCGCCTAGCAGAGAGCACATCAGAAACAGAGGTGTGTGTGTTCATCTGAGCCTCATTGGTCTGTCACTGCTCGTCAATGTCAGAATATTTGAGATGACCAATCAAATCAAAGTAGGTTGCGCGAGCAGAGAGAGAGCCCCGGCCGCGCGCGCGCTCTCACCGTCTTCAAACATGAAGGATGAGATGCAGGGACGTCTTGGTGCTCAATCTGTATAACGTTACCGTTGTTTAACCAGCAACATATTTGCGATGTCATTAAGCCATGTGATAGATGCTCCCGGTACCGCGGAACAATTCTCCGGGTGAGTAGCCGGCCAGTGATAATCATAAACAGTATAAGAAGTGGACAGAGCCATCTCATTGGAACTCAGTTGAGACAGTTGAAGCCCATTTTTAGCGATTTTTTAGCACTTCCGTTCCTGACGCGCAGACTCAAACCGACTCAAACTAAGCTTGATGACGTGAGCACCCTGTCTGACAGATGTAAATATTCTAGTAGCTGTGCGTGAAAACTGGCAACGTTGATCTTGCAGAGACGGCGAGCTTGAGCAAAGAGTCATTTGGCGTGAGTGAGCAGGAGTAAGTAATTTGTATAGTATTTATTTTAAAATGTAACGCCAGTACGCCATATTAAGTTAATGCATTGATTGCCTGCGAGCTTCTCCTCCTGTCTGTACGGTAATTTCTCTACTGTGCGACAGAGCGTCGAGTGGTTATGACGCAATCGTTAGCCTATTTTTACAAAAACTGTTTCTACGGGGCCATAATGTAACATAGAAGGTAATGGAGCCCTTTATACATTGTCGTGTGTCTTTAGAAATAAATAATGGACAAATGGAGTCTTTAAACGCCTCAGATGTAAATTTATTCGCTGCCAAAGTGACGCCAAAATGAATGGGAGTCAATGGGAATGCTAACGCAAGTGAAGTTCTGCTACAAGATGGCGGCATGCGGCCGGCTTCAACTTCCGGTCGATGGATTACCCCCTTGGTGATAATAGGCTTGTTCGACTTCATGCAGCTCTGCGCAGAACGATCGGCGGCTGACTTGAAGCAGTGCATGCCGGTTAGAAATTTTGTCCGACTTGATACAGCACCGACGCCACGTGACTGTGACGTATGCCATCAAAGTAACGCGAGAGCGATTCGAGAGTAGCCGGAGAACTCTCAGCCAGCGCAGCTTCTGAAGAGCGGCTGCTCGGGGCTGCACGAGCGCTGATGACGACACAGCTGTTCCCTGATTGGCCGGATTCACCGCATGACAACGATCACGTGTGTGTCGTGTTTATTCGAACACCTTTAGTTCCTCTACAGCTCTCAAATCATTTTTATAACAGTAAGCACTCTTTTCATGTAGTCACAATGTTATATTGTGTCATGTTTATCCAAATAAAACTGATTAAAAAACGTCGATTCCACTTCATTGATAGTAGGCTAGCTGTAGGCTTATGGGGAACTTTATTCTTGTTCAAACAGACACTGTATGAAGCAGTACATAAAGTATTGAATGAAAATGCCTCTGAAACATCTGTGTATTTAGCAAATATTGCATTTATTTCACTTCAGCTGTGATAAAGTATGCAAACACCACGTGAGCGGTCACTACGGGAACCAGAAGTGTCCGACTTCACGTCTCCGTTTGCAGCTCCTCCCCGACTGCACGCGGCTACTCTCGCCGATCGCTTACATCCAGCCGCAGCCGATGTCGAACACACCTAATAACTATAGTAACATCATGAGATGACGCGCTCCGTTGTAGTCAGCGCTTGGTCGGTTAATTTGGGCGTTTTCTAATTAAGTTAGCCTAATAATAAATGAACACACATACAAAAATGTCTTTCGGTTTCACCCTGGAGAATATTTCTGTTCGTCCTAAACATATTTTCTACCGTCCCCAAGACGATATGACGCCGTTAGTCTCGAGCACTAAACGAATGAAAAAAATAATCTGGCAAACGAATATAGTTTTGTCTAATTTCGCCATTTTGAACTGAAAATAAGCCTATGGAATGTGACTCATGTAATGTAATAAATAGTTTACTGTCATTGTGAGGGGACAAGAAACATTAACAAAGCCGTTTTCATCATGTTAGCCACAAGATTAATAATGAATGTGTATATTGAGAATTAATATAGTACAATTTGTAGCCTTAAGTAAATTAAAAAAGTTCAGCTTTAGGAGGGGAAGGCAAGATGAGGAGACTGAGAGAAAAAGAAAGGGTGATGGATAAGAAGTGAGAGCAGATATTGACAAATAATCTACTGCCCGCTGACATGGTTTTAACTTTTAAGGCTATTTCGTATCCTTTTTGGCCTTCAAACGTCTTGAAATGCACATATCAGAGAAATAAAACAATTGAACCCCCTACCAACCTCAAATTTAGGACCTCAGTGATTATAAAGCCATCTATGGCCCTGTATTAGGAATAAGATGTATAAGATGTATGTGTACTGTGAATGAATTTAATAAACTTATTTAGGCTCCCTAGGCTTTCCTAGTAGCTTTCAGTATATTAACTCGTCTGAGAAAATGATTAATAAATCAACTATCAGTTGACCCTATGTTTACTTTCTTCACTGACAGATAAAAATTAAAAGCCTATATCAGTCAAAGCTCAGCTTTAGGAGTGGAAGAGAAAGGGCAAGAGAAAAACAAAGAGAAAAAGTGTGATGGAGATGAGAGAAAAATAATCAGCTGCGTGACATGGTTTTAACGCTGTTATCATCCAATTTTTTTGGCCTTCAAAACATCTTATAATGCACATGTAGATCAGAGAAATAAAAAATGTCTTGGAGGAGCCCACGAACCCCCCAAACTAGCCCACCTCACATTCGGGACCACACAGTGATGATAAAACCCTGCCATATGCATGTTAATGAAACTAGTTAATAGTGAGCATTAGACCCTAAATTAAAGTTTTACCTTTTTATTTATTTTTATATCATACCCTCATTGAGGGCTTAGCCACCGACAGACTGATTCATGTTCATCCTGGTCACACACACTTCAGCTCAGCTAGTATCAGATGCATATTTGTGCCAATATCATCGGGGTGAGATGATATAGAGCCAGAAGACCAAATTTCAAATTTTGGCCACAGGATGTGTAAAGCCCCAGTGAAATGAAATCTGTTAATATATAATTTGTAGTTGTGGTGCTCCTAAATTTTTGCTGGTGCTCCTAACTTTTTGAAGTTGGGAGCACCAGTGCTACCAAATAAAAAAGTTAATTTCGAGCCCTGTCTATGTAATAATAATTAGCCAAAATAGCAATATTATTTAGCACAAAATCTCTCTTACAAGAATACAAATTTAAATAATCCTAATTTTCTAAACAAAATGTGCACTCATTACAATCAGTTATTAGTAACATTAGGTAGCCTATCAAATTAGTCTCAGTTTATTTCATTCTTCTTGGTGGAGACTGACCCCTTGAGGCACAGCCTTTTAGAATTTTAAACCAAACAATGCTGTAGCCCAAGGAAATTACTGTTGTAAGCATGAATGTGTCTTAGTGATTAGAGGGCTCTGTTTTGTTTTTAAATTTATAATTTATAAACGTATTAACTAATAAATAAGGAAACTGCAAAAGTATGATGCTTACATTTGACATTTTATTGTTTAGGAACCATTTAAGTGAATCTCACATTCTCTCTTAAATTTGTTTTATCTTACCTTTTGTGCATTACATTTAGGCTTTGTCATCTAAACTTACAAGGAAATTGTATCTCAGGAGTCCCATTCTTGGAACAAATGGCAACATTACAAGATGACCAGATGGGCAAAATGCCACAAAGCATCGGACAGAGCGCGAGCCTGACGAATGACAAGAGGATAAAGTGTTAGTATATTTAATAATAATAATAATAATAATAATAAGTAATTTTAGGTTTGAAACAAATTGTTTATCTGTTAATTTTTTTTCCCCTTTCTTTGCCAAATAGTCTCTGAAATCACCACGAGCCAGCAAAAACGAGGAAAAACATTGGAAGTAGGATTGGAAGTCTATATAAGTCGTATCCATTTTTTTTCCCTCAATTTTATCATTGCTATTTATCAGCATTTTATAATGTAACTTGTATATGCAATAGGAGGACAAAGCATCTCTTGAAATACATTCTGGTCCCTTAAAATACTGTGATGATCAGAGAAAGGAGGATGGATGCTCTATGGATCTCTGTCTACCTTTTCAGGAAATTCGTCATCTGAATTTGGCCAACAATGAGGTCTGTGTATTTGTGTCTTTGATTTTTTACAAACATAGACAGCTGAATTAAGTAATTGACAGCAGAGCTTTTTGCCAATTTTTCCTATCTAGATAGCTGAGGAAGAGGCATTGTTGCCTGTGGCATTGTTTCCAAAGCTCAATGAGCTTGTTATTCACTCAAACCCCTTGACAACACAGAGAAGTGGTAAGCTCACACATCCTCGGGCAGGCTCATTGCTAGGGCACTAAATGAACTAAATCTGACACAAAAAAAGTGTCTTAACTGTGTTTTTCAATACAGGCGACCCACCAATGCTGACCTGTTTTCTTCAAGACAAGCTGGGTATTAAGATAACGCGCAAAAAGACAACGGATTGCATTAAGCGACATATTAAACTCCCTGTCAATCCTAAAAGAAAGGTGTCACAAATGTCAAAGTTTGGATTTAGCACTTAATGTTTTCTAAGTCTTTTTAGAAGCAGTTTACCTTCAACTTACATTTTCAGGTGAGAACTACATTTCCAAACATACCAAAGTTTCCTTCGATTATGGAAAATCAACATGCTACAGAACCACTCTGCCCAAAGAAATATACTGGAGAAGATAGTCATCAACCCTCAGAGTCTGGGTTCATGCATGTATTTGGCTTCTCGTCTCAAACGAGCATTGAAGGCGGTGAAGACATTGCCATGGGCCACGAGCATTTAGACTTGTCAAGTGCAGAACTATCCTTTGAGGCAAATCAAAATGCAGAGCAGTTCTTTGTGACAGAGGTAATTTTTTGTACCTAAATCTACAGAAGACTTGTATGATATGCATGCTAGAAAACTTTTTTGTTTTATTTTATTTTCCAGATTAATGGCCTACATCAATCTGAATACCAAGAAGAGCTGGATGATCCAAAGCAAACCAGCCTCGAAATGAAAGCCAGTAAAGCATGTCCAGAAAAACTGATTGGTTACGAAATCTTACTTGATGACACGTCTGAGCCAGAAATGCCTGAGATTTCTGGTAAGAGTTTTCCTGAACTCTTTGTTTGACCCGCTGCTTTGTTTGACTCAGTGCCGTTTTGTTTGTTCGTGTTGTCATTGATTTCTCTCGACGCAGGAATTCAACATGCCGTAAGGGTTTTGGAGCACACGCTCAAGAACCTGCTTGTGTATAGAGATTCTAAAGCAAATCTGGACCTTCCTCAGAAGCCGTACGCCGAAAGAGAGAAAAGGGTCAGTGGTCATTCATCGGCTCTATACGGTGCAGTCATCATCTATCTACACCGAATGAGATATTAATTCCATTATTGAATCCTGGGTCATCTGTTATGAATAACCCAGCAGGAACATTCTTTTCACAGATTAGAAATCTACCACCTTTGAGACCAAAGAAGTCAAAGGGAGAAAAAGTTGAAGAACTTCTCACCCAAATGAAGACGAAAACAATAAGCAAAGTTCCCTTAGGTAACCGATGATTCCTTTGTCATTTTATGGCAGGCTTTGAAATGTCACTTATTTATTAAAATGACAAAACCGAGATGGAACCCGGTGTAATTGAGCAAGTCAAGATGCTATTTCAGCAGGAGCAGCATTAAAATGTTATCATCAACTAGCAGGTCAACTATCAAGACCACTACTGAGATGTTACAGTGATTGTGCGGCACTGTTTACTTTCAAATGCTCTGTTTGGCTCTGCAGCTGTTCCTCGATTATTTCAACACTTAACAGATTGCTAGTGTGTTGGATTGTGCTGCATAAATGAACTTCAGCAATGATTGGATATGCCATAGGGAACCTCCAGACTGTTAATATGAATAAATTGACATTCAATGCAGCATTGCTCATAGAACGATATTAAATACAACTTCATATATTCTCTATGCAGATGATGTACTCAAAGGAGGGAATGATATTTGTAAGAGAGAATATGAAGAAGCACTAACTCTACTGAAGGACATGAAAAGGAAGTACAGGACGGCCTATTTGAAAAGAGTGGAACAAGCAGCACAGATTGAGACTGAGAAGACATGTAATCTAAATTAACAGGTGTTTTACATTCTGCTTTTACTAGAGACTGCAACAAATCAATATTAAGATATTGGAGAGATGGTGACAAAATGTGATATTTTGTATTGAATACAAATAAATAGTATATGTCATTGCTGTCAGATATATAAAGTTTAGGTTAAATGTATTTTCATCATGTGCTGAAAACTTTTCCAGAGGCATTTGTTTTATCTCATATTCTTCTCTGAAATAAACAGTATATTCCCAATAATTTTTCACATCAAGATTCGGTCACCCCTTTTTAACTTTAACTTTTTTTTAATATGGCAAGAGTTGGGCTGTTAGGTCTTTTGATTGTAAAATAAATGATTGGTAATTTGCAGAAAGTATACTTCTAAAAAAAGTATCTCATATTTTTACCTGAAATATTTTAGCATTTGTCATTATGGAATGTTGATGTTTTGAAAGGTGAAGAAAAGAAATAGGAACAAATTAAAATGAAAATCATTTTAGAAAATTGATTGTAACTCAGTGAATAGTTTTATTTTATATACCATTGTCAATTTGAATGTTAATATATATATATACAACAGGACCAACAATAAAACATTTATATATATAACATATAGTATATATAATATACAGTATAATATATAACATATGTCATAACATATATCAGGATAATAATAGATTTCATGTGATTAACTCCAAATTTGGATTATACAGTGCAGCAGTTTGCATTTAAAAAAAAGGAAAAGGAGTAGGAACTCAATGAGTAATTTTTTATATTTCTGTCATTACACACTTTTCATTTTAATTACAATAGCACTAACATTAACAACGGGTAAGCTGCTCCAGAAAATAATTACATAATTAAAAAGATTGTACATGTAAATGTGCCATGCTTGTTTTTTTTCTTTATAAAAGCTTTTATTATTTAGTGTATTACATATATATTGTTTAAATATCTGATTTCATGCGCGTACATCCTGATTTTTTCATAACTAAACATTCATTGTAAAGTTTTTAAAATAATGTTTGTAGAAGCCAGCAAACAAGTCGGTTTTCCTGTAGGAGGCGCTTTTGATAAAACCTAGAGGCGCTTCAGAAACTCCCACAGACCATCGTAGTTATAAAGTGCGGAGAAGTTTGAGAAGACAAATCCTGCATGTACACGGTTTTCTGGAATATGAAGAAAAGAATGACCTACTTGAGACATCTTTTCATTTTGGTCATAATGCGATGCGTCGTTCAGGGTGAAACAGATGCAATACGACCAGGAAAAGGTAAGTGACTCCATCAAAGAATATTTTATTAGTAAATTGGCATCACTCTTCGATGCATCATTCTGCCAGCGATGCGGCTGTATTAAGTTATATAATAGTTCCTTTTTAACGGTCTTTTCAGTGTTTTTAAAGTAATGCAAATTATAGGTCATTCCGTTAAACCGTGACATTGTATCATACATTAGCATATGTGTAAACAACGAGATTATTATTGACATTTTTTTTAAGGAAAACAACACGAATCCAGTAACCAGTGAAAAGTTGTTTTGGTCTCCCAATCCCTCACAATTGTAGGTTTAAGTGAATATTTGATTTCAGTGAAAAGACTTTCCAGGTTATACGTCAAATCTGTTACGACCATAACTCCCCCTTGATGTACAATTTAATTAAAATAAAACTATCAAAATTACATTATCATCCTATCAGGAGATTTTCCATTGTCTCACTTTTTTATCACTATCTTATATTTTGTACGGTTTGTTAATATGGGGAAAATCTTAAATCTAGTTTACTTTTTTTTTCTTTAGGCCTACAATAAATAACAGATTTTGATTCTCTTTAACTGTCTTTTTAATAAATATCTTTTAGTGTCATGACCTAAAGCTATAGCTTTACAGAATACATAATATTTCTGGAATTAAAACATTTATAGGCCTAATTGATAACATTGTTGATGTAAATCCCAGCAATCAAATGATCACCTGTTTGTGTTGCATGCAGTGTCAGGTGTGTCTTGCACTTTTAAAGAGAAGTCATACAGGCCAGGTGATAGCTGGCATCCCTATTTGGAGCCCTTTGGATTCATGTTCTGCATGCGCTGTACGTGCACAGAAGTATGTATCCACCTTTCAAGCCTAATTTACTGTTTTAAGTTTTAATATGCCATAGCTTTCTAGCTGATCATTCATGAATTACCCATTACTTTTAATGTCATACTATGTGTAACGTGTCAGTGTTTCTGTCTGCTCTCATGTTGGTGTATGTATAGTCTGGTCATGTGAAATGCAACAGCATCAAATGCCCTGTTCTGCGATGTGAAAATCCAGTGACTAACTCACAGCAGTGTTGTCCTCATTGTGCAGGTATTACAACACTTTTTTTTTATATGCGAGTTCAATTAATTTAATTTATATGCATGATTCTGGTACATTTCTATTTGAACCATCTGACTTATGCATATTATTGTTATTGTCATCATCAGATGAGCACAGAACTCCTGCTGGTCTACGGGCACCCATTAAAACCTGTAGGTATAATGGAAGCATTTATCAAACAGGCGAAACATTTGCCAACCATGAGCTCTTCCCATCCCGTCAGTCGAACCAGTGTGTCATGTGTACTTGCTCTGTAAGTATTTTTTTTACATTCATTGTTGTTGCATTCACCATAGTACATCTCTCAGGAGTAACAGACTGGCACCTGGAAACATGGGAATCTAACTTCAAACAATTTAATAGTTTTTATAGTCTCCTGAAAGATAGTGTGAGAGAGTAGGTAAAAATGCAGAATTTCTGTAGCTCAGACAGTAGAGTGTAACGCTCTTTTGGATAAAATTGTCTGCTTTTAAAATGAAATGATAATATAATTCTCAATAAACCATAATGCTTTCACCATAGTCATAACTGCAGATTAATTTCCTAGCTATTCCCCAAATAACTACATAGTTTCAGTAACAGACACAGATATTTGAAACAACAACAAAGCAATTCAATTAATAATGTCTTCATTAAGAAATGTTGGGTTTATGGTTGTAATTTTATGTACAATAAATGAAATCATGCATAATAATTAATATTCTTTTACATTTTTTATTCTTTTTCATTAAAGAATGGAAATATATTCTGTGCATTGAAAACCTGTCAGCCCATTACATGCTCCTCACCAGTGTCAGTCCCAGATACCTGCTGCTTGGTGTGCAAAGGTAACAATATATTTGCAATTTCTTTTTTCCAATTTAGAGGATTGTAGCCGATTTCAGTTATATAATAGGATGCAAAAGGCTGCTGAAATTGGTTTATTTTATACGAAATTGGATGTTAGAGGCTGTATTCATATTTTAAGCCCCTTATTGTGGTAAAAAAAAAAATGCCATTGTCTCCTTTGAATAAACAGAAAGTGCAATTGATATCAATTCTGCATCATTTGAGGATGGAGGACAACAATTGAACCGAGGAGTTGTATGTATTTTCTTTTTCAAGAGACTCTTTAAAATGTGTTTTATTGTTTCATTCATGCTACTCTTTAATGTAGCTATTTTAATGTACATTTTTTTATATTTAAACAAGTGCAGTTACAACATTTGATTTTATGTGTCTTGAAACACAAGAGGCATTCTGTGGATCAGTGTGGTGCGGAACATGTCAGGAGTCGCTCAGTCAGGGCCACGCCATCAACAATCCGGGGGTCTCCCAGAGGCCTCAACCTGCAGACACTACACCTCAAAGGAGCTGCTGAAACTACTGTTAAAATTCTTCTGCAGCGCAAACATCAGAGAGGTAAACAATAGGGCTTTTCACACTTGAACTAGTTAACCCTGGGTCTTTCTACACCCTGGGTATACGGAAGACGGAATGTAGTTGTTAACTGTTCTCTGTCGCGGGTCCTAGACTGTGGAATAATCTGCCGTTGGATGTTAGATCCTCCATAAATCTAAATGTTTTTAAGGACCGCTTAAAATCGTATCTTTATTATGTGGCTTTTTAGTATATCACTACATGTTTTTGTTTCT
This sequence comes from Semotilus atromaculatus, assembly GCA_031834385.1. Classification (NCBI taxonomy): domain Eukaryota; kingdom Metazoa; phylum Chordata; class Actinopteri; order Cypriniformes; family Leuciscidae; genus Semotilus; species Semotilus atromaculatus. The sequence continues at coordinate 15,169,629 of JAULUF010000001.1, read as the reverse complement.
TTTTGTCTTCATGTCTGTTGGTTTCTTGTATTGCAATGTACAGCACTTTGGAACTATGGTGGTAGTCTGTAAGGTGCTATATAAATAAATAAACAAACGAACGAACGAACCCTAGGTAAAAAGAATGCTGCAGGCATGATGTCAAAACTCAGAGGACTAGTTCGCTAGTGGTTCCCTCAAGATTTTCCTATGGGTTTTTACACTGTAAACCCGAATAAGTTGGCTAAACTCCGAAAATTTTAGGTAATCGGTCAAAAAAATTTAAGATAAGAAATTCAAAGTTTAGGTAAACATAACTGGCAGATTTTTATTTTGTACTCATACATTTTAATTGCTCTTTACTTGAAAGATCTGATTAAGCTAATTTAACTAAAAATTTTCATGTAATCTCAAATGAAATATTTTTTTTGTGGTGGAACTTGGCTAGCTTGAACTAGGTAATTCAGTAATGCTATCTTGCTAATTAGTAACACAATGCTTTAATAGCATAGCATAGCAATTTCTGAATGGGTCTGTAAACCCAAATAAGTTGGCAAAACTCAAAAAGTTTTTATTTTGTACCCATACATTTTACTTGTTCTTAACTTGAAATGTTTGAGTACACTAATCCGTACATTTAACTTAAAATTTCATGTAACCTCACTGTGAACATTTTTATTGGCATAAACTTAGCAGCTATAACAAATTAGTTCAATACATGCTAAATTGTTAATTTACTATCATGTTAACATTATCATTGTATAGCACTTGCTTTATGGGTACAGCTATATGAAGCTTTTAACATACTTGCTCTCAAACCAAGCCACATGCACCACTTGTCACCATGATGGTAACTCTCCTAAAACCAACATCAACAGAAATTCTCCAAAATTAGCTTAACAAAACATGAATCACTACTAAATCTCCATTAATCTTGCATAAAAAAAAAAAAACATTTTATTTTAATAATTTAAAATTTTTAAATTACGAGTTCATTAAACTCAAAACAATGAAATGATTCAGATTACTTAAAATGTGTCAGTTCTGTGAACTTGATAGAAAAAGAAATGCTCTAGCATTGAGCATCCTCATATATTGCCGACTGTAGGCCTACTATCAAGTTTATACTGAATGGACTTTTCGAACTAAAGGTAAGAATAAAATGGCCTCCTCTTCACTCCAACTGTCACGTTTTAGGTCATCATTTCACATTTTCCCCCTTAAACGCTGAAACATAGCCTACTGTTTATATAACACGTATTGTTTATGTGATGCACAAAGCATGTGAATATGAGGCACGTGATTGGCTGTCTGTTGTTAAGCATCTAGCTGTAACCGCATCAGACCGTTACATTACTCTACATTACAACCGTTACATTACTCTGCATGTAACCCCGGGTAAAAATTTCAAGTGTGAAGCGTTTCTTTAGCCAGGGTTAAAAGCGAGGTTTAGAACGACGATAACCCGGGGTTAAGCACAGTATGAAAAGCCCTTTTAATGATTGGAAATGTGAGGAATTGCTTATCAAAATCCGATCAAGTCAAATCCTGTCAAAGTAATGTAGGGTTTCTGACTTTGTCTCAGCTTGTGTGTACAGTGGCAAGACCTATTCTCATGGTGACGTGTGGCACCCGGCGCTAGGGAAGGTCTTGGAGTGCATTCTGTGCAGCTGCAGGGATGGCTTTCAAGAATGCAGGCGCATCACGTGTCCCAACCAGTATCCATGCCAACATCCCATGAAGATAGAGGGGAAATGCTGTAAGATTTGTCCAGGTAGGCATATCAGTGTTATCATATTTGCAATTATTTAACTTTAATCTTTTATCAGTGTGTGTTGTTGTTTTTTAAATTGCATTTCCAGAGCTCAAAGCAGAGAGCAACAGGACTGAGTGCTATCTTGCTCAGGACAATAACAGTCTCCTGGTTTATAAAGTTGAACCCTCGTCAGCTGCTCAGTCGGAAGATAAAGTACGGATGATTGCCATCGAGAGACAAGGAGCCACTGAAGTTGAGGTGCAAGTCTGGAAAACTGTCGAAGGTGATGTTGGTGATTTAAACAAGCTAAAAAATAAGTTTAAAATATAGATAATCATGAGGTTGTTACATTTGTTTGGTAATTCAAGACTATTATAGTGTTAAGCACATCATTTCTATCAGCCCTGGAACAAACTATTGTTGGAGAGCAAAAATAGAGATTCTTTCACTTTTCTAGATTTCATCCAAATTCTTAATCACTGACCTAGATATGCAATTTTATAAATCTTTGCCGGCTCTCAGCTGCAAGATAAGGTTGCTTATTTTAGCTTTCGGAATCGCTCCGTTTATTATTGTAGTGTTATTCCTTTAAAACTGTCTTCTAATCTTTGCAGGTGTTTTGCATCTGATGGAGACAGGTGATGTTCAGAAGAAAGACCTCATAGAGCATCCGGAAAATTACATCTTGCTGACCACATTAGATGAGGGTTTGTTTAATTTCTTGCATTTCACCAAATTAGGTTTGCATTAGTTTGCAAAATGTGACATTTAAACATTCAACTGTGTATTTTGATAGTTAAAATTGAGTTTGAATTGAACACAATGAACATTTTAGGTGAATAAAATACATTTTAGGTAAACTTATTCCTTATTCCATGAAAAGAGACTAGGGACAAAACTAAATATTTGAGTCTTTTCAGCTGCCAGGAAATATGATAAGGTAGAGGAGACCAGAGGAAATTGAACGTCTAACATGTAGATTTTTGGTTTCCTTTTTACAAATTTTCCATCTAACTATTTCAGCAAGTGCACTCTTGATACAATTTCTGTGCATTGGCTGTTTCAGCTTAAAGTCTGAAGTGCCAGACAGACAGAGAGACAGGCCTGATTCACACTGTATGCTAAAGCAATCTGTATTAAACTGTACTTCTTCTGTTTGCATAGACACTTGGAGAAAGTTCAAAGAAGAAGAGGACAAGCAGAAGGACTTCAGTAAGATTAGAAGCTGTGAAGAAGGGATCAAGGAAGTGGTGAAGTACTTAAACCCTGAACAGCTGGACAGTCTTTGCACTTCTTAGTCTCCTCCCCGCTCTAACACTGTGCCATCCCAGTCTTACACTCATTTTATTACAAGAAGAACTCACACTCACACAATGTGCATGTAGTACAAAACCAGATGCTGGCAGCAGGTAGTCTAAAGATCTCATTTATTACTATGTGTCGGTTTATCGCAAGTCTTTATGAGTTTGACATCCCAAAATTCGTTCTTTTTTTCGGAAGCCTTGAGGTCAGACATTTTTCTTGCTTTGATAAAAATGCACGTTTGGTTAAGAAAAAAGTGGGTGAATATATGCTATTTGGGCTAGAGTTATTAGGAAGAAAAGGTTTAAAGCAATCCTCATCATTAATAAAGGAAATGATGTATGTAATTTTAGCAGGCATCCACTGTATGTACATAAGAGGAAAAACAAAGGATGATATAGACAGCTTATTGGCCGGAATGCTTTTATAAAGTTGATGTAGGCCACATTTTCCCCCCACTGTACTTAGTTATTCACTACTCATTTATGTAATATGGGTTAACTAAAAATACACTATTTATTGTAAAGTCGAAGCAGCCAACATCGTCATTATTTCAATAGATTTTTTTTCTGCCTATCTTTTATGCAGAAAATGTTTTGCGTTGTAATGTATGTAACTTGTATGTTGATCTGGTTATGTATAACTTGTATGCACTTAAAATCATGACAAATATATTGGGCTGATGACCCTGACTAAACAATATAAAATCGTATTTAGGAGCTGAAAGCTCTCTTTTTCTATTAGTTTATAGACTCTATTAGATTATGGCCTAATGCAATAACTATAAAATGGGATCATAGGTTTTCTTACATGTAGTTTTTACAGGCTTTTAGGTGTCAAAACAACCATGTACTAAAGCAGGTCATTAGTTCACATGATCATTGATACTGATTAGACTCTTTTCATAATGTTGTAAATGAGCAGCAACATGATGAGATCTTTACTTTGAGCTGAAACGAACAATCCGTTGCGGCATCAATGAGTAGAAACCTGTTGCGGCCAGTCAACATGACAAGCTCCTGACATCGTTTGTTCTTCAGTCGTGCTAATCACAATGAACTGAGACGGGCCGCCGAACCCAGATTGGGGCAGTTCAGGGAGTTGTGACTAATATCCCTTCTCTCCAGATCCCAAAAGCCCACTTTCCTCTTCTGTCACAATGAGTCATTGTGCTGGCCGCACACAAAGTGCCAGACGGTGCTGCTCATCTCTCACTGAAGGCCTGACAAAATATTTTGAAACAGAAGCCCCTCAGTTGCAGACCTTAATAGTCACACAATGAAGCTGTGAATTATTTCCGCTGGCTGTTGGATCTAACAGTTTCTGGCAATTTGTTCTCTTTGAACGACTTTGGAGGGAGGACAAAGGGGATTTTACTGTGCGCTCCTATTTCATTTTCTCTCTTTGTATATGTTAGTTTAAGGAGATGGTCGGGCATCCCGTTTGATCAATACGCTGGCCACCGTTTCACAAAAAGAGCCTTTTGTTACGCCGTGAACCTTTCAATTCGTTATGTCCGTGTTGTTTTAATGGAGTCTGAAATGGCTTCAGCTCCCTGGGGTTCAACGCTTGCGAATTTGATTTTAAACATAGCCCTATTGGCACCTTCGCTTTTGGCTAATGGTTGTGAATTCCCAATAAATAGCATTCAGCTATGCATGCTTAGTCTTGGCTCTGGCAATCTGAACAGCTGGGGGCAGTCACTGGGTATAAATCAGGTGAATGGGTCAGTTCTCTGTGTGAGTTTTCCTGCTCAGCTTTGCTTCCCTTTGTTGCACATAAAAGTGTAAATGGAGTTGCGTTTTATATCGCTGTGATGTTCTGCAGCTATTTGAAAGGCAACTAGTGCTATTTGCTGTATTACTCTTGTATTTTTACTCTTGTCTGAGTAAGCCATGTTGTAGCACATCCTGAGTGAAGGCAGGTGATAAAACTAAACAAATATGCAGTGGTGGACGATGTACACTTGAGTAAAAGTACAGATACCCAAATAAAATATTACTCCAGTAAAAGTGCAAGTACTCCTTTTTAATTTGACCTATTTTAATTAAATTGTATTAAACGTAGAAAGTACTAATACATGAACCATGTTTATATATTTTGCCCATTTATATATTCCATCTTACAAAAAGGAAAATTAGTGGATGAAGAAATTGATTCATGTATTGGATGTGGTAATGACTCATTTGTATTGATCTGCAAATAACATTTTATTTTATTCCCAAAACATACACTATCAAAACATAACATTTCAAAATACTAAAATACTCAATTTAAGTTACAGAAAATGTAAGCATTACAACAAGTGAAAATAACAAAATATGAACATATATAATATAGTATTTAAAAAAGATGAAAAACAAAATGCTTCTAAATGTGTTAATAGTATAAACATCCAAAATGAAAACAGATCAGTCATGGCGTGGAACATACATAGCTTGATTTTGGCGGAAGAGATTTGCTACTCTGCGGCTGCTGCTGAGCAAGTACAATCATTTGTTCAGCTCAGTCAAAATAACAAACAAAAGGAAAGGCTGCTGCAAGAAAATGGTAGAACCACCATAGGAGATCTACACTCACCGGCCACTTTATTAGGTACACCTGTCCAACTGCTCGTTAACACTTAATTTCTAAGCAGCCAATCACATGGCGGCAACTCAGTGCATTTAGGCATGTAGACATGGTCAAGACAATCTCCTGCAGTTCAAACCGAGCATCAGTATGGGGAAGAAAGGTGATTTGAGTGACTTTGAACGTGGCATGATTGTTGGTGCCAGAAGGGCTGGTCTGAGTATTTCAGAAACTGCTAATCTACTGGGATTTTCACGCACAACCATCTCTAGGGTTTACAGAGAATGGTCCGAAAAAGAAAAAACATCCAGTGAGCGGCAGTTCTGTGGGCGGAAATGCCTTGTTGATGCCAGAGGTCAGAGGAGAATGGCCAGACTGGTTCGAGCTGATAGAAGGGCAACAGTGACTCAAATAACCACCCGTTACAACCAAGGTGGGCAGAAGAGCATCTCTGAACGCACAGTACGTCGAACTTTGAGGCAGATGGGCTACAGCAGCAGAAGACCACACCGGGTGCCACTCCTTTCAGCTAAGAACAGGAAACTGAGGCTACAATTTGCACAAGCTCATCGAAATTGGACAATAGAAGATTGGAAAAACGTTGCCTGGTCTGATGAGTCTCGATTTCTGCTGCGACATTCGGATGGTAGGGTCAGAATTTGGCGTCTACAACATGAAAGCATGGATCCATCCTGCCTTGTATCAACGGTTCAGGCTGGTGGTGGTGGTGTCATGGTGTGGGGAATATTTTCTTGGCACTCTTTGGGCCCCTTGGTACCAATTGAGCATCGTTGCAACGCCACAGCCTACCTGAGTATTGTTGCTGACCATGTCCATCCCTTTATGACCACAATGTACCCAACTTCTGATGGCTACTTTCAGCAGGATAATGCGCCATGTCATAAAGCTGGAATCATCTCAGACTGGTTTCTTGAACATGACAATGAGTTCGCTGTACTCAAATGGCCTCCACAGTCACCAGATCTCAATCCAATAGAGCATCTTTGGGATGTGGTGGAACGGGAGATTCGCATCATGGATGTGCAGCCGACAAATCTGCGGCAACTGTGTGATGCCATCATGTCAATATGGACCAAACTCCCTGAGGAATGCTTCCAGCACCTTGTTGAATCTATGCCACGAAGAATTGAGGCAGTTCTGAAGGCAAAAGGGGGTCCAACCCGTTACTAGCATGGGGTACCTAATAAAGTGGCCGGTGAGTGTATACAGGTGGTGCTGGGGAGGAGGAGGGACAACAGAAGCTTTTATAATCGCGCAACGTGCCAATCTCACGCTAGTGTATAATATACAGTATATGGTAACGTGGATTTGAAAGTACTTCTGATTGGCTGGTGCCACGGCAATGGAAGAACCAATCAGCGTTCGGTTTGAGTTTCATGCCTGAACTATATGTCACACAGTACAAATATGGTTACATGGTATAGTTATGGTGTTATATGGTTTAAGAATGGTTTGCAAACATACCAATTTTATAAATGCATTAGTTAATGTTATTTTTTGTTTTTACATGTTCTTACACATTTTGAGTCAGGAATGAACAATTAAGTGAATTATGTAGACTTGCTCTGACCAGATGGTGGAATGTTTAAGAACTGCTCGCAAAAGTTCAGTGCGATTTGCGGAAATGATTCAACAGGTTCAATAAAAGATTTAGCTTGTTTGCGAATCAGACATCGCTATTTCGTCTCAGAGAGGGTGACGATTTCCTCAGATCGAACTAAATGTTGTTTATCAAATGTAGTGGAGTAAAGTATGAAATAACGAAGTAAAGGTTTTCTGAAAGAAAAACACTAGATCAAGTAAATAAAGTAGAGATACTTGGAAAATGTACTTAAGTTCAGGAATGAAGTAAAAATGCTTAGTTAATGTCCACTGCGAATACGTAATGTTTCTGCCTCTGAACTGCTGCTCTGCACGGCGCCTGCAGATTCACAGTCTCTAAGCAACTGAAACAAGATTCAAAGGGAGCTAAACTGGGTTAAGGTAATTTACTCTGATGGATTGGTTAGCTTTCGTAGCTGATTAAGGTGTTCATGTAAACTGTGAATTAATGCGCCATCCAAATACTTCAGAAATATGCACTTTTTTGTTTTGTACACTCTCCTCCCTCTCTGCTTTCTGGAGTTGGGCCTGACAATTTCAGCCAATGATCTGAATCGTGTTAAGCAAGCACTGAGTGGCCTGTCATGAACAATCCAGTTATGGATATGCTTTTTCCTGATGCCTACTGCTTAAAGGAAAGATTATACGATATTAAAAGCACAGTGTTGTTCCAAACCCGTATGATTTCTTTCTTCCGCAGATCAAGAAAGGAAATATTTTGAAGAATGTCCATGCTGTGCTTTTCCATACAATAAAAGTGAATGGGGACCAGGGGCTCTCCAGCTCCAAGAAGTCACACCATAATAAAAGTGCACAAAAATTCAAAAAAATTTTGTGTGAGGAACAGACTGAAATGTATATGTTAATATTTGTATGCCTTTATAGCTTGACTGCTGTGGTCATCATTTACTTTCATTGAATGGAAAAGAGCTGCTTGGGTTTCTCAAAAAATAATTCCTTTTTATGTTTCATAAGAAAGGAAGTCAGCGTTTCAAAAAGTACATGATGACTTTAAGGGTATTAGATGCTTAAAGTTCTGCCAAAATAAAGTATTTTGAATATAACTTAAATGTATTCTAAAAGGCACTAAATTGAGTGAGAACAGACTGCAAAGCCTTTGCCTTGGAAAACAGTAATTAAGTCACATCAACCAATGATGTATGGGTGTCATATGGCCACTTAACTAATGTGACAAAATGATGAATGATGAGGTGAAGTGTTTTTAGAGATAATCAGGGCTTGGATTCATGCCAACTGTAACACATGGGTATTGTTTCGATGCATTTAATGACATTTTCAAAGAGAGCACAGGTCCCATTTGGTAATCAGCAAATACATTTTTTTTTGCTTGATTTCAACAAGACAAATCCAGATGTGAGGCACCTCACACCCTAAAAATAACCCCAAAGACATCATATCCCAAAAAAGGTGATGCATGCTTTGCCTTTTCCAATCATGTTCTGCATATTTTCCTGTTTTGACAAAGAACAGTGGTCCTTCAGCCAAATGCACTTATATCATCCAGTCAGGCGAGCGTGTGTAAAAATCTGCTTTCAATTAATGCACAATGATTTATTCTTTAAGAGCTCTGCATGAGAACAGTGAGGGGGATTAGAAAAATAAATCACTGCTGAATGTTTGAGTTATTGCTGTTTGATGTGTTTTGTTGGCGTTGATCTACAAAGCAGGACTCTCTGTTGCCCGCGAGGTCTGCCCGCACTTAAAAGGCATCTTCAGAGATGCAGATTCTCTGTATTAATTGTTTTACACATAATAAACTTTTATGAGGGTCTGTAAAAAATTCAAAAGGAACTTAATAAATGACAAACATCTTGAGTGTAAGTTATTCAGAGGAATATGCTTAATGGATTATTGAACCACAGTCAGGGTCACAGTCAGTCAGTGTGCTAAAGGAAAGATGGAGGGGTGACATGGGTAAATATGTAACAAATTAAGATTTGTAACAAATATTCGGCATTGAGCGGATAGTGCTCGTCAAATACCTGAGTTAGGATAGAAAAACATCAAACCTCCAAAGGCACTGTAGAAAGCACAGATTTTGTCCAATGTTTATTTTTATATGAGCAGAAAAGACAGTGGAGCAAAATATGAAGCACTCAAACAATATTTAATGGCTTTGCTGAGTGCCCAAGGCCATTTTTAAATTTAATAATGTGGGTTCACTTGATATATTTTGAAAATGTCTATTGATTTATTCCACCTGGGCTGAAAAATGCATTCTTCTGAGCAGCTATGCAAGTTAAATCACATGGATGGACAGAACAAGATAGGGAGATGTGAAAAACTGAAGTGTTACACAAATGGATGTGGTAAATAATGACTTATGGAATAATGACTTATTTTATGAAAAATAAACCGTTCTTATATTTGATAAAAGCATCTCACCAGATGACCTTACCTTAAACTAGCCCATTAAAGGGATAGTTCACCCAAAAATGATTTTATCTTTTATTTTTGAGCAAACTAAACTGAAAATTCTGTATTGATTTACTAACCCTTATGTTGGTCCATTAAATATATTATGCAAGATGTCTTTTTGCCATAATTGAAAAAAAGGAATGGTTGTTATGGACCCCATTGATGTACAAAAACTCCTTAAAAACATTGTCTATTTTCATAAAAAATAAAGTCATGCAGGTTTAAAAATCACATGAGGGTGAGTAAATCATGACAGAATTATCTAACAATGCAGCCTGTATTCTCACTGGTAATCAGGCTGGAAAAATTGGACTTTTTAATTTAATTAATTGTATCAAATGTTCCATTATTGCGGTGTATTAGTGGTTTAAATGAAAAACAAAAGGATCCAAACAGGTAGCTGAACAAGTGTACCTTTGAAGACTGAAGGTGAACCTGGAAACAGTTACCCGCACTCTCCTTAAGCATCGGCGAGCCAAAAGCATTGCCGCATTTTTCCAACACCAACTATGCAATCGAGCAAAGGATTTTCTCAGACAACGAGGCACCCAACATTTTAAACGGCTGTTTGATAAGGTATCCAGATTGGGCACCTTACCCCACTCTACATCAATGAGAGGCCTGCACGGGGTGAGCTAAGGGAAGGAGCAAACATCTAACTGCACAAAACAAAAACAACAAAATTGTTTTCCTTCACAGAATGCAGCAGGACAAGGTAATTAGGGTCAAAACCTTTTTTTTTACATATCAAATGATCACAAAGTGACAAAATCTGAATATTTAATACACAAAACAGCGAGAAATTCTCACTTTGCTGGTTCTCATGTTTGAAACCACAATTACAAATGTTATACAACAATTTAAAGAACACTGTTCTTGCGTTCGGTTGCACACAACCGCTCAGGTTTAAGTTTAGAAGCCTTTCCTCAGGGAAAAAAAAAGTGAGTTTATGGGGAATGATGTCTTGGCACAAAACGCTCAATTTCATGTCTGTGGCACTGGATCAGAAGAGCTTGGACTGATTTTGATGTGCATTTCCAGAGGCATGCCATTCCACACAGTAAGTTTAGTTTTTGATAAATGGAAATGTCAAAGATCAACAACTATGGTGCCAGAAACTGATGTCATTTAGAAACATGAAGCTTGGAGGACAAAACAACTCGACTCACAGGAACCAAACAGGACAGCAAGTGAAAAACATTTTCTTGACCATTGTAGCTTTTTAATGGACTTAATAACTCATGAATGTCAGAGTAATGTCTGGCTAAAGCACTAATATTTATTTTACAAGAATATTAATACAAACAAAAAGAAATTTGATTTCAAAGTATTTATTATCCAGCAACATTCTAAAAAATGGCCAGACAATGACAAAATAAACTCATGTCACATGAATTTGCAAAGAAATAGTCAAGTAATTGTGGTTGGCCATATGTTTTCGGTAAGGACATCCAGCATGTAAAGTTAAGTGATAGTCAGCACATAAATGTTGTTCATTATAGCATCATATGTTGTTCATAGGAAAGTCACTGCTGAAAATTAAGTGCTTAAAAAGAATATAGTTCACCCAAAAATGAAAATGGTCATTTCTTCACCCTTGTTCATTTTTTCCCTCCTTTAGAGAGAAATATTTATAATATAATATAATATTATATATGAACAACATGAAGGTAGTTAACAACGATTTTCATTTACATGTGAACTATTCCTTTAAAAGTCCATGAAAGAATAAGTAACATAAATCACTTCTTCTGGAAAAATCCCATAATGGATGGCTGTTTTGTAGATTTGTTAGTGGCAGAGGTCTTCTTCTGACTCTTTTCTTTTTTCTCTTCCTCCCTTTTTCCAAATGACAGCTTGAGTAAGCTTGAGTCCTTGGCTTGACTTTTGGGTTCAGGCTCCTCTTCACTCTCAGAGTAAGACTCGCTCACATAACCCTTCTCGGTCACTAGGAAAACAGATACATTTGATATTTATTGTCAGAGAGACAGTCAATAAGCATGTGTTGATCTATATCTTGAATTACATTTTTCACAAGAGATGTTGCCATACATTTTGGCCTAAAGAATGTTCCTTAGGTGGCATAATTAATATTAACAGCCTTTTCATTGTTACTGTCCTTATGTATAAGTAGTTACTGTGCTTATGTATATGTAGACCGCAACATACCATTTAGAACTATACACATTTAGAATTAGATACTCTTAAACCTTCATCTGGTCAACCATGTATGCACCAGCGAATAAATAATAAAACAAACAAACATATGCAACGAGTTTTTACCACCATACAATAAAAATATCCACTTCAAAGAGTTATTGTGCTGAACAGAAAACTAAGGAATGTGTAATATTAGACACTGTGCTAAGTACAAAAATAATACCAGTGCCTCAAAGTTCTAGGAATCAAACACAAACATTCATGCTTTTGGTATTCAAATACAAAGATTTCCTTCGCATGAACAAAGACAAAAATAATCTGGAATAAATTGTTTCAGCACTGTGAGCACTCTGTATTTCTTTCATATAACTTATGATTTTACTCAATGATTCAAGAGTTTCTTTCAGGACGCATCAAATGGTGTGCTTGTAAAAGGAGAGAGATCAGTACATTCACGGCTACTTAAAGGGATCTTCCTGGTTAAATAGGAAAGGGTAAGCATTAGGGGTGTCCCCGATATTTTGGATCAATAAAAATAAGAAATAAAATAACTGGAAAAAGGCCACACTGCAGACAAGATTTGTATTTCACATGTTGGTTAATCAAATTGGCTAAATTGCCGGTGCGAGCACGCTCTAATAAATAGAGCGCAACATTGATGCATCGAAACTAACAGAATTACAGAATTAAATCAGAAACAGAATATACCTTTCTATTAATAAAAAAAAAAAAGTCAGAATCGATTCATAACCGTGCAGAACAAATGTGTGCAAAATGCCTAAAGTGCAGGGGAACATTATATTCAAAACATAAGCCAAAAATAGTTAAATTGGATAACCCTGAGTGATCAAGAAATACAATTTAAATAAAGAAATTATTAAAAATAACAAAAGTATATCCAGAATCATCAACTTTTGTCTTTTTAACTGTAGAGAAAAACACTAAACTGGGCTAGAACCGGCAGAAATGTTTTGAAATCACAAAAATTTCAGACCCTACCTGAAAAAAACACGTTGCGTTCATCTGCTTACCTGCACATACTATGGTTTCTTAATAAGGCGTGTACCATGTACAGAATTTAATATTTTAAAACCACCGTCAGCGTTTTCTTGGGAGGAAGATGCTTACCGTGTAATTAAATGCATTGCGTTCATATTCTGCGCTCATCTGCTTTTCTGTACATAGTTTGCTTAATTAGTATGGTCTTTACAATGGTGTTTATTTTGGTCTTTTAATTTCACTGTCTTAATACATTAGGCCACGTTAAGCGTTTTAGAACGTCCGGAGGAAAACCAACTTGTTAACGTTGGCCGGCAGAAGTGTGATCGTGGTTTTCCTGATGCTAAGTCCAGCCTTGGAGAATATCCTTTCTGATGGTGTGCATCCACACTTTAGATTTTCTTATCCCAGACATGGTTAAAGATTTAAATCCCTGCTGCCAAGATGCTCCTCTGTCAGTCACGGATCATGGAAAGTGAAACTTAAATCTCTCAGGATTTATTCACGCACGTTAAAAATATTTATTAAAAGCGTCTTTGTTTTTACATTTTATTGTATTTATTTGACCAATTGTTTGTACTTTGTTTCTTAGTTCTTGTTCTTATTGTATCTTATCTTATGTATATAAAACACAAAAAATGCCACAAAAAAGTAAATGTTTTATATTTGTTTTGTTCAAACATTGCCATTTCTTTTGCTAGATATTTATTTTAAATTTCAGAATATGAAGCAATTTTATTCGTTATTAATTTGTTTCTTTTTTTATAAAAAAAAAAGATAAGAATACTGTTAAAGGGACTGTGTGTAACTTTTTTGGTAATTTATTATCTAAAATCAATATTTTTATTCATAAATATGTCCTCAGTGGTGTACAAATAACTCTGCCAATTATCTGACTTATCCTCTTAAACGAAGAATTTATTATCTTTATATACATGGGACGGGTAAGTCCACGGAGGCTTCCATGTCATTCCGCCATCTTGAAAAACTATAATAGCAGAGAGGGTCAAAAGGTACTAGGCAAACGCGATTCCACAACGCGTTTTCGTTCAGAGCCAGTGTCACGTGACTGAAGCAGCAGAACCGGACGAGCAGAGCAGCGAGAGGCGCTTGTCTAAACCATAGGCGGTCTAAAACCCGGCAATTTTAAAAAGCTGAATTGCAATTTTATTTTCAATGGCAGATCATATGTATGCCAAGCCACAGGAGAAGAAATTCTCGTCGCCAAAGTCCCAAATTGAACGAAAAAGGAAACGTGACCGCAGAGTACAAAAAACAAGAGTAAATGTCGGGATAGCTTTTTCCAGGTGGAAAGAGCTAATGAAGGAGAAAGATTTCAAAAGAGTTGCCTGCTTTCTCCTCGACAGGTAAGTCAATAATTCATACTGTAGTAAACATAGTAGTAACATAGTTCATACATAGTAAACGTTTAAAGATACGCATAGTAAAAAAAATACATGGTGAACGTTTGAAGAAATCAGACCAATCATAAAGGCTATCACAATCATGTTTTTATTTTATCTGTCAGATAGCCTACGTCTCGTCTCTTTATACTTGACTACCATAAAATAAAGCAACTTTTTTTTCGGGAGCTTCCTCTTTTTCTCTGACTGAAAATATCTGTAGCCTACTGGGAGTCGAGAGAGTGGTAAAGCTCCCGATATGTCCTGTAACTTAGTTACAGGACATATTTTTATCACATTTAGAAAGAAGTCCTGTAACTATGTTACCAAATAAACAGAAACAGACGCGACTGAAGAAGTGTGTCCTCTCTCTTTTGTGAAACCTAACAGTAATTTATTTCTGTGTGACTAATGTGACGAATAAAGAAGGCATAAATACTAATTACAATAGTTCATGTTTTTCACAGTCAGTAATTCCTACTGTAACATTTGTTTGTTCGCTGTGTCAAGTTGCAGTTTGTTTGAAATTACAAACCTGTTCACCTGAAGGAAAACTCGAGGAAGTGCTATTTAGAAGACATCCTGTCATAGCTTTTTGGTACATAACGGCTACCATAGATGCAACACGCATTTAAAAAAGCGAGGCGCTGGAGAGCACAATTCGTTTGAATGCAAAATACAATTTCACCGCTAGGTGGGAGTAAATCTCACACAGAGCCCCTTTAAAGTATCGGATAGATAAGCAGTAACTAAGAGTAGTAAATACCATTAAGACCTTAAAATGATACCCATCCCTACTCTACAGATGATGATGTCTCACTCTATCTGTATGACCATAAATTATGGATTATTTTAAGTTGTTTACGCTGTTATAAGGAAACATTTCAAATGATCACACAGACACCTCACATGCGCAGACGCACACACACAACTTATCAGTTCTAGCATTGCTAACTTGACATCACAGCCTGTTCATTATCAAAAGTACACAAAAGTATTTAGTTCCTTCATCCGAGCCTCTGAAGAAACAATGGGTTAATTTTATTTTCTCTGGAAATTTCCAAACATTTCACCGACGAGACTGTTTCCTCAACTTGGGCCAATACAGAGCTGGCCTCGATCGATCGAGCTACCAAGCAACACTTTCTGAATGTGTAATTGTTCAAGTTCAGACAGGTAATCTTTCTCTCAAAATCGTTCAATACTATATTTCCATCATCGTGTTTGCATTGGTGAAAGCATTAGAGAGAGTGCAGAAGCTGCGTTGCAATGATAAGATCTTTATTCTCGCGATCAACAGACCATCTGCTTGCTCAATGCTCATCACGGCAACATTTTATGTGATGGGAATAGATCTAAATACTTTAAAAACATCTCACGATTCGTTAATCTCGATAGCTGTAATAGTAAAAACTTATAATATCTGTAGTAAAAGTATTCGAGAGAGTTTCACATGTAATATGTAGCTATTTCATATGCAAGCATGTCAGCCAATCACAGCAGAGGCCGGTTACACACAGCAGACACGCCCCTTCAAACAGAGCGTTTGGGCTCAGGGCTAAAATCAGGCTAGGAAAAATGCCTTTTATTTCTAAATTATGACTATTTTTGATCTAAAAAAACATACTAACATTATAAGGGCAACCAAAAAAACATTATCCAATAAAAATAAAAACCATTCTAGGGCACCTTTAATGTGTTTAACTATTTTGTTATTTATGAATTTATTACAGAATCAGAATCATCATATATATCAGCCATTGGACACAATGCTCTCTTAAGATATAGGCATCTGCCATCAAAAAAATCCATACAGGTCAACCACTAATCAAGACAATGGATAATGTCAAGTGAATTTTTACTTACCAAAGGAACCGTCTTCATCAACAAATGTGTGAGACTTCAAAACACGCCTCCTTTTCCTCCTCTTCACCTCTGAGCTCTCCTGAACATAATTAAACAACATATTACTTTATGTAAAATACAAGTGAAATGTTTGTGTTGTAAATTAATGTGACCTGTATTTCAATGCAGGTCAGTCCCAAGGAAATAGCACACATTACGTTTTTTTTTTTCTTGCAAAAAATAAATTTTGTTCAATGGCTAACTTTGAATGACCATCAATGAGTTTGGTTATCTATCAGCAGGAGCTTAGTACCCATGTTAACCAGGCAAACCTTGACCCTCTTGTTTGAGTGGCTTGGCATGTAAAAAAAAAAAAAAAAAAAAAAAAAAAAAAGTGTTGGTGATGCTTACTTGGTGTGAAACAGGCTCTCTCTTCACCTGTTTTTTGGGGCTGGGAGTCTGTTTGGTTGGCACAGGTGGAGAATCTGGCACAACTGGAAGAGGAAAAGAAGAAAAGACAGATCACATACATAGAGAGGAAAAGAGAGAGAGGAAAAGAGAGAATGGGAGAACACAATGAATGTTATCAATTAGCTTTTGTTTGTCAGAGAACAATTTTGATATTTTATTCAGCATTCTGCCCAGAGGGAGAACCTATTTCTTTGTTTTTCTTCATTCTGGGTCACAGAACACCTCATCTGGATTGATTCAAATCCACCAAGCATGACTTGAGCCTGTTTTTTTTTCCCCTTCTTCTTGTTTTCCCCCTATCTCTTTCATACCTTCATCATCACTGCTGTCTGGCTGGGGCTTCTTTATACGCCGTCTCTTCTTCTGCTGGTTCTCTATTTTCTCATCATCACTGTCCACAACTTCAGGACGCTTTGATTTACTTAGAGAAAACAAACATTTTTGAGGACAAATATAACACATGCCATATATTCCAGACTCTTTAATGTTGCATTATTTGCAAAATAATGGCTGTTTACACCGTATATTTCTTTAGTATATAGCCTACTACACACACACATATTCATACACGCATACAGTTCTGGAAAAAATTAAGAGACCACTGTAAAATTAGCAGCTTCTTTGGATTTACTATTTATATGCATTTGAGTAAAATTAAAAATTTAATTTATTCTATTCTATAAACTACTGACAACTTTTTTTGTTTTTACAAATTTTATGAAAAAACATTGTCATTTAGAGCATTTATTTGCAGAAAATGACAACTGGTCCAAAAAAAAAAAGATGCCATGTTTTCAGACCTTGAAGAATATTGCAGAACAACACACAATACTGATGTTTTAACTTCAGAAGTGTTGAGAAATGAATATTTGGTGGAATAACCCTGATTTTCAATCACAGCTTTTATGTGTCTTGGCATTCTCTCTATCAGTCGGTCACATTGCTTTTGGGTGACTTTATGCCACTTCTGGTGCAAAAATGTAAGCAGCTCAGTTTTGTTTGATGGCTTGTGACCTTCCACCTTCCTCTTGATCACATTCCAGAGGTTTTCAATGGGGTTCAGGTCTGGACATTGGGTTGGCCATGAAATGGTCTTGATCTGGTGATCCTTCATCCACACCTTGATAGGCCTGGCTGTGTGGATTGCAGAGAATGTGAGCAAAGTGGTATGACACTCCACTCAATATTTGGCTCTATGCCAAGGCTCACGGCCCGAGCGAACGCTTTCTGTTACAAACAGAAAGATGTATGTCTTTCTGTTTGTAACACTTGAATAAATGTCTCAATTACAATAGGCCAATACAAAGCAGTTATGATATTTGTGGCTTTAAAGCAATATTTTATAAAGTAGTAGGCTATAAATAAACACGACAATTTGACTGGATAATGCTGACATATCCACATGACTATGATCAGATGATTTTTTTAACTGCCTAAACGACGCTCTCATCAGTGTGGCTGCGGGATGTTCGTTAACAGTGTATCACTGCAAAGGTATTTCAAACTTATTTTTATCCACAATCAAAAAAACTATAAAAAAAAAAACTTGTTTGTATATTACAAAATGAATCTTTGCAAACTCAGTTTCTCCACACTCACACTACTGTGCATTTAGGCTATGTATAAGGTTTGCAACTTCATTAAAACAATATTTTAACTCCAGAACCTTAGACCTATTGCTTATTTTACATATTCTCGAACCAGCATATCAAAAAGAGCATTCTGGGTTGGGTGTCCGGACTGAGCGAGTGGAGCAGAATCTTCAGAAAGTCGTGCTTTGCTCTGGAGGAAATTTTACCACTTCGCACACACGCCTTGATGGCATGGAACAAAGTCTTGCGGTAAAACATTGTCAAAGCAGAAGGAAGCAAGTTTTTTCCAGGAATATAGAAACAAAAATGTCAACTTTACTCAAACCCATACATTTAAATAGCAAATCCAGAGACACTGACAAAATTGTCCCAGCGCTGTGTGTGTGTGTGTGTGTGTCTGTATGCTTGTATATTTTAGGGGGAAAAAAAACTCGTAAAGCTTACTTCCGAGTGTCTTTTGATTCAACTTTCAAAGCACTGGACACCTTAGATCGTTCCTCTTTAATGGCAAACTCAGATTTGGGAGGCGGCTGTGACAGTTTCACACTTGCAGTACTCGATGCTGCAGAGTCACCGTCTGTCTCCTCTTTGATGCTTTTGTCGCTTTTGTTGGGTTTTTCATCTACCTTTTCTAAATTTTACAGGAAAACGTTTTGTTTATTGCTGTACGTTATGCTTTTTTTGTTTTTTTGATAGTTAAAGACAAAGAAAACAACACTCACTTTGGGCAGGCTTCCCAAAGAAGTTACTCATAGGGTTCGCTTTCGAGGCCGGTTTGGTTTTTGAGGATTCAACCTACGACATATGAAACCATCGTAAGTTTTTACAATCTCTTCAACTTTAAACTGTAGAGTTACACACTTACCAGGGAAGAATCATCTTTCTGCTCGGTTTTCACTTCCTTGCTGGATTCTTGACTCTTAGAAGCATTTTTGCTTGCAAACATTCCCATGATGCCTGCTGGCTGCTTAGCACTAGGTTTTGAGGTAGCAGAAGTGTTTTCATTCAAGCGAAGTTTACTGATTTCCTTCTCCACTGGAGGGACCAAAGCCACCTCCTGAGCTCTCTTCCGCTCTACAGAAGGAATGGGGACCGCCGCAGCACAACGTATAGCGCTGTACCTGACGAAAGAGGAGAAACACCGGTTGTGTCAGTACTTTAGTGCAGGGATCACTCATATGATCCATGCATACAGTTTATATGAGGATCACTAACTTGTTGCAGTTCTTTAGGTTCTCCTTAACAGCATCGTAATCTGTACTGTAAAGGGGAGAACTATCCTTCAGCTCCGCTCTCTGCACACTGTAGACATGCACACTGATTGTCACATCCATCTTTGCTTTAACAGCTGTGAGGAAAAAAAAAAAGAAAAAAAAATCTCCTCAACTGAAAAATTTAAATAGAAAATGACATGAAAACACTTATGGCCTGACATTTCACTTGGGTTACAGCTAACACAGATTTACATAATATTTCATTTTATTTTGCTCCCGATGATGTTTATATAAAACAATAGAAATCAAAATTTAAATAATATAAATCACCCCAAAAACATTTTTATTAACATTTTATTATTCTATATTTTATATAAAATCACCCCCCAAACAATTAAAATATATGTAAGCTACCACGAAACATAATTTTAAAAACCCCAGATGAGATGTGGGAGACCGGGACATTTCTGAGCAAAGAATTATTGAATTTATAAAATGTTATTTGTTGTAATTTACAGATACAAAAGTTAATCTTACCATCAAGCTTGTCCTCACGTACTACTGACACTTTATGACACTAAGAGGAAAGGGAAATATTCAATGGCAGATCTTAAAACATAATGTTAATTCATTTGAAGCAATGATCAGATCTCAGTCCTTACCGTACTACCATTCTCAACAAACTTGCCAGATACAAGGTAGGTGGCATGAAGGGGAGTCCCTGAACTTTCCCTGCGTTTCTGCTCCAAGTAATGATACAACATTCTGCAACAAAGTGACATGAACACCAGTGACTCCAACAGATTATCAAGAAGCAAATGTATGCTTAAATGCATTGAAAGTGGCATGAATGGAAAGGACAGAACTTACTGTTTTGCTGTGTTCACGTGGACTCCAAGAGTTAAACTGAGCCATTTGTAAGTGACCTGCAAAAAACAAAATACATGCTGACTTGTAGTCGTATGCATCTCATACGTTACCTAAATGCAGCATAACAACACAGTAACGTTAATGTTACGTGTAATTCTTTCGGAAATCAGACTGCACTGAAAAAAAGCCGTTAACGGAACCGAAGGTCATAAAATTAGTCGGTCAGGGAGGGCAACGTATTTGTATTGGTTCCCAACTCTGGCCAGTCAAGGAAACAAGCACTCAACCACATGTATGCACATTGATATCACAACTGAACAAAAGCGATATCGTTGTGAATAATTACTTACGATCTTATTTTGATCATTCACAAATTCATCAATATTGTCTAAATACAGGTCATCCATATCCGGAATGACTGGCTGCTGCTAGTCCCAGTTGTGATTGAAAGAGCTGCCAAACGCGGGAACTGCTGATGGACCGTATTTACTTCCGGTCATGTGGGCTAGAGCGTCCAATAGCAGCCAGAGGTACTACTGTTGTACATTTACAACAAAAAACATGTGGGAGCTGTGTGTATCACACAAAACATGTGTGTATCATGCTTACGCTACATATTTAATCATAGGGTGTAAGTTTCTAGTATGTTTGTGGGACTTTTGTTTATAAAATATTTCGAGAGCTCTTTAACCTTTACAAAATTTTCGGATGTCTATCATAATGCCTATGAATAACTTAGCTACTATTATAACAAGTAGACAGTGGTGCCTATTATAAGCTTTAACATTTTACAAGAACTGTTGTAACTATTATTTTATTATATTTTAATTTTAAATTATTGAGAGGTATTTATAGTTTTATTTTATTTAATCATATTTTATAATTTATGTTAAGTTATAACAATTTAAGGATGTATTATTATTATTATTAGGCTATTAATGTTAATTATTTAAAGTTATAGGTATTTTGGCAAAAATGTGGCATTCTATAAAATGGTTTAATTTGCTGTTTCAGCAAAAGTCTGTCAGAAACAAAATATGTTGTGATGATAATGATGACATTACTTGTGCACACACAATAGGCCTAAGTAGTCTTTCCACCTTTGGTTTCAGTTCAAGTTGACCATTGACAACCACAGATTTATTTATTTTTTATTATTATTATAGCCACAAGAACACATACTTATTATAAACCCATGTCTTGTCTTCAAGGACTATTACTAAAAAAAAAGTTTAAAAAAAAACAATATCACAGAATGTCAAACAATAGTTTATTAGTTGTATTATTCTACCAGATCAGTGCTGTTAAATATGCAGACAATACAACAGTTTATTAGGTTCCTCTTAACATGATGATTTGAAATCCTTGACCATCTGATGCTATTTCAATGACAATCAGTGTTATCTACACAGCCATTTAAAATATGTCAACCCTTAAGGCTTCTCTCTGACACATCTTTTCATGTACATTATTACAAATTAAATATTTAGGTGTGTGATGCGTTAAAATACAGAGAACTATCACAGGTAAGACTGGATTCACATGGTGGACTTTTGAGGAACTTCTGCCACATCATTTTCAATTATCAAAGAAAATGTGACACACAGCATCTGAAAAGAAGAAGAAGAAAAAAAAATACAAGTATTTTAAAATAGGTTATTACTGAACAGACACTATGAAATAGTTAGAAGAAATGGTTATACAGGGTTCTGTCAGCCATAGGGGATCCGATCATCAAATTTGATAAATGAAAAAGCTCATTAACATACTTTCACTATAGAAAAATTAAAAGAATCCATTCAATTTGAAAGTATTATACAGTCATTTAAGACATTTCTTCCTAGAACCTTTTTGGCCTAAAGTGTTCTTTAAAATTGAGTCGAGAACCACATTGAGCCTTTTTTCTGAGAGCCTTTTTCTATATAGGCATAAATGCAGTACTTACAAGAATCCTTTGCCACAGCCTAAGGGTCCAAAGTAAAGCTCTGAAGGCAGACACACTCCTTGTCTGCAAACTCCACTGAGACTTGCACAGCTCCAGGGAAATGATGCAGCCTCGTTCTCTTTGCCTTAGACAGAGATGAAACGTTTTAGCACTGCAATTCTACCAAAATGATAAAAAAGAAGAAGATCTGGAGCCATGGTTCCATGAGTTTTGATGTTCTACTGTTGTTTTTCCCACTGTAAACTGTAAAGCTTTAGATTCACACAAGCACATATGCCTTAAGTCAGTTTAAACACTTCTAGCACCAAATGCAAACATACAAAACTTACAGTGCAATGCTAAGACAGCAAGGACAAGCAAGACAAGTATACTCTGAGGTTTCATGTTGGTTTCTTCGGACGATGGCACTCCTGAGACGTTTGCTCAGTACTCTGGTCAGGCTGGGTCTTATTTTCCATGCATCTCTAGAAGGAGGAGTAACTCATCTGAAACCACTCACAACCAATCAGACTTTGAGTTAAAAATTTAATTATGTAGCAGAATGAATAGACATACTGTTCTTAATCTTATTTGGTGTAATCAGAAAATGCCAAAAACGCAAGAGGCATTCACACCATCACGTGTTTGAGGCTGCAGCAAATTATCAACGTAAAAAAAATCATCACCTGATCCGAAACACATGCTTATCCAGATGGCTTTAATTTTTATGTCTTAATTTTGAGGATCTTGACATTGCTGAGACCCTCTCTATTTTTCACTCTTGCATATGCCAATATGGTTTTTATTGTGTTTACTTCTGTACACAACGCTAACTTGGAATTTTAGTTTGGAGGAAAGAATTCACAAAAATAGATGTTTGAAACAGATAGATAGTTAATGGCCCTTGTATTAGTTGCTTTTTTACATGACACTAGACTCATTTCTACAATAAATAAAATTTAATTTCCAATAATGTCCAGTAAATTCCTTAATCCATTTAATTTTAAATGTAGGTTAATGTTGCAAAATTTTAAAAGTTAGAATTCAGTGACATTTAGGAGAAAATTCAGAAAAGTATAATACAATTTAACTAAAGTGAAAAAATGTAAACTTTAAATTAGAAATATATTTTAAAAGTATATATATATATGTAGTGGATTGAGAATAGTGAATGTTTTTATCAATTACATTGGCAGAGATCCTCTCAAATATATATTTTTAGGATATCTTGCATGCAATACACATATATTATTTAAAGTATGATTTGGAGCATCATCTTCTTGCACTATAGCATTTTTCAGATTCATTTTAATCAGTGATGGGTGTCAGCAAATAACAATATAATAATGGAACAACTAGAATGATATTCAAACCTTTGGATTTTGGCTCGCCAGTATTCTTGCAAAAATCATATACATGTAGGTTTTTAGCCAGAAGATGGCACCAAAGTGTTACTTTGATACTCTCAGTGTTATACATTGTTCATGAGCAACTATATTTATAAAAACTAACAACTCAAGTTTTCATGTGCTACAGGCCTGCTTTATTGGTTTTAATACCATAAAAGGCAGTGTCAAATGCTAAGACACACACTTTGACAGTATCTGTCAAAAGTTTGGAAACATTAATTGTTTTAATGTTTTTATAAGAAGTCTCGGATGCTCAACCTAGGCTGCATTTATTGAATCAATTGTTTTCTATTTAAATTAAACATTTAATTCATTCCTCTGATGGTAAAGCTGTATTTTCAGCGTCATTACTCCAGTCTTCCGTGTCACATGATCCTTCAGAAATGCTGATTTGATATACTCAAGAAACATTTATTATGATTATGATGATGATTATTATTATTATTATTATCAATGATGAAAACCGTTTTTGCAGCTTAACATTTTTGTGGAAATGGTGATACTTTTCCCAGGATTCTTTGATGAATAGAAAGTTCATTGAACAGCATTTATTAAATATAAATATTTTGTAACATTATGCATATTCATTGTCACTTTAAAAATCCTTTTTTTCTTACCATGTTTGAATGGTATCATTGTTTCCACTTAAGCAGCAAAAACTGTTTTAAACATTGATAATAATAATAATAATAATTTCTTGAGCAGCAAATCAGCATAGTAGAATGTGACACTGAAGACTGGAGTAATGATGCTGAAAATTCAGCTTTGCTATCACAAGAATAAATAAAGGTTGTCTAAAATTAAATGTAAAAAATTGTTTAAAAAAAAATTGTAATACCATTTCACGAAATTAATGTTTTTTTACTGCATTTCTGCTTAAACAAACGCCACATTGGTGAGCAAAGATACTTTTTTCAAAAACATTTTAAAAAAGTAAAAGGTTTGATGGGTACTGTAAATATTTATTTGAATATTTACACCATCTTTTGTTAGATTTATGTTATTGTTTTTTCCACATTTTCCTGTGACACTGTTTCCCTGTTTTGTTCAGTTTTTAATTGGTTCTGTCTTGCCCGTAAAGTGGATGTATACCCTGTGTTATACCTCATCTGCTGGGGATTAAAGAATATTTCGTTGTACTCTTCGTTTTCGTGAGCTACTTACATCCAGCCACTTGTGACATCTATCAGTTATTTTGAACTTTTATGCAGAAATCCCATCAAGCAAATGTTTGCTGAAGCCAATTATCTTTGTTTTTGAGAATTTTTGCAATTGTGCTTAGCTGAAATGCTTCAGAAATATTCTTGAATTGCCCTGTATTCATTGCATGTGAGCTACCCACGTTGATTTTTAGGTATATATTTTTATATCTTCTTGAAATACATTTTCAGATTTGGTTTCATTATTGATAGTGAGATATTAACAAATACGAATAATGGATCAACTGGAACTATATTCAAAACTTTGGATAAGCCACCATTTTTTACTTCATAGGTTGCATTAACATCTTTACATTTGGCTAGTTGTGTTTTGATTGGAGGTAGTGAAATATAACTAGTGTGAAAACATGAGGAAAGAATATAGCGTGCCAATAATCTTACAAATATCCTGTGTGGCATTTAGATTTTAACCAAAAGATGGCATTAAAGTGTTACATTGATATCCGTTTAATTGTCTGTGAGATTCAGTGTTATCATTGTTATTAGCATTCAATACAGATCCAGATAAAACAACTAACTGCTGTTAAAGCATGTGATACAGGCCTGATTCATTTTTATTTACTTTAAGAGCATTAAAGATGTGTTATATGCAGTGTCAATTGGCAATTCATAAGTATAGGCAAGGCAAAGGATAAGTATAAGTATAAGTATAAGCAAAGGAGAAAATATAGGCCTACAGTATTTTTGCCCTGATTGGAACTAATTTTATACTATACAATAGGGGGAACAGTCAGGAATATAACAGACAAAAAAGTAACGAGACAATGTTTCTATTTTAAAAACAGTGCAGAGAGAGAGAATCAAAAACACCACAGGTCAGGTTGTGATCAGAAAGAAAATCAAGAGTGGGATCCAACTTCTTGATTCACTTTAGATTTTCTACAAGCTATAATTATTTTTAAATAGGAAACCAGAACAAAAACAAAAAAGACAGACATGCTGATATAGATAAATCCATTATAGATCCTTTGAAAAATATATTTTTTGCATCCAAGATTCACCAAGGAAATTCGAGTAATCTATTAATCTGAAATACTGCCCATAATTGGAAAAACATTAAAAAAAAATATTTTTTTTATTTATTATTTTCAATGGCAAAAATTAACCATAATTAATTTCATTTTTAGGTGTTCGGTCACCTGCACCCACAGTGCTGCACCCAAATGAGGAGCACCTGAGGGTTTATTATCTTTTCAGAACAAGTGGATCAGTGTTTTAATGATTAAATAAGTTGTATTGCAATCTTTTTATTGATATTTATCTATTATATTCATATTTAATATCATTCAGTTTTATCACAAACTCATGGTTTTATTTTTATATATTTTTATCATATAATCATCAATCAACAATCATGAATCATCAGGGAGCACACAAACCATACTTGCGAGCCATGTTATTTTGCCAGGTCAGATGTGTTATGAATCAATAAGCAATGTTCAGTTTTTGGAATATACACTTTGCTTTGGTCCTAATAGGAGTAAATACAATTCCATATATTATAGGATTAACCAGAGGTGGAACAATCACAAAGGAAACTGACAACAAGTTCTTAAAACCCTGAGGCAGACTGCTAGTTCCAAACAGCTCATATAGGCTATTAAAAAGTGACCACACCACATAATTCAAAAAAGCTACCAAATGTGGCAGACATGTGGTTATGAACTTCTTGTGGTTTTGAACAGAGTTCTTACAAGCGATCACTATCTTAATATATGACAAAAACACAAAACATACCAGAGCATTAACAGCAAACGTTAATATTCCATTGATCACAAACTGAGCAGTGTCCACCCTGCAGACAAGTCTCTCCAAGACCCAGGTTTCACAGTACAGTTTATTTATCTGATTCATGCAAATCGGAAACCTGAGCGTCATCAGTATGATCAGTATTGCAGTGCAGCAGGGAAACATCCATATGAAAGTCAGCAGCTTCCAAACAGTGATAGATGTCATGACAGTATGGTAGTAAAGCGGTCTGCAGATTGCTAAATACCTATCGAATGCCATTACGCTCAGATTAGTAAACTCCCCTATTGCATAGGTGAAAATGGCAAAACTTTGTACGGCACATTCTTCCAGAGAGATTACATTGGTTTCATTAAGTAAATAATACAGTAGGGGTGGATAAAATCCTGTGGCCCCGTATAATCCATTTATACATAAATTGCACACAAAAATGTACATAGGCTGGTGGAGGACTTTCTCCAGGACAATTATGAAAATCAAGACGGCGTTGACAAAAATGGTCAGAAAATATCCTGGGAGGGCAAAAGAGAATATAGTGATCCTGCTGGACCTGTTGGTGTCATTCAGAGCTGTGAGAGAGAACAAGGAGAAGGAGGAGACGTTGTCCATTCCACTTGACAAACTAATGCAGACCAGACAAAAATGCATAAACAAAAGCATCTTAGGAAAATTACAATCATAATCAATGCTTATTTTACACTTCCTCACATGCATTTTCTTTTTGTACACACACATTTTGGCAATTCACATAACATAACAGTCTTCATGCAGCAGAGAAAATCATTTGATGAGAAAACTAATAAACAGAATTGTGTTTGTACCGGGAAAAAGAAGAGTGTTAATCTTGAGGTTTTTCAAAAGTTCTTCTTTTACCGTTCTGTGCTCTGAGAGAGATCTCCTGGCTGAATCCCCTGTAAAGGTTATATAACAGTGGGTCAGAGGATGGGATGGGTTATCGGCCCTTTGATAATTAGGCCGTTCATGCTTTTAGACTGCAAATAATATCCAAAAGGTGATGTCACTCCATTATTGTTGTCTTGTAGCTTTTTGTCGAATTGCTGATATTCCTTATGTATAAGTCACAAGTATTCCCAAAAAGCATTGATGTGCAAAACAGGAGACACATTGTGCAACCAATAAACGATTAGTTAACGACAGGTAGAAACTTTTCCAATCCACAAATTACCTAGATTTACTCACTGTAGCAACACAGACTGCAACTATTTTGACAGAAATGTGGTGTATTCATAATAGATGTTGTTATATATTATCATGCATGTACAGTGACTGATTTAAATGTATTACAGGAGTAGCTGAAACTATTACATTTTTGCCTTTATTTTAAATGTGTTGTATTAAATGTGTTATAGGTCTACTTATGTTTTAGACAAATGGATTAATTTGTGAAGCAAAGACTAACAATTGAACCTGCCATTTAATTGAAACATTTTCAAGGTGAGTAAGCTATTGAAATAAGTGATTAAAAAAAAACGTCTCCGGTTACGAATGTAACCTCTGTTCCCCGAGAACAGGGAACGAGACACTGCGTCGATGACGCTTTGGGGAACGCCTCAGGCGTGACAGGTGTCTGAAATCACTATCAAATCACGGCAATCACATTGACCGGCGACAGCCCGTGAATCATTAGCGCGAATGATTAACGTGCAACCTGCTTTGTTAGTATATAAGGGCTCCTTGCAACATGACAGATCACCTTGTCATCTGAAGGGATTGAATGACAGGCAGGCCCCGAGGCATGGCAAGGAACGCAGTGTCTCGTTCCCTGTTCTCAGGGAACAGAGGTTACATTCGTAACCTGAGACGTTCCCTTTCTAAAGGGAACTCTACACTGCGTCGATGACACTTTGGGGAACGATATACCAACGCCACCATGCTAAGGGGAGTGCATGCCAAGTGGCAGTGACAACTGTCAGAACCAGCAAATTCAAATGAAATGCTTGAACCACTCACCCTCAGGTCACACTGGGCTGTCAGTGACAGCATTCCCTACGGTCATAGCCCAAGCTAAGCCTCACAGAAAACCTCCATAAACATGATTACATGGAAGGCCTACCTGGGCCTGCTCAGGGCCTGGAACCACAGCTTCCAATTTAGAAGGGGTCCCTTCTAGGGAATGTGGCTACGGAACCCGAAGGAACCCCAGCCAGTCACTATTCAGGGGAATGTACTCACCCCGAAATGCCACCAGGACGGCCTGACCCGGCGTCAGTTACATAGACACTTAGTCTGGTCCCTTCCTGTCTGTCCGAAGACAGAGCCTCTGGACACTTGCCTTAGGTAAGGCATCCAGCCCGAGGGACTGCAAGCTGGCAGCGAACCACTCGGCCCGGATCTCAGAGACGGGATATCCCGGAGAGTATGACTCAGCGTAGTGCTATCCAACCCTTGCCAGCGAGGGGAGTTTCTCTACTCGATCCACGGATCTACCCAGTGTTTATGTTTCAAAACAATGAGGAGGCCTGTGAAGGCCTGGGGACTGATCTAACTGGGAGGCCTCACAAGAGGCCTACAACCGTCTGACCAGACTCAGGAGAACGCATGCTCATAGTGACCCTTGAAGAGGGGAGCACATGGTCCACCTGGTAGGCAAAACCAGGCTTTAGGCAGGAAAGAGGTTCTGGGAGGGAACCAGTAGCAGAGAATGAACACTTTAGATGAGCAGGGGCGCAAGCTCACCTTCAGCAGCTGCCTGTTAAGACCAGCTGAACTGATAGCAAGAGGCCATTAGCTTCCTGAACCCAGCACCGCTAGGAAACCACTCGCAGGGAGGCCTGGTGAGGCCTACTACCTGATAGCCATAGTATGTGGTCACCTACAGGGAGGCCTAGTGAGGCCTACTACCTGATACCAATAGTACGTGGGGAACTCACCCTCAGGGAGGCCTGGTGAGGCCTACTACCTGATAACCATCGTGTATGGGGAACTCACCCTCAGGGAGGCCTGGTGAGGCCTACTACCTGATAACCACAGGGAATGTGGGAGCTCACCCCCAGGGAGGCCTGGAGGGGCCTACTACCTGACAATCACAGCATGTGGGCACTCTTCTTCAGGGAGGCCTGGAGAGGCCTACTACCTGACAGCCGTAATATCTGGGAGCTCTTTCTGCTACCTGATAGTAAGTCAGGCTAGCTGTCCAGTTGTCTGTTCTTGGGGCCTGGTTGGGCCTACTAGCTGATAGCAAGTCAATTCATTGCTACAAAGGGACACTGTTGGGAACCATACTACACCAACATAACTATTGGGCCCACCCACAGGAGGCCTAATACAGCTAGCTACCTGGTAGCGGCTATAAAGTATGTCCCACAATGTTGGGACTCACCTCTTAAGGAGGCCTGATTAAGGCCTACTACCTGTCGGTGAGTCAGCTGCCGAACTACCAAGGCCAACTTCGAGAAGAGAGCTGGCCTACAGTTCCCTGACGGGGGCTGCCCAATCAAGGAGGCCTGCTGAGGCCTATTACCTGACGGTGCAGCCTTAGTTGGCAGACAAGCTGTAAAACAGCGCCTACAGCATCCTGGTGCCTAATCACGTCTGTCGTACAGGGACACTATTAACCTACATTCACAAAGTGAAGGGTCAGAGGCAGAAATGCTTTAAGCAGAGCGCCTCCACCATCCCTGGCACAGCCTAGGCCAGCTACAGAGGCCAGCGTGTAAGCATAGATCTACCTGAGGGCTCGGAGGTAGCCACAGCCTCGCATAAAAAGTTATTATTGCAGAATTGCTCAGCCCACTGAAAAACCGAGACAGAGATCAAGGGGGCGATGTACTCAGGAAAGAAGTCAGACGGTCCCAATTGTTGGACTGGACATAAGATCTATCTGAAGCTCTAGCGTCAGTCAAACTCCAAGTAATTCTATGAGAGAGAGACCAACTACTCTACCCTGAGGTCGGTAACAGCCCAAGGACCATTATCATATATATATATATCACACCTCTTCTGTGTCCTACTCCTCCATGGAGGGGGTGCACGAGAGATGACGCTGGCTCGCTGGCCCTGCCTACGGTCCTCAGACCGTTTCAGCGGCTTGGATGGCAGAGTTGGAGCTCTCAGTGTCAACGCCTGCCCAGACACGAGATAGTTTGCGAACATCTCGTCAATGAGCGGCATCGACACATACCCATCCTCTCTGATCCCTTCAACATCAGCAAAGCTAGCCCGCTGATGTTGGTGGATACGAGTAGAATATGGGTTCTTCCATGCCCACTCGACCTCAGTGAGAACGTTGGGAAGAAATGGAAGGCTCACCTGAGCTGGTGGTCTATGGCCGAGGAGAAACCGATCGTCGAACCTGCCACGAGCGGTCTCTCCTCTAGTGCGTTGCCAAGGGAGCTGCAGCCTGCCGGCGGCACGCTCCATAACATCCACCAGCTCTGCATTCACGGGGCAGGGTGGCTGAGAGGGTTCAGGATCTACCGGATTATGAACCTCCTCAGCCACCTCCTGCCAGTCCTGAAAAGCACTAGCTGCAGTAATAGTGGGAGAAAAGTCTTCCTCATCTACCTGCAGCTCGCCCTCGTCAGTCGTTGGATCATCTGAGACGTTTACAGCCCTCTCCAAGTGATCAACGAGCTCCATCTGGGAGCCTCATGATGTAAGATGCCGCTCTGCCTCGGCACGAGCAGGACCTGAACTACGAGGTGCAGATGCTGAGCCCTCTTCACTCGAGTATAGGGCTAGACGAGAGCAGGGCGTTTTTAGAGAAAAATGCTCACAGTTTGCACAACCTCCCGTGCGTGCTCTCCTCTCAGGCAGAAAAACGCACAGGTCGTGTGTATCACCCGGCGTCAAATATCTTAGGCACGGGTCTACACACTTCCGAAAACAGGCAGCTTTTGCTGCACGCTTCATTTCCTCACCTGCTCTTTGAGTAGCCATTCAAACAGACAGTCCCTGAAGACGATAAGATGATCTGTCATGTTGCAAGGCGCCCTTATATACTAGCAGGTCACACGTTAATCATTCGCGCTAATGATTCACGGGCTGTCGCCGGTCAATGTGATTGCCGTGATTTGATAGTGATTTCAGACACCTGTCACGCCTGAGGCGTTCCCCAAAGCGTCATCTACGCAGTGTAGAGTTCCCTTTCGAAAGGGAACGTTTTTTTTAAGGAGTAGTTTACGTTTCTGATAATATTTATAATGTTTCTTTTTTCTCTTTCATTCTAACACAGAGGAAGTCCTTATCTTATCTTATCGTCCTTATCTGACACCCATTTCCGGTTTTGCAGTCACTCTACTAACAAGCATACTTAAATAATTATTTGAGAGACCAAATCCACAGTCCTGGGGCTACTAAAAAAAACAAGTTGTTTGGGAAACACTGGGGTTTTTTTCAGCTGTTTTCCCTGATTTCAATACAGTATGTTTTAATTTCAATAGAGTCTGAGTTGTCTGATGACTGACAATAATTAAGTGGCAAAAGAATGCAAGAAGCCCTCACAGTCATGCCGTGGAGTTCGTACAACACCTCAACAAACTGCAGTGCGTGGTTTCGATCCTCTGGGCAAAAAAACTTGGGGCGAGCAGGACGAGGCAGAGGGCCGCGAGAGAATGCATGAGGCCGGTGGCATGATTGCTGATGATAACCCAATGCATTGGGTTAAAATAACCCACAGTTGGGAAGGTGCTCTACCACCCCATAGTTATTTTTAACCCAACATTATTAAGTAAACGTGTGGCACTGATATCTGTCTCTCATTTGCAATCACGCCCTGCTTCATACCACAGTCATGTTAAAAAACATCAATGTATTCACACATCCATAAACATTGATAGATCCATCAACATGATGACAAGTTCCATAATTCCGCTTATGTGCCTTTGTTATTGTAAGAGGTTAGCGACCCCTAGGGTAATTTTCATAGTACATTACATATTCTAACTTTAAAGGGACAGCTCACCAAAATTTTTTAATTCTGTCTTCATTCACCTGTGGAACATAAAAGAAGATATTTTGAAGAATGTAACCAAACAATTTCATTCCCTTTGACTTCCATTGTATATAGCCTACAGTACTGTGCAAAAGTTTTAGATCTGTAAGATTTTTTTATGTTTTTAAAAGAAGTATCTTCTGCTCATCAAGGCTGCATTTATTTGATTAAAAATACAAACAAAAACAGTCATAATGTGAAATATTATGTCATTACTCCAGTCTACAGTGTCACATGATCCTTCAGAAATCATTCTAATATGATGATTTGATGCTCAAAAAACATTCATTATTATTTTCAATGTTGAAAACAGTTGTGTACAATTTTTTTTCCAAAATTCTTTGATGAATAGAAAGTTCAAAATAACAGCGTTTATTTAAAATAGAATATTTTCTAACATTATAAATGTCTTTACTGTAACTTTTGATCAGTTTAACTCATCCTTGATGAATAAAAGTATTGATTTATTATATTTCTTTCCCCCAAAAATAAAATTTAAATTCTTACTGACCTCAAACTTTTGAAGGGTAGAGTTTAATGTTACAAAAGCTTTAGATTTCAGATAAATGCTGTTCTTTTTTAGTTTCTATTCATCATAGCATCATGAAATAAAAATATAAAAAACTGTTTTCAACACTGATAATAATCATAAATGTTTCTTGAGCATCAAATCATCATATTAGAATGATTTTTGAAAGATCATGTGACACTGAAGACTGGAGTAATGATGATGAAAATTCAGCTTTGATCACAGGAATAAATTACACTTCACTATATATTCACATAGAAAACAGCTGTTTTAAATTGTAATAATATTTCACAATATTACTGTTTTTTTTTTGTATTTTTTATCAAATAATTGCAGCCTTGGTGAGCAGAAGAGACTTCTTTTAAAAACATAAAAAATCTTACCGATCTAAAACTTTTGCACAGTACTGTACAAAAAAGAAAAGAAAAGAATACAGTGTTGTAATATGATCTTACAACTCGATGTATTTGAATCAAATGCAATTGACATGCTTAGGCTGGGTGGATTCAAAACAGTTTTATTTAATTTTTTACAGTTTGTACATACATAACACCAGAAATATGCTTGTTAAAAACAAATTCTTAAAGTTTGACGTAATTTATCTAAAAAAAGTGTTGTTTTGTTTTGCCTGTATCAGTTTTTGTACACAATTAAGTTGTGGACCTTTTGTGAAACATTTTCTTTTGCTGCAACACATGAAGTAAAAACTCTTTTGCGCACTGCTCCAATATTTAATCCATAAATTAGAGGACTAAAAATAGGTGGAACTATAACCAGTTCTAATGCCAAAAAATTACGCAGACTCTCTGGAATGTCATTTGAACCATATCTGTTATACATGACATCAAAAAGGTAAGCAATAGTGAAATTTATCAGCGATAATATGTGTGGTAGACACGTTTGCCAGAATTTCCTTCTGTTTTCTAAAGATGCTTTACATGCAGAGATCAGTTTTACATAGGACACTATGATGAAAACTATAAAGCTAAAAAATGTGACTGTAATGGCATATCCAAATACATTATTTACAACAGATGATACACAAGACAGCTTTACAATTGACCAGTTGTCACAATATAATTTGTCAATGTGATATTTACATACAGACCTCAAGTTTGCTAACAGGGCGGCCATAACACAAAAGAAGTTGGGTACAATCCAAGAAAACAAAATTAATTTCACACAGGTGTTTTTAGTCAATTTGGAATGATAGTCTAAAGGTTTGCATATGGCTACATATCTATCATAAGACATCACTGTTAATATTGTGATCTCAGTAAGTAAAGAGCTGTAGATAATATATGTTTGCAGAGCACACATATGGAAGGAGATCACATATGAATCCAATATTAAATCAGACAGAATTTTAGGGTAGAATCCTGTGGCTCCATAAACCCCATTTATACACAGATGAGACAAGAATATGTACATTGGTTCATGAAGTGCTTTCTCCATGATAATGACCATAACAACAACAATATTTATAAACAATATAAAGAGATATAAGGCAAGAAAACAAATAAAATATACATGCCTGTATGATTTAGTCTCTTTTGGCACCATAAGAGTCAGTATCAAATGGTAAGACATGTTATCCATCATGTCAAGGTATGTCATGGATAGTCCTTTAAATCACACGAAACAAACAAATATCATGCAATACAACCTACAAGACACTATTAGTCAATGGTCAGTAAATTAATAACTAAAGCAGACATTTGATTAAGCGTCAATTACCATTGTTGCCTAAGGAAATAAAGGCATGCAAGCAGTCAGAAAAAAAAAGGGAAAATGAACACAGTTTCCACAAATG
The DNA here is from genome assembly GCA_031834385.1 of Semotilus atromaculatus. Lineage (NCBI taxonomy): Eukaryota > Metazoa > Chordata > Actinopteri > Cypriniformes > Leuciscidae > Semotilus > Semotilus atromaculatus. The sequence goes on along the minus strand of JAULUF010000001.1, from coordinate 15,134,808 downwards.
TGTTTACAACTGAAAGTGATGAGGTCTCTGGCTTGGTTTTATATTTAGTGATTTATCATCAGGGAAATCTCTGAGAGACATTCTTACATTTCTTGGGACTAATTATTCGTTCAAGCACAACACTTTGCAAAAATCTTGATTTGTTAAAATAGGCTAAATGTCAAAATAAAATACATTTCAATTTTAACAATACCTGAGTAAACAGCCCCACATTTAATAGGTTTGGTACACCCCATATTTAAAGGATTTTGTTGTAATCTTACTAAATGAAAGCATGCTTCTCACTTATAGCTCTCAAAATGTCATGTTGGGGTGTGTGATATTGACAAAAAAATTTATTTCAATATTTTCTGGGATTTTATCAATAACGATAATTAGACGATATTTTGCTGAGTGTTTTTATTGTGTTGGTACCTGTTGCAGGTTTAGGACTGTCGTGGACAGCTGACTTCTAAAGTTTGGGATATTTTTCATAATTCTAGCTATATGGTGGTTAGTTTGCAGCAGTGACAGAAATCATCTTTTCCAATAAGATTAAATCGATTTGTAACTTTTATGAGCATTTTTTTCCTTTAATATATATATATATATATATATTTAAAGGAGCTGTATGTAAGATTGTGGCCAAAACTGGTACTGCAATCACTTTCAAATTACTGACTCAAGGTTGCCAGATAGGCTGCAGGATCCGATTACGACACGTTATTATTTGCAGCTGTGGGAACTAGAGCAGAGCTGGCAACCCGAATGCAGCAACACTACTGACTTCGTGATTGGTCGATCGATGGAGGGTGGCACTCAGACCAAAACACAACATGACAACATCAACATCAGTTGAGGGCTGCAACTTCACTTTTTAAATGACAATATCCTGGCCGGACTACTGTGGTCAGTGATATAAGTATTTGAAATGAACATGATTTCTAGTGACATATCAGGGAAAATGTATGATTAATTGAAATAAATTTCTTACATACAACACCTTTAACATAAAATGCATGCCATTTTTTTGGGTCAAATTCTTACATTAAAGGATTAGTTCACTTTTATAAAAACTTTTGCTGATAATTTACTCACCTCCATGTCATCCAAGATGTCCATGTCTTTCTTTCTTCAGTCGAAAAGAAATTAAGGTTTTTGATGAAAAGATTCCAGGATTTTTCTCCATATAATGGACTTCAATGGGAACCAAACAGTTCAAGGTCCAAATGAGAGTTTCAGTGCAGCTTACCAGACGATAAATGATACCAGACGATGAATAAGGGTCTTAACTAGCGAAACGATCGGTCATTTCAAAAATAAATAAAAAAGTTTAAGTTTTATAAGCACAAATGCTCGCCTTGCTCTGTTCTGTGATGTGCGTTCGCGACGTCATCGTAATACGTAATTACGTGGAAAGGTCACGCTTCTGTCCTGAAGAAAATGTTCTTTTAGCCTTTTTAAATTAAACACCCAGGGTACGCACACGAAATGGGCATTTTAAACGATAAACTGACACAAAGACATTTGAATATGTGTATATGGTCCTCCTTCGTCACATTTGTAAACACTGACTCGGTACTTCCGCCTACGCGTGCCGTGAACTTTCAGCGTAATTGCGTATTACGTGAGTCACTAACGCGCATCAGAGTACAGAGCAAGGCGAGCATTTGTGCTTATAAAACTTAAACGTTTTTATTTGTTTTTGAAATTACCGATCGTTTCGCTAGATAAGACCCTTATTCATCGTCTGGTATCATTTATCGTCTGGTGAGCTGCACTGAAACTGTCATATATATTTAAGTTTCAGCTGCACTGAAACTCTCATTTGGACCTTGAACTGTTTGGTTCCCAATGAAGTCCATTATATGGAGAAAAATCCTGGAATCTTTTCATCAAAAACCTTAATTTCTTTTCGACTGAAGAAAGAAAGACATGGACATCTTGGATGACATGGGGGTGAGTAAATTATCAGCAAAAGTTTTTTTTAAAGTGAACTAATCCTTTAAAGGGGCTATATGTAGTTTTTAGCGGCCTCTAGCGGTGAAGTTTCAGATTGCAACCAATTTTTACAAGAGTGCTCGTGCTCAAATTCATAGACAATACCGTCTATTATGCAAATATCTCGCCGAATACTCAGACGGATTCGGCGAGCACCGAGCTCCTTGGAACCATCTAGTCGAGCTGAAAATAACCATATACGTTTCATTATTTTTGGTGGTGTTTTGGCAGATATATTAGCCGAAAACCATCAGGCGCACTGCAAAATTGCAGACGTCGCGATCTCAGAAGAAAATCGCTCGTATCTCTGGAACGTGAAGACCCAGAGAGCTCAAATTCGGGGCAGGAGGTCTAGTCTAGTAATTTTAAGCCAAAATGGGGATCAAGGTCAACCTTGAACAAGTTGCAACAGAAGCAAACTTAACTGATTTTGTATCCTCAATATGTCCTGAGTAAGAAAAAAAAAAAAAAAGCCCTGAAGAATCCCATTAGGGGAAAGTTTTGAAAAACACCCAGATATAGCCTATTCATACACCTATTCATTCTTTTTCTCACGTGAATAGGGTAACATTTTTAACCTTTAGATATTACCATGAAAATTACTGAGTTGATTACTTATATCAAGACAAACAAAAAATGTATTACAAGCTTTTTGAAATTGTTTGTTAACATAGACAAACGGTGCAAAATCTAATAAATGTATGTGCTAATTTGTCTTGCAGTCCCTCTACTAACAAGCATACATGAATAATTATTTGAGAGACCAAATCCACAGTCCTGGGGCTACTAAAAAAACAAGTTGTTTGGGAAACAGGTTTTTTTTCAGCTGTTTTCCCTGATTTCAATACGGTATGTTTTAATTTCAATAGAGTCTGAGTTGTCTGATGACTGACAATAATTAAGTAGCAAAAGAATGCAAGAAGCCCTCACAGTCATGCCGTGGAGTTCATGAGACGTACAACACCTCAACAAACTGCAGTGCATGGTTTTGATCTTCTGGGAAAAAAACATGTGGCGAGCAGGACGAGGCAGAGGGCCGCGAGAGAATGCATGAGGCCGGTGGCATGATTGCTGATGAAAACCCAATGCATTGGGTTAAAATAACCCACAGTTGGGAAGGTGCTGTACCACCCCATAGTTATTTTTAACCCAACATTATTAAGTAAACGTGTGGCACTGATAGATAAAACAGATAGATAAAACTGAGAGATAAAACATGACAACCTGGGGCTCAGGTCAGGAAGCAGACAGACTGGCTAAACCGACCGTCTTCTAGCGGCCTCGCGTCACCAAGGTCAGATAAATCCCATCACATAGAGGCTCTTTCACCTAGATATCATCATATAGAGACTGTGTCTGTTCCCCGAATTTGGAAATCCAAAAAACTGCCAAACCTTTCTAAGGTTAAAAGTTTAATTGATGTTCAACAAATAAAAAACAGATATAATACAGATGAGCAAACGATAAAGCTTGGGTTGTTGAATATTCGATCCCTTAATTCAAAAACGCTCATAGTTAATGATAAGATTACAGACTATAACCTAGATGTGCTGTGTTTGACAGAAACCTGGCTAAAACCAAACGATTACATTACTTTAAATGAGTCCACTCCGCAAGATTACTGTTATAAACATGAGCCTCGTCCGAAAGGCAAAGGGGGAGGTGTTGCTGTAATTTATAGTAATATTTTCAAAACCACTAAGAAATCTAGTTTTAAATATACTTCTTTTGAAGTGTTGGTGCTTAATGTAAAAATATATAGTGTAAACAATAAATCACGTTTGAGAATTCTGCTGGCTACTGTATACAGGCCACCAGGGCACCATAAAGATTTTATCAAAGAATTTGCTGACTTTCTATCAGAATTAGTATTGGCTGCCGATAAAGTCCTAATTGTTGGTGATTTTAATATACATGTAGATAATGAAAAAGATGCATTGGGATTGGCATTTAAAGACATTATAAACTCAATTGGAGTGAGACAACACGTGTCAGAACCTACTCATTGTCGTAACCATACTCTAGATCTAATATTATCTCATGGAATAGATGTTGATGCCGTTGAAATTCTGCAGCAGAGCGACGACATCTCAGATCATTATCTAGTCTCGTGTAAATTACATTTAGCCAAGGCTGCAAAGCCGACTCCATGTTATAAATATGTTAGACCTATCACTTCTGCCACTAAAGATGGCTTTATTAATAATCTTCCTAATCAGTTTCATCATCTCAGCATCCCGGATAGCTTAGAAGAACTTGATATTGTAACAGAAACGTTTGAATCTCTCTTTTCCAGCACTTTAGACATAGTTGCTCCGTTGCGCTTAAAGAAGATTAAAGAAAATAGTCCAACGCCGTGGTACAACGAGCACACCCGGGCCCTTAAGAGAGCAGCCAGAAAAATGGAGCGAAACTGGAAGAAAACAAAACTAGAGGTATTTCGGATTTCATGGAAGGAGAGCTCGATTGTTTACAGAGAGGCATTAAAAGATGCTAGAACGGATTATTTTTCAACCCTATTAGAAGAAAATAAACATAATCCTAGGTATTTATTTGAACAAGTGGCTAAACTAACGAAAAAGAAAGCTTCAAGCCCAGAAGTTTCCAAGAAACACAGCAGTAATGACTTTATGAACTTCTTCACTTATAAGATCTATAATATCAGGGACAAAATTATAACTATGCAACCGTCTACTACAGTAGCGCATCAGGGAGTGCATTGTAGTCTCCGTGAGGAACATTTTGATTCATTTGTTGCTATAGGAGAGGAAGAATTTTGCAAACTTGTTAATTCATCTAAATCGACAACTTGTATGCTAGACCCTATACCGACTAAGCTACTGAAAGAGATGCTTCCAGAGGTCATAGATCCTCTTCTAAATATCATTAATTCATCTTTGTCTCTAGGATACGTACCAAAAACCTTTAAGTTGGCTATGATTAAACCGCTTGTTAAAAAAACGCAACTTGATCCGACATAATTAGTCAATTACAGGCCAATCTCGAATCTGCCTTTTCTGTCAAAGATACTAGAAAAAGCAGTATCATCACAACTGTGTTCCTTTTTAGAAAGAAATAATATCTGCGAGGATTTTCAGTCCGGATTTAGACCGCACCATAGTACTGAGACTGCTCTCATTAAAGTCACAAATGATTTGCTCTTATCATCCGATCGTGGTTGTATCTCTCTATTAGTGTTACTTGATCTTAGTGCTGCATTTGATACTATCGACCACAACATTCTTTTAAATAGACTAGAAAACTATGTTGGCATTAGTGGAATTGCACTAGCATGGTTTAAATCATACTTATCTGACCGTTTTCAGTTTGTAGCAGTAAATGAAGAGATGTCTTATCGATCACAAGTTCAGTATGGCGTACCACAAGGCTCAGTACTAGGACCGCTGCTGTTCACTCTGTACATGCTACCATTAGGATATATCATTAGGAAATATGGAATTAGCTTCCACTGTTATGCTGATGATACTCAGCTGTATATTTCTTCAAAACCTAACGAAACTTACCAATTCTCAAAATTAACGGAATGCATAGCTGATATAAAAAATTGGATGACCAGTAATTTCCTATTACTAAATTCTGAAAAAACAGAGATTCTAATCATTGGACAAAAAACTGCCACACGTAATAACCCAGAATACTGTCTAACAATCGATGGCTGCTCTGTTAAGTCTTCGTCGTCAGTTAGGAACCTGGGTGTGCTCTTTGATACCAATCTTTCATTTGAAAGTCACGTGTCTAGTATCTGTAAAACCGCATTTTTCCATCTTAAAAATATATCTAAATTACGTCATATGCTCTCAATGACAAATGCGGAACAATAAGTTCATGCATTCATGACATCAAGGCTAGATTATTGTAATGCTCTACTGGGTGGTTGCCCTGCACGCTTAATAAACAAACTACAGCTAGTTCAAAACGCAGCCGCTAGAGTTCTTACCAGAACCAGGAAGTATGACCATATTAGCCCGGTTCTGTCAACACTGCATTGGCTGCCTATTAAACATCGTATAAATTTTAAAATATTGCTGATTACTTACAAAGCACTAAATGGTTTAGCTCCCCAGTACTTGAGCGAGCTCTTAACGCATTATAGTCCTTCACGTCTATTGCGATCTCAAAATTCTGGCCAATTGATAATACCTAGAATATCAAAATCGACTGCTGGCGGTAGATCCTTTTCCTATTTAGCACCAAAACTTTGGAACAATCTTCCTAACACAGTCCGGGAAGCAGATACAGTCTGTCAGTTTAAATCTAGACTAAAAACACATCTCTTTGGCTTAGCATACACATAACACATTATAGATTTCTATAATTCAATGTTAGGCTGCATAGTTTAGATCAGCCGGAACCGGGAACACTTCCCATAATTCCTGATGTACTTTGTACATCATACGAAGGATGGCGTCTACGCTAATATTAGTCTCTCTGCTTATCCCGAGGTTTACCGCGAACCGCCGGATCCAGGCCATATCCAGATCTGAGGAAGGACCATCACATGGACACGACGACAACGCATCCCTGATGAGCCAGCCCCATCAACACTGTGAAGGCCCATGAACACCTCAACACAGTCATCTCCTCACCGGCCGGATGACCCAACCCAACCAGATGAACTGGATAAATATTGTGAAAGTTCTGATCACATCTGACTCCTGACATTATGCTACCTAACTCATAATCATACACTGTTCGTTCGTTGGCCAAAGGAGGACTGGCCCCCTGACTGAGCCTGGGTTCTCCCAAGGTTTTTTTCTCCATTCTGTCATCTGATGGAGTTTTGGTTCCTTGCCACTGTTGCCTTTTTCGCCTCTCTTCGCCTTTGTCGCCATTGGCTTTTGGCTTGCTTAGTTGGGGACATTTAAGATTTAATTTTGAATTTAACAATACTATTACAACATTGTTTTCCTGTTATCTCTGTAAAGCTGCTTTGAAACAATTTGTATTGTAAAAAGCGCTATATAAATAAAGGTGACTTGACTTGACTTGACTTGACTTGATATCTGTCTCTCATTTGCAATCACGCCCTGCTTCATACCACGGTCATGTTAAAAAACATCAATGTATTCACACATCCATAAACATTGATAGATCCATCAACATGATGACAAGTTCCATAATTCCGCTTATGTGCCTTTGTTATTGTAAGAGGTTAGCGACCCCTAGGGTAATTTACATATTACAGTACATATCCTAACTTTAAAGGGACAGCTCACCAAAAAATTTAAATTCTGTCTTCATTCACCTCATGTTACAAACCTGTATGCATTTTTTTTCTGTGGAACATAAAAGAAGATATTTTGAAGAATGTTTGTAACCAAACAATTTCATTCCCTTTGACTTCCATTGTATATATAAAAAATAAATTAAAAAAAAGAATACAGTCTTTTAATATGATCGTACAACTCGATGTATTTGAATCAAATGCAATTGACATGCTTAGGCTGGGTGGATTCAAAACAGTTTTATTTTATTCTTTACAGTTTGTACATACATCACACCAGAAATATGCTTGTTAAAAACAAATTCTTAAAGTTTGACATCATTTATTTAAAAAGAAATTGTTTTGTTTTGCCTGTATCAGTTTTTGTACACAATTAAGTTGTGGACCTTTTGTGAAACATTTTCTTTTGCTGCAACACATGAAGTAAAAACTCTTTTGCGCACTGCTCCAATATTTAATCCATAAATTAGAGGACTAAAAATAGGTGGAACTATAACCAGTTCTAATGCCAAAAAATTACGCAGACTCTCTGGAATGTCATTTGAACCATATCTGTTATACATGACATCAAAAAGGGAAGCAATAGTGAAATTTATCAGCGATAATATGTGTGGTAGACACGTTTGCCAGAATTTCCTTCTGTTTTCTAAAGATGCTTTACATGCAGAGATCAGTTTTACATAGGACACTATGATGAAAACTATAAAGCTAAAAAATGTGACTGTAATGGCATATCCAAATACATTATTTACAACAGATGATACACAAGACAGCTTTACAATTGACCAGTTGTCACAATATAATTTGTCAATGTGATATTTACATACAGACCTCAAGTTTGCTAACAGGGCGGCCATAACACAAAAGAAGTTGGGTACAATCCAAGAAAACAAAATTAATTTCACACAGGTGTTTTTAGTTAATTTGGAATGATAGTCTAAAGGTTTGCATATGGCTACATATCTATCATAAGACATCACTGTTAATATTGTGATCTCAGAAAGTAAAGAGCTGTAGATAATATATGTTTGCAGAGCACACATATGGAAGGAGATCACATATGAATCCAATATTAAATCAGACAGAATTTTAGGGTAGAATCCTGTGGCTCCATAAACCCCATTTATACACAGATGAGACAAGAAAATGTACATTGGTTCATGAAGTGCTTTCTCCATGATAATGACCATAACAACAACAATATTTATAAACAATATAAAGAGATATAAGGCAAGAAAACAAATAAAATATACATGCCTGTATGATTTAGTCTCTTTTGGCACCATAAGAGTCAGTATCAAATGGTAAGACATGTTATCCATCATGTCAAGGTATGTCATGGATAGTCCTTTAAATCACACGAAACAAACAAATATCATGCAATACAACCTACAAGACACTATTAGTCAATGGTCAGTAAATTAATAACTAAAGCAGACATTTGATTAAGCTTCAATTACCATTGTTGCCTAAGGAAATAAAGGCAATAAAGCAGTCAGAAAAAAAGGGAAAATGAACAGTTTCCACAAATGTGTTTACAACTGAAAGTGATGAGGTCTCTGGCTTGGTTTTATATTTAGTGATTTATCATCAGGGAAATCTCTGAGAGACATTCTTACATTTCTTGGGACTAATTATTCGTTCAAGCACAACACTTTGCAAAAATCTTGATTTGTTAAAATAGGCTAAATGTCAAAATAAAATACATTTCAATTTTAACAATACCTGAGTAAACAGCCCCACATTTAATAGGTTTGGTACACCCCATATTTTAAGGATTTTGTTGTAATCTTACTAAATGAAAGCATGCTTCTCACTTATAGCTCTCAAAATGTCATGTTGGGGTGTGTGATATTGACAAAAAATTGATATTTCAATATTTTCTGGGATTTTATCAATAACGATAATTAGACGATATTTTGCTGAGTGTTTTTATTGTGTTGGTACCTGTTGCAGGTTTAGGACTGTCCTGGACAGCTGACTTCTAAAGTTTGGGATATTTTTCATTTTCTAGCTATATGGTGGTTAGTTTGCAGCAGTGACAGAAATCATCTTTTCCAATAAGATTAAATCGATTTGTAACTTTTATGAGCATTTTTTCCTTTAATATATATATATATATATGTTTAACCTAATTAAATGCATGCAATTTTTTTTGGTCAAATTCACAGGATTCTTTTAGGATTAGTTCACTTTTATAAAAACTTTTGCTGATAATTTACTCACCTCCATGTCATCCAAGATGTCCATGTCTTTCTTTCTTCAGTCGAAAAGAAATTAAGGTTTTTGATGAAAAGATTCCAGGATTTTTCTCCATATAATGGACTTCAATGGGAACCAAACAGTTCAAGGTCCAAATGAGAGTTTCAGTGCAGCTTACCAGACGATAAATGATACCAGACAATGAATAAGGGTCTTAGCGAAACGATCGGTCATTTCAAAAATAAACAAAAAAGTTTAAGTTTTATAAGCACAAATGCTCGCCTTGCTCTGTTCTGTGATGTGCGTTCGCGACGTCATCGTAATACGTAATTACGTGGAAAGGTCACGCTTCTGTCCTGACGAAAATGTTCTTTTAGCCTTTTTAATATTAAAACACCCAGGGTACGCACACGAAATGGGCATTTTAAACGATAAACTGACACAAAGATATTTGAATATGTGTATATGGTCCTCCTTCGTCACATTTGTAAACACTGACTCGGTACTTCCGCCTACGCGTGCCGTGAACTTTCAGCGTAATTGCGTATTACGTGAGTCACTAACGCGCATCACAGTACAGAGCAAGGCGAGCATTTATAAAACTTAAACATTTTTATTTGTTTTTTAAATGACCGATCGTTTCGGTAGATAAGACCCTTATTCATCGTCTGGTATCATTTATCGTCTGGTGAGCTGCACTGAAACTCTCATTTGGACCTTGAACTGTTTGGTTCCCAATGAAGTCCATTATATGGAGAAAAATCCTGGAATCTTTTCATCAAAAACTTTAATTTCTTTTCGACTGAAGAAAGAAAGACATGGACATCTTGGATGACATAGGGGTGAGTAAATTATCAGCAAAAGTTTTTTTAAAAGTGAACTAATCCTTTAAAGGGGCTATATGTAGTTTTTAGCGGCCTCTAGCGGTGAAGTTTCAGATTGCAACCAATTTTTACAAGAGTGCTCGTGCTCAAATTCATAGACAATACCGTCTATTACGCAAATATCTCGCAGAATACTCCGACGGATTCGGCGAGCACCGAGCTCCTTGGAACCATCTAGTCGAGCTGAAAATAACCATATACGTTTCATAATTTTTGGTGGTGTTTTGGCGGATATATTAGCCGAAAACCATCAGGCGCACTGCAAAATTGCGGACGTCGCGATCTCAGAAGAAAATCGCTCGTATCTCTGGAACGTGAAGACCCAGAGAGCTCAAATCCGGGGCAGGAGGTCTAGTCTAGTAATTTTAAGCCAAAATGGGGATCAAGGTCAACCTTGAACAAGTTGCAACAGAAGCAAACTCAACTGATTTTGTATCCTCAATATGTCCTGAGTAAGAAGAAAAAAAAAAAGCCCTGAAGAATCCCATTAGGGGAAAGTTTTGAAAAACACCCAGATATAGCCTATTCATACACCTATTCATTCTTTTTCTCACGTGAATAGGGTAAAATTTTTAACCTTTAGATATTACCATGAAAATTACTGAGTTGATTACTTACATCAAGACAAACAAAAAATGTATTTACAAGCTTTTTGAAATTGTTTGTTAACATAGACAAACGGTGCATAATCTAATAAATGTATGTGCTAATTTGTCTTGCAGTCCCTCTACTAACAAGCATACATGAATAATTATTTGAGAGACCAAATCCACAGTCCTGGGGCTACAAAAAAAAACAAGTTGTTTGGGAAACAGGTTTTTTTTCAGCTGTTTTCCCTGATTTCAATACGGTATGTTTTAATTTCAATAGAGTCTGAGTTGTCTGATGACTGACAATAATTAAGTAGCAAAAGAATGCAAGAAGCCCTCACAGTCATGCCGTGGAGTTCATGAGACGTACAACACCTCAACAAACTGCAGTGCGTGGTTTTGATCCTCTGGGCAAAAAAACTTGTGGCGAGCAGGACGAGGCAGAGGGCCGCGAGAGAATGCATGAGGCCGGTGGCATGATTGCTGATGATAACCCAATGCATTGGGTTAAAATAACCCACAGTTGGGAAGGTGCTGTACCACCCCATAGTTATTTTTAACCCAACATTATTAAGTAAACGTGTGGCACTGATATCTGTCTCTCATTTGCAATCACGCCCTGCTTCATACCACAGTCATGTTAAAAAACATCAATGTATTCACACATCCATAAACATTGATAGATCCATCAACATGATGACAAGTTCCATAATTCCGCTTACGTGCCTTTGTTATTGTAAGAGGGTTAGCGACCCCTAATTTACATATTACAGTACATATCCTAACTTTAAAGGGACAGCTCACCAAAAAAATTTAATTCTGTCTTCATTCACCTCATGTTACAAACCTGTATGCATTTTTTTCTGTGGAACATAAAAGAAGATATTTTGAAGAATGTTGGTAACCAAACAATTTCATTCCCTTTGACTTCCATTGTATATATAAAAAAAATAAAAATAAAAAGAATACAGTGTTTTAATATGATCGTACAACTCGATGTATTTGAATCAAATGCAATTGACATGCTTAGGCTGGGTAGATTCAAAACAGTTTTATTTTATTCTTTACAGTTTGTACATACATCACACCAGAAATATGCTTGTTAAAAACAAATTCTTAAAGTTTGACATCATTTATTTAAAAAAAAATTGTTTTGTTTTGCCTGTATCAGTTTTTGTACACAATTAAGTTGTGGACCTTTTGTGAAACATTTTCTTTTGCTGCAACACATGAAGTAAAAACTCTTTTGCGCACTGCTCCAATATTTAATCCATAAATTAGAGGACTAAAAATAGGTGGAACTATAACCAGTTCTAATGCCAAAAAATTACGCAGACTCTCTGGAATATCATTTGAACCATATCTGTTATACATGAAATCAAAAAGGAAAGCAAAAGTGAAATTTATCAGCGATAATATGTGTGGTAGACACGTTTGCCAGAATTTCCTTCTGTTTTCTAAAGATGCTTTACATGCAGAGATCAGTTTTACATAGGACACTATGATGAAAACTATAAAGCTAAAAAATATGACTGTAATGGCATATCCAACTACATTATTTACAACAGATGATACACAAGACAGCTTTACAATTGACCAGTTGTCACAATATAATTTGTCAATGTGATATTTACATACAGACCTCAAGTTTGCTAACAGGGTGGCTATAACACAAAAGAAGTTGGGTACAATCCAAGAAAACAAAATTAATTTCACACAGGTGTTTTTAGTCAATTTGGAATGATAGTCTAAAGGTTTGCATATGGCTACATATCTATCATAAGACATCACTGTTAATATTGTGATCTCAGAAAGTAAAGAGCTGTAGATAATATATGTTTGCAGAGCACACATATGGAAGGAGATCACATATGAATCCAATATTAAATCAGACAGAATTTTAGGGTAGAATCCTGTGGCTCCATAAACCCCATTTATACACAGATGAGACAAGAAAACGTACATTGGTTCATGAAGTGCTTTCTCCATGATAATGACCATAACAACAACAATATTTATAAACAATATAAAGAGATATAAGGCAAGAAAACAAATAAAATATACATGCCTATATGATTTAGTCTCTTTTGGCACCATAAGAGTCAGTATCAAAGGATAAGACATGTTATCTAATCCATCATGGTAGTCAAGGTATGTCATGGATAGTCCTTTAAATCACACGAAACAAACAAATATCATGCAATACAACCTACAAGACACTATTAGTCATCAATGGTCAGTAAATGAATAACTAAAGTAGACATTTAATTAAGCTTCAATTACCATTGTTGCCTAAGGAAATAAAACAGTAAGAAAAAAAGGGAAAATGAACAGTTTCCACAAATGCGTTTACAACTGAAAGTGATGAGGCTTGGACTCTGGCTTGGTTTTATATTTAGTGATTTCTCATCAGGGAAATCTCTGAGACATTCTAACATTTCTTGGGACTAATTATTCGTTTTAGCACAACACTTTGCAAACATCTTGATTTGTTAATATAGGCTAAATGTCTAAATAAAATAAATATCAATTTTAACAATACCTGAGTAAACAGCCCCACATTTATTAGGTTTGGTACACCCCATATTTAAAGGATTTTGTTGTAATCTTACCCTAAATGAAACCATGCTTTTCACTTATAGCTCTCAAAATGTCATGTTAGGGGTGTGTGATATTGACAAAAAAAGATATATCAATATTTTCTGGTATTTTATCGATAACGATAATTAGACAATATTTTGCTGAGCTGTTTTTATTGTGTTGGTACCTTTGCAGGTTTAGGACTGTCGTGGACAGCTTCTAAAGTTTGGCATATTAATAATATTGGTATTAGAAATAGGGGTTGGGGGGGATCGAAAAATGAAACGATACTTTAATTGTAAAATTAAAACTGCCAGTAGGTGGCAGCAAGTCACTATTAATGAATGAGTCTTTGAGCCCTATTTAAACGATCTAAGTGCTTGATCGAAAGCGCAGGGCACAAGTGCAGTTAGGACTTGTCAGAATCCACTTTTGCTAGATTAACGACGGGAAAATAGTCGGCACGTCCGGCGCATGGTCTAAATGGTCTATTATCTCTCTTGCTCATGCAAAGGATAAGACATGTGAAATCCCAAGTCACATACTCATCATACCACAGCATGCAGGGCCTTGGCAGCAATGCACGAACCAGACTCCTATGGCCTTGGTCAGATGCCTAAAGTGGATCCATTTATCGCCTCTTTCATTATATCACCGGAAGAGGCTTGGAGACCTAATGCTCGCTGCCCGCGACCTCAGTGGAGAATCACGGACGATCTTCTTAGTCAAGCGTACAATACTGCAGCACGCATGGGTCGCATAGGGAATTCGCTCTCCCATCTTATGCTGGCGTTATCCCAGTCTCTCCAACCTATTGGAGGGTGATCCTTCAGCCCAAGTCCTAAGCGATGCATCATTGCAAGCATTCGCATTCATGTCAAGAGAGTTGGGTAGACTCATGTCAACACTCACTCAGGCACGCCGCCAAGTACGGCTGGCACAGTCTCCATTGTCAGATCCCTGTAGGAGAACACTTTGTGACCTCCCTGTAGTCCCAGGCCAACTGTTTGGACCATTGGCACAGCAAACTCCGGAGCAGAGCATTCAGATGAATAAGACCAGACAGCAGCTGGCAGACCTAAGAGGAACTCCACCATCACAATTTAGACAAAGGAACGAGGGACGGTATCCTACTTGCTCTCAACCTTTAGTTTGCTCAGGTGCTGTTCAGAGGAGCCAGCCAAGGCAACTGGATGAGCATATGCAATACCCCAAAGCACGAGGACAACAATTCATTCAAGGGGAGGTCTATCAGTTCTGAGTCCTACCATTTGGGCTGTCTCTGTCTCCTCGGGTGTTCACCAAGTGCATAGCTGCAGCGTTGTTCCCAATACAAGTCAGGGGGTGCAGGTGCTTCCTTAGGGTGAACTTCAACAAGAGTCAGTTGTTCCCATGTCAGTCGGTGAAGTTTATAGGCATCACTCTAGACTCGAGATCGGTGAAAGCATTCCCTTCACCTCAGAGGGTGGACAGCATATTGCTCTTACTCCAGTCAGTGTTTCCAGAAACAGATCAAGCTGCCATTCAGAGCGGTGCTCAGATTGATGGGCATGCTAGCAGCAGCTACGCTGATACCACTGGGACTACTTTCACTGCGCCCTTATCAGAGATGGGTAAACGGTCTTCACCTGAACCCCACATGGCACAGAAGCAGGCTGGTCAAAGTTACAGAACGATGCCTCCTTACCTTGAAACCATGGAAAAAGAGGTAATTCCTGACAAAAGGGGTACCTCTGGGTGTGATTCCCTCTCGCTGGGAGATAATACAGACCAATGCTTCGTTAATTGGCTGGGGGGCAGTGTGGCAGCACAGGATGATCAGGGGGTCATGGAAACCCGAGCAAGCCACAAAAGACATAAATACCCTGGAGCTCCAAGCAGTGCAATTAGCTCTGAAGAACTTTGCGCCGGCCCTACGGAACTGCCATATTCTGGACAACACATCTGTGGTATATCATATCAGCCATCAAGGTGGCACGAGGTCCAGCGAGTCTTTGAGAGTAGCACAAGACCTCCTGACATGGGCCTTCCCTCGGTTCACATGCGTCAGGGCGATGCATATACCGGGAGTGTCGAATGTGGTGGCAGACTTCTTGTCTCGCCACAGACCTTTGCCAGGAGAATGGAGACTCAATCCAGAAGTTGTTCAGATGATTTGGCAACGCTTTGGCAGAGCACAGGTGGATCTGTTTGCCTCAGAGACCTCGACCCACTGCCCCCTGTTGTTCTCCTGGACAGAGAAGTCCAGCCCGTTGGGTCAGGATGTGTTGACACATGCCTGGCCAAGTCTTCTACTCTATGCCTTTCCCCCGAACCCCTTAATTCTGCTCTCCACAGAATTCTTCAAGGGAACCACAGGATGCTCCTAGTGGCACCGAACTGGCCAGGCAGACATTGGTTTCCAATTTTATGCCGGCTTCTCAATGGGGAGCCCTGGAGCCTAGCCAGGAGGCAGGACCTGCTCCTTCAGTTGCAGGGGCAGACTTGGCACTCAAACCCAGATCGGTTACAGCTCTGTGTCTGGCCACTGAGGAGCCAGAATTACTGTTGAAGTCTTGTGATGTTAAGGTGGAAAACACAATCCTGAATTCTAGAGCACCTTCCACCAGGAATATCTATGCTTGCAGGTGGAAGCTTTTCACTGATTGGTGTACACCAAGAAGTTTGGTCCCAGACCACTGCCCGGTACCAATGGTGTTATGTTTTCTGCAGTCCCTGCTAGACAATAACAGGGCTCCCTCTACTCTAAAGGTATATGTGGCTGCAATTTCTGCACAGCATGTAAAAGTAAATGATCAATCACTAGGGTCACATATTCTAATCACCCGCTTTCTGAAAGGTGCTCAGCGATTGCACCCTGCTTCAACTGCATGGGACCTCAGTCTGGTTTTAGGGACTCTTAAGGAACTTTTAAGGAGTTTTAAGGAACTTACTGCCTGCCCTTTGTTGGCCAAGGAGGCCATCTCTGTACTCTAAGCTCTGTTACGCCACAGAGGCCGTCCATGAACTCAGTGTGCTCCATGCCACGGAGGTCATGTTTTTCTCTTCCAATCCACAAACTCCACCTTGGTGGTCTCCAACTCCACTAAGGAGGTGGTCATCACCACCACTTGCTCCACTATGGTGGTCTACTGCTCCATCTAGTCTGCCTTGGTGGTCTCTAGTTCCACCATGGCCACCTGATCCACCATGGCCTTGTCCAGTGCTTCACGGCCCAGTTCCGCCATTGCTCCACACTCCAGACCCGCCATTGTTCCAAGGTCCATGGTTTCGCCCACTGCTACGCGGTCCAGGTCCACCGCCATGCCTTGATCCAGGACCCTTCTACGTCATGGGCCTGGCCCTCCATCTCTTCCCCTGGACCGCCTCTGCTCCTCCACTCTCTTGCACACCTGGTGGGTGTGACATCAGGGCATCTGGAGCCGCCCTTTGAGGGGAGGGATATGTCACATTGATTTTGGGTTTTGGTTTATGTTTTGTCTTTTATTTTCTAGTCATGGTTCCTTTTTTTCCTGGTTTTGTCATGTGGTTGCCTTATCCCATCGTGTGATCATGTCATGTGTTTCCCTAATCTTATGTGTAATGTTCTGATTGGTTGTTCAGGTCATGTGTTTCTCTGATCTGTTTTGTTATTGGTTTATTGTCTTGATTGTCAGGTGTTTCTTAATGCTCATTTGTCTTTGTGTATAAATAGCCCTCTTGTTACCATTATTACTTGTCTAGGTGTGTTTGTGTCATACTACTGTTGCTGAGTTGTTTCAACGTATTCTCACCCCAAGGCGTCATTTAATTGAGACTTTTGACCATGCTTCAATAACTGACGCTAAAGGGTGCCTTTAGCGTCAGTTGGATGACGCTTCCGTTATGGGTAGGTTTAGGTATGGGTAGGTAGGCGCGTCTCATATTGACGCTAAAGGGTTCCGTGTGCGTCTAATTTAGACGCATGGTCAAAAGCGTCATTTAGATGACGTTCGAGGATGAGCGTCATCTAACTGACGCTAAAGGCACCCTTTAGCGTCAGTTATTGAAGCATGGTCAAAAGTCTCAATTAAATGACGCCTTGGGGTGAGAATGGGCTGGTTCTTTCCAAGTCCAAGTCCAAGTCCTTGTCCATGTCCATGATGTCC
Source organism: Semotilus atromaculatus (assembly GCA_031834385.1). Lineage (NCBI taxonomy): Eukaryota > Metazoa > Chordata > Actinopteri > Cypriniformes > Leuciscidae > Semotilus > Semotilus atromaculatus. The sequence goes on along the minus strand of JAULUF010000001.1, from coordinate 15,117,200 downwards.
ATGTCCAGTTAAGTCTTTGTTTTGCTCATTTTGGATTAATTTAAATAAACTGAACATGGTTTTAAGTTCATCTCGGTCTCGTCACACCTCTCTCATGGGTGAACTTGACCTTTAACCCGAAAATTGAGTGTCGTTCTGTTCAGTCAATTTTTCCCCCTCATTCAATATCTTGTTTTAGTTAAAAAAATATTATTATAGCAAAATTGGTAATGAATTTAGCCTTATATTGTTTGAATAGTGCATTGTGGTTCAGCAAAGATAAATAAATATGATTTTCTTTGCAATGTATTGCCAGAGACAGTACTGACTTGTGAAAAGTAACAGCAATATCAATGATTTACCCGTTTGCCTACACTATCAAACTCTAAATAATGTACAAATTCATAAAGGAAAACGTGAACAAATATACAATAATGATGTTAAGATATAAAAAGACATCTACAGAAAACTCTTAAGAGACCATGGCCTACTTGTTAAGAAAATCTCTTTTTAGTCATATTTTTTGTCTTGAATCAAGAGATATAAGAGAATAATATACATATATCATATACATATTTCACAGTTCATTAGTAATATGCTTATACGAAATTAATTTGGTCACAATTCATTTATAAAATCTAAGTGTCATGACAACTGTTTAAGCATTCAGAAAAGTACAGTAGAGAAAATAATTATGTTTTACATCTTCTTGGTGCACGTGAAACATTTACTCTTGATGCAACACATGAAGTAAAAACTCTTTGGCGCACTGCTCTAATATTTAACCCATAGATTAGTGGGTTAAAAACAGGTGGAACTATAATTAATTCTAATGCCAAAAAATGACGCAGACTCTCTGGAATATCATTTGAACCATATCTGCTATACATTATATCAAATAACACAGCAAAGGTGAAATTTATCAGTAATAAAATGTGTGGCAGACACGTTTGCCAGAATTTCCTTCGGTTTTCTAAAGATGCTTTACATGCAGAGATCAGTTTAATATAGGACACTATGATGACAACTACAAAGCTAACAAATATGACAGCAACAATATATCCATAGACATTATTTACAAAAGATGATGCACAAGAAATTTTTACAACTGACCAGTTGTCACAATATAATTTATCTACATGATAAGCACAAAATGGCTTCAAATTAGATAACAGAGTGCCAGTGAACACAGAAATAGTGGGTACAATCAATGAAAACAGAATTAATTTCACACAAGTGAATTTAGTTAACTTGGAATGATAGTCTAAAGGTTTGCATATGGCTACATATCTATCATAAGACATCACTGTTAATATTGTAAACTCACACAGTAAAGAGCTGTAAATGACAAATATCTGCAGAGCACACATGTGAGAGGAGATCACATATGAATCCAATATTAAATCAGACAGAAATTTAGGGTAGAATCCTGTGGCTCCATAAACCCCATTTACACACAAATGAGACAAGAATATGAACATCGGTTCATGAAGTGCTTTCTCCATGATAATGACCATAACAAGACGAATATTAATTGACAATATAAGCACATATAAGGCAAGAAAGCAAATAAAATACACATGTCTATATGATTTTGATTCTTTGGGCACCATGAGAGTCAGTATCACAGGATAAGACATGTTATCCATCATGGTATGCATGATCCCTTAAATCAAATTAAGCAAAATGTAAATGCAATACAACTTGTGAAGTTTAGATAAACTTTTAAAACAGTTTACATCTCATTGGGCTTCAGCATCCACTGTCGGCTGAAGGAATGACAGCTAGTGAGTCTCTCACAAATTAACAGAATGTTGGGAGGATTGGTTGGTTTTTATTAGTATTTTATCATTAGGGATTTCTGTAAGAGATGTACTGAAATCTCTTGGGTTTAATTGTTAGCGCATGGGGAAAAAAACACGCATAAAACACATTTGATTTGTTATAAGTGAAAGCACAAATAAGCCTTCACCTTTTACATTAATTTAAAGTGCCCCTATCATGGATTTTAGAAAATTACCTTTCATGTAGTGTGTATAGCTCTAACTGAATGAAAACATCCTGCAAAGTTTTAAATCTGAAAGTGCACTGTATATAAAGTTATTGTCTTTCAAAAGTAAGAGTCGACTCTGAGTCAATGAAATTCATTGTTTTTCAAACGAGTCATAAGCCGTTTCGTCGTGACGTCAAGACCCGTTTGGCCTTCAGCACCCGTGCGTGCCCACTTGGAACCTGATTTCCTCGTGCATGCAATGTGTTCCGGGATCAACAACTCTGTTGATCCTGGAACAACATTCCAATCAACCAATAAGATTTGAGTAACAAGTTTACAGTTTATGTCAAGTTTAGGCTTATAACCAGGATTAGGTGCTTCTACATCAGTGTTATTCACCTATCACTTCACTCTGATTTTAGGGAAAACTGGGTAGGGTTTGGGTAGGGATATGGTTAGGATAACATTTTCAGGCAGGAAGGTTGTTCCATGCACGCTTAACACAATGGGCCCTATCATACAGCCGGCGCAATGAAGCGCCAGGTGCGATGCAAGGTTTTTTTTGCTAAGCATTGTCTCAATTCGCCTACTTATACTACGATGTACTCCCTAAAAGTATGTACTCTTTTTGTGAAAAAAAGTACAAAGTAGATACTTTTGAGTGTGTAGTAAATGACTACACAAGCTTTGGGACATAGCCTATACAATTGCAACTTTAACGGTTGCTCTCTGTTGCATCCTGTCACAGTACACTGGCCTGTCAATCATCTTGTCACAGTTAAAATCCTCCACATTTCATTTCATTTCATTTCCTCCTAGCATATCGGAGAGAAAAGCAGTTGCACGTTAATCTGCAGTACCGGTAGCCTGACTACGTCAGACTTCCTACTTCCGCTAATTTCATTTCGCTCCTGTAGTCAGTCTGAGATAGCAGCCTATCTTTCAGTTTTCCTCCGGCCTGAAAACAGCCGGGCCAATCAACGAACAGAGGGTGGGCTGAAAGCCGTGACGTAGTCGCTAAGTGCCGAGTTTAAGAGTAGGTCAGGGAAATCGAAAACGACCGCGGATATGGAGATGCGGATGCAATTCGCTCTGTTGTGGAGAATATTCCCGGCATTCGCAAACTGGAACAAGAAGAGTGTGTATTAAACATTTTGAATGGAGGTGATGTTGTGGCCCTACTCCCTTTGGGAAAAGTTTAATTTATGAACTATTACCGATCGTCAGCGAGAAACTGGGGAGCCTTTTGACAGGTCAGTGTCTCCTTTCTTTTCCAGGTCTTAAATACCGTAAAACTTCAAATTATAGCCCGGGCTTTTATTTGCCCAAATCGTTGAACTGCACCGGCTTGTATTTGAGACAGGCGTCTATAATTTAGTGTTGAGATGTTGTTCATTGAGATGTTTTTCCTAGAGTCTTTAATCTCTAAAAATCTCCAAATGCTCCACGTGAAACCGCGGTCTTCCGACCTTTTACTATATTGTCGATTGATTTTGATTAATATGCGCGAGGGAGAGAGAGTAAGACAGCGCTCGTGTTGTTTGAAGACGTGAGAGTGCGCGCGGGCGTGGCCGGGGCTCTCTCTCTCTCTCTCTCTCTCTCTCTCTCTCTCTCTCTCTCTCTCTCAGCAGTCATTCTATCACATCACTCACCGATCAAAAAAGTCGTTTACAGCCATGTTCACTCCAGTATTTCGCTCGCATCATTAAGTGTTTACAGCAGGTTTACAGTGGAAGTTCGATGCATGATGTCTGTGGTTCGATGCGGCTGTGTCGGCGCATAACATACGTCATAAATAAACTTATCTGATTGGCTTACGGGTAACCAATGATTTTAAACTTCAGAAATTGCCCCCTAGCGAGAGAGAAAACACTTCTCTATTATGCTATTCCAGACTCTGTCTACGAAGCAAAGTGAAGTAGCAGAGTCTGGTATTACCAGGCTACAGTACCGGGTCTTTCATGCAGAGAACACTCCTCATATCAATGCATAATGATGCATTTAAAAGTTAATGGTCAAACAGATTTTTATAAAAGTCAACAGTTTTGCAGATGAAATATAACACAGATGTATATTAAAGGAGCTGTATGTAAGAAATTTATTTCAATTAATCATAAATTATCCCTGATATGTCACTAGACATTAAGAAATCATGTTCATTTCAAATACTTATATCACTGACAACAGTAGTCCGGCCAGGATATTGTCACTTAAAAAGTGAAGTTGCAGCCCTCAACTGATGTTGATGTTGTCATGTTGTGTTTTGTTCTGAGCTCCACCCTCCACCGATCTACCAATCACGAAGTCAGTACTGTTGCTGCATTCAGGTTGCCAGGGGTGTATTCCAGAAAGCAGGTTATGTGACCCGGGTATGTTTAAGAGTAAGTAAGTGGATAACCTCAACTTTCGGTTCCAAAAACGGAGGTAACTTTCAGGGTATGTTAGTAGTCATAGCAACTCACTCTCTGAACTTAACCTGCTCCGGAGCAGGTTATGTTCCAGGGTTAGTTTGTTTCAGAGAGGTGACGGAGCATAGCGTGCCCTTTTGAAGACGATCCAGTGGATGGAAGCACACATAATACGAAATATTTTCCGCCGTGAGAGGGTGATACGACCACGTATCGATGTGTTTTCGTATATCCAAATGAATATTTGCGGGAGTGTTGCCGTTTTTCAAAAGAAAGGTTAATTTATTTAAGGAAGATTTTGAAACCATACCAACATAGCAAACGTGACACATCGCGGATTAGCGCTTAACACGGAGCACATTTTGTGCATTGCCCTTTGCTTATTTGCGACAGGGAATTTTTTTTTGTATACAATAGGCGATGCAGAGCATGTGGGAAAGGCAACTGTGTGTAGGGCTGTACGTACAGTATGCATTGCACTCAAACGGTTCCTACACACTTTTGTGGAGTTGCCTGGCCATAAACCACTGAGGGTCATTAAAGTTGAATTCCACAGAGTGGCGGGTTTGTCCGTTCTATGATATTCTATGACCAACACAGTCTCACACCCAAGGCGTCATCTTACTGACGCTTCTGACCATGCGTCAACATGCCGACGCACACACCCCCCCACAAACGTCAATATGAGACGCTCATCCTCGGGCGTCATCAAATGCCGCGCACCCTTTAGCGTCAGTTAGATGACGCTTCCGTTATGGGTAGGTTTAGGTCTGGGGTAGGGTTAGGATTAGACCACTAGGAGGCGCGTCTCATATTGACGCTTAAGGGGGGGTGTGTGCGTCGGCTTATTGACGCATGGTCAAAAATGGTCCATAGCGTCAGTTAGATGACGCCTTGGGTGTGAGACTGCGTTGCTATGACAGACCATTTTAGTTAAATAGCACTACTTAATCTATCCATACTGCATACAGTCACAATCATTTTACATGTTTCTAATTATAACTTTCAATTTCAGGGTTCCCAAATGTGATTGGGTTCATTGATGGAACCCACATTACCATTAAAGCTCCTTCAGTCAATGAAGGAGACTATGTTAATAGGAAATCAATCCATAGCATCAATGAGCAGGTGACAATAGATTTTTTGGGTGCTAAATGTTTGGGTGTTTAAACCATTAAATCACCCTCATTACTGGTCCCCACTTACTAGGTAATATGTGATGCAACCCACCTCATCACTAATGTTGAAGCCAAATGGCCAGGGTCTGTACATGATGCCAGAATGTTTAGAGAGTCATCATTGTGCCACAAATTTCAACAGGGTATTTTTTGCCTTACACAATTAATTTTATTTTTTTTATGCAATTATACACTTTAACTACCTATAGGACACTTCAATGGTTACTTGCTGGGGGACAGAGGGTCTGCCCTATATGATGACACCCTACCCTGAACCTGAGCCTGGACCACAGGCACAATTCAACCTGGCCCACAGCAGAACATGAGTCAAGGTGGAAATGACCATAGGCATCCTGAAGGCAAGGTTTCAGTGCCTGCATGGGCTCAGGGTCAGCCCAGAAAGGTCATGTGACATCACAGCTGCTTGTGTTGTTCTTCACAACATTGCCACACTAAGAGGTGAGAGGGCCTCCCTTCTCTTGATGAAGATGGCCAAGAGGAACCCCCAGTGAACCAAAGAGGGTATGAGACATGATTTGCCAAAATCACTTTAACAGTCAAGTGTTGGTCATTGTTTCTTTATTTCCTGTAACAAAAGACATTTGTATTTATTGCTTTAGATTTCATTCAACAACAAATGACAGATTAATGTTCACATACTGTTTCCCACCTTAAGCTGGTGCTCCAGCAATTAAATTTCAAGTCTGGCCTTTTTTAGGTTGAGCCTTTTCTCCTCCATTTGAAGCTGTTTAAGATCCATCTCCTGTGACTTTTTCTGATTTGCTTTTGAAGGTGGACCTTATACAGCTCTTTGGCAGGCAACTAGAAAGACAGAATAATTAAACATGACTGAAAAAGTGTGTAATACAAACACAGACCAAATATTTAAATGAGGAAGGAGAACTGCAGAACATTTCTTATACTGCTAAGATTCTGTGTGGAGGTAGATGGACCCTCATCTGTATTACAATCTCCTGCCATATTCTGTAAAATGACAATTTATTTATTCTCTTGTGTAAAAAAAGGGGGAATGCATTCTATGCATCATACCTCTATGGGCCTCCCCACATTTTCTGTTTCTGTCACAGCAGAAGTGGTCTCTTCATCGTCATCCTACAGTGAAAATAAGGAAGGATGCTTGGTCTAGCAAACAGAAGCCTAAAGACAATAATCATTTACAACTGTGACAGAGTGTGGTGTTGCAGGAGGATCCAATAATAATGTGGCCATCAGCAACTGCAAGATAATTAAACCAATAAGATAAGCATGCATATTCAATACTTAAACAAATACAACTAATAAAGAAGGACATCTAAAGTACTAGTAATAAGATTACAGTATACAGCATATGCAGTCAAAGCAGCATGCATACTGCACAAGTGAATCAATGACTAAAATGCATTCAAAATGCCTTTTTTTTTTAAATGGTGACATTGTTGATGATTTTCTTTATTAAAACACTGACAAAAACAGTGAAAACATCAATAAATCTTAAGTATTAATATGGTACACCTACATTTTACTAAGCCACTTGTCTTGGTAGCTGAGTCTGACGAACTGCCCCCTGGAACCCCTTCGCCCACAGGTCGCCCTTTATTAAGGGACAGTGCAGCTCCTCAGCTGGGGTGAGGGAAGGTGGAGGTGGACCCCCACCTGTTTTACGGTTACGGGCCTCAGCCTTCTTTCTATTGGCTACATAGAAAACTAAATTACATTAAATACTAAACATGGCTTCAGTAACAAGTTTAGTAAGTTTAGAAAATATTACTTTGCTGGAGAATGTTTTTGTTTTCCAATTATGTGCATTACTACTGTAATAGAAATGTATGGAGGCCAACAAATACTTGTCTATTTTTACTACATGCCCCAAAGAATTTTAGTGTCACAATGATTAAGGGGAAAATAGCCCATTTATAATTTTCTAAACTCACACATTTACACATTGTCCGTTATTTTTTGCCAAGCCAACGCTCTTTCTTTTGCTGATGCAGAAGTATTGTTTTTTTTATTATTTTTTTTTATAATGGGCTTATAGTCTTCATAAGCAAGCATTAAAACCTCCAACTCAGTTTCACGGAAGTATGTAGCTCGCTTTTTTCTCCCTTGGTTTCCATGGTGACTCCTGAAATCGGCGATCCATTGAAAATGTCTTTATGTACTCGCCGTGCTCGCGCATTAACGCTGGGTTACCAATAGGAGGTTGATTAAACTAACTCCTCACAGGTGTTTTGGAACCGACATACCCAGAGTAAGCAAGTTTGGGGTTAACCAACCAAGAGTTCAAGGTTTATCTGACGGTAAGTTAACCTTGCTTTCTGGAATACACCCCAGCTCTGCTCTAGTTCCCACAGCTGCAGCTAATAACGTGTCATAATCAGATCCTGCAGCCTATCTGGCAACCTCAAGTCAGTAATTTGAAAGTGATTGCAGTACCAGTGTTGGCCACAATCTTACATACTGCTCCTTTAAAGGTGCCCTAGAATGTGAAATTGAAATTATTTTGGCATAGTTAAATAACAAGAGTTCAGTACATGGACATGACATACAGTGGTTCTCAAACACCATTGTTTTCTCTGTTTACTTAAATCTCGTTTTTGAAAAACACCCCTGAAAAACAGGCGAATCTCAACATAATACAGACTATGACGCAATAGTCGGGATCAGTACGACTCCAAAAATGTGCATATGCCAGCCCATGTTCAATGACTGGCGGAACTGCGCAGCCGAAGCATGGCAGTTGTTCAGTGTTTGGATGTACAAATGAACACAAAGGTATTTAGTTCCTTCATCCGAGCCTCTGAAGAAACAATGGGTTAATTTTATTTTCTCTGGAAATTTCCAAACATTTCACAGAAGACGCGACGAGACTGTTTCCTCAACTTGGGCCAATACAGAGCTGGCCTCGATCGATCGAGCTACCAAGCAACACTTTCTGAATGTGTAATTGTTCAAGTTCAGACAGGTAATCTTTCTCTCAAAATCGTTCAATACTGTATTTACATCATCGTGTTTGCATTGGTGAAAGCATTAGAGAGAGTGCAGAAACTGCGTTGCAATGATAATGATATGCAATGATATTCTCGCGATCAACATACTGGCATGTTTGCTCAATGCTCATCATCAGGGCATCTAAATACTTTAAAAACATCGCACGATTCGTTAATCTCGATAGCTGTAATAGTAAAAACGTATAATGTCTGTTGTAAAAGTATTCGAGATACTTTTAGAGTTTCACATGTAATACTAGCTATTTCATATGCAATCATGTCAGCCAATCACAGCAGCCGGTTACACACAGCAGACACGCCCCTCCAAACGCGTTTGGGCTCAGGGCTAAAATCATGGCTAGGAAAAATGCCTTTTATTTCTAAATTATGACTATTTTTTATCTAAAAAACATACTAACATTATAAGGGCAACCCAGAAAACATTATACAATAAAAATAAAAACCATTCTAGGGCACCTTTAATATTTTTTTTGTATCAGGTTAAACTTTGATTAGTCACTCAAAGCTTTATCTAAACTTCCCACAGTCGGTTGCGCATCATTAGCAGTAAATTGACTGCATGTAACATCACTTGATGGAAAATGGCAATTACATTTAAGCATTTGGCAGACTCTATCCAAAGTGACTTTTGTTGCATTCCAGGGTAGACATTTAATCAGTTCATGCATTTCCATGGGAATTTAACCCAAGACTTATTGTTTTGTGGTTTGAGTCACTCAAATCACAATCAAATGCACACAATCAAATGAAAGAGATAGACCTATATGAATATATTGTATAGGCTACATAACGCTTATCGCACAAGTTTTACCGCAGTGGAAATTGTAAAGTTTATATGCAGTCATACGTTTATCAAGCAAAAGTTATTTTCTTTTATTGACATAAATCAAAAACTTAATTTGGGAACACATTCAAGACAGGGTTTAAAAGAAAATTAATATTCAATCATATTCAGAAATATTACCCATTTGACTGCACTGACAGATGAGAAACAAAACTTGAAGTTAAAGCAATAGAAGACCAAGGTGGAAACAACAAATATGAATCTGTGAGGAAGTCACTGGCAAAAAGTTTGACAAGCTCCTATTTTTGTTTATCTCACCATTTTAAGACACTATTGAGGGCACATGAGAATAAAGAGACAATGCAATAACCTCTCTTATAGACCCAGAGATAATTATCAATCTAAGTTGGATAAATGTCTCCTGAGACATATTCTCTGTCTGGCTGTTCATGGTGATGCCTGTCAGGTCAGTATTTTTTAAAAATATTATGATTTTAAAATATAGATATATATTGTAGGCTATAAAATTATGTAGTATGACTCATATTCATGTTTATACATACAGTACTACATAAATAAAACAAAATATTTAGGATGTCTAGGTACCTGTAAAGAACTCTGGGCTGAAAGCAAAACAACTTTGTATCACATAATACAGTTACATCTTAGATTAATTAAAAAAACATTTAAACAGATAAAGGCACGTGAATACAAGGTATCTGCAGTATTCCAGTATTCATTGCCAAAAACTTTCCAAAAAAAAAAAAAAAAAACGAGAGGAGAGGAGAATAAAGAAAGGTGCAATAACTTTGCCTAGAGGCCGAGGTAATTTATCTTACGTTAATTTAATATAATTTAATATATCATTATATATATATAATATATATATTTTTATTTTTTGTTGAGATAATACAACACAGTAAACACAGAAAAAAATTTATTTGGATTTTTTCAAGAAATTTATGCATGATTTCAAGACTCTGTTGCGGACTTCTTTGAGTTTTAAGCCATAGATTACAGGATTAAAAAGAGGCGGCACAATAATTATTTCTAAAGCTAAAAAATTTCGCAGGTCATCTGGGAAATTGGTTGAGCCATATCTGTTGTACATTGTGTCAAAAAGTATTGCAACACTGAAATTTACTAATGAAAGTACATGAGGCAAACATGTCTGCCAAAATTTCTTTCTGCACTCTAATGATGCTTTACATGCAATGACAAGTTTTATATATGATACAATAATTACAGCAAAAATGCAACAATAAAATGAAATGCTTATTAGTCCATAAACATTATTGGTGACTGTTGATTCACACGAGAGCTTTACCATTGACCAGTTGTCACAGTACAATTTATCAATGTGATTTTTACATAATACCAGCTTATTTGATAGGAGCAGGGCAATGAGTGTTGAAATTAATGGCACAGTCCAACAGAAGAAAAGTAACACGATACAAGAAAATGTGTTCATCTTTGAGTGATAGTCTAAAGGTCGACATATGGCCACATGTCTGTCATATGCCATCACTGCTAATGTTGAATATTCACATTTAACTGAACTGTATATAACAAAGGATTGAAGAGCACACATGTAAGAAGGAATTACATATGAATCCAGCATTAAATCATGTAGGAATTTAGGATAAAATCCAGTGGCTCCATATATTCCATTTAAACACAGATTACACAAAAAAATGTACATTGGTTCATGAAGGGCTCTCTCCAAGACAATAACCACACAAAGGAAAATGTTCAAAAACAATATTAGACAATAAAAAAAGAACAAGCATGTGAAATATATATGTCTATATGATTTAGAGCCTTTTGGTTCCATCAGGGTGTAGGTTACAAAATCAGTTATATTATCCATTATCTCTGTATGTTACCGCAAAATATTAATTTGTCCCTATAAACAATTAATTGACATTTAATTATTTATAATCACAAATATTTTGCAATTAAAAAGAACAATTATATCTCAAGTAACTTGATGCCTTTCATCAGGCCTAAAAATATAGCACAAATCTGCTAATACCAGTCAACTATTAACATGCCAGAGTCATCATCTTGCATGTTCACAACCATGAAGAGGCTCTGAAGGCAACTGACATGCTTATAAATACCCTTTTTCCCACAGCAAATTCTCTGAGAGACTCGAGCATATACACCTCTGGGATTAATGTAGAAACTGTTAGTCATAAAGATGTGCTTTTCAATATAAATTCATATTTTAAATTTCTCACCGTATATAGTAAGAAATGTAGAAGTGAACAGTCTGGAAATGTACACTGAAGACTTTGACAAAAGGAATAAACAGTTCAACAAACTGTTCGATGAAATTGTATGTATTTGTCATTCAATCCATTTGTAGTTAATAAATATTGAAAAAGAAACAGTGTATCTTTTCATTTAGTGATATTGCTTATTATTATTATTAGTAGTAGTAGTAGTAGTTTTAATTCAATTGATTATAATTATAATTAATTGTAAGATTTCATTTTATTTAGGGTTAATTACACTCACCTAAAGGATTATTAGGAACACCTGTTCAATTTCTCATTAATGCAATTATCCAATCAACCAATCACATGGCAGTTGCTTCAATGCATTTAGGGGTGTGGTCCTGGTCAAGACAATCTCCTGAACTCCAAACTGAATGTCAGAATGGGAAAGAAAGGTGATTTAAGCAATTTTGAGTGTGGCATGGTTGTTGGTGCCAGAGGATTGTCTGAGTATTTCACAATCTGCTCAGTTACTGGGATTTTCACACACAACCATTTCTAGGGTTTACAAAGAATGGTGTGAAAAGGGAAAAACATCCAGTATGCGGCAGTCCTGTGGGCGAAAATGCCTTGTTGATGCTAGAGGTCAGAGGAGAATGGGCCGACTGATTCAAGCTGATAGAAGAGCAACTTTGACTGAAATAACCACTCGTTACAACCGAGGTATGCAGCAAAGCATTTGTGAAGCCACAACATGCACAACCTTGAGGCGGATGGGCTACAACAGCAGAAGACCCCACCGGGTACCACTCATCTCCACTACAAATAGGAAAAAGAGGCTACAATTTGCAAGAGCTCACCAAAATTGGACAGTTGAAGACTGGAAAAATGTTGCCTGGTCTGATGAGTCTCGATTTCTGTTGAGACATTCAGATGGTAGAGTCAGAATTTGGCGTAAACAGAATGAAAACATGGATCCATCTTGCCCTGGATGTGCATCCCACAAATCTCCATCAACTGCAAGATGCTATCCTATCAATATGGGCCAACATTTCTAAAGAATGCTTTCAGCACCTTGTTGAATCAATGCCACATAGAATTAAGGCAGTTCTGAAGGCGAAAGGGGGTCAAACACAGTATTAGTATGGTGTTCCTAATAATCCTTTAGGTGATTATATTTTTTGTCTTTGGGTATCTACAATCTTTAAAAACACAATCATAATTGAGTCTGGTTTTCATCCTCTATGCTGAAATCTCTCCACTGTGTGTGTTAGAAACCTCCCTTAGGTGGAGGTAACTGTATTTAATGCCTGATCAATAGTTACTGCGAACCTGATACTACTACTACTAATAATAACAATAACAACAACAACAGAACACATTACATAATTGTTGTTATTAATTGAAACATCTGGACATTTAACACTTCTTTAATAAGATTACAGATTGATCTGAATAAACAGGGTATGTGGAACTTTGGTGTTGCAGACAGCAGGCTATCGGGTAGCTGTATTTTGTGTGAACGGTATAAATCATAATGTGATTTTGTAGGAATTGTAATCAAGAAGAGTACCAATTACAATATCTTTACATAAAGGACCCAATCATGGAACAATGCACAGTACAAGCGCAGGGTTGAGCTTCTTGAGTCTGTTCAGTAAGGAGCGTTTTGAATGGTGGATTAAAAGCTCACTGTATTGGCTAAACAGGACATACTCCAAAAAAACATATTTAAGATTCTTAAAGGAGCTGTATGTAAGAAATGAATTTCAATTATTCATAAAATGGCCCTGATATGTCACTAGACATTAAGAAATCATGTTCATTTCAAATACTTATATCACTGACAACAGTTGTCCGGCCAGGATATTGTCATTTAAAAAGTGAAGTTGCAGCCCTCAACTGATGTTGATGTTGTCATGTTGTGTTTTGGTCTGATGCTCCACACCCCACCGATCTACCAATCACGAAGTCAGTAGTGTTGCGGCATCCGGGTTGCCAGCTCTGCTCTAGTTACCACAGCTGCAGCTACAAACGTGTCGGATAAAAACATTTTTGGATCCTGCAGCCTATCTGGCAACCTCGAGTCAGGGGGAGGGGGAGGGGATACACTGCTCTACAGTAATTTGAAAGTGATTGCAGTACCAGTTTTGGCCACAATCTTATATACGGCTCCTTTAAAGCTACACTGTGTAATTTTTTAAGTTGATTCTTAGCATTCTTTCAAAATGATATGTGCTCATTAATGTGTAATTACTTCAACCAACTAATCAAGTATTCTCGTAAGCGTAGAATCTACCATTTATACAAGCGAGCCGCTCGAATGGCGGCAGCCATGTTGCGCATCCATCTTGAAAATACATTAGCCAAAGAGGGACATACCTGGATATTCAAGCTTCGCCTTTCGAGTTTTTACACTCAGTGGCACCGTGACGAATGCAAGGGGGAGATTACTTGCGACTGCCATCAGATTTGAAATAATACGGCCACCGTATGAGTTAAAACGCCCTCGGATTGGGAGGGGCTAGAAAGTAATATTCAGTTGGTTGTCATATACAATTTCACCACTAGATGAGAGAAAATCCCACACAGTGTAGCTTTAACCAGGAAGGTCTCAAAAATACTGCACACATATTCAAAGCAGTTCACACACGTGTGATCATTTGCAAATGCAGATTCAATGATCCATAAATACATGTAACATAATTCATAAATGTGTGATGGAAATTAATTAAAGAACTTGATATATACATATTAACATTATAAATGTATTTAAGATGCATTTGTGTGAACATTTGGGGAAATATTTATGCATTTACGTGTATTTAATTGTGTTTTGAATTTACGAATCGGATTTTGTAAATGTGAATTGTGCTGTGCATTTTTTTTGTAAATGTATTATTTTTGAGGCTGATCTGGCTCCATAAGGTTTTGTTCCTTTTTGCCTGTGTGACCTAGTTTCCTACATTTACACAACAACAATATGATTCAATATGGAACAATAATTCCTTTGAGTTTTCCGCATACAGACGGCACAATTGTCAAAACCATCCCGATTCACACAAATCCGCGAAAGCGACTAAAAATCCTGTATTCTACTGCCAGGCCATTAGATGGCGATGAAACACTATAGACTGAACACGCAATATGCATATTCGTCTTTAGAGATTTGCAGAGGTTTTTGTTGTCTACACAGAGACCATTTTCAAAAACTTGCATTGTGTTATCCTATTCAAATCAATGTGATAAACAAGTTAGGTCTAAAGTCATCTGAAAGTAGGCTAATCAAAAGTAGTCTAATTATATTACCTTAAACGTGTAATGTAATGGATTATGTTGCTATCTACAATTTTTGACAGTTTGTAGATACAATTTGTCAGTAATCTACCCAGCACTGCATATAAGAAACTTTTTAGGAAATCCCTTATATGGACAAAGGCATCCAGCTGTCACATCTGTGTTGTGATTTTGTTTCAAGTTTAATTTTCATGTCTTTTATTTAGTTATTCTCACAGTCATGTTTCCTGGTTCCTTGTCATATGATTCCTTGCCCTCATGTGATCATGTCTTGTGTCATGTCTCACAAACTACTCTCTGTTCCATTTTTGGAGCCAAGCATTTTTCACAAAGATTCTGCCCCGCAATCATCTTTTGTGGGTAAAGAGAGCCAGGAAGAAGTAAAGAGAGCCAGGAAATGCGGTCGTTACTTGGCCCTAGCTGACAGTTACAATCACTGACTACGTGTACATGTGATTGTGCACCAGTAATGCAATTATTTCTAAACTATTTCTAGTAAGGTCTTAAGTAAGATGTTTAGTTACATGACACAAGCAGAACTTCACTCAATTTTCATTATTCGCTAATAAGTATAGTTATACCTCTTTCAGATAGGCAGATTACCGGCCATTGTTATAATATTCTTGCATCAAATTCAAAATACATTTTTATGTATGTGGGCCTACTGGATATTATTCAGCGGCGTGATGAACTTCGCAATGCTGGGTTCTTCGCGCCGTCTGGATGAAGATACGGCGAAAAGACTGAGCAGCGAGTTGTGTTAACAGAGGTTTTGGAGACGAGAAAACTTCAGAATAATGTCATGGAGTTAATTTACGAAGTTCAGACAGGACCACTTTGGCAAGTTACTTGAGTTTATTAAACACAATTTATCTTTGGTGGTATGGTTCCTTATGGGGGTTCTATGGGGGTTCTTGCTCCATGATTAATGGCATGCTTTAGCATTAACCCCTCAAACATGATGAGAGGTAATAACTTGCCCGAAGAAGAACCCCCCAAACCATATCTATGTTCCGTTCCTGCAAAAGAGAAAAGACAATGTTATTGAAGATAGCTTAATTTGTACTTATGGCTAGCAGAGGGGTATTCTCCCTCTAAAAGGAAGAGAATGGCAGGCCCCTCTTTTCCTTTAAGTAGCCTGGGGTGTTATCTTATATAGCAACAACATTGCTCAAAAAGTGTATCACCGCCTTTAGCATGTTGCCCTATACCCACATGACCTAATTAAGTATGTTGCCCCGTCGCAACAAGCATGTTGTCAATACCCGAATTGCTTAAGTGGTAAACGTGCATGACATGCCATCTGGAATGAAGAGTGAGATTGAGATTTCAAAACGAAACAGCTGCTTGTTTGTGGTTTCTATATCTGCCGTCCGGTTGCAGTTCTTTTAAGTTATGAATGCTACCACCTGCTGGTGTTGACGGTTATTCCTCTTATGTAGGACCATTAGGACCAATAGCAACTACAGCTTTTAGAGCGAGCAGTTTTCTATAGCAATCAGATAGCCTTTAGAACAAAATGTGTTTTTCAAAAAACTTATTTAGATGGCCTTTAAACGAGCATGTTTCTGATGCCAACCAGATGGCTTTAAGAACAGCATGTTTCAATACATATAAGGTGAGTTCACCCAAAAATTAAAATTCTGACAGTAACTCACCCTCATGTTGTTCCAACCCCGTAAGACTTTCGTTCATCTTCGGACACAAATTAAGATATTTTTGATGAAATCTGAGAGCTGGCTCACTCCAGGCTGCAAGGTAATAGAGATCTGCCGGCCCAGAAAAGTTAGTAAAGACATCGTTAAAATAGTCCAAGTGACTACAGTGGCTCAACCTTAAGTTTATCAAGCGACGAGAATACCCCCCCCCCCCCCCATTTTTATATATCATCACTAGCATAGTCACATTCAGGGTTTTAAGTCCTTTGGCAAATAAATAAAAATAAAATTAAGGTTCAACACTTCACTGAGAACATAATTATCCATGAAAATGAACTAAAATGAGTAACTACTACAGTAAGTGACCATGGATTGTAGTTATTATTACTCTTTGAAAGTGGTTACAGGGCTTTGACCTGCATTCTTTTAGAAAAAGAACATGATATGCTCTTTTGATATAAGATACATGATATAAGATATAAGATGATCTAAGAACATCAATTTACCATAATGTTTCACTCATTTACAAGTCTGTCTGTAGTTTTTCCTAATGCATGACTGTTTCTCAGCAATGTAAACAAATCCTTTGCTACTTCATCCTTCAATTGAATTCAATCAAATACAATCCTTCATTGCACATGCATTGAACAATAGAATGAGAATGAAACAATAATATGAATATGTGTATTATTTATTGTTTTCTGATAATAACAAAATATTTCAAGATTCTTTTGCGTACTTCTTGGAGTTTTAATCCATAGATTACTGGATTGATAAGAGGTGGCACAATAAGCATCTCTAGAGCCAGAAAATTCCGCAGATACTCTGAGACATCACTTGAGCCATATCTGCTGTACATGGAATCAAAAAACACAGCAACAACATAATTTAACACTGTAAACATATGAGGCACACATGTCTGCCAGAATTTCCTTCTGCACTCTAATGATGCTTTACATGCAATGAGAAGTTTAATGTAGGACAAAATAATGAAAAGACACATGCAAGAATAAAATGAAATTACAAAAATTCCATAAATATTATTGATGAGAGTTGATTCACATGAAAGTTTTACCATAGACCAGTTGTCACAGTACAATTTATCAATGTGATATTTACACAATTTCAGCCTATTTGACAACACAAGACAAATGATCATGTAAACTAAGGGTAGGATCCAACAGAAGGCAAGTAATATGCAGCATGAAAATCTGTTCAGTTTTATATGATAGTCTAAAGGTTGACATATGGCCACATGTCTGTCATATGCCATCACTGTTACTGTAGCACAGTCACACATAACGGAACTGTAGATCACAAAAGCTTGAAATGCACACATGTAAGAAGGAATTACATATGAATCCAGCATTAAATCATGTAGGAATTTAGGATAAAATCCTGCAGCTCCATATATATCATTTACACACAGATTACACAGAAAAATGTACATTGGTTCATGCAGAGCTCTCTCCAAAACAATAACAACACTGACCCAAGTGTTCACAAAAAGTATCATAATATAGAGCACCAAAAAGCATGTGAAATATATATGTCTGAATGATTTTGAGTCTTTTGGTTCCATCAGGGTATAAAAGGTCATATTATCCATGTTCTATTGATGTAACACAATTTTAAAATGAATTGTAATTTGATTCCTTGATTCCTTACATTCACCAACTGACAAAAAAAAAAAAAAAAGTTATATAAAATAAATGAGCATCATAAAAGAAAATAATTCACACAAAAGACAAAAAAATATTTTTAAGACAATTGTTTATAAAACCATTTAACCATTACCTTACGTCAAAAATCAAATCTTGCAGTATATGGTCTCATTCAAGATCTGTAGTAGGCTGGAATGACCCCTGGCATGCCTATAAATAACGTTTGCTAATGGCAACATGTCTGTGAGTATCTAGCAAATAAACCCAAGGGGTTATTCTAAAAACTTAGTTGGTCTTTCACATGTTTCTTTTCAATTGCAAGTTTTTTTTAAATCTCACAATTGTGACTTTTTTCCCCACAATTCTGAGTTTATTATTTATACTATGTAAGCTTGTTTCTGCCATGGAATAAAATAAATAAAAATAAACTCGAGATTTGGACTAATTTGCGATTCTGACTTTATAATTTACAATTGTGAGTTTATATCTTACAATTCTGAGAAAAGGTCATTTTCTTCTCAGAATTGTAAGATATAAACTCACAATTGCGTGTTATAAAGTTTGAATTACAAGATAAAAAATGTGAAACAAGCTTCCTGTCACAATTCTAGTCTTGTGGTCCCTTGCTGTGTAAAGGACTTTTATGTTGAAGTGTATCATAGGAATGTATTTTATGTTCCTATCTTGTTTCTGTGTTCACTTCCTGTGTTTAGTTCCTGTTTTCCATTGTTACATTGGATGCTTCTCAATATTAAAATTGATGCTTCCTCGTTTCCGCGCTCCTCCAGAGATTGTCTTATTATAGGGAGATGAGAGGGTCAACGGCGTTATATGGTGTTATATGGCTAGTAAAGGTACAGGGGCCCTATTTTAACGATCTAAGCACATGATCTAAAGCGCACAGTGCAAGTGCACTTAGGGTGTGTCCGAATCCACTTTTGCTAGTTTAATGACGGTAAAAATTAACCTGTCGCGACATTCCCTTATCTGCCTTCTCTTATAAAATAACCTTTTTATCAACCCAGCCGGCACACGACCGACCTTCAACGTTGAAATATGGTTGAAATAATGTCAGTTGTTGTTTCAACGTTGAAACAGCGTTGATATAACGTTTAATGCTAAATGGTTGAAAACCAACCGGTACATGACCAACCTTCAACGTTGAAATATGGTTGAAATAATGACGGTTGTTGTTTCAACGTTGAAACAACGTTGAAATAACGTTTAATGCTAAATGGTTGAAAAAGGTTAACAAAAACACTTATAAATCAACGTTGAAATTTTTACAAGATCTGTACGTTGAAACAACGCAATGTTTTCAACAACATACAACAGAAATATCTGCCTTTTAACGTATCATTATGATAATTAATTAGCATTTAATGATTTTTTGACCATAACAGCTCTTCAGTGTATGTTAAAATATAATTATTATCATTATTAACAATACTAGTTTCACCTTCAAGAGAGCAGTGCAGCAGAAACCTTTTGCTTGTGAATTTGTGTGAATTTACAATTTTGTCTGCATGCCTAACATTACATTATTACATTTGTATATTGTATTCATACACTGTCATTTCATTTGACCAATTAATTAAATAATAATACAGACTGCAAATAAAACTTAATACACCGCAATGTTAACTCGCGCAAACTTATTGGTTGTTTCGCATTTTTACTTTGAGCATGATTGGTCAATATGTCTGTCTTCCAGGAAACTGTCCAATGAGAATTTGCGCGGCTCTGCGCGCCTATTTTAAGTTTGAAAATACGTCCGTTACTCTCGGTCGGTGAGCAGCTTCTACTGCTTGCGTTGATTACTCGGTCAGACCTGGATTATTTTATATCTGCCTGTTGAATTCTTACATTTTGAGCGAATTTGAGTATATGTCAATGAAGAACAAAAGCTGGAATGTGAACAGAGGAATACTGGTGATATCAGGTAAGAAAACATTTTCAGTCCTTAACAGTCTAACGTTAACGTTTAGGGACACGGGTAACGTTAACTTAACGGTCATAGGCTTACGTTACTGCAACCTCATAAATAAGTTATCTCTGTGTGTGTTTTTGTACTGCTTCGCCATTAGCGTAGCGATATTAGCACGTATTTCAATGTAACGTTAGTAAGTTACCATCTGACATTGCTGTGTTTTGTTGTTGGTAACGTTATATATTTAATGTTGTCAACTAAAGAATGAGTAACGTTAACAGTTAAAGGTGCATTGCGCAACTTTTTATGTTAAAAATACCTGTTTTTCTTCCTATACATGCTTAAAGAACTGCCTGATGGGCTGAATGAGCCCTTCTCTGCTCACTGAGATTCAGGGCCGGCGCCACGGGGGGGCGTGAGGGGGCGACGCCCCCTCAACGCGACTCTCCCGCCCCCTCAGATCACCATGAATGTAAACGGGATTTTACTGATAAAATATGCTATTTAAAAATCCCATTTTGGCAATTACATTTTCTTATTTTTGTGAATATTAAGCTAAATTAAAAATATTTTAGTTAACCCTTTCACACGTAAGTTTAAAAAATTCCATTTGACCCCCCAGCGTGAGTTTTTAAAGGCGATCGTTATTTAGAAGCTGTCCCTTTAATGTTTCCATGGTGACGCGTCATTGCTTGTCACGTGACAGAGCGCAACCACAACACAGCGCTGAATGAATGATGATCTGCTTTTATGTCATTTTTCCTTTTTTATTCAAAATATTCACAAATGTATTAGCTATAGCATGAAACACTGATATTCCGATTGTCAAATATGTGTAAGTGGATGTGTTTTGTTGTTTAAACACCTTTATAACGATCGCGTTAGTTGAGCTGTATGTGCGATGGGCGGTGCCATGTTGGTTTGTGCCACAGTTCAGAGAGTCGGATCTGTTGGATTTACAGCACGTCAATTTCTCCACTAATCACGAAATACATGAAAGTAAGTGGCCGGTGAATTTGATTTAAAAAACAACACATTTCAGCACTATAACGACTCTAATTTGACAAACGAACAAAATTAATGCTCTGCTAGTTAACTGAAGATGTTTTATTAATTTGTATTGGTACATCCGTGCCGCGAAGATGTTTTAAAGTGGTGGGGACAATATCGACCCTGGCAAAAAAGTGGTGACGTGCGTTAATGTGAACGCCCTCTCTCGGTATTTCAGACGCCCCCTCATCAGCGCTCGGCTGGCGCCGGCCCTGCTGAGATTGCCTCTATAATCCTGTACAGTAAAATATATAAGAGGGATTCGGGCTCGAATCTGAGCCTGGGCGTGACGTCATGCGCGTTCACGCTCATCAGGCTGTCTCGCAAGTTTGTGTATAAGCCGCCATTCTCCGCATCAGCGAAGACAACTCGTGCGTCAAAAGTAGAGGATGGATTCAAAGAGACCGGCTTGTAGTCCATTCCAAACCCCAACGCAAACTCCACGTAAAGTCAAGAAAAGAAAAATTTTGTCTAGTGCCACCAAAAGGGCCAAATTGGAGTCAGACAAGCGTCGGAGTAAGACGAGAGTGAACCTCGGCAAGGCATTCAACAAATGGAGAGATCTCCGGTCTGCTCTTGGTCTCAAACGGGATCCTGCTGTCACTGCTATCCTCAGTGCTTCTCTCCACAGTAACATCAAATTGGTCAGAGCTCGTATTCTATCAAAACGAGGAAAACGTAAAATATCTTGGTATTGTGATAAAATACATGTTTTATTCTGAACATTGCAGGAAGGGAAATATTTTTACTTTACTCATACTGTTTAGTAGACTAACTATTTACTAAATAAAGTATTGACACATTTCACATTTATGTTTGTCAGTGTGTATTGTTCCTGTCAAAACATCTACTAAATACATCAGCACTACATGTAGTTTAGTGATTACCAAAACAGTTCAAGATTCTTGTGTGATATAACATGTTGAAAAATATGACCGATAATTAGACACAAATTTTGAATAAATTCTAACAGAAAAAGGATGTATTGTTATTGGAATATTCTACTTAGCAGATCAATAAAACAGGCTGAACCCCGCAAGTCTTCGGCGGCTTAGCCTGTTGGGCTTTTATGAAAACGTCATGGTGACATTTGATTGTTTATTACCTTGAGACATTTGAGTGAACGTTGTTGACCAACCGTGTACGGTATGATTATTATTTTGAGCTATTGCGAAGTAATCAATTATATTGTTCATGAACGTGTTTTCATAACAATACAATCATAGGTGGATACAGTAAACACATAAACAAAGTTTTCTACTACCCCTGTTTTCCCCTCACACATAAGAGTAATTTACTCAAATGTCTTTCCTTCCATATATTTGAAATGACTTGCAGATTTATAACTTTATTACCTCTGAAGACATTTTGGCTGTACTACAAAGATCTGTGCGGCAGATGCTCCTTTAGTTATGAACAGCTCGTGCTCGTGCATGCGTGCGTGTGCGTGTGGTCTATGAGCGTGCACAACTCTGGTTGCAGTTGCGCTTGTCGCCAGAGGGGGCGTAGTTCTGCAAAAACTCTGAAACCTGCGTTTTGCACCTTTAACGTTAATGTGATAAAACCGTCATTTATTCGTTAGAAGTACATAACTTATTCAAACACTGATAACGATATTGAAAATAATTTTGTTTAATTTTTTTTCTAGATCAAGCATTGGAATAAGATTTTTATCGGGGGAGAACACCCAATGACCAATTCACCAACTAAAGTAAGTCAATTTTACCCACTGTTCGAAAACCTACACTGAGATTAATATATAGGGATGTTCGCCGGAGTCAAATGTGACGTCACGATATGGGCGTGGCCGCGAACTGGTTGGCAGAAAGAACCAAACACAATGCAGATGGCCGGTGAAGAGAATGAAGATGAAATTATCTAGTCGTGCATTGTGTACGTAATTTGATTTTTTTTGATCCAGCCACTTTTTATTTGACCCTTTTGTCTTGTTTCAGCCCCAAACCCCATCTCTGCAATACAAATTAATAAAGGCTGGTTTGGTTTCTAAAGTACTTCTTCCAGCCTCCATATTAATGTTCATGGGTAGCCTGAATGGGTTCTGTTCAGACCTTAACATTAAGTATTTTACTGTAAGGTGTCAACAAGATTCAACAAGACATTTTCACCTGGCTATACACAATGTTTAGATCTGTTTAGGTATTTATGCAAATTAGCACATACGTAATTAGATTATGCACCGTTTGTCTATGTTAACAAATGTTAATAATGTTAATAACTGTTAACAACAAATGTTAATAATGTTAATAACAAACAATTTCAAAAAAACTTGTAATAAATTTTTTGTTTGTCTTGATGTAATCAACTCAGTAGCCTACTTATCATGGTGATATCTGGGTTTAAATGTGTACCCTATTCTAGACGCCTAATTGCAGAAATCCACAGCTATCTTCTTGATTCAAGCTGTTTAGGTACGCGGTAGAAGGTTACCCTTATCGAACCTGTTAACAAAGCCGATCTCACAGCACGATACAACCATTTGTCTTCTGTCATTTGTCTTACTTTTCTTTTTGCCAACCAGAGCGCATCGTGACGTCACGGCGAAGATCCCTATAGTATTAAGTATGATTTTCATCTTCAAAGTAAGACATTTAACGTTACAGATAGAAAGTCTGAGTAACTTTTTGTCCTTTTGTCTGTCTTCTGCTGAAGTGGCGCACTGAAAGGGGATTCATGTCACCTTCATCAGTTCTTTCTTTAATTACTGGAAACCATTAAGAGGAAGACCCTCAGATGTGTCAGGATAAATGCGGCTGCAGGTAAAATTATTTGATGGTTTGATTTGTGTACCAAACTGATTTTTTTTGGTGTGCTTCCCTTGCTATGATACACATTTCTGATGTGATTGCCATGCTTTAAGTGTATGTTTACATTTTTAATCATGTAATAACTAACAGTCTCAAAGATGACATTACTCTGTTCATGTTGTGTGAATGTTATAATGGCAAACGTTTTTACAATTTAAATCAATTTTAAAATTGTTTAAAGGAATAGTAAAAAAAATATATATATATATATATATTGCTTTTTAAGGACTTTTTATTGAAAAATTTCTTCTTTCCCCCCCTTCAGATTTGCCAAGGATCCAGCTGATTACTGGTAATTTGGTGGAGGATTATTCTTTAGCTGCTACATTGCACTATCACTTCTGGTACGGATTCATTGACCTTTTTGTGTTATTTTTATTTTATTTTACTAAATTACTTTTAATTAGTGCAATGTATGGTTAGGATTCTGAATTAAAACAGTGTAATGTTTCTCCACAAATATGATCAGAAATATACGGAGCCTCCCAGGGGTCAGGCAAAAATTGTTGAAACAATATAAACCTGCATTGAAAGATAGAAGTCAAAGAGCAACAGACCACAGCCCTCTCAGCTCAACGCCACAATTTGTTGATTTCTTCATCTGTTTAAAGGATGAAATCATGACCTTATGATTATAGTAACCGTAACTGACACATGAGTAATATTAAATTTTTTACAATTCCACCTTGGGGCTCTGAAGAATTGCTTGTGTAAATTTTCATCTGAATACATCAAATATGTGTTTAGCATGGATAGTGTTGTATTTGTTTTCTAACCTGACTCTAATTGAACTGATAAGTGAAAATCTTGTTCATGTCTTATTTTGTATTCATTTAAAATGCTTTTATTTATACAGGATAGTACAGACAGCGGGCAAGAAGTGAAGAGGGAGAGATGGCATCAGACTGGACCTCGAGCTGGGACCCTGTCGGAGCACTGCACTTACATTTTATTGAGAATTTAAAAACTTTTGTACTGTACATTTTAAATATTAAATGTTTAATTTAAGGGTTACTGTAGTTGAACAAAAACTATCTTTAAATATCCCATTTAGATTTCTACTTCTACAGGTTTTTAACATTACTTCGAAACCGCTGCAATTTAAAGTTTGAGATGTTTTTCATCTGTTTTAGAAAGTATTTTTAGACTTGTTTTTTCAGAATAAAACTTTTTACAATTTGAGCATTTGTTAATTCTTTTTTAAATGTTTAATTAAGCTGCTGCAAGTAATTTGAAAGTTAACAATTTTTTTGTGTAACGTTACAGTTAATCACAAATTCAGTCAGCATTGTCATGACTATGTTCCAACTGCAAACTAGGTTGTAATTGAATGTACAATTGTATTATCCCATGATGAAAGGTAAGACGGTTGATTCAGCTTGCAAAACCGAAGCATAATTCAAAATTGGTTCAATGTCGACATACAACCTTTATTCACCCATATTGAAAGAAGAGACGGTGAAACAACGTCACGATTTCAACGTTGATTCGTTTAGCAAAATCGAAAGGTGATTCAACGTCGACAGAAGACCATAACACGAAAGGTAAAAGTGAAACGACGTCGCGATTTCAACGGTGAATCAACGTTGTTTCTTCCGCGGTGAAACGACGTCACAATATCAACGTTGATCCGTTTTGCAAAATCGAAAGGTAATTCACCGTTGATTCAACCATGGTACCTGACGTTGTTTCAACGGTGAATCAACGTTGAAATGCCGGCTGGGAAATCTACCGTTCCTAACTAAAGTATTGTTTAGCGTAAAACATGTTGAAGATAAGTGGACAGGCAGACGATTCATTAAATGATAAGCTATTTCCTCACAAAAGCTGTTTATTCAGTGTAGTGAAGCCTCTTCTCCATTGACATCCATCTAAAAAAATGGCCTCTGGTCTCCTTTCCTGCGTACCGCCACAGCGTTAGCATTAGCCATTATGCTTTTTTTGGCTAAAGGTAGCAGGCTTGTCTTCTAGTGGCTTTAGCTCCTGTGTACTCCAGCCTTTGACCTGGACACTGATCAAAGAAAGCCATCTTGAAAGACATCTCAATACTCTAAGTGCTCTGCGAGGAAAAAGGAGTGAGGAAGCTTCCAGATCTGTGAGCAAATAAAAGGGGGCTCTTATGCAGAAGTCTTTCTCATTGAGGAACCTGACGCACGCTGAGTTGTGGAAGTGCTTAGGCCCCTCTCGTCACAGTGCCAAGGGCAATGTTTCCAGAGGAAGATACAACATGTGGTTTGCTTATAACAAGTGAACTCAATGGTCACTTTATTTTCACAAATAACACAATTGCAAATGTTTTTTACAGGTTACATGTACAAAATAATTACTACAACTATCCTGAGTCAAAAACTATCCTGAACTATCCTGCGACTTAAAGCATTGACTTGCATAAAAATTGACATATGAAATATTCAAATACACATTGTTTAATTATGAACTTTAAATGAACACTTCACTTCTTGTTGTTCTCACTTCTTTATTCGCAAGAGATTCAGATAGCTTGGCAAGAGAATAAATAGATGGTGCAATAATCTTTCTTAGAGCCAGAGGTCATTAACTATCTCAAGTTGTATAATTATCCCATATGGGACATAGTTTCTCTGTGTGGCCATTTTTCCCAGGAGACCAAGAAATATGCTATTCTTGGTGATGGCATAGTCAATCCACATTTAAACCAAAATCATTATAATCATAGAGTAGTATGATAAAACTCCTAAAAGTGAATGGAGGAAATTACATTTTTGCTGGCTTCATATCATAGACCTTATTCAGGGTAGCAACATTTTCATTTTTGACAGGAATGAAAACAAGGCATCTAACCTGACTAAGGAATGTAAGAAGCCAGTATAGCTGACATGAACTGTGTGGCTGTAATACAAAGCATGACGATCGGATAATATTAGATTGGTCTTTAATAAATCTAATTGGTAACACTCAGGAGATCACATTGTAGTTAAATACACCTAATATATGTGACTCGGGACATTTTTTAATAACATTTCTATTCATAACCATAAACCATAAACCATAAACATTAACGTAAGACAACAGGAAAACGGAGAGCTTAAATACACAACGAAAGATCATAAAAGGAACAGGGGACACCTCTGAACTAATCAGGAACCATGACAACTAATGAATGTATGAGAACTCAGGCAAAACAGTGAGAGTAGAGCCAGGGTGACATTGCAAGCCTGGAGGGCCTCAGTGGAGCTCCAGGCGGATAAGTGCAGCCGATGGTGATGAAGGAGAATTGGTGCTGGATGACAAAGACTTGGTGCTGGATGATGAAAATTTGGTACCAGGCAGAAGCAGCGGAGATGAAGATGACTTGGAGCTGGGCTGAACCAGCAACAAGGAAGGCGAGTTTACTGGCCAGACAGCAACATAGTGTCGGCCCAGATCCGGCCCAAATCTGGGATACAATACACTTGTGTCACGGTTCGGTTTTCGATACAGCGGTTCGGTTTTCGATACGTTTTCGATACAGCAAAAAGAAAGAAATGCCAGAGAAATTTTCTTGATTTTTTAAAAATTATTATTATATTTTTATTAAAACTAACATCATAAAGTTTTTTTTTTTTTTTACTTTAAGCAATGATGGCGCTATACTTGACTTTTCTTAGGAGCATATAAAACAAAACAGCTCCTTGGACAAAATGAAATGTAATATTGTAGTAGTTATAAACAAAGGTTTATTTTAGTTGTATTTTAGTTTAATTGTATTCATAATGTCAAAATAAAACCGACGTAATGTTTCTTGAAAGCATTATAGCCTACTATTCCTGCCAAACCTCCATGGTTACAGTTAGTGTTACTACAGTGAATCCATGGTGATGTTGCTGATCTGTGGACACTGGATAGTTCATTCATGGCACAATGTTTCTTCCTGGTTTCCACGTCAGCGCTGTTTGATCCGTTAATAATGGAGAAATGTGAATGTTTCTCACTAGATCTCGCAGCGATGTTATTACTTCAGTGGCGAATTCAAATGCTTTGTTTACTGGATCTCTCAGCACTGTGTAGTAACAGTGTCGCTTGATCAAGATCGGCTCGCGCTGCATTGGTCCAAACTGATAAACGGTCCGTCGACCACTCAATAACGAGTAGCTCAGTTTCGTTCCGCTTACATTACATTTGCCATTTGATGTTGGGCAATGTTGTGGTCGCGCCAGCATCTCGAGCGCGCTTGACACACGCAACGCGTCTCTGTCCCCATCCAGAGGTGTCTCCGTTCTCATCCAGAGGTGTCTCCGTCCCAAGGACACCTCTGGACTCTGGACAGGGACGGAGACACCTGTGACAGAGTCACCTATGGTCTCCGGATGGGGACGGAGACACCTCTTGACTCTGGAAGGGACAGAGACACCTCTGGACGGGGACATCTCTGGACAGGGACAGAGACACCTCTGGACTCTGGACATGGATGGAGCATAAACCTCTGGACGGCGACGGAGACAACTCTGGACTCTGAACGGAGACACCTCTGATGGAGATACCTCTGGACATATTGCGTCAGTAACCGAGTACGTTTTTCAATGTAAACACACGATAGACGAACGTGTTTATCCGTTGTACTCGTGTCTTGCGTCTTTTGCAGCTTCTCATGCATGTTGCAGTTCTCAACTTTTGTTTTTGTTCGCTCTAATGACCTGCATCTCGCATTTTTAAATTATGTTTTATTAACAAAGTTCGTAAGGAACACGTTCAAATGAGGCCTATACATAGACTAACCTATGTTCTTCAACAGTTCTCAGCATCCTTCCACCACCCTGACTCCTCACTTTTTGCTGGTTCCTATCACAGCCAGGGATACGGGGGGAGTACTCTAGGTTCATAATGGCAGATTATTATTACTCAAGAATTGCAAAAAACATGTTCTGTGTGATTGGCCCTAACTAGTCTCCCCATTTACTCATCTAACACTTTATTTCAATATTTACTCTCCCTATCCAGCAGTGTGCAAATCATGATGGGAAGTAGGAATCCTGTTTTCTATATTTGATCGAGTTACTTGAAAACATGAAAACAAAGAGTTAAGGCAAGTCAGTTTAACCTGAATCTTTAACTCTTTTTTCCTTTATGGCCAGACATTTGAGATGCATAGTATTCAAAATTCGGTGTGGGAGACACCCCGAGGTGGAGCGGGCTGCCTGCTTGGTGGCACGAAGAGCAAATCTGTGGTCGTTTGCAGTTCGGAGACCACCTCGGGGGATAAACTCTCACCCTTGCCTAGGTCTTTGAGCAGGTCTGACTTTGAGCAGGTCTGGTAGGCTTACATGACTGCTTTAGTGTGCAGAGCCCCACCAGACTGACCAGCCACTGCATACTCTTTGCCCACAAGCCTAGATGTTGTAAAACGTGAGCCTTCAGCGATGAGGATGTCCCCGGGGAGAGATAGCTTGCTAAATTCCCTTCTACCTGAGGTATCCTCCCATAAAACTGCTCACACAGCCCGCTCACACTGTCAAATAACTCAAAGTCGAAAGAACCATACAAGCAGAGTATGATATCGCTCATCTAAGGGACCATCTGCGATCTCACGTTTCGGGAAGGACCAGGTCAGACTTATTCGGTCCTTGGCACGATTTATAAGTTCTAATAACTCATGCAGTGCTTTGATGAGTGGAGCAGGAGATCTTTTTGATATATTTTATTAGAACCAGAGGCGAGTGATTGTGAAGAAAGCCCGTCAGGAATGGAGCTGTCTCACTAAACACTTGTCGCAGTGCACGATTCCAACCACCTTGTGGTGTACAGTTTTTTTTTTTTTTACTTTCACAAAGCACACACACAAGCGGCTTCCTGAGGACAACTTTGCAGATGCCCTTTTTAAATGCTCAGGTGCACAGTCATCACACTGCTCTGGCAAATGATTGGCGTGACTACACACGTGCCTCAGACAAAGGGTTCCACAAGGGCAATAGTAAGTCAGCAACTGACACAACGTTGAGTTCCCTTAAAAAAGAACCAGGGCCCGTATTCATAAAGAATCTTAATGCAAAGAGTAGCTCCTAGTGACACAATTGACCCTTCGCGTGGAGCTTGATTGACAGGTAATCTGACCAATCATACTTCGCCATCCGCCATTTTGTCCGACAAAGCAGTCAGGAGAGATATTAGATTAACATGGGAGGATTTGAACTTGAAAAACGGAGTGTACTGACGCCTTTCTGTGGTTAAAACAACATTCCTTCTTATGTTCATTCATGTTTATTTGATGCTATAAATGAACTAGAAGGAAGAGATGATCGGATCACGAGCAGCTTTAACTGATGCTCTACAGCGATCTGTCACGACACATTAAAGAGCCACAAAAAGGTATTTATTGTTTAAATTTCTTTTAAAAAATGACCAAATTTGAAATGTGAGACTTTGTTTAATATGTTTAATATCAAAAGTAACCGAAAAGTAACCTGGTCTGTCCTGTCTGTCAGCGTGTTGTCAGTCTCCTCTCTGCTCCGCGATGTATTTTTCACTGCGTGAGAACATGAGAGCGGCGTAGCTTGTCGGACATAGCGACAGTAACTAAGGGGGGCGGGTCTTTGCGAAGGGTCAATTTTAAGAAAATTCTTAGAAATGTGGGCGTTTACTCTTAAAATTAAAGAAAAAATCCTTGTAAAGAAAAAAGTAATTCAGAAAGCATCTTAACCCTTAAAAGAGGTCTTAAGGTCAAAATTGTTAGGAGCACGGACGAGGACTTTTAAGAGGCTTAAGAGTTTCTTTAGCAGAGGAGAAAATGGCAGAAAGACGAAGAGGGCAAAGAAATGTGTTGCAGACGATGGATGACAGTGAGTTTGATACATTAAAACCAACATTCAAACCGCCACTTAAATAGACATGCCAGCAATCAGTGTAATTGGAAAGAGTGGAACATTTTTTATCATTATAAGCCAATCAAATACCTTATAGGAAATAAACAGCATGGTAAATAAAAAAATTATTTATACACATATATACTGTGTGTGTGTGTGTGTGTGTGTATGTGTGTGTGTGTGTGTGTGTGTGTGTGTGTGTGTGTGTCTGTGTGTGTGTGAGAACGGTCAAATGGGAAAAATTACGCATGTAATTTCAAAGTAAAGGCTTAAAATAGACCCTACAGGTGAAACTCGAAAAATTTGAATATCGTGCAAAAGTTATTATTTTGATGATTAACTACAGCTTATGAAAACCCCAACATTCAAAATCCCAGACAATTAGAATATTTCATGCAATAAAAAATAATTTTAAACACAGAAATGTCAGCCCTCTGAAAAGTATAATCATGCATATGTTTATAGTTATATATACTAAATATATTAGTTTCATCTTTTAATTTGAAAGATGGCAGTCTCGCAGTCTTCAAAAGATTGTGTCATACATAGCAACGGGGTCAGCCCCGCCTCCTCACTGAGATGAAAGTTTTTGTCTTTTCCTTACTCAGAGTTGCTCTCAGATCGGTCCTGAATCGCTCTTAAGCTAAGACTCCTACGTAAAAGTTTTTAAGCTAAATTAAGAGTTTTCTGAGAGGATTCTTAGAATCTTTATGAATACGGGCCCAGATATTTTAAGAAAAGTAATGTACCTTGTATAATCAGTTTGCTCTGTCTGCTTGGCTCAATCTGCACAACTCAATCATCAGACAAACATAGACCAAGGGGGTAATCCACCAGCCGGAAACTGAAGTCTACCAGGGGGCCGCCATTGGCTAACTTCACCTGCTGTTAGCCTTCCATTGACTCCCATTCATTTTTGCGTCACTTTGACAGTGAATAACTTTACATCTGAGGTGTTTAAAGACTCCATTTGTCCATTGTTTATTTCTAAAGAAACACGACAATGTATAAAGGGCTCCATTACCTTGTATCTTACGTTATGGCCTCGTAGAAGTAGATTTTGTAAAAATAGGCTAACGATTGCGTCATGACACACGACTCTCTGTCGCACAGTAGAGAAATTACCGTACAGATGGGAGGATAAGCACGCGGGCAATCTTTTACTGTCTATGAGGCAATTGGGGAGACGAGGAGGCATAATGTTCGATAAAGTCAAGGGAGAAGCCCATAGAGAGTCCATAAAAGCAACGGGACAAAATATTTTCAACAACGTTTTGAGGAATTCAGATTTCTCTTGGCACAGCTAGTAGAAGACGTACCACTGTCAGACAGGTTGCTTATGTCACATCTACATCGTCAAGCTCAGTTTGAGCCTGCCCAGTACGCTTGGCAATCAGGAAGTGAGTGCTTCTAATTGACTTCACTTTTCTCCGTTGAAGTCTATGGGGTCGCTGTGTCCATTTCTTTTACTGTCTATGACAGACAAACCACCATCTTTTTTAGCCATACTGGTTCAAGGCCAGGGATACTTTCACAAACATTACTAGTGGTTTGTCTCACAGCATTAGACGTTGTTTATCAGGAATTAAACTGGCCTGAGAGGAGAATAGAGAGATCCAGAGGTCATTAACTATCATTAGTTTGATAATTGTCCCCCTTGGGCCATCATTTCACTGACTGGTCCCAGATGTGAGAGCCATAGTCCTAGTGATGACAGTCAGGGCACAATCTCTGACCTCTCATTATAAGTTTTAGAAAATGTTGCTAATATTTTGATAATTTTGTATTTAAGGGAGGCATTTTCCTTCACTTTTCATTCTCATTTCCTCTCAGAAAGCAAATTTTCTTCTTTCATTTCCTCTCAGAAACCAACACTGCAGAATCTGGCATTAACAGTTTTATAAAACCATATGCAGGTTTTCATTCATTTCATTGATTTTCAATTGTGATTTTCCTAATTTACCTGGGCAACAGTATATGAAATGGAGACTAACACTTCTGCTGC
Source organism: Semotilus atromaculatus (assembly GCA_031834385.1). NCBI lineage: Eukaryota > Metazoa > Chordata > Actinopteri > Cypriniformes > Leuciscidae > Semotilus > Semotilus atromaculatus. The sequence goes on along the minus strand of JAULUF010000001.1, from coordinate 15,084,384 downwards.
TTTGCAGGTACAAAGTCTGTAATAAAACTAAAATATGAAAAAGCAACTTTTCTCATTAGACTACATTTTCTGAGCTGTTAACCACATTTATTTCATAGTTCTATTATTTTATTACAATGTCAATAGTCAAAAAATCAAGTCAAATAACCTTTATTTATGTAATGCTTCACAAAATACAGATTGTTTCAAAACCGCTTCCTAGTGATAAACAGGAAAATAACAATCATGCAAACTTTGTCAAATATGAGACTAATTCAAATAAAGCAGCTCTACAGAAGACAATAGTGCCATTATTCAGCTCAAGTCAGTTTAAAACAGTTCAATGACAGACATTGTAAAATAAGTGAATTATGTAAAAGCAGCTCTTTTAGAAAACAGTGGTGTTTAGTGGTAACCATATTGTGGATTCAGCAAAACTGTAAATCATTGTACATAGGCAAAATTACTGAACCTATCAGAACAAATACATTTCATCACACATTTGAAGTCACAGGCCCTGGTGGTAAGAAGTGTGGTCATGAATACAGCTGAATGAAAACTGATGCTCTTCTGGCAGACACAGTCAGGCAGACCATATGGTAGCGTCATATGTAATATAATAACAGCATGAAAAGATCCTTGCTGTTGTATTTTCTCACACTGGCTTTTAATAAATCTTTTTGAACAGATGAAGCCACTAATTCTCACAATCAACATAGAGCTTTAAAAAAGTATTTAAAGTGTACCTAAAGTATATTTTCAATAGTTAAATTTTAGCACAATCAAATATAATAATTTGTTATATTTATATAGCTCTTTTAGGTACTCAAAGCGATTTACCTATGGGAGGGGGAATCTCCTCAACCGCCACCAATGTACAGCATCCACCTGGATGATGCGACGGCACATGTTACGCCAGAACACCCACCACACACCAGCTTATTGGTGGAGAGGAGACAGTGATGAAGCCAATAAGTATATGGGGATGATAGGGAGGCCATGATGGACAGAGCCCAATGGGCAAATTTGGCCAGGACGCCGGGGTTGAACCATACTCTTTTTCCGAAGGACATCCTGGGATTTTTAATGACCACAGAGAGTCAGGACCTCGACATTATGTATATACTTAAGTATCTTTAGTTGGACCGCAGCATTTTTTCTGGAAAACTAAAGTACATTAAGTACAAAATTAGTTGTTCCAATTTAGCTGACTTTAAGTATACCAATTTCGTATTTCAAAATTGCAGGGTATTTGCATTAAATACATAAATATGTAAATGTATTTATAGTATACTTAGAATAAAATAAATGCTTTTCAAATACGTTTTAGTATATTTATTGTTTCACTTAGGGCAACAGAGTATATGATTAATTCCTAATGACATTTAGACATAATTTAACACTTCTTTTACGAACCTCTTTGAGTTTTAAGCCATAGATTAAAGGATTGAATAGAGGTGGCCCAATTACCACCAGTAAGGCAAAAACAACATACATGTTCTCTGGGGCATTGCTTGAGCCATATCTGCTAAACATTGCATCAAAAAACACAGTAAAACCACAATTTATCAGTGAAAATATATGTGGAACACATGTCTGCCAAAACTTTCTTCTGTTTTCTAATGATGCTTTACATACTACTATAAGTTTAATATAAGACACAATAATTAAAGCAGTAAGGCAAATATAAAATAATAAAACAACCAGTGCCATGATGTTATTAATAACCACTGATTCACATGAGAGCTTTACCATTGACCAGCTGTCACAGTATAATTTGTCAATATGATATTTACACACTGTCAACCTGTTTAACAACACAACTCCAATGAACATAGAAATAAATGGTACAGTCCAACAGAATAGGAGCAACATGCCACATGTATTTTTGTTCATCTTTGAGTGATAGTCTAAAGGTCGACATATGGCCACATGTCTGTCATATGCCATCACTGTTAATGTAGTACAATCACACATAGCTGAACTGTAGATTACAAAAGCTTGGAGTGTGCACATAAAAGAAGGAATCACATATGAATCCAGTATTAAATCATGCAGGAATTTAGGATAAAAACCCGTTGCTCCGTATAAATAATTTACACATAGATTGCACAGAAAAATGTACATTGGTTCATGAAGGGCTCTCTCCAAAATAATTACCACACTGAGCCAAATGTTCACAAACAGTATCAAAGCATAGAGCACCAAAAAGCATGTGAAATATACATGCCGATATGATTTGAAGCCTTTACACTGTCAGAAAAAAGGGTACGGTTGGGGTACATTTGTGAACACTTAGGGTACAAATGGTGAAGTTGTACCCTCAATGGGTCATATTTACACCTTAGGGTACTAATATGTACCATTTAGTGGTAAAAAAGGTACAAATATGTTTCCAACTGTCAGAGGGTCCATGTTTGGACCATTTAATCCCCAAACAAAGGTACAATCTGTGACAAAGGAAGCCAAAGTGTGGTAAAAGCTTATTAGGCTCTGCATCCACAGTGATCTTAACAGTTCAGTGAACACATAATTGTCAATCACCCAAAATAGATTAAACATAAGAAATTCATGTTCATGAGTTGTTGGTTATTTAGAAGAGATGCACAAAGTAACCAAATGTAGGCCTATTGAATAGCCCACATCTTTACTGGCTTTCACTGGTTATGAACAGTAGGCTGGCACATGACCTTCTATTGATTATGCAGAGCATCAAGATGATAAGTTTTAAACATAAAGCAAATGTAATAGGTCTGTATTTTTTATTGTAATGCTAAACTGTGTAATATAATACCTGTTTTAACTTAAGATAGCCTACCTAATTTAGAGTTAAAATAAATACACATGCTAATCTTTTTTAGCAAAAGCAATTTTTAAAAGCAATGTAGACAAAAACTATTCAATGTTTATTTAAAATTATATGGGGTACTTTTACTTTGCATCAAAGTACAAATACACGCATTTGTCCAGCCAATGGGATTGTAGCCCGCGCAGTGCACGACTTTATGCGCGCGAAGAAGAAGTTGGGGGAGGGGGACTGTGCACAAAAAACGACGGTTATTCCAGGATGGCTGTCTCACTCCTGACGCTGTCGACGGAGGATCTTCTGCAGAAATTGAAAGACGCCGGAATAAATATCACAGAAGACGAAGCACAAAAATTCAGAGGTATGTTTAGTTTTAAGTATTGTGAAAATCCGTTGGTTCCCTTTTGTTATGTGCACTTGAATTCGCGTTTGTAGTAAGGCCTAACGTTACTGACGCGTGAGGGAAAACATTTCCTCGAAAATACTGGCCTGACAAAACCAACGTATTGTTATTACGTTTTAAACTTATTGTTATTGCACTTATTTGTATTTTTTTAGCCTTTTTAAGATATAACTTTTAGCATCATTTACAACGTTAGGTTACTCTACCGCGAGACAGTGCTTGACACGCTGTCAGTGGTGAAACGGCCTTAGAAACAGTTAAAACCCATCGCGTTTTGTGTAAAAACAAACTAACTAAGTTATATAAACCAACAGAATAAATTCAGTTTCCCAGAATTGTCTTCCAACTCTAACCTAACGTTACCCGTGTCCACCCCGGACGCCATGCCCGGACGCGAGCGAACTTATGGCCTGCTTCTATTTTAATGCTTCTAGTCAGTCTGGAATTAAATAATTTACGAATATCATCCGTGTGAGTTGATTTATATCAGTTTTATTTGGTAACGTTACATACTAAATAACGTTCTAAACGTTAGTCCATGAGAGTGATCATTTAACGTTAGTCCTGTCAGTCATCACGAGCTAACTGCGTATGTAAGTTAAGACGATGGCTCGGAGATCGATGCGTGCGTCGGCATCGAAGTTTGTTAACCATTTATCAAAACTCGTGAAATAAGTTTCTAGTCTTTGAGCTGCTAATTTAAATAAGTTTGCGTATAATCATACACTCAGAAAAAAGGTACGTTCACCCTCCCTGTACATATTAGGCCTAACGTTAGTACTTTAAGTACATATTGGTACCTTTTAGCTTTTGTTCCTTAGGGTACTGCCCCAGTGACCGCTTTGTACCTTTTTTCTAAGAGTGTATATGTACAGAGTTATTATAGTGTATTTTTCTAAATTAAAGTCATATTGTATACTGATGAATTTCCATTGTAATTTTAAATGTTGTTTTAAAAAAATACATTTATGTTGCTCTTAAAACCTCAAGCTCACATTGATATTTCTGTTGTTGTTTTTTTCAGAAAATGAAGTGGATGGGGAAACAATAGAGTGTGGCCTCACAGAGAATATGATCTCATATTTATTCCAAGGCTCCTTTAAAAAACAGTCCAAGTTCAACAAATTTGTACATGAGATGGAGGTGAACACTAACACTGGAGCCTGTACCAGCAGAATCCCACCAACAGACTTCGTCTACAGAAATGCAGGTATAATATTGACTATTTTGTATTATATTTGTCCTATGTTTAGTGGTCGACCGATATAGATTTTTTTTTTTCTCTGATCTAACTAGCGTGCAAAATTTAAAGAGCTGAAGAGAGAAATATTTTTCTTTTTTGATGGGACAAGTGAAATAGTCCGACCAGATAAGTAGCCCAAATAAAAAGTCAATAACAAAAAATAACTAGGGAATCAGTTATTGCCAGTAATTATCAGTATTACTACTAATGCAAGTTTTTAACTACTACCCCATCCTCACTGCAGAAATGCAACAAGTGGTAGACTGCCTTCTGGGTTTACCATTCCACCCTTTCCTAGAGATCTTCAGGCCAAGCTTGATGACAAAGAACCATGCCAGAAGTTCTCTAAGGATAGACACAGAATCATTAGAGTTCTTCATGAAGCCATGTTGCTATGGTCCTTAAGTTAATGGTTGCAATTTCATCAGTGTCTCTAGGTCTGCATGACAAACAAAAAAAACTAACATTACAATATTTCGTTTTTCTGCAGTATATATTGTTATAAGAAACACTACAGGAATTTTCACCAGATGACTTGAATGACTATATTAATCATTATAAAATGATTAGGGATAGAATGAGTTTGTTGGGTAGTGCATCTCCGTCATCTCAACCAGAGGTCCCTGGCTATTTTTATTCTGGTTAAAGAAATACATAAATGAAGAAAGCCAAAATATTAAATGTCATGGATGTATATTTACTGAGTAATGCACTATTTTGTAGAGGGGGGTGAAAATTACCATTTCACCTGAGTTGAAATTGCCAAAAGAAAAATTTGTTGAGAACCTAAAAGGATATTTACCTTTAACTTTGCTTTCTTCAGAAGAAAAAACAAATTAACAAAATCATAAATTTGAGCCAGGGAGGTTTCTGAAATGTGGTCAATTTGACACGGGATTAACTAATTTGCTCATTTTTAAGGAATTCATGTGCAGCCTTAAATTTAATATTTCTGTTTTTGAGGTTTAACTTTTATTATTATTATTATTATTCTGTACTTTTAAATTGGATCCAATAGGAGATTGCTGTCATTGGTGAGGATGCATCCTCTATTGAGGGTCATGTGAATGTCCTGCATATCCAGTACAGCAAGATGCGACCAGACACCTTGGTGGTCAAAGACAGAATGCACGCAGCGAACTTTTGCATGGCGTAGAACGGAGATAAGAGATGGGATGACTGGAGGATATACTTAAGAAATACCCTTTCCTAAAAACACCCTCAGGGGTCAGTGATATCACCGATTTTATATCAGTTTTCAGCTTAAAATAAATGTTGATGTAAGCTAAAAGTATGCTAAAATGATAATTTACAGTTATATTTCTTTTTTAAAAACATTGCAATTTTCTAAACTGTCAGGTGAACAAATATATGTGCTTTCAAGCTTAGAAATATTTGGACAATGTTTAAGCGAAATGGCAATGAAAGAGGCAACATAGAATATTAAAATGTCTGATTATTTTTTTGTTGTATTTTTAGTTCATGTGAATGATTAACTTTCTCTTTCTGTCTATTTTCAGTTGTGTGATGAAGTTGACCAAATGCATTCATCAACTGTCAGCTTAAGCCAGCGCTTCAAGGACAGCTTTACCAGTATTGTGCCAAAGGTGTTAGAGCTTGTTCAAAGAAATGCTCCATTAGCCAAAATCTACAAAGAAGCAAGAGAAGACATGCTTGCAGAAGATCTACCAGGTATTGACATAAAACATTTTTGTGATAATCTATTTCCTGGTAGTTTTGTTAATTAAAAGTATAGGTGCTCAACAAATACATTTGTTGAAAATGTGTGCTTTTGGCGCTTTTCCACTGCATGGTACGGTACGGTTCGGTTCGGTACGGCACGCTTTGGCGCTTTTCCACTGCATGGTACGGTACAGCTCGGTTCAGTACGGCTCACTTATGGCGCATTTCCACTGCATGGTACGGTACGGTACGGCTCGCTTCGGCTCGCTTTAAATGGTACCTGGTCTGTTGAGGTTCCAAGCGTACCGTACCGGTACTAAAATGTGACGTGCAAACACTGCAGATCACTGATTGGTCAGACAGAATCGTCACTACCAGCGTCATTGTATTTGCGACACGAGACGAGACACTAAACCCGCTAGATTTAAATAGCCAGTAGACAACAGCCAATGCTGTAGCGTCTGTTTTTAAAGTACTTGCTTGAAAAAAGAAGATGAAAACTTTGCAATGGCTGAAGCGTGGTCAGCGAGGTGCAGATGTTCCTCTCGTTGGTTGCCGAGGAGTCGCGCAACTATAACGATCAGTCCCACCCACTTGAAGCGGTACTAACTGCAGTGGAAAAGCAACCGAGCTAAAGCGAACCGAACCGTGCCGTACCGAGTCGAGTCGTACCACGCAGTGGAAAAGCAAAGCGAGCCGAACCGTTCCGCGCCGAGTCGAACCGTACCGAGCCGAACCGAACCGTACCATGCAGTGGAAAAGCGCCATTAGTTTCCATACAGTATATCCTTGAGAAACTGTGATTAGCACTGGGCGATATGACCATTTTCATATCACGATATGAGTAATTTTATTTCACGATAATGATATACATCACAATATAGTTATTTTTGTAGGAAATACATTTGATTAATAATTTGTTTTGCACATTTGTCAGGATCACCAGAAAACAGTTATATCTTCATTTTCTTTTTGGGTTTGCCCTTTCATGCGCAAATTGTATCATTGGTAAAACATGCATTCACTTGAAACCAGCTTGTAAACAATTTCATGCATTTTATGAAACATTTGTTAATATTTCCAGTTACTTTGTTTTTAGCTAATAGCAGAAATATGACTAACAATGAGTAAAGGAAACCACTTAAGGAGGATATAAATTAATATGAAAACAGGCAATTTATAATATTAAATTATTGAAGTCATTTATTTATTTATTACAATAGATTCTGACTTTCGTGCAGCGCTGATTCTGCTGCCCCACATCTTTAAAGAGAAAGTTGAGAGCTTCATCACATTGGGAGAGGTATGGAACTATTTGTTAAACTGTCATTTTGTAATGCTCTGATACAGGTCCGGTTATTCAGTTCTGATAGATGTTTAAAGGGGTCATATGATGCGATTTCTTGTTTTCCTTTCTCTTGTGTTATGTAGCTGTATGTGCATGTATAAGATCTGTAGTTACGATGCTCAAAGTCTCTAACCCAAAGAGATATTCTTTGTAAAAGTTACGGCTCAGCCACGCCTTCCTGAAACACTTTGTTCAAACACACCCCCACATCTCTACGTCAGTGTGTGGGGACAGAGTTTCATAACACCACCCAAATGTATACGCAAAGAAAGAAGGCGTAACTTTTATTTTCACTGGCACCGCCATGTCATGGAGACGCTGTGTTTTTTGTTGCGAAAGCCAAACTACTTTGTTTGGCCTTCCAAAAGAGGGGACAATTAGAAAACAGAGGCTAAGCTTTAGTTACAACACTGTTCCAGAACAATACAACCAAAATATTCGACTGTGTAAAATAAGGACTTTTTTTTTTTACCTAAAATCGTAAACATTGCATTAAATCCAAATACAAATGTTGTTTTTAGAACCATCATATGACCCCTTTAACATTTTCTTTTCTTCTCACAGTTTGATGCTGATACTCCATACCCAACCATACAATTGGTAGAAACTGACTGGAAATGGCTTTCTCCAAGAGGCTTCAAGTCCTTGTCAAAGTGGATGGTGTGGAGGTGTGCAGGGGAATAGGAGTTGAATAAGGGATAGTTGCAGCATTCAGTGCTTACTACGTTTTCAACTTGGCTTATCCACCCTACTTGAAGAATACATTGACCTTCCTGCAGCATGCCATAGCAAAGATTACTGAGGTGGGTGGCAAGCCCCTTCCAATAACTGTCACCCCGAATAATTAATATCCTGTGCTGAAAATGCCACAACCATATCGATCTACAAGGTGTAGGAGAAAAACCTTCACCTTAATGAAACTAGTTCAACATGTTGGTCTGGTTCACAACCATGAACCCAATTTCAGCATCACTTGTGGACTGAATAACTGCAAGTCATCTCTTACAATTTATGAGTCTTTCAGGCGTCATGTCTATCGAAAATATAGGAAGCTTGTTCTACCTCATGATGATCTGGATGCTACTGAATACATGGACAATGATTTTGAGGAAATGGACTGTCACAATGACCTAGAGCATACCAATGAGCTACAGCCTAGAACAGATGAAATGCAAGTTTTTAATACCAGTGTTGTATGATTCACACTTCCATGCGTATACAGTCAAAGTTGACTTTGAATGGAGTATTATGAAACCAGGGCAAGAGATGGACTTTCAGGCCCTTGACACATACTCTGCTGATGATCAATTATTTGTGATCCTCAAGAATGTTTAAAAAGTTAAAATTAAATGTGTAGTACAGTACTGTTTGGTGAAATGTGTTTTTCTGATCAAATGTTTTAAGGGTATAAAGTTAAAATTTATGAAATATGTACTGCTAGAAAGATTGCTTTGTCATTCTTGATGTACAAAACTGTTTTAAAAGTAGAAAAAAAATCTTAAAATGAGATCTAGTACTGATTTAAAAAATGAAATTTTGTGATTCTTGATGTTAACATGTTTTATTGCATGGTAAAAAAAAAGGTTAATGAAATGTACTGATTTTGAAAAAAGCGTAATATAATATTACGCTTAATATTCTTACTGTTAAAAAAATTTTTTAGAGTATGAAAAGTTGAAGTAAAAATTGCTCTATATACATCCTGTTATACACAAAAATGTCTTAAAATGAGATCTAGTACTGATTATTATTTTTTTTAAATGAAATTTCTTTGTGATTCTTGATGTTAACATGTTTTATTGCATGGTAAAAAAAGGTTAATGAAATGTATTGTACTGATTTTAAAAAAGCTTATAATATTAAGCTTAATATTCGTACTGTTTACAATTTTTTTTAGAGTAAAAAGTTGAAGAAAAATTGCTCAATATATACATCCTGTTATGACACATTGTGATAGTGCTTAAAATATTCATGCTTCGAAAAATGTGAGAATGTAATTTTTTAATGTTTAATAAATGATAAAGAGCATTCTGGCCTTTTTAATGTGTTTTATGGAGTACAAATTTGCCATCATAAGGTACAAAACGCTTGTCACTGGGGCAGTACCCTTAAAAGAACAAAATTGCACCACATAAGGTACAATTTAGTCACTAAAGGTACATATTTGTTTTTGAAAGGTACATACTGCAAGGGTACTGATATGTACCCATGTTAAAGGGTACAACGGGTGTACCCTTGAGGGTACTGCCCCAGTGACAAGCCGTTGGACCCCTAAAGGTACAAATTTTGCACCTTTTTTCTGACAGTGTAGGTTCCATCAGAGTGTAGACTGTAGTCCTGTTGTCCATTTATGTTAATCCGAAAACCTGTCCCTATACAAAACTCATGGTGATTTGATGTGACCACAAATTGATCAACACTGACAGCAATGTTCTAGCTTGAAAATATGACACCAAAAATGGCATGCATTCTCTTTGACCACAATTAGTCCTAACCCCAATCAATTGCTCATTGCTGTTGAGTTGTTACCTTGCATGTTGAGAATCATGAAATGGAGGTGTTAAGGATCACTGTGTGCCTATAAATAAGTTTTGTGCTTTGGAAAAAATATCTGACGCTTAAGGAAATAAACCCTATGGACTCAAAAAAACGTTGACAGCCGTTGTGCTTTGTGCTTTAAAAAAAATATTCTTTCTATAAAAAATATATATTTATACAAAAAATGTAATGTTGAGATTTAAAAAGACTAACTTGTGTGAAGATACATTTAAGCCCAATTAAATCCAATTTTGAAAATACATGCATGTAATTACAACTGTACTAATTACATTTGTAATTACACAATTGACCCTTCCCTTACACCTTAACCTACCCTTAAATCGACCCATACCACCACACCTGTCCCTAACCTTACCAGTATCACATCTCAATAGCAGCAAAAGTGTTTTACAATACAACATTAACACAATAAGTACATTGCACTTATTTTTCTATGTAAGTACATAGTACTTAAAGCCACTTAATATAAAGTGGGACCAATATTTTTTTTACACATGTAGCCTACACAATCTTTACCCAAAAAACACATTTATAACAGAAAATCTTTTAAATACCAACATAAAAGAAGATTAGGGGGCCATCACACATGAAGCATTTTTTCCCCATTCCACTGCACTACTTTCCACTGACTACTTTTACATGCAGCCAATAACCCACTGTTACAGGAGTAACTCTCTCTGCTCACGCATGTAAACGGGTTATTCCGAATGTTTCAGAAACCCGAATAGTGTCCTTAACCCGACCATAACACGAATATTGACAGCTTGTAAACGTAGTCATTGTTATTCCAACCCGATCACACTAAATACGTGTCTATAGCACGTAGTGTGTTTATCGTGTTATTTATACGCGAAAATGAGTTTTTACGTGCATATGATACGCATGGGTTGTTAAGGGTAGGTTTAGGAGTGGTGTGGGGTGCATGTGTATTATACGTTTGGGTAGAATTAGTGGTGTTGGGTGCGTGTGTATTACACGCAATGAAGTGCGTATCAAATGCACGCGAAAACTGCGTATCATATGCACGTAAAAACTCATTTTTGCGTAAACACACGATAGACGAACATGTTTCACCGTTGCACTCGTGTCTTGAATCTTTTGCAGCATGTTCGCTCTAATGACCTGCATCTCGCATTTTTAAATTATTAGATTTTTTTAACAAAGTTCGGGAGGAATGTGTTCAAATGAGGCCTAGCCTATAGAGGTCTGCATTCCCGCGGCTCTCCCACAGGTGGCATATATTTATTTATTTTTTATTCTGCACCAAGCAACCTGTCAAATTATTTTCTTTGCATCCTGGTCACGACTGCACATTGAAAGAGAGCATTCAGCCTTTGGTCAGTTTTTGGACGAGAGACACTGAAATTGTTGTCATGACATTCTTTTCTTGCATGGATGTTAAATAGTTCTGTTAAAAAAGTGATTTAATTTTGCACAAGCTAGATCTATAAGCCAATGATTTTCGTTCATTCAAATTTTGCTTATTTTTTTTCTCTGTGACATTTTTTAAAATGTTAAATGTTAAAAGACTTTTGTATCTTGACAAGACGAATACAAAATAACAAATAGCTACCATTTTTGTATAGCTGACATTTTATATTTCTTCTTATACCAAATTTCTTTCTTTTAGTAGGCTACTGGAAATTTAAATGTGAGATTCTGGAAACAAGATATAAATTTAGTAGGATTGGTCAGATCGGGAAGAAAATCATTGTAAGCAGATAGGTACAGAGTGAATTTTAAGTGGGAGCGGGTGCGTGCGGAATAGATGCGGGACCGGGACAAAAAAAAAAAACAGTCCCACCACGCAGACCTCTTGTAGGCTATATACAGTCCCTGACAAAAGTGTAGTTTTTGCATACAAATTGACCTGAAGTGCCGCTGAAATATATTTCTAGATTTTTTTTTACAAGAAATGGCTCATTTTAATCCCAACAGCTTTTGTAATAATGTTTCAGTGCAAAACGAAACTGTCAAAAAGTATTCCAATTTTCACAGCTTGGTAAAGCCCATTGAGTCAATTTTTGCAAAGACATAAGTGTTGTCGCCTTGTCATAACTTCACCTGTGACTAATAATGGATCAATTAGGTCTCTGTGTATAAGAACAACCCCAGTAGGGGAGAGTTGGGACAGTTGAAACACTTTTCAGATAAACGTCGTTTTCTAAGATAAGGTTACTGATAGATTTTTTTTGTGTGTGTGATCAACAACTCACATATGTGTTCTCTTAGCATCATGTGTTATTCGGTACAAATATAGAATGATTTGAGTAAAAATTTACTTCGAACGGTAGTAGTGCTTTGTTTCAAGCGGGACGATTGCAACCCAGGGATGGGACGGATGAAACATAACAGTTTAAACGGTAACTATTTATCTAATGCTTGTTTTCATGAAAAATACTTGACAAGTAACTTATATACATATTGTTACAAACATATTTTGTCATTTATTTTAATTTAAAGGTTCATATTAAAAAAAACATTCTGTCGCCCAATAAACAATAGGTAATATGCGCATTTTGCATAATCTTTCTAATAGGTTATTTTGACAAATAAAGACAAATCCGTTTTCTTAAATTTCTTCCTTGAGTCATATTGAGGGTTGGAGTGTTTGCTAGTTGAATAGCCTGTTATTATGAAGAAAATTGTCAACCAGAAGACGATGAATTACATTTATTGAAGATTGAACACTTGTTTCAACCGTCCCGACAGCGCCTCCTGACAGTTAAAACTGTTTTGCCCTTAAACTAAAAAACTCTGATATTACACACTTAAGGGTATGTTGTAGTACTAATACACCTTCAGTGTTATCATTACAATGGCACATGAAACTATAAATACAACTTGTCAGTCAAAAAAAAGTACTGCACGAAAGAATTCACTAACCGCACTCAAAAACAGCTTTCCGGCCCTAACTTTAAACAGCATGACATAAAGAATGTTTTCACGAGTCTGGTAGGCAATTGCGTGCTGTACGTGCTGACGAAATTTGACATACATCACGTGAGTGGTTTTCAAGGAAATCTCAATGTTTCATCCGTCCCGCGTTTTAATCGTCCCGGCTCTCCCCTACACTAGACCTTCACATCAACTGCAACTAGACCACATGCCTAAGATTCACCCTGAAACGAAAGTTTTGATTATCAAGAGGCTGAAGACCAGATCCACTGCTGATGTGGCAGACACCTTCAATGTGTCTCAGCGTCAAGTACAGAGGATAAATAAAACATCTGAAGACACTAGAGACATTTTTGACAAGCCCAGGTCAGACAGACCCCGCAAGACAACTGCTCGAGAGGACCGTTTGTTGGCTCGAAAATTCAAGGCCAGCCCATTGTCCACTGCAGCAGAGCTCCACGAGATCTGGTCACCTGAAGTCCCTGTGTCAACCAGAACAGTTTGTCGGATTCTGTCTCGAAATGGCCTCCATGGTCGAATCAGAGCCTTGAAGCCATCACTAAACAAAAGACAATTGAAAAACCATGTGGCATTTGCCAAGGCCCACAGCCTGCTAAAAGGATGGACGCTGGAGAAGTGGAAGGTGGATTTTTCAGATGAATCTTCTGTTGAGTCGCAGCAAATATTGCAGGAGGCCTACTGGAGCCCGCATGGATCCGAGATTCACCCAGAAAACAGTGAAGTTTGATGGCGGAAAAATTATGGCCTGGGGTTACATCCAGTATGGGGGTGTGCGAGAGATCTGCAGGGTGGAAGGCAACATCAATAGTCTAAAATACCAAGAAATCTTAGCTACCTCTTATATTCACAACCATAAAACAGGCTCCATCGCGTACTTCCATCTCCACATCAAAGTTCCTCAAGGCGAAGAAGATCAAGATGCTCCAGGATTGGCCAGCCCAGTCACCAGACATGAACATCATTGAGCATATGTGGGATAGGATGAAAGAGGAAGCATGGAAGATGAAACCAAAGAATATTGATGAACTCTGGGAGGGATGCAAGACTGCTTTCTTTGCTATTCCTGATGACTTCATCAATAAATTGTATGAATCCTTGCCAAAACGCATGGATGCAGTCCTTCAAGCTCATGGAAGTCATACAATATATTACATTTGGATCTCACAGCACCACTACTTAATTTGCTGACATATTTTTGTATTTGCAGTAAATTTGTTAAATTTCTGTATAGGCGAAAAAACTTTTGTCTTGCCAAAATTTGACCTTTCTGTCTTGTTTAAATGAGAAATCTTTTTTCAGTGGAACTAATTTATTTCAGTGCATTAAAGATCATTTGGGAGGGTTTTAGCTTTTCATATGAGCTATTTCTAACACCAATTGATTAATTAAAAGTCAGGTTAATAGCAGGTGTTTCTACAAAATAGATAAGTGACAAGACTTTTGTCAGGGACTGTACATAGGCGACTCATCTATGCTCCTCAACTGTTTTCAGCATCGCTCCACCACCCCAACTCCTCACTTTTTGCTGGTTCCTATCACAGCCAGGGATACGGGGCGAGTAGCTACTCTGGGTTCAGGCCAAAGTACAGAGCTCGGAGACCTCTCCTTGGACAGCACATCAAATGCACATACTCTTTTACTCTATCTGATTATTTGTAAGTGTGAACTCTTGAATTACAAAAACATGTTATATGTGATTGGCCCAAACAAGTCTCCCCATTTTCTCATCTAACACTTCATTTTATTATTTACTCTCCCTATCCAGCCGTGTGCAAATCATGATGGGAAGTGGGAATTCTGTTTTCTATACTTGATCGAGTTACTTAATAGTGCATAATAGTAACCGTTTCAAGTCAGGTTAACATGAATATTTAAGAAATATTTTTTTCCTGTGTTGGCCAGACATTTTGAGATGCATATTCAAAATTCGGAGTGGACCAGTGAAGCGGGCTGCCTGCTTGGTGGCACGAAGAGCAAATCTGTGGTCATTTGCAGTTCGGAGACCACCTCGGGGGATAAATCCTCACCCTTGCTTAGGTCTTTGAGCAGGTCTGACTAGGCTTGCATGACTGCTTTAGTGTGCAGAGCCCCACCAGACTGACCAGCCACTGCATACTCTTTGCCCACAAGCCTAGATGTTGCAAAACGTGAGCCTTCAGCGATGAGGATGTCCCCGGGGAGAGATAGCTTGCTAAATTCGCTTCTACCCAAGGTATCCTCCCATAATACTGCTCACACAGCCCCTCCACTGTCAAATAACTCAAAGTCGAAAGAACCATACAAGCCGAGTATGATATCGCTCATCTAAGTGACCATCTAAGATCTCACGTTTCAGGAAGGACCAGGTCAGACTTATTCGGTCCTTGGCACGATTTATAAGTTCTAATAACTCATTGTATGCAGTGCTTTGATGAGTGGAGCAGGAGATCTTTTTGATATATTTTATTAGAACCAGAGGCGAGTGATTGTGAAGAAAGCCAGTCGGTAATAGAGCTTTCTCACTAAACACTTGTCGCAGTGCACGCATCCAACCACCTCGTGGACTGATTGTATGCACCGCTCCTAGACAGATAACACATAGCTCATGTCCATTGCTATTTTAAAATGTGGGTATTTTTCTTTTCTTTCACAAAGTGCACACACAAGCGGCTTCCTGAGGACATCTTTGCAGATGCCCTTTTTATATGCTCAGGTGCACAGTCATCACACTGCTCTGGCAAATGACAAAGTGTTCCACAAGGGCGCGCCCCAATAGCGTCAGCAATTGACCCAACGTTGAGTTCCCTTAAAAAAGAACCAGATATTTTAAGAAAAGTAATGTACCTTGTATAATAAGTTTGCTCTGTCTGCTTGGCTCAATCTGCACAATTCATTCATCAGACATAGACAAACCACCATCTTTTTCAGCCATACTGGTTCAAGCCCAGGTGGTTTGTCTCACAGCATTAGATGCTGTTTATCAGGAATTAAACTGACCTGAGAGGAGAATAAAGAGTTCTACCATAAAGACTCGGGAGATAAAATGATGTAACAAAGCATTCATTTATTGACAGCCCAGCAAGCAATTATTTATAAAGTTCTTTGACGTAGGCCCCATCCGTAGTTCATAATCCGAGGGTATCAGACCGAGGGTCATTTCACGGGCTACATTTCCCATCATACATCTCCCTGGACTGATTACACCATGCACCTGCACTGTGCTGATTACACACACACCTGCATCTCATTCACACACACACACACACACACACACACACACACACACACACACACACACACACACACACACACACACACATAAACCACTTCACTATACACCAGGGTGAAGTCTTGACTTTCCTGGCTGTCATTTCCGAGTGGTTTTCCTGTGAGTTTATTGTTACCCTGACCTTGGACTGTTTATCTAGTTTCTGCTTGTTCTCTGCCCGCCCCAATTTGGATTTTTTACTGGACCATGCTTCTTGCCGCCTGCCCCGACCATCGCCTGTTATCCAGTTTGTCTCTGCCTTGTCTACGTGGCCCTGTTTGCTGTTGTCGATTCCTGCCTGTTTGACCACTCTAAATAAAAGCTGCAATTGGATCCCCTCAAGTTTGCTGCATTATTACACTTTTATAGATTGTCCTTATACTTTAGTATCAACTATATTGTGGACTCTGCAAAACTGTAAATCACTGTACATAAGAAAAAGTACTGAACCTATCAGAAC
This sequence comes from Semotilus atromaculatus, assembly GCA_031834385.1. Lineage (NCBI taxonomy): Eukaryota > Metazoa > Chordata > Actinopteri > Cypriniformes > Leuciscidae > Semotilus > Semotilus atromaculatus. The sequence continues at coordinate 15,067,737 of JAULUF010000001.1, read as the reverse complement.
ACCTTTCATCACACATTTGAAGTCACAGGCCCTGGTGGTAAGAAGTGTGGTCATCAATACAGCTGAATGAAAACTGATGCTCTTCTGGCAGACACATTCAGGCAGAGCATATGGTAGCGGCATATGTTACGGCTCATGAGGTATAATTACAGTATAAAAAAATAATTGTTGTGATATTTTCTCACACTGTAATAAACCTTTGTGAACAGAAGAAACCATTAATTCTCACGATCAACAAAGAGCTTAAAAAAAGGTCTACCATAATAACATCAAGGTCTTTGATGTAGTTTGGGAGTTCCTTTTGACCTGTCAAGTTCTGGTTTAAAGTCATTAATCATTTAAGTAATCTTAACACAAATGTTTGGAATTTGGTTAATAATTTGATAAGCAGGACTTTGAAACGTGAATAATAATATTAATAATAGGATAATTGTTGGCCTGGGCCTAGATGCATGTAATCTTCAATGAATATTCTTGGAATAGCAGAAGAATATAATTAAAAAAAAAACATTATAAAATATTATTAAAGACAGCTGACATTAGGTAACAAGGCTAAAGAGGATTCCAATAGTTGTTATTACAGAAATGTTTAATGTGTAATACAGTAGAAAATGGCTTAATGGCTGATTAAAGACTTATTCAAATGGCAAGCAACAGTTGCTCACAAACATCTGTGGTCATGTTTAATGCCTTTGAGAAAACGAAGACGAATTTGAAACTAGATAAACATGTTAATTAGCGGTCATTATTTCTCAAAACACACACATTCCCAGGGAGGCAATTTAAAGAAACCACTGATGAGTCTGAAGTACAAGGTCAACAAACTGAGCCCAATGGACAGTGCAAGAGACAAATATCACACTGTCTGGCCATAATGACCTCCCTAAAGAGGGTTGGTTATTGTAATACTATGCAAATAATGCATGCAAACACTGATGCAATCAAAACAACATTATTTTTCACATTAGTTCATAGTAAGATCTATAGCATGCATTTAGAAAATGGGAGAATTTTCTTTAATAAAATGGGCCTGCAAAGTTACCTGAATGTTATGCATGCACCATGACATGTGAGTGGACAAACAAATGTGAATGCTGTGGTGTTTCCTAAATAATACAAGATACTTCTAGGTGTACCCGATTATCTAGAAAAAATTTGTTAAAATGTGAATATCAAATGTGATACATCATGTTTATTTACACAATTCCTCAATCACCATTATATAGCATATTATATGTTTTGCCCTGGTTCCTAAAGGTTGTTACAGCCAGGAGGTGGTAATGGGGTTAAGCTCCCACTACCTATAAAGTCCTTCCTATGGGGTGCGTCTCCAATAGCCTCTGACAACCAGAGTCTAGCTCCTGGCCTTCATGTGTGGCCCTCTCTAAGCCCGGCGGAACTGTTTCAATTAACAGGAGAAGGGTCGTAGGCGGATCACTGGCACCTTAAAACCAGTTGCTTCAGGCAGACAGAACTCGTAAGCCTAGAAAGGCAGTTCATCTAAGGGAAGGAAAACCCTGATTTTAAAACCTCTGCTGCCTTGTGGCTATATCCAATCATGGAAAAAGGCTATGGAAGGAAATCCAGAGACAGAGGCAGAGTGGAGCCCCGTAGGCGGTTGGATGTCAAAAAATGGCATTCTCCCGACACCTCCTGTAGCAAAGCTCGGTTGTTTGGGGGTTTTGGACATTCGACAACGTGGGGTCCTGTTTCTAGATCAGGATGGTGCTTTCTGCACACGCAAGGTCTCTCGCTCGCTTTCCCTCTCTTTCGTGCGTGCGCTACGTGGTTTGGAGCACAGTCTCTGTCTCACATGCACGCTCGCTCTAGATTACGGGAGATTTTAATTAATTTGCGGTATAACTAGTAGATTACGAGTGGCTCAGCAGGTAGATCTATAGATAAACTCATCTTTCAGGCATTTGACCGACCGGGTTGACACTTCAGCGTGAGAAATCGGGGTGTGGCGTGTGAGCGTGTGAAACCAATCAAATGCGTGTGTCTCACGGCCAATGCGTGAGAGTTGGCAGCTCTGGAATCTTGATGCAGTCTGCTGGCTATGAAAGACTTCGTCTTAGGTTTAACAACCTATGGAACTAATAATGAACAATTTGAAACTAAATAAGCTTATTTAAAAATGACTTAGGAACTAGGCTATAGGCTATTTAGAGGTGGATAAACGCAATTTAGAGGTGGATAAACGCACTTTGGAGGTGGGTAAACGCTATTTCCGAATTTTCTCCACTACATCCCTGCTCTTAACATATGGAAAGACAGAGCACAAGAGCATGGACTGGTTTGAGGCCAACATCATGGAATTGGAGCCAGTCATTGAAGCCAAACGGGATAGAGCACAAGAGTCTGGGGGTCCTCATTGATGACTCTCTTAGCTTTAAATGTCATATTGACCATCTTGTAAATAAATTATCAAAGTATGTTGGCTTGTTTTATAAGATCAGACACTTTCTTCCTCTGTCTGCACTTATGATGTTGTATAAAACTCTCTTTGAACCACATCTTATTTACTGTAATATGATATGGTGCAACACCTTTACAAGTCATCTTAAAAAACTTGAATCCTTGCAAAAGAAAGCCATACAGGCTCTGTCCTGGTCGGAGATAAATTCTCCTACCCGCCCTTTTTTTTTATCACTTTAAGATATTAAGACTAGCTGAGCTAAATGAATATCATAATGCCTGTTTAATGTTTCAAATTGTAAATAGTCTGAACCCTAGATTGAGTAGTCTTGTTCCTATCTCCAGCCCCCAGCATACATACCAAACGAGAATCAAACCACTTATATTCGGAAAATACCGCAGACATGTGCGCACCAGTATGAGTGTTGTTTGTAGGGGGCCGCAGATCTGGAACGGGATTGATGATGGTCTTAAGGTGTTGCCCACTATCTCCAACTTCAAAAGACAATTAAAACATAATTTCTTATTAACCTATATCTAATTTTAAAAACTGATTTTCATGGATTACTGGGATGTATGTGTATGATTGTATGAGTGAGTATGTTGCTGCTACGTATGTTGTGGTACTCTTTGTGTGCACTTATTGTGTTCTCACTGTAAATTGTCTATATTTACTTATTCAAAAACCATTGGCCCCTATATATAAGCTTTTTAGCCTCTTTGGGAGACCCATTCCATGGTACTTAACCTACTCTGTACCTTCAAACTGTATTATTGTAATGTTTGAAGAGGTATTGTATTGTGAATAAACTGAAAACTGAAACTGATGCACTGATCAACTACAAGCGCAACCCCAGCCAGCAAAATATGCAAGCACTGAGAACTGCTCGCAATGAAGCACAACGAACACCAAGACGCTCTCAGACAACATCCAGGAAGCCTCGGACACTGGCAACATCAGGAAAATGTATGAGGGGATAAAGCAGGCAACAGGCATACCAACAAGGACGACTGTGCCCTCGGAAGTCCAAGACAGGAGATGTCATCACTGACAGGGACAAGCAAATGTGTCATTGGGCTGAGAACTACCTGGAACTCTTCTCCAAAGTAAACACTGTTACCCAAGAAGCTCTCGACAGCATTGAAAACCTGCCTGTGCTGGATGAACTGAACACTGAGCCAACTTTGGAAGATCTTAGCAAAGCCATCAAGGAATTAACCAGTGACAAGGCACCAGGTGAGGACGGCATACCCCCGGAAATCATCAAGTGCGGTAAACCAGCTTTGCTGGAACCTCTGCATGATCTCTTATGCCTCTGCTGGAAAGAAGGGGTGGTGCCTCATGACATGTGAAATGCGAAGATCATCACACTCTATAAGAACAAGGGCGACCGCAGAGACGGCAACAACTACCGGGGCATCTCACTGTTGAGCGTAGTGGGCAAGGTGTTTGCTAGACTGGTCTTAAATCGACTGCAAGTCCTTGCTGACCGCATCTATTCAGAGTCGCAATGCGGATTCAGGGCTAAAAGAGGTACAGTGGTTATGATATTCTCTGTGCGTCAGCTTAAAAAAAAAATGCAGAGAACAGCAGATGCCACTCTTCATCGCCTTCGTCGACCTCACTAAGGTGTTTGACCTAGTGAGCAGGAAGGGTCGGTTCCAGTTGATGCAGAAGATTGGTTGCCCCTCACAGTTGCTCAAGATTATAGCATCTTTTCATGATGACATGAAGGGGATAGTAAGCTGTGTAGGCGAAACTTCTGAACCACAGGCGTAACTATCGGTAAGCAGGGTATGTGGTTGCTTACGGGCCCGGACCAATCAGGAGCCTGTGTGACTTGAAGATATTGATTGACAGCTGGGGCTCCCTATCACATTTTACTAATTTTAGTCTGGTCACATTTTATTTTATCGCAAATTTATTTTAATAAATAATGACAACAACATATTTTACTGATCATTAAATACATGTTTAAATATATGTGTGAAACGAACAATGATGGATTTTGGTGTAATTTGTTTCGAATTGGGACTGGGGAATCCCCGGGTCGGTAAGTGAACATGCATAATGTTATTGCGTGCTAAACAGTAAAAACGTTGATCTTGAAACAGACAATATCGATATGGAGTCATCGTCAAATTACAAACACAAAAGCTGCTTTCAAAAACGAAAATAGGAATTCAAGAAATTAATGAGTAAATTACCAAAAATAGGAAGCTTCTTTAAAAAGATAGCACAGGAGGGGGAGTTCGAGATTGAGCTGGAGCAAGAGAGTGAAGCACCTGAAGCGACCGTTGGCATAGCAGTGAGTAACAATGTGTTATGGTGCGCCAACACCAGCAGTGTTTTTTCATGCGTTATGGTGCGCATTCACCAGTGTTTTTGTTGTTGTTGTGGTGCGCATAGGCTACTCCTGATTTTGTCAGTCATCTCATCTCTTATGTGCTGTGTCTCTGTGATCCTATCCTGTCCTATTCATGGTAGCCTACTCGTGGACATTGCGTCATGATGTAGTAGTGGGGCCCGTCTTAATAATCCTGCATAAGAGCCCGTTGTTGGCTCGTTATGCCACTGTTCTGAACCCGTTGAAATCAAGAGCGGCGTCAAACAAGGATGTGTCCTTGCCCCAACCTTGATTGGCATCTTCGTCTCCATGCTGCTATCATTTGCCTTTAGACACTCTACAGAAGGTGTTCATCTACACACCAGGAGTGACGGAAGGCTGTTCAATCTGACCCGCCTGAAAACCGAGACTAGCTCCGTAGCTCCGGAAGCTCCGTTCTCGGCACCTTCCTGTATAGCAGCAAAACCTGGACGACTTATGCCAGACAGGAAAATCGCTTAGAAAGTTTCCATCTCCGCTGCCTGCGTCGAATAATTGGTATAACCTGGGAAGACAACACATCTGTCCTGCAGACAAACTCTCACAACATGGACCTTTTGCGGAGTTGTTATTGATGATCAATTGAACTTCACAGACCACATTACTAGAACTGCCAGGTCCGGCAGATTTGCTTTGTACAACATTAGGAAGATCAGGCGCTTCCTATCAGAGCATGCTACACAACTCCTTGTTCAAGCGCTTGTTTTATCCAGACTGGACTATTGTAATGCTCTCCTGGCTGGTCTTCCAGCTTGCTCGATCAAACCTCTGCAGCTAATCCAAAATGAGTGGTCTTTAACGAGCTGAAGAGAGCACACGTAACTCCCCTCCTCACAAAATTGCACTGGCTGCCAGTTGTAGCTCGCATCAAATTCAAGTCACTGACGCTTGCCTACAGAACAACCACTGGCTCTGCTCCCTTTTGCCTAAACTCATTACTTCAGACTTATGTCCCATCCACAAATTTGCGCTCTGCAAGCGAACGTCGTGTTGTGGTGCCATGTCAAAGAGGCACAAAATCTCTTTCTCAGAACTTTACCATGACTGTTCCCTGCTGGTGGAATGACCTACCCAACTCAACCAGAGCTGCTGAGTCTGTAGCCATTTTCAAGAAACGGTTGAAGACGCATCTCTTTCGGCAGCACTTCTTCCTGTAATACTAGCACTTTCTCTTCCTTGCTATTATTAAAAAAAATTACAAATAAAAGAAAATACGGGTTCTGCGTTAGATTAAACTGTGAAAGGTTATAGCACTTACATTTTGTTGTCCTGCTGTTAGTTTAACTGCTTCTATGGTTCTCATTTGTAAGTCGCTTTGGATAAAAGCGTCTGGTAATTGAATAAATGTAAATGTAAAGCAAACCTAGCGGCGTTGCCGCGGCTGCGGATGCAATATGCCCCAGGAGTCTCTGAAAGTATTTAATTGAAACCAAACTCTTGCCCTCGAATTGTCTCAGGCAAGTTAGCAGTGACTACGCGCGCTCGCTCGTAAGCTGCACACGCATGGCGACCGAGTCGATTTCCATACCGAGAAAAGAGATCCTCTGCAAGAGGCAAAGTTAGCTCTTCTCCCAGTTGACCCGAAGGCCCAAACGGGCTAGGTGCTGGAGCACAAGGTCCCTGTGTTTGCAAACCTGGTCTCGAGAGTGAGCTAGGATCAGCCAGTCGTCAAGATAGTTCAGGATGCAAACCCTGTGTTGCCGTAGCGAAACAAGGGCTGCCTCGACAACCTTTGTGAAGACGCGAGGAGACAGGACTAACCCGAATGGGAGAGCCGCATACTGGTATGCCTGCCCCTTGAGGGCAAACCGTAGAGACGGTCTGAGTCGAGGAAAGTAGGCTTCCTTCAGGTCGATCGCTGCAAACCAATCCTGCGGCCGCACACACTGGAAAATGTGTTTGGCCGAGAGCATCTTGAACGGAAGCCTGAGAAGGGAACGTTTCAAGACGCGCAGGTCCAGGATTGGCCATATCTCACTGGTTTTCTTCGGTCCAATGAAGTAGGGGCTGTAGGCGCCGGACCTCATTTCGGCTGGAGGGACAATCTCGATCGCACCTTTCGCCAGCAAGGTAGCAACCTCCGCACGCATGACAGGGGCATTGCTACCGACCATTGGGGAGGACGCTGATGGGAAAAAGCGCCCGCAGCACCCCAATCGTCCAACCGCGAGCACTCAGGACAGAGTGGAGGATTGCTCGCTATCCCAATGCTCGCAGCTGCCCGAGAGAGCATGGCTGGCACGGGATCTCAGAGGACGACCACGCACGTTCATTCGGTACACGCGCGGGTTGCGGCACGCAAGAGGGGGGTGTGGGCCGAGGAATAATTGGCGGTGCTTTGTTCCACACAGAAACCCTCAGGTCACCCTGGCCACCAGCCGAAGAATCACCTCACGAGGGTGTAGATCAGGGTGTGGATGAGGGGACTCTCGCTCTAGTGAGCTCTTGGAATCTCGACCGCACTGTCGCGATGTTCATGTTCCCGCAATGCGAACATGAAACATCCACAAAAGTTGCTTTAGCGTGATCAATGCCCAGACACACAAAGCAGCTATTGTGCTGTTGTTTCCTATTGTCGGAAAGATATATCGCGCATGCAACTCAAATGAGAGATTTAACCCCGCAGGTGCTGAAGCGACCAGGGAGAAACAGACAACTGGCAAGCACTTCACAGATCAGCAAGCAATATGAATCTCGCTGGCATTAGCCATCACACCTGGAGAGTAGCTCGTCTTGAAGATTGAAAACTCAGAATGGCTTGTGGAGTGAAGAATAAACTTGGCTCCGAAGCGAAAACATATCTGCATGTTGCCGTGTCCTCCTTTTATACCCACGAGGTGGGGCGGAGTTACACTATGCAAATTCCGCAGACCCATGGCATTTCTTTGCCATTGGCTCGTTTTGTAATACTCGAAGTTGATAGGCTTTCTAAGCGAAACCCCATTTCATCGCCATTCTACGTTCCTAAGTGACTACGAAAGGGAACCACTCGTTTTTAAATCTTCCCGGTCTCCTGACATTTGTTCTGACATCCGCTTCAAACGTTACAATGTTCATGTCATAATAACTTTCGTCAACTCAACAAGTAAATCCACTTCCCCAGCTAATTACTCTTCGACAGCAATGCCATAGAAAGGCAAGGCAAGGCAAGGCAAGTTTATTTATATAGCACATCTCATACACAGTGGTAATTCAAAGTGCTTTACATAGAAGAAATTTAAAATAATCAAAAGAAATATGAATAATTAAGACAGTTTAGAAAAAAGAAATTAAAATAATCAACAGAAATAAGAATAATTAAAACAGTTTAGAATAAAAAATTAAATAAAATACAGTACAAACAGTCGGACACATACAGTGGCACAGTGTTCATTCAGTAAATGCATAGCTAAACAGATGTGTTTTCAGTCTGGATTTGAATGTGACTATACTGTAGGAGCACATCTGATCTCTTCTGGAAGCTGGTTCCAGCTGCGGCTGGCATAGTAGCTAAAAGCGGACTCTCCTTGTTTAGAGTGAACCCTTGGTATTTCTAGCTGACGTGATCCTAATGATCTGAGTGATCTGTTGGGTTTATATTCAGTGAGCATATCTGCAATATATTGAGGTCCTAAGCCATTGAATGATTTATATACCAGTAATAATACTTTAAAATCAATCCTAAATGTAACTGGGAGCCAGTGTAAAGACCTGAGGACTGGTGTGATGTGTTCATATTTTCTTGTTCTGCTCAGAATCCTGGCAGCAGCGTTCTGTATGAGCTGCAACTGTCTTATGGTCTTTTTGGGAAGGCCAGTGAGGAGTCCATTACAGTAATCCACCCTGCTGGTGATGAAAGCATGCACTAGTTTCTCTAAGTCTTGACTGGAAACAAAGCATCTAATTCTTGCAATATTTTTCAGATGATAATATGCTGATTTAGTTATTGCTTTGACATGACTAAGGTCTGATTCTAGAGACACACCAAGATTCCTGACTTGATTTTTAGCTTCACAGCATCAGTGTTAGCTACTGGCTGATTCAGTCTGTGTTCGATCACATTCATCACATTTGGGAATTCCTCATTTACATTCATTAATACTTCAAATCTGTTCTCAAGATGTATAGGCGGTGGTAGGAGATCAGTGTTTGCAATCCTTGTCATAGCCGTATCTGGGGTAGAGGATGCTATTGCGGCAATATGTGATACTCGTGACAATCTGATGTCTCGAGTGCCTTTGGGTCTCGCTCCCTGTTTGTGCCACCGATGTGTAAGTCGATCGGTTTGTTTCTCTACACTCAGTATGGCCTGTCGAGGAGCACTAGATTCAGGGGACTCACCGGCTGTATGCTGAGGTCCATGATGAAGCTCTGTTGTGTGCTCCGTCTGGTTTGGTGGTCCCACAAATAACTTTGTTTCAAGAACTACAATCCTTTGTAAAAGTCTGTGGCAGTTAGTGCAGCAAGTAGATTCCAGAAGAGGCATTTTCTCTTATCCTATTGAATGTAGGCTGTTGTGTTTTCTCTTCCCCGGAATGTAAGCTTTCAGTGGGAGGCTGGTCGGATCAAATAATTCAGCTTTTTTGTTGTAATCCAAGCGTTTGAGCACTGTGCCGATTTGCTGAAGTTAAAATTAGGTGATAAAAGGAGATAAAATATAAAAATATAAAAGTGATAGAGCAAAAAATATAAAAGCGATAGAGCAAAGTGCGGAGCAGTAAGCAGGAGTGTCCGAACAGTAGCAGAGCAGGAAGCGAATATAAAGAAATATAAAATATAAAGTTCATATATAAAGTATAAAGTATTTATATAATATAAAGTATATTATATAATTTATATAATATTTATATATATAAAGTATTTATATATAAATATAAAGTTCAATTTGTAATTTCAAACACAAAATTCTAAAGATGTCTGCGTGCTTTTCTCTGGCGCATAAGGCCAATAGCTAACAACACTGAGAACATAAAACAGAGCCTGCCCTTGTATTTTCAATGATAGGCCTACAGGTCACGTGTAACAAGTCTCTATAGCCTATTTGTAGTAACGGCAACCTGGATGGAAACAACTTTCTAATCAACATTTTATACAAGGTTTTAATTATGTATTTTTTATTTATTATTCTAACATATTTATACTGTTGTTTTGTCTATGGCGCTTTCCAGGATGAGATAATCAAGTATATTTTTATTTTAATGCCATGGTTTAGCAGTTATACCAACAAACTCCAATCCGTACAAACACATTATATTTTTACCATTGACTTGTACGCTTAGTATTAATTCAAACATCCATAAGAGATTAGGCTATTTACATAATCACAATAAAAAAGACCATGTGATCTGAATACACAGGGCAATTTTCTGTTTACAGTAGCCTACATATAAACAGAAAAGGAGTGCAGAAGAGTCAATTCTTCATATTTGTGTCATGGCTCATCATTCAACTATTATCCAGCTGACCTGAAAAACATTTGTGATATTTGTTTTGAAATGAACTATGAATATTTTTTCTGTCTCTGATATTTACAGTAGCCCTATACAAGGAGAGCATGTCCAACTGCTTATAACTTGTTTCCTTTAGCCTATACAACACAACTACTTGGCAAGAATGTAATGAACCTTTTTTTGTTTTGTTTTTTACAACAATTTAAAGAAGATGAAAAACTCATCGATTACGTCTTCAGTCATACTGGAGGACCTTTACAGAATGGAGGATCGTAAATACCTTTACTTCATGGTCTTTTTTATGTTGTACATATTTTTACTCTTTGCTAACACCACTGTGATTTTTATCATAATTACTGACAAAGCGCTTCACAAACCTATGTACGTCTTTCTATGTAACTTGGCTGTAAATGGCATCTATGGTGGCACGGCTTTGCTTCCGGCCTTGATGGGTACTTTAATGTCTCCTTCTCATGAGGTATCTTTGGCAAGTTGTCAAGCTCAAGCCTATTTCCTGCACACATATGCTATCATAGAATTCACCATTCTTTCAGTGATGTGCTATGATCGTTATGTGGCCATATGCTATCCGCTACAGTATCACAGTATTATGACAATCACAAGGGTGCATAAACTAATTGCTTTCTCATGGGGTTATCCTTTAGTGGCATTCGCTTTGTTTTTTATTCTGACTCTGCGCTTGACAATCTGTAGAAACATAATTGGGCGAGTGTACTGTTCCAACTATTCTCTTGTCAAGCTGTCCTGTGATGACACAAATGTTGTGAATGCTATTGGATTGTTTTCTGTTGTTGTATATACTTTTCCTCAGCTTGCAATGACCCTCTACTCATATGGACATATTCTGAAAATATGCTTTACTGCCACTAAAAAGTCTAAAATGAAAGCACTGAAGACCTGCATGCCACACTTATTTGCAATATTGAACTATAGTGTGGGCTGTTTTATTGAAATTGTACAAAGTCGCTTTGACACAAGTTATCTTCCCTTTGAAACACAAACAGTTATGTCAATTTATTTCTTGATATTTCCTCCTATTCTGAATCCAGCCATTTATGGGCTGAGCGTTCAGGCTCTAAGAAACAATATTTTTAGACTTTTTAGGTCTAATAAGTTATTGCCTTTTGCTGTGAAATAGGATCTTTGTTATTTTCTAGATGAGAAATGTGCATGTTTTCAAATATTTCATCATGTCAATAAACAGCTGACACTCCCAACATTTGTGAGCATTGAATCATGTTTAAGTCACAAGACGACGTGTTGCCTTCTGAAATGCATTAGTCAGTTAATTAGTGTATGTGACAAAATATTTAATGAACACACTGATTGTCACCATTCAAGCAAACAAGCAATAGGCCTACTTAAATGTTCTGTTACTCTTTTTGCTGAGAAATGTGGAAGGTCATGGGTATGGGTTGATAGATTTCAATAATATATTAAAAATGGTGCAACACACATTATGGGCCCTATCTTGCACTCAGCGCACGATCTGAAACGCGAGTGTCAAAGCGCAAAGCGCAAGTAACTTTGTGGGCGGATCCCGGCGCTGTTGCTATTTTCCCTGCGGGATAAATGCCTCTTGCGCCTGGCGCAAATCTAAAAGGGGTTGGTCTGAAGTAGCTTCATTATTCATAGGTGTGGTTTGGGCGTAACGTGAAATAAACCAATCAGAGCGTCATATCACATTCCCTTTAAGAGCATGATGAACGAGATGCGCTTGTTCCGGCGCAATACTATTATAACGGCGCATTTACCAGGCGCGCTTCAGAATCGGTTCACAGCCGAGGAGATCGATGTTCTCGTCAGGGCCGTAAAAGAAAGAGAAGTGGCATTGGAGATGGGACAAACCCACCCAAATTAGCTTCGGTTATACATGCATATAATAATTTGGGTAAATATGTAGGCCTAAGCTTTATGCCTATTTTTCCGATCGCCATGGACACAACATATTAATGCTGTGAAGCTGCTTTGATACAATCTCTATTGTGAAAAGCACTATGTAAATATACTTGACTTGACTGGACAACAATGATTTCCCTCGTGTTTTAATATTTTTCCTTATAATAATGTATCATTTGCAAAAAGGAAAATGCATCTGTGTAGATGAGAGAATCATCTACAGTGTATGCGCGTTGTTCACACTCTGTATTATGACCAAGGTTTAGGTTTGTTCTGGTCAGTGGCGCAATTGTTTTCTGGAACTGCAAAATAGCATGAGGGAAAGTTTGCGCCGGAACACGCCTCCTCTTTGCGCTGAACCGCCCCGGGTAGCGCAAGTGTATTTCTTAGTTAACCGACGTGTGTCTGTGGAGGGAAAAGTCCGCTTTGCGCGGGTGCAAAATAGGAATGATACATGCGTCGGTGTACAAAGTCAATTGCGCCGGGTGCAAGATAGGGCCCTATATGTCTTATCTTGTGCACACATTTCAAAATACTTATTTTTCAAATTTAACCATAGCCTACTGAAATATATTTGATATCTGATTTTAAATTTAAATTTAAATTATCAACATGATCAAAATGATCAAATTGTACACAATACATGCCTTCTGTTGCCTGATTGATATAGTTTATACTTTTTAAGTATACAAGGCTGTTCAGTATAATTCTAAAAATGTGCACCTTCAGGTCGTGGTACACAGTTTGGGCCTTTGAATGAAATGTAGGTGTTTTTTCAAGCTAAATATTCTCGTAAATACTATATGAGCCATAAAATCCTGAAATATCAAATATGATCTCAACAAAAAACACAAACACAAACTTTTTTATTATTTTTGTATGTTTTTTCTAAGATTGAATAAACACTTCCATTAAACAAACTGACTAGTATTTCATGTGTCAGGCTTTACAGAGTTAAAATAACAACTTTTGATTACTGACTGATGAACTGTTTTTCATTGCATTATACTGTTATTACTTGTTACAGCCTAGTTTTATAAAATTTCTTGATGGAAGAGAGTGAACACTAGACTAGATAGTGTAAACACTAGCATAAATAGTGAACACTAGATAGTGAATCAAATCAAATCAAATCAAATTTATATAGCACAATTCATCCATCAAAGCAATTCAATGTGCTTTACAAAGTAAAAACATCATAATAAAAATACAAGATACAAACAGACACAAGAAAATTATTAAAACATTAAATAAAAATAAAAAATGGAATAAAAAGACTGTAAGGCTGAACAGTTTGGCTAAGTTTAAGAGTTCAGTCATAAGCACGTGAGAAAATAAATGTTTTCAACTTGAATTTAAAAATCAATACGTTCGGGACACATCTAAGATCTTCTGGTAGTTTGTTCCAGTCGTGTACAGCAGAGATGCTAAACGCAGCTTCTCCATGTTTTGTTCTAACTCTGTTCTCCACTAGCTGACCTGAATTTATTGATCTAAGAGTCCTGTTTGGTTTATATTTTTCAAACATTTTAAAAATTTACTCAGGACCTAAACAATTTAGTGCTTTATAGACAAAAAGCATCACTTTAAAAACTATTCTATAACTAATTGGAAGCCAAAGCAAAGTTTTAAGAACCGGAGTGATGTGCTCTATTCTCTTAGTCCTGGTTAATAATAGCAGCAGCATTCTGAACAAGCTGCAGCCGCTTTACAGTCTTCTTCGGAAGTCCGGTTAATAGGCCATTTCAGTAATCAACCCTACTAGAAATAAAAGCATGGATAAGCTTCTCTAGGTCTTTTTGAGGCACCAAACCTTTGATTCTAGATATATTCTTCAAATGATAGAATGCTGTTTTGGTGACCGCTCTGATATGACTATTAAATGTAAGATCTGAATCTAAAACACCAAGATTACGCACTTGATCCCTGGTTTTGAAGGCCAGAGAATCTAATTCTTTAATAATACTTGTTCTTTTATTTTTGTTGCCAAACACAATAACCTCAGTCTTATCTTGGTTTAGTTGTAAAACATTTAGATTCATCCAGGTGTTTATTTGCTCTATACATTGGCACAAGGAGTCTATTGTTCTGTAGAATCTGGCCTAAAGGTAACATATAGAGGTTAAACAGAAGCGGTCCAAGAATTGATCCCTGTGGAACTCTGCATGTCATGCCCACCCTATCAGATTCAGAATTTCCAATGGTAAAAAAGTAAATCCGACCATTTAGGTAAGATCTGAACCAATCAAGGACTATCCCGGAGACTCCTACCCAGTTTTCCAACCTATCTATAAGAATTATATGATCTACAGTGTCAAATGCTGCACTGAGATCTAATAGAACCAAAACTATTATTTTATCAGAATACACTATCTAGTGTAGTGAACACTAGACTAGATAGTGTAAACTAGATAGTGTACACTAGACTAGACAGTGTACACTAGATAGTGAACACTAGACTAGATAGTGTCCAGTAGTCTTGATAGTGTACACTAGATAGTGTACACTAGACTAGATAGTGTACACTAGACTAGATAGTGTAGACTAACTAGATAGTGTAAACACTAGACTAGATAGTGTACACTAGATAGTGAACACTAGACTAGATATATAGTTTACACTAGTCTAGATAGTGTACACTAGACTAGATAATGTAAAAACTAGACTAGATAGTGTACACTAGAGATAGTGTATACTAGACTAGATAGTGTAAACACTAGACTAGATAGTGTACACTAGACTAGATAGTGTACACTAGACTAGACAGTGAACACTAGCCTAGATAGTGAACACTAGACTAGAGAGTGAACACTAGTCTTGATAGTGTACACTAGATAGTGAACACTAGACTAGATATATAGTTTACACTAGTCTAGATAGTGTACACTAGATAGTGTACACTAGACTAGATCATGTAAAAACTAGACTAGATAGATAGTGTAGACTAGACTAGATAGTGTAGACTAGACTAGATAGTGTACACTAGACTAGACAGTGAACTCTAGCCTAGATAGTGAACACTAGACTAGAGAGTGAACACTAGCCTAGAGAGTGTACACTAGACTAGATAGTGTACACTAGACTAGATAGTGTACACTAGACTAGACAGTGAACACTAGCCTAGACAGTGAACACTAGACTAGAGAGTGTACACTAGACTAGATAGTGTACACTAGACTAGAGAGTGTACACTAGACTAGAGAGTGTACACTAGACTAGATAGTGTACACTAGACTAGATAGTGAACACTAGACTAGATAGTGTACACTAGACTAGATAGTGAACACTAGCCTAGATAGTGAACACTAGACTAGAGAGTGAACACTAGATTAGATAGTGTAAACACTAGACTAGATAGTGTACACTAGATAGTGAACACTAGACTAGATAGTGTACACTAGACTAGATAGAGGTCTGCGCAAGCGCCGGAAGTGACCGAAGTGCCCGCGCCCTCAGATCACTTGGACGTGGCTGTGGTTACAAGAGGTAAAAACGATATAAATACTGTTCGGTTTCTCACACAAACCGCTCGTTTCGTGTCTTAGGCCATCAATGTGTACTTACATTTACGAGTCATTAAATCGTGTTTAATTTGGACTTCTCTGTGTATGCTCTTTGATGTGGTGACCACCATAGACCTGCACTATATGACTGACAGACAAGAACGGTTTGACCTAAAAATATAAAAATTTAAACTACTGCGGAAACAAAGACACCTACATCTTGGATGCCCTTGAGGTAAGCTAAAACATACCAAAAATTAATTTCAAAGTGAACTATCCCTTTAAATAGTCTACGCAGTGACGTTATTAAAACGTGCGTGCCTGCGTGCACTGTGTATGAGCATGCGCAGAAATAAAAAAAAAGTTTAGTTTAGTCTTGATTTCCCAGACCAAAGAGACGATGGTGGTCTATCTGATTTTTCTCCCGTGAATAAGTAAATCATTTTGGTGACTGTGACACGTGAAAGACTGCTGCAGAAATGTCTAAAGCTACAGTAGGCTACAACATTAACTTTAAATGCATCCTTATTTGTAACAGAACATAACACGTTACTCTATGTTATAACAGTCAAGATCATATAGGCCTATCATATTTTTTATAACATAATGCATTCAAGTTACCCGTGGGCAATAAACAAGCTATCAATCGATGTTATCAATGAAAGCAAAGGTAAGCATGACTTGCACTTTCTTTTGTTCTTGACAGTTTTAGAGGAGGAGCAAGTGCTCAAGTGTGGAACATTTCAGAAACTAGCATTTCAACATTAAACACCGGAGTGCAGATTCTTTATTTTCGTGACTTAATTTCTTCGCTTAACGGCAGACAATAGAAACCTACAATGTCCAAAAAAGTGGCTGTAGTTACAGGGGCAAATAAGGGCATCGGACTGGCAATTGTTAAAGGGCTGTGCAAGGCAGGCTTCAAAGGTGATATTCTCCTCACTGCACGGAATGAGAAACTGGGACAAGAGGCTATTGCTGGACTTCAAGCGGAGGGGTGCAAAAACGTAATCTTCCATCAACTTGATATTTGTGACCAAGGAAGCTCTCTAAAACTCAAGAAGTTTCTGGAGGAGAAGTACGGCGGCCTGGATGTTCTGATCAACAACGCGGGAATTGCCTTCAAACGTTAGTTTTGAATGTTCTGTTTTTCAACGCAGACCTGCGTAAATCTTTAAGCCTTAAATGCTCTGTCAAAAAAAAAAAAAAGTGTCACAAAACAATTAAAACATTCTAAAGCCTATATTATATTATTCAGTGTAGTTACTCTAAAAAGTAATTACTTAGCTACTAATTACATCATCAGCAGTGTAATTAGATTAGCCTACTGTCTAACTAGGCTCTCTCCAAAAAAGTATTGCATTACTTATTAGACTACTAATTACTTTCTAAATCCCATATCAACACAATTCCATACTGACCGATGCAAGGATATATTTTAATTCTTTCCACATAAATAAAATTGCATACATTTTTCTTGAACTGACCAAAGTATTTAAAGGGAGAATGTTATATTAAAAACATACATCAGACATTAAATATATCTGTTAAATCCACTATTTTATATAGAATCGTACTAAACAGTATTGAAATGATATCAGAAGTAACTGTAATTAAATTACAGAAAAATTAGAGTAATCCCTTACTTTTTACTTTTAGGGGAAAAGTAAGTAAGTAGTAATGCATTACACCCAACATTGATTATATTATATTAATTATATTATGATTGGTCCATACAGCATTCTGTGCTAAAATCTTCACACCATTCTGTTAATTTAGGGCACGTTCACATAGAACGTAGTTTTGTTTTTTTGCATTCCACAGTGCCGCTTTTTAATATATATTTTAATGTAAAACATGCATTTCAAAATGTAAAAAAATACGTCTCTAGACCCTTGCATCTTTTTCATTCAATGTTTTTTTCTTGTTTTTTGCAAAAATGTTTGCATCCATTTACATCAATTTGAAATGATCTTCTTTTATCTAGATTCAGCAACAGAAACATTTGGAGAACAGGCTGAAGTGACCATGCGCACCAACTTCTGGGGAACACTGTGGGTGTGTCATGCTCTTCTGCCGATACTTCGACCCAATGCTCGAGTGGCCAATGTGTCCAGCTTTGTTAGCAAGAAATCCCTTGACCAGTGCAATCCTGAACTACAGGCAAAGTGTGTGAATCTATTTTTATAATAAGTGATGAGGTAAAGTAAACAGCAAATCAAGTATATTTTGTTTTGTGTTTTGGACAGATTCAGAAATAAAGATTTGTCAGAGGAGGAGTTGTGCCTGCTGATGGGAGAGTTTGTTCATGCTGCTCAAACAGGGGATCATACGGCTCAGGGCTGGCCAAACACTGCCTATGGTACCACCAAGGTAACAAACATCCTTATTTGTCCCTGGCTGCATCCGAAATAAAGAAATTAAAAAAAAAAATCTGCCTCCCTAGGCAGCATACGGAGGTAGAAAGGTAACAAGACATGTCCGAATCCAACGATCATGTTATGATTCTGTCTACTGAGATACCTTCATCTGATTGATTTCCTTTGTTGCCGATGATATCCCACAATCCTGTACATTCCATTCCATGATTGAGCTAAAAATTAAAATAGGATCTAAAAGTTTCAGTTGGTGGTCAGTTTGTGTATAAATGTATGTTTTTTTTTTTACCAACTTTTTCCACCTATGGTGGCATTTAGCGAGACATTTGTATATATATATATACACTCACCGGCCACTTTATTAGGTACACCTGTCCAACTGCTCGTTAACACTTAATTTCTAAGCAGCCAATCACATGGCGGCAACTCAGTGCATTTAGGCATGTAGACATGGTCAAGACAATCTCCTGCAGTTCAAACCGAGCATCAGTATGGGGAAGAAAGGTGATTTGAGTGACTTTGAACGTGGCATGATTGTTGGTGCCAGAAGGGCTGGTCTGAGTATTTCAGAAACTGCTAATCTACTGAGATTTTCACGCACAACCATCTCTAGGGTTTACAGAGAATGGTCCGAAAAAGAAAAAACATCCAGTGAGCGGCAGTTCTGTGGGCGGAAATGCCTTGTTGATGCCAGAGGTCAGAGGAGAATGGCCAGACTGGTTCGAGCTGATAGAAGGGCAACAGTGACTCAAATAACCACCCGTTACAACCAAGGTGGGCAGAAGAGCATCTCTGAACACACAGTACGTCGAACTTTGAGGCAGATGGGCTACAGCAGCAGAAGACCACACCGGGTGCCACTCCTTTCAGCTAAGAACAGGAAACTGAGGCTACAATTTGCACAAGCTCATCGAAATTGGACAATAGAAGATTGGAAAAACGTTGCCTGGTCTGATGAGTCTCGATTTCTGCTGCGACATTCGGATGGTAGGGTCAGAATTTGGCGTCTACAACATGAAAGCATGGATCCATCCTGCCTTGTATCAACGGTTCAGGCTGGTGGTGGTGGTGTCATGGTGTGGGGAATATTTTCTTGGCACTCTTTGGGCCCCTTGTTACCAATTGAGCATCGTTGCAACGCCACAGCCTACCTGAGTATTGTTGCTGACCATGTCCATCCCTTTATGACCACAATGTACCCAACTTCTGATGGCTACTTTCAGCAGGATAATGCGCCATGTCATAAAGCTGGAATCATCTCAGACTGGTTTCTTGAACATGACAATGAGTTCGCTGTACTCAAATGGCCTCCACAGTCACCAGATCTCAATCCAATAGAGCATCTTTGGGATGTGGTGGAACGGGAGATTCGCATCATGGATGTGCAGCCGACAAATCTGCGGCAACTGTGTGATGCCATCATGTCAATATGGACCAAACTCCCTGAGGAATGCTTCCAGCACCTTGTTGAATCTATGCCACGAAGAATTGAGGCAGTTCTGAAGGCAAATGGGGGTCCAACCCGTTACTAGCATGGGGTACCTAATAAAGTGGCCGGTGAGTGTGTATATATATAGTGAGGAAAATAAGTATTTGAACATCCTGTTATTTTGCAAGTTCTCCCACTTGGAAATCATGGAGGGGTCTGAAATTGTCATCGTAGGTGCATGTCCACTGTGAGAGACATAATCTAAAAAAAAAATCCAGATATCACAATATATGATTTTTTAACTATTTATTTGTATGATACAGCTGCAAATAAGTATTTGAACAACTATTTATCATCTAGAATTCTGACCCTCAAGGACCTGTTAGTCTGCCTTTAAAATGTCCACCTCCACTCCATTTATTATCCTAAATTAGATGCTCCTGTTTGAGGTCGTTAGCTGCAAAAAGACACCTGTCCACCCCATACAATCAGTAAGAATCCAACTACTAACATGGCCAAGACCAAAGAGCTGTCCAAAGACACTTGAGACAAAATTGTACACCTCCACAAGGCTGGAAAGGGCTACGGGGAAATTGCCAAGCAGCTTGGTCAAAAAAGGTCCACTGTTGGAGCAATCATTAGAAAATGGAAGAAGCTAAACATGACTGTCAATCTCCCTCGGACTGGGGCTCCATGCAAGATCTCACCTCGTGGGGTCTCGATGATCCTAAGAAAGGTGAGAAATCAGCCCAGAACTACACGGGAGGAGCTGGTCAATGACCTGAAAAGAGCTGGGACCACCGAAACGGTTACTGGGTAACTTGGTAAAGTTACCAAGGTTACTGTTGGTAATACACTAAGACGTTATGGTTTGAAATCATGCATGTCACGGAAGGTTCCCCTGCTTAAACCAGCACGTCAAGGCCCGTCTTAAGTTTGCCAATGACCATTTGGATGATCCAGAGGAGTCATGGGAGAAAGTCATGTGGTCAGATGAGACCAAAATAGAACTTTTTGGTCATAATTCCACTAACCGTGTTTGGAGGAAGAAGAATGATGAGTACCATCCCAAGAACACCATCCCTACTGTGAAGCATGGGGGTGGTAGCATCATGCTTTGGAGGTGTTTTTCTGCACATGGGACAGGGCGACTGCACTGTATTAAGGAGAGGATGACCGGGGCCATGTATTGCGAGATTTTGGGGAACAACCTCCTTCCCTCAGTTAGAGCATTGAAGATGGGTCGAGGCTGGGTCTTCCAACATGACAATGACCCGAAGCACACAGCCAGGATAACCAAGGAGTGGCTCTGTAAGAAGCATATCAAGGTTCTGGCGTGGCCTAGCCAGTCTCCAGACCTAAACCCAATAGAGAATCTTTGGAGGGAGCTCAAACTCCGTGTTTATCAGCGACAGCCCAGAAACCTGACTGATCTAGAGAAGATCTGTGTGGAGGAGTGGGTCCTCCAAAATCCCTCCTGCAGTGTGTGCAAACCTGGTGAAAAACTACAGGAAACGTTTGACCTCTGTAATTGCAAACAAAGGCTACTGTACCAAATATTAACATTGATTTTCTCAGGTGTTCAAATACTTATTTGCAGCTGTATCATACAAATAAATAGTTTAAAAATCATACATCGTGATTTCTGGATTTTTTATTTATTTTAGATTATGTCTCTCACAGTGGACATGCACCTACGATGACAAATTCAGACCCCTCCATGATTTCTAAGTGGGAGAACTTGCAAAATAGCAGGGTGTTCAAATACTTATTTTCCTCACTGTATATATATATATATACTAATATCTCGCTAAATATATATATATATATATATACTATATATATATATATATATATATATATATATATATATATATATATATATATATATATATATATATATATATATATATATATCATTTAGTTATCACCAAAGCTCCCTTTATTTTGTTGGGGTAGGGCATTAAACCGCTATGCTGCCTTAGAATTCTGTCTAAAATCAGTTTTGTGTAGTCCCCTCATGCGCAAACGCAGCCTGCAGTCATTTGCTGATAGTGCCAGCAAGGCAACAATTCAGCTGCCTAATATTTCGGATGCAGCCCCTAACATACCAAGAGCCTGATTTGCTAGGTTGTGGATTATAGCAATAAACAGGCCCAGACAAAAATCTAAATCAGAAAAGGAATTGTTTTTGTTTTGTCTTTTTTTTTTTTTTTAGATTGGTGTGACTGTGCTATCAAAGATCCAGGCTCGAGTTCTCAGCGAGACGAGGCCAGGTGATGGTATCCTCCTGAATGCTTGCTGTCCAGGATGGGTACGGTCTAACATGGCTGGACAAAATGCTACCAAGAGTCCAGAGGAAGGAGCAGAAACTCCGGTGTATCTGGCCATGCTGCCTGAAGGAGCCAAAGAGCCGCATGGACAGCTTGTGTGGGACAAGACTGTACAGGAATGGTAGAGTGAAGAAAACAGGCGTTATCAGTTCATTCCATCTAAAAAAGTATGTCATGATTACATCTGACTTTTCCAAAATATACTGACATGTTGACATTATGAGAGGCATACTGTAAAATTTTACTTCTACTAAAGCTAGAAAGCTCTGACATGTACTTCAGTTTTCTTGAAAGTTTCTTGAAAGTAAATTGTATGGTTTATGAGTTCTCCCTATCAGATGTTCATTATCTTTTCAGTGTATTGGGTCATTTTGTTTATCTCACTAAGATAAATAGAAGATAAACAGATTTTGGCCTCAAATCCTTCTTCCACAGAACAGATTTTACTAATCTGCACAAACTGAAATCTCTATATACATTCCTATTTTATGAAGCTAAATGAATATTTAGTTAGCCAAAATATTTGTCAACTTGTGATCTTGAATTGTAAGTAACAAATAAAATGATTGGTTGTCAGCTTGACTGCATTCACATTCTTCTTGCACAAAGGTTATTTCTGCTGATGTCATGTGCTTGTTAGGATAGCCTACTTGAAGCATTTGTTAGAGAAATATTAACTGTATTATACAAGATTGACTTTTGTGCCCTGCAATTCATACCCAATCATACACACTATTACAAGTAAAACAATTATAAGTAGTACAACCCTGATATTATGCAAGCTTTTATTGGCTCAGACTCTGCTTTTGAGAAAACAAACCCATCGTAAAACAATCTGTTAAACAATCCAACTTATAAACTGGTAATATTTGGCGGTATCTTAACCTTAATGGCCAACAGAAAGCAGTTCACATTGCAGTGGATTAATTATATCTCTGCCAGCTTAAAGATTAAAGTTTGTTTGTGGATTAAAAGTGATTAAACACTGTAATCAACTTTCCACCCTTAGTTTCAATAAACAGGAAACCATCATGTTTGGATCATGATCACAATATTACAACACTGAAGTCAAGCTAAAGCAAGAATCTCTTATTTCATTCACTACTTTTGTTTTAAATAAATAGATAAAATGTTTCCTTATGTATTTACTTTGTCACACCCTGTAACTGGATAGCAGGCTAGACAAGCACTTTTAAAAGAGTTCTGAATCGTAGGGAAAGTATAGTAGACGTGTAACCAGTAGAGGGCGCCAAAGATCTACATTGTGTAAATAAATGAACATGAGGGCTGGAAAAGCCTGCAACACAATCCCTTGCCACTCGAATAATTATACTGAAAACTCAGACTGCCAAAATATCTTTCATCGACAAAAATGTAATCATTTTAGATGGCTTTTCCAAAATATATCAGTATTCATTTTCTTTTAATTTAATTTGTCAAAAGTGCAAGTAACACTAATTTATCTTCACCCCAGTTGTGTCACTAGATGGCAGCATAGGACACAAATCTAAAGAATCCTCAAACTCGACTCATTCATTGCCTCTCTGTTGTATTCACGTGGTTGTTGTATATTTATATTAATTTGAATTATAGGATGCTGTTACCATGTTTAAAGTCCCATGTTTTAAAGTACCATGTTTTTAAAAAGATTTTATTAACACATTTAGTTGTTACTGTAATCAGGAGCATGTTTGTTATGAGCTTTTGAGGCCAAAGAGCCCCATGGATAGATCATGGATATATATATATATATATAATAATAATAATCTGTAAATAAAACCTGTAGCTGTAGTTTGCCCTTTTTTCCCAAACAATTTTGTCAGAAATAGAAAACCTTAACCAAGTTTAGTGTTTTGTTCTACTCTTATATTTAAAATATTTAAAAACAATATAAAACATTTTTCTAATATTTGAATGACTTAACTAAACTTGCATGGTCATTAAAACAAAAATGCCTCGCACATCACGTTTGGCCACTACTGTACAGTTTATTATTTTCTCACTAACAAACAAGATAGTTAACTAACTGTTATTCTATTATATTTTTAGTAAGATCATTAAATAAAATGCTGTGTACACACATACCAGTGTATTATACAGCATACAAACACACCACTTTTAATTCACTTCCTTTATAAAATCGAACAACAAAAGCCTTGCCAGCTCTGAAGCCACAACAAAATAGCTGGCAGGAAATTGCCTTTCCTGGACACCTGTAACAAATGTGGAGACAGGGAAAAACAGCTCAACATACTTTAAAAACATTGAAGGGTGATCACAATTATACAGCAATAAAGTTACACCAACAGCTCTGGCTCTAAAAAACGTATAGCAACATTAGCAACATTGCTTGGAGCTAGTGATATTAAAGCAGTGTTTTAAAAGGATTAATTACTAAATAAAAATAAGTTTTAAAATAATGAAAAAATATTTTGCAAGCACGTATTTAAAAACAAAGATGTTTTTTTTCGTTGCCAACAGCATAACTAGGCATAAATTGAGTCCAGGCATCAGAACAACGAGTTAAAGCAATGCTTATTGTTGACCTGGAAGTACAGAATCTTCTAAAAACAGAGTTGAGAGAAATATCATTTTCCACTTTATTCAGTCTGTACAGTAAACACACATCCAACGGTCTTCATTTGGAAAATTTTATTCAGATGTTTCTAAACAAAAAAGAGACAGCTGTTTTAAATAAAACAATTTAAAACCTGACTGAAATTTTTCAGTCACAATATGATTTATCTGCTAAATAATATTAAACATCTTTATATCAAACAACAAATATGTCCACTTCTATGACAACATGTACAGCATGTAGAATGTTATTCACAACATAAATGTACAGTACAAAACAAGCAATACTACAATATTGAAGTGTGATACACTGGAGACAAGTAAAACAAAAAGGACAAGTTGACAAAAAAAAAAAAACAGGAATAAAATAGTTCCCCTTTAGAAAATACTGGGCCTCAAGATCAGGACCAAACGGAAACGACACTTTCAGCAACACTTGCAGGTCTTCACAATCATATTTGACAGCTGTTCTACCTGAGAAAAGTTACATTGAGAAATAATTAGATTAAGTTTCCATTGAGCACTGATGAAAGTGATAAAAATCAATTCTGACCTTATGTAGTCGCCCCACGTAGTAAAGGATGGTCAGTGGCTCTAGAACCTGAGGAACGCAGCAGGGTTGAGCAGATGCACCAGGATTATGATGCCTATACAGTGCAAGAACCTGTAGGCAAACAAAATCGGACCATTTCAGACACATCATTTCTAAACGGTCCAGTTACGAAACATCTGTTAGTCGTGATTGGTACCTGTGAGTACTTGTTTTCTGAAGTCCAGACGTAAGAGCAAGAGCCAGTGCAATAGTTGGCATTGTAACCAGAGGGTTCATGTATCCACTTCCAGCCCAGGTCTTTGCGGAAGTCAATGTACAGGCTCCTCACACAGCAGCCCTCAGACTTTCTGCAGTAAGCATGAAGGTGACACACTGTGAGGCTTTTGATATAATACATAAACATTGTATGTAAAAGGAATGTCAGTTTTATTTCATGCTGAATCATAAAAGGCTCACTCGGTACAAACTGCATCAGTTTGCCGTTTTCGGCGAGATTTTGCTGGGCTGTGGCCGTCAGCTGGAAGAGACATTACCAAAATGTGGGGCTTTGGCTCTTGGTCTGCTAATGGGCCTTTGTCACCTCTTGGTGATGAAGATAAACCTGCATACACAAATAGCAATATTAGCTTGTCCTTTCAACCTCAAGACATACAGGATTTGAATTTTAGCTCACAAACCTGCTATTTTGAATTGAAAATCCTCAGTTTTACAATTACAGGCCACCTTCAACTGAAATCCTTGCTCCGCCTCTATCAATCACATTTTAGAGAAAGTTTAATTTGTCATGCATACATTTCATTTCATGTAATAAACACTTCTTCACAAACCACAGTGTCCGTGTTTTCAGTAATATAAAAATAAACATTGTCAACATCAACTTAAATAGAAAAAATCGATCAAATTAAAATGTAACTGCAAAAAGAACCAGAAAGGGTAACAGGTTTAGAACGTGACAGGTTTGCAAATTTTGGTTTGTAGCAGTGTTAATTTCAGGTTATTTATGTACTAATCGAATATTAATATTTTGAATTAGCTTTCATTTTTATGATCAGTTATTATCATCAGATTATTTTTTTAGTTCATTTTTAGTTTAAGTTTCAGTCATTTTTTTATGTGCTTTTGTCATTTTCAGTCATTTTTGTGTATATTTCTATTTAGCTTTCATTTGTTTTTATTTGAGTTGTTTTGTTTATTTGAGTTATCTGCCAAGGCAACACTTCTAATATTTGTTTTATATAAAGTAAATATTAAGTTTTTCCATCTAATATTAAAATTTTTATATTTCAGCTTTATTTCAATTACCAATTATAAAAAAAATTTTGTTTTAGTTAAGCACCAACACCACTTTAGTTATTAATGAACTTATTTCAAATAGATACTACAATCTTATATATCTGATATATCTTAACTCATATGCAGTCAAAACATTTTTTTGTTTAGGGTACATTTAATTTAGTTATTAAATTTAGTAATGAAAAAAAAATTGACAACGGTTTTAGACTCTTTTAGTGGGGCATTTTTTTTTTTTTTTTTTTGACTGCCAAGATTGATACAGTCGAGAGGGTCTTTTGATGTTTTTTTTGCTAAATGAGCTACTTTTCATGCTATGTTAGATAATAGTTTCAGCCAAACACATGGGATTTATAGCTCTAAAATACATCTAAGTGTACTGTAGCTTGGCAGGGAGCACTGATTCTCACCCGTGTTCTGCAGCCAGTCCTTTAAGGTCGACGTCACATCGAACGACACCCACTTGCCAGCCATTTGATTGGAAATGAAGCGTGAATTCAGGTAGCGAGCCTTGTCCATAGTGTCCTGGTACAGCTCCAATCTCTGCTCTGAATTAGGCATGTTAGGCTCCTTGATGCGCAAACGGAGCTCTGCCTGGGAGAGCATGGAGTTCGAACCCAATTTGTGCTTTATATCTGTGATGTTGAACCATATCAACCTTTCTGGGTTTTCCTTCACTGGTGATTAGACAGACAGCAAAACTGATTGGAAATATGTCTAGAACTAAGCATGTCTTTTATAATTTTCAAGACATTGTATAAATGGAGAGCCAAAAGAAAAGTAAAGAACAAAAGATGTGTTTTATAAGAATGACAACAGGGCTCCATAATACCTATAAAATAGCCATCCTGTACAACTGATATGTTGGTACTTTATAAAAGTAATCAGTTTACAAAA
Source organism: Semotilus atromaculatus (assembly GCA_031834385.1). Taxonomy (NCBI): domain Eukaryota; kingdom Metazoa; phylum Chordata; class Actinopteri; order Cypriniformes; family Leuciscidae; genus Semotilus; species Semotilus atromaculatus. The sequence continues at coordinate 15,040,623 of JAULUF010000001.1, read as the reverse complement.
TGCAATCAAAAGGTAATACTTCAATGATTACTCAAATTAATCATAATCATCTGAATAAACTGCGTTGAAATACAATAATATAGAATCATAGATCAAGGGATTTTGGAGCCAAGTGATATTTTTTTTTTTAAAATAAACAAAAAACAAAAAAACATATCACTGACCACAAATAAATGAATATATATATAATGTTTGTGAAAAGCATGGGAAACCTCAAAACGAGTGACTGTTATCATTGTCTTTGCAACCAACACTAAAACATCCCCAAACCAGTGTTGTCATATAATAGTCCAAATATGGATTTAAGAGACAAGGTCAAAGGATTATTGGATCTGAGTGATACTGTAGTTTAACAAGAAACATTAAATCCAGGATCTGAGTCACTTCATTAGCATTCTCTTAGTAGCCTTCCTTCCTGTTTGTGGTCAGATCATTTGCACACACCCTCAGCTCTCTGAGGAAACTGCCAGGCACTTGGCATCTTAGGCTCTAACACTAAGAAAGGCAATGTAATAATCATTCAATAATCAACAGGCTAGACCATATAGAAAGGACAGACCCACTCACTCGGTTTCATTTTGAACTTGTGAACCTCTTTAGCATAGTATCCCTCCTCATTAGGATCTTCTATAGGCTGGTGTACAGGATCTGCCGCCTGCTCCTGGTTTAGCTCTACAGTGCTGTTATACACTGAGATCAGTTCTACTGGGATGTTTTCTAACTCCTTTTCCTCATCTACTACTGGTTCCTTAGGCAGTCGTAGCTTGCTGAGTATCTGTCCTCTAATGGCTTCAATGCGCTTTCTCTTTATCAGTTCCAGGTCTAAAGGATTGCATGTTGACAATGCTTTGCTATAGTGTACAAATCCCAACAGGCATTGCAATACTATAAATAAGCTCTCCACTCTCATGGTCAGCGTTGCTGGAATTTATCTTCAGTCTTTGAGTGTGGCAATGGATGGTTACAGGATGGTTAAAGGGTCTCGAGCACTTCTAGATGTAATGCTGTCGTCACTTTAGCATTGCTACAGCATACGCTGGTGTTGTCTTCTTCACTTCAAACCCAACGGCCTTAATCAGAAACCAAACATTACTGGGATGTGGATGCTGGCACAACACACAATGGATCTGAAAAAAAAAAAAAAAAGACTCACCGACGATGTCAGAGGTCCAATGAACGTACGCAATAGATGTCCTCACAAGCCACCATGCTTAATTTATAGTATAGTTTCCACTCGATAACCTCAACGGTTTCTCATGTCCCATTCAACAGAAAAAAAACAAATAAGCGTATTTGAGCTTCTAAGTAATATCAGTTATTTTCGCGTGCCATTCTCTTGTTCTGAACTGTTTGCTCTCAACTCAAGGAATGACAAAAGAGGAAAAGGAAGCAGCACAGTTTAACCAAATGACAAAACACTTCCTTTTCAGCACAGTACTAGTTTCCCCTGTGGACAATATGTGAGGCAACGTGTTTAGTTCAATTCATGATGGCATTCACATGCCTGGAGTCAGCTGGCTATTGCTATCCACTCAACAAAGAATTAAACATTTAGAATGAGATGTTATGAATTCCATAACAATAACTATAAGCATCTGCACCAAGGCACGATAACTTTATATTTATTGTGCAGTGCTGTTATGACGTCTATCAATTTATATGCTCAAGATTTTTCTAATTTAATTCAATTGATTACATTTTTTTTAAATTATTCATCAGCTGAAAAAAAATTCGGAAAGTGATATCATTCCTCTATGTCATTATCTAGCTGTGGTGTGGACTTCCCTATTCTACAACGCGGATAGAGGATCAATAAGAAGGATAACTATATAGATAACCATATTAGCGTCCACACCAATGCATTAAAACATTGACGGGGGGTGTCTGATAGGTGGTCACTGTTTTAATCATTCAACAGCTGGGGAAAAAAATATTCTGCAAGTGAATCCATTCCAGCGATACTTTTATAGAATCAGAATGATTATTATTTGTTTTATTCACATTTGTAAGAACAGGATATAATAGTCGGGTTGGACATCACACAAAAAAGCAGATCACAGTCAGCCATTTATTACGTGAACAAAAGTGTTAATACTAATGGGGGTAACCAGGATAAAGTGAAAAGAGTTTACCTGGTGAGGTGATCTCTAAATGGTGGCCCACATGGCGACCCTCTCCATTGCAAAATCGAAGAACAAATGGGTATGATGTCATTTTTTAACACAATTTGGCCAAACATAGGTGCTTGCCAGTGCAAACGTTGTGGAAAACTTCACTCTGACCTGCAATTGGTCCATGACGATAACGTAAAAGGTAGCTGTGCTCTGGGGCTCTACCTTCTTTAATGTGGAAATTCCAGTGTTGTGCTTAACTGATGGCAGTTATCGTGGCCTTTAGCCTACCCATAGCCTATCTCATGTGTGAGTATACATGATTTTAAATAAATTTTTCAAAAGTATCCTTCATTTATTTGTATGTAAATCATTTTTAATGAGTAAGAACAAATGAGTGCACTTTTAAATAGGTTAGCTGGGTATGTTAAGGGAACAGTTAAATCACACAACACAAAAAGTATGCTAGCACAGCAGTTTATCTGCTGAAATATCTTCCACAGCTTGTGTTTACAGAATGCAGACGCAATTCCCACAGAGGGTATCCTACTTTCAAACTTGAGAACTCTTCGAAGAAAGCAGACAGATTTTAACAGCGAATTGGCAGAGCCACCAAATGATGACAACTCCTCAACGTAAAAAAACAACCCTCCCCCAGCTCTCTTTTTGTCTAAATAAAGAAACAAGTTTTTAGAGAGGAACTGATGAACATCAGTATAAGCAGGACATGAAACAGTGCATTAAAATACTTCTAACAGCCAATGTTTCCATTTCTGAAACAGGATGGTCTCAACCGTTAAAAAAAAAAATTGTTTCCATGCCCGTTCAGAGAACAAAGTTGTGTTTTTGAAAACCTTGAGTTGTAAAGTTTTAAACTTTCTCAATATTACATGAAACATACAGTACACTAAATGAGCAGTGATCTAACTTGGTCTTTTGTCTTTTTAGTTAGAAACTCCACACAGGAAATGAGCAAAATGTGACCGAGTTGTCTCTCACTATCTACAAAACACAGAGCCTGCTACAAAAAGCCTGTTACATAAAGATAAAAAACCAAACAAACTAGAACTATTTAGTCATACAACTGAATGTCAGTTTTTTTCCCATCAAGCATTGATGATGAACGATTTAAAAACCTTTGATTCAGATATGATTCACCTTTGAAAACTGCCAAATTTAATTGCATCAAAACAAAATACAATTCTATAAAACATACAAAGTGTACAAAAAAAATGTAGAAAAACGAAATTAAAAAAGTATTGTTTGAGATCCAAAGCACAAAAACACATTATCAATCTGTAGACGTAAATCCATCCTTGCCATTTCACTCCACTCATTGTATTACATACTTAACTATTCACCTTTACATTCACACATTAGGCTACATTATGTTAAAAACTCCTGTCCAATATAACAAAATATTTTACCTTCATTTCACTGCTCATATCTCTGATCTGAAATGTGTGTCAGCCCACAGTCCATTCTCAGCTCTCCACACCATATCTGTCAAAGTGGCGTAGAATAACGCACAGCTCTAATTCAACTGTGCCCATGCCAACCGTGTGGAGTCTGTATCGGTCTGCACCACTGTAAATGAGATCTGGCGAGCGCAGTTGTGGTCCTCCTCCGACAAACATCTCGGCAAGTTGATCCTGCCAGGATCCCAGCGGTCGCCATGTAGCGCATTGCAGGTGATGCTGTCCTGGGCTTGATGGTACGTGGATATAACCATAACCATACAGCTGGCATCGCCCAAAAGAGTCCTGATGCCACACTTGGAGGTGAAGCTTTGGCCATCCTAGAAGTAGAAAACATATATTAAATCATGTTTAAGTGGCACTAAAACATAATACAAATTAAAGGTTGATTAATCGGCACCGATTGCTGGAACAATCGGTTCTTGGCAAAAATCCGAGAGCGGCCTCTAGAGGTGGAATAACTGACGCCTCGTGCTGTTTGTTTTGACACGTGAGACAGACATGAGCAGGACACTTCAGATGCGTATTTAAACATTGACAATGAAACGATGTACACAGTAAACTACAGCACATGCTTTCATATCATTATGAATGAATTAATTTGTTGACTAGATGATGCATTAGTGGAGAACAGCAGTTTGTTTGCCATTGAGATTTCAGAGGATGCTAACATTAGTAGTACATCAAGCAGTTAAAATAATATGACAAAAACACACGACGACCCAAATGTTTGATGTCATGATAGTTACCATCTATTTGCCTTAGTTTATGTCCAGCTGGTCACTTTTATAAATTCATTAGCCAGCGAATTTGCATAATAATGCTAGTGACGTGAAAAAGCAAATTGATATATTCATGCAGCCGACAGAAACAACTTCAAACTCATCTATGCCACTTTGTTCATTCAATTACACTGTGTGAACATTTGCATGTTTGGAAATTAAACTGTTTAGGACCGCAGCTTGAATTGAACGAGACGTATCCGGAGTGTGATATCTGTGAGTTGTCCTAGCCGCTACGCATCTTGTCCTGTGTGCGACCTCTATACTTTGTAATTTTGATTAGATAATCACCAAGTGTTCTAAAATAGAAGCAAATAAAGTGTGAGTATACATACATATGTGTAATTTCAATCCTATGGCCTTTGTTAGTGTATTATTTCAACTTTTAGTAATACATTTTCCAATTTTAAAGTCTGTTAAACAGTTAAACATTCATGCATCTGTTAAACATTAGTTAACGCACACTGAAATAACATTAATTATATAGTTTTATTCCATTTAAAAAGTATGATACATTTTCATGGTTCACTGTTGTTGTTTTTTTTGTTGTTTTTTTCTGGTTAATAAAGTTAAGCACTATTTTAGTTTTCCTTCAGTAAATCCATTTTAAAAACTATCAGTTGATTAATCTGTTACCGGCCAGTGCAGTCCAACCTAGTTATTGGTATCGATAAAATCTAGCCTACTATCTACTATAGGTCGTCCTCTAATGCAAATACCTTGTAGTCCCTTAGTAGTGTAATGCAAATCAATGGGATGGCTCCAGTATGCCATGTCCCCTGTTTGAGGCATGTCCACTTGAGTTTGACCTTCCTTCAGACCAGCAAGAAGCCTCCATGCTCCTCCTGAATGGCAAAAAGTACAAATGTACATAAAGTTTGGCCCATCAAATAAGCATTAAAACAATCTTTACACCTTTAAAAAATTTAAGGAAAACACAATAATTGTCTATAAGATCAGTGTTTTTTGGTACAGCTAGTGTAAACTTCAGTTTTTAACACAGTATAAAATAGTAAACAATAAAACAAAAAAGACACCTGTGTGTACACCCCATTTGCAGAAGAGGCTGCTCTGTGGGAAACCTGTGGCTCCAATGATCTGCCCAATTATATGCAATTCTGCCATAAGAGTCCTGAAATTACATTATGCAGTATGTTGGTTAACACATGCATATGTTCAAATGGTCATATAACCAATTTCATACACTGCATTAGCATATTCCACTATTATATTTGTTTTTAGATTCATATATTTTCTGTTTAATTGTTATTTCTTGCTCCAACATATATTCACTATTCCTGTTTAACGTTACATTTGTGCTTATTTTATAATGTTTCGTTGTTGTTTGCATTGATAAACTTTGATTCGTAAACATCTAAGTATCTAATATCGTCTATAAATACACTTTTAGACCGTTACAGGTTGTTTAGGTGAACCAAAACAGGTTTATAAAACAAGTTTTCGTTTTTAGTTAAGTTTTGCTACATATATCTAACGTTATCCATCTTGTAACTAGGGTAAATTAAAACTAGCTGAACAGCTAACGTTAGCTAACTAGCGACCTGACTATATAACGTTACGCTCCTTTTCCGGTTTCACAACGCCATAAACAAAGCAGAATAGTTATAAATATCATGCGTGCCACGATTCACACAATCACCCCAATCATTCATTGATCAGCAAAGCTGGTAAGATTGTAATATGAGCATTAATATGAATCCAGTACGCGTTTGTTCACTGTTTACAGAGCCAGGCTTGATTTGATTTCCTTAGCAACCCGCTTCCTCATGTTCTGTGTTTTGATTTGACAAGGTTAGTTACTGCCATCTTGCGGCATGCATGAGCTTGCGTTACATTGCAAGCATAGAGGAAGAGAGACTGCATTGTTACCTTTGCACTTCAATGACAGATGTGTTATTCTCATTCAACAACATCAATGTCCTAATAGATGGTATGTAGCCAACTACTAGTAGTATTGTATCTTTTAAAAACAGAAACATCGATCCTTCCCTTAACAAAAAATATTTCATAAGAGGCTAGCTATATAGGCTAGCCGTTTCATAAGCTATATTTATATGACACATTAAAACAGTAGGCTATTGAATTATTACCATGCCTCCATCGGTTAGCTACTTTTGCTATTTTTCAAATTGCCTTTACTTTTCAAGTGTTATTATTATAATCTAAACAAATAGTGAAATAATATATAATTTTTGAAAGCATAAACCATTTTATTAATTGTCTGAAAATGGCTTTTAATTTAATCAAAACGTGTGAAATATTATTCAATGGGGTGTGTATAGGCTACGTAAGAAGTAATGCATTCTAGCTGCTATGTTCTTTGTTTATTTATTTTGTTTATTTATTTTATAATAATAGTTTTTATTGTGAAGAAGGATGGATGATTTGAGTCTTTTAACCATGATAGATCACTTTTTTTTCTTTTTCTTTGTAATTAGCTTGTTACATTTTTATAATTTTAGACAAATGGGGAGTACGTTTCATCACCATGCCTGTCACTACATGACAACATAGATACCCCCTGAAGATTTTGTGTTTATTTTATACTTAAATGTTTACATAGCACACTCGATAATAAGAGCACACATCTAGAGGACAGCATGTGCCAAACATAAGGTTTTCTTCTCCCTGTGGCCCAAAGTAACCACCTTAGGTAGACATCAACACCACATTTCATACCCCCAGAGACCTCTTTGTACAAACACACAGACATAATACTAAATATTTAATGTGATTAATAATGGAAACACAAGGGGCTGTGTGCAAGTAGATTCTGATGTAACCCTCAAGATTGACATGATGTGATTATGAGGGTTCAGATAAACACAGTAAGTGCATATAACTATTTTAATGCACATAATAAAAATAAATAAATAAGATACTTTTTTTTCTTTCACACAGCAGGTGGGAATCCACACTTTGCTTCTACTTCTACGACTACGAATTATAATTGTAGGATATTAATTAGATTTTTTTTTATATGAAAGTAAAGAAGTAGCACAAAATAATATTATTTTACCTGTAGATAGTCTTTTAACTGAAGGCTATACGCTATGAATCTAAAAAAATATACAAAATCTCTCGTCTGTCAGAATTTGACATTCTGATTCCCCTAGAATCAGAATAAATTCTCGAATTATGTTGTACTTTAAAATCTTGAAATAATGATATCTGCAAAACATTCATGTTGGTTCTGTTCTGTTTACTCTAAGTGGGGTTATTGCTGCTCTCCCTGCTCTCATCCATGCTAGGCTGCATGGATGCGCAGAGAGTTCTTGCCCAGAACGGAACCATACCTCCAATCCAAACTGTATGCTAATTGTCAACCGTATTTGACGATAGTGGTCCTGACAGAAATGTATTTAAGTCACCAATGTCAAAGATAAATTTCCGCTCTGTGACAAACAGAATGGACAATAAAGTCTACTCAACTCATATTTAACTCAACTTCAATGTCAGCTTGTTTTTTTTTGCTCATGATAATGTAATACTTTAAAACTTTATTCACATTTAATACAAACAAGAAACGTACAAACCAATCGGGTCACTTTGCGCCCAGGACGCATAAAAACCCACCCATATGGGCGTGGCTTATGCCTATATAGATTCACCATAGAATCAGGTTAAATCAACAGAAACGACAGCACCTGAGCCAAGCGTAATAGCACGGCAGGCTACGCAATACTCATTCCCTACTCTCAGGGAACCAAGGTTACGTTAGTAACCGAGTACGTTCCCTTTTGAGAATGTTCACTTCATATTGCGTAGCTAAACACAGTGGGAACCCATTTTAAAATGCTGTACTATTGGCTGGCGACTTCGCCCTGAACCATTACCTGGGGCTAAGTGGCCCGAGGTCAACAGTAGAGTTTGAAAGTCACAATTCCTCCCAGGGCCGGACAAAGGTCGGGCCCCTTATTAAGGTATAATGTCTCAGAGGCTCAGAGCCCATTTTGTGAATGCACGGGGTGCCAGAGACAGCCTGAATGGTAGGACCGTATATTGATAAGCCCGCCCCTCGAAGGTGAATCTCAAGAATGGCCTGTGGTGGTGGGCTATTTGGATATGAAAGTAAGCATCTTTCAGATCCACTGAGAAGAACCAATCCCCTGGGCGAATTTGCTCAAGGATTTGTTTAGTTGTAAGCATCCTGAATGGCCGTTTCATAAGGTGTCTGAGATCTAGAATTGACCTGAGGCCGCCATCCTTTTTCAGAACGAGGAAGTAGCGACTGTAAAAGCCAGACTGTAAAAGTCTCGACAGCTCCTTTCATTAGGTTTGACACTTCGGTGCGAAGGACGTGAGCTACTTTGCTTCCCACCGATGTCTCGATTACTGTGCGAAAGCGCGTGATTCTGTGAGCGAACCAGAGTGAGCAGCCTCGCTTTATTATTTTCATTACCCAATCTGATACCCCGGGGATGGCCTGCTTGGCCTGCTAGGGGTTGAATGAAATCTGGGGGCGGGCCGTCGTGCGATGGGTAAATTTGAGGGAAAAAAAAATTGCACCCTGAAGCCGAGCTTGAACTCTTGGGCAGAAAGTGTTGCATGGGCTGCGGTTCAGCCAGAGGTGGACTCCTGAGACGGAGACAACTCGATATCGAGGCCTTTGACAGCTTTAGTGAGGATGCGAATAAGTTCAGCTGTCGAGCCCGGCCAGTCTTCTCCCTCAGATGCAGCCAGGGTCAGGCATCCTTTGGCGCCGTCGCTTCTTCTGTTGAGACTTGAGGAGGGAAAGAAGCGCGGGAGCGCGAGGAGCGGGGTCACCGTCCAAAAAGAGAGCTAGTCGCGAGTGCAGGATAGAGATGGGAAAGGTATCGCAGTGCGGGCAGCCACCCTTGTTGAGTGAAGTCTCTGCGTGGGCGAGTCCCAGGCATGGGGCGCACTCACTGTGTCTGTCAGCTTCATGCAGAGGAGCTCAGCATGAAGTACATCCGGAGCACGGCATTTGCAACAACGTGGTAAAAATTTGCTCTTTCTTTTAGCTTCTAGAGTACCACCAACGTGGTAAAAATTAGCTCTTTCTTTTAGCTTCTAGAGTGCCGCAACGGCGAACACACTTAGAAGTAAGCAAAAAGGATATGGCTTCTTTACCCGGATAGCCGGAGGTTAACGGCGATTTGGGGGAAGGCGGCGCCGAAGGTTGAAGGTGCCGCGTCCGCTGACCAGGTCGCTCGTTCCGCTGCAGGGGCTCGTGGATGGCAAAGGCTCGAAGGTCAGCGAAGAAGGAGATTCTATGATTCTATGGTGAAATGGTCTGCTTATATAGGCATATGGCATGCCCATTCTGGCGGGTTCTGAAGCGCCCTGGGCGCGAAGCGACCCAATTGGTTTGAACTTCTCAGCTGCAGGCCATAGGTTCGTGCAGTTGCCGCAGCACAGCCAATGAGCGAGCTAGACACTCTGCTCTGTGCTCACTGTGCAGCTGCACTGCACTGCGTTTCCCACTGCGTATAGCTACACAATACGAAGTGAACGTTCTCGAGAGGAAACTAATGCTTCTAACCACAGGGCGAGAGCTGTCGTTAACCACACAACTTTGCGATGCTGTTTAAGAATGTTCATTGGAATTATGGTTTCAGGAAACACCTTCTCTAACAATGCTTTGGGAAACGCACCCCTGATCTGCCATTCACTACAATAAACTAAGAACGACATGGACAATATCTAATCGCTGAATCCCATGATTAACCAAGTATCCCAGAAAGCTGTGTAATAACAAATAATGATTTAAACACTCCATTAAAACTCTTTAAACTCCATTAATACACAAATTCAATGAGGTATTAAATATATTAATTTCATTAACTGACCATCTGTTCACACAATCAGCTTTTCCCAACTGTGAGATCAGGGAAATATTTTGCCTAACTGTGTTTTTAAAGAGAGTTACAGAGTCTGAGGTAATTGCACAGATATTGTCTTATAGCTTCAAGAATTAAAGACATATTTCCACACAAACACAGAAGAAAACATAAACCACTGGGATTTGTTAGTCAGGCACTTATTGGTGAAATACATACCAAGTGTTACTGTTACTGTTGTTGTTGTTTTTCACAATCATTTTGACACACAAACCAGCCACTGGGATTCCATACGTAGTTCATGACAGATGCTTCACATTGATATTTAAAGTGTGATGCTCTCTGATCATTCTCAGTACCTTCAACAACATAGGTGACACAAGACTGGAGATTTGCAGTTACAAAGACTTTATAGATTGGAGTATTATTCAGTTTTTTAACAGCATTTTTGGTCTTTTTTTATGCTCCCGAATATGTCTAATTTGAATGGTTCTAAATCTAACATAACTCAGACTGTATCACTGGTGGATCGAGATTTGAAATCATTTTTGTCTATGTCCTCATGTGTTATTTTCCTGTATGTCAATGGAGTCATGATCTTCACTTTGAGGAAAAAGACTGTTTTTCAGGAGGCATCTCGCTACATTTTGTTTGGTCACATGCTTTGGGTGGATACGCTCAATCTTCTAATGAGTGTAGTGTTGTTTATGTGTGCTGTTTGTAGGCTTTTTGTTATAAAAATTGGCTGCCTCATCCTTCTCGTTGCTGCAACAGCTCTCTATCAGGTCTCTACATTAAATCTAGCGTTGATGTCACTGGAGAGGTATGTGGCCATCTGTATCCCTCTCAGACATGCAGAAATCACCACCTACGGAAGAACTAACATGGCCATTGGTGTTATTTGGATGTTAAGCTCGATTCAATCCCTGTCTGAGATTATTATCTTTTATTCCAATGATACAAACATAGGAATGGATTTGTTCTGCTCAAGAACTACTCTCTTAAGACTGCAGATATATAAGAAACTTGATATAGGTTTTACATGTATATTTTTTGTCGTAGTGACTTTTGTTATTATCTTTACTTATGCCTCTATAGCTGCTGTGGCTAAAACAGCCTCCTGTGATAAAATATCAGCCAAAAAAGCCAACAAGACTGTTCTGTTGCATCTAATACAGCTGGGTCTCTGTGCTGCATCCATTTTAGTTGGAGTTATCCAAGAAGTCATTTATATTTATACTGACTATATGACTTCAATGAATGTCATGTATTTTTGCTTTGTAGTGTTTATGATTTTTCCAAGATGTCTAAGTCCTCTTATATATGGCATGAGAGACCAGGCCTTTAGATCTTTATTTAAATACTACTTTACATTTGGTCTCAAAAGGAAAAACAGTTGTAATACAGAGATACATTTAGCAGGAGGAGGCTGAAAAACCTCATGGTAAAAACCTATTGAAATATTATCTACAAGGCTTTATTAGATAATGTTATTTCATAAAGATACAAAAGGAAATTTCTCTTAAATTGCAAAATATGAATTTGTGTCTTTATACACTAAGATTTTGGAGATGAACCTCACTAAAATAGCTGACCTTTGGCAAAACATGCAACCATGTATTTAACAAACAATTTTTGGCAGTGCAGTAAACACAGATATGAGAAGGTGTTTTGTAAGGGTTGTTTTATTTGTCCATGTTTTGCAATCTTTCCAGCCATATGACATAAACATAATTACAGTTACCATAAAGGTTCATTTTATTTAGTCGTATACTGTTTTATGGAACATGTGTGACATCAAAATGTACTTGAAATGAAGAAATGAGAAAAATAAAATTCAGTGTAAATTAGAACTGACTGCTTAATCAACCATTTCTTTGTTGCTAACATGATTATGTAGATTACATAGATACATATGTCTCATTTTATCATTAAAAAATGAATGTGTAAAAATGTATAAAATAATGTAAAAAAATTTATAAAAATGAATGTAAAAATAAATCTAAACATGATCTGGAAAGCAGACAACACAGTGAGTGACATTCGAAGCTATGTCAAAGCGCTCTCTGAGCAAAACTCAGTTTTGCTTAAACATGAAAAATACTTAACATGGTGTCACGGTTTTGGTTCTTTGTATTTAGAGACTCTGGGTGCTTCTCAATATCCCTCCTCGTCTCCTCGCTCCTCCGTCCTCCATCCTATGACCCGGAAAACGAACGAGATCAGCCATCTTGAAGGACATCTCAATTCTCTAATTGCACTGCGAGGAGGTGAGGATCGAGGAGTGAGGAGGCTTCCTGAGGAGTCATAAGCGAGGATACACGGGTGTATCCTATAGTGGAGCGGCTAAGTGCTTATGTTTGGCAGAATCGTTCAGTTTATGATACAAGCGTGAAAATTGGCATGAGCAGTCTCCATGGGTCACTTGACAAGAAAATTGTCCGAGCCAATTGATTTTCAAGATGGCGGCCATTTTTCAAGATGGCCGACACCTTAGTGGAGCAGTTAAGTGATATAGTGGTTTATTTGGTGAGACAAGCATGAAAATTGGCATGAGCAGTCTCTGATGGTCACTAGACAATAAGCCACCCACAGCTACTTGAAATTTCAAGATGGCGACCATTTTTCAAGATGGCCACCACCTTAGCCATTAGACTTAAGAAATCATTTAGTTGGTGATACAAGCATGAAAATTGCCAGGAGCTGTCTCAAAGAGTCATTTGACAAGAAACCGCCCACAGCCACTTGAAATTTCAAGATGGCGGCCTTTTTTTTCAAGATTACCACCACCTAAATGGAGCAGTTAAGTGATATAATTGTTTAATTAGTGACATAAGCATGCAAATTGGTTTGAGCAGTCTCTAAGGGTTGCTTGACAAGAAAACACTCAGCCACTTGAAATTTCAATTTTCAAGATGGTCGACCCCTGGATCTTCAAAAAATCTATTTTCCGATAGAAATGTATTGGGTTTTTTTTCATTAAGGATGATTTGGTGTCATTTTATATGTTTTAGATTATTCTAAAGAACAACTTTTAACTCATCAAAATACAGTTGTGTTGATTTGTTGATTATAGATAGATTAGACAAGAGTGAATATCTGCACTACCAGGGCACACTGGTGATATATCACTGCGTCAATGTGTTTTCTATGCCATCACCTTCATCTAGTCGGGTTGGACTAAGTAAGATAGGCAGAGCATTGGTCTTATGAATTAATGGAACATTTCTTGCAATGGTATCATAACCAGTACGATCGTGCTCTCTGTTGAATAAACTTGGATGAATGAGTTTTTCCTTGGTGTCCTACTGACAAATGAAACATCTGTCCCTGTTAGTTTTCTCAACTGTAATGATGGCTTCTGCCATGTCTGCAGCAAATGTATAGGCAGAGGCCGAGGGTTTATCCTTTTTCCACCTTTTACCGAGCACTTTGATGTATGGGATACAACTAAGTTCATGCCTTAACCCTACACTTAGTCCAATCGTTCATGCAATGCCATTTATATCCAGAGCCAGAATCAGATGAGGAATAAGAAGAAAATGCACCATCACGACAACTAAGAATGAATCAGTCCGTGTCCACATGTAAAGTGTGAAACTATTTTGAATTAATGTAATTTGTAACCCGAAGGCCGAGACACTTGAAAATGGGTTATTGTTGCGTAATTATCCTATAATTTGCTAACTGTTGAACATTATTTAACTAATTTCAATGAAATTATAGGGTACCACGGACAAAATGCACGGACAACTGCTTTTCCCGACGTCTGGATCGTTCAGGGTCTTCTTGTAAGCAGACCCACTCGCTGCACGTCGACTGAACACTAGTGGGCATGACAACGATGCGATTATGCGAAATTGTCCTGCGCTTGAGGCGGTCATATGCAAACGACTGGTACGTCACTTCGTACCGTGACTTCACTTCATACCATGGATCCACAACGAGCTGTATTTAGAGCTTGATTAAATAAATGCTTTGTTTATAATAGGGAGGATTATAAAGACAGCATTTGCGATACTAACTTTACAATTAGCTGACATTGAACCCCACTCTGAGTTTAACAGCAGTGATATATCACCAGTGTGCCCTGGTAGTGCAGATATTCACTCTTGTCTAATCTATCTATAATCAACAAATCAACACAACTGTATTTTGATGCGTTAAAAGTTGTTCTTTAGAATAATCTAAAACATTTCAAATAAAATGACACCAAATCGTCCTTAATGAAAAAAAAACAATACATTTCTATCGGAAAATTGATTTGAGGATCCAGGGGTCGGCCATCTTGGAAATAGAAATTTCAAGTGGCTGAGAGTGTTTTCTTGTCAAGCAACCCTTAGAGACTGCTCAAACCAATTTGCATGCTTATGTCTCTAACTAAACAATTATATCGCTTAACTGCTCCATTTAGGTGGTGGTAATCTTGAAAAAAATGCCGCCATCTTGAAATTTCAAGTGGCTGTGGGCAGTTTCTTGTCTAATGACCCTTTGAGACAGCTCATGGCAATTTTCATGCTTGTATCACCAACTAAATGATTTCTCAAGTCTAATTGCTCCACTAAGGTGGTGGCCATCTTGAAAAATGGCCGCCATCTTGAAATTTCAAGTAGCTGTGGGTGGCTTATTGTCTATTGACCATCAGAGACTGCTCATGCCAATTTTCATGCTTGTCTCACCAAATAAACCACTATATCACTTAACTGCTCCACTAAGGTGTCGGCCATCTTGAAAAATGGCCGCCATCTTGAAATTTCAAGTGGCTCGGACAATTTTCTTGTCAAGTGACCCATGGAGACTGCTCGTGCCATTTTTCACGCTTGTATCATAAACTGAACGATTATATCACTTAGCCGCTCCACTATTTCTGAACTTTACTGAACAACGATAAATGGCCTGGTACAAAATATGAAATGTGTTAATTAGACAACAGACAAGCAAGGTGTCTGAGGGTCGACATGTGTGATGACATCATTGTTTCACAAAATAGACAGATTTGCTGTACATCCGAAAACGCAAGGGTGTTGTTTTCAGATTTATCCACTTTGGGACCCTGTTTAAAAAAGATTGCGGTTTCAGGCTCCCAAAACACTGGATCCGTCTGGACGAAACGGCACAAAAAAATTACGTATAGGCTACAGCAAAACGTGTCTCCGTGTGGACAAGGCCTAAATTTAATTCTATCTTTATTCTGTGCTGTCTTTGTGTTTCAAAGCTCTCACAGTTCTTCACTATGGATTCGAAAAACAGGAGAGGATTTGTGAATGGAAGCAACTGATGCTGGTCACATGACAGTAACAACACAGAATATTTAATGATGTTTTATAAACAAAGTTCGGAAGGAGCACGTTCAAATAATTGATCCAATTATCACATCATTCGAACCAGCTGTCGACAATCAGTAATCAACATGTCTATCCAATCAGCTTGAGTTGGAGACCTGTATATATACACTCATTTGACTCACCAATGTTCCTCTACAGTTTTTCAGCATCCATCCACCACCCCGTCTCCTCACACTCGCCCGGTTACTTCTTAACCAGCAATACGGGGGTAGTATTCTGGGTTCGGGCCGAATACCGAGCCCGGAGCCCTCTCCTCGGACAGCACGCCAAATACGCATTTATTTTATCTGACTTATTTGTATGTGTGAGCTCGTGAAGTATGTACCAATTTAATTCATACTCATAATCATATTATATAGAGCATTCTTTTTTAACAGTCGTGAAGAAAATTCAAATTTGACTCAGACAGTATGTGATTTGTGTATGACTGAGTGAAGCAGCATCTTAAAATAAAAAATGTAGGGTGGGACTTGATTTTGTCCATCGGGAATTGATTGGATCGTTGTGTCATTGTGGTTTGCTACTGTGATCTCATATGAGTGACAGGTTGTCCAGCCCTCACGCCAAAAACACATAATCAGAGAAGTGATGGCATGCATTGCAAGGAGGAGGGGAATTATTTAGAAAATGTAAATGAAAAATAATTTATAATACTACAATATTCCATTAAAAAAAACAAGAATAATCTTTTTTGGTTTCATGGTGACTTTAAGCTTGTTTTGCCCAAAGCCGTCAAACTGACATCATCAGAGAAGGAACACCATTCCATAGGGAAAGCAAATTTCAGATTTTGATTAAAGATTATGAAGACAAACAAATTTTTTATTCATTTGCACGGATTAATTGGTTCACCACAAGATTATTAATGTGCACTAACAATGGAAATCTGGTCCATTTTGATTACATGCAGACTTTAAAAGTTTAATTAGCAGGAACAGAGCTTAAAGGGATAGTTCACCCACAAATGAAAATTATCCCATGATTTACTCTCCCTCAAGACATCCTAGGTGTATATGACTATCTTCTTTCAGACAAACACAATTGGAGATTTAAAAAATATCCTGGCTCTTCCAAGCTTTATAATAGGTGAGATTTTGAAGCCCAGAAAAATGCACCCATCCAATATGAAAGTAATCCATACATCTCCAGGGGATTAATAAAGGCATTCCGAAGCGAAGCAATGCGTTTGTGTAAGAAAAATATTCATTTAAAACTTTATAACTAGCTTCCAACAAACCTAGGGAGGTTTTGCCAGATTACAAGGTAAACAAAGTAACACAACACACACACAGACCTCCCCCCACCCCCCACATACGCGAAACAACCACTGGGATTCAACACGTACGTAACATAATAATGAATTTAACAATATTTAAAGTGCCACGCTCTGATCTTTCTCACTCTGTGCCATCAACAGCACACAAGCCTGAAGATTTGTACATAATCCAAGGACATTATAGATTGCAGTATTAATCAGTGTGCTATAGGCTACCAGCATCTGCGGGTTAACATCTTCATGTTTTCTTTTTTCTGAATATGTCTGCTTTTAATGGTTCAACATCTAACCTCACTCAGAGTCCATTCCTGGTAGATCGAGATGCACCGGTGAAAACATTCTTGTGTGTGACCACATGTGTTATTTTCCTGTATGTCAATGGAGTCATGATCTTCACCTTGAGGAAAAAGACTGTTTTTCGGGAGACATCTCGTTACATTTTGTTTGGTCACATGCTTTGGGTCGATACGCTCAATCTCTTTATGAGTGTAGTGTTATTTGTGTGTGCTGTAAGCAGGATTTTTATTTTGAAAAATGTCTGTATCATTCTTCTTGCGGCTGCACAATCCCTCTATCAGGTTGCCGTACTAAATCTGGCTTTGATGTCACTGGAGAGGTATGTGGCCATCTGTATCCCTCTCAGACATGCAGAAATCACCAGTTACAAAAGAACTAACATGGCCATTGGAGTTATTTGGATGATGGGTTTGATTCAGTGTTTGTCTGAGATTATTATCTTTTATTACATTGATTCTACAAACACAGTGATGAATTTGTTCTGCTCCAGAACTACTCTCTTTAGACTGCAGATATATAAGAAACTTGAAATAGCTTTTACATGTGTATTTTTTGTCGTAGTGACTTTTGTTATTATATTTACTTATGCCTCTATAGCTGCTGTGGCTAAAACAGCCTCCTGTGATAAAATGTCAGCCAAAAAAGCCAACAAGACTGTTCTGTTGCATCTAATACAGCTGGGTCTCTGTGCTGCATCCATTTTAGTTGGAGTTATCCAAGAAGTCATTTATGTTTATACTGACTATATGACTTCATTACATGTAATGTATTTTTGCTTTGTAGTGTTTATGATTTTCCCCAAATGTCTAAGTTCTCTTATATATGGCATGAGAGACCAGGCCTTTAGCTCTTTATTTAAATACTATTTTACATTTGGTCTCAAAAAGCAAAATAGATGTAATACAAAGGAGGAAAAATAGATACTAACTGATGGGAAAAAAAACTATTTAAATGTTATCTAAAAGGCTTTAGTTAATAATATTCTTTCATTATTAAGATACAAACATATATTTCTCTAAAAGTTTAAAATATGAGTCTGTTTATGGAACTAATTTATGGAAAAGCGTGTATTTACCAATCACATTAAACCACACTTGTCACAATGTTTGCCAGCGCAGTAACCACAAATATGGGAGGCAAAATGTTTGTTGTCCATTTAATCATGACATCTGTTTTTATCACACTGTCAATGAATTCACAATATTAAAATTTCTTCTGGAAATCTATAAAATCAGACTTCTGCAACAGCTAAATCTATGTCAGATAATTTCTTTATAAACAAAAACTCATGTGTTTGGGCAATATTTTATAGCTTTTTCTTTTATTGTCTTAAATACTTAAGACAATAGTTGATTATTGCTCAGTGGTCTGTAACAGTACATGCACAGTTTTTGAATTCATATTTTGCTCTGTTTTTTCTTGTCCAACCATCTTAATAGAGTTTATTCATACTGTTTGACATGACTGCTCTGTCCTTCCCAATGCATCTGTGCAGTCTATTTGTCTATCAGTTAAATTTATCAGTTTTTCTTTTTAAATGGCCCTATGATTTGTTTTAATAAACATTATTTGTAGTGGTTTAAGATATTGGGCATATATATTCACACATACTGATAAATGTATTAAAATCATATATATTTAACCTAATTGAATGTAAGAATTTATGATATTCTCTTATAATGCACAGCTGAGATGTAATTTGCTGATGTTGTTTACCAATGTACACTTGTATATCAGCATAGCAGACATCTTTGTTCTATTATTAAGGTCTGTTTTCGAATCCATGCTTTGGGTTTGTTTGACTATGTTTAGCTTAGAAGCTTCTGTTGAGTAAAGTCTGATGTGAGTTTGTATATTCATCTCGTTTCGTCTTGTATGCATCACATAGCGGACATTACAGAATACATCTTCTGAATTTCTATTGTATATTGTTCCTTGACTACAAAAAAATTTGTAACCCTGAAGGGTAGGCCCGACAGTTTTTGTTAATATGCTTAACTCGCATACATCATGTTTATGCCCCGGAATTAAAAAATGAAAAGTAATTGTGACCTTTTTATCTCACAAAACTGCGTTGGCTTGATCTCTTTATGAAGTCTCTGTTGTTTGTCTGCTGTTAGGATTACTATTATGGAAAATGCTCTCTATCAGGTTGCCTTTCTAAATCTGGCTTTGATGTCACTGGAGAGGTATGTGGCCATCTGTATCCCTCTCAGACATGCAAAAATCTCCAGTAACAGAAGTACTAACATGGCCATTGGTGTTATTTGGATGATGGGTGGGTTTCAGTGCTTGTCGGAACTGATTATTTCCTGTACCATTGATACTACAAACACAGCAATGCCTTTATTCTGCTCTTTTCAGACTGCAGATATATAAGAATCTGGATTTAGCCTTCACTTCACTGTTTATTTCTCTCTACAGAGTGTGTGCACATATATTGGGAAGTGTATTGGAACGATTATTGTTTTCATTTCATCAATGTTTTGATAAAAAATAAATACAATAAAATAAAGAGTCATTACTAACCATGAACATTACTAGACCCTATTTAGGTAATTTCATCTCGGTCCCTCAAAAAATCTGATTAATCTATTAACCCACTTGCTGCTGTGAGATAATGAACACTTAATCAGTCAGTAAATAAACTGTGACCCAGTGCTGCAAGTGGTATGAATCAAGCAGAGACTATAGAAAGCTGGTTACCAGAGACAGCAATCAATTTTAGAAGTTATAGAAATATTTAAACAAATAATGCATGCAGTCAGAGACTGCAGACAATAAATTAAAGAGTATTAAACAATAAATAAATTAAATTAAATTTTTGAAAATGACTGTTCATGTAGTGTGTAATATTGCTCTAAGTGAATGAAAACATCCTACAAAGTTTTATATCTGAAAGTGCACTGTATATAAAGTTATTGTCTTTCAAAAGTGAGAGTCGACTCTGAGTCTATGAAATTAATTGTTTTTGAAACGAGTCATTAGCCGTTTCGTAGTGACGTAGATACGAAACATTAGCATATTGTCTTGAACACATTCAATACTTCAGCTGAATAGCATCATGTCGAGAAGACGCTGTGTTCTACAATGCAAAGATAGTACAGCCACTTTGTTTTCACTGCCCAGGGACGAGCATGTGAAGGATAAGTGGTTAAAGTTCATATTTGCAACGATACCACGTATATCCCGATCGTGTTGTGTTCTCCTCATTTTAATGACGAATCCTTCACGTTCTGAGGAAACTATTTTGCAAATCGCAATTACGTTACATGCCAACATATAAGCAGTGCTATTACGTTGGTCCTTAACCTAATATAGCAGCCTGGTCTCATTGTTAATACGTAGGTATTAATACGTTATTTTCAAAGATAGAAAACCAAAACATATCCATTTTATACAGAGTATAAAAAGGATCAAACGTAATGGACAGAGATAGGTAAATGGCAGTTTTATAGCATTAAAATATATTTTGAGTCACTAATCCTACTCCTACCCCTAAACCTACCCATAACCATTCATTAAAACTACGTAGGCTAACACAATTATGAAGAAAAAAAACATAACAGACAGACAAGTATACATTTCACAATAATTTATTTATTGCGAAAATGTCAAAACCGGTAACGTTAACATTACCAAAAGTCGTTCACATGATGATGCGTTGCAGTCGCAGTCCTCTCTGGCAGTATTATAGTAGTTGTGTATGAGGTACAGATCAGAATTTAAGATATTAACGTTAATCCATGAAAATGTTAATCCGATTTCGGTTCGCTCTCTGAAGGCGCGCGCGCTTCTCCATTTCAAATGTACTACACCGACTGAAACACGGCATGTCGCAATCTGTGACGAAGCAGGCGAGAGCCAATGAGCGTTTGATATCACGGCCGTAAAACATGTCGTAACGCTTCTTGAAGGCGCATTTTTTGAATTTGAATTCATCACCAGCGCGGGATAGATTTGACGTTTGCGGTCGCTGCTGAGAAATGAAGATGAAGATCACTGGATAAAAGGCTGAATTTGGATCCGTTTCTTGCAAACAACGTATGGATTCTAGGATTTAGATTACATCAAGCTAATAAAATGCATGTCTTTTGTGAATGTATCAGTATGTTGTGTTTTATTGGAGAAAATGCTTTTTGTGTAAATACACTAAATACTACAAAATGGTTAAACGATTAAAAAGGTATTTTTAAGGTTAAAATTTTATTTATTTTTAACACCACGCAGGCTAATCCTCCGAAAGAGTTTACTGCAGAAGGCACGAACAGAGCGAAATGTTAATATTTATGAGTATGGCCTATTATATTAATAAATGCGACTGAAAACTTAATTGATAAGACAGTTGAATGCAATAGAGTCAAAATATTAATGCCACTATGCATAAATAGTAATACGTACAAATTTCTACGTCGGTAGATTTGTTCATACGTAAATTATGTTCAGGACAAACGTAATAGCACTGCAATAGATTGGCTATATATTAGGTTAAGGACCAACGTAATTGCACTGCTTATATGTTGGCATGTAACGTAATTGCGATTTGCAAAATAGTTTCCTCAGAACGTATTTCATGTGATACACGGTTGGTTGTGTTCTCCTCATTTTAATGACGAATCCTTCACAAACATAAATGAATTCAACTGTGGATTCGCAAGCCGGTTGTTCCTGAAGGAGGGCTCAGTACCCAGTGTATATGGATCAACTTCGTCCTCCTCTGAATCACAACCTGCAAGTATTATTAATAATGTTTGCTGTTATGTTTTCTGTAGCATGCGGAATACGTATTTTGTTGTGTGTGTTGTGTACGCTCTGCGCAGCTTCTAGGTCTCCATCTAACAGCAACGTGTTCGCTCTCAGTTGTTTAGAAATATGTCAAATGTTTGTCATTGTTATTACTGGGTGTAGCTATACTGCAGTGCTTTATCAATATGCTTCTGCGTTGGGCTAACTACCGCAAATAATGACTTGATTGTGTGTTTACCACCGAGCTGTGGGCTATGGTCGCTTACATAAACTGGGTCATTTGACCAATCACCGCAGATTAGCGTCACGCAAAGGAGGTGTTTGGGAAAATGAATCGTTAAACTAATCATTTGAGAGTCGTTGAGCAAATCAGGTAAAAAATAAATGCATATTATAAGACAATTAAAGTGTTTTTTTTGTCCTTGCATGCATGTGAAACTGTTTTTGGGAACTCCCAAAACAAAAATATGAACATTTCAAATGCCATGATAGGGGCTCTTTAAGATATTTGACTTTAATACCTCCCCCATTTTAAAAAAAATTTAAAATAATAATAATTTAAAAGGTTTATTAAATGTTATCATTCCCTCTTGTCTGTGCAAACAAACCTGTTAATTTTAGGAGATTGTGTTTGACTTCACTCAAGTGCAAAGATGTGAGTGCTATGTGAAAACACAACAGAGTGATTTACTGTTTCATGGAAAAGGCCTCCATAATGTAAGGTCACAAGTGAACAGGGGTTGGGTAATCCTGGCCACTTTGAGAAAAGTCCTGAAACAGGTGAATTCTTCAAGTCTGCTGGCCCTAAAGATCCATTGACAAACATATACATTGGGTCCATTGACTCAGTTGTCCTTTAGAAATAATGGAATACATAAATATTAGTTTAGTTTATACATATTTCAGGTTTTTGGTTTGAACCTGTTTTAATGTGTATATATTTCTGTAATACGCTATCTACACTACAAAAGCAATTCCGTCTAATGTGTTTTTGACTACCTCTGGAAGTGGTCTGAAGTGGACAAGCTCAAAAAGTTTTAGACCACTTTTACACCTGTGTCGTTCACTTGTGATCCGATCGACCAAAAATGCATATTAATACCAGGTGTAAACAGGGCCTTACTGCTATGCCTACTTTGTTTATACATATTCACAGCTTAGTGAGGCAGGCATCTACTGAGTTCCCCAAAGCACCAAGAAGTTCCTCTTCGAAAGGCAACATTTCAGGTTGCGTATGTAACCCAGTTCTCTGAGAAGGGGAACAAGATGCTGCATCTTGTTGCCTTGTCTCAGGCTTGCCTGCATGTCTTCTTAAAACAAAAGAGTTGATGACGTGTAACTCAGGCGCCCTTTTAAACTCATGGGCGCTCTGCATGTGATGTCATGTTTACTCATGCCTCAGTAACACTGTATGCCTGAGTTACTTCAGGCTGTCTGTGGTTGCCTAGCAACATCGGAACTGCAAGCAACATTAATATAAACAACTAATTTGATTTAGAATTTTTTTTTTTAAACAAGAAAGAACTTCATCTACACAACATCCGGTTGAAAGTGGAGCTTTTTGCTGTTTGCGATAACGTGAGTGACCGTTGAAGTCTCTTGATCCTCATTGGATATATTTGTGAAGCCCATTTCCACCAGTGAAAGAGAAAAAAACTATCAAACTTAGGTTTTAAAATAAAAATCCCATGGTAAGTCATTATGAGTTATAAGAAAGATTAGATAAGAAGATAAAAAAGGAAAAATACAGTAGTTTACTTTACTATTAACAGCACTGCCGTGCAAAGGCAAAAGACCTTAACTTCAATTTTGTCAAAAATGAGTTATTGCCATATTTGGAACAATGGACATCAGTTTTATCATGTGGAGAAATATCTTGTGTCAATTTTGTTCTTTTCTGCTAAAAATAAGATGTTGTTTTTGCCATAAGGTCTTTTGCCTTTGTAGGGCAGAATAGTGGCTATATTGTGTGTTTTTTTTTTTACAGTAATGCTTAGACTACTGTGATTTTGTCATGTGGACAAGGTTTTAATGTAAATTTTACAATTTTCTACTGTAAAAATCATATACAGTACACTGTTAGACTTTTCTGTACTTTCTACAGTTATTTACTTTAAATCACCCAGTATTATACTGTTATTTCTCTTTACAGTAAATAACTGTGTAAAACAATAATTCCCATTGCATCATGGGAATTTTCTGTGACGTCCAACGTCAAATACAGTAGTATACTGCAAAATAAAAAAATACAGTAAGTCGTATGTGGTATACAGAGACTTACTGTATTTTTTTTAATTTGCAGTATACTACTGTATTTGACGTAACGGTCTCTCTGACTGGCACCATTCCATCGTGCTTTTTATTTCCTAATTTTTGCCTTACTCCCCGTGTCTACGTTATAACAGTCAGTCAGAGGCTTTTTATATTGGACACATTGAAGCGACCGGACCATTAATGCAAATGCAAACATGTCCCTTGTCAGAAATGGCGCGAGCGCTTGGACTCGGAGTCGGAGTAACGTACGTCAGAAATATAACAGCGCATAATACACTGTCTGGGATTTGTCGTGTCGCGCCGGAGCATCCAGTGCAACATCACCGGGTTCTGGCTGACTTTTATTGGACCGCGCCGTTCGTGCCTGGCCCGGGGAAGAGACGGAATTCACTTCACCGAGAAAGAGACCAGAAAGCAAGGTAAACATTCTGTCTGTGTTGACAGGTTTGTGCTCCCTATAGTTGAACATATTCGTCAACATGGCAGTAACGAACTTTACCACGGTAAACTGCGCTAACGTTTCATTTTACATACTTTGTTGGATTATTTAATTGAATTGGATTATTAAATAGTTATTTAGAGGAGCAACGCTTAGTTTACATTAGGCTATATAGTTTTGGTTGTAGCAATGTTGGCCTACTGTTGAGAAAATAGGCCTATGTTGGCTAACATGTTTTATGGCTAGCGGCCACCTTTCTTAGCATTAGTTTGCCAACTATAACATATTATATATATATATTTTTTTTTAATGGAACTTAATATTTACTGCAATTTTGTATGTGTTTAAAAAGGCAACTGCAACAAAGCGCCAATTCGCGCCAGCGACGTCTAGAAAGATTCCTGAGGTAAGCCTAAACTGTAATTGAAAATCATTTTGACATAAGTTTGCTTAAATTATTAGCATTATGTGATAAGTGATTTGGAGCCACTGGTGCAGGTAGCATACAATATCTTATATAAAATCTTTATAAAATTGGCTAACTTTATATCAAATAGGCTAAGTGACCTTTGCATCATGTCTAGTCTAACATTATATTTATTACACAGCAAATGAATCAATCAGAAGATGGACCATTTTCTATGTTCAGTCTCACCAGATTAAATGTATCCAAGTAAGTATTGCAGTAAAACTCTTACTTCATTCATACCAAATCTAGCATTTTAACAACTCAAGTTATATATTTGTTACATTATTTTGATATTTTAATAGGCAGAAGAAGACTCTACCATTGCAGTCCCACCTGACCAGGAAGGTCCTAGTATCAGCGCACGGGTGAGTTAACTACTGGGAGGAGAACGATCATCACTCAGTGATTTCTTGCATGTGTCTTAATGTGTATTTGTCTCAAACAGGAACCCCTTCACTCCAGACAAGCTGAAATGGGCTAAAACATCGATTTCAGTCTTTCTCCATGGATCTCTGCATTCTTGGACAGAATTTAGGATATGTAAGTATTACAATCTGGCATAATTTAATTTAGTCCTTCTGAAATGTTTGAAAATGCAATTATATATTCTTAAGTTTTAGTAAAAATAATAATAAAAATGTAAAAAAAATAAATTAAAAAAAATAAATATAGAATTTTCTCTCCTCTCTCTCTCTCTCTCTCTCTCTCTTTCTCTCTTGTTTTATATAGTGTTGGAATCGGGATCTCCTCTGAAGGACTGAGTACATTTGTGTTTGTGGACATGCGTACAGACCAGGGAACATTCTGATGTTGTCAGTCAAGTTCTGAACAGGAACCAATCTTTGGAGAAGGTCATTTATTCACAAAGGTGGACAAAAACATTTTGTTGGCTTTTTAAAGATTATTTTGATGATGACTTTTACTCCTATGTTGTGGAAAAGATGGAGGAGTAGACAGTCAGACATTGATAATAATAAGAAATGTTTTTTGAGCATCAAAGAGACTTCTTTCAAAACATCAGGACACTTATGGCACTTTTCCACTGCATGGTACGACTCGACTAGGTACGGCACGGTTCGGTTCGCTTTAGCTTGGTTGCTTTTTCCACCGAACCGAGCCGGACCGTACCAGGCAGTGGAAAAGTGCCATTAAATACTTCTTTTGGCCACCAGTGTACATGAATCCAACAAATTTTTGGAAATAATTATTTTGAAGGTGTGGTTATATGTCATGTATTGTGAAAAGAACTGTGTTTTGGCCTGTGTTAGACATTTCCTGTTTGACTGCTTAATGTATTTATATTCTGCAGTTTTATGAATGTAATGGTTGATATTTCATTATAATAATTGTATAAGCTAAACAACCAATGCCTCTACAATAATTTTGTAAAATGCTAACGTTTTGTTTAGGATTTTATGTACTTTTTTTAAACAATGTGTGCAGTGAAGGACAGCACATAATGTGTTAATTTAACATGTATACACATTTTTGTGTTAACCTTTCTGACATATTTACTTTGTTAAAATTAACACAAAACCTAAACCCACCCATTAATGTGTAAAAATTTAACATCATTTCCAGCATTGGCAGACTGTTTATTTTGTGATGTATATGAAATGTTTTAAATAAAAAAAATTGTATTTTGTAATAATTTTGTCTAATTGATTTGAATGTCAGTAGTACTTATGTAGGATAAAAATAAAAACTAATTCTATATCAAAATTATGAAATCTAATTTATATTTAGTACAAATAAAAAATAATTACAGTAGTGTACTGATTAGCCTGATTTTACAGTAATGCACTGTATTACACAATTACAGTACCATGTAGTTATACTGTAAAACTGAAATACGGTTATGTACTGTAAATCGTAATTACAGTAACTTACTGGCAACAGTGTTGCCAGTAAGTTACTGTAAAAAAACCTTGAAAAGTCTAACAGTGTAATGTAACTATGAAATCTAAAGTAAATAACTAGATTTCACAGCATTTTTTACAGTGTATGCTATTTATAGTCAGGCAGTTATTATAATCTTCTATATTATTGTGTGCTATTGTGGCATGCTTTGTGACGCACACACACAAACCAGCCACTGGGATTCTGTTTGATGGTACATAAAATGTGATGCTCTGACCTCTGTGCCTTTATCAACCCATGTGAGGGAAGCGTGTACTGTAGATTTGCAGTTACAAGGATCGTTGCAGTATTGCAGTGTTACTCTATTCAGTGTTCTATAACAGCAACTGTGGTTATACACTTTTTTGAAAATGTCTAATTTTAATGATTCTAAATCTAACCTCACTCAGACTCTGTTGGTGTTGGATCAAAATGCACCAATTAAGGCGTTTTTGCTTGTGACCCCATGTGTCATTTTCCTCTATATCAACGGGGTCATGCTCTTCACTTTGAGGAAAAAGACTGTTTTTCAGGAGACATCCCGCTATATTCTCTTTGGTTACATGCTTTGGATCGATACACTGAATCTCATTATGAGTGTAGTGTTGTTTATGTGTGCTATCAGTAGGATTTTAATTATGAAAGATGTCTGTCTTGTTCTTCTCATGGCTGCAACAGTTCTCTATCATGTCTCTAACTTAAATCTGGCTTTGATGTCACTGGAGAGGTATGTGGCCATCTGCATGCCTCTCAGACATGCAGAAATCACACTTTATGAAAGAACTCACATAGCTTTCAGTGTTGTTTTGA
Source organism: Semotilus atromaculatus (assembly GCA_031834385.1). Taxonomy (NCBI): domain Eukaryota; kingdom Metazoa; phylum Chordata; class Actinopteri; order Cypriniformes; family Leuciscidae; genus Semotilus; species Semotilus atromaculatus. Next base: position 15,012,872 of record JAULUF010000001.1, on the reverse strand, counting down.
TCATGGGTTTTATTAAGTCCTTGTCTGAGTTGATTATTTTCTATTCCATTGATTCTACAAACATAGCAATGAATTTGTTCTGCTCAAGAACTACTCTCTTCAGACTGCAGATATATAAGAAACTTGATATAGGTTTTACATGTGTATTTTTTGTCTTAGTGACTTTTGTTATTATATTTACTTATGCCTCTATAGCTGCTGTGGCTAAAACAGCCTCCTGTGATAAAATGTCAGCCAAAAAAGCCAACAAGACTGTTCTGTTGCATCTAATACAGCTGGGTCTTGGGGCATCATCCATTTTAGTTGGAGTTGTCCAAGAAGCTTTTTATGTTTATACTGACTATATAACTTCAATGAATGTGATGTATTTTTGCTTTGTAGTCTTTATAATTTTCCCTAAATGTCTAAGTCCTCTTATATATGGCATGAGAGACCAGGCCTTTAGCTCTTTATTTAAATACTACTTCACTTTTGGTACAGGTAAAGTTAAACCAGTTATAATAGAGCAAAACGTTTAGCAGCAATGGATATAAAAAAATTCACTTAATATGGTACCATATTTAAATATATTGGAAATATTCATGGACATTGAGATAATAATATAAGATAAAAAGGTTTTGTAATGTGTTGTAAAGATGTACGTTGAATCAGAGTAAAATCGGATTAAATATGCAAGCACTTTGACATTATAACCTTTCTGACAATCTGTTTGTATTATTTTCCGTAAAATGTGCCCGTAAGCCAAAAATGTTTTGTAATTGCTATATATTTTTTTTTTGGGACTATGTTTTTACACTCTTTCTGGTTATGTGCTGAAGATTATTACAGTTTTCATTTAGATTATAGTCATTTTGATACTGTTTTGGACAAAATTAACATCTAAATGAACTGTGAGTAATAGCCTGTTCATTCACTGATTGACTTGTTTTTAAAGTGAGAAAGAAAAACGTGGGGAACAAAACAAAGTGTTTATGTGGAATGAAATGCTTCTCTTTCTGTCTTTTTGTTATTTGCCATTCTAAATCACTGACAGATTGTTTTGCAGGAGATATTATTTAATGTTTGACATGAGACTAATATATTCAACATGTTAGCACCTCTAAAATGACCATTAAGAAACCCTTTTTGTCAAACATCACATTAACAAAATTACAAGGACAAAAGAAGCCTAAGGTAGGAATATTTCATGTGACCATTAAAGGGAAAGCAAAGGATTTAAACAAGATTAGCAGTGTTGAACCATGCAACTGAACAACTGAACTTATTGCATAAATGCGATGTATTTTGCATTTATGCATTAAAGGGAAAACATTTCCTATAGCTGCATCCTAATTCAGAGGTCTCATCCTTCACAGGCTGCAATCAAAGGCAGAGTGTCATTGCGGTGCAACGTAGGCCCCATTTCGAAGGCCCCATCGTATACGCGCCCATCTTTCCCTGGGCCGTGAAGGATTGAACGAGTGGATCCTTCGCAGCCTAGCATATTTAAAGATTAATTGCACGATGATGACAACTGGATTTAAAAAAAAGAGAGAAAAACTCATTTTAATTCTACTTCAAATTAAAAATCTAATTATGAATCTTTTAACCTTACATTTGTGGCCTATTTTTTCATGAACAGTACATTCAATACAATATAATAAATTAATTAATTAAAATAAACAATGCCAAGCTTTGAAGAGTATTAGGCCAGCACTAAAAGTTTTTAACATATTTTTAATGTTCCTTTTTCTTAATGTGAATAACATTGCCACAAATGTTAGACAATATCTATTATTGCAAAACAAATCATGATGACATTTAAAAGATTGCACTAAATTCAAACAACATAATTATTTTTCCCTTCTGTGAGTTTTTAGAAAAGGCAGTGCGTCTTTTGTGACTTGAAAGCTCTCGAGTATCTCGACAAACACCCCCACTGGAACTCCCCTGCACTTCAAAGTTAGTGATAGCATTAATTATTTACATTGACTTTTCAGACTGACAAATATGTTTTTCTTTATATGATTGTTTGGGAATAGGTATTTCCATAAAGAACAACAGAGACAACTAAAGGTTCACTAAAAGTCTTCAGAGCCTGAATCCTTCACAAACACTTTTCTTAATGAGAGTAAGTCTTACAGGACTCTTGAGTCTTCAGCACTCATGATCAATAGAAATTACATCTGGACAGGACTCACTCATATGTAGGGCTTAACTTTTGGAAATCAATTTGATAATTCCATGAACAAAAAACATCTGTGTCTCCCTTCAGCATTGAATCATTAATTAAAACTAAAACTTTATATGTATATACACTCACCGGCCACTTTATTAGGTACACCTGTCCAACTGCTCCTTAACACTTAATTTCTAAGCAGCCAATCACATGGCGGCAACTCAGTGCATTTAGGCATGTAGACATGGTCAAGACAATCTCCTGCAGTTCAAACCGAGCATCAGTATGGGGAAGAAAGGTGATTTGAGTGACTTTGAACGTGGCATGATTGTTGGTGCCAGAAGGGCTGGTCTGAGTATTTCAGAAACTGCTAATCTACTGGGATTTTCACGCACAACCATCTCTAGGGTTTACAGAGAATGGTCCGAAAAAGAAAAAACATCCAGTGAGCGGCAGTTCTGTGGGCGGAAATGCCTTGTTGATGCCAGAGGTCAGAGGAGAATGGCCAGACTGGTTCGAGCTGATAGAAGGGCAACAGTGACTCAAATAACCACCCGTTACAACCAAGGTGGGCAGAAAAGCATCTCTGAACGCACAGTACGTCGAACTTTGAGGCAGATGGGCTACAGCAGCAGAAGACCACACCGGGTGCCACTCCTTTCAGCTAAGAACAGGAAACTGAGGCTACAATTTGCACAAGCTCATCGAAATTGGACAATAGAAGATTGGAAAAACGTTGCCTGGTCTGATGAGTCTCGATTTCTGCTGCGACATTCGGATGGTAGGGTCAGAATTTGGCGTCTACAACATGAAAGCATGGATCCATCCTGCCTTGTATCAAGGGTTCAGGCTGGTGGTGGTGGTGTCATGGTGTGGGGAATATTTTCTTGGCACTCTTTGGGCCCCTTGGTACCAATTGAGCATCGTTGCAACGCCACAGCCTACCTGAGTATTGTTGCTGACCATGTCCATCCCTTTATGACCACAATGTACCCAACTTCTGATGGCTACTTTCAGCAGGATAATGCGCCATGTCATAAAGCTGGAATCATCTCAGACTGGTTTCTTGAACATGACAATGAGTTCGCTGTACTCAAATGGCCTCCACAGTCACCAGATCTCAATCCAATAGAGCATCTTTGGGATGTGGTGGAACGGGAGATTCGCATCATGGATGTGCAGCCGACAAATCTGCGGCAACTGTGTAATGCCATCATGTCAATATGGACCAAACTCCCTGAGGAATGCTTCCAGCACCTTGTTGAATCTATGCCACGAAGAATTGAGGCAGTTCTGAAGGCAAAAGGGGGTCCAACCCGTTACTAGCATGGGGTACCTAATAAAGTGGCCGGTGAGTGTATATATATATCCATGATGCGAATCTCCCGTTCCACCACATCCCAAAGATGCTCTATTGGATTGAGATCTGGTGACTGTGGAGGCCATTTGAGTACAGCGAACTCATTGTCATGTTCAAGAAACCAGTCTGAGATGATTCCAGCTTTATGACATGGCGCATTATCCTGCTGAAAGTAGCCATCAGAAGTTGGGTACATTGTGGTCATAAAGGGATGGACATGGTCAGCAACAATACTCAGGTAGGCTGTGGCGTTGCAACGATGCTCAATTGGTACCAAGGGGCCCAAAGAGTGCCAAGAAAATATTCCCCACACCATGACACCACCACCACCAGCCTGAACCGTTGATACAAGGCAGGATGGATCCATGCTTTCATGTTGTAGACGCCAAATTCTGACCCTACCATCCGAATGTCGCAGCAGAAATCGAGACTCATCAGACCAGGCAACGTTTTTCCAATCTTCTATTGTCCAATTTCGATGAGCTTGTGCAAATTGTAGCCTCAGTTTCCTGTTCTTAGCTGAAAGGAGTGGCACCCGGTGTGGTCTTCTGCTGCTGTAGCCCATCTGCCTCAAAGTTCGACGTACTGTGCGTTCAGAGATGCTCTTCTGCCCACCTTGGTTGTAACGGGTGGTTATTTGAGTCACTGTTGCCCTTCTATCAGCTCGAACCAGTCTGGCCATTCTCCTCTGACCTCTGGGATCAAAAAGGCATTTCCGCCTACAGAACTGCCGCTCACTGGATGTTTTTTCTTTTTCGGACCATTCTCTGTAAACCCTAGAGATGGTTATGCGTGAAAATCCCAGTAGATTAGCAGTTTCTGAAATACTCAGACCAGCCCTTCTGGCACCAACAATCATGCCACGTTCAAAGTCACTCAAATCACCTTTCTTCCCCATACTGATGCTCGGTTTGAACTGCAGGAGATTGTCTTCTTCTTCTTCTTCTTCTTCTTCTTAGATTTGATTGGCGGTTGGCAACCAAGGAGATTGTCTTGACCATGTCTACATGCCTAAATGCACTGAGTTGCCGCCATGTGATTGGCTGCTTAGAAATTAAGTGTTAAGGAGCAGTTGGACAGGTGTACCTAATAAAGTGGCCGGTGAGTGTGTATATATATATATATATATATATATATATATATATATATATATATATATATATATATATATATATATATATATATATATATATATATATATAATCACTTGAAATAACTCTGTCTCCCTTTATTTCATTAGATAAAAATAATTACTTAATTATCTGAAGCCTAAATCATAAAACTGAGTATGTAGAAACTATTTTAAGGATAAAAGAGAAAAAAAGATAAACAACATTTTGTCATGTCAATGTATTCAGGTCATCCTAGGCCCAGTAGCATATACCTGTAAAACAGGATCAAGCTTATATAAAGTCATGGCATTTTGTTTATATGGTGAAAGGTGTGTGCTTGCAGACCTGGTTGTGGCGGTTATGACTGCCAAAGAGATAGACAAAATGAAACAAAACGGGCTAAAACAGGCATAGCCTACTATCAGATATTGGATCTTGTTTGATGGTTATGTAGAAATGGTAAACCATTAGTTTTAACAATTGACCAAACATTTAATAACGACGCTGGCAGAAAATATGTGTATAAAGCGTCATTGTCTAAGGATTCGGTCATCTTAAAACGTGTTTTAAGTGCGTCACTCGTATTTCGGACAGTCATCTTAAATATTCACAAGGCTTTCCTTGGACCTCAGGGTGCAATTTTCTGTCACACCGACAGAGGGAGATCGTCATCCTTCATCTCAACAAGTATGGCGGCGTACAGAAGGAAATTGTTCGCTGTTGGACTGAGGTTGTAGCTTATATTGTTTTTAGCTGTCTCATTCCTCAAGATAGTTTCATTTCATGAAACGTAATCTCAGTGTATTTGTGATTTCTGTACAATCTGGAACAGCAGTTGCCGTTACATAAACATGTTGTGTAAATTCGATCAGATGTTTTGGCTGGTGTTAGTAACGTTACATTGCTGCCCATATTTCTTATTTTAACTTTCTAAGATCTATTATTAATAGCTTACTTTCCGTTTTATTTTAGCCTGACGTGTTCAAACTGTCGTGTATATGAAGTGTTATCCTTGAATTGACTGTTCCTGACCTGAACTCTGCCATTATGTTTTGTGTAGCTGTGCAGCTTCCTTGATGAACAGAAGCTCCTGTCAGAGCCCCAGACTGGCTCTTCTGCCCATACTCATCAGGAAGAACTGGAAGACGCTGAGTGTCACAGGTGCTCTGTGTGCTGTTCCTTTCATCCAGGTCTGCACCATCACAATGTGTCTGGAACATTCACTGTGTTATTGTTGTAGCTGCTAATATTTAATATACAAGTACAGAGTTCAAAAGATGTTTAATTTCTGACAATTCACTATCGTTTCACTCAGATAATATTTCACAATAGGGAAGAAAAAATTAAAGTAAAAAACATGCCTGCTTTTTAAAATGTTGACATTTCAGATTTGACCTCTCTTAAAGCCCCCCTGAAATCAAAATGTACTTTTTTTTTTAGCTTTTAGTATGAATATGTTAGCCTTAATGTTATGAATAAGCTGGTGTGTTCCAAAACAATGACAAAAATCTCATTTAGGAGATATAAGCATTCAAAACTAATTTTTATGACATCCCCGCGGACTTCAGCTTCTCATCACATCTTCTGTCCAATCAAATAAAAAAACATCTTCTGTCCAATCAAATGCTCTCTAAAAATCTAAAGTTTCCCACTCCATTTGATATAAATACCACCTGGCCAAAGCGACCGTTGACACTTCACAGAGCAATATGGGTTGGAGATGTTTGTTCGGTTACTCAAACGCTCGAGTTTTATTCCGGTTTCCAACTGTACGTTGGTTAAGAATGAAATGGCTAAAATTTATTCACACCTCTACTATTCCATTACTAATCCATCAGCGCTTGGATTCTCTTCCATTGTGCTGTCAAGTACGACTTGTAGTCTGTGAGGTAAACTAAACGCTATTGGCTATTTGAAAAGGGGGAGGAGCCAGTCAATATGTCCCGGCTTAGCTTCCTGTTTCAGTGGAAATTATGTCAACGCATCATACAAAGCTGAGCGTTTCAAGGCACTTCAGTGGGCCTTTAATATGGAAATTCAATCTGAATTTTATTTCATGTTGAAAATATGAGAGCAAATGTAAAGCTGGCTTGATATTGCATCTGAATAAAACAGCATGAAACATCTACAAAAACCAACTTTAGTCGAGCACATCTGCACAGGTCATCAATTTATAAATAGTGGCCTACCAAGGTGAAGGCTCATGAATAATAATTAGATGGCATGAATGAATGGCTAGGAAGATGACCTAGTAATGTCAACACATCTAATTAATATTTATAAGCTCAGTCTTCACCATATAATGACATTACAGTCTGCCATAACTACTTTAGTGTTATTTTTTTGCTAAATTGTTATCTGAAAAACCTCTCACTCTGTTCTCTTTGTCTTGTTTAGAAACCAGAAGGTCTGTCTCATGAAGATCTGGTTCGGAGAGCATCATCTCTGGTCACTAACAGTGCTAATACTTTCCTCTCACAAACTACTTTAGCGCTGCTCGACACACTCACAGGTTATGTTAAGGTAATCACAACTTTTTGACCAGTGGATTGATGCTTTTGTTTTCATGATTAAATTTTTTTTGCAAAAACAACATCCAACATTCCGGTACTTGTCTTGTTTAGGCTATAAACAGTCTTGTGACATTACACAAGCGCTATGTGGCTTCCATCAGCAAACTTACTCCTGCGGAGGAGAATGCTATCTGGCAGGTCATCCTTGGCCACCGTCAGGAGGTAGGACTAGGAAAAACACAAAGTTAATGTTCACAAGCTTTCAAATTAGATTTATCCTTACAGTAATAAATTGTAGTTGTGTTTTTCTGACATTATGGTATACATAAGCTTTTAATATACCTTCTTTTTAATGAAATTGATTGCAAAGTTTTTATTCATCTAATTAGGTAATTGATAGGAGAAAGGATTACAAACGATTTGAATCCTGCTGGACGACTGCCTTCAGTCTCTCAGAGCTGGCAGCAGAGGCAGCTTTCAATGCAGGTAGTGCTCATTTTCTGGAGTAAGTGTTTCATTTTAAAGGGTTAGTTCACCCAAAAATTGAAATTCTGTCATGATTTACTCACCCTCATGTTGTTCCAAATCTGTAAGACTCTTTTTCATCTTTTGGAACGCAAATTAAGGTCTTTTTAGTAAATTCTGAGAGCTTTCATGTGACCAGTGGTTTAACCTCAGTTTTATGAAGCGACATGAGTGCTTTGTTTGCGAAAAAAAACAAACTTAATTTACCACTTTATTTGCAAAATATTAATCTCCAACAAGCGAGGGCAGACGTTGTTGCGTTGTTGCGATTATGTTTGTTTTTTATAAAGCACTCGTCACTTTATAAAATTGAGGTTAAACTACTGGAGTCACACGGATTACTTTAATGATGTCTTTACGATCCTTCTGCAAAACGTGCAGACAAAAAGCTCTCCGATTTCATCAAAAAGATCTTCATTTGTGTTCCAAAGATGAACGAATGTCTTACAGTTTTGGAATGACATGAGGGTGAGTAATTAATGACAGAATTTTTATTTGTGGGTGAACTATCCCTTTAAGAATATTAAGTTAACACTGCTTTACACAACCTTTTTTTTGCTAACAATTCTTTATGAACATCAGGATATTTGGGTAATATTTAAATGAAAAAAAAAAACTATTATATAATATGTTGTTATAGTATATAATATATTTTTTATATTATATTAAGTGTGTGTGTATGTATATATATATATATATATATATATATATATATATAATACATTAATTTATACCAACAAAATACATTTAAATCAAGTAAAAAACAGCTATTTTTTTCTTTCAAAACAGAATGAGAAAAATGTACAATTTTAATATATTTTATAATGTCATTTATTCCTGTTCTGACAGCTGCATTTTTAGCAGCCATCCAGTCATGATCCTTCTGAAATCATTTTAATATGCTGTTTTATTTTGCTGTTATTTTTTATTATTATATTATATAAAAATGTGTATGTTTGCTGTATTTATGCCTTCACTTGTGCATTTTACATTGACTTTTTTAAAATATGGATTTTAAAAACGGAAGCACAAGAGGAAAACTCGTCCGGAGATTTACATCATCAATCAATCAATGACGCGTTCGGTCACAGTGAGCTGCATTACATGCGGGATTAAAGTGGTGGCTACAAAAAAAGCTCTAGTGTTAATTTTGGTCATGGCTTGTCTTGAAAAATGATGACAGTTTGATGGCCGTTGTAAGAGGTCACACTGCAGGATTATGAGTCAAATCTTCTGACACGGCTGTCGGTGAACATGTCAAACTAATGATCAGAGACTTCAGATTTTAGCCTAGGTTTAGAGGAGTCTTTTAGGATTTGCAAAATTTGTCTCAGACGGCCAAATCGTGTCCAAAATCGTAACTGTGTGAACCCAGCAGCTTTAGTGTAGAGACTCATTGACATTTGGCACCTACTGCCACTTGGTGGTCATTTGTTAGATTGCGCTTTTAGCCACATGTTGTAATAGCCTAACCCATTTTGTCCTTTCCAGGGGCTGACCAAGCTTCTGTGACAGCGCAGAGCAGTCTGCAGGTCGCACAGTCCCAGGTGGAACATTTTCGGCAGCTGATGATGAAGGCTGAGCGAGAACTCGAAGACTCTAAAGCTGAGAACAGTGAAAGGCTTCAAAACCTCAGCCCCGGAATGGAGGATGAGGACATCCCAGATGCATATCTACGAGAGGACTAGTCAAATCAAGTCCTTTAGCACAGCTTTAAAGTATCTTGGACACTCTGATACAAAGACCTCTACCATTATTGAAGCACAGAATTGTATTTGTACTTGATTAATACTCCCATTTGCAAGTTATTTATTTGTGTTTAGAAGTGGCTCAGGACAAATGCTGTGTTACAAATCTGTGATGCAACCAAGAAAATGTATATAAATTAATATACGTATTAAATATAAACTATGAGGGTAAGAAATGGGACTTGATAGTTAAAGACTCACTTTCCAGATCAGGTGCTTGACATTTACATTTGTTAGTAATTGATAAGTGCAATTACAGTTTAATTGAATGGTTTTAAATTTAAACTAGTTTTAGATTTAAAAACAGCTGTTTCGTACATTTGATTAAACAATCTCTCTTTTTACTGCATGCACAATATGTGTGATCTACAATTACAGACATTCTATCCTTGTGATTTCTTAATGATTCTTAAAATAAACAGTGGCATTTATTTGTTTTGATGTGAATTTCTGTCAGTATGTTTCTTATGTGATATTTCAGATTTATTTGTGATTCTATTAAAATGTAAAGACTAGACCTAAATTTGTAATAGCACTAAAATATATTCACTTCTGTGTCTTGTTTGTCCCATTCATTTTTTTCTTGCCATTCTCAACAAAAACAGTAATGAGTCTATCATCTTTTTTTCACAGTCCACCATCCAAACACTCGTATTTATCTCCACCTGTTGTTTCTAGTGTTGTGGGCTGAAGGGCTCACCAGCACATCCATCATGTCAGTAGAGATGTTGTCTCCCTGCCGTTCAGAGTTTTCTCTTTTCACTTATCACTTTTTTAGTCAGCTCTCCAGAGCCAAGGTCATATGTCACTATTTCTTCCTTTCAGATCTTAATTCAAACAGATGTATTGATTGTTTGATTCATGGCATATAACTTTCTGCAGAACAAAATTCGGCAACAACAACAAACAAAAAATCTATTTAAGGAAAGGCTATTTAATATTACTCAAATCAAATGGCTTGGGTCTTTAAAAATAATTCATTGTTGTCCTTATGTTTTCATGATGGACAAATAGAGTGACAGAAAGTGTTAACGCATAGGTCATGCATTAGATGTCTAAATGTAGGAACCTGTTGTGTTGAGAAGCATACAATACTTGATGTTCAATTCATAGTAGTTTGATGTGTACACCGCATGGAGTGTGTTCTTGTGAAAGGGTAAAAACACCACAGAACCGTGGACACAAATAACAATTGTTTATTACTTTTTTTCTCTTTGAATTGGTCTGAACATGTAGATTTATGATCTGACAATTTGTTTAATTATTTTTTTTTGGTTTGTCTGGTTTTCTCTTTTTTTGAGAAGGGAGTATCTTCCAGAGAGTAACGGCCAGAAGGAGGCAATACAGGACAATATACAGTTGACATGGTCTTCTCATCTTAATGGATGTACAGTAACACTTGTCTGTGGCATGTAGTGGTGTTAACCTCATGTTCCAGTCTTGATTGATTTGTTGGTTGGGTGATTGATCAATGATCGATTTCAAAGACTGACTGACTGACTGGTTGGTTGGTTGGTTGGTTGGTTAGAGAAGAGACAATTTGGGTGAAAAATATTGAAGAACTTGGGAAACAACTTTTCTTAATATTTTTTTTTTTTTAAAGTAAGTAAATTCCTTCTGCTATTAATTTATGACCATTATACATTTTTAATGTGATTTGTGAAGACCTCTCTTCTGACCTAAATTTGCAAAATCATTAAAGATTATTCAAAATTCGAGGAAATGTACAAGATTTGTATATGATTCATAGATTACAAACATGCTGAAAGGCCAAAAGTGAAAGGTCATAAATAGTTTTTTAAATACAGATCAAATATGACCAACTCAGTTATGAAGTATGTTTAGTAAAAGCCAAAAAAATCTTTTTTTTTTTAACAAACAAGCAATGAACTGAACTGAAAATGTGCATTTATATTATGTTTGTTTAGCTATTCTGGACAATGTGGCAAACCCTGGTTTCAGCATCAAAACCAATGTGGTATTTATAGTGTATTCTTTACCAAACATTGGTCAAAGTGACATGAAGACAATAGAATAGCCAAAAACACTGTTCCTTCCAAGTCATCATTCCAAAGACTCTGACATCTTCATGGGAAACAGCTTGCTAAATGGACAAAGTAAACTCGGCCACGGTTTATATAACTTGGTTTGGTTTTATCCTATCAATGTCTGCCCTCTGCGACCATTGTAATGGAAATTCATCTATGACTACATGGATTTGGACACTGGATCCCACTTAAGGACTTCACTAACATGCCAGTGTTGACTGAAGACTGAAGTAATTTGGGGTTTGCATGGACTAATCAAAGGAAAACCCATAGTCGGCCCAGACAGCAAACATGTAGTTTTTGATCTTGCACTCTGTATTTATAAAGGACTTGTTTATTGAATCCAAAATAAAAGAATGAGAATAAAAAGAATACTTCACATTGAGTGATGAGGTTGAACACAAAAATGAGACTGAGAGCATGAATGAAAACAAATGCATAAACAGCTCCTCGGTCCTCCCAGCCGGCATTAGACACCCTTCATTCCCTGTAACTCTTCTATGCATAAGTGCTGGTTACTGCCATGCTATATGATGAAATTAGGCACGTGATTTTTTTTCCGAGCGGGGCTGTTCTACGTTACTTGAAATGTTTAAAACTGCAGATTATGAAATGTATTTACTTGAATAAACTAGAGTGTTCTGCAATGAGGGAGTTAAGTCAGGACGTGTTGGTACAAAAGAGAGTGCACCAAGCCTCCTCTTTTAAGGGTCCTTGAGGACTCATGCAACATTCCGGAGCAGGCAACACCCTCAATGTGCTTCCCGGTTATAGAAAGCAAGGGTGAAAAATATACTAAACATTAAAGTGTTTAGAAAAATCTTTCAGGCACGTAATACTTGCACTTTACAGAGTTTGAAAGGACAGGTTTGAGCAATTACATCTCAAGTGTTTTAAAGTATGTCCATTTGTTCTGATTCCAGGACAACCTCTGGAGCAAGATGAGGACTAGATTATCACTTGAGTTCAGGATACATTACCATTTGAATGTTGCCATGGCATCACATCATTAGAGACACTAACCCTCTTTGAGGGAAGCTTTCCCAGTAACAAGTTTAAAGGCTTTTGTTGATATCTAACAAAATGTCTGTAAATTAGATACCTTTTTATTTCTTAATTAGGCTATTTTTTCCATGACACTGATGGGTTTTTTTCTGCTTACATTTTTATTCATAGAAAGGCCAAGTCAAAGGTCATGAGAAGTGTTGCAAATACCAATATCTCTAAATTAGATAAACTGATTCCTAATCTTGTGATACTATATCCAGCGTATAATTTTAAGTCATAAAACACAAAAATACAGATAACTCAAAAAAAAGTTGCTTAGTTTATTAATAATTTAGTTAAAAAAGTTATAAATATACATTAATTTGTTTTCTAAATAAGGCTATTTGTATATAAACACACACACACACACACACATACATACAGTGAAGAAAATAAGTATTTGAACACCCTGCTATTTTGCAAGTTCTCCCACTTAAAAATCATGGAGGGGTCTGAAATTGTCATCGTAGGTGCATGTCCACTGTGAGAGACATAATATAATAAAAAAAATCCAGAAATCACAATGTATGATTTTTTAACTATTTATTTGTAAGATACAACTGCAAATAAGTATTTGAACACCTGTCTATCAGCTAGAATATGACCCTCAAAGACCTGTTAGTCTGCCTTTAAAATGTCCACCTCCACTCCATTTATTATCCTAAATTAGATGCACCTGTTTGAGGTTGTTAGCTGCATAAAGACCCCTGTCCACCCCATACAATCAGTAAGAATCCAACTACTAACATGGTCAAGAACAAAGAGCTGTCCAAAGACACTAGAGACAAAATTGTACACCTCCACAAGGCTGGAAAGGGCTACGGGGAAATTGCCAAGCAGCTTGGTGAAAAAAGGTCCACTGTTGGAGCAATCATTAGAAAATGGAAGAAGCTAAACATGACTGTCAATCTCCCTCAGACTGGGGCTCCATGCAAGATCTCCCCTCGTGGGGTCTCAATGATCCTAAGAAAGGTGAGAAATCAGCCCAGAACTACACGAGAGGAGCTGGTCAATGACCTGAAAAGAGCTGGGACCACCGTTTCCAAGGTTACTGTTGGTAATACACTAAGACGTCATGGTTTGAAATCATGCATGGCACGGAAGGTTCCCCTGCTTAAACCAGCACATGTCAAGGCCCGTCTTAAGTTTGCCAATCACCATTTGGATGATCCAGAGGAGTCATGGGAGAAAGTCATGTGGTCAGATGAGACCAAAATATAACTTTTTGGTCATAATTCCACTAACCGTGTTTGGAGGAAGAAGAATGATGAGTACCATCCCAAGAACACTATCTCTACTGTGAAGCATGGGGGTGGTAGCATCATGTTTTGGAGGTGTTTTTCTGCACATGGGACAGGGCGACTGCACTGTATTAAGGAGAGGATGACCGGGGCCATGTATTGCGAGATTTTGGGGAATAACCTCCTTCCCTCAGTTAGAGCATTGAAGATGGGTCGAGGCTGGGTCTTCCAACATGACAATGACCCGAAGCACACAGCCAGGATAACCAAGGAGTGGCTCTGTAAGAAGCATATCAAGGTTCTGGCGTGGCCTAGCCAGTCTCCAGACCTAAACCCAATAGAGAATCTTTGGAGGGAGCTCAAACTCTGTGTTTCTCAACCTGACTGATCTAGAGAAGATCTGTGTGGAGGAGTGGGCCAAAATCCCTCCTGCAGTGTGTGCAAACCTGGTGAAAAACTACAGGAAACGTTTGACCTCTGTAATTGCAAACAAAGGCTACTGTACCAAATATTAACAATGATTTTCTCAGGTGTTCAAATACTTATTTGCAGCTGTATCTTACAAATAAATAGTTAAAAAATCATACATTGTGATTTCTGGATTTTTTTTTTTAGATTATGTCTCTCACAGTGGACATGCACCTACGATGACCATTTCAGACCCCTCCATGATTTCTAAGTGGGAGAACTTGCAAAATAGCAGGGTGTTCAAATACTTATTTTCTTCACTGTATATATATATATATATTGTGTGTAATGTAAATGTAAAATGTAAAAACTTTGCCCTAAACAAGGCTATGTTTATATCTCCATCTAAATGCCATAAACTACAGATAAATCTACAAAACAAGACTTTAACTTGACCAAAAAAAAAATTTAAAAATCTCTATACTAGTCAGAACCTGCCTTGCTCATCCTAAATTTTCACTTTAATACAAATATCCAGACAGTGAGAAAAACATTTACTTTATCTATCCCCTGTCACACATTAGAAAGAACTGTGGGATATACATCAGAATTAAGTTATTCATCATCATAAAGTTGTCAGTCACACAGTAAGTTCTTCTTAAATTTTTTAATCACTTGGAGTACCTCATAAATAGTCCCTCTCTCACTGCCAGGTGAGACTGTGTGCCCAGTTTTCCTTCAATGTTTTTCCTCCTTTTCCAAATTAACAAATGGTGAAAGAATGAGTTAGAAGGAAATTTTGCGTTTAGAATAATTCTAGTCCAAACAGCAAGGTGAAACACTGGCACACATTACAGCAGATGAAGAAAACATTCAATAAAGATGTTCATAAATTTACAGAGTCTAACAGAACATTATTTTCCAATAGGCATCCCTCACATTAAAAAATGAAACTCACCTGCGTCTAACAAGTAAGAGAGAGGATGTATTGCTTGGTTCATGGATTGTCTTAGAAAAAAACTGTCAACAAACAACAAAAAAGGATTTAGGGTTTAGCTGGAGGAACGATGATTATGGGCCAGATTCTTTGTAGACCAAACCTTCTGTGTGCAGATGGACAAAACCACTGCTGAATGGAAGGAGTCTCTTGGTTCATATAGGCTGCTGCTGCTGCTGCTGCAAAAAAAAGGATCCTCAAGGAACGAGGCTTACTGCTTCATTCAGAGAGGTTGTGGGAGAGTCTAGGGATCTCTGTCTTTGATGTAGTTTTCATGGAGGAGATATCAGTAACAGAGTGAGCTGACTTTGTTGATGGTGCATTGCGACTCCTGGGAAATCGTTTAGACAACTTTATAAATGGGAAATCTACTGTAAAGGCACTCTCTTTTATTATTATTATTTTTTTCGTGATCAACCTCTTTTTGAGTTATTTTCTTGCATGCTGTGATCAACAATGCCCTAGAGAGAGAAAAGAAATCTCAGTCCAATAAATCAAAGTAACAGTAGGAGGGAAAGGAGTGGCATAACTTCACTTCTTTCTTTGTTTTCCAGGTGCCATCCAAATAAACGGTTGAGCTAAAGTTTACCCTGGTTGGATTGAGACAAGACAGAAAGTCGACAAATTGGTGATCTGGCATAAATGGGGTGGAGCTATTAGCCGCTCAGTTCATGTGTTGTTTGGATTAGCTTGTTCATTTCTATATATGTCTCAATGAGACTCAGACCAAGAGGTAAAAGCAATGGGGTGAGGGGATTCTTGTGGCTTTGAGGCAAGAAGAACACAGATTGGAGATTGGGGGGGTCGGAGTGGATTAGCAGGGGGTACGGGGATTAAGCCTGAAGCTAACAGAAAATTAGTGCCTATTTGTTGGACTGAACCAACAAGTGGGACAATTTCTGATGACGATCCTAACAGAAGTATTAAATATGAATATTAAGAATTAGATAGAAACCCAATTTGTCTTTTAATGTTCTGTTTTATACTCACAATACACAAGATTTTAATTACTATTAAATTAGTCCAAATTCCTTTTGATTTGTATAACAGAAAAGTGAAAAGACACTTTACAAATTTGATGGACCATGACCAGTTGGTGGCGCTATAACAAAAAATAGGTGAAAAAAGTAGGTTATGTGACAAAAGATGTATGTCCGAAATCACAGTAGGCTACTAGGATGACCTACTTACCGAGATTCTGAAATGCATACTTTTCTATCCCATGAGGCCACGCGAGAGGATTTGTGAACGGCAATGAAGCGACGCAACTGACGCTGTAGGTCACGTGATAAGAGCAACATGGCGAATGTATAACATCCCTTTTACTGTCTATGATAACATCCAGTTACAGTCATACACACATTCATACTATATTGAACATACTTTTTTAGCGATTGTTAAGTAATTAGGCTACTTATTCAAAATGTTAGTCGAGTAGCTAATGCGATTTCAGATGCAGCCATCGTGACA
The DNA here is from genome assembly GCA_031834385.1 of Semotilus atromaculatus. Classification (NCBI taxonomy): domain Eukaryota; kingdom Metazoa; phylum Chordata; class Actinopteri; order Cypriniformes; family Leuciscidae; genus Semotilus; species Semotilus atromaculatus. The sequence continues at coordinate 14,996,245 of JAULUF010000001.1, read as the reverse complement.
AGTGCCTATACTGGTTTGATTTTTTTCATAAGCATTGTATAGCCTACTATTTGACACAGGCTGAATTCGGATTATGATAGCATACTAGAATACTCATGTTGAGTAGCCTAGTAGGCTTGTACATCACTCTGAATTCAGGCAAAGGCTTTTGGTAATAAATGAGACATTAAATTCGGCAAGAAATCAAAATTGACCATATGTTCTTTGTTAGTGCACATCACTAGTCCTGTGGTAAACAATTCAGTCCAGTATTAATTCACAAGGTCACCAGAGGTCTGTCGTTTCACCACCGAACGATCGAGTTGATTCGTAGCCTAATAAAGAAATAAAGAAACATTGATAGACATGGTTCATTCACAATAAGATTAATACAATGTATTTTCAAAATAAGGTGAATTTTCATTTTATGCAGTGCCAAGTCTATCAACGTGTTTGCATGGATTTTCATTCCGATTTGACAGCAAGTCGTGCTATAACAGTGAAATGTGAAAATGCATTTGCTTTGCTACACACTGCAAATGTAATACATGTGCAAGAATTTGTGTTAACAAATCTCGGTTAAACAAAACTTTTACTATTTTAGAATATGAACAATCTATTAAAAAATAATTATTACTATACATTCAGTTATATTGACCATCCACTTCTGTCAACATCTTGGTTTGCAAATATTGGTTTGCATGGACTGCGCTTCAGGTGAGACACACACCCCCATAACGGAGAGGCAGAGTGGTACGGTCCAGACTCAGCCTTTTCCCTATGGAGTTGTTGCTGAGGAGCTTTCAGACTGAGTTTCGAGGAGAACGAGAGAAGCGAGAGCGCGGGCGGCGATATGGCGCTGACAATGACTGCCCATTATCTCAGGAATAACCCGATTCATCCGGGACTGAATTTTAGAGTCCTGCTCATGCTGTCATTTGTGTCAGGTAGGTTTGATCATGCCTTATTTGCGTGTGTCGTGAGAGCGCATACCCTTGGCAAAGTTTGGGGGAATCCAGCGGTCCGTGGAAAGTACTGAGCGCGTGAACATGATGCCGTCCAAGCTCGCGGACAGTCCTTCAAAACGTCACTACAACGTCGGTTGTGCCACGAAAAGTTTCTAAAACTTCCCTGTAGCCAATTACATTTTGGATGCCTTTAAAATATTTCCTCTGGAACCCAATCTTTCCGTCGTAATTATATAAGACCGTTATTTTCCCCTCAAACTAAGTTACGCTCATTCTGTGAACGCAGGAATCTCGCACGAGGACTGAGATTCAGCTGCCATGGAAACATCCGAGTAGAAACTGAGAAACAAACATTCGCTGTGTTTTTATATATAAATAAACGTTTCTTTCTAGCCTCAAAGCTTTAAAGAACAATCGGATACTCGAGGTAACCCCATGACATTTGGCAGTGGAATGCTAGTTATTGTTTGCCAGCTGGTAATCCATGCCAAATGTTGCGCTCTTTGTTTGTTTGTTTTTTTTAGCGTGCAATTGTGGCCGTAGCAGAACAATAGAGCTCGCTGCGATTTGCTTCGTTTGTTGACTGAAAATTAAACATTATAATGGACCGAGCCATACGTTTGTGAGAATTGTGACCCAAATCAGACGAGCAATACCCAGTTTCTAGTAACTTGATCAGAAGTATTTTATGTAATCCAAAGTGACGTTTCCATTGTTTGGCGCTTATTTGGTTTTGCACTTTGCTGGTTAAAGACTGTAGGAAAGGCCTATCTGCTGGAAAATCCCATTTAAGCACGGTGACGTTAAGTTACCTAGTTTCTAGCTGGTCTAAGATGGTCATACCTGGCAATGTTTATATGGATTTTCCTACAGGCACAATGCTCGTTGACAGTTAAACTTATTCTGTCTCTGTCCGGGTGGCTCTGATATGAGCACACCTGTCGCGACCGCAGTTGCCTTCTTTTAGCAACGGGCTTCAGCTGTGTTGTATCATTTTGCAGCTGTAGGGGACACATGCAGGCAGAGGTCAGACCACAACTCGTGCACTGTTGGGCGGTATCCATAGTGACCGGTTTGTCTGCAAGAGACAGCGTCCTCGCGACCGATCGATCACTCGCTCACTCAGCTGATTCAATCTTTTTTCTGCCTTGTATTCCCCACGCCGCGTGTCGGGACATGCATTTAAATGTTAGTCACCATGATATCAAAACAATTTTAATGGATTATTTGAGTATTTATTATTAACGATTTATTGTATTTATCAGTTAATTAATGTCTCCTCATAATCTTGCAACATCTTTTCTCTGATGACGTGTTTACTGGCGCGAGGGCGGCACAACCTGTCACTCGCATCACATCTCAGCAATAGCAAACAACTATCCAATCAAATCCTGATGGACAAAATCAAGTCCCGACCTACATTTTTATTTATTTCTTCAAGAATCAAGAATTTATCTTGGATGTACGTCACAATAGGGAAGAAAAGATGACTGCAACTACCATGCCTACTTTAAAGTAAATATTTGGACTGAGGTGAGGTGGGATGTTTTAAAGCTTTACTTTTATGCACGAACTTAGTTTGGACTTAGCATTTTTATTGGTCTAAGAGCAAAGGTTGTGACTTGACTTTTCCTTAGTGTTTTGTGATTTATAAACATTTTAAATATCCTGTTTATTGTAAGGAGACAAATGTCAGGCCAGACGTCCTGCTGACGCCAAGACCCTGTGTCCAGCAGGGTCAGCCACTGCGTCTCCTGTCCTCAGGTTTGTCCAGACATGGTGTGGTTGTTAGCTGCACTGCAGTGAGTGATGGCGGCAGGGGAACGAGGAGGAAAGAATAACAGTTAAAATACCACACAGGAGCTGGGGATTAGCCCTGGCATTCCACTCTGTATATCCCCGCTCCATCCCTCCCTCCCTCGCTCCCCTTCTTTCTCTACCTCTCTCTCGAACTCCTCTTCACTCCATCTTATTCATGTCGTCTTAATTGCTTTTCTTTCTCTGTCTCTGTCGCCGTGTTCCATTTTTATCCCTGAATCAAATTGGCTGGTTAATAACTTAGACTTTAAGTTTTCTCTCAGGCCTTTTTCTTTGTTTCTTTGTTAAAGACAGATTTTCTCCACGCGTCTTGATATTTCAGCCAGGTGATATTAATATCTAGACTTTTTGTATAGATATGGTACTTTCTATGAATATGATACACTTTGGTGTCCATTACTGAACATGAGTTACACAATTCTATGTTTTTGTAGAGCACTATTCAATTTCCTAAATTATCATCCAACATAAGATCAACAAGTTTGAAGAGTTTCAAATGTCAGTAATAACAAAATGTTTGTGTCCCATATCAGGGGCCTTGACCTTCCCCAACATATTCAACTGTTAAAAGCATGTAGCAATTTTATAATAAAAAAAAAGTGAAAATTACATGTGAAGGCCAAGTATGGTAACCCACACTCGGAATTTGTCATCTGCATTTAACCCATCCAAGTCAGTACACACACATTAGGAGCAGTGAGTAGTAATGAACACACACACACACACACACACACACTGCAAACCGTGGACACACACCCAGAGCAATGGGCAGCCATTTTTTCTGTGGGGAGTGATTGGGGGTTAGGTGCCTTGCTCAAGGGCACATCAGTCATTTCCTGCAGGTATTGAGACTCGAACCTGCAACCGGTTACCAGTCTGACTCTCTAACCATTAGGCCACAACTGCCCCAAGTTTATCGTTTTGAAGTGTTAAATTTATATTTAATTCATCGTCGTGAAAGCAATGTTTGATGAAAATTGACATTCCTCAAAACCTCCTGAGCCAGGAATTTTTAAAAATATAACACTTATTGTATTCGTCTGAAAGAAGAATGTCATACTCCTAGGACGACTTCGGGGTGAGTAAATCATGGGCTAATTTTCATTTTTGGGTGAACTGTCCCTTTAATCCCAGGTGTAAACAGGGCCATCAAGACAGAATTAATAAAGCTGGCAGTGGATCTGCAAGAAAGATCCGTCTGGAGCATGCTATTATTGATCTCGTAATGCTTGTGACATGGAATATGTGAGGTAAAACAAAGTGTCCGTCCACAAGACCATTAAGGTATCAATGCATTGTACATGTTGAGAAGTCTTAGCCTGGTTCTTTATTCATTGTTTATTCATGAATAACCTACGAGAAACCTGCATGTTCTGTGGTAGAGATTTCCACACTTTGGCACTCCGGGTCACACTGCTTTGGAGCAGGGTTGAATAATGAATGACCTCTTTATTTAGACCCTTTCATCTGTGCTTTTGAGAGCCTGTTGGTGCAGAGGCGTACGGTGGAGAGTAAACTCACCTTCTGTACCGGTTGTGATTCTAATGTTGCCTTTTACACTCACCCCGAGCTTAATGTCTAGATTATTTTAACATTTGGGGTCAGTAATCTTTTATTCAGCCAGGGCACATTAAATTGATTAAAAGTAACAGTAAAGACATTTATTTAAAACAATTTAGATTTCAAATACTGTACATGCTGTGCATACTCTATATATCAAAAAGTCTTGAGTTTTATTTTAATAATTTTCACAAAAATGTTAAGCAGCACAACAGTTTTCAACATTGATAATAAGAACTATTTCTTGAGCAGTAAATCAGCATATCATGTGACACTGAAGACTGGAGATCAAATATTTTTGCAGACTTCTTACAAAAACATAAAGAAATCTTACCGACACCAAACTTATGAAGAGATTAATTTACCTGTTTAGGTAGATTCACACAGCCAATATTACATTTTATAAATCTTAAAAATGATTTATTTAAACATTCAATGAATAACTTTACATGTTAACTTTTTACAGCCCTACATTTTTCAATCATTTTCTTTATTCATTCAGTTTTTCCATTGGTGTCTACTACAGTCAGAGGAAAATTAGTTTGTGAAGTTCAAATATTGTTTTTACTTGTGCATGTTTATTCGACCGCATATTGCGTCCCTCTGCAAAAGAAATTATCTTATTGTCCCCTCTAGAATAAGACATTAGTGCATAAGCGTAATTTTTATTTTTTTTCTGTATAAACTGTAATATTGTAAACCGACAATAAGCATGGTCTTCCTCTTTATATAGCTTGTGATGTTTTGGGCTATTGATGAGCTGCACCGTCAGAGAACAGAGCACTCCCAGCGATTTGTCCCAAACTGAGGTACGAAAATGTGCTTTGTGCAGAAGATCAAAAATAGGCAGGTTTTTCTGAAATTAAGGACCACAGGGAGATTTAATAGCCAACACAGATCGATTTAAAATTTTGTGACATTTAAAGAGGGGGTCAATGATATGTCAGTGCTGTAGAGAACTGGGATTCATTCATCTGTCCCTCTGTTGCAAAAGAGGATTAAGCCCAAGCAATAATGGAGAGGCCAGCTTAGGATGATGTGTGTGTGTGTGTGTGTGTGTGCGTGTGTGTTGGGGCTGTTGTTAACATGAGAGGGAAAGAAACAGACAGTCAGTGATCTCTGTGTGCAGTTCTCCCCAATATTAATCTCTGAGATGACCAGCCCAGCTTTTTGCCGGAGCATGAAGGGCAGCCGAGTTCCAGTGACGACCTCATCAAGCAGCTGTCTCTCTGTGGGTGGGGAGACGAGCCGTGTGTCTTCTACGAGCCTGTGCTTAACACTCTGACATTTTCACCCCTTATGTAGTTTCTAACTTCACTCTATGGCTTGATTACTTTCTGCAGCTTTCACTGGAGGATGGCAGTCATAGATATTTTGTATTTGCTGTGCTGCGGGTTATGACTTTGTGTGTGTTATGATGCCTTAAGGATTTGCATTTTCTGCATTGATTTTGGGAGAAAAATCAAAGCTTGAATACTCAACTATGGATTTAAGCTGACTTTCAAAGAACATGATCATGCAGGTTTACACTGTACAGGGCTCTAGACTGCGACCAAAATTTGAGAGTGTGCGACTGAATATCACATCCAGTCGCACATGTGCGTCCAGTAAATTTGCTTTTTTAAAAAAAATTTTATACACGTTTAACGTGGAAGGGGCTTATCAATGAAGCTGGAATGTGTGGCAGGCCAATGTGTGTGAGAAGAATAGGGAATGGCCACTGTAAGTGGCTAATGTGTGGAGGGGGAGGGTCCTAGAGATAATTGAGCGCGCGTTTAAACATCTGTGGGAAGGAGACGGAGACAAATATCACAACCGGCTATGTGTGTCTGAGGAATGAGCAAGCAAACTATTGACTCGTTCTTCTGTCCTGCGGCTAGTGTGCCAGTTAAATTCACTTGCTGGCTTCCAAAATAATACATTACAACGGCAATAATCAAAAAAACGTGAACAAAACGATTACTTTGTAAACACTGTTCAATGTGAGTGCCAAATGCTTGAACATGACCTGTCATTTACACCGTCATCACCCGAGAGTTGTTAGCGCACAAGCGCATGCGAGACCTGAACTGCAGACGTTACCATTGGTGTTTAAACTAAACTCATTTAAAGGACAAGTTCGGTATTTTACACTTAAAGCCCTGTTATAAGATTGTTTATGATGAAATAGAACGGTTAAGATTGAAATTTGGACACTTGCTGCTGGCCCCAGAATTTTCGGTTTCTGTGGTAGCACCCCCCCACCTCCACAATGGTTGCATAGGTGCACTGGAACAATCCTTCATAAAACGCATTCAACTTTAGTTTACAAACACGTGAAACCTACCGAGTGCTCTGGGATGTTCACTGAGATGCTTACAGAAAAATCGCTGCAAAAGATGCTTTCCAACAGGTTTTATTGTAGTTTCTGTCCAACTCCATTGATATGGATATCTCTAGGGTAAGTGAGAAACACTGTTATAATACGAGGCAGTCTAATGGATATTTTAAAAAAAGCATCTTTTGCAGTGATTTTTGTGTGAGCTTATCAGTGAACACCCCAGACCACTCGTTGAGTACGAACCTGAACGATAACTGAAGCTTTGTATTAATTGCACGTCTTATGTTTATTGCCTCTTTAGATTAATTGCTTGTTGTATTCCTTAATTGTAAGTCGCTTTGGGTAAAAGTGTCTCAAAAAAAAAAGTTTTTTTCAACCCAGAATCTTTGAAAACCATACCTGTGGTAACATTTCTGCAAAATATTACATTGTTTTTTGACACTTTCAAAGTAAAATGTCCAGTGCGTTACATTAAAAGTGCGTTCAGTTTTATCCAAACCAGATCTGGAAACATTTATTACGCTGGTTGTTGAATGTATTGAGGTAGTTCGGTAATGAAAAGTCTAGTGAGTGGTGCTAATTAATGCTTTATCATGTTTGAAAATAACATACCACCTACACTCAACCCTTTTTATAGAATAACCCAAAGTGTTGGCAAATAAAAAGAAATTTGCTGTGGCAACCATGTCACTTTTTTTTTTGCTTCTACAAGTCTTTGATTTGTATTTATCGAGTGTTGGGACTCGTGTTTCACTGGATTCACTCCCAATCTCTCTGCATCTAAAGTGCAATGCTGTACAGGTAAAATAAAGAGCAAGTGTTTTTCTGATGACTCCGATGGTCAAATGTAAATTGCACGTGCTTATTTCATCCATTTAGATCGAAAAATCTGAAAAAGCCCATAGATTTACCCGCCTATAATAAGACCCTCCCCTTGAAGAAATCAGGATTGAAGTGGTTGAAAGAGATTGATTAAAACACCTGGTGTAAACGGGTATGTGTCTCCCTCGTCTACTTGTGATCCGATCGACAAAACCGCATCTTAAAATCAGCTGTAAACAGGTATTAGTTTACAAATCAGGCACCATAGTAAAAGTGTTAATTGAGGTCATAACATAGTAATGTTCATTATTATTAGTTCATCATACCTGATATATTACCTATGCATGTTAATTAATTAAACCATATACTGCATTTTAACTAATGGTTTGCTTACAGTTGTCTCTGTACATGATACTTGCCCAGGAGGCACCATTTAAGCATAGCAAAACACCTGTAAGTCATTTTGTTGCGTGATGTTATGACATGGAGAAGGGAAAGCAATATAGATTTCATACAAATTGTAATCCATCCTGAGTTGTTTCTTTGCTTAAGTGTTTTGTTGCCATGGCGTCTTTCTCTCCCACAGTTCCCCACCTCTCCTCTCAAAGCTGTTTGATTCTGTATCTTTAATCTCATATTTCATAGTTTTTTTTTTTTTTCAGAATGATGTATTCTGGCCCAGTTTATGCACATTTGCTGCACTGTATGGAGGTTTCAGATATTTTTCAGATCGTCCCGGGACACATGGAAATCCCTGGGGTCTCTCAGAGGGCCCACAGCACTCTCTATACAAAAGACTGTTTGTATGTGGTGTGTTGTCATTTCAACCCTCTTTTTGTGTGTGCCTGCAGCCCTGGAAGGTTTTAATGAGAGGCCTGTTAAGTTTATTTATGCATGTTTGACAGTTTACTCACAGTTTAGAATTCATTTAGTAATGGTGCGTGTTATCATATGGCCACTGGATTTCAGTATAACACTTGCATTGTTTGTGGGACAACCTTGATGTTATGGTTAAAATAACCTAAAGGCATTATGATAGAGACCTTGAAATAAGTTTAATGCACAATCCAGTAAGTGACTCACAAGTCTCACGAAAGCATATATTCGCTGACAAATTCATAATTCTGTTGCTTTTCAAGGTAGTGCAGTGTTTGGTCGAGGTGCATTGAAAGCTTTTTAAGCCTGTTTTAAAATGCCTGGAATGCAGCGGATTAGACTCTGATCTAAGAACATTCTCCTCACTATCCCGAGTCCCATAGTGGATTTGACCTGATGCTGAGGTCATCGTCACCCATTACGTTGATAAGAATTTGGTGTTGATTATTTTAGGTGGAGTCTTTTTTTGTTATTGTTACTTTTGGCTCTCTGAAAACCAGAGCTTTGTTACGACCTTCTGTTCTGATTCACTTTTAAATGCGTTGCCTTTTACTGATAAGTGAACACCAGTCATTTCTTCCTGGTTTTCAGCAAGCCTTCACAGGCACGCTGGGCCGTGAAGTGGTCACTCAGTCAGTTCCCATGCAAGCATTGTCTAATCCACCCTCACTTATCAGCATTTTTGGGTGTGAACTATGTTTGGCTGACTTGTTTTTTGAAGCAGCCCTCTTCACACTTCATGTCATTTTGTCTTGTTTGACATCATTGGATCTTTGAATGATCAAATGTAGTGGGTTTAACTAGTGGTCAGCCGATATGGTTTTTTTTTGTTAGTTTTATTTTAATCGCAAAAAAAACGTAGAAAACTCAAGACATCTATTTCTAAATGTAAACCTGATAATTTTGGAAAATTATCTGGTTTCATTTCATTTTTGCTAATTCAGAGTTCTGCAGTTCTGCATTTGTTTATATACTTGCTCTCGCTCGCTCGCTCACTCACTCGTTTTCTTATTTTAAATATTATAATTGTTCAAATTTGGCCAATCCAAAACAAATTATTCACAATTGATGCATATGAATTGGCAGGACTCTTTGGTGCATTGATACGCCCGTAATCTATTTCTAAAGAGATTTTTGCTAAAAGGAAAATTAAAAGAAAATAAAAAAATTCTCTGCAATTTAAAAAAACCTTTTTATCCCTTACATTTTATGACAGGTAGGCTACATCACATACATTTACATTAAATTGAAAGAATTAAATAAGATTTTGTTTATGAAAAAGATAATAAAATAAAATTTACTTGGTTCACTCAGATTATTTACTGTAAATATCACTATCACTATCAATAGTCAATAATCACTATCAATATCACAATATGTTCTATCACTAGCTTTCTACTGGTTTGATTTGATTGACGTGTCCCAGTTAAGTCTAGCCACCTTTTTTGGAAATGATTCACTTAAAATCCTTCCACTGTGGATGAACACGTGCTTTAATCATTCATGGAAATATCTAGATTTCCGCTCGGCCTGGTTGGAGCACTCAAACTCCTCAGTATCTTAGTTGGCTGGCGTCTCTTTTTTTTATAGTGTTCCAATGATGGAGGCCTTCATGGTTTTCTCATTTTGTCACTCTGGAATGCATGCACTCTGAAATGCAATTCTGGCAGCCACGCCAGATGAGGATTGCTGTAATTGTGTTCCCTTTCTTTCAAATGCACTAAAACGCAATACGACTGCGACTGTAATTATAAAGACTCCTGAGCTTCTAGCTGCTGACGTCACTGAATGGCTTCGGTCTGATCTGGCACAGCATTTTCAGTCATGATTGCAGGCAAATGTGAAACTCTGCATGTGACTTCACATACTGTTGTCATCATCCTCATTGTTGCATACCATTGTTGTCATATCATACACATAAGGGACTTTGAAGTTCTTGGAGCTTATAATTTAACATTCCTCTTCTGATTCCTTGATGTGAATGCATTGCCAATGAATGTCTCCAGAAGACATTTTAACATCTGGGTCTATAGCGCCGGAAGTCTTTTGATTTTGTGAAGGGCTCGTGATTGAAAGACTGACAGTATTAACTTGAATTGAAGTACTCATCTATTTTATTTTCATATGTTTTTCATCTGTAATCATGTGCAGAGAATCTGACTGCTGCATCCCACCCAATTGCATCCGTCTCCTCTCACTCTTTAATTAGATAGTCCCTCGGTGCTGTTAAATTGGAGCTTATGAAAGAAAGTCTTTTGGGCTTCAATACGGATGTGTGGTGTGTTCAATTCAGACAGCATGCTCATAACTTGTTTTATTTATTATTGTGAGCATGCTGTCTGAATTGATAAAAAAAGAAATTGATTTATAACTAGAGATGCACTATGTATCTTTAGCATATCGCTTACTGGAAAATATTGCTGATTAGTTCAATTATGCATGCTCATTTCCATCTATAGGATATATATATATATATATATATATATATATATATATATCCAGGGCCTGAATTTCGTTTTGGAAAATGGGGGGGGGGGGGGGAATCCCCCCTTAGGTGATTCTTATAGGGGGGAATTTTTAATTTGAGGGGGGAGTTTAGAGTTTCTTTTTTTTTGTATTACATTTATCTCCTAAATGTATTTGTATTTGTTCTTAAGAATTTACGCAACACAAGGAAGCTTGATTTCAATCTTTGAATTGAATTGAAAAAAGTAGCACAAATAAATACAATAGAATAAAGATACCTATAAAGAGAAATAAAGAGAAAGGTTTTTGCTTAGGTCTGACACTAGTTTTCAGAAATACTACAGAGACTGAATAAAGTAATCAAATGTAAAAAAAAAAAAAAAAACACTGGGTATATTTCAATCCTGACTAAATTAAATGCATAGGCTATTAATCCTGATTCCTTAAAGTTAAAGCTATGTTTTGTTGTTTTGACAACCAAATTAATGACAGACTATATGGCTGCTGTCACTGTAAGAGCTCGTGCAAAGATCCTGTAGCCACCAACATTATACGGTCACGTGCGATGTATGCTTAAGACATAACCGACTGTGTTTAGAAGAAACTCACCAAGACCGAAATTGCTATGATTTTCACATGTTTTTGACTGTTAAAGCGATATAATCCACGAAAAATAATGTTTGTTATTTATAATAACGCGAGCTGTTTGTGAGGCGGCTTGTATGTGTGACGAAAAAAAAACATCTCTCAGATGAAAAAAGAAAACATCTCAGCGCGCAAGTAGCCTACCGAATAGTTTAAGATCGCGTGAATGTTTAAACTGGTAAGGCTTAAAAAGACGTGCAAATGGTAAACTTTAGTTACTCATGATGCAATGCTGGCCCGATTATGCAAGTGACAATTCCGTCTATTCCCACTCCCGAAACGCGAGTGTATTATTGCCGCGGCGCCACCTGCAGCGCTGAACGACTGCCTTGTGCAGCCCATGCTGAGAGACGAGAGAGAGAGTGACAAAGCACCACTGAATCACTCGCGCTGTTTGTGAAATTGCATCTCGCAGAAAGTTTTAAAATGACTGATTTTATTTTATAATCTGTGTGAATTAATTTACTAATACAACCTACATGCTAAAGTGAATCAATGTTTGCGGGAATTTCCCGCAGTATAAGTGGGAGACCTGCGGGAATGATTACAATTATGCGCAATACCCGCAATCCCGCGCCGAAATTCGAGCCCTGATATCCTATAGGTGGAAATGAGAATGCATAAACATTTTATATATAATGCCTAAATTCACTTGTAGCATTTAAAGGGGGTGTGGTAAGGTTCAATGTGTGTGGAAGGAAGAAGACAGGGTCGGCGTGACTGGGACTCATACTTTTTATTAGCTCAAAATATAAAGAAAACAAAAAAAAAAGAAAATACGTCGTGCCACCTTTGCATTCACCGTAGCCTAGGCTACAGCAACGTTCACAGGACACTCTTCCCGCTGAACCAGCTCTTAGTCCACTTCAGACAAACACTCCTTCCCGCTGTACCAGCTCTCAATTCGTGTGTTGTGTATGAGTCCCGAGCCCCTCTCTCTCTCGCTTCCGCCGGCTTATATGCGGTTTCTCCACGCCAATTACTGCAATCAGACACAGGTGTTCATCATCTTCACTTGACCTACTTACTCACCGTGCAGCTCCCTCCTTTCTCTCCCGCTACAGACTTCGCAAAACCACGACCCCCTCGCCACATACCCCAACCGCCCGACTCAGGCCGCAGAGCCATCCGGCCTACAGCCTAGTGGTTCCTTTTTAGTTAGATCAGTCAGCGGGCGGGCGAGGTCCGAATAATTAGGCACAAACCTTCTATAATATCCCGCCATCCCCAGGAACCGTCTAACCCCCCTTTTTGGTCTTGGGACTCGGACAGGTCGCAACTGCTGCCAGTCGTTACTATAGATGATGATATCATCCAAGTAGGCAGCGGCATATGCAGCATGCGGCCGGAGAATTCTGTCCATCAGACGCTGAAAGGTCGTCGGACCCCGAACAAGCCGAAAGGAAGAGTGACAAATTGGTGTAATTCAAACGGCGTTGTGAAAGCTGTTTTTTCTTTGGAAATGGGAGACAAGGGGATCTGCCAATATCCCTTTAAGTCCAGTGTCGAATAAAAGCGAGCAGTACCCAGCCAATCAAGCAATTCGTCAACCCTTGGCATAGGATAAGCATCACATTTTGACACCGCGTTCACCTTTCAATAGTCCACTCAGAAGAGATCAAGACTGAGATCCTCCTCTCCGCTCACCACTGTCGCCAGCATCACTGATTCAGCCTCAGACCATTTTTTGAGGAGGTTGAGGTGATTAATTTGATGTGCCCCATCCCTATCTGTTCGAACTACCTCAGTTGAGATCTCCAACTCGCTGTGTGACCTCAAAGGGCCCTTGCCACTTTGCGAGTAATTTTGAACTAGATGTAGTATTACTCCCGGTGCAAATTGACGAAGTCTAGCCCCCCTGTTGTACAGCCGACTCTGTCTACCCTGGGCCTGTAACAAATTCTCCATCGATAGCCGCCCCAAAGTGTGGAGTTTTGTTCTCAGGTCCAGGACATACTGAATTTCATTCTTGCTAGTCAAAGGTCCGTCCTCCCAAGTCTCTCTAAGGTGTCTAACACCCCGTGGGGCTGACGTCCATAGAGAAACTCAAAGGGGGAAAACCCTGTGGAGGCTTGGGGGACCTCGCATACAGCAAACAAGAGGGGTTCTAGCCATTTATCCCAATTTATGGGATCTTCTTGTACGAACTTTCAAATCATGGTTTTCAACATACGATTAAATTGTTCCACTAGGCCGCCTGTCTGTGGGTGGTAGACGCTGGTGCGAATTGATTTAATGCCCAACAATTCGTAAAGTTCATGGCTTCGTGACAAACGCCGTGCCTTGATCGTTGAGAATCTCTATCGGGATTCCCACCCGGAAGATTATTTGAAACTAATTTATGTATTTTTGGCGGAAATACTGCGGGGCGACACTGCTTCTGGATACCGCGTTGCATAATCCAACAGGACTAAAGCAAAGCGGTGCTCACGCACCGACCGTTCTAATGGCCCGATGAGGTCCATGCCAATTCACTCGAAGGGGACCTGCATTAAGGAAAATGTGCACAAATGTGCTTTTGGGTTGGCTGGTGGATTCACCAACTGACATTCACGACAAGTTGCGCACCACTTGCGCACGTTCTTGTAAATGCCCGGCCAGAAGAACCGGGCCATGAGACGGTTTAGTGTAGCCGTTTGTCCTAAATGCCTGGCCATTGGATTACAGTGAGCCACCTGGAAAAGCATTTCCCGGCGGCTTTTGGGTACCAACAACTGAGTTGTATCCTGACTGGGCGTCTTGGGTCGCCTGATGCAACTTATCTGTTAAAATAGCTAAATAGGGATAAGAGAGCGGTTGGTCTGTGTGGAGCAGCTGGCCGTCGATCGAGCGGACCTGGTCAAAAGCATGTTTCAGCGTTTCATCCTGGGACTGCTCCAGAGGAAAGTCATCGCACTCTGTGAGGATGGTTCTCTCCAGAGCACTCTGTTCCCCTGCAGCAACACCCAGGGGTCCCAGCTCAGCCTCTCCCACCTGAACAACCGCTGTCCTTCCCTTATCTCTTTTTGCCCAAGAGGCATCCTCACATAAAGACCCCAATAATTTACTAAAGGCAGGCCAATTAGTCCCCAGGATTAGCGGATGCCGGCGGAGGTGCGGGTTAACTGCCACCTCTTCCCTGTTTTTGTCCCCTAAATTGAATTTCCATGGGCAATTTCAGATAATTCACCTGTGCACACACCACACCGTAACCATGCGGCTATTATCCAATGCCCTAGGTTGAGTCAGGCTTTGATGAATCCTGAATCCACCCCTGATATGTACCCCCTTGATACTCACTGGTACAGGCCAGCTTGATGGGGGGGCAGCCTGTGGCGCGTCTGGGACCCGGATCAGCGTCCCCACCTCCATCACCGGACACCGGTCATTAAAGTGTCCTGTGTCCCCATAGCGCCAAAAGGCCGGCTCAGGCCTCCCCGCCGCCCCAGTGGCAGGAAGCGGGTCAAGGGATTAGCGTGGAGAGCGCGGCGGCGTGGCTGATAAGGTGGAGTGGCCGAAGGTCAAAGCCGCTCTCCTGGGAAGGGGCCCTAGGCGCTGGAAAAGGCCTCGGCCGGGCGCCGGCCGGGACATTACCCAAACCCCACCCCCACCCCCCACCCCACGAAACCTGGGAAGTGGGACAGGTTTAGAGAGGGGAGAGAGAGAAGCCGATGGCAGGGGTTCGCCGACACCGGGGCATGTCACCATCTGGTCTTCCGCCAGCTGGATGGCTTGGCTCAGTGACGTCGGGCGGTGGGACTGGACCCATTGCGTGGTTTTCTTCGCCAACCGCGCCATAAACTGCTCCAGTTCGGGGGCCATCCCCGGGCCTCGGTGGACCTCTCAAACAGATCCAGGAAGGCCTGCGGATCGTACAGCAACGTACACAGAACACTCCCGCTGTACCACCTCAATTCATGTGTT
Organism: Semotilus atromaculatus; assembly: GCA_031834385.1. Classification (NCBI taxonomy): domain Eukaryota; kingdom Metazoa; phylum Chordata; class Actinopteri; order Cypriniformes; family Leuciscidae; genus Semotilus; species Semotilus atromaculatus. The sequence goes on along the minus strand of JAULUF010000001.1, from coordinate 14,980,888 downwards.
GTGTATGAGTCCCGAGTCCCTCTCTCTCTCGCTCTCTCGTTCCCGCCGGCTTATATGCGGTCTCTCCACGCCAATTACAGACACAGGCGTTCATCATCTGCACTTGACCTACTTACTCACCCGGTACAGACTTCGCAAAACCACGCCCCCTTCGCCACATACCCCAGGGGTATATGTAGAATTCAAGAAACTCTTGTTATTAGGGACACTGGTGACCTGTAAGTGAACTGCAGGCAGCAAGTAATTGCTCGTGATCACCCTTGTGCACACGTAATGTACAAGAGACTAAACGTGATTCAAGGCCCCGATAAAGCCTACTCATTGCAAAGTTCATTCTTCGCTTAGAAGTAAAAAAGTTGGAAATCCCTTTGCAGCATTATGCTTTTAATGAAAATACCCAACGCTGTCCACACTGTAAAAAAAAAAAACGTAAAAAAACGGTAATTTTCTGGCAGCAGGGGCGCCAGAAAATGTCTGTTAAAAAACGGAAAAATACTGTCAGGAAAAAAACTGTAAAAAACTGTAAAAAAATGGTAATTTCTTATCCTATAATTATGGTTTATTACTGTTATTCTACACAAAATTATCTTTCATTATCTGATATAATGTTAATTTACTGACCTATTGAAGTATTAATATCTGTTTTGTACCATTGTAATACACTGACAACCAACAACCACAGTGGTGATGTGAGTCACATGATCATTCAAAGCTCATTACAAGCAGCTCTTCCACAAGAGAGTTAATACTAATATATAGAAACTGCACAGTGTCATTCGCACAAACATTAAACACCATCATGGTAACACATGAAATTTTAAAAATGCCATAAACATTAGTTTAACAACATTAAATGTAACATAAAACCCTAATATACATAACTGATTCAAAAAAAAAAAACGAAGAAAACTATGAAGAAACATAGTTATTTCAACAAAAACACATCAAATGTGAAGTGTCACGCAGGGAATTGTGGGAATGTCAATTTACGGTTTTTCACTGTAAATTATACAATGAGTTGTTCTTTTTCACTTTCAAAAACTGTAAATTTAAATGTATTTTACAGTAAAATTACAGTAAATGTACCATTAGATCTATCACAGTTATTTACCGTATATAGTACGGAAATACTATTATTTAACCTTAAAACTCACTTTAACACCCACATGCTTAATGATCTTCAAGGAAAACATGTTAAATGACTGCTGATTTCTGCAGTTATACCTTCTTTTCTGTGTTTTCTAATTTAACAGAAAAAATCTGTAAAATATTACGAATATTTTATGTAAAATTACACATAACCCTGTAAAAATACAGACAATTTCCTTTAAAAAAATGTAAAATTGGTGTAAAACCAAAATACAAGCAATTACCTGTAAATTTAATAGTGGACCTTTAAATTACAGCAAATATCTGTAAAATAACAGGAATTCGCTGTATAATGACAAAACGGCAAATTTCTGTAAAAAATACAGGCCGTTACCTGTAAATTTACGGGGTTTTTTTACAGTGCATGCTGCTGAGAGCGGCATTTAGATGAATATGTAAATGTGTTGGGTGCTTTGCTTTCCTCTCAATAAAAAAAATAAACACAACAAAAAGTACAGCCTGTCTGTACATGTCAGTCTGTATCATATACTTTATAATCAAAATATCATAGACTAAATAGATCTGACTCTGAGACTGTAGTTTGTATTAATCCCTCTTTGTTGCATGACAAATTTACAGTAGGCTACAGAATTCTGCATTATCCTGAACATTGTATAAGCATTCATTTCATGTATCATAGAATAGAATAGAGGCTCTCTTGAGTGTGCGTAACCATCACATCCTTTTGATTTTCCTGTCAAAAACATCCCAAGTCCTTCACATAGAAGTCAGTCCAGTCTGCAGGATTTCATAGACAACTTGGGAAATTGGGAAGGTCTCAATTTTTTTAAAGTTTTGTTACAAGCTGTTCACACATTGGCAATTAATACATGAAAATTCTTACATATAGCCACTTTAAATCGATTGTTTCATTTCTAGTGTTTTGTAGACAACATAGTATAGGTTGTATAGTTGTAGTGTATACATTTATATAACATATAATTACCAATAACTAATAATTCTGTACAGGCTAGAAGTTCATGGTGCCATCCTTGAATCGATTTGATTTTGGCACTTTCCCAGATTCGTCAGCACCTTTACTCAAGTAATAACTGATCTATTTTGTGTACTCTGGTTTGTGAAAATTAATCTTCTGATTTTTTCATATGACGGCATATGAAGAAACACATTTGCTACAGTATTTTAATTGCATTAATTTAATAATTTAGCAATTTCCTCTCTATGTTTTTTTTTTTTTTTTGTCAACGTGCAGCATTGTTTCCCATTGGTATGTTTTGCATAAGGTATGTGGTCTAAAAAGAATCCACATTTGAGTTGATAGAAATAGGCCCTATACCTCTGAGTCATTGCTTTTCTTTCAGGGAGTCTTCAACAGAGAGACTCAGTGAGATCAAACTGGCTCATTCTCTTTTCATCATTCAAGTAAACTTTTTGTATTCCAACATCCTCCGCATTGGCAAAGCTGAGTTGAATTTGTATGTGCGCGTATACCCACCCTCTCTCGTTTTCCTGGGATGTGGACTCTGAAAATTGATTTTTTTTAGGATGATACGCTGGGCAAGTATCCTAGATGTCAGAAAAATCTCTCATAGGTTCAAACCTCTGTTTGTTTAGGAGGCCTTATTGGAGCTCTGCTGCACCTACCACAGCGAGGAGCTTGCATCTCCCACGCTCAAACACTGAATCAGCCCCCAAACCGCTCATTTCTCAGTCCCTCCCTGTCGCAGCGCAAACTTGATGGGCTGACCTGAAAGCAGACTGTTTTGAAGCAAGAGTCCATCTGTCCCTTCAGAGACTTGTGGTCAGAGAGATCCTTGTGACCGGCTTTGCTTTGTGTATTTGAATCTGTCCTCACCACGCTAATGTATCACAGAGCGGGATTTGAGCTTGAGATTGGAACCAGCCCTTTATATCAGATCTGGATGAACTATGTAGAAACAAATGACCTAACTAGTCTGATCGTAATATTGTACATCCAGTCTGGATAGAAATCACAGCTCTCTCATTTGGCATTTCTGCATTTTCTTGTTTTGACAACTGTTTGATTTCAAAACCTTGAACTGTCTACCTAGGCAGAATTTGAAGGCATCATAGGCACACTTCAGACTCAAAGGCTTAGAAGATATAGGCAACTAAACTGTTGCCTTATAAGATCAAACAATTTTTAGAAATTGTTTAAGAAAAGAAATTAAGAAATATAGAAAAATAAAATTTCTTAAAAAGAAAAAAAAGAATTTTCCCTTAATTTTAAGAAAAGAAAAAAATGTTCAGTCTAATTAAAATAGTAGTTTGGGGAACACATTCACTATTAACTATGACTTTTGTTGAATATACTAATTAAATAAACTAATTTACTGCTTATTAAAAGTTAGTAAGGAAGACATTGGGTAGGATTAAGGGATGTAGAATAAAGTCATGCAGAATAAGGCATTAATATGTGTCTTATAAGTGCTAATAAACAACCTATATGCTAGTAATATGCAAGCTAAAAAGCAAATTATAATGAGAATGAGTCCCCGAACTAAAGTGTTACCAAATAGTTGAACTCCTTAGTGCACTGTTGTTCTTTTTTTTTTATTTATTTTTTTATCACATCATTAGTTTAGCAACATGCTAACATCAAACTCTATTGAAATCAATTGTGATTTGTGCCTCGCCTCCGATGTGGAACTTTATTTATGTGCTGTGTGGCGTTTCTGCCTGTGTAGAGCTTTCCAAATCGGTCACTTATGAGGTTTCGTGTCTGTTAGGGTGCTGCCTATACATGCAGTGAGGCAACTCCGTGAGGTTTTGGAACAAAATGTATCATTGCCCAGTGTGTAGCCTCTGTGAGAAGTTGCAGGGAATGAGGAAACAAGTTGGCTGGACAGCGGAAACAACTGGGACTTTCCCATTAGAAAAGCATTTCTCCCTCTATTAGCAGTACACATTAAAGCCATGTTTCATTTATCTTCCTGTTGCTGCTGCTTGTTGAATGGTGTACCGAGAGCTCAGGAAACAGCATTAAATTGCAATAGTTAATGGTGTGATTAGCAGTGTTTTGAAGTGGAGAAGGAAGGAAATCATTGTTCAGAGATCTCTTATGTTATCATGTGGAAAAAGGGGGTCTCGCAGGGAATGTTGGGGTTGAGTGCACATGGGGTGCCCTGTAATTTGTCCCAGGAGAAATGAAGGGCTGGTTTTTATTCAGACAGCATTAGCTTTGTTGTCACATCTTAATGTTGTACAGTTAAAGGAATAGTTCATGATTTACTCACGTTCATGGTGTTCCAAACCCGTATCCCTTTTCTTTTTTTTGTGGATTGCAAATTTTTTATTTTTTGCCTCTTCCTAATGCAGCTTTTTCATACAATGCTTTACTAATTTTCTTATATTGTGACTAAATTTATTTTATTTTTTTAATTATTAATATTTTATTTTAATGTATTTTTTATTTTATTTTAAATACTTGTGTGTATTGTTGTATTGTATGCTTTTTATATTTACATTTTATTTTGTATTCAATTTAATAGGCTAGTTGTTTATTTAATTCATTTTATGTTTGTTTGTTTGTTTTAACGACAGACATGGTAAAGATTAATTGCTGTTTTACGGAAAATTGCTGCTTAAAGATATTTGTAAAAAGAATCCTTGAAGGTAAAGTAATGAGTTTTTTTTTTTTTTTTACGATATTTTTATGGTAAGAAAGATGTCTTGATTTTGGACAGATGATAAAGTTCACTTGAATACATATGCCAGAATATAATGAACTAGTCAAAAGCATTTGAAACCTATCTATCTTTTTCTTCTCCAACATGCCGCTTCTTTTAAAAAAAAAAAGTTTACCCTATATATTCCTTTCACTCTGGTCTCATTTTAACCAGGCACATGGAATGATATTAGCCTCAGAGGGATGGAAAAGACAACCAAAGTAAAATGAAAACATTGGTTTGTTCTGCTGGAGCAAAAGGAGAGTGTTAAGGTTTTGACGTAGGAGATGAGAAACAGCTATTTTTCCATCGCTGTTTTGACCATTAGAAAACAGTGGCTTGTGAATTGCAGCTCTGTGAGGTTGACTGATTAGAAGCCTGAGGAATAGAGACACGGTGACTCAGCATTAGAATATGACCTAGGCTGCTGCGCTAGCCATTGTGCTGTTGCAGCTTTTCAGTCATGTTACAATCAGGATTTTTTTTTTTTTTTTTTACAGCAAATAGTTGATTTTTGTGCTGTCAAATCACAATGGCCGGGTTGTGAAGCTTTCATAATCTCACTTTGTTTTGGCAATGTCATCAATAAAATCTTCACTCAAACATCAGACTTTCCTCTAACATCACTCATAACCTGGCTTTTTTTTGTTTTGTTTTTTGACTTATCAAATTTGACAAGCTTCCTTGTAACTATAATTTAAACCAATTACTTCACAAGATCATAGCCCCTTTTTGGGGGAAAATAATACCTGACAAATGTATTTTAGTGTGCATCTGTTATTGGGGGTTCCTCATGCTATTTGACTTCCGTCACACTCCGTCCCAGAATCCTCGGGTGCATCCACATCCCCCTCACACTGGCTGTTTGTGCTAATATTGGGTAGATTCTGGCAGTCTCCTGGCCTCTCTGTGGTCTAGACTGGAGCTAGTGTGCTGTGGAGCTGGGAGCCCCATGAGTCACTCTTCCCAAAACCACCGTCTCTGTGTGAGAGCATAGGCTTCTCTGCTGCCCTGAAGACATCACCGCTCGGACTGTCACAACACAGACTTTCACACACGTTTCGGTCTCTTAACATGCATTCCCGCTGGCCTCTCGCTCTGCAAGCCCCTGCACCATGATGCTGTGAGGTGGCTCTGTTTTCTGTCTTCAGTTGTTATCTGTTCTTTGAGAAACCATCCTGCTGACAGCCGGTGAATTGCTGATTGTGTTCGTCAAGCTCCAAAAGGGAAACCATAAAAGTAGTCTAAGGGTGTGTTCACACTTGAAGTTCAGTTTGCTTGGTTCGTTTGGTCCAGACCAAAAAAAAAACATTTAGTCCTGGTCCACTTAGTATTCCCATTGACATTTTAACATTGAACTTAAAGATACCGAACCTAAAGGCATAGGGATATGTTCACAACCTGATTGGTGGGCTTTTATTACGTATATTTCGTGACGGAACTTGCCGAACATCCACAACAATGCTATGTGCTTGTATGATATGATACTACATATGATGGTATTTTGACCTGCTAAGAACTTGTGAAGAGCTTATAAAATGTGTAAAGTAGTCAAAACAGCGGCAGGAATCCCTCCGTCACTCACACAAATGAAGATCTGCTGCGAGGGGACGCGGTTCTGATGCCTGTACTGAACTGTGATTGGGAACATCGCGAATATGATGAGGCAAAACGGGTATGCTTGAGCATTCTGTCCTTTTATAGTGTCGCATTGTTTTTAGTCTGTTTACATGTCTTTGGTCCGTCGTTCATATTTCATTCGAACCGCACCAGAGTTTGTTTGGAAGTGGACCGGTTCGAGACCCATCTTGTGAGTGGTCTTGGTCCGCTTGTTTGGTGCGCACCAGGGTTTGGATGACAGCGTTCACGCTTATTCAAATGAACCGCACTAATAGAACAATCGCAACAAGGTTTGTTTTAATCAAGCCAAACATGAATTGTGTACAATGTTACAAGTAACTTCTAAAGCCATGCAATAGCTTTGCGTGAGAAAGACACTGACAAGTTATTTACTGAAAAGCTTTCCTTATGTTTCAGTTTTGTCGTTTAAGGTTTACCATGAAATGTATTTGGCATTAGGAGTTGCTCATGCAAACCAGCTAAACTGGGACTCCTTTTAGCTCAGTATCTAAATGTCTGAGTTAGAAGTTGATTCGTAGGACTACTGGAATAGAGCTTCACCTTCAAAAAAAAGTTTTAGAAAACTTTAATTGAACAGAATTCATATGGATATGCCCTTATATTGTACTTTTATGGAGAGCTTGGTCCGGCTATTTGTCTTTTTCAGGGAAGCGCAGACTTATTTGAGGTCCCTGGTGCGTTCCTGCTGAGTGCTCAGGCCGCTGGAGATGCAGTGACCACATTTATGTGAAACCTGAAGCCACTTCTGCTGTTGTTGCTGCTACATACAAAAATGGTGTAACCCTTAACGTCAGTGCCTGTTATTGTGTTTTTATGTACAGATTCACACACACAACACAATTGCCATATGACCTTTAGCCCCATCCTGCACGCCTGCCATTTTTTTTTACACGACCTTGAGCTTTTCATTCATCCAGGTCTATTTTCATTCAGCATCTCCGGCCCTCTTTCATGCATCGGTGTCTGGCGTGTGTAGATTCAGTCCTGTTAAGCTCACTGTCTCTGTCCAGAACACCTGTCCCCTTGTATAGACTCCTCCTCTACAGTCACTGTATGGTCATTTATCATCGTTGTCATATTTTGAAAGTAGTTTCTCCAAAAAGGTCAGAAGTTGGTAAAGTAGCTATTTTGTCACATTCATGTAATGAAAAGCCAGTAAATGGTTAAAATGCAATTTACACAGGTCAGTTCCAGCTTATCTGTGCAAAAGAAAAATATACTAACCTAATAGATTAAAAATTAGCATAACAATAAATGTCTTAATAATAATATAGTATAATATATATATAGTATAATAATAATAATAATATAGTAACAACTGTTATGTCTGTCTGTCTGTGAAAATAAGCATTAAAATTTGTTTATTCATTTATCTGAATTTTATTTTTTATTTTTTTTCTCATCTGAAGAAGGTGAATAACATTTTAGTTATTTCTTGAGCCAATCCCCAGGTCAAATCAGGAGAATCTCTATGATTGTGGATCATTACATAGCATTTATTTCACAATAGAATGTGAATCTGAGCTGATATTGTAAGTGAGAGTTGATCTTGGTTGGAATTGTTTATGGAGATTCAGTTTTTTGTTGTTAAAACCTGACCTGCGTAGGGAATGTTTATAAAGGGAATGTGAGAATGTTTAGCTTGTTTAATGACAAACTAATTTTTTTCTTCATAATTCTTTCTCCTTCTGCCTTCTCTTCCACTTCATGCATGGATATTCATTTCGGTGAAGGAGATGTGGCAAAGTTAAGCCCATCTGCTGAGTCATGGCAGAGGTGATAGCTCCATTGCGACCTGCCATGTGCGATGAATACAAACTGTCTTTGAGAGGGAAAATTGAACCCCGTCACCTCACAGGACACAGACGTGCAGCTTCTCCCGCAGACACCCTCACATGCACCAACACACCTTGCAGGTAGATTGTGCGTGTGGGAGAATAGCTGACTGTGGCAGAATAGAGAGCGAACCCTTCTGGGAGCTCTGTGTCCTTGCTGTCAGGACAGTTAACTTCCTGTGCCGCTCTGACCTCTCAGTGTATGTGTGTGTGTGTGTGTGTGTGTGTGTGTGTGGTGGTGCAGTGACTGCTGTGTGGAGCATTCATGAGTTTGTAAAATTCACATTTATTACACCATTTAGTCTTTACTGAATTTCATTCTTAGACTCTGAAGCAATTTTGTTAATAAAACTCAGTAATAAATTAGGGAACGTTTTGTTTGCTCATGGCACATGTTGGTAAAATTGTCTTCTCTGTGGAGTGTGGCTAGGCATGCTGAAACTAGTCTTAAACATTATTAGAAATTCTTATTTTTAGCTTAAACCTCTGGGAAAAAAAATAAGAGAGGGACAGAATAATTTTTGGGGGGAATTTTAAAATGGATCAAAAATCTTATATATGAATTATTAAAAGATAATAAAAAAAATGCATATTAAATATATTAAGTATTAGTGTTTAAATGAAATTAAAGTATAAATTAATACAATCTTTTTTTTTTAGTAAAAACAATTAATAAATGTATTTATTTTCTTGCCTGAAGCTGAATAGTACATTTTAGTACCTTAGCTCTACTGTAGATGAAATGAGACATGACCCAAATCTTATTCACAAGATTTTTTTTATAGTGAGATTTCCATGTGTAATATCTATTCATCTTTATACTGTAGAAAGTATATATATATAAGTATATATAATCCTAAGAAACTTAGAGTGAATCTTACAAAAACCATCAAGAGATGTTTGGGTCATCTTTCACAATGAAAAATAAAATATAATTGCTTAATTTTTCTTTTGCTTTGGGGGTAAAATATTAGTCAGACAATTATTACTCGTGTCAGCCTGTTTATTGCTGCTTTCATCACAGATGGGCCAAAATGTTAAACCCATAATGGTGTACTTTTGCTCCACTAGTGGCACCAAACAGAATTGTAATTGAAATAACTGCATTGTTTTCTTAATGAAATATGGTTTGCAAGGCTGCAAAAGAATGTTTAAGTTTAGATTTTAGGCATACATATTAAATCAAAGCTCAAATGAAGACTGTAAAGCGGATCAGGCTGAATTAAAAACTTAGTTAATAGCTTAGCAGAATGTTTGATACTATCTATATTGCTTTGATCTTAAAGGTACAGTAAGCGATTTCTGGCTACACACTTGTAGCCAATCAGCAGTAGGGGGGTGAATACACTCATGGTTGGGGTGGAAAGAGCATGAGCAAAAGGGAGATTTGAAGAGTGACTTTAGAAAGAAAGATGGCTGAGAGACATTTCAAAAGAGAAAAGGTCACTGGAAAAAGAAGGGTTATGATCAGGCAAGAGCTTTAGGACCCACGTTAATATTAGAAAATCTTTCCTGCGCAGGAAGGCCTGAAAATTACAGAGGTTGCATTGTTTCTGCTCCATATGCGGGTAACATTGGTGTGCTTCTGTCAACTAACAACAAACTCTTGCTTGTATATATACTAGTGGTCTGAATGTTTATGTTTTGTTCTTCCTTGTCTTTTGTTTGTCATCTTCACTTTATTTTTCACAAAGCTTTTTCTGGTTCGCTTCGGCTATGATAGAGACATCCACTCTTACATTGCATGTTTGTTCATTTTGTTGGCGGAGCAATAATGGGATGGGTTTGTTTGGGTTGATTTCAAATATCAACCATGTTCTACAGTGATTCTCAGAAATCGCTTACTGCACCTTTAAGGTGGTGTGCATCTTTTTTTTTCAATGCTTATGTACCCATCAGTAATATAAGTGACACTGTATTGGATCCAAGCAGGAACCTTGTGGCTTGTTTGTTATGAATCCAGTGATTTAAGGATGGAGAGGTCTGCATTTTGGCATTCCCAGTGACTCAGTGGCTTAAAATGCCTTTGTTTAAATGCTGACGGCATAAAGTTAGTCAACATTTACAGCCTGAAATCCTCCAGATCATTTCCTCTCTTGCTCATCCATTCCTGTGAGGTCATCTTTTGGCTTTGCTAACCTACTGGCACTGATGAAGATGTAACTATGATTCTTATTTGCCACATTTTGTCACTTCTCTTATTCTTCCTCTTGCAGTCACTGCGAGGATGTACTGTCGAGACAAAAGAGGGAGGGTCGTTGCTGGCAAGACAAACTCTCCGGCGGAATGTTTAGAGTCTGTTGCCAAGCAATACGGTGGGGTTTGATTTACGATTACATCTTCCGACCGGCAGCTTGTTGTAATTAGCGCTGTCGTTTGAGAGGCCGAGTGAGTGAGCGGGTGGGTGTGTGCGCGTACAGTTTTTCTGTTTATTTGACTGAAAATGCTCCAGTATTCTCTTCACAAGATCTTCACTGATCTTTCACACCGCCTGTTGCGTTTAGCATTTATCTGTACCCTCTGTTTTTAAACTTTTCTTTTCATTTCTATCGATTACAGATTCCATGTCTTCCTCTGAGCTGGTCACTGTATAACATGGATGGTCTTCTGCAGATTAAATCCAGATATTTAGTTTTGTTTGAAGTGTTGCTCTGACTGGACCAAAGCGACGCGGTTGCATGAGGGGCTGGTTTTAATTCTCAGATTCAGGTCAGCAATCGGCCAGCCATCATACATGAATATGTTTGTGTGGAGAAGCTCATACTCTTAAGATGGCTGCTTTAAGGGTGGTCTTCAGCTAAAACTTGGGGTTCCTTTGTTAAAGGAATCTCTGATAGATCATAATGTGTTTATGGTGTTAAAGCTTTGTGCACTAGGTAACAACCCTAAAGGACAGACTGTTCAGTTTGACGTGAACCTAAGATGAAACTTATTGTGTACATCTTATTCATTGAAAACTCCTGATAGGATTGGATTGATTTTATCAATACTAAATCGATACGTCAGTAAACGGATTACCTTCAGGCAATATTGAAAATAAACTGGTGGTCTGTAAAGAAAATAATATTAAATACAAAACCAGTAGAATAAGCGTTAATTGTTTTGGACCCGATTAATGAACAAAAACTTTTTAAACTTTTTTTTTTATTATTATTATTATTTTTTTTTAACTGAAGAAAGTAATCCAACAACATGAGAGTTAGTAAATGATGAAAGACTATACATTTTGGGGTAACTATTCTTTTAGGTAATATAATTAATCTAATGCTGTCTGACCTTCCAAACTTTGCAGGATAGCAGCACATTGTACCGAAATTTGCTAAATTATATTGTACTGTAGTAAATTGTTGGTAATGTGGTACGGCTGTACACTCCAGCAGATGATTGATGAGCTGTTGATGTGGGAATCCAGAGAAGATCCTCCCAGATGATTTTAATTCCATCATCTCCCAGCAGAACACATTGATTTGCCTCAGTCGCCACATGTTAGAGAACGCGTGCGACTGCGCAGCGTGTTCGCGTGTCTGTGTGCTACGTGGTTTCAGAGGCTGCGGGCACAGCTGTCTGGGTGTAATAAGACACACAGGTTGTCCTCGTGTGGCCTTTGTTGTTTCTTTGGCATCTTTTAGCTCTCGTCTCTCTCTTGGTCTCGTCTTGTAGTCTTATCCGCACACTCCCCTTTTGCACTCATTTCACACACGCACACCCGCTTTCAAACATAATTAAGCTTTTGTTCAGCAAATGGAAAAAGGAAAAAATTATGACTGGCTGAGTGATGGAAGGTAGGCAAACGGAAAGGAAGAGAAGGAGGTAGGGAGGAGAACACTCAGAGTTTTTGTGGTGAATGCCCATGTTGTTCCTATTTTAAAGCCCTATGGGCCCAATGGCTGTGCAGACCGGTTCTTTTGCCGGTCAGCCATTGTTCTGTGCACCATCAAATCAGCCTGACTTCAGTTCTTTTTCTCTAGTCTGCTCTGGCTCCATTGTTCAACTTGAGGTTAGAGTTAAAAAAAAAAAAAAAAACTAAAGTGAAATGGAAATTAAATGAAACAATTCCCTGTATGGGTTATTTTAAAATTATGGACACCTACGTATATTTTGCCACAGCTGCATATATAATGTAGTACTACATAATTAAAGACGACATCATTTTATTTGATATTTTTCTACATTTATCTAGTAGTCAGTAACGTGCGGTGAAGTCTTGTCATGGGTAGGCTGTGACCTATCAATGTGGCATATTCACAGGGGCGTAATTTGCCGCTGCAATCGGTGGCACGGTTACAGTGTATCACATGCACGCGCGCTTCAATCCGTTTCGGAGATTCTCTTTGTTCATTCCGGTGAAATCACAAAACAAAAATGCACACAAACGTGTCCCTGCTTAATAAAATACAACCACTGATGAACATATTCGGTTTTGATTAAAAAAAAAAACTATTCGATTGCGGATTAGAACCCAGATCCTCTGACATGCTCTGCAAAAGTTCTACCACTGGACCATTAAAGGACTCACGACAAGTTGTCGTGATTCATTCATTTATAAACACATACACACACACACCTGTCCCACTCATTTTTTAAAACAAAGTTAAGCCACTGTATATTCATTCAGGAATTTAGCAACCCAAGTTAATATCAGGCATCATCACATCGCTGCCTGCATACAGAGCAAAGTCAGAATTGCGGATTAAGTGAGAGCGAGTGGATCACGTGATATGAAGCAGTCTCGGTCTCTGCCTCAATGTTGATCATTCAAGACAGCATGAGAACTGACTGCGCATGCGCAAATCTCCGTAAACTACGTTCTATGGACCAAAGAGGCACTGCGAACCTCTGCCTCAATGGCCATGGCCTTGAATTTCCCGCATGAAACAATGGTTTTTAGGAGCAAACTATGGCAAAAGGAGTATTATATGAGTATTCCTGATTTTTTTTGTTACAAAAATTTATATTTGGAATAAAATAAATGCAATTAATAATGTGGTGAATTAATAAAGCTCTTGGAATTAATAAATGTAATGTCAACATTTCCTTTGGTGAGGCACTGCCTACCCTGACCGCACGTCCCTGCTAGTAGTATAGTTAAATACAATTCATATTAATTTATAGTATATAGTCATTTGAATTGCAGGAAAAAAAGAACATTTGGCCAGTTTGACTGTTTTTTGTTTTATTTCTTAAATTTAATTAAAATTATTTTGTTTCATTTATTTATATTTTTCAGCCTGGCTTTAGTTTAAATTTCTCTCTCTCTCTCTCTCTCTCTCTCTCTCTCTCTCTCTCTCTCTCTCTCTCTCTCTCTCTCTCTCTCTCTCTCTCTCTCTCTCTCTCTCTCTCTCTCTCTCTCTCTCTCTCTCTCTCTCTCTCTCTCTCTCTCTCTCTCTCTCTCTCTCTCTCTCTCTCTCTCTCTCTCTCTCTCTCTCTCTCTCTCTCTCTCTCTCTCTCTCTCTCTCTCTCTCTCTCTCTCTCTCTCTCTCTCTCTCTCTCTCTCTAGTGTGCTCTGATTCCATTGTTCCTGACCCATTCTTAGACTCTTTTTCTTCTTCTTTTTTTTTTTTTTTTTTTAGAAATCAGGGGTTTTTGCAGCAAGTCAAATGTTAGGGATAATTTTAGCTCCCTCCAGCACAATAAAACTTATTTAATTTGCTCCTTTTACAGCACAGCAAATTCCACCAGCTAACCGGTGTAGTATCCGTCTCCTTGTCAGACGTCTAAGCAAAAGGGAACTTTTCTCATTTGGAATTAGGAGCTGTGCTAAGAGACCTTGGCGTCTGATTGATTGGAGCTTGAACGGGTTAAAGACGGATTTGTCAGTTGAGATGGTGGACAAGTGCTCAAGAGTTCTTTTCTGCAGCTGCTCAATTGTCCTGACTAACGATGTCTTCTTTTCTGTCCCCTAGGGGTGGTGTATGGCAGTCAGGTGGTTGTCCCCCCTAAGGTGAATGCTGTGTTGGGAAAGAACGTCACCCTCAGCTGCAGGGTGCAGGTGGACACAAACCTCAGCCTGACACAGAGCTCCTGGGAGAGGAAGCTGCCCACTGGATGGGTGACTATGGCCGTGTACAACCCCATGTTTGGCATCTCCATCCCTCCTGAATATGAGCGACGCCTGTCCTTCCGCTCGCCCTCTATGCATGACGCCACCATCGTGCTGGAAGATGTGGGTTTCGCTGACATCGGCGTGTATACCTGCAAGGTTGCCACCTTTCCGCTGGGTAACACACAGGCCTCCACCACTGTCAGCGTGCTAGGTAACTTGAGACTGTGTGTCTGTATACGTGTGTTTTTGCAGTCTGATTAAGTTATATTATGCACTCATAGCGGGGTGCTTGTGTATTAATGCTAAAGTGCCATGACAAACCTTTTGCATGTGCGCGGTCCACAAACAAAGAAAGGCGTGCGAGTGGATGCATCGCAGCTGCTGATTTGTGTAAGTGGGCAAGTATGTGGTGTGTGTGCGAAAGGGTGGAAAAACATTAAGAGCAACTCCAGGGCAGGAATGAAAGCAGTGTTTTGGGAGACCGTCCAGCTCTTTCAGAGAACATGATGTTTAAACTCTCTTCCTCCACCAAACCCCCAGAGCCATCTGCTCTGCTAAACACAGATCAACCAAACGAAGCTGTGTGCTTTTGTTATCTGGTTGTACAAAAGAGACAACAAGGAAGCTTACAAGCACAGTGCTTTATGTTAGGTATATCAATTATGTATTGCACTATGGAGGCATGAGGAGAGTCACCGTTTCCTCTGTTAGCTGAAGATGAAGGTTACACAGTGAACTTGAAGAATAGACTTCAGTAACAATGAAATGAAAATAAAATACTTTTTCAAATGAAACCCATTGATATAAAAATGAACCCTGAATGTGTTGTTTTAGAATGACATTTTCTAAATGCTGTTTATTGAACTTTCTATTCATCCAAGCATCACCATTACCACAAAAATTAAGCAGCAAAAACTGTTTTAAACATTGATAATCAAAATAATATTAAATGTTTATTCAGAAGCAAATCAGCGTATTAGAATGATTTCTGAAGGATCATGTGACACTGAAGACTGGAGTAATGATGCTGAAAATTCAGCTTTGTCATCACAGGAATAAATTACGTTTTAAAATATATTAAAATAGAAAACTGTTATTTTAAATAACTATCTAGTTTTGATTTATGCCGCTCGCATCCAGTGTAGACGTCTTGTTAGAGTAATAAATGACAAGCAGAGTAAAGGTTCATAAAGCACGAGCAAAAGATAAATTGAAAAAGATGATGTCATTGATAAAATGAGCCATGCAATTGGAGGAAAATCAGAACGTAAATGAGAGCAGAGATGAACAGGGACTGAGTGCTTTAATGAAAGGAGAGATTGGGGGGGGGGGATGCAGGAGGATGGAAAGTGGTGGTGAAGTGAGAGAGCAGGATTAAGGGAGGAAGAGAACACGCGCCGGAGCTATAATTAGATTGTGCGTGCGCGTGTGTGTGTGTAAGATGCCTGCTACTTTTGGGATTCACTGCACTTTAGGGTCAAGGATGTCATTGCGAAGTCCTGTTGAATTTGTTGTTTAAAGTGACACGAGATTTGCCGCACACATGTGCATAGAGCACGTACGAACACAGGCACTTATGACGTGTCACTCACCACACACCAGTGGACCATTGAAGGTACGACAACCACAGCTGCTACTGTTGTCTCTGAAGCTAAGCTGCCAATGTTAATACTTCATAAGATGGGAAGAGACAAACTTTTTTGGGAGAGAGAGAGAGCGAAACCAAGGTTTGTCGATAAGTATTGACGCATTCGGTACCTGTCCATTTACTACTGCAAATTAATATTTATTATAAAATAGGGCAGAGTATCGCCAACTAAATCATAATATGATGCACATTTTGATGCTAAACGATGGAAGTCCAAACTAACTTAGATTTTACTGAGCTGTTTTTCATTACATAAGACATCATGATAAAAGACATCACCATAAAGAGTTCAAATGCCTTTTATTTTAATTCTGAATAGGTTTTTTTGTTTGTTTGTTTTTTTTTTTGCATGAATTCTGTAGGAAATTATATGCATATCTGTATATTTTGAGAGAAATTATCACGATGCACTACTTTTTGAAAGTAGTTTTTTTTTAAAGAAATTAATACTTTTATTCAGCCATGTTACTATAAATTTGTAAAAGCCTTTACGGTCACATTTTATCATGTTACAAAACATTTGTTTCAAATAAATGCTGTCCTTTTGAACTTTCTATTCAAAGAATCCTGAAAAAAATTTATCACAGTTTCCACCAAAAAAAAAATATTAAGCGACACAATGGTTCTAACATTAATGATAATAAAAAATGTTTCTTGAGCAACAAATCAGCATATTATAATGATTTCTTAAGGATCATGTGAAACTGAAGACAGGAGTAATGATGCTGACAATTCAACTTTGTCATCGCAGGAATAAATTATATTTTAAGATATATTAAAATAGAAAATGGTTATTTTAATATTCACAATATTACTGTAGTTTTGATCAAATAAATACATCTTTGGTAAGCATAAGAAACGTACAAAAGAATCTTACCGACCCCAAACTTTTAAATGGTATTGTATATCAATATATGATTTGTATTATCACAGCCCTTCTTGACTTAGTGGGCCTCCCTTGTCACAGAGCTCAGGAAAACGTTCCCATTCATCTCCCACCTTTGATGACACTGAGCGGAGGAACGGAAGGGGAGAGCGCCCCACACATTAAGTTTCTGTCAGCTGCTGTCAGCCTCCGCAAAGCTCAGTTTTCCAGCCCTGAACACTGCTGGATTCATAACGGCTCGCACACGCATCACGAGCCCCGCCCCTTCTGCCATGTAAACTGGATAAGCCATTAAAACAAATAATTTCATCTTCTCTTGAAAAGCACTTAGTGCTCTCTGATGAGAAACCGAGGCCGCCCTCAGCCGGTAGTTACCATAGAGGATTTTTTTATTTTTCATTTTTTTTAGTCTGATAAGTCTTTTATTTCTTCTCAAAGAAAATCTAATTATTCTCAGTCATGCTTATCAGTTTATGAATTTATTGGCTGTGGTACCAGAGCGATTCTTGATGCTGAAAGAATTAGCTTTTATTTAGCTCTGTACTCTCGTCTGAATGGATTTCCTTTTAGCTCGGTTCATTATCTTGATACATCTTTCCAGTAATCGTGTGAGCATGTTTCCTCACATTAAAGTGCAGAATTAAACGCAAGCAGTGTGGTCCATTTAACTCGTATGTCTCTGTTTGTCTTAGTGGAGCCGAAGGTGTATGTCTCGGCCGGATCTTCCGCTCTGATCGACGGTGGCAATGAAACCACGGTGGCCACATGCATCGCTGAGAGGGCTCGACCCCCTGCCGAGGTCTCCTGGGAGACTAATCTGTACGGCACGTCTGAGGCCCACATGCAGGACGATGCCAACGGCACCACTACGACCCAGGTGCACTACACCTGGCAGCCCTCCCGTCACTCCCAAGGACACACGCTAACATGTGTGGTGAAACATCCCGCTCTGCAGAGCGACTTCAGGATACCCTATATTGTCAATGTACAGTGTGAGTATCAGATTTTATTTTTATTGATTTAAATTTACCAGACATAAGTAATTACTTACCAATTACTTGCAGCTTTGTTTTTTTTAAAAAGGAATCGAATAGAATAAAATAATCAGTTTTTGATTATTGAGCATTATTGTGTGTGTTATTTTTACAGAACCTCATTAAAATGTTTTTTTTCTCATTAGAGTTTGTTCAATTAACGTTTTGATTTATATTTTATTATAATATAAATGTATAAATCGTGTAATGGAAATCATTTTAGATTTTTCCTGTAGTTTTTAACTGAAATTGAATGACTGAAATGCAGTTTAAAGTTTAATATTTTTTCAAAAATTTTATGTGTAAGCATTGCCTGAGAATGATTGTCTGTTATATGTAACTTCATACTCTATATCCAAATTAAATGGAAACCGGCTTATTCACAATCATGTCGAAACTGAAAGATTGTGAATCAGAGTGAGATCACATCTGGAATTCTGTATGTACACTCCGCATTAGAGCATATCTTTTTTTCATTTGCTCACATCACTTGCATCAGATTAAAAAAACCTGTGAATCCATGTAGCCTTGATAAAGTTATCATCCAATTGGCCACTAAACTTATTTACTCACCAAATCGAAATTTTACATTCATTTGGTACTCGCTCCTGTGTGCACACAAGCCTGTTTTTGTTTGCTTGACGTAGAACAACAAACCCAAAGTAGCTTCTCCATGAAGATTTTACAGTAACTTGTGTGTTTTTTTTTTTTCTGTACCAAGTCAAAGCAGTCAGATTTATGTCCAGAGCCTACATCTGTTTTCCAAATCACCCCAGTGCGGTAACTATCCACATGACATGATGTCGTCTTGTGCATGATGGAGCTAAAAGCTCTTTCACTAGGACACAGTCCTTAAGGTTTCATGGACTTCTAGTGAATAAGGGTATTGATGCTCAGACGAAAGATTTGTCAGCGTCATTTAACGATTTCTAAACACAGACTTCTAAGCACCATTGAGCAGTGAGGAAGACATGTAAGTGTGTGTCTGCAGTGGTGGCGAGTGCGTAAGCGCAGATGTCTCTTAAATGAAATATAGATGTAGTGGTGAGAGGCAGGTACAGGAAGCAGCCGATGTAGGGAGTATGGGAAGGGAGAGGTCACATCAGTCATGGGACATGGCTATAGTCACGAAAGCTTCTTTCATTCATTTTCCATCAGTCTTTTTCATCTCATTTGGTCTACAAGACATCTTAATTCAGCACGCTCACTTAAAGACCTTTAAAGAGCTTTTCTAAAGGCACTAATCAATACAGTGTCCATAGTCTTTGTAAGTGGTATTGTACTTTTCTGGTCCGACACAGTCCTAATGGTGAATTTGTTTCTTTATGATCAAGTAGCATTAATAATGTTGTTGTGTCATAAATTACTACTTTATTTCTATATATCTGTTTGTCTGTCTGTCTGTCCGTCCTTCAGTCCGTCATAAATTTGTTACATTTTAATCCAATCAAATGCTCTCTAGCATGATAATGCCCT
Source organism: Semotilus atromaculatus (assembly GCA_031834385.1). Lineage (NCBI taxonomy): Eukaryota > Metazoa > Chordata > Actinopteri > Cypriniformes > Leuciscidae > Semotilus > Semotilus atromaculatus. The sequence goes on along the minus strand of JAULUF010000001.1, from coordinate 14,961,526 downwards.
GCCCCCTAATACATAAATCATGATTTGCTACCTGCTACAGTAGATTTTAAGGCTGTGATTAACTAAAACCTATTGGCAATTTAAAAAACAGAGACCTTTTATATGTCCTGCCAAATCTTCCTGATCCAATAGGAGATGCGTCAACACCGGACCAGAAAACTGCACTCATTATGTCATTTCATAGGGTCTTTAACAAGGCACAGCCTTACCTTACCTTTCTTACACTACTCTGAATGATCCCTTTGTGCATTGTGTGTGTGTGTGCACAGTTGCTCCAGACATCCTGGTGCTGGGCTATGACGGTGACTGGTATGTGGGCAGGGAGAATGTGCAACTAAAGTGTCGAGCCAAGGCCAACCCGGCTGCCCAGCACTTCAGATGGATCAGGTGTGTAACCACTACACTCACAATAGCCACAGCGCACCATGTCTGGAATGAGTTCAAGAGTGTTAATGCCGGTTTCCTGAACTCCTCTCAATCAGCAGATGATCTCTGTGATTCACAACACCAATAGTTGCTTTCGAACTGTTAGGTTTCAATGCAAATTAACCAGTTTCATGAGTGAATGCCCAAACATTGTTCACATTCAAAGCAAATCAGTTCTCTGCCAATAATATATTAATGTTCGTCATTATTGTTTGCTCACTTGAAAGATTGAAAGTCAATCGTATTCTTAAACATTTATGAATTGTGATTAAGTCTGCCTCAAGCAGTCATGTTAAAATTTTGGACACACCAATCATTCTTTGTTGAATAGCTGTAATGAATTCATTTAAAATGTTTTATGAAGTTTCAGTACAAAATACCCACAGATAATTTATTATCCCATATTGTAAATGCCGATTTTTGAGTGGAAGCAAAAACATGCTGTTTTCATGCATGCATCTTTAAATGCAAATGAGCTGCTGCTCCCCACCCCCCTATCCCAAATAGCACTGTTCCTTTACAGCTCGTGCCTCGGATACTCTGCAAAAAGCTAATAAAAGATCTTTTTGGTTTTGATTGTCACGCTCAAGAGTGACATGGCAATAATACACTTTCAAGATGACAAAAAACTGCAATTTTGTTTTAAAGGATTAGTTCACTTTAAAAAAAACTTTTGCTGATAATTTACTCACCCCCATGTGTCATCCAAGATGTCCATGTCTTTTTTTCTTCAGTCGAAAAGAAATTAAGGTTTTTGATGAAAACATTCCAGGATTTTTCTCCATATAATGGACTTCAATAGGACCCAAACGGTTCAAGGTCCAAATGACAGTTTCAGTGCAGCTTCAAATGGCTTTAAACGATACCAGACGATGAATAAGGGTCTTATCTAGCGAAACGATCGGTCATTTCAAAAATAAATAAAAAGGTTTAAGTTTTATAAGCACAAATGCTCGCCTTGCTCTGTTCTGTTATGTGCGTTCGTGACATCACGTAATACGCAATTACGTTGAAAAGTCACGCTTCTGTCCTGTCGAAATCTTTCTTTTAGCCTTTTTAATATTAAAACACCCAGGATACGCACACGAAATGGGCATTTTAAACGATAAACTGACACAAAGACATTTGAATATGTGTATATGGTCCTCCTTCCTCACATTTGTAAACACTGACTCTGTATGACCGATCGTTTCGCTAGATAAGACCCTTAGTTATTCATCGTCTGGTATCGTTTAAAGCCATTTGAAGCTGCACTGAAACTGTCATTTGGACCTTGAACTGTTTGGGGCCCATTGAAGTCCATTATATTGAGAAAAATCCTGGAATGTTTTCATCAAAAACCTTCATTTCTTTTCGACTGAAGAAAGACAAGGACCTCTTGGATGACCTGGGGGTGAGTAAATTATCAGCAAAAGTTTTTTTTAAAGTGAACTCATCCTTTAAAGCCGTATCAGTTTAAACTTCTGATATATGGTTTTCTGAGCGCACACATCTAATGCACTTGCACAGAAAACTAACTGACGCACAAGTTTTAAAATAAGATCTCTTTCCTGTCTTATTTGCTCTTAAACTGTCAAACACACACAAGGTTATGTCAAAAACACACAAAGTTCATATACACATAGATAGTCAATTATGTCCGTGAACGTAAACAGCGGGGATAGAAATCACATGTCTATATTAGATCTGTGTATTAAAGTAACCGCAGTATAATACGCTATATCCACTGCTGTATGCTGTAAATATGAATCAAACAACAGAATAAAAACAGAAAATCACTAGTTGCTCTTGATTAAATAACTTTAGTAGCTTTAATAAGAATAAATGTCTCACTCAAATCTAAATGAGTCTTAAAATGAGCATTTAATGAGCACAAATGGAGTGGATGGATTTTTACAACAAAAGGGTTGTGTACACAAGGCGGACATTTGTTCAAAAACAGTATAAAAGTGAATTCTGCATAATTGGTCCCCTTTAAAACTATGAAATGACATGGTAGTGGTAGTTATGAGCAAACAAAAAGATGTTTAACAAGTCAAAACTTTTTTAACAAATCATCTTTTATTTGGCGACTTCCTCAACTATGCATCTTGAAGGAGTTCCCATGTATGCTGGGCACTTGTTGGCTGTTTCCTTATCTGGTCCAACTCATCCATTTCAAAAAGCTTACTTTTTCTTTTTTTAAGCATTTAACCATAGACATTTAGATCATTAGTCCAACTTTTGACTGACTCTGTAAATTACTACTGCTAGTGACATTTTCCACTGTGTCTGGGCAGATGAGAGATCTTGCTATTTGGAAGCAATTTGACATGTTTTGTATGTTGTAGGTTGGATGGAGAGATGCCAGATGGAGCAGAGTTGCTGAATAACTCCTTGGTTTTTATGAGGCCCCTGCAGAAGAACGACTCTGGCGTTTACAGGTGTGAGGTGGCAAACGATATCGGACTACGCAGTCGAGACATTAGAATACGCATTCAGGGTGAGTGAGAGACTTGAAACTTGCCATACCCATCTTATCAATGTTTCCCATGTGAAGCTGGATAAACAATAATATGCAAACAACACAACTTAACCAGTCAAATTTCTTGAAATGTTGGCTTAAATAAAAATAATGTTTACTTCTCGCTTAAATTTTAATTTACTCATTTCAAGCAAGATGTTTCTTAATGTTTTCTTCTCTAGAACCTATCTCAGATCACTGAGAGTTAAATGGATCCTTATCCATTTTTTAGGCACAGGAGCTCCCAATCATTTTCCGTAGCATGAGGCCTTTGCCTGAAGGGCATTGGCCCTCCATTAAGTTTAGCTTTGGCTCTTTTAAAAAAAGTTTGATTTGGTTTTTATTGGGTTTCATGAGTCATTATCTAATTGACCTCTGAGACAGGTATCCGCTGTCAAACTCTATGGTGTTTATCTCCTATCATTTTTGTGTAAACATTGAATTCCACTGTTTAATTAGTTTCTGTGATAGAGACACGCATTACCCCCCCAGCCCCCCCGCCCCCCGCTCTTTCTCCCTCCCTCGTGCACACTTATATCTCTGAGACTGTCACGCAGTTATACAAGGGGAGAATAGAGCGGAAGCAACCTTGACTGAGAGATGTCCTAGATTCATGAAACATTCACCAGCTCTTTTCAACCGCCATTAATTATGTATTTTCTTTTCTTCTTTTTTTTAAACTTTTTTTTTTTTAATGCTCTCCCTTGAGAAAGATTCAGCATATGCGTGCATGAAGCTATGTGTTTCTGTTTGTTGTTTGCGTGTGGCTGTTTTATGTCAAAGTTGTCTGCCTATATCTTTTTTTTCTTTTTTCTTTTTGAGTCCCTTTGCATCAATTGTTTGAGTCGTGATGTTTCTACTAGAATGCCTAATGCTACTGTTTGCGTATTGACTGAGTGACTGTGGGTGTCTGCTGTTAGTCACTGATCTTTGTGCATGAGTATGGGTGTGCAGAACCTGTCCTGCATGTTAAACACCCTGCCACTACCTGTGTGGTCACCAGTCACCCCCCAGATACACACCCACACACTCCCTCCAGACGGACCAATCACATTTAGGTTTGAATATGTACAGTGTACGGACAGGCATGGGTTTACACATACTGTACATAATTTGTGATAAATCTGGATTTTATGGAGGCACAGAGAAGAGAAGCATAAAAGGGGGAGGGATTTCTGACCTTTCCGTGACTTGCCCTCTCTTTATGTCCCGTTCTCTTCCTTTCTGGACATTGATGTGCTGAGGCGAGAAGCTCTAGTGTATATTGATTGAAACAAATTATTCTTTAACTCGCTGTACAAAATTGAATAAATTAAAATAAATTGACATTATCCATGTCCTTGTGGTTTAAAGGGATAGTTCACACAAAAATTAAAATTCTGTCAATATTTACTCATCGTGATGTTGTTGCAAACTTGTATGACTTTGTTGCTTCTGTGGTTCAAAGATATTTTGAAGAATGTTCATGCTGATTTTTTAAAACTGTGGTTCACGGTGTTAATCTCCATAAATGCACTATAATCGTAGTCTTAAGACTCTGAAGTCGTACATTAGCTTTGAGGAACTGTCTAAAATGTAAATCATTATCAATTTATATTTTTATATATATATATATATATACAGTAGAGATCAAAATTAGAGAACAATTAAGAAACACTTGGATTAGTTTAAAAAATATTGTTAATCTTCATTGTTTGAAATTTTAAGGAATATTTGCTGTCGGTATACCATTTGTTCTACTAAATTTTTTTACAAAATAACCAAGTTACTTCAACAAAAACCTTTATTTTGTGGAAAACACAGCGATCAAAATTACAAGGAATCAATTACAAAAGAACAAAAACCCTTGCAGCACAAAAGAAAGCATTACAACTCAAATTTGAAGCTTACAGCAGTCAAAATTTAGTAGGAAGTGTAGAGGCCCTTGCTTTGAATGACCTGAGCACATCTGTGGCCACAGGACATCACTGGATTCTCACACTGCTCTGGTGTGATCTTGGCAGAGGTGGGAGTAAGTCACACATGTGCAAGTCACAAGCAAGTCTCAAGTCTTAACCTTCGAGTCTCAAGCAAGTCCAAGTCAATTTTTTATAAAAGCAAGCAAGTCAAGTCAAGTCACTGCCTTATGTCAAGCAAGTCAAGTCAAGTCGTAGCTTGGGTCACAAGTCACTGGCAAGTCATACAAACGTTTGATGATTTCACTGAATTTATATATTAAAATAAGTTAAAACTACAGAAGTTGTGGACTATGGTTTTATTTGCAACATACATTTGTTTAAATATGCATTTCCACATACAGCTGAGTGGTTACTACAATAAAAATCTAAAAAATTAAAAATAAATACAATTTCAAACTACATAGTCTAAAATGTAAATGTAACTGAAATTAGGCCAACATTAAAGCATGAAAAAATAAAGATGCCTCAAACATTGCAGAAGACCATTAAAAGGTATTAAACAATTCACAATTCAAGTATAATGGTTCCTATGCCACCAAATGGCATTCTTCAAACTGGCATCCCGTTTATATAAGTTATATATTTTTAATTATGAAGTTAAAACCACTAATAGGTGGCGCCTAATCACCGTCTTAATGTACGAGTCATAGAAGCATTCAGTCAACTGATTTGTTCAAAACGGCAGATTCGTTCTGGAACTAAGCAACTAGGTCACTGAATCACAAATACGCATAACTCTTTCTGTGGCTTGTTTGGAACTATTGTCATTAAAGAAATAGAGCAAAAACAGAGAATATTTGGAATATTATGTCTAAAATGTCACATCACAATATTCACTCTGTTTACTGAACTGTTTTATAAAATCATCACATTTGCAATCGCGCCAATATTCTGGAAATATTTTTTAATATATGTTATAATTATGAAAATAACTCATACTAGGGCAATTTTTCCACCACATTTTGAATTTTGGGTGCATATTAATTCTGCTGGCATTTTTTGCCACCAACCCCCTGATAACATCTAACCCTGCTTTAAGAGAAACATAAACGACAAAACTAACAGTGTCTATATTGTTTTTCGTCATTGGAAAGAACGAAATTTTTGGCTTTAAAGCATGATTTAAAAAGAAATGTGGCAAATGTTATACAAAACATATGCCATCATTAATTATCATTTGAATATTGACAACATTAAGCTACATTTGAAAACATAATTGTGTATAAAGAGGCATGCTGTTTTGACCAATATTCTCTCTAGATTTAAAGATAGTCAAATTAACTATAACAAACAGGTTAAACAAGTCATAGCTTACTTTTAGACGTGGTGAATGAAGTTCGACTGTTCGAGGTTGTGATGGTCGTCCGATATCCCAATTGCCAGTTATTATGCGTACAACAAATCTTCTTGTATGAATATGGTCAATTTCTAGTGTTTATATCCAAAAAGAAACGATGCTGGGAGATGTTTTTGTATTTAGCGCGCTCACCGCGATGTAGGCTGTGTTTTTCTGGGCTTGTGCACCGTCACGCAATCGCGCAGAATCTGATGACTGACGTCAATGGTTCCGTTGCTTTCATTTTGTTCGTCAATTGATGTTGCGATGATTTATATAAAAATGTATATCAAGTCATTCTCGAGTCATACAGTTCAAGTCAAGTCAAGTCTCAAGTCATTGGATCTCAAGTCAAAGTCAAGTCGAGTCATTTTCTTAATTTAGTCAAGCAAGTCTCAAGTCCTTAAATTTGCGACTCGAGTCTGACTCGAGTCAAGTCATGTGACTCGAGTCCCCCATCTCTGGATCTTGGTCCACTCTGCTTCCAGTCTCTTCCACAGTTCGGTAACTGTAGTGGGTTTCTTAGCCATAACTTTGTCGCCAAGGATTTTCCAATGATTTTCAATCGAGTTTAGATCAGGGCCCGGTTGCACCGACTGCGTAAGTTACAACTTAGCCTAGTTTTGACGTAAATGGGCACTAAGTTACAACTTACACACTACTAAATATTTTTACGTTGCACCATTAAACTTAGTTTAAACGTAACTCTACGTTCCAACTAAATATTTATGGCAGCCTCCGATCAGGAGTAACGGTTGGAATAAAATATCAGACAGACTGAACTGCATCAATAAGCTCTTCTTTTACCTGACAGACTTCAATTCTTTCGACATTTATGATAATGCTGACATGTACACTTGCTTACATTTTAAGAAGAGAACATTGTGAAAAAGATTACTTTGTTAGCGGCTCTTTAACACGAACCCATCCTAAACAGCGCCACTGTGTGCATCGGTCCATGTTGTGCATGTCAAATATCAGTCATAATCAATAAACGTAATTTCTTATGTTTTTTTGTATCAATATTTATTTATTGATCCTTATTAATTTAATTTCAAATACAGTTTTTGAATGTTATTTACATATAAAAACACTTATGTTATTCATGATCAAGTATGTTATTTAATGGAAACTTATTTTTACCATTAGTAACGCGAGGCAAGGCAAAAGTTAGAATGAAGAGAAACTGAAATTCACGGCATTTCAAAAACTTCTGCTCACGTATTTGAAGGCTGCTATTGGATCATCGAGGCTAAACGTCATATGCGACTACGTATTACTTTACGGAGAGTTTACGACTTACTACGTTCTGTCTTACGAACAAATGGTGCAACGGTATAAAGTACAGAGTTAGTTACAAACTAGCTAGTAGTTACTAAGCCTCTAGTTTGGACTTTACGTTCCAATTTATGAAAGAACTTACGGACGGCTGGTGCTTCCCCTTTCTGAGCTTCACCTTCACCTGAGCAACGAGGAACTGCTTTACCCGTTTTGCAGTGTGACTGGGAATTTTCTTGCATGAAAATTGTGGGCTGATTGTGAGATGCTTGCAGGGAAGTAACCACATGTTGCCGAAGGAGGTTCTGATAAACATTTGCATTCACCCTGCCATGTAGCTGTATAATAGGCCCAACTCCTGCTGCAGAAAACATCCCCCAAACCATGACACTTCCTCCTCCACCTCTGACTTCTTAACGCACTTTGGGTTCAATCTTTCCCCAGTTTGAAGCCGAACTTAATGTTTCCCATCTGACCCAAATAAATTAAACTTACTTTCATTAAATTAAACTTACTACAGTGAACTTTTGACCAGTTCTCCTCTGTCTACACGACATGCTCCTCCGCAAAGGTTAGTCTAGTTGGGCCTATTACACAGCTACATGGCAGGGTGAATGCAAATGTTTATCAGAACCTCCTTCGGCAACATGTGGTTCCTTCCCTGCAAGCATCTCCCAATCAGCCAACAATCTTCATGCAAGACAATGCCACCTGTCACACTGCAAAACGGGTAAAGCAGTTCCTTGAAGCTCAGAAAATTGAAATAATGAAATGGCAAGCCCTGATCTAAACCGGATTGAAAATCATTGGAAAAATCTTGGCGACAAAGTTATAGCTAAGAAACCCATTACAGTTACCGAACTGTGGAAGAGACTGGAAGCAGAGTGGACCAAGATCACACCAGAGCAGTGTGAGAATCCAGTGATGTCCTGTGGCCGCAGATGTGCTCAGGTCATTCAAAGCAAGGGCCTCTACACTTCCTACTAAATTTTGACTGCTGTAAGCTTAAATTTTTAGTTGTAATGCTTTCTTTTGTGCTGCAAGGGTTATTGTTCTCTAATTTTGATCGCTGTGTTTTCCACAAAATAAAGATTTTTGTTGAAGTACCTTGGTTATTTTGTAAAAAAAAATGCTAGTAGAAAAATGGGATACCCACAGCGAATATTCCTTAAAATTTCAAGCAATGAAGATTAACAATACTTCTGAAAATAGTCAAGTTTTTCTTAATTGTTCTCTAATTTTGATCTCTACTGTGTGTGTGTGTATATATAAATTATCATTATATATATATATATGAAAAAATATTATTATTATTATTAAATATTTCTTTTTTTTCATACAGTTTATTTGAGAACTACAGAAAATTTGAGTCAATGAGTTAATGTCCTGGTTAAAGGTTGTATCAGTGATTTCAGGCCCAAAAATAAATGATCACATTCATCTAATCTTTCCTAACGATCCGCTAGCTGCCCGCCCCATAAGCAGGCTGTCAAAAAAAACGCGTCTCTGTAGGCAGCCTAGGCTCTGAGATCTGCACACAAAAACAAATGGGTACACCACCACTCAAAACCATTGGTGATTGGTTGGAACACTGATTATTTTGGTTTTGAGTGGTGGTTGTACCCATTTGTTTTTGTGTGCAGATCTCAGAGCCTAGGCTGCCTACAGAGACGCGTTTTTTTGACAGCCTGCTTATGGGGCGGGCAGCTAGCGGATCGTTAGGAAAGATTAGATGAATGTGATCATTTTATTTTTGGGCCTGAAATCACTGATACAACCTTTAATTAATAAACCATTCAGATTCTTTAATTAATCATTCAGACCTAGTTCATTGCAAAGTCATGGAAATTATATGTAAAATTTTCTTCAGAAATGCTCTTTTTGTATTGCACTCAAAGAAATAACCACATACAGACTTGGTACGGGGGTGAGTAAATAATGTCAACCAGGGTGGTTTGCACCAGGCCCCGGAATCCTTGTACTGGGGCCCTGTACCATGTTAGGGGAGGCCTTGGTAACAACTTTGGTTTTTGGGTGAACTATCCCTGTTTAATATATGCAACAAATGTATGCGCTGGGAGAACTGTGGGAGTGCAAAAATATTTCAGAACTTTTTGTATCAAAAATGTTTCCAAAATAATGAATGGGACATTTCAGTTTTTTTCTGAACCTTATAGCTGCTCTTTCCTACATTGCATATACATTCTCTCACCAGACCCACAGATGCATCCAAATTACATTTGACATTGCGGGAACAATACAGTCCAGGAATGCTTTATGTATGCTACGTTTATTATTCATTCCAGTGAGGATGAGCAAATTATTCCCCAATTTAGCTGGAGCATTCGAACCACGTAACCCTGAAGAGCTTGCAGACTCCTGCGACTCACACGTCTGCACTCGATGCATTCACACGCTTCACAGCCAGCCAAATAGTTCTCATTGCGCCGGGAACAGGACACTCCGTAATGGGATAGTTTGACTTTCAGCTCCCAGCTTCAGAGAACGCTGCTTGCATAGTACAGATGCATGCTCCAGAATGCGATGAAACGCAACACGCTGCTCCCTAACACAATCAACCGATCAATGCATGGTAATGGCGTTAGCTCAATCTCCTATCCTTGCACCAGTCAAGTCATGTTAGCAGGGTATTCTCAATGTCTGTTCCCTCCCCTCCCCCAGTAGCTCGTACCCTTTCACTGACCCCTTCCTTCCATTTAGTTTTTTTTCTAATCACTCAGCTATGTGGTCATCCATACTCCCTCTCTCAGCTAACACAAATGTTGCTCATTAGGTTTCATTGTTGCAGAAGACTGTACTTCGTTGTTAGCTGGAGATGTTAGTATGTAGCTCCTCATGAATCCCTTATCATGAAGATCTCAACTCTTCTTTCACTTTCATGTTTTTTTTAGTCTTTGCTCTGGACAACAGTTTTAGGTTTTAAAGCTGTCGGGAGGTTTGCAATCACTTCCTTTCAATAAAATATCTGATCCAAAACCTGAAACTGTCACGTCCATGGCAACTGTTGTTCATTCTAGATGTTATGCTAAAAGATGTTACAATCTTGGAAGCAGATTCATATGACTGTTAATGATATGCGGATGTAGTTGGCATTGACATTATCTACTTTTCTTTGTCTGTCCATCCCTTCCTCCTGCCCCGTTCCCTCTTGCCTTTCCTTCCTTCCCTCCATTAGATCCTCCCTCAACCACCACCATGCCCCCCACCACCCCTGTGCGCCTCCTAACCGCCGACATCTCTGCCACCGTACCTGGCAATAAACAGCGAGCCCTCATCACCTCTCCAACGCTGGCACCTCTGCCGGAGGGAAGTCTAGGCTCAATTGTGGGTGGGGCAGTGGGCGGAGCCCTCTTCCTGCTGTTGCTGCTCATTCTGGGTGGAGTTTATTACCAGCGTCAGCGGCGGACTTTCCGCGGCGACTACTACACGAAGCAGTATCACGGCCCCTCGGACATGCAGAAGGCTCCCCAGCCCCATGAGTTGCAGCAAGTTTACAGCAAAGGAAGCCCTGACACCAAGCTCAAATCCAACCAGGATAATGGCTCCATCTACCCGGATAAGGATCGAGAAGAGTGGGGTGATTTCGACCGTGAGCGATCACCCAATGGTCGCAGTAGAGCTTTGAGGGAAGCAGGCGGTCAACTCAACCACCATAACCATCACAACCATGAGCACGTCTACCACAACAACCATCACCCCGGCCATCCGCAGACCTTAAGTCCTGCCCATCACATCCAGAGGAGCTCGTTGCAGCCAGAGCCCCGCAGGTACGCCGCTCCGCAAGTCATGAGCAACGGCACCCCCTACATGCCAGAGGACTGCTACGACAATGACTACGTGTCGCACACCGATGGCTCAATGATCTCGCGGAGGGAGTGGTATGTCTGAGAGGAATGAGCAGGAAGAGACTGCATAGACACTTGAAATGCTTCAGACTGCAAAATGATACAAGGATGAACAGAGTTATGTAAAGAAAATTAGTAGGAAATGCACCTTTTCTAGTAGTTTACACATACCAATTTGTTTTTGTACATTAGCCTAATCATTAGTTAGCTCTTCATAGCTAGCTGGTTTAAAGGATGTTTTGGGACCAAGAGAGGGTATAATTATTGTCTTCATTTGTTAAGGTCAGGCAAAAAGACATCTGCTTTGTTTTACCAATAAATCAGTTCAGGGTTGATTTAAGTTGGGGTTTCTTGCCAAATCAATAGCCAGTCTCCTTTCCTTTGCACAGTAACTTGTACTGTGTGATTTATTTAAAAGAAAGTCACAAAAAAAAACAAAAAAAAGAAAAGCTTTCAAAACAAATGCAATTTGTATTCAGATAACCTGTCGATAAGTGTTTCAGATCAGCGCCGATGAGTTTCAACTTTCAATGCTGTCACTCTGATGGAGGCAGAAATTAGCTCCTGTCAACAGCCTGGTGGGTTTCCATGGCAACATTTATTTCCTCTCTACTGGCATTCAGAGTTGGAGGGCTTTAGGGAGGTGCTAGACAGGGAGGACTGTGCTGGATTTGATAAAGTCCAATGGGAGAAAGCCAGACAGGATGATTGCCGAAATGGGGTGCTGTTATTGTATCAATTCGGCTTCTATTTGCATACCCCTGTGTCATTGTGTTAGCTCTAGATTTCTTTTGTTTGTACCATCAGAAATGTTTGCCGCTGTGTGAGTCTGTCTTCAAAAGGAGATGATTGGACAATGTCTTGAACATCGAAAACTACTGCCATTGTTCAACATGAAAGCTTGTCCCGTATTAATGTAGCTGTCTGGCTTGTCTTTGTCAGACCATCACTGCCCAGTGTTAACAACGTCCGACTGCATTCAGCGGCTTGCATTACGTCACAAATCCTGTCCTGTGCCTGTCTCTTGTGTTTCTGTGTTTGTTTTCTGTGTCCGTGTGTCTGTCTGTAATATGTAAATCCAATCAGCTAGTGTTAACCGACAGTGTTTTGATGAATTTCCTCATTGTCTGTGCAATAGTGTTCAGATTTCTGTCCTCAGATCTCACACATTTATGCACATAAATTAACGCAGAAGACGATAGCCTAACACACGTGTTATTGGTCATTCATTTTTAGTGTTGGCTGGATCTTAATAAGCTAGCAGATGCACATGTTTGGGTTTTGAGATATTGGAGATGATATTGTAGTGCCTTAAACTAAAGACGTGCCCTGTAAGCATTATAATGTGCATGCAGAAGTTACGAACGAATGAGTATCATTCTCAGAAGAAGTATGCGAGTAGTTTTTGAGGCATATAATGGTCAGGATGGGCCCTGAGAACATAATTTTGTACTGTCATTTGTTTTGTGTGCCATTTTCTATGATTTGCTTTTTGCAGATTTTCAGACGATAACTAATTGTTTTGCTCGCATTAAATGACATGTGACACTTGTTACAGTGCACATCAAAGAGTTAAGTAAAACAAAATATGTATGTGTACAGGTTTGGGCAATGCAAAGGTGAAGAATTCAATGTAAACAAGGTTGTTATGTATATATGCTGGCAGTTTGGAGAACCTTGTTTTGTTTTGTTAGTTTGTTTGAATTTATCGTTCCTCTAGGAAGCCTGAGATTCAACGGTGGAACGCACTAGAAAACTCACCGTTACACAGATTGTGATGAGAGGATAACACGTACACTTCTCCAGAACTTTTTTTTCACTTTTTTTGTTTTACAAAGATCTACTGTAAAAAAAAAAAAAAAAAGACAACAAAAAAAAGAAAAGAAAAATAGCAGATAATAAATGTATTTGCAATGTATAGATGATACTGAGCATTGTTTTGTAAAAAATAAATTTTTGGGATACATTTGTTTTTGAAATAATGCACCTTTTTTCTGACATGTTTCTTTGTTTTATAACTTGGCCTCAGATCTGTTTCATGTTGGTTGGAGGGGTGAATGTTGAGATCTTGGGTGTGACTGGTTGCTTCAGCTGCAGAAGTGTTCCCTGTGGGGGTCTCCTCTACTCTCCTGGAGGCCTCCAGGGATGTATTCCTCACGCCCTCTTTTCCTTTGCTGTGGTTAACCTACTTCATCTCCGAATATCCCCTCGTCCTCTGAGCCTCATGCATATTTTGTGGGAAAGCCTGTGGCTAAAAGCTTCCTGTGGATGGGGGCTGAACTTCCTCTCAGACTTACCTAGGATAGCCTTAAAGTGGAGGGGATTATGGACTTGTTGATTCTTGTGTTTGCACTGCTGTTCTGTCGATCTGTGTGAGAGGAGATGGGGGAGCTGGTTGACGAAGGGAAGATCAAGCACAGCTGTGGGACTAAATTGTGTTTGAGTGGTTTTTGTTTCATAGCCGTTGGTGAGTCTATCATCCTGTCCAATCAGCTGGTGGTGGGACAAGCTAGTAATTAGTTGTCAGAAGTTCCACGATGAATCAATGTCCAAAGTCAGCTCATGAAAAGTGCCTCTTTAATCCAAGACCTTGAGATCAGGGCTAAAATTAGTATAGTAAAGCTGTGGTTCTCATACATTTCCATGTGTTCGACCACGTTGCACCCCAAATCTGGGACAAACTGATTTGTAGTGTCAAAGTAATTACCTGTTGTTTTAGGTGTGTACAAATAATCCTTAGTTTATAACTTTTGTTGAAATGGCTAAAAGCTAATAGCTAATATCTACATTTAAAAGATGGTGGAAATCAAAATGCACAATTAAATATCCATTATATTCGGTGCAAACCGATATGATACTTTCACATTGTGCATAACTTTGACTGTTTTGTTCATGTTTAATTCATTGAAATATATTAAATTAGACTGGGCCTTTTAGCTATTGTACATTTGAGTCGACTGTTTGCTAAATGTGTAATTGCAACATTAATGATGATTAATTTCCCTTTTCAATTGAACGCCAAATCCGCAGAGAATGATTTCTGAAGAATCATCTGACACTGAAAAATGGAGTAATGGGTTGCCATCACAGGAATAAATAACATTTTAAAATATATTAGGATAGAGAACAGTTATTTTAAATTGTTAATGTCACAATATTTCTGTTTTACTGACCCCAAACTTTTGAACAGTAGTGTTCATTGTTAAAATCATTAGTTTGTTGATTAATTCAAAGTTGGTGCTTTTTCTCAAGTTTAAAAGTAATTCTAATCAGCCAATCAACTTGTGAATCACTAAGCAGCTTTCACAGACCATCAGAACCACAGCAGTAAAGGAAGCAATAAAGCCTTTCTTCTGAACAATGCCATTAATTGTTTACGTCAGTGATAGGAAATGACACGAACATGCTCTTTATACCTTAGAGAATACAGAATAGAGGCACTTTCATTCCCTCAGGTATTTTAAGGTTACTGTATAATTCCTTGGAAAGTGAGGTAGCCCACTGAAAATAACAATGTCATTCATGCAGTCACCTTTTCACGGGTGAGGAGGTCACTGTCTCTCACTGCACAGTTTGAATAGATTCTCTAAGGAGCAGTATTACCACCCCCCTCCCTGATCCATGAGTGCTTCTGATTGGTTCAATTAGACCGGTAGAATGGTTTTGTTTGCCACAGCCCCCTTCCAGGCCATTGACACCGTCCCCATGGCAACAGACTCTTCCCGGGCTCATGACAGAGAGCTTGTTCTCTTGAGGGATACCTGTGCTTCCCGTCTCGCTCTCAATCACAGAGAGAAAAATAGAGTGGATAAAAGAGGCCAATTCTGCAGGAACAAAATAGAGAGAGATTTTTAGAAAAGGGGGGAGCTTGAGACAGGAAGAAGGGAGGAGCCAAAGATGGACCAAGGTTAAAAAGGAGAACTAGGGGATGACAACGAAAAGTGTGAAGTATATAAATTATATAGATAAGTTCCTTCTATAAAAGATGGTCAGTTTAAAAGGCTGCGATCTGACATTGTGACCATCATTTTCTTTTTTCCTTCCAGAGAGAATATTTCCTTTGGAAAATTTGTCATTTGTGACTCCTCCCTCCCTCTCAGATATCCATCTTTTATATATTTTTCCCACTAATACATCACAGTGGTCATGAAGTCATTCCCTCAGTGGTAGGCTGTTATTAAATGTTCAGTGCTCCATTTTTAGTCTCACATTTGTCAGAACTTGAACCCTGGAAAGTGTAAGTGCACTTTATTATTTCACGGTCACATATATATATATATATATATATATATATATATATATACTAGGCTGTACAAACGTTAGGCTGTACAAACGTGTAACCAAATATAGTGATATTAATTTGCCTCTAGTTGGTCTCAAGATCTCATGTTGACCCAAAAGACAAATAAAATGCTGATAGAGATAGGAGATACTCTTCAAGTCTTATTTCTGCAGTGAGCACTTCAGATAGCATTTGAGGTCTTTGTCAAACACTTAATGATTTGAGAGACCACCCAGAATCAGCTGCTCTTCTCCACAGTCGTGCACACTAAAGTACCTTCATAAAAATCTGGCAGTTTAAACAATGGCAGCCACCACAGGAGATGACCTCTGACACTTGACCTATCTTCATTCGCCAGAATAACCCTCTCTACAATACTTAAGCGGTGGGCTTTCTCTTGTCTAGTGGGCTCTATTAGGAGAGACAAGTTATACTCAACAGTCATTGAGCCCTTTTGGTCAGCTGCATCATAAACATTTGCCCTTTTCAAGGACTTTCTCTGTTTTCTTTCCATTGCCCCACAGACAGTAATACACAGTAATTAAGACTCATGGGTTGCAACAGAAACCTTTTCTGGTCCAACACAGACAAACTCCCTACCTGCACTCCAATATGGCTATCAGGTGTCAGCCAGCAGGGAGGGCCAGCATTCCCCATGTACATTTACCAGAATGCATTGTGGGGCTTCTTCCCAACCGGGCTCCTGTTATCAAATACCTGCCGAGAGTGTTGAATGAGTTACGGGATGTCCGATACGACAATCTGAGACCTATAACAGTCAGTCTAAGAGAAACACCTGATCCCTTTAATCAGTTTTAAAGATGCCCGCCACCCCTGAACCGGCTCTAAGCGAGTGTGAACTCATTTAATCCTCTGGGATCACCTCTGCTCTGAGCTGTGAATTTCTCCAGCAGTCTCCAGAAACCTTAAATCTGCTTGGTAAACATCTTATAGAAGGAATGAAAGCACCTTCAAAGGATACAGTTCAAGTCTTGGCTCACCTGTGAAAGGTCTTAAGTCCAGCGGGGTTAAAGTGAGCCGCCAAAAAGGCCCCTGAATTATGGAGAGGGCACTTTAGCAGGACAAAACTATTGAAGAGGGACCAACAGATTGCAGAAGATGTTTGTTGAGGATCGTAGAGAGAAATGAGGTAATGGATAAAGAAATAAGCTCAAAAGGGATTGTGCAGTTGTATTGACAGACAAACACAAAATAATAGGGCTGCTCCTGACTAAAGATTTTTCTAGTCGACCAGTAGTCGTTCATTTAAGCCATTAGTCGACTAATCGCAGGTTTATATTAATTTAATTATATACTGGGGGGCGGAATTATATAGCCTCGCGCTCAAGCGGCATAAAGCTTGCCGCAAAACCCTTGCAAAAGTAATGATTATGAATGTGCTGTAAATGCGCCATACTTTAGCTTCCAAACTCCACACGAACTTTTGGATATGCACCTAATGACGCACATTTATCTAGGTTAATGTTAGAGTGAGCAGACATTAGAGTTAATGTTAAAGTTGCTACTACTTACAGTACGTTTCAAATGATAAGCCATATTTAAGGGTCCCTGGATGATAGGCGAACATTTGGATTTCCCTCAAGGACAGTGACTTTTTTTTTCCTGCTATACTAACCAAATAATAACATTTTGGTTGGCTAAGCCTCTTCTAGTCAACTAACGTTCAGTCAACTATTAGGGAGCAGCCCTACAAAAAAATTATTTACAATTTCAACAGTATAATCCAATAACCCTTATGAAAAACTAATAATAAAAGGACACTTAAGTGTACTTAAAGGGAATATACTTTCATGATTGTTCCCACACTTAAGTATTTTTTTTTATCAAAGTGCACTTTGTAATGATGTCAAATTAAAAGTTTTACTTTAAATACAATTCTAAATCATTGTTTTAATCATGTTTTGTCAGGTTTAAAAGAAGTACAGTTATGTTGTTGACTAACATGCTAAAATACTTATATTTTATAGTATTACTTTATATTCTGACATTCAATTATATTTTAGATTCACATAAATGCATACACTCCAGGACAAAAGATATAAAAGCTGTTACTGGGGCGGTATCTTTTCAAAAGGTACACTTTTGTACATCAAGTGTACATATTAGTACTAAAAAGGAATAAAAGTGTACCTTTTGAAAAGGTACCGCCCCAGTTACAGCTTTTGTACCTTTTTTGTGTAGTGAAGCAGTACATTTGGCAGTACACTTTAACCATAATTCAAAGAAAATAGAAGTATGAAATTGCATATAAAGAAAAAAAAAACACTCCTAATGCGATTAATTGTATAACTTTTTTAAACTATAACACATTTTTATTTAATTTCAGTTAACATAAAGTATATTAAATCTGTAATAATCACTCTTTTTAAAGTATTCTAAAGTGTACTTTTTTCACGAGGGAAATTTCTTAGAAATTTCTTTCTTTAAATGGATTTGGAGTGAATAAATCAAATTGTCTTTTGCTTTATTACTTGTATGTGAGGTGAATGTTGTGCAGCAAACAGACAGCTTTAACCCTTGCTGAATTAAACTGAAAAGGGGTCTTGTGACACACTGTGGGGGGCCCATCTGTGGTATTACACGCCAGACGGTAGAATGATCGCCTCTCTCCTGCCCCCTCCGAGCCCTGTCACCATCCCTGACCATTGTTCCCGCACACTAAACCACATATAATCCCAAATAAAGTTAAACCTTCAGAAAACATGTATTGATAAATAGACATGCTGGACTGGATGCTAAGATATGTGCTAATTAGAAATAGAAGAATGTGGAAGGAGGGAATAAAAAATAAAAAAATGGATTGATGTTAGGAACATTCTCACTTATCAACAGAGTTCCTCTCTTATCCTTAATCCTCAATCTCGTGCATATTGCACAAAGCCATTTATCGGTAGGATGTTAAATGACTGGATTTCGCCCATGAAATTTAACAGTGCAATGGTAAATGTGATCACACATGAAGACTAATTCTTTATAATTATGACTACTTCTGTTTGTTGTTTTTTTTTTTTGTTGTTTTTTTTTTTTTTTTTGTGTGGCTCTACAGCAATCAAAATTACGCAATGGCTCATAACTCCTAAACCATTTATCTCAAGTGTGTTATATCGTTGGAATCCTTGACTCAAGGCGGACAGAACGAACGTCTCGGATGCAATGGTTGAAATTTTTGTGTATTTTGGATTTTTTGAAAAACCTACTTTTGCAAACTAGTCCTAGTTTTTTTTTTTTTTTTTTTTTTTGCCCAATCGGAACCAAACCAGTGCAGAAAGATTCCCTGGAGTCTGATTGTCAATAATTATCAAAAAAGTAGAAATTTCGATTCACGTCTGTGACAAAACCGCTATCCCTCTTGAACGGAGTGAGATCATTTCACCAAACTCTGTACACCTATGTATGGGCTCAATCTGTGGTTGTGTGAAAAAGGTCAAGGTGACTGGCAATTTTGTGGTGCTATAAAAAAAAAAAAAAAAAAGGCTATACCTATAGTACGCAACAGTCCGATTGACTTAAAACTGGCATGTGGTGTCTTTGTCCAAGGTGCCGCGATTGTCTGTGAGGATATTTGCGTATCTCGAAAAACATGGCCACCTTCGGCAATGAAGTTCGAGCAGCTGTCAGACAAGGTTAACAGAGTCTGATCGAAACTCACTGGGCCGGTTTGATTCACAGCCCTAGAGGCCTATGAGAAATTCGAAAGAAGTCGCAAACTACTTGCAAACTTCATTCTTTTGAATAGGTAGAGGGCTCTAATTCAGTAACTGTTAAAAAGCTTTAAAACATATATTACCTTAGTAAATTGCCTGTTTTGGTTGTGAATGGTCATTTCCATCTATGGTGGAAAAAACATTTAGGTGGTTACAGGCTTCATAAATAAAACATATATTTTTATACATGTTCTGAAAGGCCTTAAAGCTCTTGAACCCTGTTATATTGTTGTTTGCAGCTATATTTATTATTATTACCATTATTTTTACTATTATCTTAAGGAATATCATACAACAATGATGTACTGTATATTTCATCAATGTTTTATTTTATATTCAGTATACAAGTTCAGTTGTGCACCTTATTTGACAAAAATAAAATGCAATGTTTTGTTGTAAATTAATTGTTAGATTTTCATTTTAATACATTTTGAATGTATGTTTTTCATTTATTTCATTAGAAATATTTTTTTATGATTCACTTGTATTAAATTATAAAATAGAAAATAGAAAAAACAGAACAATAAAAAAATATTTTGAAAAGGTAGCATATGTATTTACATTTGTCCTTGAGATCTAACAAACGTGGAATGTATTTCCTTCCCCTTTAATGGTATGAAATGATAAATATAGAATCAAATGATATGGAAAAAATATTGTGATATTTTTGGCCATATCCCCCAGCCCTTGTGATGCTAGTGGTACAAAAATTATATGCTTCGCTTTTAACTCTTCACAAGCTGCAGAAGTCATATTTTTATTACACTGCCTTCTGATGTTGCCGTATGGACTTGCTGTGCAAAGATCTGTCACGAGCCTGGTTGAATCACGACTGTGCCAAACCTCCAATTCAGCGCCAAACTTTTTACTAATATTTTCTATCCCAGCTCACATTGGCGCTTACAGTCCCCTATAGCCACAATCCCCTCTCCTCATATTGCCTCCCCGATCTCCTGACACCTTACGCCCTTGACCTCCTGCTCTCACTGTCTTTATTCCCCCAGTGCCAGCTTCTCTCAGCCCCCTCATGGAGCTGGACGTGTGCTCAGCAAGGCAAATATTTACCGCTTGCTACGCTTAAACAAGCTCTATTGTATGACTTGTGACTGAACATCCTGTTCTGTTCTCCTGTGAGAGCAGAGGTGAGCTGACAGTAACAGCACTGTGGTAATTATTGGGTTCTCGGCCATAAAACCTTTGGGGAAAACGCTCGATAATACGTTCAATTGATTTGTGTTAAGGGGAAAAAAGACATTGTGATTCTTTTTCAGCATGCCCAACATCCTCAAACTGTGGCATTTCATAGGTTAGGTGGTAAAGTTGGGTAATATGGTGTCGTTGTTCCACACTCTTTGCCAAGAAGTCTGTTGATCATCCAAAGGGGCACACTTTGAGTTTAATTAATCTTAATTAATGGTTGTAATCCTTTTACCGGATTCCCGTTGTGGGGATAACGAGCTTGTGATCTCAGCAACCTCATTGATTTTGGTGAACTTGCTAAATGAAGTTGCGCAAGAGTGTGAAACTCACCGTAAAAGCGAACGAGCGAGGTAGTAATGACAGAGAAAGAGAGTGGAAGGGAAAGCTGGAGGAAGGAGTGCAGCAAAGCATAAGAGCACTGCGGGGTGGGAGAGACAGTAACAGCAGGCTTTAAAGGAGGGCAGCATGAGGTCCTAATTACTGAGCCTTAGAGATGGCTGACTCTACAGCTTGCCCCTGCCAACCGCTGTACAACCCACCCATCCACCTGACTCGCCGTAAAAACAAACCACTATTTCACATACACTTTGACTCTTGATTAACAATTAAATCCGGACAGATGATATGCACTGTAAAAGACCAATTTAATCATTGGCATCGTTTTCTGAATCTTTTTCTGTCTTACTTTCTGTATTAAAAATCCCTAAAATTGAATGTGAATTGCTATTTTTGACCTATTTTGTTCCTTTTTTTTAGTAAAAAGAAAATAATAGGCTTATAATTGATTTTATCCATCAGAGACTGACTGTCTTGATAAGTGGGTTTTAAGAATGGAGAGAAGATGCAAGTTTGCTTTAAAAAAAAAAAGGTAAAAAATAGTTGACTAAATTTCCTAAATGTATAGGTCCAAAAAAAAAAGCAAATGGTTAGCATCATGGTTAGCATCAAACTACCTTTTTCCATTATTTTCACTAAAAAGTACAAAAAGATTTTTTACATTTGGATAACGTACAATGACGAATCACATAAAACCAGGAACATGCAATAAGAAAGTAGTAGGGACATTTTTTATTTCATGCAGACTTTAAAACAAGTCACATTTACTTCAGATACAAAATAAGGTTACTTCAATGTCTAAATAAAATAAAGTGTAACCAAAATCTCCATATGGGTTGGGGAAAAAAGCTTAATTCTACTTATTTTCTCAAATAAAGTCATTGGCTGCATCTGAAATACATATTCTGAGTAGGCATTTCTTTTAAATGTATACTTTGCAACTGTTAAAAAGTGTATTCGGTCACACGTTAGATTGGGTCCAATTCTCACTATTAATAGTTTGGTAAGTTTAGAAATTGGTTATAGGATTAGGGATGTAGAATGGTCATTCAGAATAAGGCTTTATAAGTATTAATAAACAGCCAATGTCCTTGTAATATCAATGCATGCTAATAAGCAACTAGTTATCAGTGAGAACTGGACCCTAAACTAAAGTGTTACCTAATGAATGTGTTTATGATTAATTGTAATCTAGACGTACTGCATTCATCATGTGACCTATACCGTGTCAGTTGCATCACTTTACTGTCATTCACAAATTCTCTCCTATGGCCTGATGGGATAGTAAAGTATCCATTGGATGCACACTTGAGAATCTCACTGCAAATAGTAGGTCACCTGGGTACTTTTTGCCCACTCTTTTATGAATACTGTGACATTTAACATATAGTGGGGAAATTGGCTATGCATTTTCAGATGAAGCTATTGTCTTCATTTAGCTGTTCAAGTCAATTTATCTGGTTTTAATGATACTTTAATGTATGTATTTATTTATGTGCTAAACTCTTCTGGCTGTATGAACTCAATAACTTTGCTTACTCTGCCCTAACTATTGACATTGTCACATTTTTATTCATATCTTTATTTAAATGAGCTGTCTCTTGCTGTTCTGTTGGTAGTCTCTTGCAATCTACATCAACACATGCTGAGCTTAAGTGTGTTACATCCAGTTGTTAGTTGCTTTCACAGGCTGTACTTTGCTGTTTTGTGCTTTTTGTTATAATTTGTGGCCTTTAGCCGTTCTGTGCCAAGATCAGCAGTGTTTTTTTCTTGAATTGTAACCCACTGATGATCATTTTGGTGGAACTTGATGTACCTCCAATAACGTTGTCTGTTTTTATTTATTAATTAGCTTTTCTTTTTTATCATTGTGTTGTGGTGCCTTTCAGACATGTCTCAGAAGCAGATGACATCCTCCATGGCTATTGCTGGAGCCGTGATGGGAGCTGTGCTGGCACTCTTCCTCATCACCGTCTTCACCATCGTGCTCCTTACAGCACGCAAGGCTCCCCCAACCACATACTCAGATAAAGTGTGAGTACATGCAATACTTCACCTGTCCTATACAGATAATCTGACTTATAACTTTTACCTAACGACATGCAGGATGAGATCTCAAATACATTTCAGCCACAATGTCTCACAGTAAGCAACAGCAAGTACTCTCAGTGTTTTGTAAAGGTTCTCTCAACAGTACGAAGACTTGCTAAACACATTTACTGTTTTTCTGTTTCTGTTTTCAGTTGCCGTTTTTAAAATGGAGCCGTTTAAACTGCCCTTTAATCCATGAGTTAATGAATCAACTATTTAAGTTTAATTTAACAGTGATTAATTTCAGTCCTTTATTTTCTTCTATAATTGAATTATTTTATTTTCTATTTTATTAGGTTGTATTTTTGCCCAATCCTGTTTAAAATGTTTAAACCTTTTGTCTTACTGAAGTTTGAAACTACACTTTTGTCGACACCATCACTCACTTAATAACCATTTTATATAGTAACAAATACATGACAATTGTATAATGAAAAAAACAGCAACATTTGCATAAATAAGGAAGAATTGTCCCAAACACTTTTTATTTTATTTACTTAATGTTTTTAACTTTCCCAGAACGTTCAGAAGTTGCATTTTAATAACTTGAAGAGAACATTAGGGAAAGCATTCTTATACAGACATTGTCAGACATCTGAGATATTTTGACTCTGAGTCACCTGCTTTGCCACAAATAGATAGACCTTCAGTTGGGGCAGTACATGGGCACTTACCTGGTGAATTATTTAATCATTACCATGCTCCCTCAGCAACTTCCTTACCGTCCTTTGAACTTGGACTGACAGAATAAAACTTTAACTATTACCACCCTACATTTCAGTGAACTTAGACTTGTACCAGATTTCTTAGTAGCATTTCATCAGTGTGTTCATGTGTTACGGTTTCGGTCTAACATTCCAAACCGATTTACTCATAGTCACATAAAATGAGTTTATTGAAGTGAATAGTTTATTGAAGAGTTTGTTTTTCCAGTTAGGCTATCATTAAGTACATTACACTCCGCTTCAGCTCTGTCCGGCTCACCTGTTGGCCTGTCAGAATGAGGCTTTTCACGCTACAGCACCTTTTTATGGCTTAACCTTTGCTTCATGCCTTAACTGTAATATATTTTGTCTGGTCAATTATTACTGAGCCCATGTACCCAGTCAAGACTGTAAATGGTGTATTCTAGTGTAAGCAACATCAGATGGTTTTCTTTTGCTTCCTGGAAAGGCAACTGCATGTCATCACAAAGAGAGACTATAGCCACAATAGACTACAGTTGTGTATTTGCTTTTGGAGTATACAGAGACTACCACACGATACATCATTTCAGAACTTGTGTGGGTAAAAGAGCTTCAGATAGCTCATTTTTGACAAAGCATGTTGATTTTGCAAGTTTTTTTCTTTTGGTTCATGCTAAAAGAGCCGCTTTATTGTTCTGTCACTAAGAGTGTCTCTAGATGTGAGCCCACAGACGTCTTATTTCAGCCAGCCCGGAGGTCTCCCTTTTCCCACAGCCTCCAAAAAGCAGCTCCCCTCATAGAGCTTCACATGGCTTTTCACGCTGCTTTTAACCCCGGGTTATCATCTTTTTGATCTTGGTTTGAAGCCAGCAATTAATCGCTGGTAAAGTGGCATTTCACAATTGTAGTTTTTAAAGCGTAAGCATTGCTTTTTGACCCCTGGGTAAGCACCGCTTTTATGGTGCCAAAAGTATAATGTGATATGATTCTGCTAATTATTTGTGTCCCCTCAAGAAACTTTGCAACTATTTTGATGGAAATATTATAAGGGCGAGAGGGAAAATGTATAGGAGAACGCAAATGTTTTGCGATGCAGCGCAAATTTCGCAAAAACGCAATACTTTTGTGAGAGAACACAAAACACTGAACGCTGTTTAGTTTCAGATGCGGGTAGAAAAATGACTGTTGACTGTGTGGCAAACGTGTTCACTGGAGGAAAGAAACTGTTACAGTATGTTGCTTTTGAAGGTTGAAGTGGCTTAAATAGCTAGAAAGTCTTTCTTGTCAAGATTGACAAACTGAGATGTGTTCATCCAATTTATGTTATTCGTCATATAAATATGCAAATTAAAATGTTAACCCAGGTTTACAAATGTATCGTGCCCACATAAGACCACATAGATTTGTTGTAGATGTTTTTATTCTGTCAAGGACCCACCATTGTTAGTTTGCCACACGTTGTTAGTGTTGTCAGCAGAAATAACTGAATATGGGACGTTCTTCTCGTATTCTATAAAAGAAGGAGCTAGTGTAAATAAATGAATATAAATAGTTAAGCAAACATAGCAAAAAAAATTTTTCCTAGAGTCATAGTGATGGATGCAGTTCTCATGAGGATGAGGTCACAGCGGAGTCTCGCGTGATACAGCTGTTCACAGGGAAAATTATATCGGGGAACAGGGGAAATGCGGCAGGCAGACAATTCTCAGCGCTCAAACATCTAGCCTCCATATGATTTGTGGACCTTGAAATTTGTTTCAGAATTTTTTCTTTTTCTCAAACCTTCCATAGTTTCTGCTGTAATATGACCTGAGTGTGTTATCCGAACATGACAGCTAAGGAGACGTTCACACTGGATACATTCTGTAGTTAGCTGTCTGTTAGGTTAGTGTAGTCTTGAACATGCACAAAAATTTACTTTTAGCAGATGTACACCACTATTCAAAATGAAATTAATACTTTTATTCAGCAAGGATGAGTTAAATTGATAAAAAAAATGACTTTAACATTGTTTTCAAAACTTCTATTTCAAAAGAAAATTAATACTTTTATTTAGCAAGGATGCGTTAAATTGATAAATTACTTTAACGTTTTCAAAAACTTCTATTTCAAATAAATGCTCTAAAAATGCCCAAAATATTAAGCTGATACTATTAGAATCATTTGTGGATCATGGATCATTTAAGGATCATGTGACGACTGGAGTAATGCCTGCTGACAATACAGCTTTGCACACTCACAGGAATATCACATTTTCATGATATTATTGTTTTTACTGTATTTTTGATCAAATAAATGCAGTATTAATGAGCAAGAGAATTCTATCAAAAATGTTCATTAATCTTACCAACCTCAAACTTACGAACAGTAGTGTCCACATTTAAAATGTTATTTTTCTCTCTGACTAAAATATTGCTAATATTACTCAAATACCATCTGCGTCCAACTAGCAATCAGAAATTAAGGTTGATGACTGTGACGTTAATTGGCTAAAAACAGTTATAAAATAACACATCCTGTGAAGAGGGCCCCTAAGTTTTTCAAATTTGCTGAATTGTTGACTGTTAGTATTTATTTATTACTTGTTTTCTGCGGCGCTATCTTTATCCACATCTTTATTGAAGTGAGCCCTTTCTGAAACTTCTCAGCGGTGCTGTCAGAAGCGTCACTCTCAGAAGAGGTGCAAGAGGCACTCTTATCTGTTTCGGCTGATCCCTGTTCAGCCTCTGTGTGTCTTGGCTCAGCTTTACTTTGGCTGCAGGCTGCATGCAGATCAGTGTGGTGGGACAGCTGGGTTTGGTCTGATGGATGTTGCTGCCACTGCGCTGGAGACAGCAGGGAATCTGCGAGAGATAAGCAGCATTGGGATGCTAAAACATGGTGCTTATGCAGGAATGAAAGCAAAAATGTCCATATAACTCTTGACATTTAGATCTGATTGCACCCAGTAGTCAAAGATGAGAAAATGTGCTTCCTTCAAATGCTTCAAGAGGTTTTTTATATATATATATATATATATATATATTTCTATTTATCGGGTTTGTGTGAGCTTTCCACTTTCATTTCCGAGTCGTGATGATTTTGTATTTGATTTTGTTTTGATAGCTCTCATTCATCTAAAGTGACCTTGAATTTATCCTTCACTAGATGATGTGGCAGCCTTTAAAGTATTAAAGTAGTTTATATGTCAAGGTCTTGGCTTAAAATCAAGACAATTGGAAAATGTTCCAGGCTCTCTGAGGAGGAAAACAAATTAATTTGACCTTCAACTGTGCATTGAGTACATGAGAGGAGATTAAAAGAGAGAAAACTATGAGGACAATGCAATCTCGTTCCCTCTTTGATGCGAAGTCCAAAATTTTGGCCCTTGTTTGGTCTCTTTGGACATCCAGGTGGAACCATTGAGAGTATCCAGGCCTGTCTGTGTCTCTTCCTGCTCAAATACAAATGCACTCACCATATCATCTTTCAGTCCATGGATGACATCTCCTGCTTTTAATCCTCTATTTCGGTCATAACTTTTCATGGGAAATGCTAATGTGAGTCCATATAGACTTAATGAGCCATAAAACACTGTTGTACACTTTTCCATCTCCGTCTGATTTAGACTTTATGTGGGGAGGGCAGGGGACACATTAGACAGACTGATAGTCCATTGAAAATCAATTACACAAAACAATGTACTACTAATGGTTGGAGATTAATGTCCACAGGAAGTGGAAAAACAAAGACAAAGTTTATCCCTTGAGGAATGAGGAGCTTATGCACAATGGGAATATGAGGAGAGGTCACAGTTGACATGTTTTCCCTAAAGGGTTTTTAACCAAGAGGTGTGAACGAACTCTGTATTTTAAGAGCTTGTTCTCATTGGTTGTCAATGCAGAGCTTTTAAAACTAGCAGTGAAGGTTTAAGATTCCTTATTTGTCCACTAATGACTCTAGGCTATCTTTATGACATTCAGTAGATGACCTTTATGGCACACACAGCAGAATCCAGGGAACGAGAACAGGTATCTTTCCATATATTAGGCATTCTGGGAATTCAAGGTCAGGGCTGGGCCTTGTCCCCTATGCATCTGGACCTCCCAATGCATAGGGATACAAAGCAGAAGCTAAACAGACATTAGTCCATAGGGATGTGAGACCACTCCTCTTAATTGCTAGTGTAGTTGTGGTCAATATCAGATCAGAAATTATTTTAATAAGCTTGTTTTAGCTTTGTTAAATGCATTGGAGACAACACTATATATTAAATATAGTATCTTAGAAGTTTAGGACATCAAACCATGATGAATTGTTTAAAGGAAATGTAAATTACATGATCGTTCGCATACTGTATGTTCATTGCAGTGATTCACGAGTCAAACAAGAAGACAAAGTCATTTGTTTCCATTTCTCTCAGTTTTGTTTGGAGTTTTAAAATGGGCCCCAGTTGTATTTATGTATATCACTAATATACACCTCCACCCACATGTGTACCCACACAAAGTTACTCTAGACGGGATCCATCGTGGCCTGCTGGTGTTTGGTTAAGAGGTCCAGAGAGCATGAGAAAGTATGTCTCAGTGTGGCCGTAGGGGCTTGAAAACATGGAGGCCATTTTGAGTGGCTGGGGATTGAGTCAAAAGTGACACCTTGCATGGGAATCATAGACTCTCAGATTTGTTTTACCCTTAAAAATGAGATTATTTTGTGTTCAGGTTGAGAAATTGGCAGTATTGCCATGGATGTAAAACAGAACAAAAGTTCCATTCCGTTCCCAGAACTAAAAGAAGGTGTGGTTGTTATTGTTCCTCAGACTAAACACATTTCATACTTTTGGCTCTTGACCACCATTTCCTCCATCTACTGACAAGAATACAAACAGTGACTCTGTAAGTTTTATCATCGAACAAACTTCTGTGAAATGTGTAGCCTGAAAACAGCGCCTATTTGCTACATAAATGCCTCATACTGTAGCTTGATTTTTTTTTTTTTCTGTAATGCAATGACGTTCATACATTATTTTTATTGTGGCTTATGTGTCCAGATACGTTGGGGTCACTGCAAATAAGATTGTGAATCATGCAACATGTCATTTGATATACTTATTCTAACTGTTGTTGGTTTTTGTCCTTCTACAGAATTGACCTCCCTCCAACTCACAAACCTCCTCCTCCATATACAGAGAGACCTCCTGTCATCCCACTGGCCTCTCAGGCCCCTCAGGTGGCCTCATTCTCTCAGGTAAACCTCACACTATACTATGTTTACACTGTGGGGGTCCCGGCTCTATATTCTGATTTATTTTCCTTATGTAGTATTTTAGAATAGAGCTGCATTCGAAAGATGACTACTGGCATGTTTCTTATTATTTAAGGAGTGATTATATGCTCTCTTTTAGCTCACTTTTTCCAGATTTTTTTTTCTCTCTTTGTCTTTCCTGGCGTTTTTACCCATCCAACACATAACACTGCTGAAAAATACACGAGCCTCAGGTGGTTTGCTGGTCTTAGCTGGTTTAAACTGGTCTCCCATCCAAACAAAGTTGGTTTATTATCTAGTCAACAGCTAGTTTCCAGTCTGACCAGATGAAAAAGTGAAAAGATGAAAAAAAGTGCCTTTTTTCCATTCAGTCATTATTCCTATATTCAATTGACAGCCCTAAAAAAACCACTGCATTCTATCCATCTAATCACATTAAACATTACAATTCATTGTCTAACAGCATCAGCACCCAGTTGAGCTGCTACTAATACTTTGGATGTAATATGCCCTATATCTGTTGTGTCATTTTATAGGCTCGTCGGATGGAGAGGCACTACGAACTGGCCGAACGGGTGCCTGTCAGAATGGCTCGGAGAGACCTCCACAGCCCCACTCACCATTCGCTGTCCTATCAGGAGTGGATCTGTCATCAGAACGGGGAGGACCGAGTTTACATCAACCATAGAGAACACTACGTGTGATGACGTCCAGACGTCAACTGCAGGGCACTGCCAGCCCCAAAGTGAAAACTGTTTACGAGAATACTGGGAGCAAAACAAAATCACCGCCATACAGTAATTAGAACATTGAACGATTACTGGTGTATATATAAGGTCTATATAATGCGCAATGAAAACCCTGGCAGCATATGTATTATTAGTCTGGCTTGTTTAACATTTACAGTATAGTCCAATATAAAATATATTACCTAGGCTGTCTATATGAGTCTCATTGTTCACTCATATTACGAATCTAGTGGTCAAGGGTGATTGTGGTTGACATTACTAAGACTGTACAAAGTTTTCTATAGGGATCATTGCCCTTTGATTGTTTTACGCAAGGACTTTTTCCTCAGTTAAATGCTATTTTTATTCACTGTAGACTGGTCATTTAGGTGAGATTTTGACAAACTGAGATTTGTTTGCTTATGACAGATAGTAACTGGTAGAGTTCATTTGCCATAAGTTTTCTTGTTTACACTGTGAATTATGTACAGTAGATGTGAATTGGCATCATGAGGCACATTCTTATGTACTTTGCCCCTGCTTACAGTATGTGTGTAGATACTGAATTATGCATCATGTAAATATTTGAGCTCATAATATCAGTGTGGCGTTTTGTTTGTTTAAGCTCAATTAGATCATTTTTGTTACCTTTTTTTTCTCCTGTCGGCTTAGTTAAACATGAACTTTGAATCTCATAACCAAAGCAATCTTCGAATTACAGCATACCGATAATCAAATAAAGCGATGTAACCTGTATATATGAGACTTGTTTTATTGTGCAGCACATTTAAAATGACATCATTTTCCATAATGGTTTGCAAAAAAAAACTACTTCTCAAATCCGCATACAATCTTATTAGAAGGGTTTGAGAGTCAAATATAGGTTGTAAAACCTGATGAATACCTAAAATGCTGCTCTACAGTCATCAAGACTGCTATACAAACTTTCCCCAGTCGATGATGGAAAATTTCAGACCGCAAAATGCTCTCTGGGAAGGCGTGAGAGAGAGTGAATGGGGACGGCGGGAGTGCTTGTAAGCTTTTCGGCACAGACTTCTGTCTGCATGTCAACTTATGACTTGTGTTGTAGGTAAACAAACTGGTTATCTGCTGGGCAACTGGATAGGCAAGGCCATTAAACAGCAGGCTTTTAATGAGGTGGCGGCCACCAGGGAGCAATCTATACTATTCTGGCCTCACCGTTCGGGGAAATGTCAGCCAGTGGACCCCCAAACACTCAATGAGAGCATTGTTTATTGCATCAGTGAGTTACCTCTCTGGAATGCATCCACCATCGCTATATAAAAATGTGTCAGTCCCACAATAAAGTATAAGGACTCATCCAGGATAAATCCATTTAGACTAATAAAGATTCTCAGTCCAAATCTATTACAGAGCGCAATAACATAACAGCTCTTTCATCACCTTATACAAACCAGAGACGAGCCATGCTTTGATATATACACTCTTCTACCGTTTCTTGACAGAGCTTGTATATCCTTTCATGTTTTGTCTCCTGATCTCTTGTTTGTGTGTCTGACCTGCGGTGGATCTGATATTTCACCGCATTAAGAAGCCATCTGAGGGATTTGAGGTGCTGAGGTCTTTAATTTTCACCTGAGAGATTTCGTATTTGTTCTGGATGAGCAAACGTTCTGTCGTTCCAGCAAAGGTCTCAGTTTTGCGAGACTCTAGACACAATGTGGAATGTTGCATAAATATTTTTGCAATGGTATCTTCGGAGAACGAAACCTTTGGGAGCTTTATAATATGTAGACATTGAGCTTCTCGCAAAACTGGTCTGAATTATTTGTACATGAATAGTTGAGCTGAAAGTTTGTGCTAACATACAGACTCAAAAGATTTGGTATATTGTGCAAGAGCTATATAGACTTCTATGACACTTTTAAAGCAGTGGGTCACCATGAATTTATTTTATGGAATATTGCTTTATTATCAAGGATTTCTTGATTGTGTATTTTTAGCATTTTAATTAAGTTTGATCTCAAATGATTAATAATAATAATAATAATTTTAATTATACTAATAATAATAACAATCTGAATAACTTTAAGTCATCATGTGGCCACGTTTTAAGATCCTTTGCTTCAGTCTCCAGTTGCAATTAATTTAGATGTTTGAATTAATGAACCCTTTAAACTATACAGACCACTTTCAGTGTATATGGCATCTGCATTACATTAGCCTACTGATCCTGAATATCTCTGTGAATTCCAAAAATCAGCCGGGAATGCTGGAAAATTCTAGTTGCCTGTGAAAAGTCATTTGTCACTGTAGATTAACGTGGACCATCGCTGGCGTATGCGGAGTTTAAAGTAGGGCCATAAAAAAAATTTAACACAGCAAAGTGCATCCCAAAATCCTGTCCTGCAATTGTTATCAGGAGACTAGTTAACTTTATTATAGTGGAACAATCTGCTATGCTGTCTGTCTGTCTGCATTTCACCTTCTCTTGCATTCTGAATCTGAACCCACCATCAACGCTGACACGTAATGGAGATGCAGTCAACGGCAGCCATATTGGACACCTGCCACGCTGTACGGCCATTAAACTATTAAGTCAGTTGGCCCCAGAGTGACCGTCCTGCACAGATTTACAGCCCTACAGGAGACAAGGGAGAAGAGGAGAGGGGGACAGTCGGGGATGGTTAGCACAGAGTCCAACATTACAGATTTATGACGACGGGGCAGAAGGTGCTACAGGCCTCCTCCTTTTCTTCTCTTTTCTCCTTCAGAGCTAAAAGTCACCCTGTTGTCTTTAAGAGACAAAGCTAACGTAAGGAACAGGGATTTCTGAGGTAGCTCTGCAGAGCACAGGTTATGACTGGGAAGCAATGTTCTTGACAGACAAATTCTAAAAAAATAAATTAAAAAAAGGAACATCAAATGTGTCTTTATGGGCGTTAAGTGGTAAATCTTTCATGTGCTTGGAGGAAAAAACATTTAAAAAATAAAAAACTCAGTAGGCTACATGGGGTCATGGATTGACTTTTGCTTCAGAAGTTTTAAAGCAAACCAATCCGATTTAGCCTACTACCTACATGTTAATCTAAAAAAATAAAATAAAATAAAAAACGTATCTCTGCTGATAGTCATTCAAAAGTAATTTTATTAAATAACACTTTCAATATAAAACATTTTATTTTTTATTATTATTTTATGTTTTTCTTTTATAGCAGTAAAAATCTATGTAATTGCTAATTGCTAATAGTAGCCTAGGCTATAAAACATAAGCCTAAATGTGTCCTGATTGGCGTTAAAATGCTGTGGTAAATCTTTCTTTTTAAAGGGCACCTATTATGGCATTTAAAATGTTCCTAATATTGTTCTGGGAGTCCCCAACAACAGTTTTACAAGCATTCAATGACAAAAAACACTTTTGTTGTCTTATAATATGCATTTATTTTTACCGGATTTGCTCAGTGACTCCCATATGAATCGTTCGGCGATTCATTTTCAAAACCCCGCCTTTGCGTGACGCTAATCTGCAGTGATTGTTCAGAAGACCCAGTCAGTAATTGTTTGCGTTAGCCCAAAGCTTAAACATATTGATAAAGCACTGCAGTACTACAGGTATTGCTCTATTCTTTATGACAACTCCAATAACAACGACAAACATTTCATATTTAAAAAATATGTGCTGAGCGTAACTTACACAACACACACACACACACACTTATTGAGCATGCTACATAAAAGCAACAATTATTAATAATACTTACAGGTTGCGATTCAGAGGAGGAAGCTGATCCAAATAAACTGGGTACTGAACAGTATCAGCCGGCTCGCGAATCCACACTTGAAAGCATTTATGTTTGTAAAGCGATCGTCAATAAAATGACGCGAACACAGCAGAAAGTTCGGGTACAGTTGTAAATATAAACTCTTGCCACTGCTTCTTCACATG
This sequence comes from Semotilus atromaculatus, assembly GCA_031834385.1. NCBI lineage: Eukaryota > Metazoa > Chordata > Actinopteri > Cypriniformes > Leuciscidae > Semotilus > Semotilus atromaculatus. The sequence goes on along the minus strand of JAULUF010000001.1, from coordinate 14,927,939 downwards.
CTTGTCCCTGGGCAGTGAAAAAATTTTTCGCTTTTGATTCGCACTTCAAAACACAGCGTCTCGTCGACATGTTTTGAAGCTTCACTGGTGTCTGTGGCGCGCGCAATGAGTGGGCGTATCTTATTCAAATAACTTGTCAAGTTGACGTCATCTAGACAAAGGAAAAGCATCGTTCGTCGAACGATTCATATCAGCGACTCAGAGTCGACTCTTACTTTTGAGAGACAATAACTTTGTATACGGTGAACTTTCATGTTTAAAATTTTGCAGGATGTTTTCGTTCACTTAGATCTATGTTACACACTACATGAAGGGCAATTTTCAAAAATCCATAATAGGTAGGCTTAGGCTACCCTTTAATACAGGCTTTTCTGTCCAAAACACAGCGCGAGTGTTACAACGGAAAACAGGAAGTGTCCGTTTTCATCAACTCGTCCTCTCCCCCGAATGCAAGTGGCAAAAATCTCGGCGATGGGTTAAATCCAACCGTAGTCGAAGTCGAACACACCTAGACCTAAATTAGCATTATCTTGCACAACACCTGAACTGACTGCCTTTGAAGCGAAGATCGCGGATCGGGCCGAGCAACTTAATGTGAATGCTAATGAATGGCCTTCTCCAGGTACATACTTGATTCAGTATGACTTCATCAATCACATCTAGGCCTACATTTCAGTGGACAGTGAAATAACATTCCTCATACTTGCTGATTCATATTTTCTGTTGTCTAATGAGATATCAAATGAAGATGGAAAGTTATGCGTCATTCATTCATTCCCCCATTGATTTGTGTCAGTAAATGGGACACTGTGGTTCATCATAACTTCCTAAAGAGATTATAAAGAGGAACCAGAGAGCTGCAGCAGAACTTAAAACCAGCCACATTTATTTCACGTCAAGATGAAAACCATCTGTTTATCCAGTAAGTGCCTGTTGTCTTTTGACAATAAATATGCAATAATGGAGAGACATAATAATTCTGCCTAATAAAGCACAGTGTTCTCAACAATGTCATGAGTCAAACAATGAGGCAAATGACTCTAATGAACTAGTTATTTTAATAATCTTAAATTAGAGTCAATCAAAACGAGACATGAAACAGACTCAGTTTTGCTAATAGTGAGTCAGTTTTTGGAATCTGCTTAATCACTTGGAATCTTACTTAATCACTTACGTTACTCTTTCATTTGGTTCAAGTGTTCGAGTCTGAGTATAACTTTTAATTGCTTGATGGGACACACATCATAACTTTATTTACAAATGTATCATTGTAATACTTAAAGGGGTCATGCCAAGGTTTTTTGTTTTGTTTTATTATGTTCCCTTAGGTGCAATTATAGTATTACTATAGTTTTTGTACAAAAAAACTTTGAAAATATAGTGATTTATGACATTTTCCCGCCCTGTTTCTCACCTCTGATTCAAACAGTCTGTTTTGGGGGTGTTTCCCCTTTAAGACTTCAGTGTTAACGCCCTGTTATGATTGGCTAACGTCAGTGCTGCTTATGCATAAATTATTAACGTTAATCATTTTGTATCACATGTAGACTACACAATGCTCCACCACGTGAAACTTCGGTCTTCCAATCTTTTACCATCGTGTCAATTCTCAATTGATTTTGATTCGTATGCGCGAGGGAGAGAGAGAGAGAGAGAGAGAGAGAGAGAGAGAGAGAGAGCAAGACAGTTTGAAGGCGCGCGCGCGGCCGGGGCTCGCTCTCTCTCTCTGCTCGTTCCTTCAGTAACATGCCCTGTCACACTCATCTGATCACTCACCGTTCAAATAAGGCGTTGGTGGGCTGCATATGCTGCAAATAAACTGCATCCGACTGCTTTCCCTGACGTCTGGATCGTTCGGCAGCGTATTCAAACATGTTGTTTGTCCACAGCAGGAACAGCTCATCTGCGTGGCATCACAGTCATCTTGTAAATAAACAGACCCACACGCTGCACGACAACGCATGCGTTGACGCGAAATGAGGCGTAGTTGTCTTGCGCTGGAGGCGGTCATATGCAAACGACTGGTACGTCACTTCGTACCGTGACGTCACTAAGTTCAAAGGATCTAGAACGAGCTGTATTTAGAGCTTGATTAAATAAATGCTTTGTTTATAATGGGGAGAACGTCTTAAGCTATGAAACTCGCAGGAAGTTTTAATAGTAGGCCTACATAGATCTCCTATATACCAAAAGATCAAGGCAAATTTGGTTTCTCATGTCATGACCCCTTTAAATATCTGTTCAGTAGTCCCTATGTTACAGATGACTTCTGAGTGATAAAAAGCAGATGTTTTACAAAATACACATACTCATCTCTGCACCAATAAAATATGCAACACATCATGCTTTATGACCAAATTAAATGTAATAGGCCATCTAATTAATTTAACTTGCACTGTACGAGGCGTTATGTATGTACGTTATGAGGAATGATGGGATACACTTTGCTCTGAAGCAATTTTAGAGATACTGTAGTGTGGATAGTGTGCATGAAAGGGCTCTGAGCTTTGGCATTTTTCAGACCTGCAGGGAACAGTCTTGCAAACTTCATGTTGGGTGCATGTGCGCTTAACTGACCGAGATTACTAACATCCTGTTGACAACGTGTAATTAAAGATACAGATTTGTAACATAACACAATGGTTATATATGGTCATACTGTAGTAAAAACATGAGAACAATATTCACAAAAATATTACTGGTTATTGTTTAACAGGTCAAGACAAATGGAAATGTACAGTATATGGTATAAATACAGCCCAGGATCACTAGTGGCAGCATAAAAAAGTATTATACAAATAGAAAAGCACGATATAACATGTGAGGAAAAACCTAAAGCAAAATCTATCGAGAATCACTGCAGCATGCTATGACTTTGCTGTATACGAATCAATACAAAATGTTGTGCTTTACTATACCACTGCGCTATGTCTTGCTTTCCCAGACACCCTTGTGATTTCCCTGCACTACCCTTATTGGATTGAAACTGTGAGACTGTTTCACCCAACTTCTCTTCCTTTCTAATCATTATTTATGAGTTTTTTTTTTCTTGGTTCCGTTCTGGCCGTTGGAAGAGAGAGGCTTTCTTTATTCTTTTCTTTTTTCTTTTTTTTATAGGAGCCCAAAAATAGCCTACATTTTTCTTTGTTAGTGGATGTCTAGGCAATTCAGGCTCGGACACAGAGATTGTGGAGGATACATCTGGTGTTATAAGGGAGAATATGTGTATGCAAGTGTTTTGTTAACACCAGGGGGATCAAGGTGCCCTACAGAGGGGGATGGTCATGTGAACAATTGATTCTGCTCAATGTCTCAATACGTCATCACCATCTTTCTCTCTCTCTCTCTCTCTCTCTCTCTCTCTCTCTCTCTCTCAATTTTACTGTTATTTCTCCATTTGTCCATCCATTCCCCGAAGGTTGCCACTGCACAGGCCTCTATGGCTGTTTTTCTCTAAAACTATTTTCACAGCTTCCTCTGTGATATGGATTGCTGTGATAGTGCTTCATTTGACCTTCAGTGCAAAGAAAAGGATATCAAACCCAAAGAAAATGATAGACACTCTGAATGATAAAAATGATGAAAAACAGCTGCCCCATACAGCCGCAGTTTGATTAAAACATTAGTTAACCTATATCCATGTTGGTTGTATCCATGTGCTTCCCTTCTCCCGACCTCTTCCTCTTGTCCAGATACCCAACCCATCCAGACTGACTCACAGAAGTTTCCTTGAATAATTTCCCTCTCTCAGGAACAAAAGGATTCTCTCTTAGTCTGTCCCAGTGATTATCTGGGGCCATTGTGGCATTTCGCCTCAGTGAATGAGATCATTCAAGTGGCTTTCACAAAGGTAAAAAAAGACTGAGAGAAAGAGTTTAACTCTTAATTGAAATGGCTCGCTATAAAATTACAAGTAAAAAGGGTCAGTAGTTTGCAAACTTTATAAAAACCTCTATTTTTGTTTCACGTGTGTGTCTAAGTGAGGCGGGTAAATGTACAAGAGCTCTCAGCAGAGAGTGCACATTAATACAGAGAGAGAAAAAACATTGGAGTGTATGATCAATGAACAGACATTTGTAGCGAGGATCCATTTAGACAATCAATAATATTAAACCAGCTATGAATGATTGTTACTTTTATGAAATGAATTAGTAAAGTTATGTCATTCACTTTATTCCAACCACTGTGGTAAAAATGTGTCCAATTCTGACTTTTCTGACCTATAAAGAGAGATTTCTGTGACTCGCCTTGCAATGATCTCTCCATGACGCAGTTCTTGCTGTGAAAGCACTTTCTCTAAAACTCAATTACCGCGTCTTTGCCAGACAGCCTCATGTACGACTAGTGAGAATGACCTGCACTCAACTGTAGTGCACTACTTCTGCTTCTTTCCCATAATGCCACTGGGCAAATCCTGCTGTGGGATCATGTTCTATCAGTTGAAAATACGAACACACAACTTAGTATTCTTTAATTGGCTCAAGGTGCATGTATCCGTGTCTGATGCAGCTGGAATCTTGTGTTGTTTGTGTCTGATGGCTGCTTTGATGTCACTTTAAGACATTTTGGGGTAACACTTTAGAATACGGATCCTTCGTTAATGAATAACTACACAAGAACCAATGAGTAACACAATATTAACAATCTAGTAACTACTATTAACTAACAAGAAACTCTGATTAACAAACTAGTAAGTAATAGCGCACAGATGAAAGTGGTAGTTCACTATTAACTAATCAATAACTACTATTTTTTTAATGCTTCCCAGAGAACTATTGAAAAGTTTATTAACAATCTAGTAACTACTATTAACTAAAAAGAAACTCTGATTAACGAATTAGTAAGTAATAGCGCACACATGAACGTGGTACTTCACTATATTAACCACTAAGAACTACCGAAAAAGTTTCATAATTCATGCAAAACAAATCAATAACCAATGCACGACAAATGACGAGCACTACATTAACATTTTAACTGCTACTATATGATTTGGGAAAGCTGTTAATAATTGGCCTATGCTGTCTATTTATCAACTGAATAATTTTAAAGAAATGGATTTTTAAATGCAGAAAAGGGACCTTACTTGTCCTGTGGCCAATGGCTGTCCGCCATTCCTCTGGACTGGCATTGAAGTCATGCGGACTACTGGAACATATTGAGTCCGCCATCCAAATACCATATACGGTGATTTTATTATTTAACCTACCTCTCTCAAAAAAATGTATGTCTCCTAGCTCATATAATGTGTGTGTGTGTCTGTGTGTGTGCCTATCTTGTGAGTGATTAGAAGATTCTACACTTTATTGGCTTTTCATTAGTAACTATGCTACTGTAATAATGGTAACTAGTAATGACTCAAGTGTTACTACATACTTCGATGGGAATTACTGATTATTTGGATCCGTATTCTAAAGTGAAGATCATGGTAACTAACTAGTAACGACTCAAGTGTTACTACATACTTTGATGGTAATTACTAATTATTTGGATCCGTATTCTAAAGTGAAGATCATGGTAACTAACTAGTAATGACTCATGTGTTACTACATACTTTGACGGTAATTACTAATTATTTGGATCCGTATTCTAAAGTGAAGATCATGGTAACTAACTAGTAATGACTCAAGTGTTACTACATACTTCGATGGTAATTACTAATTATTTGGATCCGTATTCTAAAGTGAAGATCATGGTAACTAACTTGTAACGACTCAAGTGTTAAAACATACTTCGATGGGAATTACTAATTATTTGGATCCGTATTCTAAAGTGAAGATCATGGTAACTAACTAGTAATGACTCAAGTGTTACTACTAATACCAACGCATCCTCATCCCAAGGCGTCATATTCTGACACTTTGCCAAAGAGTCTAAATCCAACGCACATGGAACCCTTTAGGGTCAATAGGCAAAAGCGTCAGTATATCGCCTTGGGATGAGAACGGGCTGCTAAATATGTTATTTTCAAGATAGAAAACGTACGTTTTTGTACGTTTGGCTATGCTGAAACGTATAGCCTAATATGGACGTATTTGCAACATTTAAACGTAACATTATTACGATTTTACAGCCACAAAACATTAACTATTTACGTTTATTTCATATCATAAAGATATCTGTATACTTTTACTTTTACCATTTTAAAGATAAATTTAACAAGATCCCTTAACCCTACTCCCATACCTAAACATATCCATTTTATGCAGAATATAAAAAGGATAAAACGTAATGGACAGATGTGTAGGGAAATGGCAGTTTTATTAACAATAGCCTATAGCATAAATATATTTTGAGACACTAATCCTACTCCTAGCCCTAAACCTACCTTAAAACTACGTAGGCTACACTTAACTTGAAGACAAAAAACATAACAGACAGACAAGTAACGTTATATAAATTCCACAATAATTTATTTATTGCGAAAACGTCAAAACCGGTACCAATGTTCACATGATGATACGTTGCAGTCGCTGTCCTCTCTGGCAGTGAATAGTTGTGTATGAGGTACAGATCAGAATTTAAATGATTAATCCATGAAAATGTTAATCCGGTTTCGGTTCGCTCTGTGAAGGCGCGCACGCTTCTCCATTTCAAATGTAGGCTACTAATTACACCGACTGAAACACGGAATGTCGCAATCTGTGAGGAAGCAGGCGAGAGCCAATGAGCGTTTGATATCACGGCCGTAAAACATGTTTTCTTGAAAGCGCTTTTTTTTTCATTTTTTTTTTTCACCAGCCGGGATTTTACGTTTGCGGTCGCTGCTGAGAAATGGAGATGAAGATCACTGGATAATGGGCTGAATTTGAATCTGTTTCTTGCAAACAATGGATACTAAAGATTTGAATCAAGCTAATAAAATGTATGTCTTTTGTGAATTTATGTTGTGTTTTATTTGTAGAAATCGCTTTTTGGGTAGGCTATATGAGATCTATGGGAATTAATTATTTGGATCCGTGAAGATCATGGTAACTATTTACTATAGTAATGACTCAAGTGTTACTACATAGGCTACTTCTAAAGAAATTTTCTAAAAGTAGCCTATACTATTTTAAAGTTCACCAAAAATCAAAAAAAAATTCAGTAGGCCTAGTTCTCTAGGAAGCATAAATTTTTTTTAGTTAATAGTGAAGTACCACTTTCATCTGTGCACTATTACTTACTAATTTGTTAATCAGGGTTTCTTTTTAGTTAATAGTAGTTAGAATGTTAATACACTTTTTCAGTAGTTCTCTGGGAAGCATTAAAAAAATAGTACTTTATTGATTAGTTAATAGTGAACTAACACTTCCATGTGTGCTCTATTACTTACTAATTCGTTAATCAGAGTTTCTTAGTAGTTACTAGATTGTTAATAAACTTTTTCAGTAGTTCTCTGGGAAGCATTTAAAAAAATAGTAGTTATTGATTAGTTAATAGTGAACTACCACTTTCATCTGTGCGCTATTACTTACTAGTTCGTTAATCAGAGTTTCTTGTTAGTTAATAGTAGTTACTAGATTGTTAATTTTGTGTTACTCATTGGTTCTTGTGTAGTTATTCATTAACGAAGGATCCGTATTCTAAAGTGTTACCCATTTTGGGATATTTTCTCTTTAGTTATTTATTTCATTTCATTGCAGATGTTTCTGCTCAAGTGCGAGAAGTAGAGCACATTCGTGCTGACGTACTCGAGATAGTATTTCATTTTGCCGCTTTTATACAACCACAATCCCAAAACGTGTTGGCAGAATCATCTGTGAGGATGTCATCACGGACAAAATTATAGCTTATTATCTTTCTTATTTCTTTGCTTTATGATCAGGGGGGTTGTGAAGAATTGGACCCTGTGAGTGAAGAATGGAAATCAACATTTTTGGGGGGATTTTAATCTTAACACACATTATGTACAAGAATGTGTATGAACATTGCTTGCCAAATGTTGTGTTAAATGGCATAATTCAGATTTTGTGTTTTCCCTATTGTTCCATTTATTATAAATGTTTTATGTGAAATGTTTTTCTCGTGCTTTCTAAACAGTCCCCTCCATAAATGTTGTAATTTTACGGATGGTACAGATATTTCTTAAAAGTCTGTGAAGACAATAACCAGATTTTGTTTATGGAAATCCTAGCATGGAAGTATTTGAACATCAAAAGACATCCTATATTTGTTTCTGTTCAGCATCAGAATTGTCATCTGCAACCAGCATAATTGAATGTTTTGAAATCGCTGTTCCTTTGGACTCTCCGTATAGTCATCTCAAATCAGCTGCATCCTCAGCAGCTGCTTATTCCCGTGCAAGGTCGGAAATTGATGAGATGTTTTGTATGTTGTCAGATGCAAAAAAAAGGGCAAAAAAAAAACATTGAAAACACGTTTACTGGGGGTCGTGTTGCACAAAAGACATACAAAGACTGGGAAGCCAAACAACTTGTTTCATAGTGACTTATACATTAGTTTTGAATTGCCATGTAACAATCGGTATTAAATATTAAAAACCAAATTGTGAGTAACATGCTGTTCTGACCGAGAACTGCTGTGATTGTGTGGTCATATTGTACCCTCTAGTGGAGAAAAACATACTGCAACTGTCACTAGGTTCAGCTCTTTCTATGAAAATCAGTAGAAAAGCCTTGTCAGGCAAAATTAACCAAGAATTATAAATATTACACAGCTTTATACAGTTACTAGTTATAAAAGACAGTTTGAATGAAATAAATGAATACAATAGGTGTACATCTAGACTTCTCTTGACTGACGTGTGCTTCTTGAAGAAGCTTTTTTCCTTAATTCTATTGAGAAGACCTGGTGAAGAATTTCCTAGCACCGTAAGAAAAGTACTGTAAAACATAGCGCTCGTTCATAACCCCCAAACCCCGACCCTGCCAAACACGCAGGGCTGCAGCTGCAACGTAAGACTTTCTTTGTTCCGTGTACTCCACATTTCTCTCTCCCTCCTCTTCATTTAGTCTTCTGCTTATTTTTTGGTGTAGGGGTAGGGGAAGGTGCTCGGGCTGGTGAAGGTTTGGCCAGGGAAACCACAAGATCAACTCTAGAAAAGAAACAAGTACAAGAAGTGGCTCAGAGAATATGATCAATTCAAGAAAATAAACTACGTTTTTTTAGTTCATTAAAGTCATATTGAATGTGTTTTGAGCATCATTTGTTTCTTTATTTGGAATGATGTAAATTTAAGTTGCTTGATTTTTTTTTTTCTTACTTACATTTCGGTGATTTTATCCACAAGTTTTTTGATTGCTTTAACAATCTTGTCAATCCTCCCCTGTTAAAAATTTAAATAAAACTTGTGTCAAATTTGAAATAGCATGGTGTGTGTGAAACAATGTGCATAAATTAGTGAGATCTAATAGTGCATTTCTTGTTAGGAAAATGAGGACAAATTCCTGCTGTTACCTAACACATTCAGTTTCTAAACACTCCTTTTACCTACACTGTTAAAAATAAGCATTCCAAAAGTGTGTTTTTGCAGCAATGCCATAGACGAATCCTTTGGGTTCTCTGTAAAACCTTTCGGTGAACAGTTCTTATTGATAGAATAACTTTTCTTAAGGCCCGTTCACACCAAGAACAAACTATAAAGATAACTCACTGTAAAAATAAAATAAAAATTGCTGCCTTAAAGTTTTAAGTAGGCTACAGTCAGCTTAGAACTTTAAGTAATTTCAATTGCATTAAACTGACTTAAAAAATGTGTTAAATCTTATAACTTGTAAACATATGTTGTTACAACTTATTAAGCACGATTAATCGCAATTTACATGTAACCGCACTTAAATCGAGATGGCTTATCGCGATTTTGAAATCGCAAAGGCTGCGATTACCTTTTATGCGCAGCTCGTTGATGATCGGCTCTGTAAACGCTGCTCCGTCTGAAAGCACTGAGTTTGAGTCTCTAATAACGTGTATTTGACAAAGCAACACGCGTCAAACATCTTTCCAAACATGAGAAGCATTTATGAACCTCTTGTCCAACAAAAGACAACATTTAATAACATACATTTACTCCAAACACACTTCATAACGACAGATGAGCATTATTTGTGAGATGATGTGGCTTCTTACACAGAATAAGGCAGTCGTGTAGCCTATTTATAAGTCATGTTTAATCAATCAATCAAAGCATTTCAATCTACTGTTTATTCAGCTACAGTGATAAGGATTGCTTGGAATGATGCGCGTTACTGTACTTCTCAGCGGGGCATATTTATCGTGTCTGCGTGAGAGCGCCCTCTGGCGTTCAGATGGAGCAGCATGTAGGCTACTACCGGTCAGCCGCACTGCACTGAAAAGCTGCGCATAAAATAATCGCAGCCTTTGCCAAATCACGTGCGGTTTTATTGTGCTTAATCGTGCATCCCTAAATTTCTTACAGTGTATATTAGCACACTAGTGGACGATATCTTTCTGTTTATTCTAAGCGCATGCTTGTCTGTCACTTTAAATGCTCGAGCTCGTTATATTAGAATGGATTATGATTGGCTGTCAATGTTTTTATTGTTCATCAGTTGAATAAAATCGTTCTGAAAGTGATTCCAAATATTGTTTCTCTGTGCCGTTATCATTATAGCTGTGGCGTGAACTCTGCTATTCTTTAATATTGAGAATGATTTTTCGAACTATATCTTTATAGTTATCTTCCTTGGTGTGAAGAACATTTAAAAAATCTAAAGAACTTTTTGTGGAATGGAAAGTTTCTATGGATGTTAAAGGTTATTTATGGAACCATCGATGCCACAAAGAGCCTTTATTTTGAGTGTATGCATATTAAGGCTTTAAAAAATAAATTAAAAAAAAAGACATTGAATATAGGTCTCGTGCATTTGATACGCAGTTCATTTGCGTGTAATACACACGCACCCCCCACCACTAATCCTACCCAAGCGTATAATACACACGCACCCCACACACACCTAAACCTACCCTAACCAACCAATGCGTATCCTATGCACGTAAAAACTCAATTTAGCGTATAAATTACACGACAATGCACATGCGTGCAATAAAGACGCATTTAGTGAGATCGGGCTGATAAAATCCAACTGATGCACTTACCTGTTGAAGTCTGTATAACAGTGGCAGAGAGAAGGCACATATCACACCTGTTCAGAAGGGAAAGGATTACATTAACGCCATGTAACATCAGTGTACGCCATGTAACAGAATGCAGTGGTTTAGTGACTAATATTAGTTTAAAAAAAAATATTTCAGTCATGATTTGCTTTACATTACAAATTTCAGCAGGATATCCTTACCGGTCATCACCAGCGTGAGACCATTAGCTTGGACCCCCACATATGTCAACAAATACAGGAACACAACAAACTACACAAACAAATAAAATACAGTCATTCAGATAAAATCATTAAATTTCATTTTGAATGGTTATACTTTAGATTTACATTTATTAATTTGCAAGATGCTTTTAACTGAAGAGATTAACAGTGCAATGAAGGTAGCCTACAGTATATATTTTATATCTGTGTTCCCTTGCTGAACCAGGGGAGCTACAGGAACCTTTTGTTCTTATAATAATAAAGTTCAGCTTTTTTCCAAATATGAATTTCTTCACTTCCACATGCTTATTCTCCCAGCACCTTTGCCTTTGGGAATGAAAGCGCATGGTGATATTTAATATCAGGACTAATTACGTAAGTCAGCAGTATCCCCTGATGTAGTGAAAGTAGGTCATAAATTGCAGTAAAAGCGTAAAAACTGCTCAGCTGAGGTGAGATATTTAAGATGTTTGCGAGACCTTCACTGAGTCCATGATGCTATCGATGAAGAACAGCCTCTTTATCTCGGTGACAGCCGTAGCAATCAGCAGAACGATTTGTTCCGCCATGCGGACTGTGTCCTCATCTGTCAGCGTGCGGTCCTCATCCAAATATGACCTTTTCAATAAAGAAAAGTGGACCAGCTGAGAAAGATTACATGCATTAATCCCAATTTATTTGAGTTGCTTTTCCCTTCGTCAAGCTCCTGCCAATTCACTCAATATTTGTTTTAAATCTGCTCAACAATGCATCTCAAGAATGAACATTTTAACCCATGAACAACTTGATATGGACTGTATCAGAGTGAAATAGGGCAGACTGGGGTTGTTGTCTGTAATTTTATAAGCAATATCACATGAACAAGTGTTTTTTCCATAGCACACCACAATTACGAATTTTTTATTTTATTTTATACAGTTCAAGAAAAAAAGTTTATACTCTAATATACTAAAGAAGTTAATATCGAGTAGTTTACATTTAAGACAACAATATTAGCAATTATGATTCTGCCTTCATCAATGAAAATACTTTCAAACAAATTCAAAGCTGAATCCCTGGAACCCTGCAAAAATACTGCTATGCATCTTCAAGCAACACACAGTAGGAATTGCAGAGTACAGTTTCATTCTTCAATGAATCAATGTTTTTTAACTAATTGTTTGAGTGAATGATTCAATGACACACAAAAAGCTGTCACTTGTTTTGTTGTCAAATGCATAATTCCATTTCGCATTTAAATAGGTAGCCTACTATATCCATCCTAAATAGTATTCGAAATTAGAATTAGGGGCTATTCACACACCACTGTTTTGAATTAAAAACTGAAAACTTTTGATGCGTTTTGGCCGTTCATTTAGACGACAACATTGTTTTTGGGGGCCTGAAGACACAAATCTTTGAAAACAGGTTTCAAAGTGCAAGATTTTGAAAACGATACTGTTATCGCCACCGTGTAAACTTCAAAAACAAAAATTTGTGAAAATGGTGACATCATGTGCATGCTTACTTATTTCAGTCTATAGGCACAGCATACTCACTGGAAGGGATGAGATCCATCGCTGAGGCGGACAAGTGTCGAAGCTTTGTAAAGGAAGCGTACAGGGAGGGTGAAGGCCATAATGCCCAAACCGAGGTTGGACAGGAACGTGATTGCGCTGAGCTGGAACAAACAAGCCAAACCCACAACCAAACCAGTAAACACCAGCCCGGTGGTCCCAACATCTCGCCAGTATAACAGATCCAACACTAGAGAGGGCAAGAAAAATGAATGTGTGGAACGTCAGGGAAATAAACATTTAAAGAGGCATAGCTAGGCAAGATGGAAAGCGACTGAGGGAGAAATGCAAAGATCATGCTGTACTGCTTTGAAGTCGGCCCCAAAAAGGGATGCAGATGTGCATGTTTGCACAGTGTCTGGTAATGTGTGTGGTAAGACAGACTATCATATTACAGATTTTCATCCATTCTTTGAGTGATTCCCCAAACTTTAGTTGAGTGAATTCACTTTAGAATGAATAATTGATACAATTTTAAAGAAATTCTCTGTTTGCGAAACTGTCTTTTCTCTTCTAAATTTGAACCAAATTATTAGTATTATTTTGGAGAACTAAGACATTTTTTCAGAAAAGAGTAAGCAAAATGGCCTATATTTCACTCTGGGCTTTTTACATTTAGTGGGACTTTTAATTTGATAAAATACTAAAAAGTTTGAACTGTAATCTAATTTCCCAAATATATGTTAAGAAAATTATAGATTCATTGTTAAATAAAGCACTAATTTTCTTATGTCCCTTAATTTTTATATCAGCCTATGTCAAATAATAGAAGTGACATCATATAGGAAGCTGAATCATCTCTGTCAAGAAGGGTTCTCTCTTTTTTTTCTCCCTAATGTGTAATGTATGATAATTTAGGTTTGCCAGATGGTAGAAAATATAAAAAAAAATTATGTCATATGTGAACACAAACATCTGTAACCTTTTTTTAATTAACTAGCCGGAAGCTTAGCAGTGAGTGGTCATCTGTATTACTGTATTACTAATAACATTACTGAATTAAATTAAATGCATCTATTATACAACCATTTTACTCTCAACACAACATTTGTTGAGAGTAAAATTTTTGTATAATAGATGTATTTAATGTACTGAAATTGCAACGTGATCATTACTAGTATTATCATTGTAGTGACAATGTCATTAAGCCAACAAAGTATCCAACTTTGTTTGTGTAAAACAAGTGATCTACCAGTAATGGGATGGGTAGAGTACATATTGAGTATCCAAAAACAATTGTCCAGCCAAGCTTGATCACATTATACACCCCAGGCTGTGCCAAACACGCCAAGTCTATAAACGCATTCAATTTTGTCCAAAGAACATCTGAATCGTCCACTGTCCAGTTGTCCATGAGCTCATCTATCACTTATTTCCACATTATTTTGTACAACTGCAACAAATTAGAGCAAATGCTCTTTGAGACAAACATATGAGATAAATGGACAAGAAGCCCTTGTGTCAAAAGAGTGCATGGACACAACCCAAGTGGAACAGCTAATGGCAGTGTGCATTTTCACACCCTTTCCGCTGTAAAGCCAATAGACCCCAACAGCTGTTGATTCTGATTATCTTTCAAACGCAGGTGCAAATCTGTGCTGTGGCGCACACTGGTGCAAAGCTGAAGGAGCCATTATCAGATCAATCCAAACCCTACTAAAAAAATCTTCCACGAGGCATTCACTCCTCTTTATTGCTGCCTAACATGGCCGGGTCAGATTGAATCTCTCCGGGGAGACATATATTGCATTGCCAGCACTGCCAAAATAAGACTGAGAGAAGATCTCACCTCCTTCTTTCAGACATCAATGCTTCCTTTTCTCCCTCTGCCTCAAAATCCTAGAGTCATGCATCAGTCCACTCCTGAAAGCAGTCCATCAATCAGATTCCCATTGAGAAGTCCTGTGTGATGTGCTGACTAGTCAGTATTACTACGGTATACCTCTAGTGTAAACCACTCAACTTCAATCTGATCCCGTCCGCCCGCCCACACACCCACCCACACACAGACACACACAGACACACACACTCTTTCCTCAGTTACAACCTGCTCTTCGCATACCAGTACATTACACATGTAAACAATATAGCTCAGGAGACCTCAGTCCCAGTGCTGTTCGGTTTTTGCCGAAGACTCTCACCTTTGCTGGCCATTTCTGCTGCTTCCACACCAAACCCCCTCTCCTCCCAGAACTCCACGAACCCTCTGGGCTTTTTTTGGCCATCCTAGCGTTGTCAGCAGGAAGGGGTTGGTCTGACCTAATAATATCTCAACCACTTGGACAAATCTTTACAAACACACACATACACAGCTATGATCCCTCATGGGCGGTTCTGAGCTTAAGGAACCTGAGACGTCAGCATATGTCTGTGTGTAGACAAGTCTTCATCTCATGGGAAATGGATAACCTTAGATACGGGCAAATTACTCAGGGATTTTTCAGGGAATCCTGTGCTTTTTTTCTTCTCACATGCTAGCAAAAGTGCTGGCCTTTAACAGCCAACTGAAGATGTTGTGTGAAGATTATTCTGATGATTGTTTGTGTGTGTGTGTGTGTGTGAACAGTTGTATATATTAATATTATATATAATTAATTTAAAATTATATTCAATTTTATATTAATAATAGTATAATGATAATGATTTAAGACGTTATAAAATAAATTTATTAAAATGTAATAATACCTTAATACAGAGTAATAACAAATGTGTAATTATACATTTATTACAGTGTAGTAAATGTGTAATTATGCCTTTATTACAGTGTAATAATAAATGTGTAATTATACCTTTATTACAGAGTAACAATAAATGTGTTAGTATACCTTTATTACAGTGTAATAACAAATGTGTAATTATACCTTTATTAAAATGTAATAATACATTGTGTAATTATACCTTTATTACAGTGTAATAACAAATGTGTAATTATACCTTTATTAAAATGTAATAATACATTTTGTAATTATACCTTTATTAAAAGTAGTGATTCTATTTTGTAAAGTAGTAATTCACTTTAAGTAGCGATTCTTTGAAAAGTAGCGATTCACTTTAAGAAAAGTAGCTATTCTTTTTTTAAAAGTATTGATTCTTTTTTTAAAGTAGCTATTCACTTTAAGAAAAGTGGCGATTCTTTTTTGAAAAGTAGCGATTCTTTTTTTGAAAAGTTGCGATTCACTTTAAGAAAAGTATCGATTCTTTTTTGAAAAGTAGCGATTCTTTAAAAAAAATAGCGATTCACTTTAAGAAAAGTAGCAATTCTTTTTTGAAAAGTAGCGATTCACTTTAAGAAAAGTATCGATTCTTTATTGAAATGTATCGATTATTTTTTTTAAAGTATCGATTTACTCTAAAGCTGCAGACCAAATATTCCAAAATAATTCAGCCAAAAAACATATTCAGCCAGTGTTCAAAACTATCTGCTTGCCGTAGCTTGATTCAAAACGGTTAGCTTGTAATAATGATTTTAATTCCAGTAGTTTTTTCCGTGGGAAATTCAAGCATGGCTTTGCGTCATTACGTCACATCCGTACACATACAGAAGGTGTATCGGCTAGCCGGCTATACTGCGCATGAGGATGTTGACGGTGGAGATGTATAGCCTTGTATAGAAAAAATGTTTTTTTCCCCTTAGTTGATCAAAACTAAAGTGGATATTACTTGTTCAGATGACCTTTTCATGTGAAAATTCTTATGTTGGTCATACTTCCAAGAAAACGTAGAATGTGTGATTCTGAATGCCAGTCACAGTATCCACACCGGAGCGGTGACTGACAGACGCACAGTCTCCTCAAAACATTGTGTTCATCCGCGCTGTTTCATGCCGATGTACAACTCACGTAAAGATGATAATTCCGCGAATAACTGCAGTTACAGATTTCGAACAGAGATGGCGACAAAGAGGAAAAAGCTGCGGACTGTAGCTTTCAGAAAAGTAGCGATTCTTTTTTGAAAAGTATAGATTCACTTTAAGAAAAGTATCGATTCACTTTTGAAAAGTATCAATTCACTTTAGGAAAAGTATCGATTCTTTTTTGAAAAGTAGCGATTTTTTTAAAGTATCGATTCACTTTAAGTGTAGTAACAAATGTGTAATTACACCTTTATTACAGACTAATAATACATGTGTAATTATACCTTTATTAAAATGTAATAATAAATGTGTAATTATACCTTTATAACAGTGTAATAAAAATTTGTAATTATGCATTTATTACAGGTTAATAACAAATGTGTAATTATACATTTGTATAACTGTGTATAATGTATAACTTTGTATAACTTTATGTATAACATTTGTATAACAAATGTATAACTTTTTTACAGAGTAATAATACATGTGTAATTATACCTTTATTAAAATGTAATAATAAATGTTTAAGTATACCTTTATTACAGTGTAATAACAAATGTGTAATGAGTTGTACTGTACTTGTTTTATGATTACAGAACCTATTTGTGTACTGTAGAAGTTTGGTACCATCCCGGGCATTATTAGTGGGGCAATTTATGTGATTCAAACTTGGATCCATTAGCGCCTGCACAAACCCATTTGGCTTATATCTCTAAATAAGATATAACTTTAAAGGCACATTGGGCAAGATTTATACCTTAATATAACAGCTTCAAAGTCATTTCAATGGTAAATGAACTTGGGTGAATAATCCCGATAGCAAAACGGAGGGGGGACGGGGGACGGGGGACGCAATGCAATGCAGGTTTGAGAGGTGGTGCTCTGCCAAATCTCGCAAGAAACACGACTTGCTTTACGGCACGACGTCACATCAACAACATATGAAGCGGCCTCTATATGCATTTCAGACGTGAATCATGGCAGAGTCGATGAAGAAAACTAACAGGTACACAGCTGTGTGGTTCGAGGTCATGGTGCAAAGGACCCTAGGTTGAAATTACTCAGTAGCATCCCTTTAAGCGTTTCTGCTTCATTAGAGCCTATTGAAAGGAAAACGCTTAACGTGGTTTAATGTACTGTATACCTAAACAACGATCAGTGATCACCAAATTTCTCAACACATCAAGTAATTTTACGGCGCGATTTTTGAATGACGACCATTCACCTTAAATAAGGGCTCCCCCTCCCTACAAAAAACAGTTTAACCACTGCTTGTGATGGTGTTTTGTATAGATGTGGCCAGACGAGCAGTCTACCAATTACATTAGAGCGACAGCACTACCAATGCCCACAAGCGACTTCACAGTAGAGAATAGCGACAAAATCGCTGGCTGTGTGAACAGGGCTTATGGGGCCATGTGGGTCTCTTAATTAGCTAACATGTAACGAGCGATTAGAGTGATTGACAGAAAACTTGACAAATTTCAAAACAATATGACCTTTTCAGCTCATCATGATCCTGAACATGGGAGGCCCCTGGGCTTCAGCCCAGGTAAGCTCGTGCATTAATGCGGCCTTGGTTATTGCCACCGCTCTTATCTGCTGTCAATTTCTTTATAACAACAAAGCTGCTGGGACTGGGAGGATTTACTTTATTTATATTTTTATTGTTTATTGTGATTTTGGTTATAAATTTGTATGAAGGTGTAAATTAAGCTTGTTTGAATGAACAAGACACATTTAAACTTGACATGATGAACACTTCACTGATGAATAACTCAATGTCTTTTACCAGGGTACTGTTGGACACGAAGACAAAGGAGATACTGGACGAAGGAGACCCGGAGACACAGAGCAATGACCACGGAATTACACTGGACAACAGGTAAGTATCTTCTGGTAGGATGAACAGGTGAGTCTGGAGCTTCGCAAGACGAGACCAGACACAGAGGTGCAGGAAGCTGAGACTGAAATAGTGAGTGTCATCATGATGTGCAGGTGCCGGTGATTAGAATTCAGGTGACTGGGATCTGGTGTAACAAGTGGGCGGGAGTGATAACGTGGATGGAAGTGATGACATGGATGGCTCCGTGACAGATATCAGGATTATTTTCCTTTTGTGTGAATGTTATTGTAACTTGTGCATTTTTCCCTAAAATGTTTGATTTGTATAATTATACTTTTACATCTTTTGAGTGTCCAATAAAGATTGTACACATCTCTGCTTGTTCTTTCCATTTGTTTGGAAACCCTGTAGTTGGGCGCATTTACAAAACATGTTCTACATCTTGGTGGCATTAGCCTCCGCCCACATCGTGTTCACAGGCTCAGGAGCCATGATAGCTATTATCGATTGGTATAATCATCATTCTCTCGTCTTTGCTTATAGTCCTCAAGACGAACAACAGGTATGGCAACATTTTGATGTAAACCACAATGAATGAGTTACATACCATGAGGTGAACAGAACACATTTTCTATCACGTCACAATAGCAGGACAATGTTAGAATTTTTAAATGAGGCCTAAAAATAGACATGACATTCTCAAAATCCAAAAGACACTCTTAAAATGTTTCCAGGGCTGAATGGAACAGGTTACGGAAGACTTCAGATCTGTTTAATTAAAGGTAAAAAAAAGTCCGAAACATTAATGATCACATTCACCTAATCTTTCCTAACGATCCGCTAGCTGTCCGCCCCATTAGCATGCCGTCCAAAAACCGCGTCTCTGTAGGCTGCCTAGGCTCCAATCACCGACAGGGGCGGGTGTTGTGAGATTTTAAGGTCGTTCACGGCTGGACGCGAAGTCGGAGCAACACCCGCCCCTGTCGGTGATTGGTTGAAACACTGTTTATTTTGGTTTTGATTGGTGGTTGTCCCATTAGCCTAAATAAAGTAATGTGATAAAATGGCAGAAATGTTCTCTAAAATTTTGTAGCCAAAACTTTAAGGTCTGTCTATATCTTTTAGTCTAAATTATTTTTAAGAATAATAAATACATAATAATAATAACTGAAACAACTACTGCCTGAAAGTACCTGATTTGACTGTAAGTCCTGTGAAAAACAGATTTTGATGTGCACAGTGTGCTAACATTCAAAACACATAAAAGTACAAGTGTCACAGTTTAGTTTCAACCCTAATTAAACACACCTGAATCTGCAAATCAAGGTCTTCAGGATTACTAGAAACTTTCAGGCAGGTGTTTTGGAGCTGGTTGGAGCCACACTCTGCAGAACAGTGGTCCTCCTGGAGCGGACTTTGACACATGTCTAAAAATGTGGTGCTCCAGATGATTTGAGAGTTGAAAATGTAAATATTTTGGTTCTGAGACCATATCAAAACATTGCGCTACCAATGCGTGAGTTTGGGGTGGTATTACCAGTTTGGCCAGGTTCAGGTATTTGGTACCTGTTTGAAATGTGGTTTCAATGTAATGGAAAAATGACATGCTTCACAACTTTACGTTTACTATGCACCGAAACCAGTATCAGTATCGGGCCCGATACTGAGCTCATGTACTCGTACTTTGCAAAAAGACCCATCTGTATTTAATTTATACAGTAATGAATATGCAGTGTTTTCACATTTGATTACTTTATTCAAATTTTTGTACATGTTAGATCTACCTGAAAAACTCTTTTAAAAAAACACTTTTTATTTCATTTGTAGCCTTTCTTTGTTCTATATTTATTTGTGCTATTTGTAATTCGATTATTTGTTCTTATTTTATGAAGTCTTAAGTGTTTGATGAATATAATCGAACCATAGCATCATAGATAATGACATATAATGATAATAACATCATACAGAGGAGAATAACTCCTTCCCGGTCTCCTGCAGTCGTCGGCCAATATTGTTTTTTAGATGACCACTTTGAAGGATATTTTAAGGAATCAAAATTGTATTTTATGCTGTCTTATCTCTCTGTTTTTTTCTAAGATACATAAGATGAGGGCTCCTGAAAATAACAGCTTTGAGAATCAAACAGACAAATTCATTGACTCAGAGTTTCGTTACACTCTCTTTCCTATATTCTACGGTGTGGTCTTTGTCTTGGGGTTGCTGGCCAACTGCTATGCTCTTTGTGTGCTGCACTATTTGCGGGATTCTAAAGCTTTGAATGAGATTCGAATCTACATGACCAACCTGACTGTTTCAGACCTGATGTTCGTGTCCGCTCTACCGTTCTGGATTGGCTACTACATGAATAACGGTGACTGGAAGTACTCAGATGCCCTCTGTCGTATCACAGGCACGTTTTTCTTCATTAACACGAACTGCTCTATTCTCTTCCTTACTGCCATCAGCATTAACCGTTACTGGGCTGTTACCAGGCCACTGGTGGCCGCCTCTACTGACTGCTGGAGACGTGGAGCAATTGTCTCAGCGGTCATCTGGGTCGTCACTCTTGTAGCATCGGTTAAAACCCTCACCGAATCGGGAATCCAGATCAATAAGATTAAGAATGAGGACATTTCTCGCTGTTTCGAGGGTTATCACGATATGAATAATACCTCTGATACATATGCAGTGGGCATCACCCACTTCCTTATTATTGGCTTGTTCTTTCTTGTTTTCACAATAACGTCTTGATTGCTCGAGCTCTTCTGTCTCAACCCATCAGTCAGCCTCATCCCAGTACGGGAAAGCATCCAGGCGGTACCAAGCCTAGAGCTTTGAGGTTGTTGTGTGCTGTCGTGGGCATCTTTGTGATCTGTTTCCTACCCCATCATGTGGTGCAGGGTCCCTGGATAATGTCCGTGCTTTACCTGAATGATTGGAGCATGGAGATTTGCCAAAGCTTAAACGATGCTCACCAGATCACCCTCATGCTTATGGGGATCAACTGCCTCCTGGACCCAGTGGTGTATTGCTTCGCCACCACAAAGTTCCGCAAGTCCATCCAGGATCATTCAGAAAGGTCAAGAATAAAAGACAATGCCCACGCAACACATTAAGCACAGTAATGTCCCTGAAGAGCAGACATCAGAGCGAATTATGAATACTGCGGAAGAGCAAACACATATGCTGATATTTGGTGTTCATTCCGAATTGTTTATATTTGAGCAGAATTTAATTTTAATTCAAAAATAGGTTCTGTTTGGATTCTTAAAGGGTTTCTCCCAAAATGAAAATGATGCTATCATTTACTCATCCTCACGTCGTTCCGAATCTGTATGACTTACTTTCTTCTGTGGAATACAAAATAAGACATATTGAAATATGTTTGAAATTGTTTTGAAAGTCAGTGGAATCCAGTGTTGTTTTGTTGAAACATTGTTTAAAAAAAGAAAGTAAACTGGGTAAATAATAACAGAATTTTCATTTTTTGTGGGAACTATCCCTTTAATGCAATCAAAGGATTGGCATTTGAAAATGTTCATCTTTCAATTGCTGCCACTTCCGGGCAACTTTTTCAAACAATAGAGTATTTCAAGCATGATTATTCAATGTGTACTGATAAATGCTTTATACACTGAAACATTAAGCTTTTATATTGTGATTTCTATTTTGTCATATTGCCTCTTAAAGAGATAATCCCCCCCCAAAATGAAAAATTTTCACCATTTACTTCCCCTGATGTCATTCCAAACTTTTATGACTTTCTGTGAGGAACACAAAAGAAGAGATTTTGAAAGTCAGTGGCATTCAAGTAACACTGGACCCAATTGACTGAAACATACTCAAAATATCTTCTTTAAAGCTGCAGTCCATCGTTTTTCCTCTTTGTCGCCATCTCTGTTCGAAATCTACAATTGCAGTTATTTGTGGAATTATCAACTTTACGTGGGCTGTGCCTCGACACGACACAGCGCGGATGAATCCAATTATTCTAAATACTGCAAATTGCATACTGTCTTCAATAAAAAAATGTACAGATAAATAAAACTTAGCTATACTTTGTACAAAATACTATTGTATAATGTATTTTAATAGTATACTTTCAAAGCATTGTTACAATGATAATTTCCAGCACACAGTTAAAATTGACCTAAAATAGATTTTTAATAAAGTGCAAATAAATACACTTCTCTACCAGTCGATCTACGAACGCCGATCCAAGTGCGCTGAATTGTGTAGAATCTCATATGGTCCGTTGTTTCCGGAAGAAAGTACTGAGCGCATAAGAGAAGCACTGAACGCAACAGAGAAAAAAAAAAAAAAAATTTTTATTTAATCACATCTCACCAGCGCACTTGGATCGGCGTTCGTAGATCGACTGGTAGAGACTGTTTTTCAAAGATGGCTTCTGCCTGTATTCGCGAAGCTGACTGTATGTATAAAATATCTTCTTATTAAACTGTCTGGACACTGACAAAGTTCTCAATGCTTCGGTTTGAAGGTAGGGACCCTTATTATGCTACCGTGTTAGTGTGGGGCTATTTTGAGCCTTGTTAGTGGTATTAACAAGTGATTTTTATTTGTCATTACTCTATGCCCTGTTTACTAGCGTTATACTAACGTTATAGGCTAAACTGTTTTTAGAGATAAAACTATTTACATTCGATAATCATGAAAACAAATCTCAGATAACGGTTGACTAGGTAACAATGTGTAATTAGACCAAAGGTTCATTTTGCGCTGGAGTTCTCCTTTAAGAATATGATTGCCGGTATGAGCATGTATGAGGGCAGGATGTGCTTGCGTAAGAAGTCTGCTTTGGGGCAACCATAAAGCTCTGTTGAGCAGTTTACAGTAAGCTCCGCTGCTTTTAGTTGTTTTTCTAAACATGTGCTAGACGGACATCTGACCATTTGCTCCGTGCCTCGTGCTTGAGACCCTGCCTTCATTTCCCTGCATCGGCGCTGCGCCTCTGCAGAACCTTTTTGTGCTAACTGCAGTACTATAGACACTATAGTAACTAGTTTTTACTATTTAATTTTACAGTAATTTACCAGGTTTAATGTCTTGAAAGGGGCTAATGCTGATGAAAGAAGCTATCTGTTTCATGTGATACCAAAGTTTCACTGTCCATTTTGTAAAGGAAGAAGTTGTGGTGCTGCTAAACAGTCTAGATTATTTGTAATAGATTGCACAAAAAGGTGGTCAATTTGTGTCTGATGTCACTATGACAACAAATACTGCCTTACTTGCTGTGAAGTACAGATCTATGAGGAGCAGTCCTGTGGGTTAGGTTTTGTGCCACAAAGGAAATATTAATATTATTTTGCAATGCTTTGTTTTTCAGAATGGGGACCACACACCCTAGAAATGTGCACTTAAACTATTAAAAATGACCAATAAATGGCCTATACTAACATTAGAGTTCAATAGTATATTCATAAATTATTTTACAGTAAAAATAAAATTGTTTATGATACCTAATGCACTATGTTTAACAATTAGCCCACCTTTTGTATAAGAAAATGACTGTATGAAATAGTGAAACAAATTGTTTTCAGAAAAGAAGTTTAGAAATAATTATTCCATTTATGAAATGTAGGTTTGTTGACTTGTTGACTTTGTTCTTAATTATAAATCTATGAACTTCTGAAGATCATTTTATCCATTGGCATTTTATTGTTATTTATTTAACAGGATGCAATATATATATATACACTGTAAAGAGATTGCTGTAAATTTTACAGTAACTTACTGGCAGCTGGATGCCAGTAATTTACTGTAAAATGTTTTACAGTATTATTACTGTATTTTCACTTACAGTATACTGGACCTTTACTGTATTTTCACTTACAGTATACTGTACCTTTACTGTATTTTCACTTACAGTATACAACCATTTACTGTACTTGGATTTACAGTAATATTACCGTATTTTCATTTACAGTATTAGTATGAGTTTTTTTGTTTTTTTTTTTTTGTTTACCCCACTCCCAAAAATTACAACAACACATGAACATTTGTCCTTATAATATTCTTTTTAATCATTAAACATTTTGTTTTTAGAAGTACAAATTACAAATCTTGACCTCAATAGCTGAAAAAAAAAAGGCAAAATCACCAAAGTCCATTGAACGAATCTCCTGCAGACCATTTGTATCTGTAGCATGGCAAAAACGTACACACACTGAAAACCAAAACAGGCCTTAAAAAAATAAAATACAGTAAAAGTCAGTTTGTGTTGTTATATTTCAGTAATTTTGCCAGTCAAAGTTGACAAGCTCTCTGATGAGAAACACTGAGGGGTTCAGGCGGATGCTTTTTTTTTTTTTTTGGATCCTTCCAGATTTCCAGTGTTTGGTGCCATCAGGGTTGATTCTCAGAATGAACCTGCAAGCACAAAGGGGGAAAAAATACATTAATTTTGAGATCGGTGTTTTCTCATTTGTCTCATTTGCCCTGAGTCTCAAACTTGATGCTGCATGTACTTTTATGTTGATAAAAGCAAAACATCTGATTCTGAATGCACCTACAGGGATGGTACATAATTACCTCATAATCCATTACATTCAAATCATTTAAAGGGGACATATCATGCTAAATCCACTTTTTTAGCCCTTAAATGCATTTTGTTGTATATTTGGAGTGATTATAAGTACAGAAAAGTTGAAATTAGTCTTTTCAGGTGCTTCTTTGATATCTTTATATTCTGTTTTGGACATATTTTGCAACCTGTTCGGATTTTTCTATTCTCTATGAAATTTTTTAACAATAATATTTTTAATTACACGTCTGTAGCAGTATTACGCCCGTTTCACACATACTCCGTATGCGGTACAGGAGCAGCACGCGCTATAGTGCTTTCACATATGCTGCGTTTGCAGTGTGCAACTGATCCGCGTCTGTACCACAAACACATTTACTCACTATTTGTATTTCACATCCAGAAGTTATCAGCAACTTTTATTTTGTTAAATAGTCGTTGTAAAACATGCAGTATTGTAGTAGTGGGCATGGATGAAGTTACTGTAAATACAGTAACACACCATTGCGATACATCCATATGAAGACGTTGTTCTGCAGGTTCGTCGTCTTCATTTTCATCTCGCTCCGGGTCCGACTCTGGCTCGGAGCGAGATGAAAATGAAGACGACGAACCTGCAGAACAACATCTTCATATGGATGTATCACAAAGGACAAGTTGTCCGTTGTTGACATTTTGTTAATAACGTGTGAATAAAAAGTTTCTGTGCCGCTAGATAATCGTAAATCTCTACTATCAAACTACAAAAATGGCCGAACAGGGTGGAGTTGAACCGAGTGTCACCTCTGCAACCTGGAGAGGGGGCGGGGTATGAAGTGTCTCTTTTGCATTTAAAGAGAACGCACCAAAACGAGTTGCTCTCAGACGCATATCAGAAAAGGGGTAGAAAAGGGGCCTGTGGAGCTATAATAATGAGGAATTCAGACCCAAGTATTGCAGTTCCGCTTTATATAGACCACAAATGTACGATTTATATGTAAAAAGGAACGATTTAAAAGCATGATATGTCCCCTTTAAGCTTTATTATTTTACAATACATTCCTGTGTAGCTTAAACAGCAGAGAAACTCCCTGTATATTTTCTATATTTCTCCCCTATATTTAGATAGGTAGGCAAACGCATTTCTGTCTCAGTGCATGCATTGTCTTAGTCTGGCTGTGCCGCCGTTAGCTTAGCGTAGCATAATAAATGGAACCCTTTGTTGCCGGATAGCATGTTGTGAGTAAAAGTGATTAAAAAAAACTCAATTACTTCTTGTGGCCTGCATATTCACAATGAGTACAAATAGCAATGCAGATTAAGACTAGGCGATTTCCTAGCCAGATATTGACTTGGGACTATATTGGGGGGAAACACAGGCGAAGCACTGCTACTTGGGGTGCAGAGATATCACGGATCTTGACTGTCTGAGAAGTCATCCTCTTTGTCTCTCACAAAATCCGCCATATTCATCGCCATTCACTATGTCTACTGTAGGAAAAATAGCTAACTAATATTCACGGCGGTATGTTGACGGAAGTTGGGGGATTTCAGGTGTTGCGTGATATCTCTGCGCCCAAGTAGCAGTGCTTCACCGCAATGTAGTCCCAAGTCAATATCTGCCTAGGAAATCGCCTAGTCTTAAAGGAACACGACGACTTTTTGGGGCTTTAGCTTATTCATCGTATCCCCCAGAGTGAGATAAGTCCATACATACCTTTTTCATCTCCGTGCGTGCCGTAACTCTGTCTGACGCACCCACCGCTAGCCTAGCTTAGCACAAAGACTGGAGGTAAATGGCTTCAGCTAGTATACTGCTCCCAATAAGTGACAAATTAACGCCAACATTTTCCTATTTACATGATGTGATTTGTATAGTCACAGCATGTACAAATAACAAGGTCACATGAGACCCAGCCATCTTTTAACCATATAAATACTAGGAGCTATATTCTCAAAAGGCAAAGCACTGCTACTTCTGTGGAGTGATTTGCTCGCAGCACCTGAGAAGCCCCGTGGTGAGGAGCAGAGAGTTCGCTCAGAGTAGCGGTAATCACTCCGCCCAAGTAGCAGTGCTTCGCCTTCTGAGAATATATTTCCCAGTATTTATATGGTTAAAAGATGGCTGTGTCTCATATGACCTTGTTATTTGTACACTCTGTGACTATACAAATCACAACATGTAAATAGGAAAATGTTGGTGTTATTTTGACACTTATTGGGATTAGTATGCTAGCTGGAGCTATTTACATCCAGTCTTTGGGCTAAGCTACTGTAGGCTAGTGGTGGGTGCGTCAGACAGAGTTACGGCACACACATTGATGAAAAAGGTATGTATGGACTTATCTCACTCTGGGGGCTACGGTGAATAAGCTAAAGTCCCAAAGTTGCGTGTTCCTTTAATCTGCATTGCTATTTTTACTCGTTGTGAATACGCAGGCCACAATAAGTAATTAGTTTAGTTTTTTTTGGGGGGGGGGGGGGGGGGGGTCACTTTTACTCAGGACATGCTATCCAGCGGCGCTGCCAAACGCGAATAGAGCGTCAAATTCTCGTGTACCGCGTCTTGTTGGACGCTTGAACATTTTGAATCCATTCGCGCGTCCAAAGCAAAATTGACACGCATAAAAAGCAAGCGTTTGAAGCGAAATTGACGAGCGTCCGATGGTTGTCTGTTTGCAAGATGGCTGATGTTGATTGACCTCTAGACATGCGTAATTGCGTCTTTACATTGACTTAACATTTAAATCACTCGCACCAGACGTTCTATTCGCGTTTGGTGTGAACGCACCATAAGACAATGCATGCACTGAGACAAAAATGTGTTTGCCCACTTATCTAAATATAGGGGAGACAGTGAAAAAACTCTATTTCAAAAAACGGTAGCGTGTTCCTTTAAACTTAAATACTATGTAAGTTGCTTTGGATAAAAGTGTCTGCCAAATGCATAAATGTAAATGTAATGTAAAAATATATATTTTGGGTTACCTAATTCTGCATTCGACAAAATGGACAGCTAATGCTGAAGAAGAGTCTGTTAGCTGTTGTAACTGGATGATGATTCTGCCCTTCATAGTCAGCATTCATGTTTTTGCTTAGAGAAAAGACTCTGAAACAGACAAAGTCACAGCAGCCTTTTTAGTGTTATTATAGTTCACAGAAATAATATACAATAACCAAACTTATAACTAACAACAACAACATGAAGGGTAAAGATGATGTAAGATATGATGTTGTATGGTGTTTATAGTTTTTAATAAATTAAACAACATTTAAAATATTAGTTAGCAAAATTTTGCTATATTGATAATGGTATATTGCTAACCCTTTCCTCCTCCTCCTCCTCCTCCTCCTCAAACGTCAACCTATTCTGTGTATTAGTGGAGAGTGTCAGCAGTGATGTACAGTCCGGAGGGAATGGCTTCTGCAAATTCAAAATAAAGAACAGAAACTGATGGATGATTATTTACAAGCACTTTAACTCTGCTGCCTGGTAAACCCGTTTTCTCCCCTTCCGTTGGTTTCATCGGCAGTTACATTATATTATGTTTGCCTGCTTAACTAACGCATACTTCAGCTAATTTAGTTGATGTCATCTTACTCACCTGTAGAAGTCATCACCATTACGATGGCAATCACAAGAAAAGACTCCAAAACACACCTCCGACATTGCAGACATGATTCAGACTACAAACTTGAAAATAAAACAAAATATGTAATTAACAATGGTGTCGCTTAAAGGGTTAGTTTACTGATTTTTTTTTTTATTATGTCACCATTTACTCAGCCTCAACTTGTTCATAACCTGTATTAATTTATTTATTGTGCTGTATACAAAAGAAGATATTTTAAAAAACATGAGTAACCAAACAGTTTCTGGTCCCCATTGACATCCATAGTATTTTTTTTTTTACATCCATACATAGCTACATCCAGCAAACTGTTCCATTACCAACATTCTTCAAAATATCTCCTTTTATGTTCAGAAGAAAGAACTTCATGCAGGTTTAGAAAAACTTGTGGGCAAGTAAATTATGACAGAATTTCTTTTTGAGGTGCACTATTCCTTTAACTTATTTTTTCACGTTAGCTCACTGTTAACGTTGTTACATCTGCCTAACTAGCTAAGTTGTGATAAATAGAGGACGGAACATACAACAGTTATTATTTTTCTCTGTTTAATAAGTTTACTTCGGCTTATTTAGGTGAAGTTAACCTACCAGTTGATGTTATCACCGTTATGACGGCAATGAAAAGGCTCCAACACACCTCCATCGTTGCAGACTGCAGACATTATACAGATCACAAACCTGAAAATAAACCAAAGCATATAGCAGTACTTGGAAATATTGTTTAAAAACCTCACTTAAACAAGGGTTTCGTCTATCTCACTTTACCTCAGTATTTCACGACACGTTAGTTCGTTGCGGTTAACGTTAAGTTAGCCTAACCGACGACTCCGCCTGGCGACGAGCTTACGTTAAAGAGGCAAATGAATACACAAACGTTATTGTTATCGTTTTAACTAAAGAATATTTCGGATAATATAGGTGAACTTAGCTTAACTTACTTACCAGTTAATATTATCACCGTGACGGAGATCCGGCCGACAGTCAGGAAAAAAAAGGCACCAAAACCATTCCGACGAAAACAAAAAGACAAATCATGTTAGTTTGCTGTTAACATAAATGAAAACATTTTGCAAATGTTTGTTTTACATAAAATAGAAATAATATACTAACCTTTTTGGAGTTACCGGTAGGCTACATCTTCTGTCCACATTAACTGCCACTTCAACCATACAGTCAAAAAAATTCTAAAGAAATCTCTCTTGCCATTGGTCAGTTTTTCGCGGGCAAGTTCACTACTGTAAATTGACTTTACAGTAGAGAAGGATTACAGTAGTGACCATATATTTTCCCATAATCCTTTGCTGTTTACAGTAACATACTGTATAAACATTTTACAGTATCTTACAGTACATATTACAGTAAAATACTGTTCAAATTACAGAAATCAGTTACAGTGTATATATTCTGAAATGTTAGATGATATGTTTTAAATGTGTGGCTTACATTTAATGTAGCTATTGCAAAAACAGACTTTTATGAAAATATGTGTTTAAATTTCCAGTATGTCTTGCCATTCTTTATTGCTTAATATGGTGTGTCGGGTATATGAGCTGAGTTGTATGGTGGGATTTTAGACATTTATTTGATGCTCAGGGATGTTCACAATTGTCAACTTGTGGTATTGCACATTTTAAAATAGCGCAACCCAGGTGAAAAATACGTATTATTAAATGTAAAAATATACTTGACATTCAAGTAGTATGTTTATAATACATTTGTATTCCCGGCATGCTTATTTTTAAGTGCATTAAAAATACATACATATCACGATACTGAACTCACGATACAGTATTATTGCGATATTCCAAGACATATGTGACCCTGGACCACAAAAGCAGTCTTATGTGTCCATTTTGTAAAATTGAGATTTATACATCACCCAAAAGCTGAATAAATAAGCTTTCCATTGATGTATGGTTTGTTAGGATAGGATAATATTTGGCCGAGATACAACTATTTGAAATCGGGAATCTGAGGGTTGAAAAAAATCTAAATATTGAGAAAATCTCCTCTAAAGGATTCCATTTCTGTTGGCGATTGTGCTGCATTCACTTACAAAAATACAATTTTTATATATTTAAGGTAGGAAATTTACTAAATATCTTCATGGATCATGATCTTTACTTAATATCCTAATGATTTTTGGCATAAAAGAAAAATGTATAATTTTGACCCATACAGTGTTTTGTTGGCTATTGCCACAGATATACCCGTGCGACTTAAGACTGGTTTTGTGATCCAGGGTCACATATGGTGAAAGGATAACAAAAAAAATGTAGGCTACTGTTGATTAAAATGCTGAATTTGGTTTTACATTGGGGGTGTAAATGAATAGCCTTGGACTTGGTGCTGGTAACTCAATGTACAGGTGACACCAGAATAAAAATATTCATGATTCTGAAGCTGAAAATACAGAATTATTTTAGACGAACTTGCACTCTTGCACTCTCTCACTGGCTAGATATATTTAAAATAGTGTTGGCCACTTTTTACTGGTAACATAAGACATTTGGCATAATCAGGACCCACAAATATTTACAACATACAACATTATATATTGTAGCTTAATGTAGTACTGACACTGAAACTCTTTAAACTTAAATTTAATTCTCACAGAAATGAAAATTGTGGGTGAATCATACACATGCGCAATACATTTTGTCATTTTTGTATTGCGATATATTGTGGCACAATATTTTTTTTACTCCCCTAATCAAATCGAGCGCAGCGTTAGTTCAGACAGGCCATAGGCATAGGCCGTGGTCAGCTGTCAAATCGCTCCAACCACTACCATTCTCCTATTAGACCGGGAGGATATATATACGTGTCATTACTGCTCGGTAAGCATGCTCAAACTGCTTGCAACCCTCCAGCCCTCACCACTATAAGTATCAAGCATATTTCTGTGCACCTTCTGGCTGTTGTCTTCTTTGTTTCAGACTATTAGCTGTCACGGACATCATTGCTGAGAGACACTCATCCTTATAGCCACGCTAAAGTATAGATGTCCAGTGATCTACTGCTATGTCTACACGTTCAAACTGTTTTGTTTTAAAGACATTACTAAAGTGTCTTAATCATCTGTATATCACTCAAGCTGATGGTCCTATACGGGGTTAATGCTTAAGCTCGGTATGCCATTAATCATGGAGCAAGAACCCCCATAAGGAACCATACCGCCAAAGATAAATTGTGTAATAAACCCAAGTAACTTGCCAAAGTGGTCTCGTCTGAACTACTACTTCTTCATTGTGCCATTACTGCTTTCTGGTTAAAAGTGTTAGAAATGCTAAAAAAATCCCTCTTTTTTTTTCATGTTACTTGACCCAGTAGATGACTCAGGACTACCAGCATCTGATGCAATGATCGTTCTGCTGTCAGATACATTTATTCATGACATATTTTTATTTGCGTCATTCCATGGACACACAAGAAGAGTTACACAGACAAAAATAGCCTGTTATGTAATAATGTGTATGAATGCATTTTTAAATTAACATAATCCACTAATCTGTCCGAATCATCCCTTGTAAGAGTCTCCTAAATTCATGTTTGAATATGCCATTCATGAATCTATCTCCCTCTCTCGCTCTGTCTTTCTCTCTAACTGGGCTACTGTGAAAATCTGTTATGCACAATAATCTGTGCATGTTAGGTAATCCAAAATTATCAAATGTTCAGCACAGATGATTAACAGAGGGAATTCAAGAGGGAGGGAGGGAGGGAGGGAGGGAGGGAGAGAAGCACTGAACATGTGAAAAAGAGAGCCACTCTGCAAAAGGATTGCATGTTGGTGTGTACAACAAGAGGGAGGACACTGCGAGATGATTGGTGCACAGAAATAGCTTGGCCAATCAGAGTGATGACAGGAAAATAACAGGCTCAGAGAGAAAGAAAGCTTAGAGAGAGAGAATATCACTGACATACAGAAGAGGAAGGCAACAATAGTGGATCAAATTGGGAAGAGCAACTATGCCTACAGATAGATTAGATCATAGTGAGAATGTCTAGCAATGGATAGAGTGACAGAAGGGGAAATCAACCGTTCTACAGTGGATCATTCAAGGATGCTTGAAGGTGCAGATTCA
Organism: Semotilus atromaculatus; assembly: GCA_031834385.1. Taxonomy (NCBI): domain Eukaryota; kingdom Metazoa; phylum Chordata; class Actinopteri; order Cypriniformes; family Leuciscidae; genus Semotilus; species Semotilus atromaculatus. The sequence continues at coordinate 14,895,162 of JAULUF010000001.1, read as the reverse complement.
GCCTCTTGGGAGATAATGCTGTGAAGGCCCTGAGCAGAAAGGCTGCACACAGCCAAACCAAAGCCAGCGAGCAACAGCACTGGGTGGAGGCCGTGAACGGATTCAAACGAGTGCGGAAAAAAAGACACTATGAGGACATCCAGGAAAGGAAGCGTAGAAATGCCTGCTTTTGTAAGGCAGTTGGTAAAGGAAACCGAGAAAAGGGTCACCTCCTTTTTTAAAGGGGGGCGAGGGGGAGGTGCGGGGGAGCTGTCCGAAGGCGAAGAGGGAGGAGAGGAGGAAGGGGTCATCCCTAGCCCCTACTTAGATCGACCGGTTCTGGACAAGCACATGCAAGAGGGATGTGCCTCCTGGGGACTTACATATGCCCTGGCCAGCATGCAGGGTTGGAGGGCCCACATGGAAGATTTCCACAACTGCTTCCCTCAGCTAGGAGGGGAACTGTCCCATTGGGGGTTCTTCGCCGTGTTCGATGGACACGCAGGGAGCGCGGTGGCCCAACACTGCTCCCGGAACCTTCTGGACCACATCTTGGGCACAGGTGAGCGACAAGCTGTTCCACAAAAAGGGAAGGACTTCTTGTATCTCTTTGGCTTATACTCATGACAGTACATCATCAGTTATTTGAGAGCACAGCAAACATAACGACTGGGAGGATTTTGTTGAGAAACAGAATTCCCATTTGATCATCACATCACATGGGTGATATTGTTGATCTCTTTAGAATACGATCCGAGGGGATCTCCTCAGATTGGATTAATTTCTAAACCTACTGTACATCCAAAAGCCACATCAATATTATTACTTAATTAAGCCATGATCTTACAAGTTAATTTTATTGGACAACATGTTCCTAATGTAGGAAAAGCAATTAGAAGTCACATAATGGCTGCTTGTTGCAATCTTTACTAATGAAGCCTTTAGATTCGTCTTTGTGATTTAGTGACATAAGCTTTTTCTTTTCAGGCAAGATCCGAGCAGATGAGGATGTGGAAAGGGTCACTGAGGGTATCAAGGAGGGCTTTTTTCTCATGGACAAGCACCTTCATGCCATGGCCTGCCGTGAGGGTTGGGAGCGTGGAGGGACCACTGTCGTTTCCACTGCTATCACCCCGCACCACATCTACTTTGTGAACTGCGGGGACTCTCGGGCCGTCTTGTGCCGTGCGGGGCGGGTTGCCTTCTCCACAGAGGACCACAAGCCCTTCAGCCCTGGTGAGAGGGAGAGGATAGAGAGCGCTGGAGGATCTGTGACTTTGCAGCGCGTGAATGGCTCGCTGGCAGTCTCTCGGGCGTTGGGCGACTTCAGTTACAAGACAACCGAGTGGCGGCCGGTCACAGAACAGATGGTCTCGCCCGAGCCGGAAGTGTCGGCTGTGGAGCGCTCGCCAGCAGATGAGTTTCTGGTTCTGGCCTGCGATGGTGTGTGGGACACTGTCAGTAATGAAGAGCTCTGTGCCTTCGTACACAGCCGGCTGCGTGTCTGCACAGACCTGAGAGAGGTCTGCTCCCAGGTCATCGACCTCTGCCTCTATAAGGTTAGTATGAATGGAAGATTTTTAGGCAGTTCTCACTGATTTCGATTGTGTGCTCCAAACCCAAGTTTGATTTCTCCTCACACTCATGCAGGAGAACTAGTGGCGAGAAAATGGCAGCCTCACTTCTTTATTCATGTTTGTTACATTGGATTTACCACCAAAACCTTACATGCATAGACCAACTCTTGCGTTTGACTGCCATGGATGTATTGCAAAAGATGCAATTCTACATGCAAACTGCTCTCCAAAGTGTCAGAGACAAGCGACTTTCAGAAATGTGTCTGAAAATATATTTTCAGATATATTTTATTATACAAATTTATAATTTATATGCAAGTTATTTATATACATTATAGGCTACACGTTTTAGTTGCTTATATTTCCCCAAATGTTTGGACATTTTTAACATTTAAATATTTAAATGTATATACTGTACATATATTTTCCGAAATCAGTTACCCAAAATGTATTTTAGGATTGTAAACATGAAGTATATATTATAATATGAAGTCTGGAGTCTGTTGGCTATGGTATCTGACTTATATTACATAAGAGAAACACAGAATGGCCTTTAGGCTGCAGAAAAGGATGTGTGCTGACCTGAAAATGTCAGCATCTTTCTCTCCGCAGTGAGCCAGATCTCTGCTTTGTCAGGTCTGCGCTTTCATCCACCAATTCAAAGTGAGGCCGCTGTATTCCGCTGCTAAGCTGCAAAAGGATAAACTACTTTTAGCCTTGGTGTTAGGAGATTACAGCATTCTGCTCAGCGTTGTGCCATGTAGGGATAGACAACCGACAACATCCCTAAGAAATGAAGGATAAGGTCTGCATTAGCGTCACCAATTCCCAATCTACCTAATCATCAACGTGATTACGTTGTCCTTAAAACAAAAGCCTCAAGACTGGCGAGCGTCATGCTACTGCCTGCCTTATCTAAAGAAACAGAGGAAAACAATGCTGCTCAGTTTAGTGATGAAATCGCATAGCGGACACATTAATTGCACATCTTACATTTCCATTTATGTCTTTTCATGTGTTTGCTAACAGGGGAGTCTTGATAACATCAGCATCATTCTAGTCTGTTTCCCTGGCGCCCCCCAGCTGTCACCTGAAGCACTGCACCAGGAGGCTGAGCTGGAGGACTTTCTGGAGTCCAAAGTAGCTGGTAAATCATCTGAGATTTATGATTTATGTCACATGAAAATCCTTTCAAATCTTGGATTCATGTAATGGTTATAATAAATTGTCCTCTTGTGGTCTGCTTATGGAATTTAACCATTGTCATGCATGTTTCTTTGGCAGAGATATTTGAAGAGCTGAGTGCAAGAGGCGATGAGCCTGATCTGCTGTCAGTTCTGACAGTTCTGGCTTCAGCAGTGATACCTGGACTTCCACCAGGGGGCGGCCTTCAGAGCAAGTGAGTGTGTGTTTTATATCACGCTTTACTGCTGCTCACAACTGCAGTCAGCAATGATGTGTGAGAAGTGTAAAAACCTATTTCACAGACTGAAACATGCACATCTTTAAAACGGTTTCTATACGAGATCTATAAGCTAAGCTTTCAATTAGAGCTCTTTTTAATCTTTCTTCCATTTTTAAATTGTTGTTGTTAAAAAGCAATTATTACAATAACTGTTATTTATTTATTATTATTTACACTCACCAGTCACTTTATTAGGTACACATTGCTAGTACCCGGTTGGACCCACTTTTGCCCTCAGAACTGACTCAAAAAGTTGCTGAAAATATTCCTGAGATATTGGTCCATATTGACATGATGTCATCACGCAGTTGCTGCAGATTTGTCGACGTCATATATCCATGATCATGCGAATCTCCCATTTTCGCCCACAGCACAGAACTGCCACTCACTGGATTTTTTTTTGAACAATTCTCTGTAAACCCTAGAGATTGTTGTGTATGGAAATCCCAGTATATCAACAGTTTCTGAAATACTCAGAACAGCCATTCTGGCACCAAAAACCATGTCATGGTCAAAGTCCCTTAAATCATCTTTCTTCCCCATTTAATGCTCAGTGTGAACTTCAACAGATCGTATCGACCATGTCTACTTGCCTAAATAAATTGAGTTGCTCCCATGTGACTGGCTGATTCGATAATTTTGCCCTAATGTGCAGTTGAATAATAAAGTGGCTGGCGAGTGTAGATTTAATATAATAATTTATTCATTTACTTTAATAGATTTTTATTAATTATAATAATAATTCGTATGACAGTGTTGGATCAAGTGAATGAGAGAACCATTTCACAAAATTAAGGAGGAGGGGGGGGGGGGGGGGGGTTATATTGCACTTCATCAAATGGTACTATTTCATGTAGGCCTATAGTGACACATGGTACAGTATATAAATATGAGATTAAAGCTACAGGATGACATATATACCCTTGTGCTGCAGAGCAATGTCCATGTACACAGCAGCTGTTCTCAGATTCAAGTGTCTACTCAGTACAGCACCAAAGCACCAATCAACTCCACAAGTAGAGCTCAAATCATATGTAGGTGGGATGACTGACAAAAGAACAGAGGACTGAACGTTGAATAACATATTTTGTGGACATTTGCAGGCGGAACTGTATAATTTCTGCCTACTATCAGCAGAAAGAGGCACGGCGATCAAGATTAGCCCAGGTAAGCTTTCTGTGGAGATACTAAATAAATGTTATATGTAACAATAACATGTTAAAATGACTAATGTATTTGTCCTTCCTGTATGCTCAAGTTAATATCTAAGCATTTTTAATCTGAATTCCATATCTTTTCAGGAATTCCGCCCTACAGATGTCAATTAGAGTCTTTGTTTTATAAATGCTTAATGGATGTGCTAGATTGAGGAAGAAGTAAAGGTGATCAGTCTTTTAAACTCATGAAAAATGGAAAGGATCTTCTTTTTGGACAGCAACACAAATTTGGCTTCCTCCTTTTTGTATGTTTCTTGAATGACGAAACGTACAAAAAGCAATGCTGTGCCACAATGCAGGACAATAATGACTGTATATAACTTTGACTCTTTAGATTGTGATACGTTCAGTATTTTCCTTATACCAAATGTATTCAACGAGTCTTACAATCAACAATACTCAGGTAATGTGTTTAAGCAGTGATGACAAACTTTTAAGATTCTCTTCAGTCTTTGCATTATAACAGGTCATTTTGTAAACCGATATAAAAAAGTCAGAACTTAGTAGATTATTCTCTGGACTCTGAGGAACATTAAATTAGCAACAAGTGTATCAGTGATGTATTAAAGAAATAATTCACCCAAAAATGATTTACTTGCCTTTAGTGCTTACTGCTTTTAGAAGCTTGACAGCAACAAAAAAATTTTTTATAACATGATCGTGAGTAAATAATGGCAATGTTTTCCTTTTTGTGTAAACTATTCCTTTAAGAATTCAAATAAGGCAAACATGAAATTATGAGATTTTAAGAAACAAATTCTATCAAATAAAATTCAAACAAGCACTTTTACATTTTGGATTATACACAGGCCCATAATATGGTCACAGAGTGCAATTTTTTCTGTTTTTGAATAGTTGTTTCCTGTAAATCTCTCTACTCTGTTTGCATGATCTGTGCTGTGTTGCCTTACTGACCTCTTTGAAATTATGCCAACGTGTTAATATTACTGAGATTTTCCTAATGACTAGCAATTGAACTGATGCAGTGCTGTACGTATATCATGTGTTGTAATAATTTTTGTGCACATTTTACAGATCTTGTGCAATATTTGTGCTAGCATAAAGGTTGAGAAAAAAAAGATAATAAACAGATCAAGTCATTCATGGTATTTCTGTTTATTAATATCTGTCCTGCTACATAACCAGATGGCTTTATGGTAATTTGTCATACATTTTGTGAGTGTGTGAGGTTGATCTCAGATTTCAGCACAGGAGTTACAATATCAGTAAGCAGTCTTAGAAGAAAAGGTTCTATATAGAAACTTAAAGGGTTTGATCAGGCACTTCATATATAAAACCTTTTAGGGGTTCCCATCATGGGATCATTTTATGGATTTAGTTTTAATGAATTCTTTTTTAATAACATTTTATGAACTAAAAAGCTTGTCGACATATTTTATCCCTAGAAAAAAAAAATTGCATAATACTTCCATGTTTAACAGGTTAAGACATTTCTCCATATGTTTGGCATAAAGTGTTCTTTAAAATTGAGTTAAAAACCCTAGGGTTCTATGTAAAACAAAACCCTATTGAACATTTATTTCTAAGAGTATACCACTGTCATCCTCAGGAGGGCAGTAGAGACTCGCTCCTCATTTAACACACTCGGACTGTGACACAGCAAACCCAGTATGGCAAGCCGTTTTGACTTTTATTCATTCCCAGGATATGAATTCTTGATATCAATAATTCAGTTTTCAGTAGTTAAAATGCTCATTTTTGATATCAGGAATTAGATTTCTACTAGTAACAATGTATATTTTTTGATATCAGGAATTACATTTCCACTAGTTCGTGATATCAACAATGACGTCATCAAATATCTGCAATTGTATTTTCACTAGTTAAATGTCTCCATAGGAATTGCTACTAGTAAAAAAAAAAGTTTTAACTCAAATGACATTTTCACTAGTCACAATGTTCATTTCTAATATAAATAATTCGATTGTCACTATAGAGACAATGTTAATTTCTGATATTATGAATGTGATTGTTACTATAAGAAAGACATTTTAGATAGGCCTAGGCTATCTGAAATTACTCTCCTGATTATTGATATCAGAAATATATTTTCAGATATATGAAGTAACAAATGTAACAACATTTTGAAATACATTATCAAGAATTAACATTTAAACTAGTGAAAACTGAGTTCTTGATATTAGGAATTTATATTCACACTAGTGACCACGTAATTATTTATATAAAAAAATATGATTTTTTACTAGTAATAATTGTATTTCTGATATGTGAAATTGGAATTTCAACTAGTAAGAAATCAATTTATGATATCAGTGATTGAATTTAAATGTCAGAATCACTCAGAAACAGATATTTTTTTAATAAATAAACCTCTATGAATGACAAGAGGCTGCTGTAACACAGATGTAAAAAGTGTGAGTAGTTATTTCTTTTGAAACACTAGTGTTGATACCAAAATAAATATTCAACAATGCAGTAAAAATTGCCTTTACAATATACAATATCTACAGAATCTATAGTCTATCTGCAACAAAAATAATTGAGATGACTTTGTCTTTTAAAAGACTGATGATACTTTCGCATTATATCCATTTTGCTAAAAGTCTATTATTTGCACATAATTGTATTCATTTTAGATAATTTGTTCCTTAGGACACTGCGGCGTGATAGAAACGATCAAACAATGAATAATACTGACCATCTCCCTTTGATTTGACACTTGTATTTCTTCGTCCGGGGACTGTCTCTCTGTAAGTGTCGTGGCTTCATCTTCCTGGCTCTTGAAAATCAGTCTGTTTTCGTGAAGAGCTGTTAAAGTATCTCTCCAGAAGCACAGTGTGATTGCTCACCACACCGGCCAATCACTTCAGCATCAAAGTGACTCTGAGAAGCGATGTTAACCATTAAAATCACATTTGTTTATAATATTTTTTTCTTTTAAATTGAAAGCTGTCTCCTCTTAAGAACTAAGCCATTCATGAATGCTTACATTCACCATCCTTTTGATACAGAGGTAATTGGCTATTTTAATTTGATGTAATTTGCTCTGTACTGTAGTAGGCTAAATGTACAATTTACATCTTTAATTGCATGCAATAAATGCTTAAACCTATGTGAAATTAATTCCCAGCGAGGCTACGAGATCAGGGTTGGGAAAAATTCAGAACTGAAAAATTGCCTGTCCTTTAGTCAGTGAATGTGAATTATAATTGAATTATCCAAAATTCCATAGGAAGTTGAACTGAAATTTGGTTTGGAATTGCAAATCAAAGAAATTCAACACAGCAAATATTTCCTCATAAGTCCTCAATGGTTTACTAATTATTTTAAAATATATACAATTTCATATTTTAAAATGAAATACAATTTAGATTACAATTTCTATAGGTGGCATTCAATCACATCTATCTATCTATCTATCTATCTATCTATCTATCTATCTATCTATCTATCTATCTATCTATCTATCTATCTATCTATCTATCTATCTATCTATCTATCTATCTATCTATCTGTCTATCTATCTATCTATCTATCTATCTCTATGTTTGTCTGTGTCTGCCTGTCTATCTGTGTCTATCTGTCTTGTCTGTCTATCCAGTCAGTGTTTGTCTTAAAGGGTTAGTTCACCAAAAAAAGAAGAACATTTTGTCATTACTCACTCTTGTGTCATTCCAACCCTAAAAGAATTCCATTCATCTTTGAAACACAAATGAAGGTGTGTTTAATGAAACCTGAGAGATTTCTGTTCCTCCATTGACAGTCACCAAAACTTTCATGAATTAAAAAGTTCATAAAAACCATGGTAAACATACTCCTTATGAATAGAGTGGTTTAACCAAAGTCTTCTGAAGAGACATAATAGCTTTATATGATGAACAGATTTGGAATATTATTAATTAAAAACATTTTTATTTGTGTTTCGAAGATGAACGATAAGTCTTGTGTGGTTGAAACGACGAGGATGAGTAAATAACAGAATTTTCATTTTTGGGTGACCCTTTAAGAAACTATGCTTTTGTCGTTCAAAAATGAGTCATATATATAAATTAGCATTATAAATGTCTTTGGAATCTCAAATAATTTTAATTATACGTATATTTGAATTACAATTTTGAATTTTAAAGCCAGTCTTAATTCAGTTCTAAATGGTACACAACCCTGAACTGAAAATCATGATTAAATCCGGTATATCTTGACTTTATATGCAATTAATGTGCAATTTCCAACATCATCTTTGTCTAACCGAGCTACCTGTCGACACTTGTCTCCTGAAGGCGGTTATTCATGATAGCAAAGGCGCCCACTCCACCAGAGAAGCCGTTCTGGCGAACATGGCTCTGTCTTGGGTTACCGTGAGCGGTCTCTGAGAGTTGCTTCTGTAAAATTGCCAAAGAAACCTTGTTGGTCATAAAGTCATTGACTGAGATCATTTCTCCAGACAGTCTGCGCCCTGTCAGATAACCTCCATCTGGTCCTAAGCCAGCGTCAGTCTCACTATCACAAACTGTTTCCACTGATGCATTAGTGAAACGCTTTCCCGACGTTTCGTTGGCCGGGACAGGGTGCACGGCATTGCGTTTTTGAGCCCTCTGCCGGGAATTTCCCGGTGGAGGGTGGTGGTTGTGCCGTTGGTTGGCAATGCGCTGGAAGCAGCAGCAACAGCAGGCCCGACCTCGACGCCTGTACGGACGGCAACGGCAGGGACACCGAGGCCTGTTGCAGTCCAGCTTGCCGAGGATCCAGTTGAGCGTCTGCTTGATGATGATGGAAATGACATTGAACAGGGAATAAATGCAACACACACCCATGAGGATGAAGAGGCAGTTGCCGAGACGGTAGGCCTCCTGAGCTTTATAACTTTCCCGTTGGCTGCTCACTACATCCCCGAAGCCAATGGTGCTGAAGGCCACAAAGCAGAAGTAGAAGGACTCAAAGTAGTCCCAGTCCTCCATGGCAGAGTACAAGGCAGACGCGCAGCATGCAACCAGCAGGGCTGCGATGCCCAGAATGAGCATTACGTAGTAGACAGATGGTTTCCAGCCCTCCAGACTGTCATCCTCGCTCCTGGCCTCCACTCCTCCCACGCCGGAGCGCCGCAGTTGCCGCTCGTGACACCAGCGCATGATGTAGGCCAACATCGTGATGATGCGCTCCAGGAACAGGTTGAAGAAGAGGATTGTTCCTGCACAGCCAAGGAGTCCATAGAATATCAAAAAGATCTTACCTGCAACCGTGACGGGAGTGGTCATGCCAAAGCCTGGAGGGAAATAGGAAACAGGAAGTATTTTGATGATGTATTTTTAATACATTTATTAGGAGAAAAAAAATAATGCGCGCACACACACACACACACACAAAGTTTCATCATTTAGTCCTCTTTGTGTCACTCCAATTCACTGTGGTTTTATGTATTCTGTGGAACACAAAGTAAAAAAAAAAAATGGTTTGCTTTTTAATACTGTGAAAGTAGAGACTAGAGGCTGCTCAAAACTGACCAAAAAAATCCACCATATGGCACTATATTTCAAGTGTTGTGGACATTCAATTTAAGTACTGTTCACTTAAATTTTTAGTTTCACTTAAACTTTTCTCTTTAGTGGTCATGAGAACAACAACAGCCAATACCACGTCAAACCAGGCAGGGCAAGACTGGGAAGTTTGAAGATTTCAGTTATGGCAAAGGGGAATTTCAAGTTAGAAATGCAAATGTGGTTGTGCATTGCTTTTTTACTTTTGTTTTATGTAAAGGAGCAGCTTGGATGTTTTGTAGAAATGTCTGTTTCTGGGCCACGGAAAAAAAACAAAATGACATGGGCTCAGAGCTACAAGGGCAAGTGATGACAGAATATACTTTTTATTATTCCTTCAATGATAAGCACGGTAAAAAAAAATTTTTTTTAAATTCTTATTAAGTAAACCAAGTTGATTTGGTCAGTGGAAATAATTATAATATACATTTTTGTATTAACTTATTTTAGTTCCATTGATTCATTATTATGATTTTTTTGTTCATATTTTGAATTAGATTTAATTGTTTTTAACTTTAATTTTAAAATAAAGTTTTTGTTTTCTTAAATATGTCTACCATACAGTATATAGTTTATAATAAGTTTTAGGTTTTTAATTTTCGTTTATTTAGTTTTAGTTAGTTTAGTATTTCAGCTTTAAACAAAAAATGTAAATGTTGCCTTGGCAACTAGTTGAAATATAATAAGTTTAGGTTTTTAATACTTTAATTGATTTCAGCTTGATTATTTTTTTATGGTTTTAGTTAACAATTATAACCATGCCTGTAACTCAAACATTAGAGCATGGTGCTAACACTGCCATTATTATGGGTTCAATTACCAGGGAATGCATGAACTAATTAAAAAGTAACTCACCAATAGTGGAGATTACTGTACCAACAAAGTAGAAGGCCCCTGAGAAATCCCAGCGGGGCCTAAGTTTGTCCACACGGATCCCAACCACAAAGGCCTCCTCATATTGCCTTAGCAGGACCTGCAGTGATTTCAGGTTTATGCTGTTTTGCTCTGTGAAGTTGGCCAACTGTTCATCCCAGCGCTTGTGAGCCTGTAGCTCAGAGGGATGCTCGAGAGCGGAGAACACCACCGCCCCACACAGCAGGTAGAGGAGGATGAGGGCTGCCAACAAGCCAAAGCGGGCATTGTCTTCATTCAGGTGCAGTGGGAGGCAACAGCTGTTGCTGACATCTCTTCCACGTGGCATGACTTGATCATCAGCAGGAAATGACAAGAACAGGCAAACATGCACACAGACTAAAGAAAACATAAACGTCACCGCAATGGGCTTTAGAAGAGGTGTAGAGTCACATGAAAATCATATGTTTGCAGATACAGTTCAAAAATGAAGAACGAGTGTTTACTGGACAAAGTTCTTCATGTCCATTAACATTCTGCTGGATTCATAACCGCATCACTTTCTCCAGTGGCACTGAGACTGAGACCATCGTAAAAAGCAGGGTTATCAGGTAAAATGACACATGGTTCAGGAAATAAAACCTCAAGATACACCTTTTGGGTTAGCAGGTAACAGTAGGCAGGCAAGCGCAAGATTGTTATCTTTCCCCATCTCGCTATCCAAGTATAGCTGGTGCCACACCAGTCAGTAATAATGTTGTGGTCTTCATGTGAAATCATCCTCCAAAGCAGGCTGAAAAAAGAAAAAGAAAAACATATATTCCCACTTTAGTGAAAGGTATTAGAAGGAAATTCCCTTAAACTGCAAGTGCAGGCTTTACAAGATCACTAGATCCTGACTATTTAAAAATGTTTTTAAAAAACACACACACACACAAAAAAAAAAAAAAAAAAAAACAGAAGAGAACATTATGTTTTATTATACACATATTCTAAATGTTTTAATTGTATATTTGTTTTTAAAGGCCATTATTAAGACTAAGACTATTTAAAAGAATTGGATCCCTGATTATCAACAACAAACATGGCTTCAATTATTAGGAAATGTCAGTCTCATTTTCCTTATTTAAGTGATCAGGAATAACTTGGTTATCGCAAAGAAACTTTTAAAGTGAAATTAAAGGTTACCTACCTGATTTTATATTTATTTTTTTGATTAAGAGCACCGTTGTTGTCACCAAAGTCCTTCAAACATCACTGTGTTAATGTAGCGATTTAAAAGAATCGAAAGAGGTGGAAACGTTAAGTTAAACTAGGCGCCGTCTATTCGTGGCAAGTGTGAATCCTTGGTAATGCGTGATTGAATGATGCAGCCGAGGAGTAGTGACGAGAGAGAGAGAGAGAGAGAGAGCGAGAGAGCGAGAGCTGAGCAGCCTATCTAGGTATCAGTTGTTGTAGGTATTTTTATTCATTCCACTGAGAATCCTTTAAATCCTAAAAAGGTTATTTCACTGATTCCTTCTGTTGTCTTTTCTGCATTACGCATAGTCTTTTGGTGTATTATGAATCACTAAATTGTTCACGCAACCGATTCTTGACTGAATCAAGTCTTATCTTTTATTCACGTGCATGTCTACTAAAAGAGTGTATCCTACTGAGGTTAAGCAATAGGTCTATACTCTGCAGAGAATTTCATCAGTTGGGCCTACTGAACGAATATTTAGAACTATTTATGTAGGCTGCTATTGTTGTTCTTTTCATATAGGCTTATAAAGAAGAAGAAAAAAGCTGTTATAAAAAACGTTTATAGTCAGTCATGCAAGTGTAACGTGGTTCAGTTGGAACTTTAGTGACTTTAGTAAATCTTCATTTCAAAGATTTGTCAATTCACAAAAAAAGCCTAGATAGCAAGTGGCCACTACTGTCCATGTAGACACAAAAACATACTGTATAGGGTATGGGTAAGATTACCTTTTTCTCCCGACCATAGGCGAAACAAAACATCATCTCAACACTTTTGATGAATGGCTACGCTATTTCTAATTTCGTCATTTCATCTGAATATCAACAATTGTGAGATTTAGTCAGAAACAGTTTTGAGTGATCTAAATAGTAATCTATGACATCGTATTATATTAAATATCAGTTTTTGTTTGTCTATTGTCTATTGAGAGATTTGTGGACACGTTCATATTTTTAGAATTGTGGCGTAAAAGTTATAGTCTTTATTTTGAAGTAAAAAGATAAAAAACTAGACTCTTGTGGTAATATGATCTTTCTGGCACCTTTACCCCAGGCAGTAGGAGCCATCTTACCACTCTTTTGATATTTTACATTTTGTTCTATATTACTAAATCACAAAATTATCTCTAAATTAGCAAATATTTCTATTTATTTCCTATAACAACACATTGGCCAATGCATAATCATCCTGCACATGCTAAACATACATAGTTAAATAAATTTAAAAGTAAATCCACATTGTTCACATTTGGGGCATCTTCCCCCATCCTACCCTACTAAGATCTTAGGCATCAAGCCCTCAATCATATAATCTTCAGAGAGACAGCAACATAGACATTGGAAGGCGGACTTAATTTACATTTATTTCCATTGTAAACTGAAAATTATCTTATAGCAATCAACAGTTGCTGACAGAGAGGTTAATTGTAAATCTTCAGCATACAAATGTATTCTACATGGATTTTTTTTTTAAATCACCTTGACTTATCACTTTGCATTTTATCTGTATTCCCTTATATTCATGTGAGGCCATAAGTCAGTAATTTTACTACAATACTATTTTGATAACATAAATGCCATTAAAAAATAGGAAATAACAATAGTAATGGAATTTCGATGCAAATAATGCTTACCATGGTAATTTGTTTTTAAGGACTGATGTTACGATAAATACCTAAACGCTCACAAATCACCCCTACACCATTACAATCTCTCTGAAAATGCAACTTCAAGGACATCCAAGTACAATTTAAAAGCTGACAGACCACCATATGCTTGGTTGCGTTACTGACATTAAAATATTGCTTTGTTTGATGTTGACAGACAAAAATATAGCCGTGGTACTCTGTTTCTATTGTGAGATGTGCTTAGATGGCTGAGACGACATTGCTTTGTTCTCTCTGACCAGCCCACCCTTGCCTTTCATCTTGGTTGCCAGCTCACAAGACTGTATTCCTCCATCATTAGAGGACTGGTCATTGCTTGTAAGTGCCCAGGTGCAGTGGAGACAGACAAGCGCTATATCAAAAGAGTGTATGGTATTTTATTCATAAACTTTGTCCTTATTGGAAGACAAGTGTTTTGGCAACTGTCGTCGCAAAACCGAAAAGACAGCAAAAGCCACATCTTGCGTTTGTATTACTCCAAAAGCAGCAGCGCTAATCATCGGTTTATCTCCAAGCGCTACACTGTCTTTAAAGTCATCAAGAGATCTGAGAAGTGTGATCTGCATAATGTCATTCATCACAGGTGCTGCGTGATGAATATAGTGATAGCTCATTATGGAGTCTGTCTCTGTCCGCTTATTTTTCCTCTCTCTTTACGCTTCATCCACCTGACTGTTCTCTTTGTCTTTCTTTGTCGTCTATGTGTTAAAATCAGTGCTCTCAAAACTGGCCTTCACGCTGCTGTAAATGAATAAGTTATTTGTTTGATTATATATGTATTATGCACTTTAATGACACACAATACATGATCAGATATGAGCACTTTATTTCAGATTTGAACTAGAAGATTAAAATCACATCTCTTAAATATAAAAACTCAAGTTTTAGGTAATAAGTGACTTTCTGTATAGTGAATATCACAGTTACAGTAAATATGAAATCAAAAGAAATAGCCAGTAAAAATCAGCATTATATAAAACAAGCTGACAGGTTGCCCTCATAAATAATTATTCAAGATTATGAAAAAACAAGCATTCTCAACATATAACAGTTTAGATAAAGTCAGCTAGATAGATTTGTTAGAATACAGAGATAGAGGGAGAGATATTTTGACCAGTAAAGAACAGTGAAGGTCACGGCTGCAGTGACGAGTATATCTATAGGGTCTGGACTCTAGCGGCAAACACCAGCACGTTCTTCTCAACCTCAGCATTGAGCTCGCGCTGGGAAGCCCTGGGATTCTTCTTCACAAACTCAGAAATAGTCAGGATGCATTCCCTCTGAGGAAGTAGAACATCACGTTACAAACGTTTGTCTGCTTTATAATGGATGTGTTCTGTAATACATTCTGTTATGAATTTATTATAAATTTATTTTAGACTTTAATGGATTTGATTGGTTGGACTTTGTTAGAATTCATTAGGAATACAGTACAAAACAACACAAAAAACACCATTTACAGTACAACTGTGATGTGCCTAGGCCTAAAATCATAAAGACAAAACATAGGTATTTGTAAATTATTTGATCATTAACAATTTATATTGAATAATTTCATTACCAATTTCAGAATGTAATTTCTTTACTCATCCTTGTGCAACACACACACACACACACACACACATATATATATATATATATAGGCTTTGCAGACTTGTGTTTTTAAGGAGCCGTGGCTTTGGAGACGCAAGGGACGGTGGGATCATATGCTTTCAAACATAGCTTGCCTCTCCGAAAAATTGCCTGCCCTACCTTTAACCAACAAACTAAAGACATCGACACTTTGAGAAGAAAACATTGAGCATTTAAAAAATATAAGCCTATATATCACTACTTGTTCTCATGCAGAGAGAAAACTACTGGGCATGGGGGGAAAAGTGTCATCATTCTGGCTTGTTTGTGACTGAAGAAATGAGCTTCAATTGCCCTAGACGTCAAAAACAAAAAAAAACAAAAAAAAACTTACCCGGTATGCATCTATCTGGCTTTGCCCAGAGAGTCTGTCCAAAAGTTCTCGGCCCACCTGCATCCCAGTGACAGCAGTGAGCAGATCTTTACACTGTACACTGTCGGTCTTCAGCCAGCCCAGCAGGGAGAGCTGCAACCCGAACACAATCACAATCATGCTGGCTAGAATGCAGTATATTATTTGAGTTTATACCATAGTAAAACATGGTGGTGGAACTCTGTAATGTTAATTATTAATTCATATTTGACAGAAAAGCTGCATGTGACCGAATTGACGTCTGACACACCAACCTGCTGAATCAACTGAGCATCTGTCATCCCGTTTGACTCCGCCATACTTTTGTTGTTGAGAAGTTCAATATGTTATTAACGTACATGCGATTAATAATAAGTAAACTATGAACTACAGCTAAAATTCCGTTCCTTGCTTTTTCTTATATGATCTTCCTGTTTACACAACGTGTTCTTCTTCCTCCAATGAAATCAGATTTATTTTCGCACTTGCGCCCACTTATGGACGGGCAAGTCATTACTTGAGTATTTTTACCTAATGCTTGAATAAAATACAAAACATGACAAACATAATTCCAACAACTCTAAGTAGCAGCAAAAACATAACTAGCCTACTATAAATAAATAATCATAAATAAAGATGTCTCATGAATTCATTACATGGATAAATGTAATTAGTAATTTTAATCTGAACCTCTTTAGCCTTCGATAGACGAGGAGAAGAAAAAAAATCTTGTCATAACTTAAAGATAAAAGAACAAATATGTGTTGTTCATTGTTTAAAGAGACTCCTCAATCTTTCATACCCACTTATCCTCTGGATATAGCCTATAGTTCATCCAAAAAGTTGAAATTATGTCTTCATTGACCCATTCTCATGTGCTTCAACACTTGTCTGGAGAAAACATGGAGGAAGGGACACAGTATCCATTCACATTCAAATAAATTCTTTCCATTCAATGAAAGTGAACTGTGACTGGCTGCCATTCTACCCAAAATCTTCTTTAGAATTATAATTCTTAATTTAGAAAAAAATAAATGTAGGTAAGTAAATCTTTTGAGTGAATATATCTCTTTTACTATATATATTGCATATAACTATAGATTCAGACCAAAAATATACTTTTTTATGAATAAAACATGCATAAAAGATTCTGTAATTATTTACTCACCCTTATGTTGTTTCAAACCTGTATGAATCTCTTTCTTTTGCTTTACACAAAAGATATTTTGAAGAATGTCTGAAATCAAACAGTTGATGGACACCATTGAATTCCATAGTATTTTTTTCCATACTATGTAAGTCAATGGGGTCCATCAACTGTTTGATTACCCATATTCTTCAAAATATCATCTTTTGTGTTCATTTTCTACGTTTATAATGTGAACCCAAAGACTAATATAACTGGTAACACACATCTACTACCAACAGGACAGAGGATTTATAGCAGCATTTAGCAATGTGACCACCAGTAAGCAAAAGACAAAATAAGCGTATTTGTGTTGAATAATTTAAGAATCAGATATGACCTTAAACACTCCATTACATTGACTCTCAGTACATAATACATCCAGTAGACACTTCAACGTCTACGAAATGTGGTATTCATGCAGAAGTACCTATATGAAATTGAAGTCAGAGGAAGTGATAGAAAAAAGTGGAATACTGACACAACACCAAATATTATGGGTTTAATCTGCAAATTAATGTACATAAATAACACCATAAAAATAAAAACAGCAAAGGGTTAATCTTGTCCAGCCTGAAAAAAGCGAAAGTCATTTTGTTTTTAAAATAACTATTTTGTTCTTTTTGAGTCACATTTTGTAAAAAATTTGAATACAGTACTGATTATATGACCGACTCTAGGTAGGTTGGATATATAAGTGGTCAGCTGTCCTCTTTAGACTTGCTGAATGATCCAAGCTGTTTAGTGTTTACATCTTTAAGCAGTTCAAGTTGGCGTTGGCCTCGCCGATAAAGATATTCTATGTGCATAACGTCAGTCTTCTTGATCGCAGAGTTGGAACGGAATTCATCACGTATTCTCGGTAAGAAGCCCGGCTTGTCCTGTGCCGAGCGCAGAAACTGCCGATACAGAGATAAGACCTGTTTCTGTAGCTTGCTGTGACGCACCATAGTGTGCTAGACAATAAACTGGCAGCGCTGTTGACGGGATTGACTGTGGTGATTTAAACCTGCAAAGGGTAGTAATGTTGTCAATGTATTGCATTATGTTTCAAAAAAGTCAATGTTTCAAAAATTATGAGTCATAAAATGGGTTTAAATAAATAAAATGTTGATTTAAATAACTAAATAATAAAAAATACTAAAATAAAGAAAAGAAAAACAATACATTAACAGATTATTGTAAAAGATTATTGTTAGTTTAACTTAAAACAGTAAATTACCTGGTTGCCTTAAAAATGTTAGTTCACTAAAATTAATTGTTTTAATTTATACAAAGGGGGTTGGTTTAATTACTAGAAACTCAAAATATTATGCCATCTGAACCACATTAATTATCTAAGTTGATTTGACAAAACAAAAAAGTTGCAAAAACAAATCATGAAAATAATTTTACAGTAGGCTATAGACTATTAATTATGGTGAATATAAAAAACTTAATGTAACAGAAACGAAATATTTTCAAAAAAAATATTTTACACGTTTATAATATACATTTAAGTCTTTAAACATGAGAATATGTAGTTTTTTTTTTTTTATTTAGAATTGGGGTTCCTCGCATGAGGATGGTAGTATTTTGGGGTCCGTGGTATCTAAAAGATTGAAAACCCCTGCTATACCAACTAACTTTGTTCAGCAAATGGGTAGTTGACGTGACTATTCAAGCAGTGCCCTGTAGTGTTCTTCTAAAGCTTATTTAAATAAGATTGTTTAATGTTTAAGCTAGTAAACATGCGGTAAGATAGTATGATCTCATTTTAATTAACTAACGTTAAGTTACATGGAATATTTTTGTAATGTAAAAAATGTAGGCTATTTGTATAGAATATGTAGGCCTAATTATTCTAAAAATAAAAATAAAATAAAAAAACATTTAATTATAACACAATAATTGAAAAATGTGATGTTTACATCGTTTGAGATTTATTGCATGTCACACTAACTAACTGGACATTGCTAAAAATGATTGAGATCTGACGTACATTTATACACGACTCTTCTTAGCACATTTCAAAGTAAAAGGCAGGAAAATAATAACAGCAACAGTCTAACTTACCTTGTCAGTGACAGCACAAGATTTCATTGGTAATTGGTATAACACCCAGACTCATCATAGATTTAGGTTATAATACGTTTACACAATGACACTGTAACTGAATTTACCGAAATGACCTATGTTTCCTAACTGATGCAGTGACGACCAGACACGCTGCAAGTGCCCGATACACTGCCACCTAGTGGCCAGGCTGTATTGCAACACTGCACAAATACAAGGACGAGACGCGTGACGAGACTCACTTCCTCCTTTATATCTTATACAGTAGCTAGTCTAGATACTATACGATTATACGATTAGACTATATCAAGTTATCCAAGTCCATGTTGAAACTTTGCAACTGCAAAATACATATATTTATTCATTATTATAAAACAGACATATTCACATATTCAATTAATTAATGCAAGTCTCAAGTCTTTCAAGGTCAAGTTTAAATGAAGACCCAAGTCTTAAATTATTTGTTTTTAATAGTTTTTTATATGCTGCAGACTAGTTTTTAGCAAAAAAAAAAAAAAATTAAATGTATTTTTAGGGATTTTCTAAAATAATCTAAGATCTAAAATAAAGAAAGTTTGGTTTTCTTGAATCAAAAACGTCTTTTATACCCTTTATTGTACTTGATTGATCAAAAGAGATAGGATGTTTTACTGCAAATGCCCACTAAATTAAACATTCCCTTTTATTATTATTTTTTGCATTATTCCAAGAAAAAAGATGTCTATCTGAAGTGTCTCTAATTTAGAGTACAAGTCAAGTCTCAAGTCAATTGCTTGCCATCTCAAGTCAATATTTGAGTTTCAATCTCTGTTATAAAATTAAATAATCTAGACTAACATGTATTGAACATTTAGAGATTATAGACTGCTTATATGAGAAAATTATTGCAAGACTAAAAATATAAGTTCACCAGAATTTTTGTAGCATTATCAAGCTTCATTGTAGTGCATAGTGTAATAATTTCTCATACAGCATCAGGTTCACATCCATTCCTGAGCTTGAAGTATCTACTTTGCATTCTACTGATTTTATTGCACAGTTATTGAATATATTAATCAAATTTTGTAAACCGCTTTTTTGGCACAGATAATAATATAATTTTGTCTGTACAGTGCATTACTAGATAGAAAAACTATCTGAAGGCACAATACCGATTGATTAACATGGCAGAAACTTCAATGGTAAGCATATGTCAGAATATAGGACGGCAGCCTGAGAATATACAATATGTTATGCATCTCTGAGTACAGTCACTGATATCAGATATCCTAAAGCAGTGCAGCTGAGGTATAGACTGATTCACGACGGATGTGGTTGGATGTAATATTATAGCATCCTAGAGCCGCAGATATTCCGCCAGAAAGACCACGAGGACTTTGGTGAGATTGTCCACGGTGGGACTGTGAACCTTGTCTGCCGTGTCCTCCATCGTGTGCAGGAAGGAAGGGAACGGTGTAGCAATCATGTGCAGCACTGGAACTCCTGCATTCAAAGGACCATACAGTATAGTCAATCATACAGCAATATTTTGGCCATATTTTTGTTTGTTTTTTCGCTTTGTCCTACCTCTCTGAAGGAAAGGAAGATGATCATCTTCAACCGGCCCCATGTTCAAATCCTTAATGAAATAGCTCTGCTCTTTGGCATGAGAAGTAAGGAGCCCTAAATTATGAAGTCTTTTCTCTAAGAATATGCAGAAATATAATTTGAGGGATTAAAGGACAAGGCCATATAGATGGTGTAAATAAACTACCTATCATAGGGTCTATGATTATAATTTTCGTAACAATCAAGACATGGTCATTGTATTATCTTGTTCAATATTGTACATTCTTCACTGAACTTCACTGATAATGTTTTTTTTAATTTTTTTATCTTCACATATAGACATAGACATGCAAATAAATGGTATTTCCTTTTGAAGTAAGTGGCGGGTGGTTTTTACTCTAATTTAAGCCATTGCGGATCAAACATTAGTTTTAAGTGGCTTTAAGGCTATTAATGATTAACCGGGATTACTTTAGCATTAATGGAAAGTCAAATCAGTCTTACCAGCAGCGATAAGGCGGTCAAACCAGCGAGCTGTGTTCTCAAAGTGATTCACAAACATGGGATCAGGGGAACCGATAAGGTCCAAAAGAACAAGGAGGTCCTGCAAAAATCAGCAATAACTCAATATATTTATATACTTCTTATACAATAGACACTTAAAGAGACAAAAAAGAAAGAAAATTTGTCCTTATTTATTCACCCTCATGTTGTTCCAAACTCCATGTTGTTAATTTTCTTCTTCTGCAGAACATAATAGAATATATTTTGAAGAATGTTTTGGTCTATACAATATAAGTCAATTTTGGACCCGATTGACTTGTGTCAAAACATCTTCTTTGTGTTCCACAAACAGAAAGTCATACAGGTTTGGAAAGACATGAGGTTAGTGAATGAAGAACAATTTTCATACCGCTTTAAAAACAAACGCACACACACATACACAAGCATCTTGTCTCACCACAGCGTTCAACAGTGTGGTTTGTTGAGAACCCGGCGGGTGAGGAGTGCGGGACATGTAGTCTGCGAGGTGTCGTGAACCATATAGAGAGTCTGTCTGAGACCACTGCTCGAAAGCCTCTCCTCCATCAAAAAAGACCAACTGCAGGGTTACCCTGGACATCTACACACATCAATCAAATGTCCCAAATTTTAAATCATGTCATTCAATAATTTAAAAAAATGTTAAATCATGTCATTCAATCATTGGTTGCAGTGGGATTCTGTTTACTAAGGATTTAGATTTATTTAAAACAATTTCTTCCACCTGGCCTGTAGAGGGAGAAGCTTCTTTATTATACTAAGCTGTGCAAAAAAATCAATAGCGAGTCACCATGGATGAGTAACCATGTATTCTACAGCTGCTATGTACACTCACCGGCCACTTTATTAGGTACCCCATGCTAGTAACGGGTTGGACCCCCTTTTGCCTTCAGAACTGCCTCAATTCTTCGTGGCATAGATTCAACAAGGTGCTGGAAGCATTCCTCAGGGAGTTTGGTCCATATTGACATGATGGCATCACACAGTTGCCGCAGATTTGTCGGCTGCACATCCATGATGCGAATCTCCCGTTCCACCACATCCCAAAGATGCTCTATTGGATTGAGATCTGGTGACTGTGGAGGCCATTTGAGTACAGCGAACTCATTGTCATGTTCAAGAAACCAGTCTGAGATGATTCCAGCTTTATGACATGGCGCATTATCCTGCTGAAAGTAGCCATCAGAAGTTGGGTACATTGTGGTCATAAAGGGATGGACATGGTCAGCAACAATACTCAGGTAGGCTGTGGCGTTGCAACGATGCTCAATTGGTACCAAGGGGCCCAAAGAGTGCCAAGAAAATATTCCCCACACCATGACACCACCACCACCAGCCTGAACCGTTGATACAAGGCAGGATGGATCCATGCTTTCATGTTGTAGACGCCAAATTCTGACCCTACCATCCGAATGTCGCAGCAGAAATCGAGACTCATCAGACCAGGCAACGTTTTTCCAATCTTCTATTGTCCAATTTCGATGAGCTTGTGCAAATTGTAGCCTTAGTTTCCTGTTCTTAGCTGAAAGGAGTGGCACCCGGTGTGGTCTTCTGCTGCTGTAGCCCATCTGCCTCAAAGTTCGACGTACTGTGCGTTCAGAGATGCTCTTCTGCCCACCTTGGTTGTAACGGGTGGTTATTTGAGTCACTGTTGCCCTTCTATCAGCTCGAACCAGTCTGGCCATTCTCCTCTGACCTCTGGCATCAACAAGGCATTTCCGCCCACAGAACTGCCGCTCACTGGATGTTTTTTCTTTTTCGGACCATTCTCCGTAAACCCTAGAGATGGTTGTGCGTGAAAATCCCAGTAGATTAGCAGTTTCTGAAATACTCAGACCAGCCCTTCTGGCACCAACAATCATGCCACGTTCAAAGTCACTCAAATCACCTTTCTTCCCCATACTGATGCTCGGTTTGAACTGCAGGAGATTGTCTTGACCATGTCTACATGCCTAAATGCACTGAGTTGCCGCCATGTGATTGGCTGCTTAGAAATTAAGTGTTAAGGAGCAGTTGGACAGGTGTACCTAATAAAGTGGCCGGTGAGTGTATATATGAATACTCAATTTTAATTATTTAATGTATATTGAAAATATACAGAACAATATGTGTTAATATATTGAATATTACATAAGGAATTGCCCCTATTCATAATATTGAAAAATTTGTGACAATATATTTTCTACAATATATTTGTCATAATGTATGTCATTTTATATTCAGTAATACACTTCATAACATATACATGCACACTGTACATGTGGTAAAATATGGTACTGTGTGTACAAATATATTTGAACATATATGTACTATATATTCACATTTATATGGGAACATGTATGTGCAATATATGTACAAGATCATGAGTAAAATATGAATAGTTAATATATATATATATATATATATACACATATTTTTTTATTTATATATTTGTAAAATCTTATTCACCCACAATGTTGCTATGACTTTAACAAAACAACCGTTGTCCAAATGTCCTGTTTGCAGTAAACATTTTTCTCATATTTCCATATATGAAATATGTAACAATGCAAACACTAAAGTGAGATAAAAGTTTATGAATATGTGTTTAGCTTTATGTAAACCCATACGTTAACTCATGAAAGAGAAATTAATCAATAAAGCTTTTACATGTAAAACTGTAGTGCAGTTTTTGTCTCTTTTATGTATCAATATATAGCCATACAAGATCAATACATATACTGCAATATATTGAAAAATAAAACCACTAGTTTCCCATGTATGGAAATGTATTATATAGTATATTGCTTTATACATATATTTCCATATATTTTGTTTTGTAAGGGTTTGTGAGGATCTTCTCTACTTATCAAAACCCTTTCCAGTCATGCAGTGTTTTGAAGCTCTTGGCTCTGTTACAAGTTAAACAACAGAACTGACTCTGAATTCTACCGCACTGTGGCTATTCACAAGTCTGGAAAAAGCTTAAGTGACCTCCTCGGAGACATGTATCGCTCTCTTTATCTCAGGACAGCAAGAACTTATGAGCTAGTAATGCTATAAATATATACAGTATATACATTGTATACAAATTTAGTTTTTAAATGAATGACCTCTGAAAGCGGTTTTCTTGAAAATGAGATAAAAGAGTAACACTTTGTCTCACCATCTGCTTGTGCTTTTTGAGGTGTGGGTCCAAAGCTGTGACCAGTTCCAACATCATAGCACAGGGAACAGCTGAATCACTAGCACCCACAAACACCTTCTGTGGGTCACTTGGATTTGTTGGTATAAATTTGGAGTCATAATGACATGCAAAAAGCAATCGTCGAGGAGCCGTCGGGTCTAAAACAGCCAGGACGTTAGAGAAGCTAACAGGACCACGAGGGGTTTCAGATATGAAGGAGTCCACATCTATAGACCAGCCCGCTGAAAGAGAATCCAGTTGAGAAAAGATGTGCTACGATCACAGAAAATGGAAGACATCAGGTTAGAGCATATTTGGTTAGATCTGAGATTCAATTCAATTCACATTTATTTGTATGGTGCTTTTTTACAATACATAACGTTTCAAAGCAGATTTACAGAAAATGTTTGCATGTACAGACTATGTTATCAGAGGTGACTGCGTCCAAGATTAAATCGAACTAAAAACAAAACGGATATTCCTAAATTGATCGCGTCTTACTTTTCGAACAGCCCGACTCCCGCGACTTCCTGGCTGTCGCTCAATGAGAATGGGTCGCAGATGGGAATACCGCAGTCTTCCCCAATTCACCTGCGAGATGAGCCGCCGCACCTGGCCAACTGTGGGCTTACCTGGCTGGTGATTCTGCTATGAAAGGTTAAAGATGGAAAACATGTGAAAGGTGATCGGATGCACAGAATGAAGAGCAACATAGTCATTATTTGGATGCATGGAAAATTGCAGAGAAATTAGATATGGGTTTTAAAATGGGTTTTGGATTGTGATATCCATTTTCTATGGCTGGTCTACCCTTTTAAAAATATAGGTTCCAGTTTTTTGCAGCGATGCAACAGCGATGCAACAGAAGAACCATTCTGGGTTCCCCAAAGAACATTTAAATAAACAGTTTTTAAAACAAAAAAAATTCTTAGTGTGAAGAACATTTTGATCATGTAAAGAACCTTTTTCCACAAGAGAATCTTTTGTGCAAATGGGTTACGAGAGAACTCCTTGAACTAAGAGCTGACTGCATTTCTTTAAATTTGAGTCCAAGTTCAAATGAACCGCTCCATTGTTAACGTACAGAGCTGTCTGAAACACTGCCAGAGGGACATTAAACAGGAAGTGTTTGTCCGTGCTCACAACAGGTTTTGCGAGTGAACGCAAATATTTTTTCGAGAAAACCCAAAGTTTTGCGAGGGAGCGCAAAAATCTTTATGAGAGAACACAAAAGTTTTGCGAGAGAACACTGTTATACAGTAGGGAGGCACTGTTACGCATCTTCTGAAATAGTACAGGATCTCCGGATCAAAACACAGGTGAAGAAAAAGCAGAAACAACAAGTGATAGAAGATCGCTTACAGTAAATTTAAAACAATGCGATAATCAGACATTCAACAGCATAAGTTCAAAACTGCCTAACGTTACAGAATGAAATGTCGACCTAGGAACGGTTAGACTGTGAAGCTTTGGGGATGTTGATGGACTCAATCTACTCCATTTATGATTTGATCATCGTTCTGAATCCGATTCCGATTCGGACGTAGTTTTTGACAAAAATGTGTTTTTCTCAGCTTTTTGTTTAAAATTTTGCTTTTTTTAAAGTGTTGATAAAAATGGATGCATGAAACTAGAATACAATGTTTTTAAAATGTAAATCATTAAAATACAGTTAAAGGTATTTCAAGAATATAAAATGAATGCCTAAAATAGGAACAGAGTATATTAACATGCAAAAATAATATATGAATAGTAAACTAAATATGATGAAACGTACAAGTATACTTGCAGTATAAACTAAACTAGTAGTTTACTGAGAGTATACTTCAAAGTGTATTTGCACAAACTAAAAAAATGTGCTACAAGTATTTGACTAGTAAACGATCATTATACCTATAAGTTCACTTGTAGTACAAACGAAAAACATCGTTGTGAACTAGTTGTGCACTCAAAGTTTAATGTTACTCTTACAGTATACTTAAAAGTATACTTTTATAAACTAAAAAGTGAGACAATTTAGTCCCAAGTATTGAAACAGTACATTTACAAGTATTCTAGTGCATTGATATTAGTATAAAGTATACTTAAAATATACATGAACTTTGCTTAAGTGTACTTAAATTAATTTTTTTTCCAGCTAAAAAAAAGAAGAAGTAATTTTCAAAACACAGCTACAAGTTAAAGATGGATTTCCAAACAGGGTTGTATTCTAAATAATTGAAAAGTGCACAAGAAAAGAAATGGAAAACATGTCTGTAGTCCTCTTACCTTGTCTTTGAACAGGTCGGGAGGTCTGGGAGGCAAGTCATACTCTGTCGGTTGGTGGTTCGATAGTAATAATGCCAGTATTAATGTCATTGCCACCAGCACGCACAAACACAGCAGCAGCAATCGCACGCGACAGATGCGTGGCTGCTGGTCACAGCGCGCGACTGAACAGTTCCATCTGACAGTCGCTGCTTTGTACCGTAAGCGGCTCATCTTGTGTTTACGACAGATGCCAAAATAGGGATTAAACCTGCATGGAAGGGGAATATAGAAAAATCAGTTAAAATCCCGAATCGTACCTCGAAACTCGTAGACACTCAGCTCGAAACTCATTTTTATAATCTGGTGCACACTTACAATAGAATAAGTATGTAAGTAAGTAAAATTATTATATAGAGAAACAATATAACAAAAACATCATAGCTAATTAAATGACGAAGCACATCTTAAGTTGTTAGTGCCCACAAAAGATGCGGAGCGGACCCCGAAGAGCAGATTGCAGGGCAAACTCACTTACTGTACCACTAGTCCGGGAATGGCATATCAAATCCACTGCAGTCGCAGGAAATGAATAGCACATCGTGTTGAATGACGTGTGGATTTATTCTGTCTGAGGAACATTTCATTACAAACGCCGGGTTGATTCGTCCTTGATATCTAATGCAGGCTGTAAATGATCGTATTCTCAGTTCTGCAGTCGGTGTTACTGAGGCTGGCATATGAAATCTATCTGCGTAGCTCCTCGTCCCACTCTAGGGTGTCCTCGCTGTCCCCAGTTACTTTTGGCAGTGATGTAGGATAATAAATAGGCCATAACATAACCTACATTTCATATCCATCCATTTAGGAAAGTTTACATTTTCGATATTCAATAATAGATTAAAATATTTAAACCTCCCATTAAACCATTGTAAAAGAAAAACAAAAGGGTGGAAAACAAAAAAAGATATATTTTGATTTATTTTGCACATAATTTGCACGTGTTAGCTATGAGTAATTTTTGCACGCCCAGTGTCACCGAAAGGAATTGCACACGTACACAAAAAGTTTCTTCGCAGTTCGCCCACGTAGCCACGCCCCAAAGCCAATTGAAGCAATGTTGCTATGTAGTCTTCTTGATTCAGCCACCGAGTCAGGGGTTTTCACGTTTTTGTAAGAAAATCACCATGACTTAATTTGAATGGTATTTTAACATTTAAAAAGATAAATGTAAAAGATAAAGATAAATGATGCACAGGGGTTAAAGTTTATAAAAACGTTTATTGCTAAGTCGCCCAGTAACCAATTGTCACGAGGAGATATTTCACCTATTGGAGAAAGGCTGATGCTTCTCGTTAGCCAATCCGCGTGAGCGCTGAATCTGATTGGCTCTTTTCTTTTCCAATGTCATTTTAAGAATCTCTATGTTTGGGGAAGATTTAATTGACTGAATATCCGCAATATACTGTGGCATTTTTAGACTCCGAAGAGTAAAATTCAGGTAAGGTAACTACATCTACACAAGAAAATATGAATCCATTAAAAATAATAAAACATGAAAATATAAGAGACGTATCAGTGATCAAAGAATTATGCGAACCTATTTACAAGCCAAAAGAATCTAGGGTCTATTCTAAAGTATTTTAAAATAATATAGCTTTGAATAAAGCGCGAAACACATTGATACTAAGTCAGCTGTGATAAAATGCCAACGATTATTTTAAATGTTATTTTGAGAATTATTATGTAGAATTAAGAATAAGATATGGTGCTTATTGTAAATAGTGTAGGGTAAGTTACTCTATAAAGTAATTAACTTAGTAGTTACGAATTACATCTTCAACATTGTAACTAGATTACTGTACTAATTACTCTCTCTAAAAAGGATTGCATTACTTATTATTGTTAATTACTTTCTATATCCCATATCAACCTCGACCAGTTGAACAATACAAGGATAGACATCAAACTGCTCTTTTAATTCTTCCAAATAAATCATATAAAATTGTATAAGTTATACTGACAAAAAGTATTTAAGTAATGCATTTCACCCAACACTGATTGTAAGGCACTATATCTGGAGCATAATAATTTTTCTAGGCATTAAAACCAGTCAGTCAAACATAACAAAATATAGTTAAAAATAATTATAAAACAGTTATTTTGTTATTAACAGTTATTAACAGGTTATTGACTCTGTTTTGTGTCCACAGGAGACCCTGATAAACATGCTGCAGTGCGTAGACTTCCACCACAGCCACATTCATAGTCTGAAGAGTCATGTTCCCCCACACTGTCTCCCCAAAAACAATGAGAAAAGTAAGTTGCTTTATTGTTTATGCTCATATTTGTTTTGAAATATGTAAGGGGGCATGTGATATTGACTGTGTGTCTGCAGAGTCAGAGGACGAGGACACTCCATTATCAAGCACACCACCACAATTCCTAAAAGCCAAGAAAATGTACACCTATAGTGGCATTAACAAGTATACAGGTAAAGTATGTTTTTAAAGAATAAGATATTAAAGAAAGAAAACATCTCATAATTTTATTATACAAAATGATATTTATTTTCACTTACACTACGTTTAAATTTATAAACAGTACGATTGAGTGACAAAAAGAGGGGCCCTCAGAGCAAAGACTCTGAGAGATTTATCATAAATGCTGTTGAGGAGCAAGAACTCCAGCTGGTGTGTGACGGACAAAGCGATTCATCAGAGCTCCTAACTGAAGAGGACAAAGAGTCGTGGTCTGTTGATGATAGCCAGCCATCACAAAGCTCCATAGACTCCAACTCCACAACTTCCTCTTACAATACAGGTAAAAAAAACTACTTTTTTTCTTTTTGGTGTTAGACATCAATTAAATTAACATACTTAAACATATATATTATACCTGGGGATATTTTTTGTTATCAGAGAGTACCGAGACTGAATGTACCTGCAGTATCTGTGAAGTCCAAACAGGAAGTGAGGATGGAAGCCCAGGGAGACAGTTGTTGGATACACCTCCATCAGGGTTTGTATATTGTATTTAGTTTATATTTGTGAATAGCAGAGGAATTACATCTTAAATGGACAGATCACCAAGAAATGAACATAGCCAAAATTCAGAAAATTCTTTACTTACCCACAAGTTATTCCAAGCCAATATGTATTTCTTTGTTCTGCTGAACACAAAAGAAGATATTTTGAAGAATATGGGTAACCAAATAGTTAATGGACCCCCTTGACTTCCATAGTATGGGGACAAAATACTTTGGAAGTCAACGAGGCATCAACTCTAACTGACATTCTTCAAAATATCTTCTTTTGTGTTCAGCAGAAGAAAGAAATTCATACAGGTTTGGAACAACTTGAGGGTGAGTAAATTACATTTTTGGGTGAACTATCCATTTAAGATGTACCCGTGTGCAAGCTTGTAACCCGTTTTTATGTTTTACTAAATCTTCAGATCAGGAATTCTTCTTAAAGACCCCATGCTTGGAGCTTTTCCAGCTGCTTGGAAAATGCATTTTCCTTTCAGCCCCACGCTGCCAAAAACACCAATACTGCCTCGGCGGCCACCCCTGTGGGAAGCAGACAGCCTGATCCTCAACCCCTCTCTGCTCGCGTCTCCTTCTCAAGGTCTCAGCTGTTCTCTCCATCCCGAAGGGCGAGAAGTGCTACAAAGTAAAGATGAGCCATACAGGCCTTCACACATATTATTAGATATACATTATATATACTACTATGTAGAAATCGATGCATTAGTTGTTTTATGAATAATATACTTTGTACAATATATTGGAACACAAACAGTTAAATAGGCTTAGATACGGTGGCCGAGGGAAATCAACGCACTGCAACTGAAGAAAACACATGCAAACAGAAAGAACACATGCACATTAAGAAAACATATTTTCAGTTTGACAACACATGTGCTGCAAATACTCACAACGCAACCAAATACAGAAACGCGCTGCAAATACAATGCACATACGATCAGGATGTTCGGATGTTCGTAAAAGAAAAAACTTTTTTTGCGGCACGTTTCTGTGTTTGGTTGCATTGTGAGTATTTGCAGCACATATGTTGTCAAACTGATGAATATGTTTTCTTAATTTACTGGTGAATTTCTATTCGCATGTGTTCTCTTCAGTTGCTGTGTGTTGAGCTCTCTCGGCCACCGTACTTAGAGCCAAAAGTGCACATCACTGACAGTGTGAAATTACAAACAAGATAGTGTTGCTGGAATGCTGACTGACCAATATTTTTTACCATAACAGCATTATTCGAGGACGTGTGGGTCACCCCAGAATCTACCATCTTAAATAGTCCCAGTTTTCATGGCAGTTTTGGAAATGACTCAGTAAGGCCAAACTTTGTGATCCTTTGTTGCCTGTATATACAGTGGGGTCTAAAAGTCTGAGACCACAATGGAAATCTGTGGTCAGAGACCCAGCATAGCAGATTTGCAACATTTATGTAATGCAATTAAATAATACATAACTTTATATGGGTAAAAACTACACATAACAGTGTGTAGTGATGCGAAAAGGCTAACATACCCTGACATTTTTAACGTACATAAATATGAGACCATTCTAATTGTAGCAAAAATGCAACACTGCATAAAGGGTGAAACTTTTTAATTTCAAAATTTTAAAAAGTTGGATATAGTTTGTATATAGTGTGTAAATAGTGAAATTATTTGACATTTTAATGACTGTATCTGGTTGAAATACATAAGTTTATTAATAGTGATGAAATTGCAATTCTGCAATATTTTTCCAATGGTATGTTAACCATTGATACCCTCAAGACATGCTTAATGTTGACAAAAAGAAATAAATAAATAATACATTGTGAAGAAGCTTGGGTCTCTGGGGGTTAAACAGTTTCACACAGAAAACAAGATTTTCAAAAGTGTAAAATCTATAAACGTCACGCATGAAAAAATGAATAGATTAATAAAAGATTCTGCACTACACATAAGCAACTTTG
The DNA here is from genome assembly GCA_031834385.1 of Semotilus atromaculatus. NCBI lineage: Eukaryota > Metazoa > Chordata > Actinopteri > Cypriniformes > Leuciscidae > Semotilus > Semotilus atromaculatus. Next base: position 14,863,933 of record JAULUF010000001.1, on the reverse strand, counting down.
TGACATTGATAATTTTTCTTTGTACTGTCTGCAAAAACGTCACGCTGAAAATAGGATAAAATTGAACACAATTGTAATTAGAAAAATGCAAAATAGAAGCATTTTTACTAGTGGAATTTTGGACCCCATTGTATGTTAGTTTAACGAGATATTGTTTTACAGTGAGCTCTCTATTCATGGTATCTTCTCTGTATTTCAAATTGGCAGACTTTCATGAGTGCTGGAAATGGCAACTATCTGTCCTTAAAGAGTGAGGAAGGGAACAAAAGGTCTGAAGATGAGACCCCAGAACAACTCATTCCTCTAAAAAGAGCAAGAAAAGAATGTTCACGTAGGCACACTTCAAGAGCAGGACGTGTTACAACGCAGCCAATCCCTAAGAAGAAATGTGTGAATGGCTTCATTATGTTCTGCCGAATGAACAGAAAATTATATATCAGGTGTGTGTACAACTATTAGACCAATCGAAATATATTTGAATATATAATCCTTTAATGACACACAGTGTTGATTTTATTGGGGAACAGATCCTATCCTGGCATCCCATCCACTACAGTCACCAAAGAGTTAGCCAATCTCTGGCACATCTTGCCCAAGAAGGAGAGACGTTTGTACTGGTAGGCTTTCTGAATTCTCCAAACTTCATAACAGGTTTATTTGTTGCATTGCAATTTCATATAAACCTCTGTCCATTTTAGCCTGAAAGCCTGGAGCTTCAGTCGGCAGCAGAACCGCAATGTGCGCGACCAAGAACACGAGACAGAAATGAAGGCAGAACGCTCTGTGCCCAGTCCACTGCACATGTTACTGGCCTACAGAGAGGTGTATAAAGCTGTGAAATAAAGGTCTTCACACCTCAGTTACACCTACTGCACTGAGAACATGCTTGAACGGTCTAAGAAAGGCAAGCCAAACTGGTCTTTAAACAAACGCGTTTTATAGTTCGATACAGTTTTTTTTTAAGGTTAATAACTGTTGTGATTAAACACAATTACATCTCAGGCATTTTAAAATAACTTATTTATTGTGTTAAGTATATTTTTTGTATATTTTATTGTTCTAATCTTTTTAACCATCACAGAGCATATTTACATTTTCAGTGTTTTTATATGCTGTTTTCAGCATTTTTCATTGTGACTTTACATTGTTTGATAAAGCATATTCTGACTTTTATTACTTATTTATAATAAATGACAATTGTTAGTATCTATCTTTGTATATATATATTTATATATTTATTATAATGTTTTATATCAAACTGTTTTATAGCTTTTTTTACAGCCTTAACCTAATTATTCTCTAAGAAGCCTTAGGGGAGCTGTAATGTTTCCCAAGAGAGTTATCAACCTTATGAAAGTTGTTCTGGTTTGTACATACTGTGCTGTTATTAAACCTGGACTGAGTTCAGTTTGTTTGGCTTTTCTGTGACTATCAAACTCACATAAAATCTGCGTCAGAAGAACTGGAACATTGTCATTCAATGTTCATTTCGACATCCCCTCTGCCCCTTAATGTGTGTGTTTATTAAATATTCTGGCTAATTTGATTAAGCTTTCAGTTACAGGATTGCTGCAGGTCTTCATTTGCCTGGCCTTAAAAATTTCTTAAATCAGAGCAGAAAGTCTTAGGGCCCTATTTTAAGGATCGAAGCGCACCGACTGAAGTCTGCCTATATCCAGATTTGTAGTCTTTGCTTCCAACCCTGAATTACTCCTCCCCTTCAGGTGTTGTGTTTAAAATGTTGCTGATTTTGTGTAATTGTGCGACTGCACTGAAGGACTCTTCTCTCAGATGCTGGTTGCTAATACGAAGCTTCAACACTTCCGCCAGCAGTCCCACCTTGTCTCTCTTCTCCTGAATCAGAGGACAGAGGAACACATCGTGCTAATGAGCCAGTTGTCCTCTATGAGAGCACATATTTCATACCTTTCTCATTTATTAACCGCTAAATAAGCCTCACCTTCAGCAGGTCGCTACTCAGTCGCTTAAGCATCCCTTCCATGTGAGAGAGTTGGTCGGGGAAGTCGATGAATACGTCACTGCTAAAAATAACCATGCACGTCCATTAATACTCATGCAGTGTATTATTCAAAGAAAGAATAGCGTTCTATTTATATATAGCTGTTTACTGGTTTTAAAATTAAGATTAGAAAAGATGCTCCACGCACTCCATATCTTCTCCACTGCAATAAGCACTGGAATGGTGGATCTTGTAGGTTTCATTGGATGGCGTATCTGGCCTGCTTGATACAGGACTCATTTCTGACAAAAGGCTTGCCATCCTTTGTGCTGAAAAATATAATAACCATGGAGTCATTCATTTCAATGCTAATACTATAGCAGGATATTGCATTAAACAAATTATGAAAATTATGAGTCACCACGGAATACTTTTTTTTTTTTTTTTTTTTTGCATGGTGCAGTATTTATTAGAAATGATTTCACATAATCATTTTTTTTTTTTATTCACTTCGTAACCTTTAATCAAAATAACTTCCCCTCCCTTGCAATGACATCATCTCTTCTCTGATGATGTGTTCACTGGCGCAGGACAAAATGTCACTCACACGAGATCACAGCAACAGTCGGGTTCCGGAAGTAAAAACTCACTCTAACAAAATTAATTTTCTCTGTAAGGAAATTGATTTTGAATGATAACTTACAAACCTTTAAAGACATACCTACTGTGAGCTAAGAGGTTGCTAATCCATTGTATTTGCTTCTGCTTCTGCTGTCAGCCCATATTATTACAGCTTATATTAACAGAATTCCTAGTGAAAAACTACATTACCCATGACACTGTGCAGAAAATTACACCAACCAGAGAGTGGAAAAAAGGCAACACTCTTTAGAGCAAATAGCTCTTTAGTTCTGCCCACTCACATAAAGCACTGCGAATGACATAGTCGATTTTTCTACATTCTCAAAATGCTTAAATGTTTGTATATATATATATATATATATATACAGTACTGTGCAAAAGTTTTAGATCGGTAAGATTTTTTATGTTTTTAAAATAAGTCTCTTCTGCTCACCAAGGCTGCAATTATTTGATTAAAAAAATAAAAAAACAGTAATATTGTGAAATATTATTACAATTTAAAACAGCGGTTTTCTATGTGAATATATAGTGAAGTGTAATTTATTCCTGTGATCAAAGCTGAATTTTCATCATCATTACATCCTTCAAAAATCATTCTAATATGATGATTTGATGCTCAAGAAACATTTATGATTATTATCAGTGTTGAAAACAGTTTTTTACATTTTTATTTCATGATGCTATGATGAATAGAAACTAAAAAAGAACAGCATTTATCTGAAATCTAAAGCTTTTGTAACATTAAACTCTACCCTTCAAAAGTTTGAGGTCAGTAAGAATTTAAATTTTATTTTTGGGGGAAAGAAATATAATAAATCAATACTTTTATTCATCAAGGATGAGTTAAACTGATCAAAAGTTACAGTAAAGACATTTATAATGTAAGAAAATATTCTATTTGAAATAAACGCTGTTCTTTTGAACTTTCTATTCATCAAAGAATTTTGGAGAAAAAAAATTGTACACAACTGTTTTCAACATTGAAAATAATAATGAATGTTTTTTGAGCATCAAATCATCATATTAGAATGATTTCTGAAGGATCATGTGACACTGAAGACTGGAGTAATGATGATGAAAATTCAGCTTTGATCACAGGAATAAATTACACTTTACTGTATATTCACATAGAAAACAGCTGTTTTAAATTGTAATCATATTTCACAATATTACTGTTTTTTTTTTGTATTTTTTATCAAATAATTGCAGCCTTGGTGAGCAGAAGAGACTTCTTTTAAAAACATAAAAAATCTTACCGATCTAAAACCTTTGCACAGTACTGTATATATGCATATTTTGCAATAAACGTGTAAATTATTAGTTTTATATTTCTCCATCATTTTTAATTCGGTTATGCTATTCACAGTGCTTAGTGGAATTGTAGTTCTTTCTACGTAACCGTTAAATCGGATTTTTAAAAACTTTTTTGCTTCAAATCAAAGTTTGTAGTGTTGTGATTCACCTTAGCTGATTGGCTTATGACTCTTTAACAAAGACTATTTTAAAATCCTTATGTGAAAAATTTATGAAAAAAAAATCTTCAGGAACCAGCTCCACTGAAAAAGGGCGCGGTCCAACAACGACGATCCACCCAGACAGCAACAGTGTCGGCTCAGATCCGGCCCGCATCTGGTACATGTGGATTCCACGTGTACCAAATGTGGGCTGGATCTGGGTGACACTATGTTGCTGTGTGGGAACCATCTAATCAATTACCGATGGACGAAATCAAGTCTCGTCCTACATTTTCTCTTGTTCGAGAAGCCGTTTCATGCGAATATACCTCACAATACTCTGTATTAAACTTCTTACTGAACAGTTGGATTGAAGTAATATCACAAATTAATATAAATATCACTTGAAACTTACTTCACACATCCACTAATGGCACTGGGTTTAGTCAAAAAAGTAAAGTAGGCTAAATACTGAGAAAAGCTTTAGCATTATTTGTTTGCACATGACACATGAGTTGATATTTTATATCTAATGCAATTGCATTTATACATTTATAAGTGTCAAAAACTACTGTATGTTGAACAATCTGAACTCAACATATTCATTTATACTTCTATACTTACTCTCATACTCTTGGGCTGCTTGAACTAGACTATTCCAGTCAAGATCATAGGCTGTGCTTGGCAGGGGCATGAGTTGAGGATTAGGATGTTGGTCTCTGTCCCAAAAGTGAGATTCAGTCTGCTCGGGCAATTCCCCACATTCTAGGACAAGACAACCAGTCTAAGTGAGTGCTATTGTATACCAAAGATCCTCAAAAAATCTCCTCAAGACAAGGTCATACTAGTTGAAGAGCAATTGATAAAACCATTAGAATAAATGCAAACCGCAACAGTACAATAAATATTATTTTAATCTTGCCTGTTTGACGCGTTTGCAAGTGGAAATGTACAGGTGTGAGCGTGGGAGTCTCTGGGTATGATCGCGGGGCATGACCGAATAGCGACGGACTGGCGCATAAACTTCTGCAAAGCCCTGCCTCATTTTGTTGAGGTGATGACTAGAAAGAGACAGTAAACACATTGCAACATTACAATGCTCACATGCAAATGCTCAGCAGAACAATACCTGCTTTTTCCACATTATTGTCCTAGGCTGGAAGGTTGTTTAGGGTCATAGCCTACTACTGAATGTGAGCCGAATACATCACGTACTGAATCACCCTGAGCGCTGTCCTCGGTGTCATCCATCACAATGAGTTTTTTCAAGTCCTCCACCACTGTGCTCTTGCGAACGGGTCGCGGGGAACATGCTGCTCGCAGTGATGCGATCATTCGAGGCTTACCAAACACATTCTTTGAGTTCACATCCACCTGACTGAGAAATATATGTTAAGCCAACTACTTTTCTTTAGTTTTTCTGTATAAACACGCACTATCTGGACATCTTTGACTATTGCGCTTGCATATTTTGCAGTCTCACACATGATACATTGTTCTAAAAAAGCAGCAGTTAAAATAAGTGTAACTTTTAGAAAATGTGCCTCTAGACCAGTGATTCTCAAACTTTTTGACTAAAAGACAATATTTGAAGGCCTGACAAATACGTACCTCTGGTACTTCGTTGTCACAAAAATAAATACATATAAAAGTATTATGTCAGTTTAATGTTGTACATCTTTATTTAAATTTTTTTTTATTTTTTTATTATTATTATTTTTTTTGCATATTAATTATGTTAATATAACTCACTTTAAATCAAGTTTAAAAAAAAGATTTATTGGGGCCACCCTGGATGTTTGATGAGAAGTCAGCACACCAGAGAGCTCAAAAAATGCAAACACTCTCTCTCACACATGCTGTTTTAAATGTTGAAATATTAAGTATATCCCATAAAGATATCTGCTTACCTTTTTATATCGTTGTGGTCACCGTTTCTGACACAACCGGCTTCTCTATACAGTGTGTACTCGTACTGTATCTTCTTTAGTTTTGGGCTGCAGTCAGGTTGAGTCTGGCTGGCTTGAAGTTGACATGAGCGGTCAGGGTCACCTTGAGATGGTTTAATGCCAGTGTCAACACCCTCATGACTTGCCTTTTCCAGTTTTGGACAAAACGTTGCAGGCTCGTCTGCTCTAGACTGTCGTCCAGGGAAGAGATGAAGTGTGTTAATAGAATAATAATCCTTGGTAGAAGTATCCTCAGTGAATGAATTCTGGTTCTGCCTCCACACAAGTTGTTCATTTCTGGGAGGTTTTATATTGGGTTCCTGATGATTGGATAAAATGGCGTCCTGGTTCTTGATGAGACGTTCCTCTCTTAGCTGGAGTTGGCTGAAGTGCTCTTTGCCGGGTTGATTTGAGGTTGGTGAAGTTTGAGAAACCACAGCTCTCATCAAAGGAGGCTTTTTCACCACGGAAGTTTTAACCGCTTGCGGTTTGGAAAACAAAGGGCTGGCAAAAATAAAACAAAAAGACCACAGACACACACACATTGAAGACACATAAAAACAAAGAATGAGGTAAGCGGTGCATACATTGCAAAAGGACTGCAAGCATAAAGACAGAGCCATTTTAAAAATGTAAAAGTCATTTAATTCTATTTCGAATGTCCTTTTTTTCTCTGCGACATTGTTCATTTACAGCAATACAGAAAATCAGACTCAGAACTCCAGTGACAGACGGTGACTGGAAGGTGTAGACTGAATTTAGGGTCAGGGAGCAACTATACAATGTGGTGGGAATGTCCCACTTTTTACTGACTGTCCCACCCCTCCCCCGTGGGATCTCATGGGTGGAAGCTGGGAAGGAGGGGTCCGGAGGCGCAAGAATATTACAAGTATTGAATCAACAGTTGTGTCCTGGATTAGAAACCAATTGTGAGCCATCATAGGAAATCATAGTGGTTTAATCTTGCCTTTTCATCAGGAATTGTATAAAACATTATATAATCGTTCATTTTGACAAGATTTATGCATCTCACCTGGGTTTGAGAACAGAAGTTTTGGAGCATGGAAGAGGCAACGTGAAAGCACAGAACTCCTTCAAGTTGTTTGTGGAAGCAGATTCTTTTAAAGACTTTTTTGTGGATTGTGCATCTTCCCAGTGCTTTGATCGTTGGATTTTTGGACTGTAGAAGCCCGGCTGTGTCAGCGGGTGCTGCTTACGACTGTTTCTGAGGGGCTCAGCATTGTTCTTGGCATCTTTCAACCAGAAGTCATTAGCATAGGGGGAAAAAGCACTTGATTCTCTATTTGGCTGGAGAAAATGCGCCTACGAAACGAAACAATTATTTGTTAATGATAAATTGCCATTAAAAAAAATGGACCACATTAACTGATTTGTTACTTATCTTTCAAGTGCTGTATCCTTTGGTTGTCAAGATTCAAAAGTAATGGTAAACCGTAATAAAGTCATTTCACTCACACATTTTTCAAGTAGGCCATCTTTAATAACATTTAGATTTTATGGGAATTTTTACTTCATTCCAAAACATACGACATAACATATAACAAAAACACAACATAACAAAAAACATAACATAAAACATCACATAACATAACATAATAAAACACAACATAAAGCAAAAAACATAACAAAAACGCAACATATATAAAAAACATAACACAAAACAAAAAACATGTCATATAACAAAAAGCAACAACAACAAAACAACATATAACAACATAAAACATAACATAATTAAAAAAACATAACATATTTTATGTTATGTTATTTGTTATGTTGTTTTTTGTTATATGTTATGTATTTTTTTGTTATATGTTATAAAATATAACAACATAACATAACAAAAAACATCACATCACATAAAACATAGAATTCAAACTCACTCTTGGCAAGCTGTTGTAAGTGGCTTTCTGCTGGTCCTGCAGACAATCCCTCTGGCCTCTTTTTTCCCTGCCAAGCAATGAGCGAGTGGCTGTTACTATATGCCATTCTCCTTCTGAAATATATGATGAAATTGCAGAGGCAAGTTGCCGTAAGTGAAATTAAATACTGACTAAATCGTATCACTAATAAAAGCACTTAGAACCTGCTATCAGACCTGTATTGTCTTTAGTTCTGGAGCGGTTTAATCTTGTGAACTCCACTTGCTCACTTGAAGGCCAATGTAAGCTGTTTTGCATGGGTGAACGATCATAAGAACTGAAAAAGATGAGGTCATTTTCACCAGGTCAAATTGTAATGATTATCAAATATGGTAAAAGATTACATCTCACCTCACAAGGCTGGTGTGCCTGAGCTCAGAACTGAAGTGTAGAGGTGGTGCCTGTGGAGGAGTTGTAGTGCAATCCAGGTCCCAGAACGATGCAGCCATCTTCCCGGATTCCAAGTTTTTCCTCAATATACTTATAAATGAAACCAAGAAATATGCAGCAGCCAAGATGATGTCCAAACATAATAATTTTCATTTAAGACACCCTTCCTGAAGTCATCTGAGATGTGTTTATAGATTGGGAGGGCCAAATGATGGTACAGACCGCTCCAATTCAACTGAGCTAGCAGGGAAAGCAGGGAAAGAGCTGTGTGGGCTCTTCAGCAGCTGAATGGAACAGAGGATGGGATTGTGTTGCCTGGTCTGTTGGTTGTTGTTAGCACTGTGCTTGTTTGCTCCAGGCAACATGATGCTGCTGTGTGCACTGCAATAAATGAAGAAAAAAAGATTAACATTCAGTATGCGGCTTCCAGCATAGACAAATCAACACATGTCTAAATAAACAATATTTACAATTTAAAAAAAATCTGAATAGCAGTATTTCACTACTATAGACGTTTGAGCCCCACTGTATTGCGTCTTTTTATTTTCTAATAAACATTTTATTCCATTCACATTAATAATAAATGTGTACGTAGCATCAGAGTCCAAGCAGCAATTGCTCATTTAGACGATTCAATAACACAATTGCCATTTGTACAATTTAAAAAAAAAACTAAATTTAGTAGTCACCGTCGCCCGTGATTTTGCCAATTTAGATAATGTGTATTAAGGGTACGTTTACACTTCAATATGTATACTAAAAACTGAAATGTTTTCCATTGCGTTCTTCACGTACAGACAACAACGTTGTCAAAATGATCCCAGTTTACACACGGATCCACGAAAATGAAAAAAAAAAAAAACATTCATGCCAGGCAAGTATAGTTATAGACTGAACATGTACATGATGTCACCGGTTTCACAACTTCACATTTTTTTATGTTTACATAGGCACTGGTTTCGTTTTCAAAAGCTTGTGTTTTCAGGCCCCCAAAACGAATAAAACATTTTTTTTTTTTTTTTTTTTTTTTTTTTACGGCTGTGAACAACCCCTAAATTTAGTTGAATGCTGGAGCATTCTCTGTGGAAAGCATCTCTGTAGCACTCCACCAATCAGGCCTGTATGGTCGAGTGGCCAAAAGGAAGCCAATCCTCAGTAAAAGGCACATAACAGCCCATCTGGAGTTTGCCAAAAGGCACATGAAGGACTCTCAGACCATGAGAAACAAAATTCTTTGGTCCGATGAAACAAAGATTGAACTCTTTGGCCTGAATGGCAAGCGTCATGTCTGGAGGAAACCAGACACCGCTCATCACCTGGTCAATACCATCCCGACAGTGAGGCATGGTGGTGGCAGCATCATGCTGTGGGGATGTTTTTCAGAGGCAGGAACTGGGAGACTAAACCTGCTCCATAGCGCTTTGGACCTCAGACTGGGGCGACGGTTCATCTTCCAACAGGCAACCCGGTATCACGACAAGACGTGAAATAATCACGTTGGTCCACTTTGGAAAACGTGTAGATGTCACGGTTTAACCCCCTCATACGTGAAACTTACACGTTTGCGTTAACAGGTTCCAGTGGAGATACCCGGATGTTGACCTATTCTACAACAACAGGACAACGACTCTAAGCACACAGCCAAGATAACAAAGGAGTGGCTACGGGACAACTCTGTGAATGTCCTTGAGTGGGCCCAGCCAGTGCCCAGACTACTTGAACCCGATTGAACATCTCTGGATAGATCTGAAAATGGCTGTGCACCGACACTCCCCATCCAACCTGATGGAGCTTGAGAGGATCTGCGAAGAAGAATAGGAAAAAAAAAAATTTAGCATCATACTCAAAAAGACTTGATGCTGTAATTGGTGCCAAAGGTGCTTCAGCAAAGTATTGAGCAAAGGCTGTGAATACTTGATTTTTCACAGCCTTTTATAATGCTTTTTTTTCTTCCTTTTTTTATTTTTGAAAGCATGAGGGTAATGTCCTGTGCTGCATAGTTAAGAGTAATTCACCTGCATCTATGGTTTCTGCTCCAAGATTCCCAAAAGTCTTCAACCTACAACAGCCAAGGTAAACCTCTATTTGAAAGGGTGGCACATCACATTCTTAACATAGGAATAGAGCAGGTCTCTAAAACAAAGCATAAACTTGTCAATTTGTGGCGGGTTGGGAGTCCATTGGATCATTTCACAGCGGAGTCAAACATCTATAAAAGGTAGTAATCAATAAAAAAAATAAAAAATTCTAACTAAAAAGGATTCTTGTGTGTGTGTGCATAAGCGAACCAATGGGTCATCGGATCAAAGCTTTTATATGGTTTTGAAAGATGAGGAAAAACAAACAATTAAATCAGGTTCATCTTTATTGTGCTGACATTCAAAAACTTACAAAATTACCCAGCATGAAAAAAAAAAAGAGAAAAAAAAAATTCTGTACTTATCACAGCAGGCCAGAAAACAGAACTGCAAAACCAATACAGCCAAGTTAACAAAGCTCCCAACATAATGACCACAAGTCATGTACCTATTATACAGTACAAAATCTCAATAACGTGAGATCAAATTAACAGTGCAAACAGTGAATTTGTGCATAAGGAGTACTGGCTCAAATATCCCAGACACCATTCTCAAGTCAAATTGTCAGTCATCTATTTGATATATTAACATGGGTAATTTAGCTGCTTAAAGAATGACATACTGTATTTCCCTTTTGCAGCTTATGTGTGCATGCAAATAACACACAACATAGGAATGTGAGGCATAACATTAGCTTAACTCACCGTGCTTGATGTGAATAAAAATGGTGCTTGATCAAGACAAAAAAAATTAAAAAAACATTACTTGGGAGCTATGCAACGATGCATAAGAGGTCTTTGTTGTTCTGAGATTCGATTTAGCTTCAGTTTATCGGACTGTTAGTAGTGCACTTAAATTCAGTTAATCGCCGACCCAAAATAGAGCCATTTGGTCACAAATATAAAATAAAACCAAGGTAAAAATATCTGGCAACTATCACAAACAGACTATGGTGGTTGATCAGTAATCAAAAGCACTCCTGTTTTATGGATCTTCACACACCTGTCAAAACAACATTACTGTAATGATTTTCATCTGCAAGGTTAATGTTCCAAAACCTAAGCTTATCTTTTACTCACCAACCCGTCAGGGCAAACTGCTTAAATAAAACTATTTACAATGTCAAAATACATACAGCGGTTCCAAAGTAGTGAACACGACTAAGTAGCGAGGGGCTTACAACATCAGCAAGTAAATTCACAGGTTTAGATGTTCATCAGTAGGACTTGTATTAAATGTTGAGGCCAGTCAGTCCATTCCATCGTTTCATTCTCTCCAACCTTTATCTATTCTCCACGTAGACAAAACATAGTGTGGAATTAGACCGTCTGTGCAGAAAATGACCATTCTGAATATCCACAATGCCCTTCATTTCTTTGGCAGTATGTTGGTCAGAATGTCAATAAAATTGTCCAGGCCCCAGAGGTACCCGTCCTCTCGGTTGCCCTCCACCCACGGGCTGCGATGGTCCAGGGTGAGAGGGGGCGGCAAGGGCACAGTCTTTCCAAAGTCTATCATCCAGATTCCAGCCTTGCCAGTGAGGTCATGGACAAATAACAAGGAGCTGCCCACCACCTACAGGCAAACACAGCAAGACCGTCCGTATTAGAGCCTGTATTTTACATCAGCAGTAGTCAAGAAACAAATGAAGATGCATCTCACCTCATGTGCTTTGAAGAAATCAGATTTTTCCAGCACGCCTCGTAGTTCCTTCAACCGTTGTTGGTAGCTTCTCTGTGAACAGAAGAGCCTGACAATGAACTTGTTTACATAATAGTTTTTTTCAAATGGATTAATGGTTTAAAGACGCACAGGCAGAGGAACCATCATTTTAACCATACAGCAATTATTAATAAAACTAGATTTGAAATGTTTAAAAGCAAGAAGTAAAATATAATAAAATACTATAATTATTAATGTATATGCACAGATATAACAATATAATTACATTTACCTGCTTATATTTTTACGAAAATAGTATTAAAATGAAAAAAAAATAAAGAAATCTGTGCATTTTATTCAAATGAAACAAATAGTTTACCTTCATAATTATAATTAACAAATAGTTTATACACGCACATAGAGATAGAGAGTATATCCGTACAGTATGGAGAGATGTGATTAAAATATTAGTGTTCTAACAAATTAACTTTAAGTGATCATTAGACGATGGCAAATGAAGAAAAAAAAAAAATCAGAAAATGAGAAAGAAAAATGAAAGATACATTGACAGATACTGATGATACATAGTATTGAATATATTGTAAATATTTGATATAATCGCACACAAATTGAAAAATTCATACCAAAATTAGCATGTTGCTGTCCACAAAGTCCTCCAGGGTTTGGATCACCTCATCTTTGTACTTTGTTCTCTTGAAGTTAGTGTTACAAGTGCCATCCGATTTCTGAAGACAGATCAAATTGGTCAAGAGTCGAGACAAAATACTGAAGACCAAAACAAAACTAAGCCACCACAAGAAAAACTAAGCATTTCCAAACATAAATTCAGAGGGGTCCTGAATCATATCTACCTTGATGCCCTCGATGCGAAAGCCCAGCGTAGCCGTTGAGCTGAGGGTTTCTCTCCACTGCATGTATCTGGTTTTGAGTACGGCTTGCCTGGCCCGCTCCTCCGCAGTGGGGGCGTTCGGGTCCACTGCTATCATTTTTACATACATGTCTTTGCGAGGCTGAGGACACTCCCGGGCCTTCTCCAACTCTTCCTCCAGGTAAGTCCTAAAAGCATGTATACCAGTCAACATCAGCACAGGAATAATTATTTAGCATGGAAACATTGTCATTTGTATTTGAGAACTGGCCTAACAGGATTATGCCAGTTCTCAGAGATGCTGATCACCAATGATCATATTTCCTCCTCTATTGTTTGGACACCACCGTCTACGGTGTTGTGGTCCTGGCTTCAGCTGGCACACCCATGAACAATTCCCTATATAATTGTCAGCGTAAGTGGAAAGCACTAGTGAAGGAGAAAAAATAAAAAAATAAAACCCAATGCCTGACAGCAACACAAATACCGAGAGTCAGGTGCACAAACTGATCAGTCTGCCAGGAAATAAGTTTTTAACAAATACCAGGGTTGATGTTAAAAGCACTTGAGATGAGTGGAGATACAATGATTTTTAAATTCTGTCTGATATCGATAAGCTGCTAATTATTCTCATGTTGTGGCCGATAAACAATACACAGCCCCTTATAAATATCCAATTCTAATTCATTTGCATTTAGATATCACAACATTATAATATATAGAATTAAATAAAACAATATTCCTGTTGTTAAAGATTACATTTAACAGTGTAATGATGACGTGCATCTGAGTGTTTACAGATTATCAGAGAAAAAAAGAAAAAAAATTGGTTTTGGTTCCATCCATCCGTTGTTGATTAGATTTTGCGATGTGGTGGTGGCACTCAAAAGTGGAGGCAGATGAACGTGAGCTTGCAGAGGCAGGTTTAAGTGGACTAAATGATTATTTTCACTATAAGGTCCAGTTAGGAGTTCGTTTTTTTGTTTTAGTGTTTTTTTTGTTTAAAAGGTCAAACATTTTTTTTTTTTAATTAAACAAATGCACGGATGAATTGTTCAAAATAACATCTAAAATGCATTCGAAAAAGGGATAGTGTAAATTTTCAGTTCATGCAGACTTTAGATTAAGTGTTAGATGATGGCGAAGGAAATATACAGTACATGTAAAAATTGGGGGAAAGAGCATGACCAATTGAATATACAATAATCAGTAGCCAGTAACTGATACGACACCAATAAATCAGGACAAGAACAATAAAGAAGAACAAGAGTTGAAATTGCCAGATTTTGCAAGGTCTGAGGCATCATATCATATCGAAAAATATTGAGTTATGCAACTAGATACCCAAAAGCAAAACTGTAGATCCCACTTTGTTTTCCATTTGTTTAATAATTAGTACTTGCTACTAATTGAGGTTTGGATGAACAAAAAAAAAAAAAAAAGAAAAAAGGTTCTTAATTTCTAGTGATCTTTAGCAGAACTGGCAAAAAACATGCATTTCTGTTTTGGACAAAATCTTTTTGGAGAACCGAATTCATTTACCGGAATAGTGACCTTTAATTAGTGCTTTTCCGATTATGCATTTTGACTGTCAGTATTTATTTCATGAACACAATGAGGATAAGCTAAACATGTCAGCAGTGTGGATGGACTTCACAGTGACCAAAAATTATGCTAGAGTAGCAATATGGACAATTTTGTTTGGCTGAAATACCAAGACGCGGCTCATTAATGAAGAAATTGACCATGCCGGGTTTAATATATCACCTGAGAACACGACCGCATGAAGAAAATAATGCGTTTAAAGGGTTTGTTCCCAAAGTGTACTTTGACACTTCAAAAAGTGCATTAAGAGATAGTAAAACTAATCCATATGAATAGAGCAGTTTAGTCCAAATTTTCTGAAGAGATACGATCGATTTTAAAATTTAAATGAATGTTTATATGTGAATAAAAGCCTAAATTCAAGCTGTTCATCAACTCACACATCAGTTGCGGTAAAAGGAAGAACCAATGAGGTTCATTCTCCTGTTACGCAGCACGTTTAAGCTTTTGCAAGAGATTCGGTTGAGCTTCTGTTGATGTTCGGTGATCAAGGTTTACATGTAAATAAAGACTAAAATTCTACATTTTCATCATATTAAATTAATCATGTTTTGTTAGTAATCATTTTTGGGTGAACTATCCCTTTAATTACCCAAACTTAATTTTCGGATTCAGTTTTTGGCTAAATGAAAACATTAATCTCAGCTTTGATAAAAAAAAAAGAAACTTAATTTCGGTGCATCACTTAATTTCCTAATGGTATTTTCATGTAGTCCGAAAAGCCACAAAATAGTTTTTGTTGCGTGCCAGTCCATTATTGTGGCATCAACTACCCATAAATCATCCATTTAAATAAATTTGGTTGGTCACTGCATGCTGGTCAAATTGTCTCTTCCTGTTTAAGTGAAGGTTATTCTCTAGAATATGCTGCAGTTCGCACCAAATTTACCAGTTCTGCAAGAAAAAAGTACTATGATAAGTGCTGAATTTACAAAGCACAACATCCTCACCGGCTTCCCATTTTGCAGTCCATGATGCAGGGAGAGTCAAAGTCAGCAAGCAGGTCGTCCATGAGGTTGTAATCCTGCTCGTCACACCGAGTCACGCCGTAGTATCCAGGAACGAAGGGCCGCAGCGAGTCGCTCATGAGCTGAAGAAAACACTGCTGCTCGCACTCGCAGAACTTCTTCAGCAGCCTTCCATCACTGCCCATCTGAAAGTTTCCTGGAGAACCAAACAAAACCATGCAGACGTCAGACAAAAAGCGAATCACCAAACACAGCACATATACACACAATGACATTGGCAAAAAACACTTATAAACATAGATGAACAAGCAAACCTGCATGGCCGACCACCTGTACCCAAGGAGAGCGCTTTTTCACCGCCACTGGAGAGGGAGACCAGTTCACCATATTCTTTGACTTCTTCCACAGATCAGCCTTTGAATGAAGAGATAAGATTGAAACAAACATAAATGAGACTGACATGTCAGTTAACACCCTATGACTTCGACTGAGCAGTACGCAATGGTTCTGTACAAGGGTCATTTGTTGGTAGAGGCTTTTCTCGTCTTGCCTTCAGTTCTCTTTTTCTTACATAGCGAGCCACTCTGGGACACTGAGTGCATTCAGTCGACCTCAGACTCCAACGTGCAACTCAATCTCCTCCATTAACCATAGGTCGAGTTTTTCCCCCATGTGGCAAATCATTGACGACAATCTCGAACTAAACAAGTCATCGAGCAATACCATGAGGCTGTGATTAAGAAATAGCTAATCTTAGAAGGATGTTCATAAAACATTTACAGACGGCACTTGTTATGGTGCCAGATAAAATGGAGGAGCCAGAATAAACAGTGCCAACAATACAGCATATTTACTTTACAACTTGAATACATGTGAGTGAATGTCAGTAATTCAATTTAAAAAAAAAAAAAAAAAGATTCACACAGCACATGACATTTCAAAACCTAAAGTAACATTGCTTTAAAAAAAAAGTTGTTCATTTGTTAGATGCCCTGGACCAAATATGTATTATGTATAATGTTAATATAATGTATTTTTTATATATAATACTGTTAGATGTATTATTTATTATCTTTATTATAATACAATTTATTTATTTAAATATAAATAGCTAAAATTAAATGAAGATATTTATACACTTTATTCTTTAAGCACTCCCTGTGACCCCAGTTTGAAAACCCTTTGCTTAAAAGCGTAAATTTAAGTTATAATGTTTTTTCTTTTGCCTGCATGTTGGCCACTCATAATTTTAAAGTGACAGATTTTTTTTTTTTCAAATATTAATAAGCAGTGTAGCAGTTTTGATTAAATACTAGAAATAAAAATAAAGGATTATGGCTCTCTTTTCAATAATTTGATCATTTTAATTCGTTTTTTTTTTTTTTATCATGATTCCAGTACAGTTGCATCACTCTCACATCAACACCAAAAATTATATGAATGAATAAAAAAATATATTTTAAAAGGAAATATTAAAAACATTACCATCATACAAGAGGTGTATTCAAGTCAATGCATGTGTGAGAAATGATTTGACATTTTTAATAAATAAAAGACCTGGACACAAGGAAAAAAAAAGAAAAAAAACGTGTCAAATCATTGACTCTTAAGTATTTAGTTCTGCTGCTCACCCATACCTCTTCCCGACTGACTTGATGTGTTGATTCCTTCCTCTCCGCCGTTTTGATGTTGTCAGAAAACCTTCTACAAGATCCCTTTGAGCTGATGTGCCATCAACCTTTTTATCCTACTCTATACAAGTACAAGACCCTATGCCGCTGTAACGACTGTAGCCAATGTAAAAACTCTTTCGTGTGTAACTATCCTCCAAGCGTCAGCCTTCTGAATAAAGCCAATTAACCTGTACAGTTCTCTCTGCTCTCCAAGCTCAAACACTCACTCACGGCTAGTGGAAAACCAGTCAGACGAGAATGACGTTCTCCAGAACAAAGCAAGAGAGGCCCACCACACAGAGCCGGAGGTACATCATTTGTTGACCTTATAAGTTCAGTTTCAATAGAGCATTGACTCACTATTTTGAGTTTCTCAATGGGCCACTTTTCCCCTCTTATGATCCATAAAAACAAATCCTTGTTGACTTAACATATCACTGAGTTTACATTTGATTTACTGTTATCATGTGATTATAATGATGGTGGCTGCTTTACCATAACACGAATACCTTCTTAAGAGACATTCGTCCTACTCAAATGGACTTCTTTACCAAAAAAAAACATGGAATTTTTTCCCTCCATTTACAACCATGATCTCATGACCCGAAGCCCATAATGTAAACACAACTGCATATTTTGATCTGCAGCATGGCCTACACCTGTGTGCACATTTGGCATTCAATGCATCTGCACTTAAAAAGTTACCATGACAACTATAGTTTAATAAAATATCACTTATAGTAATACCATCTTTTTTTTTTTTGGAAACATTTTACAATTACAAAAAGTACCATGGTACTACCATGGTTTGCAGTTGTATCATGATAGCAAAGTAGTACAGTATAGTATCTTTGTGCAAGTATTGTAGTCTACAAAGATAAACACCTTTATTGGCTTTTTTAAATGGACTTTTGACAAGAGACAGATACGGATTTCTTATTTTTGTATTTTTTATGCAAAAATTTTGTGAAGAAACGGTCAAAAATCTATATTCTCTCACTGACAGAGGGAAAATAATGACATGATTATTTTTGGGTGAAATATTATACAAAAATAAATAAAATAATACTGCCCTATCTATCAGTAGTATTTATACTCAAAGTCCAGAGGCTGTTTAAATAGGAAGGAATTAAAATAAAAAAAAAATAAAAACGAAAGTTAAACTTATGTGGACATGATTGATTGTTTTGTTAGTCACATTTGGATAAAGTCAGTGATGAAACATTTAAGTCCTGATGGCATAATGTACTTTGAACTTTAAAGTTTACATGAAATTGTAGTGAAGTAAAACGTACTTTGTTCCCTTGTAAAGAGTAAGCAGAAAACAGAACTCTAGTAACTTACATGCCAAAATAATACTCAAGCATAGTAATTAAACTCATTTACACCTCTGCCAGGTTTGTCAGTAACAATGGAATATTTTGTGTATTGGGATAGCAGTGACTATCAAATAAACAAGTACTAATATAATATATAATGAAAAAAGTAAAAACAGATTTTACCGTGAGCGGTTCACCTGGAGACTGATTATAGTCGCTGTAACCCATTAAATCCTCTTCACATTCCTCAAAAGACGAAGCTGGTGAGAGGCCGGTGGAGGAAGAGTTGGACAGCTTTCTCAGCGCCTGGGACGAGGCGGGAGAGCCGCTGAGCCCGCTGTCCGAGCAGATGGACTCCTCGTCGGGCTGATGTGACCCTGAGCAGGGTCCGCGGGGGCTCTGGTCACACTCGCAGGTTACAACCAGCTCAGGAACAGCAACACGAGAGCGTCTGGAGAGCTGCTCCATAGGCTCCTCTGGGTGGCTGTGGTGGACGTCACCCATAACCGCGCAGGGTGCCGGGGTATCGGGCGTTTTAGTCATCACGCTGCTTCTGATCTACAATATCATTGAGGTTGTTGATGGGTTTATCCAGATTAGGGCCAAACCCAACGCGTAACTAGCTCGGCGCTGACGGGCACTGCCGCACCTTTTATGCGTGTGACGCGTCGCGTAGCTGCACAATACAAGCAATATTGGGCCACTATCAACGTTAAGTGGCTGTGATCACATCCTTTTAGCCTCTGGAAATGAATTATAATAATAATCACCTGAAAGATTTAAAGAATACACAAGTAAAGTACAAACAACGTTGATGCGTATTTCAACGAGTGTCAAATTTGCTCATGCTCAAATCGTCGCTTTAACAGACTGCACTGCTTTGCCCCGCCCTTTTTTCTTTAAAGCAACAGAGCAAAAAAAAAAAAAAAAAACAATATTAAATCAGATTTACAGCGCCACCTAACCTGCGGTAGGTAACGTCCACAGTACAGGATGAACCCGTTTGTTTCTGGTCAAATTAAAAGGCATTTAACACATTTTAACAATGTTTTTTAAAGAAGACACGTTTGCAGTAGAATAAAGTACTTAAAGGGACAGTTCACTCAACTCAACTTTTTTTTAAGGATGTTTGAGTATGTCAAGCCTCAAAAAGAACGCAAAACTCATCAGTGAGTCAACTGTATGAGGAACAGACAGAAATTCAAGTCGTTATTCAATGACGATCTTGACATACTGTACACTCAAGTTCTACTCTCTTCATTTATGAGTGCAAGTTTGATTCCTGAACTAACTCATTTGAGTCAGACTGAAAAACAATGTCCCTAAATACTTAGTTTAGCTGTGCCTATATATTCATGTTCATGAGATTTTTTACCTGCTTAAATGGATTGTAAATCATAGCATATGTTAATCTGTAGAGTAGACAACCATGCCATTTTATTATATCAAGAAAGGTTTAAAAATGCTGGCCTCATGATCACATCTAAAGACACATTTAATGTTTTTGTTATTCTACATACAATATTTTGATGGAATCACATTAAAAATATGACTTTGGGAGAAATTGCAAACCTGGCCACAATTGAAGCAAACATGTTAGAGGCCAAAAGACAAAATATCTGCTGCATGTACATCTTTACATTTATCCATTTGGCAGATGCTTATATAAAGCAACATTCCTTCAAAACATACATTTTATCACTATTTGTGTTTCCTGGGAATCAAACCTATAACCTTGGTGTTGCTAGTGCCATGCCATGCATTAGTTACGGGAACAATAACTTAATAAAATATATATGTAATATAAATAAAATGTATACCGCATTCTTTTGTGCTCTAATGTGTAAGATATAATTCCAGAGTGTCTCAAGAATAGACAAACTGCAAAATCATTTTATATATAAAAAGCTTTGTTTGTCAGAATCTCACAAAAAGAAAATGTGAAAGTATCTAAAACAGACATAAAACATACATACTAATCATATAAAAAACAACAATGGTCAACAAACACTAATTCATAAAATTTACACAGGAATGTTCTTTTAAAAAAACAGTATATCCTGAGGTCATACTTTTGGACAAGTTTGATATGGCAACAGTCTCAAGAACCCCCTAGACAAAGCCAGTATAACTGCATTTTGAGTCAAGCCCAAAAGCTACATCAGGGATTAAAAAACAAACAGTGTTTCAAAGAAATGATTGTCCAAGTTTTTCAGTCTCAGTCTTTGTGCAAAATGCCTAGATTGACATCTGAATCCACTGGGATTAGGTTAGTGTCCTGTGTCAAGGTCCCGCATGTAGTCCTGCAGGGCTTGGAGACGAGCGTCAATCTCTGACAAGTCAGCACCCGTGTCAATAGAAGTGTCTGAGAAGGAAAAGTATAAATGGCTTACATGTATATACTATTGCCTATAGATGCATATACATGAAAACGAAAGGGGAAATGATGTGGTACCTGCCGCTCTCATCCTTTGTGCAGGGGTGCTACACATTGGTTTTTTGTTTATGTGTCTTCCTCTGGACTAGATGGAGCAATGCAACAAAAAAAATTTATTTGAGACCTAATCTTTACAAAAATATAACACAAACATTTCACATTGTTACTCACCACAGCTGGACCATTATACCCCAGTTTCCTTCCTCTGCAAAAAAATAAAAAAAGAAAGAAAGAAAATAATAGCAATAATATCAGAAAACATTATACATGATACATTCATTATACATTCATCATGATCATACATTTTGATTTGATTAAATACATAAAAACAGTAATATTGTGAAATACTTTTTATTACATTTAAAATGTTTATTTTTATTTATTCAGCATCCTCATTACTCCAGTCTTCAGTGTCACATGATCTTCAGAAATCATTCTAATATGCCGACTTGCTGCTCAAGAAACATTTCTTTTTTTATCCGTTAAAAACAGTGCTGCTTAATATTTTTGTAGAAACTGTGATACATTTTTTTGCAGTATTCTGAGTAAACAGCATTTATTAGAAATATTTGTGAGACAAAATTTGTGATAATGTACAAATTATGTACTGTCATTTTTAATCAATTTAATGCATCCTTGCTCAATATTTTATTTTATAACAAAAAAAGCCTTACTAACCAATCTTAAAATGTACAGTATAGACTAAGGTTCAGAGAGAGAAATTGTCACTTAAAATTATATTTTGAAGATAATATACAAGAAATCTTGACTAATATTATAGGCCAACTGGAAAAAATGCAATCAAAGTGTAGGCCTCTGCACCTTGTTTGAACTTATCGCTGATGTCACATCTAACCTGGCCAACATGTACTTGGAAAAGCAACGTGCTTAGTTTTTTGACTTGCCTGCTATTTAGAGGCTTAGCAAGCTCTTCAAACTCAGCTACTGATCCTTCAGAAGAACACCGACTCCTCCTGCTCTCCACAGACACACTCCTCCCCCTGCCAGCACTTCCTGTTCGCATCAGCTGAGGTACGGGCTCTCTGGAGCGTGAACGCCCTCTTTCCATCAGAGACGGTGAAGCCAACATGTCCCTTCTAATCTTCCTCTGACTGTAGGAAACAAAATCTCCTCATGTATATCTTTAAAGGTATGTAATGGGTTCAATTGCCTACAAAAAAATTTAACCAGATAACTTTCATTCTCTTATCAGTCCGATCTGATTCTGATGAAATTCTACAGACTTTTTTTCTTGCATTGATGTGCCAGATTCATGACTGAGAATCAACAATTTGAGAAAATGGATTCATGCAAGGGACAAAAGGAGTTTATGGTTCACACCTTTTAAAGTAAACCATATTCCTGCTCACTGACAGGGCAATGCTTGTAGGGAAAAAGACGACAAATAAAACAACACAAAGCAGCAGAAAAAGATAGTTAAAGCTTTAAAGTGAAAAGGTGAAAGGGTCTTACTTCTTCAGATCGGACTCTTTTTGGCGCCGTTGTCGGTCCTGGATGTAGGCTGTAGGGTCAAACCGAGGCCCCCGCGACCCTGTCATGAAAAAAAAAACAAGACTTGAATCAAATTAGGCCTAATAAGGGCCTCTACATTTGTTCCTGGACTTTGACCATAAGGATATTGTGTCCATCTTCACATTTACCTGTTGGCGATGGTGAGGGTCTTGTGATACAATTCCGAGCCCCTGAAGAGTCTGCCCTCCTAACTCTCTCCTCTGACCTCCGACCCCTGTCCTCCATCCTCTCCCTCGACCCTGAGCGCGCTCTTAACCCTACACGGGTCAAACTGCGCTCTCTGGATAAAGACCGATGAATCTCCCCATCACACCTGAGCCCACTTCGACCAGACATGACTGGAGTCGCCCGACTGTGAAAATAGGAAGAATGAGACGATTAACGTGACCCCAAAAATAAAATAATAATAAAATATATGCAATAAATAAATTGGTTAAGCTTACCCACGTCGTAACAAGGCCAACTCAGTTGTCAAACTTTTAACACGTATCCGAAGAGACCGTTCGGAAGCCCTGAGTTCCTCCAACTACCAACGTGAAATTAATTAAAATATACAAGTGGGTGCTAATGACTTTGCATGAGTGTTTCATATTGTTGGCTGGTCTATCTCATTAGCATTACAACAACAACAATAATCTCATTAGACACACCTGTTCCAGTAGGAGGCGTTGTTCCTGGCTCCTCTTGCTTGCAGACCGTTGACTTTTTGCCCTTTCCTTCAGCAGCTGTTCCTCCAGACCGTGCACTGCCTCTCTGAACCCACGAGCCCCGGGAGTAGAGCCGGCCCCTGCCATCTGTAGACGATCCAAAGCCTTGGCCAAGGCCTCCTTTTCGTCTCTCACCAAAGCCAACCTGATAAAACATAAACCGCATAAACCATGAGAGAAAAAGAATTGTAAGCACAACATTCAGTTTTTACACTTAGTGGGTAAAATGTTGAAATACTTCTTTTTTTTTGGTTATGATTTTAAATTAAGAAACCTTAGTTTAACTGAAACATTTAAAATGCAAAATCCATATGATCGAAATCAAAGGT
This sequence comes from Semotilus atromaculatus, assembly GCA_031834385.1. Lineage (NCBI taxonomy): Eukaryota > Metazoa > Chordata > Actinopteri > Cypriniformes > Leuciscidae > Semotilus > Semotilus atromaculatus. The sequence continues at coordinate 14,840,398 of JAULUF010000001.1, read as the reverse complement.
AACCAAAATGATTTGGTTACGAACATTCTTTAAAATATTTTTTACAGATTTGAAAAGACATGAGGGTGATTAAATGATGACAGAATTTTAATTTTGGGGTGAAATACATAGTTCAGGCATGAAACTCTTAACTGAACGTTGATTGGTTCTTCCGACGCTGTGGCACCAGCCACTCATAAGTACGTACAAATCCAGGTGACCATATATGTCGTACCCTAACCTGCAATCGTAGCACGATTATAAAAGCTTTGGTTAACCTTCCTCCTCCTCAGCACCACCTGTAGAGATCTGCTATGGAGGTTCTACCATTTTTTGCAGCAGCAAACTCTCATGACCGAGAGTTGTCATGACTGAACTACCACTATGAGGTCTTTAACTAAAAGATTTACAAGCTACAACATTGTACAGGAATTTTATCTTATATTGTGCTGACTTTGTCCTGTGCACCTGCCCGCAACTAATCAGGTGCGCAAGGGGTTTTTATTTACATAATGCATAAATAAATAACTGACTCTGCACGGAGCCTGCGTGTTTCTTGGTCTGATGCTTTGTGGTCTCCTCTCAGTTCCAGTGTTTTCAGCTCGGCCCTCAGAGCTCTTATCTCTTTCTGAAGCTCTGCAGGATCAGGTTTGCCAAGATATGGAAGGGGAAGAGGATAGTGTATCCTAAACAAAAATAAATCAATTGAAAACTGCTCTGTTTTAAAAGTGATCAAAGCAGACTGAGTAATTAAACTACACAGACCTGTCAAACTCCACAGTGTAGATGAGGATGAGGTATCGTTTTGCACTGAGAGCAGGAGACTGCGGCTGAGCACGAGGTCGGCCAACTACACCTGCCTTTCTATTCCGCAAAAGCTCAAGGTCGGAATAGGTCAAGAGGTCAAGGGTGACTGATTCACTGGACTGCAAAAGATAATTAAAGCAAATTAGATTTATCTTTAGTTTTAGTCATTTCATAGCCATTGTTTTCTGTTGCCAATAATTCAATAAGTGCATAGTAGGCTGGCACATTAATTGAAATCTAACCGAAACTATGGCATGATGTGATATCAAATTGCAAGGGCTGTGATTTAATTACATAAATATTTGTGCAGCATGTTTCAGAGTGAACAGTAGCACTGTTCATCACGCAACCAGCTCATGAACGGGTGTTTTCATTGTCTCAGAGCAGCTCAGTTAACAGTAAATTCTGCTCCACACAAAGCCATCTCTACATCTGATCCCCTTTTTTGTCCCCAAATTGTGCAGCCCTAGTGCATTTACTGTCATGACAACCATTAAGAATTAAGACACCATTACAGTAAATATGATTTTTTTTTATTATTGTTTTTTATGAACCCACCTTGTTGACGGCAGACTCGAGCATACTACAGAATACTGGAAACTGTTTAAAATTCCCAGTTTTCCGGGTCAGATCCTCAATATCTAATTATAGGGAAAAAAGTATAATGATATCAAACAAAATGTCAAGCAACCAAACAGCGAATGTCAGTTTTAAAAGCTTAACTTACAGGCAGGATCGAACTCTCCTCTCCACTGGTCCGCTGAAACAACATCTGAAATCTCTACGATTAGTAACCGCTCCGCCAACTCGACCTTGACAGCAAATTCAGCCCCCCGAAATTTCATTTCGTCTTGCACAACTGTGCCACTGCCAACCTCCATTGCGTGCCACTGACAGCCTAAAGGAATCATTGCACATGGTCATTGCAATTCATAATAATGCTCTGATCAGAATTTCTTGATTACGGTTACAGATAGATATATAGATAGAATGAATTGTTATACGAAAACATTCTTCATTATCATCAGAATTCTTCATATTAATGCTGTTAATGTCAAATACACACTGACATGTCCATTACAAATGTCAACTTCATCACTGCCATGACAGGCAGGATTTAGGTCATGAATCATTTCAATGAATGACACCCTTATATCTTAAAACTTCACTGAATTTCTTTGTATCTCAGATAAATAAAGGTTGTAATCTCATTTATTCATGAATTAATTTGCAACATAAGTTGCAAACTAATAAACAACTCAGCATGTCAGTTGAAATTACGCAGGACTTGCTAACCCTAAAGATTTGCCAAAAGACTACCAACGCAGGGCTAGTCACACAATAACAACACTATAAAATCATTCGCATGAATAATAAAGTCATCATACGTCATGGTTTGGAGGCTACATTAGAACATGCGACTACAGAGGATGATAAATGTGCATAAAGTCATGTTACGATAGATGCATCTTAGTCCACACACAACTAGCACATTAGCAACATACCCGTTATTGGTGGAAATGCTTTAAGCAGGGACGAGCTATACGATTAAAAACCTACATTTATAACGTCGCTTAAATTAATGGAAAAAACTGAAAGCAGATTAATATATTTTCTATGCTAATTTAGCTAGCGCATGATCAGAAAACAGGTCGTTGACTCTTTAGTGAGCTGAGAACTCGCCTCGAACAACTGAAAACAGCGGCTCAATGACCGGGAATTTAAAACTCCCGCCCACAACTGTTTACATTGGTCAACTTGTATAAAAGTTGATATTCTATTGGATGTTCTGCTTGTCAATCAAAAAGGAAACGTTTCATTTTGGCAACGCCTTCGGATAACTCTTAACTCCCATAAAATAAATGGTATAAGCATAGCTTATAAAATAATTTTAATTTTAAATAATAATAAAGGTCTAATAATTTAATTTATCAAAATAAATAAATAAAAATAACATTAACGTTCTTTTTGTGGAGCTTTGGGTTGTCCTTCTGTTCAGTCTTTTTGTTAGTAAGAATGTTTTATCTGACTTTTCTTTATCTTATGGACATATTCTTTTTGGTTTTTACATTAATGACACAAATAGGGACAACACAAGTTTCTACAGTCATAAATATATGATAATAAATATAAAAATTTAAACCACACTTTTAAGCAAGAAATAATTTAGTATTTTGGTACAATTTCAACATATATTAATAAGAAAACAATATATAATAATAATGATAAACATATTTACCATATTTTACATTCTTTCTTAATATATTTTCATTTATTGTCTGTGTACCAAAGCTCCCCTTTCCCCCTTTATTTTTTCTTCTGTTAGATTAATATAGGCTACCTTGTTGTTACTCTTACCTCTTATTAACGTAGAATGTAATTGCTTCCCATTGTACTTTGTCTTGATAATTAAATGTAGGGATAAGAGTGTTATTTCTTCTTGTGTTTTATTTTTGCATTAATACATAAAATGTATTTTGGCATAAATGTCTTTTTTTATTATAAAAAAATTCTATTCTTTTTCCATTCTTTAACATCATTGTTTTATTTGTCATCTACACTATATAATGTTGTTATTATAATCAAAATTTTGTGTACAGTTGCATTACTTTCATTATGGGTTATTTAAATTGATAGTCTTCAGTCCACAAGAGGGAACTATTACTCTATTGGAACATAAGCAACATCGAGGTAACGGGTTAAATTCACAGGCGTCACACAAATACATTAAAGGTCCCGTTCTATGCCCCTTTTCACAAGATGTAAAATGAGTCTCTGATGTCCCCAGAGTGTGTCTGTGAAGTTTCAGCTCAAAATACCCAACAGATCATTTTTTACAGCATGTTTAAATTGTCTTTTTTGAGGACTCAGAAAAACGCGCTGTTTTAGTGTGTGCCCTTTAAATGCAAATAAGCTCCTGCTGCACGACACAGGGGGCGGAGCTTCAAGAGCTCGCACTCAGACTCTTAGGACAATTTCATCTCATGGAATAATGATAACATCAGCAACTCTCAGTAAGGTGTTCATTTCGAGTCGGACAATAATGCCTACAGAGTCAGAGGGCTGTATAGAGATGGAACAGGTATAGTTTAGTAGTTTAATTACTGTTATTATAACGTATTTGTCATCTGCTTGTATGTATCCATTATTTATTAATAGCCTACAAGTCTGCTGTGTCAGACCAGGTCCGAATGATGATCAAACATATACTGATGAGTTTAATAAAGTTTATTGTACATCACACAAAAGATGAAGCGTCAGTTTTACTTCAGAAAATCACCGTAAGAGCTGAGTAAACACAGTAAGTTATAAGAAGTGCGCGAGTTGAGGGAGTTGAGGGAGCATTCCCGTGGGCGGAGGTTAGTCAGAGAGCTGTTCTACTGACGTCATTAAAAACGGAAGTAGAGCGATGTAGTCCAAACGAGCCGTTCGATGTAGGCGACTTCTGTTAAATAAAATATCTCGCTTGGCATTGAACTTTGAGCTTTATAATTTTACAGATATTATTTATACTCTAACAACAAAATTACACACTAACTTAAGTTTGAAACATGGGATCACGAAGAACGGGACCTTTAAAAGAGTGTGTAATATAGATAAGTACAGTAAATAAATACTATAGTGACATACAATGCAAATTCACAGGCAGTTCTAAAGAAGCTCACAGATTTATTTCATCACAGTACTTAAAAGAAATGTAGTGACAGTGTTGAGAAAACAACATACACGTGTACAATAAATATATATAACATCAATTCACTGGCATTTAGGCATAATTCAGATATCCATGGTGTGCATTACAGCACAACACTGAGGTCTATGTATTGTACTTTAGCTATACATTTGTAAGCTATTTCAATTGGGGCCTGTAGCCTGAGGAGTCTTTAACAACAACATTTTTCTGAACACAGTTAGGAGCTGGGACGTAACTGTCCTCCATTTCCAGAGTAGGCTCAAATATCAGGGCAGCATCTGGTTCTAGAATGGACATATTATAGGAAGGGTTTTCAAGAATTAAGGTACGTTTCTCAGCACAGGGCCATAGAGGAGGATAGAGAACTGGGGATTTAGACTTATTCTGGATGGAATGTTGTGAAGGAAACACTGTGGAGTTGGAGCGGATGAGGTCAAGGACATGCAGACTTTCCGCTGTTGCAGGACGCTCTGAATTGTGGACTTCTTGGATCTCACACTTCATATACGCCTCAGTCATCTGGGTACAGTAAAAGCCCTGCAAACAGCAAACATTTGTTAAAAGTCTTAGGACAATGATTTTTAACTGGTGTGCCACAGATAAGTAGCAACACAGTAGCGAAACTGCTTTTCATATTAAAGCAAACAAAAAGGACATTCCAATTTTTTTATTATTATTTAGCCTATTTATTAAGCCAATAATGTACCACACTATGCACAAGTATACAGTTTGTTGCAGTTTATTATAGGATACAAAGTTTATTTTCCCAGACATGATGAGAACACACCTGCAACCCATTTTTGGCTTGTGACCAACATAATACTACATCTGTCAGGAATCTGTGATCTGTCAGGAAAATTATAAATTATAATCAGCACTGATGGCTCACCTTTGAATTCCATTTCCCAGCAAGTTTCGGTTCAGGAATATCTGGATAAAATAATTTCTTTAACCTGAAGGATTTTTAAGAGTGACATTTTAATTGCAGCTTAAAAATTGAAAAATCTATAGAACAAACTGTGTTTTTAAAATACATGTATGATGTGATGCTAGAGAATCTTCCATACCATTTTCTCTTCCTGTAGCAAAGGACTGTGATGATACTGAAGACAAGAGTAGTTGCACTGCAACCCAGAACAGTGGCCGTAATCATCTTCTGAACTATGAAGAATTTGTCACATTGCACACAATGCTTACTAAACATAATACAAATTATATTGTATAATTAAATGTCTTCAGCCATACCGTTGTTTTCAATGCTCATTCTGAATGTAGCGTTATCACCTTCTCCTTCAGATGTAAAGGCACTAACATTGAAGATGTAGGAGCCTGGATCCAAGGCCAAACTAACACTAAGCTCTAAAATGGATAAACAAAGTATGTTAATTTGTAATGTACAATCGTCTTATAAGGGGGGGGATGCTTATTAGGGAGTGAACCCACCCGGTGTCTTAGATGTGGTAACATTTTTGGAATCACAATGAAACGTTTTGACCTTGTAGCCCTTTATGAAGCCTTTTTGCTGTTGTAAGGGCACTTCGTCCCAGGAAAGTTCAAGGTTTCTGCCATTCGGTTTACCTCTCAAATTCTGAACTGTCCCCGATGGTCCTGAGAACAGATATCAGAAAGGACCATAAGAGAGACAATGTGAGGTAAACATGAAACAAATGTCAGCAAAACTACAATAAACATTTAGGTTGAACATTTCCTGCATTTTAAAACGACACTCTTGAAAATACAGGTTATGTATTGGCTCTTTAGAGTTTTAAAATGTTGTTCACAATAAGAAGAAATGGGTTCTTTTAAGAACTGAAAGGTTCTTTAGGTACCCAAAAATGGTTCTTCTATATGACATTGATGCGAAACCCCACCTTTGGGAACCTTTATTTTTAAGAGCAATCAGTCCATCACAAGTTATTAAATGTAGAATGCTTACGTTGCTCTATAGCATATCCCTCACTCCTCCGCAGAAGCATGGGTTTATCATCAATGCAGGCATAGACCGAGACAGTATATTTCACTCCAGCCTCAAAAATACCTGCGAAAGATATAATGACTGAAATAATTTGTTCACCAACACCAACAAATCTAATTGTAGCTGTTTTTCTGAACATAGCCACAGGTTACAGCTCTTTATCATTGATGAACAATTACAAATGTGTACAAATTCTGTATCAAAACAACAACAACTCAGGAGAGAGACAAATGACTCTTTACGTTCCCAACTAACCGTTCTGTTTCCAGGTGCAAAAGGCGGCAAGGTCACATTCTGGGATCTTCTTCCATTCTACAGCACATTGTGTCTTATTGTAGGTTGGAAACCATTCAACAACATAGCCACAAGTGGAATTAAAGTATACGTCCCAAGCCATTTCAAAGCCACCATTAGGATTATCGATTAGGCTTATATTGACTTCATTGTCTGTGAAGAGTATGTTAAAAACGTCATAAATTTAAACACAGCCGTTTCAATCCATTTAAAAAGCCTTTTGAATATACTTTGAATGCTCACCAGGATAACCGGGAACGATGATCGTAGAAGGAGGAGAAAGACCAGCTGCGTTTTTTGCTGAGACTGTGATTTTTTGATCACTTCTTTCATTCCCAGGTGTGATTTTGTAGCACAGCTGCGTTTTTGGTGGTGTGTCAATGATTTCACTCCTCTTGCCTTTGGTAATGTTATATTGTGTAATTATCCCATGATTTTGTGGTCGAGTTAGAGGCTTTAAAACATGAAAAAGATTATTTTTATTTGTTTGATTGTAGCCACAAAATGCAGAGCTAAAACTAAAGACATAAGAGCCAAATCCTATAAACCGCACTTACCTTCCACAGAACATATGCATTTTGTTCAAAATACTGAATCCAAACATCTACTGCTTCTGGAACTAAAGAGAGATTATTAGTGTGATTCCCTAAATTTGATTGGCTGAGTGGCAGTCATTGACTCATCACTCACCCGACTAGTTCAAAAACACTAATTCATCCAGAAATGTACCCGCGTGTTGCTCAGAAAAGTGCAATGGTGTAATTTGCTGTGGCTTCGTAAGGAACTATTCACGTTGGCGGAGAAAAAAAATTGACTAAGTAAAATGTAACTTGTGTCCACACTGTAAGTTACTCAATATGAATTTCTTGCATATTAAAGTGTTGTATAAAAGCAATAGCACTCACAAAATTATGTCAAACTATAAAAACAAAATCATATAAATGAATGACTATATTTTCGAATAGGTTAATTCTCTGTATACTTACTGTCCTCTTTAGTGGAGACCTCAGTAATTTCACTCCAGTCACCCCATTTGTAAAAGTGTTCATCAGACCCACATCTCACTTTAACGGTGTATGTAGCAGAGGGCTGAAGATGGACAAGGACAATTGATGAAAGTCCCAGTCCATTGAAGGTTTTCTGAAAATATGTAGACATTTGTGAGAATGCAAGGCCTTTCAAGTTTAACAGCAGAGAGCTTAAACAGTACAGTTATCCATTTTTAATGCAAGATAATAACTGATGACACCAACATTGTAAATGCTTCCGTTGAGCATCGCTTGACAAATCATCGGAAATAAAGCATAATTTTTCACGTTCCAACTCCACAGAAGAGTGACATTTCTTGCATAAGCAGCAGGGGATAAATTACTGGGTGCTCTCAACCATACTGTGCAAAAAGAAACAGAAGATTAAATTCACAAATAAACACTGCGGCATGCAGTTTTCTAAGAGATTCATCAATATTAAAAATAAATAATCTGTTTTACCCCGATGTGTGGGGTCAGCTGTATCTGTGAGAGTCTTCACACCAAGGGGATTTTTGGCAATCAGAGTCCAGACTGTCACCTGCTTTGGCACCGCAGGCAGGACACATTCATTGAAATCACAATCTCTGACAAATACAAAACACTTAGAATCAGTGAAGACTCAGTATGAATCGTACGATGATTTGCACTGTACATTAAGATGGATGATATATTGTTGGCTGTGTGGTTACCTTCCATTAAGTGTGTAGATTGTCTTTTTAATACCGTCCAGGTATGTTTTTCGACCACGATGCCAGTGACATTGTACAGAGCTGAGGTCCCGCGTCATACATGTAAGATTCTGGTCATCTGGAGGATCTACAGCAGCCAGTAAAAAAGAAACATTTAAGGCCAGGACTCAACTTAAAAGCCAATTAACAAATTTGGTATACACTACAGTTCAAAAGTTTGGGGACAGTAATTTTTGTTTATTTTTTAAGAAATGAATACTTTAATTTAGCAAAATACTTTTATTCAATTAAATTGATCAAAGGTGACAGTAATACAATTATGCATAAAAAATAATCAAATATAAATGCTGTTCTTTTGCCATCATAGGAATAAATTGCATTTTAAAATATAATAACCTAGAAAACAGTTATTTTAAATCGTAATAATATTTCACAACATTACTGTTTTTACTTTATTTTCTGATTAAATAAAATGCAGCCTTGGTGATCATAAGATACTTTTGAATATGAGTGTAAGTTGATGTTCACTGTAACTAATTATCTAGTCTAAGCAATATATAATGACACAATGTTGTTCATATTGTTATGAATGCAAGTTTTACAGCAAGTATTACTGATAAAAATCACACTTTTTTCACTTATTTATCCATAATCCCATATGTGGTCAAAAACATCCAAAGAAGCTCTGACTAATCCTCACCTAATGAAAAACAAAGTCTAGCTGCCTAACTCTCTGTAAAACAATAAAAAAAAAATGATGGGTAGCATTTAACTTAAACAATTCATTTCGAGTAGGATGTTTACACTTACAGCCAATAAATACTGAAGAGCCTACTGAATTGCCTCCTTTATCATTACAAAGTGTGTCTGAAGTTTTTTCCGAAGGAATGGGAAAGTGAACTGGTTTTGTGATGTACGTCCTGTTGCTGATCCAGATTTGAAATATAGAATTGGGCTTTGGAGTGGTCTTGAAGATGCAACAAAATGTGATGTTACTGCCAACCATGAAAACATGATCATGAGGATAGACAATCATTTTTGTGGCAATAAGATCTTGTCCTGTTATTTTAAAGGCAAAACAGTTCAGTTAAATTCAGTTTGTTGTTCAGTTGTTATTCTCTTTTGCATAATATGTGCATACAGAATGAGAACAACCTGTGGCTACAAACCTTTGTACGTGTATAATGGTGTCCATTCACCAGTGTGATCCTGATCTCGACGCCTTAGTTTGACCGAATGGGAAGTGCACTGCAATGGTATAGGTGAGGTCCATTTCCAGTGATGATGGGTCGTATTGTCTGGCGTCACATGTATGGTTTCCTAAAACAGTTATTTCTCATTGAAAAAAATAGCCTTAGACATATCTTCCATTGCTCCAGCAAAGAATCTCAAAAGATCAACTCACATTGTGAACAGGAGTCATCTTTTCAGTATGATAAACCTGCACCTCATAGCTGACTTCCCTGTATTCATTATTTTCAGCAAACTCATCTCTCCATTCAACATTCAACTCCCATGCACCATAATCAAGGGTGTCTGTTTCTGCATACACGTTAACCTCTTTTATAGAAAGTGGATGCCCTGTTGATGCACAATTTGAACATAATTTATTTGAATTCTTCTATTAAGGGTCACAGATAACATTTGAAATAAAAGGGTATTGTATTATTAAGAGTTTAGCGATAGTAGTTGAATGCATTTAAGACTCACCATCCTGTTCCGTTCGGCAAATCAGAGAAGAAAGCAAAGCACACAAAAGCCAGACTGACATAATAGAACTCACCAGTGTCTCCACTAGCAATCAGATCTGCTAAGGAAACAAAATGGCTCTAATCAATTAACCATGGCTGAATAACATCTTCTAAAAAGGTATAATAAACAAATAAATAAACTGTCTTTCCTAATGGGTTGTAAATTAAAGGACATTTACAGGATATGGTAAAGTGGAGAGAGAGAGAAAATGGAGTCATCATGACATGACTCAAACCTGCATTCCCATGAGTATGTGCAGTAGATTGTAGAGTGTATAGTTTATACAATTATTTTTGTTATTTGGACTCTAACCCTTAAAATCATTTGTGTGTACAAATATGTTTAAATAACCCACAAAATGTTTTCCTTATAAGACTGGAGAAACTGGAAGAACTGGAAGAGAGGGCTACTCTCTGAGAAAACAAAGGAAATTAACATTTGAACTCTCTTGGTATATTACCATCCCCATTAGAGACAAGGACTAGTACACGGAGAGTACTAGTAGCAAATAGTACATCACTCAACACAGAAATCTTATGCACACACAGTCATGTACACTCTCTCTCAAACATGCACAAACAGAACACTCATTCGCAACCCATGTAAATTTTTTCCTAAAAAAATAAAGTTAAACCACTGTTTTAATCAGTTTTGTTTGGTCCATCATTTTTACAATTGTTTCATAAATTATTATAAAAAGTGATGATGCTCTTCGTCTACTTTAAAAATGAAAAAATGGCTTTGTGTTTTATATTAAAATAGACCTTGCCTGAATAATTTTTTTTTTTTTTTGTCACAAATATCCATTATTTGAACATCTAACCAACCATTTCTTTAAAATAAACACTTTCTTGTGAGGAAACCAAAGGAATTAATAAATGCTTTTTAAATTGCACATGAGTTTAGGTAAAAGGACTGAGAAAACATGCGTCCATCTTCTGCTTAGAAACTTTGTAAAAATTTAAATAAAGTTGCCTGAGATTGACCAATACACATTTGAATAGCTAAGTATGTGTATTTGTATTCAGTGTTGAATTAAAAAAAAAAAAGTTTAATTTTGAAGAGTTACAACAAGCAAATGTCACCCCTTCAGATTCAATGAATGCACACAAAAATGGCAAAGGAAATGAAAAGATCAACATTGCATATGTTCATTTTTTTTTTAAAGAAAGTTTTTCGATATTATGTAAAATATTTAAATGTTGTTTAATAAAGTGTATTGTATAACTTATACAGTATATATATATATATATATATATATATATATATATATATATATATATATATATATATATATATATATATATATTTGCTCTCTCATTTGGAGGATTTCAGACACCATATCTTAACAGAACAAAATATCTAAACATTTAAATTTTTTGCACTCTGGTGAGAGTTATCAGTTAACTCGTGACCACTGATTCTATTAGATCAGTAATAATGAGGTAGGCTACGCCATAAAACACATTCAACTAGTTAACATAGCAAACTTACTCATAATAATTGGAGCGTTGATTATGGTAACTGAAAACAGTAGCCTAAGCCTCTTCATTAGCAGTTAAAAGAATAACGAGAATAAACACCCACCTATAACCGCACTGTAGGCAGAAGAATCAGCTTCGGGTTTCCTTATATTATTTTCATCCGAAAGCAAAAATGGAAAACTTAGAGCTGAGTTGGGCTATAGAGAACAATAAAGTTCACTCGTAGTTCACACCGTGACCGGAGTAGGCTACATGAGCAGAAGTACTGAGAACACAACGTGGGAGGATCTCAGTGGAAGCGTGCTGGAAGTTACGAGCGTCATTTGAAGTAATCAAGAATAACAAGTGTATTAACCCCTAATACACGTTAAAACGATCCCCGTTCCATCCCGAAGATTTTAGAATTTTAGACCACCAGACAAAAGATAAGTACTGTAGTAATGTGAATTAAACTACCCATTTTGCAAGCATGAATTTACCTAGGTTAAAAGTTGCATTCGTAGATGAAAGTAGATTAAAAAAAAACGGCCAAGAGGTAACTTACAATGACGGGCTGTTCTGTGGAAAGCAGCAGAACATGTTCTGTGGAATTCTACACAGATTATTTATGCTTAGCCTACTGATTTTGATTGGATTGATAAAAACCTCAGAAGAACACAAAGCAACATGAATGAAACACGTAGTCAAGAAAATCGAGGTTTATTTTTTATTTTTTTTTATCACGGATTTGATTCGTGTGATTTCAAATCCCTTCCATTAGATTTTCAAGGCCAATAGCTAATGCCCCCCAAAACACATTAAATTATAGCTCATAATTACAGAAATATGTATGTACAACAGTTTTAGATGTTTTTCCCTTCAGGAAAAAAATATAAATAACACTTCTTGCATCAGTCTCTGCAATTTCATTATTAAATGGTGCTTAAATTTCATTCAGTGCTCTGCAAAATCATGAGTGCACTTTAAAAAAAAAAAAAAAGAGAAAAAAAACTGAAAGGTGCAATTAGTTTTAGTTGTACAATGAACAAATGTACTCTTAAAAAAATATGCATTTCCTTTACACTTTTAGCATTAATAGTGATGGACAAAACAACCCCTTTAAAATACTTGAAAAACTTGTTCCACAAATACAATTATCATCTTTGCAATAACTGGCACTTTTATTATCATTTCAAAGGTTTTATAAACACCAGTACATTACCAATTGAAAATTCTTTTAAAAACAATTTAACACTGGCTTCCGGTCACATGGTGAAAAAAAGCAGCAAGAAAATAACGAAACAATTTAACAGTGGGAAAAGACCCACAAAGAATCTGGATATTTTCACCAAACATTCTGATACTAATGACTTTGCTGAAATTATTTTTCTGAAAACAGTTCAGAATACATTAGGGGCAAATTCCAGACGTTTTTTGTTCAAAAAGTACATCTTATCTGTGACTTAATTATTGTCTAATGTCCAGCTAAAGGATAAAACCTATTATTTAGCTTAAACAGCATCATATGTACCACTCAATGCTCTCAGTGCTCATTGGCAGCTCTCATATTTCTTTTATTTCTCTCCATTATACTGCAGATTGGACTAGAATCCACATGCACTTAAAAGTTTTCTCCAGAAGCCTAAAAGGAAATGCTGTAACAATTACTAGTATTGCTGGCCATATCAGACTCATTAGTTTTCACAATATAAAAAATAATGGATGTTGAAACCTGATGCTCAATTCAAAATCCAAGGCAGAAAAAGGCAGATTTATTAGTTTCTATAATAAATATAAAAAGAAAAATGGCGAATTCATTAATTATAATAGGGTTAAAGCTAATAAGGCAAAATAATTAAAGCTGCCTAAATAAAAAAAGGTCCAAGAGAATGAATTGATCGTCCTATCTTCAATAAGTCAATTGTGCATATAGAATTAACAGGCAAATTGCATAGAAATAATTTAAATATGGGCCTCAAATTTATACTTACAAATTTGTTACCTCATTAAACCAAAAAGGCAACGCACAAAACTAAGAATTGCTGCTATAAATATTGATGATAATAAAGCATATTATTTTATGGGTGCCGACCAGTTGAATTTGAGCAGAACATGTCAAATGTTTTTTCTCAATGGAATGAAGATTAGCATCAATAATTTCGTATCTGTTTAACCTCGATGACTGAATGTTTTTTGCCTGTTTAAAATATCCTTACCACATTCAGGTTAAAAAGTGTTAATAGCAATCCCAATGAGAGAATCAAGTACAAAAGTATTTTTTCATAACAAATTTTGTGAAATATGTTTGGCGAGTCTTAGTTTAATTAATTCTCTAATCACTAATAACTTGAAATAGAGAAAAGTCAAATTTAAAAATAGCAGTGATGAAATGCACTTTAACTTCCTCTTTTGAGCCCATTGTCTACATTTACATCGACTGTCAGACAGAATATCAGAGAGTTTTATCCTGGCTAATGCGCTAAATTGGTGTGAAAAGGACCGAGAAACTGCTTGGACCAAACAATAAATAAGTAAATAAATAAATAAATATCTTACTGGTTTAAAATGAAAAAATTTTTGGATGATGTTACAGAGGTCAGTTAACAAAGTTACACAATAATACATTGTGTAACAACACCATCAAATACATGTTACATACATTTACTCAGGGATTGCTATGTGCTAAGAATTTATTTAAATAAGCAGAAACGACTTTTTCTAAGTCCGGTACAAAAGGGAAATAAAAAAACTGGCAGTTGCTCATTATTATTACTTAATGATGATTGTCTTACATAGCAACTCACACCTAAAATTAAATCAGAGTGTTTGCTCATCCTAGTTGCGAAAGCCACTTCTTCATATTCTTTAAACAACCAGAATTAATAACAGAGGATTCCAAAAAAACGGCCGGAATGTTGTAGTGTTAAGGGATCCGTTCAGGGAAAAAAATGCTTTTGTACGTGCAATCAGACGCATTGGCCCTTAAAAAAAAGGACAATATTGACTGAACGGAATTGAGGGATTTAATAAACTTCCTAGAGAGTCTTGAATGATTTTGCTCGCTTGTGTTTGAAATACAATTTGTATTGATTCAGTTCAAATATTTGCGTGTTTCACTTTCCGTTCAATGCTATACAGTTTATAACTGTCAGTCACATGGATTTTTTTGGTTACAACATCCAATATAGATGTCTACAGAGCATCTGTGTAGTGTATTTGATCAGATAAAAAGAGTTTGTTCTCTTAACGTACCACCTTTTCTCTCTGTGGAAACATCCCGGGTGACTCTCTCAATCAACCCTTGTCTGTCCCATAGCCCTAGTCTGTTATTGCGTATTAATCTTAAGCGCATGGTCAGGCCAAGGAAATGGATTGACAGCTTGCTGCTTGGGGAAGAGAGTTGGCTGAAAAACGTCTCAAGGATCACGGCTCTGATGGAAGATCTACTGTGGTAGACTTCTTGGGCATTGCCAGAATGCTCTCAGCCTCCTCATACATCTACAAATAAAAAAGGTTTCATGAATGCTTAGTAAAAATAGTGCTGAAAAAAAGCAATTCCGTTTACAAATTACAAACTTCAGCTTTGATTGAAAGACAATTTGTAATGAAAATCACCAATCAAATACTATTATTACAGAAAGAAAATCTAGGTTCTGGAACCTTTCCACATTACTTGTGCAATCTAGATTGTTAAAAACAGTTTAGTGTCAGAAAAAAAATCCTGTTTGGTCTTTATAGGCTATTGAGTTTCATTATTACCGGAATGAACTGAACATCTTGGAAGAGTTCCTGAATGAAGCGTCGTGAAGCCAGTCTGAACATGCAATGACCCAGCAAGTAAGAAACTTCAGAATACAGGCAGATGTCATCAAACGCATAAGGAAACTTTTCCTTGATTCTGCAAGGTAAACAAGTTCATTTGAGAACAGTGAAGAAAAAAAAAAACTCCCTATTTTCCCAAAGAAATTTTTCACTTCACATTGCCTCATGAAAATAATCAAAAGAATCAAATCAAATAATGTTTAGCCAAACAGTTACAGCAACCTTTGTTGGGAAATTAAGTAGGAAAGCATTTGTTAAACTGAAATCCTTGTGGATGAATTGTCTCCTTACGTGAGGAGTCCAGTTTCATTCCCTTTAGTCCCCACTGAAGAGCTCAGGTTGATGACAAGCCGAAGAACCTCCTTCCTCAGAAGAACACGGCAGGCTGGAGCATCCTCTGGAATGTTTTTCACCCCTGGTAGAAATACAGCACGCACAGACAAAAAAAATTAACTCAACCTGTACAATACAAAACACTTAAGATTGAATTTCTCATCTGACTTTTGCAAGAATTTCTCACCAAGAACAAGCTCTGTGCTGAGTATGCTTCCACCAGAGCCCTGAGAGACAGCGTCGCTGCAGCCAGACACTCCTGAGAACTTCGACTGAGGCATCACTTCCAGGTTGTGTATGGACTGGTTGCACCATTCCGTGAAAGGAGCATCGGGATAGTCTAAAACGGGGTTGAAGGTGTATAAGAACAAACAATTAGTAACAGAAATTATTTACTAATACATGGAAACCAGACGACCATGATTACAATGAATAATGGGACGTGTCTCGTAAAATCACGTCTGGTCACTCTATACCACTTATATGTGGTTAGTGAGGTACCAAAATGATGTTGCCTATTTCCTATATTCATTTGGATAAACTGCAGGAACAGGAACCTGCAGCTTACCTGTGCGGTTTTGTGCGGGAGTGTTTGAATTGCAGCCAAGCACACATAGCCCTGCACAGTAAAGGCAGTTCTCCTCATTGTGCTCCTGCAGGCCAGTCTCCTCTGCACCCAGCAGCTGATGCTGGTCCGCACGGCTCACTGCAATCAGTTCTGTGATACTAAGCTGAGACCGCAGAACAGAGTGCCTGGATCCTTCGCAGGAACCTGAGAAAAGAACAGCATTAAGTAGCTGAAAGAATAGTGAAGCACTTAATGCTATAGGACTTGTCTGCAGACTAATAAGGAGCTGATTAAACAACATAACCATTCTTGTCTTTACCATCTGCATCTCCCAAGAAGAACTTTGCAGATCGGTCCTCTGATGGTGGACTCGTCCTCTTCTGGAAGTATGGTGTGTCTTTAATCTAGGTAGCAACCAAAAACATGGAAAGCAAGTTTCAGATACGAGTTTAAAAGGCATTTTTGTATAGTAACATCCTTCTCGGATGATCCCGTTCCAAGCGGACACCTTTTGCACGGGGTCAAAGGGCGCTCGTGGCCATACGCTTGAACTTGCAGACTTGACTTTGGGGAAAATTGCTGCTTACACATGCCTATTAAATATGTCTTGGTCGAATTGTCTCAGTTGAAAAAACTGGGATCGGATAACCAGAGATTGATTTTTAGTACCAGGTGTAAACAGGATCATAGAGTAGTTAGTGACCTGGAACATGCTGTTGATGTCCATTGGCAGAGCAAGGCCAATGTAGTCATCAGAGTTGCCATATGTGGCACTGGACACCATGGAGCGCACTGAGGATGAGCGCTGCAGGGAGGTCTGGCTGATTGGGCTCAGAAGATCCTCTTTATCCAGGGATGCAAAACTCAGAGCCTTGAGAAACCTGTACTCATACCGAAGGGAAGAAATTAGAGAAGCGTTTGAAAGAAACACAACTTTGGCAGAGAGAACGGTAAGAAAGGAGGTTTGGACATTTTGGAAACTACTTGTACTGATTCTTGCTAGCAGATGATTGGTAGGTTTGTCAATGTGGGAACAGGTTGGTGAAGTGTATTCACATTTCAGAAAGTGAGCAGCTGTTTGTCATTAGCTGCATCATGCAAGTACTGTAGGTCAAAAACTTCTACATGCTTCTTGGAACAAATGCGGGAATGCGGCTAGTGAGGGAATCGGTTTGACCGATTAGTCGGTTCACATCAGCAAACTACTTGAGGAAATTCTGCGACAATGGAGACAGGGCATAGGTTAGAAAGTCTTTTTAGAACTACAATCAATGGGGAATGAAGAGAGTTTAATTTGTCCTACTGTGGGAAGGTCATTTCAAGGACTGAGGAGTCATGGTTGAAGAGAATCGGGTTAAGGTATGGGCTGTGGGAGTGCTAATGTGAAATGGAAAAAAGGGGGCAATGTACGATGAAAAAGTAGCCAAAAAGGCTAGGTTTTTGTATTGTAAAGCCTTGTTTATACTTTTGCCTTGCACCGCGCCGCAACCGTCCACTGAGGCCCAATCCCAAATGGCACACTTCATGTGCACTTTCGGTCTTGTGGACTTACAATGGCTGCCGCGTGCGCGTGTCCGTTAAGTCCGTGAGACCGCAGTGTGTCCCATTTGTCATTTTTAGATCTCAGAAGGGTGCTCGCGAGCGCACCCTCTGCGGTCGATTTGCGCCCTTGATGCGCACTTTTGCCGAGCCCACGCTGATGCGGACTCCACAGCAGACTTCTTCCCGACATTCAAAGCGGCGTTACGTCGCGAAAGTGCGGACTCAGAGGAAGACCGCAAGTGCTTAGGGTTCCATTTGGGACAGGGCCTGACTGCATGCGCACTTCAGAGAGGTTTATAGTCAACACGGTCACTGAAATGACAGGGAGCATATTGGAGAAAAAAATCCTCTAAACCATCAAAAAAAGTAGCGTAGCAGTTTGGCTGAACAACGTCAGATCATTATGGTCAAACTTCAATCTAGGTTTTGTTTTTGTCCAACATTTCTTGGAAAGACTTAAAGATTGTTTTAGAAGGAATGTTGAAACGTATATTGAGGATTATTTATAAAAATATACGCATTTCATATTTTTCCTTTTAAAGATATAAAATATATAAGCATCCTTTAAGTAAAATTTTTTGCATAAAAACTCTAAAAACATGTTTACATGTAAACAATTTATATAAGTTTATTGTCTTTTTCAATACCAATTTTAATGTTCTAATGGGACTGAATAAAAACATATAAAAAGGTTTTGGTTATTATTGGAATCAGGTCCAATAGTAAAAATATGTCTATGGTATATTTAACACATCACTTAAAATGTAAAAAATGTAAGGTAGTGTAGGTAATTCACGTAAATGCATATACAATATTCTTTGATATGCTTACATACTTCCATATATACTCTTTTAGTAATGTATAAATAGCATATTATGTTATAGGTTCTTTCCACATTTTTTCAGCATATGTTGCCTTGAAATTGCTGATTACGTGCTGCGTGCACTGCTTGCTCAAGTTACAAAAAATTGCATGCACAACATGACGCGAAATGGTTTCTAGCGAAGTCAAAACCAACTTTGGCAAACTCCACGATGACATAACTTGTGTCATGCGGAGAGTATAAACCAGGCTTAAAAGTGGACGCTCAAACAGAAAGAGGAACGTTAGCGCTGGGGATGGTCCACGCACCGTGGAAGCAGTGATCTGCGATGGGGCTTGCTCGAACCTTGGCCCAGACATCTGAAGCGCTTTTTAGTAAACCTGAGAGGGACCATCAGAAACAGATCACATTATTTCCAGAGGGGAGCAATGATTTTAAATGGGGTTTTGGGAGTGCCGTTTCCCTATTACATGGATGGTAACACAACAACATTAATGTGGAATTCTAGTGCTAATTTTTTGTCTGATTAACACAGATATTTCTAGAATTGATAACATTATGATCCTATCAGGCTGATATCCTTCACAGCTGCATCACAAAAAGGAATATAAAAGAAGTAAAAAAAAAAAAAAAAAGACATCCGCTGTAATGTCTTTAGTCCTTCTAAATCTGATTTCTCTGAGAAATTTTCAAGTCATCACACCTAGAAACTTTGGAGAAGGACGATAACGTCTGTGGATGAATTCTGTGAATGTTGTGTGACATAAGTGGTGTAAAGTCTAAAATTGTAAGCGAAAGAAACAGTAAAAGAAAGGCGACGTAATGACAGAAAAGGGGAAAAGTTTCGTAACATCTCAGGGTCCATCTGCTTTACCTGCGTGGTGTGAGTCTGGAGTCCAGGCTGCCAGTTTTCATGGTGATGGCATCAGTGAAGAGCACATCTTTGGCCGGTGAGGAGAGCGCCTCGCTATGAGAAAGGGAGGGATGGATGCGCTGTTGCTGCAATCGCTTGAGGGTAGCGTAGCCTAGTGCATCCCGAGGGCTGGTGTACATGAAGCTACAGTCAGTCAGGCTTGAGATAGTCGTGACCGAGGGTGATTTAAGAGACTGAGCCCTGCGGGGTAAAGTATGAGAAGAACCCGGGGGCATCAGCAGTACTGAGTTTGATTTGGATAGGGGAAGGTGGTTGGACTGGGGCGTGAGAGAGTTAAGTGTTTTGATAGTTTGAGTGCTAATGACCGTATTGAGGCTAACGCAGTCCGTGTCAATGGTGGAAGAGTCCACGCCACCCACAGTTTCTCTGGAAGGGCTGGAACTCATGGAGCTGATGCCGCTGGTGGTCGTGTCCGTGTTGAAACTCTGGCTACGGCTTTTAAACTGAGACCCACCCCCAGAGGTTGAGCCATCACCGGCCAGCCTTTCCCGACTGGTCTGCTCTCGGTGGGCATCTCCAACACCTGAGCTCTGTTCTGCAGTTCTGTTCTGACGTACCTCCGGCTCCCCAATACTAGATGTACTGCCCTGAGTGTCTGAAGTTTTGCTTCCCACAAAAGAGGTCTCCAGACTAATGCTTGGGCTTTTCGGCAGATGTCCGTCTGCAAATACAGGACTGAAAACATCTCCCTGACCTGGAGAGAATATAGAGGGCTCCGTGACTGTGCGTATCCTCCTGAGGCCTCCTAGCGTGGTCTCGCCATGGAGTTTACTGCTGCTGCCAGTGCCTTTTGGGTCACTGGTACTGCGGACTTTCTTTCCGGAGAGGGAAATGAGGAAGCGGTTGCGGACAAGTCGGCTGGAGGCCAATATGGTGAAGGGGCTGCGGTCCTTTAGGAGTTTGGGCCTGAAGTACAGTGGCTGGTCCTCTGAAAGCTCAGAGCTTTCCAACTTATCATCATCCAGGATGTACATGCCTGAAAAGTAAGTAATTTAGGCAATTTTACTTCTACATGTTTTCAAAAGAAACCACTGAATACATTTTCACAGTGTGTGCACAAGTACAGTGTGTGGTTTGTTTTTCCCCTTTCCCAGTTTATATGCGAGTCAGAATTACTGACAGAGCTTAGTCATCTAAACCTAGTCTTGAGGGTAGATTACTAAGCCTTACTAAGATGTATTTGGAGCACCTCTGTGTATAAATGCAATTCAATTGCATTTCAATTCAATTCAAATTCAATTAAGAAGAAAAAAATAGCTTTTTAAGCTCAATCTGAGTTCAATTGAGAAGAGTACTAATTTGTTGACGCCTACGAGTCTGGAAATCGATATTTCTATCGATTTGAAGTAAATCACTCCAACATTCAAAAATTAATTTATAAAAAATAAATAAAAATAAAATCACAATCACGAGTAGTCAATCTGTACCAGGTTTCCAATCAAATCAGCGAAAAGCAGACTACAAGTCAGCGTCAAAAATAAATAATGCATGTGAAAGAAATGACACAACTTTGCCCTTAAGGCAAGAACAGGAAGGAAGAAGCAATTTTGTAGCACAAATGATTACAAAGCATCATGTAAAGACGCCCCCCATTCAACTCGAAAAAAGTCATATACCCATTGCAATAACTCTGAATCTGTTCTGTTCAGCTAAAAAAACTAACTGCATAGTGCCACTTTAAACTAACTTAATCTATCAATATAGTTCTAAAAATGAAATCATGTCTAAAGACACCTTTCCAACAACATAACGCAGATGGATTCTAAGCTAACTCTAATGATAAATATGAGATAAACAGGCTTGAAATAAGCAGATATGGAGCCCATCTGAAATGTGGATAAACCACAGTGTTGCATTAAAGATTATTAGTCATGGATGAGTGGATGGGAGCAGCACTCACTAGGCTGAGTGGAGTCACTCTCGCTGTTGTGTCTAGAACTGGTTGACTCAGAGTTCAGGCTAAGGGTGCTGGGCGCTGAAGACAGGTGGATAAGGGGTTGCTGTTGTTGTTGCTGCTGCTGTAGGTTCTGCTGCTGCTCAACCTCATCCGGCACCACAGGCCAAAGTTGTCTGCGATTGTGCCTGACTGCATCCCAACCCTGCTGTTTCAGCAGCTCACAGCCCTGCTTAGTTTTAGAAATAAGTCCCAGAACATAAAGACACGTCCTGAGAGAAAAATAAAAAAGAGGCAAAGATTGTGAGAGTAAGGCAAAAAAGAAAGACTAGAGAGTGTGTAAGAACAACAGAATGCAAGATTGGCAAATAGTAGGGGAGGAAGAATGACAATTCAATGAGTCACCCCTCCCCCACATAAAAAACAACCTCTTGTGACGTAGTAAGTCATTTAGAAACTATGGAAGTATCTGGAAGGGTTTACTGTTAACTTTCGGTCACCTCATGTCTACTCACCCAGATGGGTAAGCTGTGCAATAGCTTCACTTTATTGCTTAATCACAAGCGAGCAACAAGTGAATGTTGCAATGCCAGTGTCTTATTTTGTATATTTCACTTCTGATAACAGGAACCACACATACAATGAAAAATGCACAATTTCCACTCCAATATAACACTTTGTAAAAAAAGAAACATTGGCTATTTAATATGTCTGCATTATAATGTCAGACATCTTTTCCTCCACTTGTTTGTTGTTTTGTTTTTCCCAAGCATTTGATTACAGAACCAAATAGTCACAAAACGAAAGCCTCATACATTTTCTGAACTTGGTGCTAAACTGAATGCCATTTATTTTGAGATGTTTTGAGCTTTTTTAGAAGACACTGCACAATTTCAGATCAGTTGCACTGTGCATCTGACTTTGATACTCTTTCTTATTTTTGCCATTATTGGCAATATGCAGCCGGACATATCCAGTAATCAAGAATACATACCCCCTAATAGACAGAACCTCACAGTCATGGGCAAGAGCGACGATATCTGGAATCACATTCTCTTCCTGTAAGAGGTTCAGTCCCCAGTTAGACGTGCCAATGTTTCCCTTGAAGTAAACAGAGTGAGTTTAGACTTTAAATAATATTACTAATGCTACTGACAATTATTACCACAAAGACAGTAGTGAAAATAAGCTTCAACGTGTCTTATTCTCACAAGACAAATACCAAAACCTCACACACACACGTTGGGTTTCCATGCTTTATGGGGACTTTCCATCGGCGTAATGATTTTTTGTACATTATACATTTTATACATTCATTTTTTACATTTGGTCCACACAACGTAGGGTTTACCAGGACCACACATACACACACAGCAGCTCACCAGGGCCCAAAGAGCAGCTTTAAGCTGTTTGATGCCCTCCCATTTGTCCAATGCTGGGCAGCGCACTGTGTAGCTCAGATCTGAAACTACATTCTGTCAGAGAGAGAAAAGATATTATATAAAGAAATGTGTCAGTCACCATCCATCAGGGCCTGCAATGAATCATTTTTAAAAAAACACATACCTGAGCTTCCAGCAAATGACAGCCTGTCTTATCATGTACAAGTTGCCCATACAAATGCACAGGAAGAAAAACATTTGGTCTTTGTAACCTGTCAGAAAAATATTTTAGAGGCTGAAGTAGTTATGGATGACATCCTTTTAAATCTTGATATGAACTACTGATAAATTAAAAAGGATAAAGTTCTCAGGAAAACCTTTGGTTGCTCCGTCGCACATAGTTATCCCCATCCACTGGTTTACGGTAAGTAGTAAGTGCTTCATTTAGCTGTTCCTCTATAAGGTCCACATACTTGAGGTTGTATTCCTTCAGGGGAACAAAAGTAATTTGACAGAATGGTTAAAGTAAGCTTGAGTTTGAATACTTTATTCTAATTTAAAGGAGAACTCCGGTCAATTTTAACATTGAGCTAATTTTTTTGTAAATTTGGAGTGCTGTCAGTACAGAGAACAACGGCAAAAATCTGTGTTGCCTACACAGTGTTATCTTCTTTTTAAAATTTGCACCCTGTTGACTTCAATGGGGCAAGTTTTAAACCTGCTTTTAGCCTCTTAATATCCTTGATGTGTCATTACAAGTGCACAGCCATGTGAGTGGTGTTATTAAGAGTGAACACGGTCAATCTGACTGCAGTAGATGTGAAAGATATTAATAAAAATGATGTTAATTCAGCCAGCTCACATACCTGTATTTTCTTCCTGTTTTCGGTCGAAGTCCAAAGTAGTCGATTATCGAGTTGGGAGAATGGGATCTCATACAGCCTGGTCGAGCGAGCGAACTCGATAATCGACTGCTTTGGACTTCGACCGAAAACAGGAAGAAAATACAGGTATGTGAGCTGGCTGAATTAACATCATTTTTATTCATATCTTTCACATCTACTGCAGTCAGATTGACCGTGTTCACTCTTAATAACACCACTCACATGGCTGTGCACTTGTAATGACACATCAAGGATATTAAGAGGCTAAAAGCAGGTTTAAAACTTGCCCCATTGAAGTCAACAGGGTGCAAATTTTAAAAAGAAGATAACACTGTGTAGGCAACACAGTAGTTCTCCTTTAAGTACATTATAAATCTATGGACAAATAATAAATAACACGTGTAGAATATAATTTTTTGGTGTATCTAACAATCCAACACACTTTTAATAGTGCAAAACAATGGTAAAGATACAGTACCTTCTGCCACTTTTCCAGCTGTTTAGTGACATATCCCCTCTCATTTAGATAGGAGAACCCTTTTGGAATGGACAAGAACCTGGAAATGGATGCCACATGATCAGATGAAAAGAAGCAGTTAGATTCTTATGCAAAATAGACCCTTTTCAAAGATGCTATATTTGAGATACTGATTACTAATGAAGATACTGATGATTTCTGAAGGATCATGTGTTTTTTCTAAGACACAAAGACTCGTGTCTTCATCTGAGCGCCCATCATTTTACAAACTTTTCTGAAAAATGCTACTAATTTTAGCTGTACATCTTTTATGTGGAACAAATATGTAGTGCACCTTTAAAGTCAGACCTCTGGGTTATTTAGTGTAGTTATACAGGGAATATTTGAGCTTTACCGTAGCAGCAACAGTACACCCTTGTCTCCCAGGTGAGTTAGTGCTGGCTTCATCTGAATCAGAGCGTGTAAGTTTGCCTAAGATAACACAATCATAAGAAAACAGCAGTCATGAAAATAGGCATGTATTCACAAACCATGATGTAACGGTCCATCATTGATATTCTAGCACAGAACTTGTTGTATATGCTGGCTGATTACAGATCTTCATGACAGATTTCTGGAGCAAAGCTACACTGGCACAGAACAATCAAATCACACAAGTGTCTCCAACATCAATCCATGTTTTATAATTTTACCTAGATTAGCCTCAGCTAAACATAACTTTCTGCAAAATTGAACATCCTTGTGTCCCCTTATGGGTTAATTGAATTCACCTTGTCCTCACAGGCCTCATCCAGAATGTCCAAAGCCTCCACCGAGATGGCCTTGTTGCGGTCATGTAGCTGAGTCACCAGCAGTTCAATACCCCAGTTGCTGAAGAACTCTACGTTAGCTCGGAGTAACACCCGCAGATGCTTGGTGGCGTACATCCTGCAGTTCTGTGCCAAAACGTTCAAGGATTATATTACTGACCCATAGGGGAATGCTTTTGCCAGCATGCTTTGCTAAGCACAGCTAGTGTAGTTATACATATACTAATGTATGGCACTAAGACAAACACGCTCAAGGGGTCAAAGGGTAGTAGGTTTGTTTCTTACATCAGTGGCAGCAGTGAGGATCTTTGAGAGGATGACTCGAGATAAACCATCCCGGCTGTAGTCCAGTGTGGAAATGATCAGCTTGAGAAGATGGTCCTGGTTCTTCAGGGAGCACAAGTTCAGCAGGCTGTCAAAACGACAAAGAAAGAAGAAGAACGTTATTTCAAAAAGGTTAATATTGGCAAATTCCTTATATTGTGTATCCCTAGTTTGCTGTAAATCGTTTTTGATAAGTCTTAGACTGACCATTGGAAGACACTGCACTTCTCAAGCATCTTAACACCCTGCGGGTGGGCTGAGAGAGTGCCGAGGAAGAGGAAGTAGTGCTGGCTGACGGTGGTGAGGAGGCCGTTGCTCTGCAGACTACGATCTGGTTTCAGCCCAGAGGATGAGGACAGCCACTGCACAATGTCCTTCACCAGGTCCTCAAGATACCCCTGCCCATCCTGAGAAGACACCAATGTGGAAAATGAACGTTAAGTAAGCTCAAAATAGCTCAAAATTCTGTCATCTATCATAAATGTCATTCTTTCTTCTGTGAAACACAATAGGAGAAATAGGAAGGAAGAAAGTTATGGAACAACATGATAGTGAGTAAATAATGGGTGATAATAGGCTCAATTCTTTGATAACTTTAAATTTTCTCTCACTTCATCTGACTCCAGCAGGAACTCAATGAACTGACAGCCCGCCACCGTTAATTGCCTGGCCTTGCTGTGGTCCAGCTCCAGGCTAGCATACAGCTTGCTGCTAGGCTTGTAGAAGAACAGCAGCCTTCGCACAAACCTGAGTAAGAAAATGTAGGATTTACAGCAATGAATGGTGGACGAAAAAGTCCTACGAAGATTTCTAAGAATAGTAAACTAAACTCTGCTTACTTGTGCATCTGTTCATCTTTGTTGTTTCGAAGGTTGACATTTGGCCACTGCATCGTGATTAGAAACAAATTAGAAGAGATACCACACTGCATTTCATTAAGAAAATGTGAGAGATGCTTTTTGCCAAGTTGACAAAATATAATATACTACCATTTAAAAGTTTGAGGTCAGTTAGATTTCTTTTGTTGAAAGTAATTAATTTTGTTATTCAGCATGGATGCATTAAATGATAAAAAAAATTCAAATAAATGCTGTACTTTTTATTCATAAAAAAAAAGATGATTGGGCACAAAGCAGCATATTAGAATGATTTCTGAAGGACCATGTGACACTGGAGTGATGACTGCTGAAAATTCACAAATTTTGCCATACATTACAATTTTAAATATATTAAAATAGAAAACAGTTATTTTAAAATGTAATAATGTTTTACAATATTACTGTATTTCTGATCAAATAAATGCAGCCCAGCCTGGGAGACTTCTTTAAAAAGAGAAAAGAAACTTATCAACCCCAAACTTTTGAATGATAGTGTACATTTTAAATCACAAATGATGGTTCATGGCTATGATCTAATCAAAGCCTATTGGGTTTTTGAAAAAAAGAGGAGGATGAGAAATATGCCCCACCAATTTAATCAACGAGAAAGAAAATGGCTCTCATTAAGCCATTTGTCTGTTAAAAAAATTATATATATATATATATATATATTTTTTTTAAATCTCATACCTTGAGTATGGTACTGATCAGGACCCAGTTCCAGTCCAAATTCTGTTTATGATTGAGAATCTGACTGTCTCTGAGGTTCATCATCAGGGCCTCCTCAGTGTCCTAAAGAACACAACAAATATGTAGATCACATCCAAGCTAAAATATCCAAGAATTGCTTTCTTCCAGTCACCGGGCACATACCTTAATGACAAAAATGTCTCTCTGGGGCCTGAGGTGCTGGTCCCGACTGCAATGAGCAGCCAGCGATTTGCGAATAATTTGGTCCAAGTAAAGACTATTGGGTTTGGGGCCTCGTCTCTTCTTCTCATGAAATCGCTTCAAGTAATTGATCGCAGCACTGGCCCGTCTAAGAAACAATCAAAACCGACTCCATCAAACCACACAATAATAATCGCATAACTCTGACACTGTGCTATTTGTGCTGTCGGCTATGTAGGACAAGACACCTAACTCACAGTCTTTTCTCCTGAGGAATGTCAAAAGAAGCAGCCATGTTCATAAGTGTGGGCAGGCAGTGCAGATGGTGGCTATGAGAGTGAGGAAGAATAGTGTTTGCCTGAAAATAAAATGAAGATCACTCAAGGTCATTTGAGGTAAAGTACAAGGTTAAGCTGTATTTACTGTTACTTTCATTCATTTCAGCATAATACCATATGCAGGAGTTCTCCTAAGAGGATGGTTGCACGCACTGAAATGTTATCATCACTGCTAGTGATCACTTCAACCAGGCCCTGGAAGAAAAAACATTATGACTTCAGAAGTCTTGGAATATAGTACCACATGGACTACTTTCAGGGTTTTTTGTTTAGTCCTTTTTTGGAGCTTGACAGTCTCTGGTTACTAACTATATGCTTATATTGCATGGAAAAGAGCAGCATTAACATTGTTCAAAATATCTCCTTTTGTGTTACATGTCAGAAATAAAGGTTAAGACATTAGGGTGATTAATAATGAAGGACTACTGCTTTAAAAGCCTCTTTTCTTCAAGAATGTCAACAAAGATGATAACATTTCAGATGGTATATTACCTCTAAAAGTCCACAGTGGATGAAAGCAGAAAGTAGCAAGGCGAGATAGTTATCCATCAAATCAGGTCTGGGTGGACACAAAGAACACAAACACGTGTCAAGACTTTGAAGTTGCACACATACAAAGCTATGAGGCTTCATTAGTTAGCTCAGTTTTAAGTTTAGTTAAGCCCAGCAAATGCTCTTACCTGGAGCGTGCCCTATGCGGAAGTATTATTTTTGCTTCTGATGCTACAAAGCCATCTGACAGTCTCCAGCTGTCCTGAAACCTACTGGGGTCTGAAGAGGGGACACAGGAGATTGTTTCTGTCAATGTGAGTTGACTTCAGATGTGGTTGATGTCTGGAAATGAATATGTTAATCAGTGCAAGCAGACAGCGGTAGCACTCACCCACACTGAGAAGAGCTTCGAGAAAATCTTGTGTCACCACGGGAACAGGGAGTCTGAATATATCATACATCACTTCCAGCAGACCTCGCTGAGAAGAGAGTGATAGACTGTGATCAAGTACCTCATAATGAGTCTTAAGTAAATGTGTACATCTCATTGTATAACATATAGGGCTTATTAATCTTTTTTGTTATAATAAATACCAGTAATTTAATTATATTATAATATAAGGCATCAAAATATTTAATTGTGATAAAGCTTATGAAATAATCATATTTTTTAATCTCTTTTTTTATGCATTCAATCCTTAGAACACTAAATAAGTTTCAGCAAAATGTGTGGATCTCACTCATTGAACATTGAAATAAAAGTAAATGTTTTTTTTGTTTTGCATGCTGTGTGTTCTGCAAGCTTTATAATTATATCCTTTGTCATACCCTCACTTCCATATTTGGTATACACAGCAGACCAATGAGAGACTGGATTCCAGAGTTGCCTGACTTGCAGAGATTAATGATGCCTGGAGGTGCAGTGGGACAAAACAACAGGTTCAGTCTTAGCAGCAATAAACAAACTCCTACTGCAATGAGGTGCACTCATGAGGAAATGCCATTTAAAAGATGCATGATGCATTGCAATATTCATGCGCTCATAAGCCGGCTTCTTTGGTAATCTTTTTTGATGCATCATTCTATGATATGCAGTGTTACACAAATAACCTAAATAAAGTATTGATTGAAAACTGGGCCCATGAGAATTCCAGAATTCAATTAGTTTATTTTCAATAGTTCTTAATTAAACTAACGGCAGCATAGACAATGTGAAAAATGGGGGCCCTGGCAATAACCAATTGTATGTTTGACATATTCTACGAAAGATATTGAGATATATTTACCTGACCAAGAGCGAAGCGAAGCAACAATTGACATCTTGCTGGCCAGAAATCGAGCCTCCCTGTCTTCTCTGTAGAGAGAAATACCACACATCTATACATGCAGCCAATAAAAGTTGCATGCTTGCCTATCCACTGGGAAATTCTACTATGAAAGACCTTACAACAACACACTCACTTTAGTTGACTCTCTGCCGTGTCTGGATTGTGTCTGTAGTGAAAGTCTGTGTAAGGTGCCAGGATTTGCTGAAAAAAGTAAGTAAAGCTTTACTAAACACCTTTTAAATGGTTTTACAAAATGTACAAAAAAACCATACATATAATCATATAAACTGTAAAGATAAAGACAAATTAACCAGACTAAAGGAATGAGAAAATAAAACAGTAATAATAATATTAATAATAAATGAATAGTAATTAAAACCATTATATAAAAAATTTAATAATATTTCTGATGGGTTCATTGTTGAAGACAGTTGCATACCTCTAGCTCCACATCAGAGCGAACGTATTGCCGTGTATGTGGGTGATTGAGAAGGTGCAGGATGGTGGTGATCAGAGCCTCATTGATTCGACTGAGCTGACAGTCGATTACATTCTTCAGGATGGTGCTGAGACCGCCCCTCTTGGCCACAATCTCAGGGTTCTCCAGTGCTGCACGCACAAACATGGACATGCGGGAGGTCAACATCTGCATTCACAGATTGATACATTACGGAGTGTTCTCTAATCAGTGTGTGAACCCACCAAGTTCACAGATAATGGCGATGCAGGCACGAACCATACGGTCCCGCTCCTGCGGTCCATCATTGCCCACGGCAATGAGAGAGTTTGCGACTGAGCTTGGGAAGAGCAGGGCGTTCACAGTGATCATCTGGAAAATCATTGAAAAACACAGATACTTCCATCAATGACGAAATCAACACATTGTGAGAACATAATTTTTGTTTAGTGGAACACAATGCAACTATTCTGATTCCGAAGGTTTTGATTCAAATAGGTTCAATTCAGATTGCAAATCAAATATCAAATTTAAAGAAAAGAAAGGGGGACGGCTTTCCTTTTTCCATTATGGAATGAACGCATCTAAACATCAGGAAGTGTCTCACCTTTCTCACCAATCTGAGAGCTTGTGTGCGTTCCACCTCGTTACTCTGCTGGATGTCAATGCACCTGCAGGTTAAAAGGTCAACATTACGCTAACCAGTCAACAGTGAAATGCACCTCAAACCCCAATCACATCCTTTTCCTACTGAAGATCTGACATGCTGGATGTTCAGACAGGACAGAGCGAGAGCCGAACCTAAAGGCACAGTAATACACCTACAGCGGGATACACACAACGCTTCAAAATGACCTTAACTGAATGTGACTAGCACTTCACATGAAATCATCTCTCTCACACACACAGAATGAGAAACTAACAAGAGATGATCCACAACTCACCATACATTAGCATCAAGTCTTGTTTTTGATGGAAACAGTTAGCCCTTATCCCACAATCCCTAGCTCAGACTTGAACTAAACCGCTCAAATGACTGGCCTGCGCACAGTGCTATGAAAACACGTCATACAGACCTGGCAATTAAGTAATCCACCTGGAGACGCAGTACTTTCTGAAGGATATTACTGTCTCTGATGAGGTAGCGGAGAGAACGCAGGCCAGCTGCCCGCACCTCCTTAGCCTCATTGAGCAGAGCCAACCTGAGGCTGTCAAAGAAACAGAAGAGACCACATTGAGGCTGCCATTAAACTGGAGTAATGTCACATCTATCAGAGTAAAGCATATCATTTACCGAGAAATAATGTTTTATATATTTAATATTCTGCTCAGGCAGACTTGGTGACTCACTTGTGTTATTACAGAGGAGGACAAAGTCATTTCATTAAAATGAAACCTTACAAAAACAAATCTAGCATCCTGATTAATCATTTATCATTTATTAAGAAAATAAATATGGTTGATTTTATGCGCAACCAGTCTCGACGCCAGGACACACAGGGGATGGTGGGGGAATTCCCTTCCCTCATGCTCAAGCCTGCATTTATTAGTTTAAACAGTAATATTCTGAAATATGATTCCAATTAAACTCTTTTCTATTTGAATATATTTTTAGGTGTAATTTATTCCTGTGATGGTAAAGTTGAATTTTCAGCAGCCATTACTCCAGTCTTCAGTGTTACATGATGCTGATTTGCTGCTCAAGAATCAATGTTAAAAAAAAACAGTTGTGCTGCTAAATATTTTTGTGGACACTGTGTTTTTTTTAAAAGTTCAAAAGAGCAACATTTATTTAAAAATCCTTTGTAACATTATACATATCTTTAATGTCACTTTTGATCTTTGCTGAATAAAAATATTATTATTTTTTTAAAAAACTTTAAATGGTAGTTGTTTTTTAAATTATAATTTAAATAAAAATAACTGAAAAAACTCCCCCACTCAGATCAGATCAACACCACACCTTCGATCCTCTATGACTCACCATATGATAATTTCTTCAAAGGTAAAACCAAACTTTTCCTCTGAGAGCCCGACATTGCAGAGCAGCTGTATTGGAGACACAAACAAGCACTTATTTATTTTGCTGGCAACAAATAGAGACATTGAGGACTCTACTCTACTCAATTATGCAAATAATTGCTGGAACACTCCAGGGTATTTCACACAGAGCAAAAACAAGCTCATGCTCAGTTGGAGGGTATGTTTTTTTTTCATCCACAGGTGATTTATACAACTGATAGCATTATTGACATGATAAAACCTGTCAGACTGAAGGAGCTCATGATCGCCTGCTGAATTATGACAATGCTGAATCTGTAAATATGAGCAAAGATTTCCTGTAAAGGTTACCAAATATGTGGAGGGAAAAAAAAGTGTTTGCCGCCTGTGACAGTTCAATTAGAAACAAAATAACAAATTCTACAGCCACGGGATGGCAAAAACCACATGACATGTAATAGTAATAGTTATGCCACAGAGCCATCAAAAGTGTTACTGTCTCTTCTTAAGACCATTATTAGACTGGCAAGCACATCACACCTTGTTTTGTACTGGTTCTGTGCAGCTGGCAAGCATCAGAATATCAGAACATCAATGTTTGTGCTGTTGCCCTTACCCTATGTTCAAATGTATAACTGATCCAGCACTGCAGTAATATGAGGGTTTGAGAGCATCTGAGATTTGGTTAATTGCTCAGGTCTGCTCAGATCCTTTTATTTTAGGCCAGATCCTGTAAGCGTGGGGCAGAAAATCCCTCAGGCCTTGACTGGCGGAAGGCATAAAGTACTCTGTTTACTCCATTTCACCAAA
The DNA here is from genome assembly GCA_031834385.1 of Semotilus atromaculatus. Lineage (NCBI taxonomy): Eukaryota > Metazoa > Chordata > Actinopteri > Cypriniformes > Leuciscidae > Semotilus > Semotilus atromaculatus. Next base: position 14,807,726 of record JAULUF010000001.1, on the reverse strand, counting down.
CACCGGTAAGTATTCACATGCAGGACTCCTGTGTTGTAATACTAAACAGATGTACCAGATTGGAGAGGCTGCTATGCATTAGGGAAGGGATAGATTTTCACCCAGTTGAGTTTTCCAAAAACTGACTAGTTAATTTGAAACTTTTAAAAGGAACACTCCACTTTTTTTGGAAATAGGCTCATTTTCCAACTCCCCTAGAGTTAAACAGTTGAGTTTTACCGTTTTCGAATCCATTCAGCCAATCTCCGGGTATAACGCAGCGTAATATCATTGCGCCTCCTTGATTATTACGCAGGAATGAGAGTATAGTTCCTAGCCACATCGGCCTAAAAAAAAAATCACAAATGTTCATTTTCCGTCGGTCTTAGTTCACGATATAACTACAGAAGAGGCAAGTTTTAAATAGGAAAAATATCGAAACTCTCTGGTCATGTTTTTTGAGAGAGATGCTAACGGTCTAATCAGATTCAATGATCTATGCTAAGCTATGCTAAAAGTGCTGCCACCAGACCCGGAGATCGGCTGAATGGATTCAAAAACGGTAAAACTCAACTGTTTAACTCTAGGGGAGTTGGAAAATGGCCTATTTCCAAAAAAAGTGGAGTGTTGCTTTAAGTCACCAGCATTCTTCAAAACATCAAAGAAAGTCAAACATGTTAGGAATGACATGAGGGTGAAAAAATGGGACAGAATTTTCATTTTGGGTGAACCATCCCTTTAAAGATAGTGAACTAAACCTAAAAACCAGTCATATGTAGTTTTCATATCCCTACAATGCATGTCCTGCAGTATCAGGGTGAGAAAACTGTCTGATAAGTTGAGATTTAGGCAGTTAAAGTCAGCATGAAACGAAAGTTGTGATAGTCTTCTCTTCCCGATTGTGAAACCTTCTGCAATAAGAAAAAAAAAATTGTTGGGGCGGGACTGGATTTCGTCCTTCGGGAATTGATTGGATAATAGGAAGTTGCTAACTAAATGGAGGCAGATCTGAATGCCAGTTTGCAGTCAGTTGTGGAAGATATTTAGTCCCACCCTCTGTTAAGGCATTTATCATGAAGAGAACATGAATAAATCATATACAATGAAACTGCAAAAAATTCTGATTTCATTTTGAATTCATTGTGACTTTCCCAGCACTGGGATACTGTTCCACTGATATTACTGATCCATTTTTAAGATAACACACCTTGATGAAGTTGTTCAGGTGGCCAAGTTTGCGCATATTCGAGACTCCCTGCTGTTTGGCCACATTCTGGAGGATTTCTCGCATGTTCTCAGAAGGGTCTAGAAGAAAAAGATGACAAGAGCTGTGAGTTGTGAGGTCATCAGGAAGACGGAGATGGAAACAGAGACATTGTGCTCTGCCTGGAACAGCAAGATCAAAGTAATCTACAGTACACCATTTCCATTATTGGTGTGCTACAAATGCAGGAAGGGATGGAATCAAACAAACACAGTATAGTAACATTAGAGAAAGCACACAAAACCATATAAGATTGAAACAATAATCAGACAAGCACGGTACAATACAAACATCTCACAAATGAACAGCTTCTCATAAATAACATCCTCTGCTTAGTTTTGTAAGGTCTTGTAACATGCATCAAGATCCAGTAAAATGTCCACCAAACTGCATTTCTAGTGTGAATAGGACAAACTATGTAGCTGATATAATAACAGGTTTTGATAAATTTGTCACAGGAATATCTAAAAAGAAGACTGAGCAATTCAGAGCAAGTCTGTGAGAATGCAAATATTTCATTCCCACTCTTAATGTTTCCCTTTTTTTTTTTTTTGTAAAACCACCTTACATAAAATACGGACACTCAAAGGCACTAATAACAGAGCACTTTTGTTTTTACGACTTATTTCCCCCAGCAGTCACACAGGATATATGTTCAGTCATCTGTACCGAAACAAAACAAAATCGCCAACCACAGAGACGCTCCCTGTTGCCAAAAACAATGAAGATCAGGTCTTGTCTAAATAGTAATACAGGTACACCACCCTCTAATTCAGCAAGTAATTCATCAAAAGTGACAGTAAAGACATTTATAAGTAACAAAAAGATTTCTATTTCAAATAAATGAACTCTGTTTTGAATTTTGGACTTTATATTCATCAAAGAACCCTGCAAAAATATTAAGCAGCAATGAAATTGTAGTAAAGGCTGCTGACAAAAACAGAAGAAAAAAAAAGTTATTTTACAATTTTACTGTTTTTACTGTAAATTTGATCAAATAAATGCAGCCCTGGAGAGAGCGTAAGAGACTACTTTCAAAACCAACAAAATAAATCGACACCAAACTTGTCAACGGTAGTGAATGTCAGCAGGAATTCATGATGGAAACCAACAGACAGTGCAGTGTTGCTGGAATACAACTACTGGGTAGTAATTCTGCTCGATTCAGCTCAGAAACTGAGCAACCTTTTTTGGGGCATGTTCAAACTAAATCTAGCCAACATAGCAATAACATCTTATCCCCGAAAGCGGGGCTTCATCCAGAAAAGGCCTTCCACACAGAGGTCATATGGGAAAACCAGCCACAGGGTAAACCTATCAACAAAGACAGCACACAATCATGAGCAGCAACAGCTAATGAGATACTTTCCCCCACAGAAACACTCAAATACCAAGCAATACCAAAGTTAGTTTTTACAACATAGGCCTACATTATACATTTTGTCCATTCAAAATTTTAACCCAAACAATGGTGCTTTGAAAGAGGCATACTGTATAAAAGACCCATAACAATCTTATTACTAAATAAAAATTAAGATATTGCGTGCATAACAAATAAATAAAAAACAATATATGCACATCAAGCTGTGGCAAGATTTTGATTTGTCTTTTGATCTATCAAGATCAGAATTATTTCTGAATTAACGTTACTTCACCAGAATTAATATATTGTCTGATATATGATATGATATTAACATTAACTTACAGAGTAATAAATACTTTAGAAGCATTTCCCATTGACATTGTTGGAATTATTGCAATATATCTGACGTCAGCTTACGTATTATTTATTTAAAAAAGAATGAACAATCTAAAAGTGAGTTTTGCATGCTTTCTGCAGCACCGTGTTTTGCTCTCTAACGTTACAGTCTTTGGACCCTACATCCCTGCAATATTGGACATGAATAAGAGATGTATGATATTCACATATCATGCATCCTTTATATAATAATAAAAACATTAGAAATCTCTAACACCATCTGCATTTCTCTGTATTTAAGTATTTTAGACATATATAAAAGAGCATACATTGGATATGGATGTGTGTGATGCTGTTGTCTTAGTTTAAGGCTGTGTCTCAAAACCTGGAACCGCAAGCATTTTGGGCATCATAGGCGGGTTTGGGACTCGCGAGGCTGACATACCAAACAAGCCTATGATGCCCAGAAATTCTGTCTAGTGGGGTGTTCACAGGGTTCATCTGACTTACCTCTTGTGAGATCGAGCGGTACATTTTCCTCCCCACTGTCATTCCGACCTGTTTATGTAAGACAAAATAAGACATTGAGAAAAGGACGCTTGGGGCAAGTGTAGCTGAAGAAGACTGCATCATATTATCCTGAAGCATCTGTCAAGCGGCCGAGCAGAGTCTGTTTAATCTCACCTCGCATCCGTATACTTCGAATAGGACGGCCTCGGATGCTGACCGCCATCTTTTCCAGACACATTCACAACACCGGAAACCTCGAGGAATATCGCGAGAACCGGACCTGAGCAGACTGTTATGTCGATAGATATATAGATGCCTCATTAGCGGCGTTGGCATAGGGACGGTGAAAGCCGGTCCGTGAACAGTACACTCGATTGCGAGTTGACTGAGAGCGCCTGGAACAGTTGTTGGACGCATGAATGAATATCTATATCTGCAATAAACTTCAGCCAGATGATTTTGCTAAACTAACACAATACAACTTGACAAAGGCACCAGCCGACACAGTTACCTAGTATAAAAACCTGTGTTATGAGTTAATACATATACAATTCACAAAACAACACATTCTTAATCTTAACTGTGAAATGTTATTCTCAATCTCGCCAGTGAGAAGGTTATCAAATTTCTTCGGGAATTTAAATATCGGCGGTTTCACAACAGAAGCTGCGCGAAGACGACACGGAGACCTTTCCAAGATGGCGGGCGCGCCGAGGTGTCTGGGGTTGTCGACTCGAATGGGAAATCTACGTATGCAGTTCTATGGTTGTGTCTGTGCAGGTTGGCTGTGATATGAATCCGATTTAATGTTTTTGAATCTTTTGCTTGTAAAGTGTGTTTTTCTCAAAGAGAAATTGTTACCAAACCACATGTTATATCTTATTTATTCTCTCTTTATTAACTCTTTATTAAGTGGAAAAGTAGAAGAAGTCTGGTTATTACTGCAGATCATACAATGTAATGTTGAATATTATACTCATATTTTATGCAGCAAATCTTTACAGAAAGTGTACTTAAAAAACTCTAATAATTATCATGAAGATTGCATTTATTTTAGCATTGTACTTATTCAGTGGTGTGAATTCCAAAAATTCAATACCTCTCTCAATCGCTGTATTTTTGGTTTCACTAATTATTCTAAATAAGATGAAAAGTGCTTTTTTTTATTATTTAATTTTTTAATTGACCAAATTTCACAATCATATGCTAACTGTAAGTTTAAGTTGTATAAGTATTTTACATAACATTATCTTAAAGGTTTTGTTGACTAAATTTGGCTCTGTCTACAGACAGATTAGAAACTCTTTCAATGATAATAAAAAAAGGCTTTTTTTGGTGAGTTTTTTTGAACTCTTGTGAGTTCAATTGTGAGTTTTGCAAAGTATTTATTTGTTATTTTTATACTGTACCTGATTTACTCTGATTTTTATATTCTATTTGCTGGCACTTTTTATTTAGGCTTATTTGTTTTTGTAGTTGTTTTTAATTTTTTTAATTTTATTTCAATTATTATTATTATTATTATATGCATAATTGTATAATGTTTAGTATTTGCAATTAAATGTTGATGTTTACTCAGAAACATGTGAGTAGGCCTACTGCAGTATTTTATCAAATAAAATAATTTAAAAAGAAAGTTGTTCATCTATACAGTTTTTAATTTGTTTGTCCAGTGACCATTGGTCACAATATTCATAAGGTATTGTGACTGTTAAACTGGCGTTTTCTAAGATTTTCTTTCCTTCTTTGTTCAGTGCTGAGTGAGCGTTGACCAAGTTATCAAGGCTATAGGATAGACTAGGTATTTTGGTAGAAATTGTGCTTACCATGGAAAGTTCAAAACCCGACTGTCAAATACTATATGGTTATAATTCTAATCGAAATGCTTGTAATTTGTGTTAAATGTGTAATTTCCAAAAAAACAAACTACAAGTACCACGATGAATTTAAGCATAACCATTTTGTGTAATAGTACCTCATCTCCAGTAGGTGTCAGTGTTGTCTCCTGTTTATCTGACTGCAACAACCCAAGAAGAAGAAGAAGAAGAAGTGTCACGTTGCGTCAAAAACATCAATCTCGCTCATTCAGTTGTAACCCTATGTAGGTACATTTAAATTACAGTTTATTACACTTTCATGATATTTCGTTCATGGACATTATGGTTTTGCATATAACCGTTAGCGTTCGTATTGGTTACTAACTATAAAGATGCTGTTGACGAAGAACAGAATGACTTACTTAGGAAATTTAATTTAAATTAAGTGGTAACGTTAAATAGAAAAAAAAAAAAGAATGTATTCGCAGTTGTATTCAGAGTATCTGTTCTACCGTGAGATAGCAAGTAAATATTTTTATAGACAGGTATTCATTATTTAACTTGGCTGGTTTAGTAAAATTGTATCATTATTTGTCTACAGAATAAGTAAGTGAAGGTAAAATGGGGCGTTCCTCTAAAGACAAGCGAGATATATACTACAGGCTGGCGAAGGAGGAGGGCTGGAGAGCGAGAAGTGCCTTCAAACTCCTGCAACTGGATGAGGAGTTCAACCTTTTTAAAGGCAAGATCTTCATTTTGCTTCAGTTTGCACTGGATAGTGGATGATGAGTCATAGGCTATGTCTCAAAAGCTTGTGAACTGCCTACATAGACAACATTAAAGCTGGCTTTTATATTCTAATGACTGTATGTCCTGCCTGCAGGTGTTAGTCGTGCTGTGGACCTGTGTGCCGCACCTGGGAGCTGGAGTCAAGTCCTGAGCCGCAAACTCCGGTCAGTTCAATGCAAATGCACAAAATGCGCTTGATCTATTGTTCATGATAAAGTGTAAACGACACAATAGATACTATTCAGTGAAATTTTGTTGATTTAGTTGCCACTTCAACTCTTTTCTGTCCTGTTTCAGTGGAAAAGACAAGAGTGAAGAGGTCAAGATTGTGGCAGTTGATCTGCAAGCCATGGCCCCTTTGCCAGGTGTCACACAAATTCAAGGAGACATCACTAAGGTGCAGTAGCAGGACTGTTAAACTTCATTTCAATGTTTGTCTTGGTATGGGCATGCAATGGACCCTTTTCACATTTCTGGGGTTCTCAGAAGCGGAATTTATCATTCCGGGTAAACGGTATCATTTAGGGTAAACGTTTATAGTGTAAAATGAAAGCTACAACAAATATAATGTTTGCCTTCCTATTTGCACGAATAGCAAAAGAGAAAATCCACAACAGTGTTTCTACGACTTTCCAAAAGAGTAAGAAAAAATATTTTCTTCTCGGAAATGTACAGGTCACAATATTCCTCATTGAATTGAATTAGTAGTGTGTTAAAGCTCGCGGTTATGGCTAGGGGCATGCCATTTCTGCTGAAATGGTTGACAAAATAACACACTGATCCAGCCAACCAATCAGAGCTCATTGCGATTTTCGGAAGGAGGGGTTTCATTATAAATATAAAAAAACACAGTCTGTGAAAAGGGTCCATATTATTTTTACCTTTAGCTTTTTTTTTTTTTAAGGAAGTCATTATAGCATTTTATTCTATAATGTGTAATTATAGCATTAATCTGTACTTTTTTTTTAAAATCTGTGAATATTTGTATTGCTTTAAATAGTTTATTTTATTTTATTTTGAGTCAAGGAAAGTACATATTCCACAATACCAATTATATGATTGTGCCATAGATTTCTACAGCTCAGGAGATTATTCGACATTTTGAAGGACAGTCCGCAGACTTGGTTGTGTGTGATGGCGCCCCTGATGGTGAGAAATAAACTTTTATTGTATTTAACATATAAGCCTGGTTTCACAGTTCTTAGATTAAGTCTGGCTCAGTCCTTAGTTCAATTAGGATATTTAAGTATCTTTTATAATGTGCCTTAGAAAAAACATTACTGGTGTGCAATGTGCATCTTGATACAAAACAATGGCAAATGCCAGTGCAAGCTGATTTAATTTAAAACCACTCAAATATGCGTATTAGTCTGGTACTAGCTTAAGCATTGTCTGTGAAACCGGGGGATGATGTCCCTCTCTAGCTGTTGTAGACTATTTTCGATTTAGCTAAGTCTTTAATTGAAGGTTTTTCATCTGTTTCTCTTTATAGTTACAGGACTTCATGATGTAGATGAGTACATTCAGGCACAACTCTTGTTGGCGGTAAGTATTGCTATACTTTGCTTTTATTGTTATTATTTTGGTAACACTTTACAATAAGGACAATTAGTTAAAGGTGCCATATGTAAAAATTGAGGTAAAAATATCCAAAAAATGAGCTACACGCATCAAAAGAATGAGAAGAAATAAGTGCGATGATGTCATTAAAAAAATGACAAGTTATAGTGCTGCCGAGATATAAACCTGAATTAGCATGCTAAATTACTAGCCCCGGCCCGGCCGGTGTCGTAATACCAGTTTCGGCCATGGGAGGCGGTATGCGGGCAACATGCATAACCACCAGCCAAACTGCAACACACGAATAACTCGCACGGCTTGTGGGCGTACTTGAACCTGATGTCAATCGTGTAAAGGACAAAAAAGGACTTTGGTACAGCCCACTACTACATTTCAATTCAGGGAAGAGTTCAAAAAAATGATTGGTCGATTATGTATGAGGAATACATTTTGGTAAGTTGCAGCATACTGTATCTTTCAACAGTGTTCGTGTTTTTTTACTATTAGCTAGTAGAGATGATCGGTTCACGTACGCTAGGGATCTGTCGTGTAACATTTACCAGCGCCAAAACGGTATTTATTGTTTGAATTTCGTAATAAAATTGACAGAATCTGAGAGCTGAGATTTTTTTATATCATAACTAACCTGCTCTGTCTAGTCTGTTGGTCTCCGTGTCCTCTTTGCTTTGCGATTTTTCTGTGCGTGACAAAATTGATGTGTGGCGTGAGAGCGTGTGAAAAGTGTCAATTGCGTGTGTCATAAATTTAATATGAACAAAACGAATACCGTAAAACTTCACATAATAGCCCGGGCTTTTATTTTCCCAAATCGTCGAACTGCACCAGCTTGTATTTGAGACAGGCGTCTATATGAGACCGGCCTTTATAATTTTGCATTGAGATGTTGTTAATTGATAGCCTGGTTAAAACCAGACCCTTCTCAGTTTGAAACTGAGTTAGGGTCTGGCAAAGCTCCATAGACAAATCATTTCCAAAGGGGCGTCACCAACGGACGTCCCTCTTGGCGCAATTGGATAGACCTAAAAACCAATCAGAGCGATGAAGGAGATGACGTGTACAGAGGGCTATCGCTAAGACAGTCTATGGCTAAGACCCACCCATTCGTTTAGTATTGACGAACGGGGCTCGTTGTTATGGGAAGGAGGAGGCGGAAACCGGCGAACATTCACACATTTTAATGACTAAATAAAACAAATACAGGTGGTCGACTGCCACCACACATAATAAAACAAAACATCAAATAAAATTCAGGCCTGTCCTCTCTCGATCTTCACCGTCGTCGCTCTTCCTTTTATGCTTCCGCTCCTCCGTGAGAGATGCGAGACCGCCCTCACTCACGCCGTTCTCTCACGTCCCTCGGCTCGATCGTCCTGCTCGCCACACTGGTATATCAGACTTTTGCCAAATCCAGTCGGTAAGACAGCGATAACATCTTTTTTAGACATGAAGGCTTTGAGTGTTGTTCTTTGCTCGGGTTTTAACGAAAAGAAAAACATTTAAATCGCTTAAAACAGACGCGATAGCTGATTCGAGTGATGGCATCCATCTTTGTAATGTATCTGCTTCAAAATCCCAGCGCTGTCGTCATCGTGTAAAGCCCGCCCCAACGTTTCTGATTGGTGCCTCGATTTCTGCGGACTGGAAATGGGCTTGAATGAGCTCTTTGCCAGACTCACTTTCAGAGCAAATCTAAATTTGCCGGAAGTTGTCTGGGTTTTCCCAGGCTAGTTAATGGAGTCTCTAATCTCTAAAAATCTCCAAATGCTCCACGTGAAACTGCGGTCTTACTATCGTGTCAATTGATTTGATTAATGTGCGCGAGGGAGAGAGAGCAGGACCGCGCTCGTGTTGTTTGAAGACGTGAGAGTGCGCGCACGCGGCCGGGGCTCGCTCTTTCTCTCTCTCTCTCTCTCTCTCTCTCTCTCTCTCTGCTCGTAACGCGCCCTGTCAAGCGCCGCGGCAGCAGTCATTCTATTCTACATCAACCACCGATCAAAATAGTCTTTGGCGGGACAAAGCGGACTATTTGACAGTTTTAGAAGATTAACAACCCGAAACTAAAAAACAGACTAGAGTAGGCCACCTTTCTGGAGGTATACTGCCCCCATCTGGTATGGAATATGTGGAGTATGAATTGATTTTTTGACATAGGGCACCTTTAACATTAATTAATTAACTCACAATAACTAACAATGAGCAATACAAATTGTTACAGTAATTATTAATCTTTTTTCATTGGTTAATATAAATACAACTATTCATTGTCCATGTTAGTTCAGGTCCATTAAATAATATTTAACAAATCCAACACATATGTATATGTTGAAAATAACTTTTAACTATAATAAATTCTTTAGAAGTATTTTTTTATTGTTCATGGTAACTAATGATAACCAATGGATCCTTACTGTAAAGTGTCTCCATTATTTTCTTATTATTACTTTTTACGTAGTATATTGTGTTTATATAGTCATGAGTCCGTACTTCGCTCTGTTAAGAGCATCAAAAGTTTCTATTTAACATTTTTTTTTTTTTTTTTTTTAGTTTTGAGCATTGCTGAGTGTGTGAACACAAATTTTTTTTTGAAGCTAATATTTTAATGTATTATTTACTTCTTAATAGCATTAATAATAATAGCATCTAACTATTTATCTTATTTTTGAATAGATAAATTAAATAGTTAAATAGTTATAATTTTTGCTGTGGTAGGATACTGAAATTGGTACAGAAATCTGTGAAATTTTACTGGTATTGAAAATGACTACTGACATTTTGGTAACGTGCAGACCTTAATAGTAAATATAATGTTATGTTTGATTTTTCTAAATTGACTATGTGACTCCTAGATCTTGCTGGACCTCATGTAAGTTTTTCTGTTTTCACAGGCTCTCAATATCACCACACATGTTCTCAAACCAGGTGGTAACTTTGTTGCAAAAGTAAGCTGTCTTATTGTCATGCATTCATTTATGTTTACGTTGTCAGTGCTAGATTATGATATCTATAAAATGGGTTATTTCAATGTCTTGTTTCTACATAGATCTTCAGGGGAAAAGATGTGACCCTTCTGTACTCCCAGCTCAAGATCTTCTTCAGCTCTGTAACCTGTGCCAAACCACGCAGCAGCCGCAACTCTAGCATAGGTGAGAGTAGAATTTCATGAGGGAATGTAAAACTGTTTGGCAATATTATACCTCTTCAGACACAAACCAGTGTTGTTTTGTGTTTTTGCCCTTCAGAGGCATTTGTGGTGTGTCAGAATTACTCTCCACCTGAGGGTTATGTGCCTAACATGTCCAACCCTTTACTGGATCACTCTTATGGTAACTTCCTCCAATACTAGTGCTTTCGCAGTATCTAGTGCTCATTTCATCTTCTAAATATCTATGTATTTGCCCATGTCTTCCTCCTCACAATCTAAATGCAAATTTTTTTTCCATCCAGATGTCGACTTTAACCAGTTAGAGGGACCAAACCGAATAATAGTTCCTTTCCTTGCTTGTGGAGATCTTAGTGCCTTTGATTCAGACAGAACTTATCCACTTCAGGTGCTGATCAGCTTCTTTCAAATCACAAATGCATGACCATGAATTATATTACTTAGGAGTAGTGTGCTGATATGCATGTTTTGCTTTATTCTCAAACAGCTTGATTCTAGTAAAGAGTATCAGTATTTACCGCCCACCCAGCCTCCGATTCGTCCTCCCTACCAGCAAGCCTGTCAGCTCCGCAAGAATAACCTGTTAGCCAAAGAGGACTCGGCCTCTGGCCCGCTTGATGATGCCCTGTCTGCTTTACATCTCAGCACAAGCCCGGACACATCAGGAACCTCAGACTAATGGACATTATTGATTTGTACAGCTTCTGTTTAAATCTTTTTATTGTTTTATCATGATTGACCAACATTTATTTTTTCAGAGTTTTAACAAAACAAAAAAAGCTTGTCACTGGAACATCTTTACAGAGCCCAGCACATGACATGCGGACAAAAATACATTGTGGCTGTGAGTTAAGAATTTGCTTTCTTGTTTTAGTAAATTGTGGCCATGCTGTACTTATTTGTTTCCTCGTTTTAGTTCAGTTATGGCCAATTAAGAATTTGTTCTCACAACTTAATTTGTTCCCTTGATTTAGTACATTGTGGCCCCTTTGTACTAATTTGTTCTCTTGGTTTGATTGAACTAAACCAAGGGAACAAATAATTACAACGTGGCTACGATTCAGTAAAACGAGGGAATTAATAATTATATCATGTGCACGATTTACTTGAAACGAGGGAATGCTTTAGTAAAATGTGCTGACATACAGTATTAGTAAGTTGTGGAAACGATTCGTTAATTCATGCCCATGAAATGCATATTTTTTCCCCCTGCATGTCATGTACGGGGCTCCAATACATCTTTGTACTTTTACACCAAAAAAAAAAGGTCCATAGTAGTACCTTAAGGGTACGTATTACTACTTTGAGGTACCAATATGTACCTTTTAGGGGTAGATAAGGTACAACGTTGTCCCATTTTTTAACATTTTATTTTACACTTATCTTTTATGTATTTAATTGTTTCTGTGAATTTTATTTCTCTCAAAATCCACAAAGATTCTCCCTTGTGATTTTTTCTTTGTACGAGTCGCAGCAACTACCTGATTGAATTTGAACTTTTAACTGCAGTTCTACACTTTAATAAAACACAACTAAATCTACCATAATGCAGAGTTTGTTTTTATTTGTAGATACAGCGTTTCTAATTTAGTTTAAATCAATTCATTCTATTTTTAAGTTTTGGAAAAGTAAAAAAATAAGCCTGCAAGTGAGAAGATCTACCATCTGTTTCCTTTTTATTCACTTGCTCAACGGTCCATGGAGTAACACTAGACAGTTTCTTATCTCTAGTATTTGTCACTGTGTCCGTATAACATAACCGTTTTTTTATTTACCTGCATTCTGCTTGAGCCTGATGAGGTCTGTTCTAAATGATGCTTTAATATTGTCATGTTTAGTTGCAAGTAATTGAAATAAAAGTGGAATTGCTAGATGGTCATAGATGATAGGCTAGGGGAAATCAGTCATGCAGAGAACCTTTACAGTGTTTGGGTGGGGGCGAAGCTGTACACAAAATTAGCAATCATGCATCCTGTTCGTCTGTATGATTTGTTTTCCTTAAATGATGACATTGACATACTAGATATTATACGAAGACCTGATCGTCTTAACGGGTGGAGCTGTATCAGCTTGAACACATGAAATTATGATCCAGCTGTTAAACCTGTGTATATTCTGTAAGTACATTTTAATTGTACATTGTGAGTTTGTGTCTGATTGACATCTGTGTTGCCTCACTCTTAACTATCAGCTACTTATTTTTATTTTTCAGTGAGTCTTACTGCCAAATTATCAAATGCAGGTATGTGGCAAATCTTGTGTTCATTAATTATATAATTTTTGAAATTGTGCATTTTATTATGCAAGGATGATTCAAATTGCATCAACTTTTACAGAAACTGTAGCAAAATTAGAATGCTTGTTTAAAGCAATTGAAAACTTTCCCTAAAACTGTTGAAACGTACAGGGTCACACTCTGAAATGTATAGCATAGTGAAGTATGACACTGAAATATTTTTAATATGATTCTCCCAGCATGCCAAAGTAATAATATGGTCACTTGTATGTATGTTTTCATATTTGTAATATTTATCATTCAACCACCAGATGCAAATATCTCTGTTAGTCTTGGAGTGATAACTCTCAGTGGCTGGACTGATCTGACATGCTGTGACGAGGCCATAACACAGTGGTTTTTCTACGCTGAATCAAGAAACATTGGCCGTCTAAATTCCTCTGAGAATTGCTGTAACCTCACTGTCAGTGGAGAAGAACTGTTACAGGGAAAAGCCTGTGAAGAGCTCCGAACGACAATTATCGTCCACTGTCAAGGCAAACCTGAAGACACAATGAAACAAAATGTCACCATTACAATGTGGAGGCTATGTAAATTGCATTTAAACAATTTTTTATGCTGCAAAACACTTTTAAAAAGACTTTGTGGACACAGGTAACAGTTTTAACAATTTAAACCGCTTTTCCTTTTGTTTCCATCTTTAGCTCTTTTTCGCTGTGTTCTTCTGGTTCTGGGGACACTGATTCTGCTCTCTTTGTTCATCTGCATCATCATGTTCATATGTATTCACTGCACGACCAGAAAACAAGGTAAGAAAACACAAACATCATGTTCTATGTTTACTTCTGGTTATGTGTAGGCTATCTAAAAATGATTTTACACTAAATATTTTAGATGCATATAGCCAACAACAGACAGTGGGCCAATCAAAAGACCATTTTATTACTGCCCAGTGTCTTGAGTAAAGGTTTTTTTTTTTCATTGTTTAGGGTATAGACAAAACCAAAGTGCAAATTCTGGTACCGTTGAAGTGCAGGCAGAGAAAACAGAGGTATGTAATTCATTTCATTGTATTATTTTTGAAAGAAGCATTAAAACAACACTGCAGGAAGTCATAAAAATATACATTTACCTGTCAAAAAAAGAGCTTTTGTGGACATAATTTTGTAAAAATACAAATTGGCGATGCTGCATAACAAAAACTTTAACTTTTTTTTTTCACAGATAGTAGAGGATGAGGTATTGTACGCCACAGTGAATCATTCAGTTGCTGGTGAAAAGCTTGCTCCTGCTGTAAAGTATGAATCAGGATCTGACTACGCCACAGTGGTCATACACTGAATAACCTGCAACACTGGATGAAAAAGTATTTTTGTAGATTTAAATCACCAAAGAGGACATTTAAAAACAGCATGTGCCGGGTTTTGACCAACTTTCCCACAACATGTTTTTAGATGTAAGATGTTAAATAAACTTGCATGAAAGAAAATGTTCATTCCGAATGTTTAATTCAAATCAAGTGAATGAATTAGCAATGGACTTGACATGTTTGTACAACTCCACTCTTTCCAGCAGGGAAAACTCTTCTGCCATTTTAAACTAGATTGAATCCCCACGAATATCATATTGTAGGTATAGGATAGGTTAACATAGGATACAAAAAATATAGTACTTATACCCCCGGTTTCACAGACAAGGCTTCAACCTAGTCCCAAACTAAAATGCATGTTTGAGGTGTTTTAACTGAAAGCAACTTGCACTGACACGTTGTTTTGTCTCAAGATGCATCATTAATGTTTTTTTTCTAAGACACGTTTATAAAAGCTACTTAAATGTCCTAATTGAGCTAAACCCTAATCCTGGCTTAATCTAAGCCCGGTCTGTGAAACCGAGCCATATCATTTAAATATAGGTTATTCATTTCAGGAAAACAGCCATATTTCATTTCACATGAAATGCAAACACGAATGCAAATACACACACATTATGTTGTTGCTCTATCAGTTCTATCAGCCTGAAAATGTGTGGAAATGTTCTCATTATGTCCTCATCCTGCCCAACTGTATTTGTAGTATGTGAAACCGTGCAGTGTTGCCGAGAGTCCACTAGATGGCGAGATGATCTGCCGTTAGCAAAACTAGATTGAGCTTCACTGACGAATTGCAAAGTAGGCTACTTAATGTGAAAAAAAAAAACAGTCGGTTATGCAGTGGTGAATGCGTTTTGTGAGTATTAATATTAAGACTAAATTATTTAAAATAGGCTAAGTTTGTTGTCCGGTGGGGCTGTTATTCATTTAAACAATGTGAAATGAGTTATGAGTGTATTAGAGATACATTTTTGCGAGTTTCTTTGTACATTATCACACCTTAATTTACCTTAGAATGGGTTTATATTTTAAATTCTTACATAGACTCTGCAGTATTAGATGTCTAATTGTGAATTTGACAGACTGAACATGAGCATCCAGATTGAGCAGAAAAGAGCGGTTTGTAGACTAGTTACAATCACGCTGCACTTTTCAAACTTTGAACTAATTCCTATATGCTTAAAGGTGCACGCAGTATTTTGTATAGCTACTAAGTTGTACACGTAAAGAAATTAATAGTATGATGACAACTCGTATGAAGATACAAATTGTATCAGTGGCCTCGAAAATAATATTTATTTTACATGCAGCAGGTGGCCTCATGGGGGCAGCCATGTTAGCTATACTTGCTTCTTTTTTTTCTTTCAGTCCATGGTCCAAACTCGCTCCTGAAGGGCCACTGTCCTGCAGAGTTTAGCTCCAACTTGCCTCAACACACCTGCCTGGAAGTTTCTAGAATGCTTAGTAAGACCTTGAGTTGGTTCAGGTGTGTTTAGTTGGGGTTGGAGGCTTGGAGCTGAACTCTGCACTGCAGGACAGTGGCCCTCTAGGAGCAGGATTGGACTCCCTGCTTTAGTGGAATAAACCTAATTATAGATTATTGCAAATAGAATAACTCTACAGTGTAGTAGATACCTGAAAACTTTTGCTTTTGTGAGAAATGATATTCTCACCATTAGGTGTCTGTATAAGTCACAAATTACAATACAACTTCTATATTGTCCAGCGCAACAGAAACCCATGAGGTGTATTCCCTTAAGAAAGATATCAGTACAGATATCCAATTCATCAGTGCAAGCTTCGCTTTAATATCTGCCAACTTTACTAATGCACACATTTCTGGTTGTAGTTGTTTATGAGCCAATTATCTGAGCTTTAATGCCATGTCACTAATCACTCCGAATCCAGAGGAAAATATGACAACACTGATTGGTTCATTTAATATGAAGACCAAATTATGCTTTTTAAAGCACCAAAACTGGCAAAATATATATTCTATTTCTATTATAATATATTATTTAGGATTAATATGTTGATTTAAACTCAAAAGTGTGTCTTAATCATCTAAAATGAACCTAATTACCAGATTTCCAAATATATCATACCGCTTGTATCACCCTATAATATGGTAAATTTTTTTACCATGTAATGCAAACAATTCATAAGACTGTCACTGTAATCAAAATGTTCCCCCTTCCCGAAGGAAATCAATGGATCATATTGATTAAAGGAATGGAAATCAAGCAGATGAAGGATAATGTACAGCCTTGTGTCATGACAAGCATAAATAAATATGACTGATCCTTCTGAGGTCACATGACTCAGCCATCATTCTCAAAGGCAAACGCTTGCGCCTGCATTTCACTTCAGATGGGCTCTGAATTGTAATGCACTGGCTCCTTTTTACATAACTGTTATTCCGCAATCCCACATTTTGCACAGTATTATAACAAACAGAAATAAATAGCACACTGTATTCCACTTGTTCACTATTAACATGCGATAATTTGTCATTAATGTATAAATTATAATAAACAAAGGAGAACAACATGTGAGCTCTGAGAGGCATCCAGATTATTCCATAAGGTATTCTCTGACATAAAGCGACTGGTATGTACCTCAGTGCAATAAACAAATGACTGTTCAGCCTATCTCTCTCTCTTTGTCAAATACACACCCTCACATTGTCTTTCTCCCATACTGTGCAGATGTAAATGGAGCGAGTTAGGCTACTGCATAAACAACAATGCATGAACCCATTCTCATGGAAAACCACAGTCGGATGAGAGAGTGAGACCGTACATGCAGTTTTTATGAGGTAAGCTGCTATAGCTCAAAACCATTTTCATTCTTAGCAATCAGAGGGAAACCTGCCTTCGACTAGAAACAGAAAATGAATCTTAATGCTGTAGTTGGTGTTGCGAGAGACAAAATACAGTTAATGATCAAACAAAGATGTGTTTCTCCTTTCAGTCTGTGGAAACAAATAATTAATATGTGAACTTGTGCACTTGTGTTTTTTGTTTCCTCTGCAAACTGCAGATCTGCACAAAGAAGACAACAATACCAACAGACGTGCGGTTAACAGTTGGCAGTATCATGGCTGAGAAAAATGGGAGACTGTGAGTGAGAAAGAGAAATGGAGGGAGAAAAATCGAGCTGCTGCAGTATCCCTACACTGTTGAGCCTTGGACTGCGTGACTGACTGGTGTGTGGCGAGAGAGAGAAAGAGAGAGAGAGAGAAGAAGGGAGGGGGGATGGGAAGGATCTGGCTTGGATGAGGAGCAAGCAGTCAGGCAAGCAGCAGCATCATCTCTTTTGTGGCGTGCTGCTGAGGGAACTGGCCGCCTAGAGTCGTGTAGGGCGCTTACTCCTCGCAGGCGCGCACAGCGCCACCGCCTCTCCCGCACTGGCCGCCGCAAGGACAGCCTCCTTCACAGGCGTAGCACCGCTTGTTGCAGCGGCACCATGGCGCAAGCCGCTAAGCAGCTCCGCAAGAACAAGGACCTACAGGAGCTCGCAGCCCAAGAGCTGCGAGAGAAGGAGGAGGAGAAGAACAAGAAGAGGAACCGATCGAGAGACCGCAGACGCAAGGTAAAAAAAACCCCATCCTGCTTGCTCCTTCCTCTTTTTTCCCTAGTGAAGGGAATACGAACACACCTTCACACATATCACTGACTCATTGTGTTAACCAGTCAGCTAGAACTGGTCGTTCACAGATTATGTTTAAGGAAGATGCTCGTCTGGTGGGGTGGACGAGTGGGGGGGGTCATGACTGAGAGGATTGGTTAAGTAGCCCCTCGGTCCTCAGGGATTATCCTGTTTGAGAGATTTAGAATGTCGTTTTTGAAATGATGCTGCATCAAAGCAGACTCTGATTGCTTTATTCAGATGCCGCTCCATTGTTTATTGCGTTCCCTCCATCTGTCATCAGCGTATTACACCACCTAGTGAATGCACATATCGATGCCATAAGCGTGAACTTTGGCAGTACGTGAGCATAATGTCTGCACCTGCCTCTGCCGCCCATTCTCATTACAGTTTGTATGAGGGAGCTGAAGTGCATTATGGGAGCTCTGCTGCTTTGAGCCCTCTGGCTGCCTACTTACTTACCTTACCTTCCACAAATGTGCATGCGATGATGTATGGTCGCATGCATGCAGATTTTGGGTTTACACAAGAGCAGAGGTACACGTGACCGAAGATCAGCAGAGTGACGACTCCACTCCCGTCTGCTCACCAAGGCTCATAAAACCTGTCAGCTTAGCATTTATCAGCGTGCTCGCGTAACTACGCGATCGGGCAGAGATATGTGGCCGGCGGTGGTAGAATGTCAGCGTAGCGCCAATTAACAGAACCGAGATGCTGAGGCGCAAGCAGTGACACTGAGAGCGGGGGAAAAAAGATACCGGAGTCTAAAGATCACTCCGAGGGCTGTCCTTGAGGGTTGGCTGTTTAATCTTCAGTGGGACGTCTGATGAAGCATTTGTCAAGGCTGTCAGTGACCTCTTGAGATTACAAGGGGTCTGGGAAATTGAAGTCGGGACGTGTTTGATGATACTGTTGCTTTTTTGATTTGATTGAAATAGCGTTGTGTTAATTAGCAGTTTAGAACTCACTCTTGAGTATTTTATTCATATGCAAGCCTTGAACTTCTTTCATACTCATGTATTCAGACATAATTGTGTTTTGTAGGGTTGATTTAAATCAAAAACTCAAAATGCAGATGTTAATATTTGTTTGCTAGGGCCTAATATCGTGTGACTTTACAGTAAAGCTAATGCGTGATGCAAATATTTGTATGAGCTTTACTGAAAATTGTACAGCTGCTGGCATAAACCAATGCACATGTGTGCAACTATTGGCACGCAGAAGGAATTTTCTAAATGATTAGAATATTCCTGTTTATTTTAGAAATGTTCAGAATTCTATTATTAAAATAATAGAGGAACTAAATAAAACATTACAAGATGTGAGTCAAGCTTTAAGAATAGAATTATACTCTGTCTTGCTATTCAAATTGCGATATCTTCTAACAATTTTGCAATTTAGCGGAAGTAGCGACGGATCTTTTCTACCGTATTGAGATAAACATCTGAGTGTAATGGATTAAGAAAAACTGCTGGGCTGGGACTTTGGGTCCTGGGATCGGTTGTTGATTAGATTTAAAATTTTTAAAGATTTATGTTAGCTTGCTGTTGATTGTGGAAGGGTGGGGTTTAAAGGGACAGTTCACCCAAAAAATTTAAATACTGTCATCATTTACTCACCCTCACGTTGTTCCAAACCTGCTGAACACAAAATAATGTTTAGAAGAATATGGGTAACCAAACAGTTGCTGGACCCCATTGACTTCCATAGTAGTCAAGTCAGTAGGGACCATGAACTGTTTGGTTTCTGACATTCTTCAAAATATCTTCTTTTGTGTTCAGCAGCAGAAAGAAACTCATACAGGTTTGGAACAACTTGAAGGTGAGTAAATGATGACAGAATTTTCATTTTTGGGTGAACTAAATGGGTGCAGCATATATCACCAGTCACCACTGAGAAGTTTGTCGTTTTCACTGAAAGTTTGAGTTAAGACATTTTGATTGAACATTACGAGATTAAATGTAAGAAGAAGAGGAAAAAACTAAACGTATACATACAGGATGAATTTATTCACAATAAAATGTATAACATGCATTTACAAAGTAGATTGGTTTGCTTGTTCACCCTCTAGAAGTCAATGTGTCGCAGTGAAATGGCACTTCATGAATCGTGTCACAAGGATTGCAAACCCCCGCTCTATTTGGTGTCATTGTGCTCCTGAAAACGTGTCAGTTTCACTGAGACCTAAAAGTGTTTTGGATGGCTCGTGGCCTTGTGAGATTTCAGCGGTTTGTGGATAAACAGTTGTGTTGTGATTTTTAAACCTCCCTGAGGTGGAGGTCCAGAGAAAAATGATGTCAAGCGCCCACAGTGTGATACACAGAGAAACTGGCTGTTTCTCGAATGGAATATCAGTGTTTACTGCATACTGGATAATAATAATTTAAAAAAACTGTTTTCTGCAACATTAAACATACGCTATATTTTTTACCTTATTACGTGCATGTTTAATTTGACGAGAGGCGTCCATTTATCCTTATATTCAGATTTTATGTTACATTTTAATTTGAACTTGGTGTTCATCCGTCACACTGGAAATGTACCGTAAGGTCAAGTTAAGTGCATTGCGGGATATAGTATCTAGCTCAGTGTCTGTATACTACACATTTTAGCATAGGTCATGACTCATGTTGGTATACCTTGCATACATTTTGTTTTCTGTACACAGTATGCATACTGCAGAAAAGTAACAGTAGTGCAGTATGCTATACTCTTAACATATCATTTGATTTAGGAAGAAACGGATGGATCAAAAGCCTTATAGGCTATTGGTTCTTTAACTCTTAATGGTCTAGTGGATAATTTAGTAGCTGCATTGGTGCTTTGTATCGTTTTTTTCTTATAAAAGATGGTATCTGAATTAGAGCTGCTGTTGACAACACAGCAGTGCATTTATGTCTCTTAGCTGATCTTGCTTTGTGTATAAGATCTTATGTATCACATTCATATGTCTTACACACGGCCTGGCCCAGATTCCCTTACAACAGAGAGCATGCATTTTGTCTTGTTACCTAATAGGAAAAGGCAGGAGAAGGTGAAGTCACACGTATCAGTGAGTACCTTCAGTCACAGGCTATATTTATTCCGTGCCTGAGTCCCTACCAATCTGTCCGTGATCCTGCCAACTTGAAGGGATGCGTTGCCCAGGATTCTGGAAGGTTCAGTTGTGATATATGGGGAGATACTTTTGTAATTCCATGTATACACCACTAGGGGCAGCAGACTGGGAGAGAGAGGGAAATATAGCAGCATAATGTCAGTGATCAGGGTTAGCCCAAGTGCATTATAATTAAGTACCTTCTGTGGATGTAATATGATATGATCACATTTACTATTAAAGCCGCACTGCTTATCTTTAATATCTCTATTGCTGATTAAGACTTAAATGTCTCTGGATGCCTACCTAGACACAAAATTTTAAATACCATGATTAACACCCGTATACCTGTGTGTAATTGAATATTACCTGACGGTTCTTTTTTAGAAGTCAGGACTGAGAAATCCAATTGATTTGTACTTCAAAAGTCAAATTTCTTTGTCCTTGCTACATTTTCGCTTTAGCTGTATGTTAGGAAAATTTGACACAAAAAATATCAGAATGATTTCTATTACTATAGGCTAGACAAATAATATGTCACAATAAATGATTTCAAACCCAGAAATATAACAGTTTTTATCATTCTCTTTTATCAAGATATCAGTAATGTGCACTGTTAACATTGAGTAAAAAACATATTGTAGTGTTTCAATCACAACCCTTTAAAAGTTATAATACACTGGAAATTCAGTATTTAAAAGACCTATGATGCTCTATAGAAAAATATTCATTTGTATTCTCAAATGATTTGGTACAGTCAAGCCACCCAAATAGTTATTTGTCCTTGAAGCTTCTCTTTTTTTTTTTTTGCTGCAGGCATAATTGCTTTGAAATAGATCTCTTAAAAAATTAAATATTAAAGTTAAAGCTGAATAGTTTTTGTTCTGACTTAAAATGGCTGCATTTCAAAAAATGTCCAATCTAAAGTGCAAAACTGTTAGATAATTAGGACTGCTAGATTGTATTGATTTTTGCTCATTGAATAATGCATTTTGAGACCAGTTTTTTTTACTTAAAATCTCAGATTTTGTCAGCATCATTTGCATATAGTTTTTGATTGAATCTGCGGTATATTAATTACTGAATGAACTGCAGTTAATTTCTTGGCTTTGCAGGTTTTGTGGAAGTATTTAACAATTAAAATTTGACTCAAGCGAAAGAAAATGCCATTTTTTATTCTTTGTATGCTTAGATGCACAGGGATAATAGTGAGAAGTGTTGTGATACAGCAATGGATTGTTATGTTAATCTGACACTGGTTTGTATAATAATTAGATTACACATAGAAGGAAAATTTTTCGCCTTTGATATTTGAACATTTCCGGTTGTTAAAGATTGGCATAATATGTTCATCTCCTTTTACTACATTCGTAAGTATGAAGCAAGATATATAATTATTTATGAGGGAGGGGGCAAGTTTCGGTATTCTTTGGGCCATCATCCACTTCCTTTAAATTAACCAATAGGCCTAGTTTTTAAAAACTGATCCTGAATCAAAACATAACACTCAAAGAAAATAGTACTTTATTACAAAAATAAATAGTATTGACTGAACCATAAAAATGCATCATACTTTTACATGAAATATATTAACTAAATTAATAATTAAAGTTATTAAAATATATCCAAACTGAAACAAAAAGTAAGACTCCAAAAAAATAAATAAAAATACATACATCCAAAATGTATCAAAAACACTTAAAATAACACAACAAAATTTAAACTTGTGTGAAACAGGTGACATTTAACAGGTCCTGTTATGCAATAGATAAAAAAGTATATAACATGCACCACCATAACAAGAATAGCCATTCACAGATTTACAAGATTATTTACAAGCCATTACTTTTACAATTAATTGGAACAAGTTAATTGCAATCTCACAAAGTTGAAGTTCCATTACAATCAATGAATACTGCACAATAAATTTATTTATACTTCATTTGTTACAATGAGAGGATTCACGAGCGTGCAGAACTCAGAATCAGCACTGAACAAAAAGCGGTTAGTGGATTCTGGGTAACCTTAAACAGTTCTGATTGGCCATTGCGGTCCAAAGATCAACAGACATGTCTGTGATTGGCTACATTGCTCAACGCTGCAAAAACACATTGTGAATCGAAACCTTTGAGGCTCTTCAGAGCGCAAACACAAATACACACTGGAGCTTTTGACATCTGTTTTGCCAATATGATATTATAGGATCAACTGAGGGTGCTCTTGCTGTCGTTTGAGGGTGTTTAGCACTCCCGTAGAACCGAGCCTGACTAGGACCATAGCTTTGAATTATATGTAGGCTATATATAGCTTTTCTTGCTCTCTTTTAGAGAACATTATGATTACCTAGACAAAATATGTATTACAGTGAGGATAAATTGTATTTTTTAAATGAAAGCAAACGTGTTCCTGATTTGTTTATAAGTTTCTGTCGGTTGCATTAACATATTTATTGGCGTTCGATATATCGTTCGACCTCTATAGGCTACTACATCATGCTGACACTCACAGTATAGTACAAGGGGCAGCTTGTTTCCTTTTTTCTAACCACTGTCTCTTACATAGACATTGCGGATTCAGTTTGATGAGATGCATGAGTAAGTTTTCTTTTTTAAACCTTTGACAGTTTAGAAGGATTTGACATTTTTTCTGACCCCAGCATCAAGTAGTAGGCACATGATAAACTAATATGAATTACGTGGCCACCATTTCCAACTGTTAAACACAAGAACCATTTATACTGTATTTCCTCAGTGGTTTTATATTCACTTCACTGCATGAAATCTCATTCAGTCCAAACTTCTTCATTGCTTTTTTTTTCTATTGCATGCATGCTCTTAATACTTGAGTGATATGTCCCTGAGCTTGCTGGTCCCAGTTCCAGTCATAATGCGCAGAAATATTGACATTCCTAGCACATGTCAAAGCAGCATCCATTAGACTCAAAGTGCTTTGTCTCACACATTATAGGCAAGGAGCCCATAAGCTATGATTACACAACCCTGATTAAATTGACACAGGTTCTGGATATATGCAATAGCCACTGGTCTATATAATGCTATAAAATGCTCCTCACATATTGTCCCTTTTGGACGACATGGATGAAATAGTTTACCAATAATGTCCTTGCAGGGACAACGGAGAAGAAGAGAGCATGATATGTGTTCCCTATACGTGCTGCTTGCATGCATGCATACTCAGCATCTAGGCTTTGTAGCAGTGTTATCGACAGATGTGGGTGGGGCAATTCTCGTCTGTCTTACGCTTGAAGATGAAACAACTCAAGCAGCTCCGTTACTCTGCTCCTAACCTATTTATCATGCTCAGAGTCTCCCCAGCTGCGATTTCCTTCTTGCACTTTATGCAATGCATGTTATCGCTTATTGGATCATTCTGTCATCCAAATGCTGCAAACTTATATTCTTTGATGCAACAGATGATCTTTGAGGTTTCAAGAGAATCGTGTTGATGATGCTCACGATGCGCATCTCGGTATTTAAAGATTGATGCTGAGAGTAAATGCACATGTTTTGAGCACCCAGTTGTCCCAGCAATAATTGTATGAGGAGTATAATGAATAAAAATGAATTTCAGTAAAAGCAATTTGAGTACAAGTATAGGGTCAGCAGTTTCTTTTTTTGTAAAACATATTCTTTTTCAAATAAATGTTTTTCTTTTGAATGTTCTATTCATCAAAGAACCCTGAAAAAGTAACAAAACATTATATTAGAATGGTTTTCTAATAAACATTAAAAATATATTAATATAGAAAATAGCTCTTTTAAATTCTAATATTTCACAATATCAATTTTTTCTTTAGTGTTTTTTTTTACCGTAGTTTTGGTTCAAGTAAATGCAGCCTTGATAAGGTAATTAATTCAAAGACATTCTAAAAACCTTACCGACCTAACATTTTAAAGTATCTAAAAAATGTAAAGTATTTTAACATGAAGCAAGTACATACTTCAGCTTGTACCTTTTTAAAGTGTGCAATTTATACACACAATCACACAGCATGTAGGCTTTTCTTGCATTCATAGTCAACTGCAAATCTGTGAATTATGAATACTAAATAGGTGTAGTACTAGTGTACAACTAAACCTTAAATCCATTGTAAATACATTTTCATACTTGATGAATGTAGTATGAACACTAAATATGTTTAGTAGGCTATACATTTTTGATCAGTGTAGTATGTATATAGCTCAATAATACGCTGAGGTCCTATACATAGATTTATTCATTGATATAGTATGCATACTACACAGTTTTATTTTGAATTTTGTGTGCAGAAATAACAAGCTGAGCCTTGGATATGTAATATTTACGGCAATTGCCTATAATGCTATCCTCAGATTGTGACATCCACTGAGGCCTGGTCCTAATCCACACAAGTTAACAGTTTCTTTTTCATATTCACAGATTAATGTCACATGTCTTGCAGAATTATACTAATCTCTGTATAGGCCTGTCTTGATATGTTAGATACGACTTGACCTTTCCTTTCTTTGCGGCTCAAATCTCGTCATAAACCGAATGACCTTCCTCTTCGTTGTGACACATTCTCGTTCTCAAAACAGCCAGTTTCAGCAAAATTACAAGCTGTGGATGTTCAAATGATGTATGCAATCTTGTCGCTGAGCTCAGACAGGGTAAACATAATATTTCCATCGGCTATTTATGACCTCGATTAGATACAATGGCTTAAATTCCCTCCGTCCTCTCTCTGTTCCATTATCAAAGACTGGAAATGTCTCGTGTGCGTGTGTATATGTCGATATCTAATGTGTATGTATGAGTGTTTGTGCACTCCATTACCAAAGGCAGCATTCGTGCATGAGTGTGTACATATGAGAGAGGGAGAAAAAAAGAGGAAGAAGGTAATCACTAATGGAGGGAAAGTGAAGTTCAAAGAGCAATCTTTTTTCCTTTCTTCCCATCCTCGGTTTAAAATTGAATCAGTGATGAAGTATTTATACGAGCATGGTTTGGCTTTTCCAGTCCAGTGCCTCAGTGGAGCGTGGAGGGTGAGATAGAAAAGATCTGTAATATTGCCAGTGCTGTTGCTGTTATAATGTTGTGTTCCCGATATGCCTGTGTGTTTATAGGCCGCAGAAATAATAACAAGAGCACGACCTGACAGTAGTAGTTGATTACAAGCAATAAGCAGGTCTTGTGGGAGAGATGGAGGGCAGCGTCATGTGTGTCTTGGGCTCTGATGATGAATTCACCTTCACTGCCTGTAATGATGAGTCTGAGTCTGTTCAGCATGTGTTCGACTGTGGTGTGATATTATGAGCCCTTTGTTGGATATTGACTCTTTTTGTATACTGTGCGATTAAATGTACTGTGAATTCCTTCAATATCAGCCATATTAAAGTAGGATGAGGATGATTTCACCAAGTAAGAAATGCTCCTAGATTTGTTTATGGACATTCTTGTCAGGTAAATCTCACTATAATCCTCATCCTCAATCCTCATGTATCTCTAAAAAAATAATAGTAATGTAACATTACTGTAAATAGCAGTAATGTTTTCTGGCTCGTCGCTGCTGATAAGACCAGTTTCGACAAGTATGAATCCTATGCTGATCAGACTGGTTTATGCTGGTTAGTGATGGTTTAATATAAACGTGATGTCCAGCAAAACTTGAATGACAGTGCTAGTCACAGGTGAAGTTGGTTGACCATGTAAGTCTTGTCTGTTAATCTAGTCAGTGTTGACACACCAGCACCCTACGCTGAAGAATAGCAACCAAAAACACTAAAAAAGAGAGATCTTAGTTAAGCATTGAGAGACAATTTTGTCTCATGTTTTTTTTTTTATGGGAGAAAGACAGAAAGAGAGAGAAACGCATAGATGGAGTCATGGAGAATGAGATCGTAAAAGGGAAGTTGTGATTTAAAATATAGCGTAACTACATAAGAGTGTAGCCAGCGAGTTCTGAAAGTTTTCTTCATAATGGATTTTTAACCATACCTCTTGCAGACATGCCTAACATGAGCTCTGAGGTTGTTAAGCAAGCGATGATATATGCTTCTAGTTTCATCTTCTTTCTTATTTTTTTTTTAAACTAATGTTAAAAGTTTAATTTCAGAATTCCTATTGGGGAACTACCATAATTCTTGGATTAACATGAAAACAAGAACCCTTACCAAGAACTCGGTAGCAAACTCCCACTTTGTGAGCATCGGGAAAAATGCAATCATCAGTAATTTTTTTAAAATATATATATATATATTATATATAATACGTATTATTATAGTATTATTATAAATAATAGTATTACTATAATTTAAAATAACTGTATTCGATATATATATATATATATATTTATTTTTAATATATATATATATTCAAAATAAATATTATATTTAAATTATAATAATACCATTTTATAATAATAATAACTTTTACTGTTTTTACTGTATTGTTGATTAAATAAATGCAGCATTGGTGAGTGTCTTACCGACCTCATACTTTTGAACGGTAGTGTAAATAATTGACTTTTGCAAAAAATTCTAATATATCATATATTACATTTACAATCAATGACTACAAGTCAATAATTTTATATTGCACCATATGATTTTATTCAATTATGTCTTTCATAGTGATTCACGAGAGTGGGAGTTTGATACTGAGTTAACTTACTGTATAAAAGATGTAGGCCTACATAATCTCTTTCTCACATTTTCAGATACTTTTAGCTTCAAATCAAAGCTTGAATGTTGTTATGAAAATCCAATGATCCGTCAATTATTTCTTACCTTAAAGAAACTTGCAGTTACTTAATGAACATCAGAAACATAACCTGGTATATCGGTGTTGTTAAGCATTTTTTATTTTTTATTCCTGCTGTCAGGGTTGGTAGATCTTTCTCTGAATGACCTTCTGGTGAATCTGCATGTTTCTTTAGCTCTCTTGTTCCCTCCCTCCCACTGGCCTTCCACCCTCCCATCAATCTCCTGACATTGCATCTATTAGAGATTATTGATGCTCCCAGCTGACAGTATTATGCAGTGTGACTTACAGAGCTCTTACTTTATGGGCCGTCTCATTTGCCCCAGCATTGGTGTCATCTGGCCGAGAGCTTCATGCACAAGGATGCAGTGCAGAGCTCCAGGCAATTGCACTAGCAGCAGACTACCACTGTAGTATTTCTTATGGTGTCAAAGCAAAACACACACACACACCCAAACACACTTTTATGCACACATGGATGCACGCACATGCTTACACAATCCATATTCGCATCTCTGACTCAGCTGTTTTTGGCAGTGAGGGCAGTACAGAGGGTACAGTGGGCCCTTGAGGAAAAACAGGAAGGTTAAAGTGACAAACACTACCCTCAGGTGTTCCAACACTTCAGAAACCTCATCACTACCCTTTCTCGGGTGAGGGAAGGAAACTTAGTGCATAAAATGTATAAGGGAATATCCAGAATCTAAAAATGGACTTTGGAAATAGAAGTTTACTGTCGAGATAATGCCTTTTCATTGGTTTCTGTGTCTGGATTTGGATTAGCTGGTTTGTGTTATTCTAGCAGGGAGTGCGGTCTGTAAGGAAGTTCATTTCCGCCCTTATATAATAAAAAAGAGTTAATTGTGACTTTATTTCTCATAATTGCAACTTTATATCTCACAATTGCAAATTTATATATCATAATTTGTTTTTTTTCATCATTTTGGCTTCCTACTGCGTTTCACGAAAATCTTGCGGGAGCGGATGGTTTTACCTTTGCGGCGGGTGGGAGTGGGCGGTCAAAAAACAGCGCGGGTCCCGGGATTTGGCTCGTGCAGTCAACAAATGAAGTTGAGAGGAAAATGAAAGTGGCTTGAACTTTTGCACGATGATAAATTGCATTTTAAACAATGAACTGCAAAGTCATTGGGTATATCTGCAAGAGAGCGACTCGAGAACCCTCATTGACAGAATATGTTTTGTTAGGTTGGTAATGTATTTGCAGTTGGTGTGTTTCTCCTGGCAAGAAAAATAACCTTTCGGAGTGTTTAAGAATCTGCAAGCAATCACTTTATTACTGCATTGCACAAGCTGATTGGCCTCTGCTGATCCTACAGCCAATGAGATTTCTTGCTCAACATTGAAATATTCTGGTTCAGTGGTCGTCGTATGCTAGTCCAACATCGGGGTTCCTCTGAAAACCTCCACCTTCCCCAGCTCCACCTGCCTAGATCTGCAACGGGATTTATATATGCCTATGTTGTGCATCAGCAGCAGCGTGTCTGTGTATCTATTAGCAGTGGCAAGTCCATGCCCAGCAGCAGCAGATCTAGTCCGCCAAGACCAAATACATAAACAGTGTCATATTCAATAACATGTTAAAACTTTTATGAGACAGATTTTTTTTTCATAGTTGTGATTTTGTCTTATAATTACATCTTTATTTCTTATAATTGCGACTTTATATCTTACATTATTGTGACTTCTATATTTTGTGGGAATTTGTGACATTACATATATAATTACAGTTTATCCCTCATAATTTTTCATTCATATCTCACAATTGCAAATTTATGTCTCACATTTTCTACTTTTTCCATAATTATAACTTTATATCTCACTATTGATACTTTATATATCACACTTTCCACTTTATTTCTCATAAAATTTGGCTATTTCACGGTTGATACTTAATATCTCACAATTGCATCTTCATTTTTGTGATTTTATATCTTACAATTTCATTTTTATTTCTCATATATATCTCAATATAAACTTTATCTCACAATTATCTGGTTTATTTTTTTGGTATTGAGGTGTATACAGGCTTCCATAGGCCTGATAATTAACAGGTAACCTTTTTATTTTTCACACACATGATGTATTTTGAGTGTACTGTAAATTAGGACTAAACTCTCATTAAAAAGGACCAGTGCAGATCATTATGAACTACTAGGCTTGTTTGGTGGCTAGTGCTGGTTTAGCTGGTGGACTCATATAACCATGGGGTTCACCAGTAAATATTGCAATTGTGAGCAATTGTGAGCTTTGGATAAAAGCGTCTGCTAAATGACTAAATGTAAATGTAAATATTAGCTGGTAAAGTTAATTGTGATTCTGGTAAAACTGGTTGAGCAAGGAAGTCTTGCTGTTTAAGCAACTTCGAGTGGGAAACCAACACCATCTAAAACACAACATATGCTTGTGATCAGCAAATGTGTTCTTTTTTAGCTTGATGGAGTCACTGTACACTTGCTATTATTCCCAATTGTTTTTCAGATACCTTTCCAGCATTCATGACATCTATGTGGATCCATTCCTTAGTGGATCATAATTTTAGCTTAGTGTCTCACTAAACTCTTATCTGTCAGAGCTCTCATTCCCATGCACGAATGTGGCTGGCACAGGAGGCCTTGGGTGTTTGGCAGTTGTTGTGAGTCCTGTTGTAGGATAATGATTGTGGATCTGGCTCAGGTCTCACTCAGCATTCCTCTCGTGCTCTGACTCACCCAGCGCTTCTTCGCTGATCCGATGGCCTTTTCAGTGAGCTCCCTGCCTTCAGCGAGCCACTAATTCCCTCAAATTTTCTTTCATATTAAACTTATGCTTTTATCTAATTTAGCCCTTGACCATGGTAGCCTGTGGGGAAGTCTCCTCACGAGAAGAGAGTGTAATGAAGGAAAATAGAGTAACCAGAGGGGGTGACTCATTCCAGCGCTAGGGCCTGAAGGAGTATGATATTGCAGAGGATGTTTATATGGTGCTGATAGTGTGTCTGGGTCAGATTATGACCATGCCAGCTAATATGACATGGCTTGTTAACTCTAAAGATTGTATAACTACTTATATAGTGGTGTCCAGAAGTCTGACAACACCTTATGATGATGTTCTCCAGCACAATTTGAGACGATCCGTTCCAGAGAGGATCTTGAGTTTCAGTGGAAGAAATTTTGACCTTTTGTACAAGTGGTCACATGATCAATGTCACAAATTTGCTAAATGATTAATGACCTTTAAAAAGTTAAATATTATACTATAATGGTTTTTTTTCTTGTTTTTTTTACAAAATCCTAAAACTTATATTTTTAATTCATATCCAGGTTTAAATTAGATTTTGGATCCCAAATTTGGTGTGGAAGTGTTAAATAACCCAATATATAGTATTTACACTAAAAGATACTCTGCATGTCTGCAAGCTTACTTAATTATTTTTATATAATCTCTTCATTCATCAAAGACATTTATGATATGTTGCTAATTTTAGTTTCTTAACGAACCGATTCACTGAAAGTGAACATTCTCAATGCTGTTATGCGTCCGAGCCATAGTTTTTGATGTGTAAACTCTTAAAATATGTCATTTAAACATGCACAAGCCTGATTCAGAGTGTCAATGTGGCATTTGTGTGACCTGTGTTGCTCTGTGTGAATGTGACCTCTGACTGGAGTGACATGATCCCCTGCAAGCAGCATCCGAATCCGACTGAGGTTTTAGTGGTGACCCGCTGGCATTACCTCATATACAGACAGTGGGCGATCCTGTGTTTCTCCTCTAATCCTGTCCTTTCATCTCTCACATAGTACCATGCTGAACACTTGACAACTGCATCATGGCTTATGAATCAAACTTTGAGTCAGATCACTGCTCTTAATTTGAGTTTTTGACTTCTGGGCATGGGCAACTTTGTTATTTAAACTAAAGGTGAAGTGTGTAGCGTTAAAATACTAGGAAAGATAAGCCACACATCCACACTCTGTCCCCATCCATCAGGTTGAGCCGCACCTTCATCTAGTGCTGCTAGCTCTTTTCTGAAGGCACTAACAAGGCTATCATTCTCCAAGCAGAGGCTGAGAGGACCATGCAATAAAAATACATGGACAGACTTGAAAATTGTGCATTATGTGTTGTATGCTGGGACTAGCATGGGATACTGGTTTGCAGGTCACCAGCATGGTAAGCACTATACCAGCTCTAACTAGCATAGACCAGCCTGGACCAACAAGGATATTTTGTGTTTTTCACACTTGACAGTTGACCTAGCAAATGTTTTGTTTTGGATGTCAGTGTGTGTACAGGGTTGGGCACCATACATAATTCCAATTTGACTGCTGAATTTGCGTTGAATTTGAATTGTAGCCAACAGGATGCAGTATTGCAGTTTAAATGTAATGATGTAGAATTACATTAAATTGAATTTCAAAGAAATTCATACACCATTCAAAAGTTTGGTTTGTATTATGCTAGTCTTTTTAGCAGGTCTTCACACACTTCTGATCTCTGTAGTCTGTGTGTAGGTGGCGTGGCGTCTTTGTAGTGAAATTATCCAGTACAAACTCGCTTCTCTTATATGTGTGGGTATGTGTGTGTGTGTGTGTAAAGTCTACATTTCTACATTCTGTTGGGAAAATAGTCATGCCGTGTGAGACATATGTCATACACTCACTCTTCATGCTGACAGAGGGACTAGGAATGATGCATGCAAGCACATTTCTGTGTGTGTGCTTGTGTTGTGTGAGAGCCTCTGCTCTTGATAATAACGCATGGTTGCATTTGTGGTTGCTGTGACAGTTTATCTGAAACAATTAACTGGAACTTTTGTGCTTTCTAGTTGTGTGTGTGTGCGTGTGTGTGTGTGCGTGTGGTTCAGTTATACCCTAGTCTAGGTTATGCGGACAAAATGTCCCCACAAATATGTCAATATCCAAAATCCTTGTCCCCATAAAACACGAAAACCCAACGTGTGTGTGTGGTAGTGCAATTGCTTACGTGTGTGACAGTTTAATAGCTTCTACAGTCCTGAATGATGACAGGGCACATTTGGGAGTCAGTCATTCAATGTCAAGACAGAACAGGACAGTGTCCACAAATTTTCCTCTTCTTTCCATCACATATTATGACTCATACTAGAAGTGGATTCTGCAATTTCAGCACATTCTTGCTGGTTTAACAAATATGCTTGCAACACCCTATGCATCGAAACATATCATTAGTATTTGAAATATATCATATTACGTAGGTAATGTATAGCTGGTGCTCTGAGGTTGCACTTGCAGGTTTATGTATTGGCAGGGAAACAACATCAAGACACTCAATGTGTTAAGCATCAGATTCATTTAAAGCAATCATAATACTTTTATAGCAATTTTGTTTCCCCAAAGAGCACTTGTAATGCCAGTAAACATTTTATTTTTTTTCATGGCCATTTTCCCCTGTCTCCTTCCCTTAGATCACCTACCCTACCTACTGTACCTTTAAGACTTTGAATGTAATATTTAAAGGACTTCTTTTATGATTGGCTAACCTAAGTGCAGAAGTATAAATCAACGGCAGTCTTAAACACGAGAAGCAGATCTCTTATTTCTCATTAATATGACGAAAACAAAACATCTAGTCCAGCCTGTACACATTGGTGTTTAATTGATGTTTCACGTAAACAAAAAAAGTCTTTACTCTCCTAATCTGTAAACAAGATTTTTTATGCAAAATAATATGGGACTTGTTCTCAAAGAATTTGTATTGAATTACATTTATTTAATTTGTGTTAAATAGTTTTTTTCTTCTTTGTCTTCTACTTTTAAAAGAGGTATTTTATCGATTTATCTATGACATTTTTTATATATCATTTAAATTATTTGTATGTATTTAAAAACCAAATTTGTAATTTTCAATAAATGTTTTATCAAATAAATATAATATTTTATGAAACAAGACAAAAATAACTTTAAAAAAAAGATATATCTCTAAGAAGATTGATATTTTTATGCCATTATTCAAGTAGTCCTATGTTGTCTAGTTTTTGATGGGACTGAATGTCCCAGTATTCAATATAGGGGATCACCTGTAAAAGAAAACGGAAGCCAGTAAAATGGTAAAACAATGTCATACATAATAATATGCTGGATTTTTGTGATGAGATGCTTCACTCGTTCTTCCATTATTTATTTGCCAGTGTGTGGCACATCCCAACCCATACGCTCACACACTCATCCTTTCCCCTTGCCATAAACGTCAAACAAGGCCGCAGAAATGACTTGCACAAAAGAAAGATCAAATTGACATTGCCTTGAGATGTTGCTGCCATTAGACTCTTAGAACTGCTCATATGTCCTCTGGATGTTTTTATTTTCATGAATTCGTGCCACTCAGAGACTCTTTGGTGAAATGGCCTTTCAGGGCAAAAAGGAGCTCCAAAGAGAGTGACAAAAAAGGCAAATACTTCATGCTTTGAGATGGAGAAACTGTTTGCAACTGAGCCTATTTGTGCTCTGAACAGGATGTGGTACAAAGGTCTACTGATCTTAAAAAACTGAATTTCAGTCTAAAATAATTTGATGAATTTTCATGAATCATTTATTCATATTTGAAAGTGTTTTTCAGGACTACCTTGAGCTGTGTTGTGTCTTTTGTGCTTTGTAGACTAGTGCAGCAGTCCTGAGAGAGATATTATTCATAGATATACATATTTAACAGGATTTATGTTTATTTAGATATTTATCAACATATTTATCGCATACAGGTCGAGTATTCACTTGGGGATGTTGACACAAGATCTGTATCTCAGTGAATAAGGTGTTGAGCCAAAACCTCAATTTCACAAATGTGTGTTTGCTCTAGTAGTGGCATTGTTGGTTTCAAATAACCGATTTGTGACTAAAATTACAATATCAAATTTTTGTGAAAGCTGTTTGGTGAACACAGTAGGACTACACTACTGTTCAAAAGTTTGATCAAAAACAAGTAAACTATAAACAGTGATTTTGTAAAATGTTATTACAATTTAAAATAACTTTTATTTTTTCCTGTGTTTTTCCTGTGATGGTACAGTAATTACTTCATTCTTCAGTGTCATTCTAATATGCTGATTTGGTGCTAAAGAAACATTTCTTATTATCAGCGATGAAAATGGTTGTGCTGCTTAATGTTTTTGTGGAAACCTGTGATACATTTTTTTTTTCAGGATTCTATGATGAATAGAAAGTATAAAAGAATAGCATTTATTAGAAATTTAAAATCTAATGTATCCTTTTGTAACATTATAAATGCCTTTAATGTCACTTTTTATCAATTTAATGCATTGGTGCTGAATTAAAATGTTTAAAATCTTTAACATTGGAAATGTCACCCATTTGTATAGTAGTTCATCTATAAACCAGAATCTGGTCTCTAAGCATCACCCCTATTATCTCCATTCTGCATACTATTGTCTAGTATGCTTTTATTGTCACCTTCAGTTTCCGCAGGTGTGTGTGTCGCTGCTTTCCTGGTCCTGTGGAGAGGGATTGGCCCTGGGGAAGGAGCCGGAGTCATTGGCCATGTGCTGGCGTCTTACACATACATCTCTCCTTCTCTTTTTCTCACTCAGTCTAGTTTTAGCCCCCTATTTTCCTTTCTCTCTCATTGTCTTTTAATCACTAATTTTCTCTACTGCGTCAATGTGCATGAGAAGCAAAACACACACACACACCAACACACACACCAACACACACATGTCTGGTTCGCTATCTTTGTGGGGACTCTCCATAGGCGTAATGGTTTTTATACTGTACAAACTATATATTCTGTCCCCTTACACTGCCCCTGTCCCTAAACCTACCCATCACAGGAGACATGCTGCATTTTTACATTTTCAAAAAACATTACTTATTGTGATTTATACGCTGTTTTCCTCATGGGGACCGCTGACTGGTCCCCACAATGTAGGTGATTTCAGGTTTTACTATACTTGTGGGGACATTTGGTCCCCACAATGTAATATAAACACGAGCACGCACACACACACACACACACAAAGAGATGACAAGATTATAATGAGAATGCTGCATGGGAAATTAGGCATTAATAGTGTGATTATATGCATAAGGATTTTGTGTGAGTGATGAGATGTACGTTCATTGCCAGGACTAATATTCAGGGATAAAACAGAGGTGGACGTCAGCACAATAGCGGTGATGTAATTAGGAGACTCTGAGGGGCTCTACCCAGCGTGCTTTGCAGTCAGGCCTTCTGCAGTCCTCATGAATATTGAAGAGGAAGCGCTGGGCGCTGCAATGTGTTGTGACTGAGAAGATCTGCATCTCCTGTAAGAGGACAGAGAGAAAGAGAGAATGAAATGGAGATGCTTGACAGAAGAGGGAGTGCACTGAGAGTAGAGGAAGATAGAAATAAAAAGGAGTGATCTGTTGAATGGAGGGATGGGATCTGAATACAACTGGTGTTTTGTATTATTGTGTTACTAAACAGATACTTACAACTCTCAATTCTGATTGGAATTGGTTGGCATCAATATAAATCTATTATTATTATTATTATTAAACGCATCCAAATATCAACAAGCTAATGATTAATACATTATTTTGTAATATTTTAATAATAAATTATTTTTAATGCAGTCGTTCATAATTTGAATTATGTCCCCGATGTTTACTAAAGTAATATATAAATAGTTGCAACAAAAATATAAGACACCAATGTTCAATAAGTGCAGTATTGTTATTATTATAAACATTTATTGAACATTGACGTCTTATATCATATTGCTATTATATATATATACATTGTTTATATTATATTTATATTATATATATACATTGTATATTATATACATTGTTATTATGTTCATTATTAATATTAATGATGCCAACAGTATTATTAATATTGTTATAAATGTAATCATTTATTGAATATATATATATATATATATATATTAATATTGAATATTGGTGTCATATTATATTGCTGACTGTTGCCACTTTTTTTAATAATAAAAAGCATTAAGCAATTATTACTTTATTAAATGGAACATATTGGGGATTTTAAAATGAAAACATGAATAACTGACACTGTATTAAAATAATGTAGCATTGTGGTCTGACTGTCAGCTTTCTGACATTTGGATGTGCGTTTGCTTTCACCAAATTTAGAAATGGACATCCAGATCATCTTTCAGTGTGAGCAATAGTGTAGTCATTACCTGGAACCGGGATCTGTGTCCAAGTTTCTTTGTGTTGGTTTTTGTCTTTATCTCTGTGTTTTAGTCATTTATGTCTGAGGATAAATCTAAGAGAAAGTCTGTTTTGTTTTTAATGGATTGCAGACACAGCAGCCTGACGTACATCAATATTTCAGTGGTTCCATTTTAGCAGGGTAAAGGGAAACAGGAAGTTTCTTTTACTGATGCAGGTTATCATTAGTTCCTTAAGGGTTTCATTTTCTTACATCCTAAATGAGAGTATGGTATTTATCAGTCTTGATTTCAATGGCTGAATTGTTTCATTTAAGAATTATTGTGATTCTTAAAGAATTCAAGAATGAATCCACAAATGATTGTTTTGTTTTAGAGACATGAAAGCAGCTCTTGATGCAGTAATTTATACAAGATGCTGAGGCTACACAAGAGTTTGTTCCAAGAAATAATACAAGCACGCGAAACAAGAATACACACAATTATGAACACTGAGTGTCTATCAATATTTGATCAACTCCCACTTAAGCGTAGCCTTTGGTCTGTTTATTGATTATGCATTCTCTAGGTCACGGCTGGATCTGTTCGGCTGCCAGTGTTTTGTTTTCAGGGAAATTGCTGTGTATGAAGAACAAGAAACACGGCCATGTTTTGCAAAAGCTGTTTTGTGATAAACAAGCAACACGCCCCTGTTAATGTGTACAGTCTGTTATGCAAAGTAAGTATTATTGTCACAATACCAAAATGTCAGTAGTCTATACCAAAAGAAATATCTAAAACTAATATCTATGGTACAGACTTTTAAACTTTTAAACAACTAATTACAACTTAAAATTCAGTTTCTTCACCACGCAAAACTATCAAAACTATTTATTTATTTTTTCTGAGCTTGATTTTCTGAGCACTTTCATTATATAGAAAAGAGCAATCGGAATCTTCATCTTATATTTTATCATCTTATATTTTAGTAATCTAATTTTTTTTAAATAGAGTTTATAGTTATGTAGTTTTTTTATATATATATATATATTATTTTATTCTGTCCCATAGAGGAGTGAAAGTGAGTAAATGATGACATAATTAAAATTTTTGGGTGAACTACTACCC
This sequence comes from Semotilus atromaculatus, assembly GCA_031834385.1. Lineage (NCBI taxonomy): Eukaryota > Metazoa > Chordata > Actinopteri > Cypriniformes > Leuciscidae > Semotilus > Semotilus atromaculatus. The sequence continues at coordinate 14,769,545 of JAULUF010000001.1, read as the reverse complement.
CTTTAAGAGATGAACAGCTTTAAAAACTGTAAAATTGTAAAACTGGAATTTCAACTATTTATTTAGAATCTGCTCTACTTGGCCTGTTATGGATTTTAGCATTGTCATAGTCATTTTAGCCGGTAATAATAGTGTGCAGTAATTATAGATCTTTATTTATAGATCTGCAGAACGCTGTGACCTTCTAGGATTGTTTTACTAGGCTTTATCGCTTCCTGAAGTTGCATGTATAAAGTGACTGCTACAACTGGCACTGCCTGACCATTCAATCAAACCAAAGGTATTGAGATCCAACATTTTGTGTGTGTTTATTTAGTGTGCAACTGTGTGTGAAAGTCACAGTTGCATGTGTGAGTGTGTGTTATAAATGGCTACCCTAGCACCACTATGTAGGTTTCTCTTTCTGTAGAAGTGGGTCTCAAAGCAAACCCTGGAGGGTTCTTTACTGCGATTCATCATTCTCAGCCTACTGGTGTCGAGCCCCAAATTACGTCTTTGTCACTATTTTTAGCGAGTGTGTGAGAACGTAAATGTGTGTATGTGAGAAGCCAGACAGGTAGAATGTGACCGTGACCCTTTTCTATTCACTGGTTATATATCCCTCGTAATTACACCGGCAGATGATGTCATCACTTAACTTTCCGAACTGCATGTTAATCTGAATCTGCCCCCGTGATACATGAGGGATTATGCTAAATTAATTAATTAACTGATCTTGTACTTCACATAGATGGGAAATATGACATTACACTGACAGGTACCAAGAGGAACTCGATTCTATATGTGTGTCTGGGTTTTGCTCGCCTCTCCTTCACAATAGAGTCGTCTGGATTTCGTCCTCTGAAGCTTTAGCTAGGCCTAGCGCTTAATTGCTTTGTCATAAGTGAATAAGTACATTACACCCAGTTCCACTGATGTGTGTCACAAACGAAAACGAACATCATTTCAATCGAAATCAGGCCATAACAAACTCCCGCTAACCAAAGCAAATTTTCCGGAAAAGTTAGCTCTGGCTGGTAAACACCTTCAAACTACCATTAGTCTATTTGGTAATATTGAAGCGATGTATAAAGTACTCCTCCTGCAGAAGTTACTTTCAAACCAAGCAGCTTTATGTTGGTCAACTCGATGAATCCACCTGACCAACTTGAACCACCTGTTGTGAAATCTGAAACCCTCACACAAAATTACCATTCTCATGGATTCCTATAGGAATGATTGGATTTCATCCAGCTGTTTTTAGTAGCCGCTCATACTCTGCAACGGTATCTGACTCTGAGGTGGCAAATAACTGCACTCTCATTGGTTGTTGCAGCACTGTGTCACAGCTTATTTGCATATTAAGCTCAATTAAACTCAACTTTCAGTGAAAATGAATGATGTCTAGTTGCTTAAGATATATATATATATAGTTTACTGCATTGGAATAATTGCAATGTCACTCATATTTTGTGGGTTTATGTGACAGAAAACCAGAACAATTTAGGTCACATAATTTGTTTTGCTCGCTGCGCCTTCATATGCTTAGAGTCAACGTGGTCCCTGCATCAGTAGTTGTCACACTCGTAGTCGTAGGCTTTTGAGAATGTTGAAAATGATGTCATCGTTCTCCTAGCAATTGCTAAGCAACCAGTCTTGAAGTGCGCCAAGAGCTGGAATCCCTTTAATGTGACTGGGTTTCTGCATTCACCCTCTCAAGACTGAAACGAAAATATGGCATTGTTGTGTAATTCTCCCTCTTTTATCCCTGGGCCTTTGCAGAGGTTTCTTGTTATAGCACAATTTTGTGTTGCATTCAAAAAGATTGGGAAGCATTTAAGAAAATTGAAAACATTTTCAGGTGCTAATAGTCATAATTGAAGTTTAACATTACTCACCTGACGGAGCACCATTTCATGATCTATTTGTGTTACCATTGCTTCCACAGTTTCAGTGTTTTCACCTGCCCATATGTGTCTCTGTGTGTGTCTGTGTGTATTAACATGCTCTGTCTTTGTGGTGTTGGTGTCTTCTAGGCTCATTTGGTTCAGCGCTGGCTTGTGCATCAGGACAGTAGTTTGAGTGGAGAGGGTTCGTCGGAGCCTCAAGGTGGAAAATGGCACTTTGATGGAAGAGTAAATATCTTAGTACTGCCTCTCAACACTTCCCTTTTTCTGGAAAATCTTGTGTGTTGGTGTGGCTTCTTAAACGTTTCTGTCTGTGGTTATCTTGTGATTGTGTAACTGGTGGAAGTTCTTGTGTTTGATTGTCGTGACGTGGCTTATTAGCTTCGCTGGTGTTCCTGTAGTGTCTCATTATTGTCCTCTCATTCTAAATAGCTCTTATTGTGTTTTGTGTATGACTATTCATATTGCTAACATGAGATTTTGTGTGTGATTAAGTGGTTGTTTGTTTGTTTAGGTGTGTGGTTTTTTTGTGTATCAGATGGTTTTTGTGGTACAATTTAGATTGTCCTCCTGCTGTTTCTTCTGATTGCTGATATCTGTCAGAATGTCACTTACACAACAGATGTACTATAGAGATTACAATGGGATAATGTAGACTAATGTAGACTTGTCAATAACAATGAGCCATTACACAAATACACGAAAGCATGCAAACTGATACTGTATATACATTTTTATTAAAACATATTAAGTAAATTCACTGTGTGAGTGCCAAGTTCAGCTACTGTGTAAAAAAAAATCAACCCGCTAAAATTGAAAAATTACGTTTAATTGGACTATTAACTATTAATGGAATTTTAAGGACAAAGAATTTGTTTATAAAAATATTAAATGTAATATAAAATCAAAAGATTTCTATGTCAAATAAATGCTGTTCTTTTGAACAAAAAATCCTGAAAAAAATTGATCACGGTTTCCAAAAAATTTATTTAGCAACTGTTCAACATTAATAATAAAAAGAAATGTCTCTTGAGCATCAAATCAGCATATTCGATCATGTGACACTGAAGACTGGAGTAATTGCTGCTGAAAATTCAGATTTTCCATCACAGGAAAAATTGCATTATAAAATAAATGTGTGTGTGTGTGTGTGTATCACATATAAACACTGTCCATTCTCTAAGTAATTGCTTTGTTAACTCCTTTAACAGGTACTAAAAATATATTCACATTGTCAAGCTTGAAGAAGGCTGTGTCATGATCATGGGTGCTGTGCCAGTTTCATGCTAATGACAATTTGGTGCCAAGTCATTGACAAGATCAACCAGCATGTCCTTTTCAATATACCTCAAAGACAAGTCAATCCATCAAAATTATGTTTGAGGTGAACATTCATTCTTCAGGAAGAAAATGACCCAAAACACATCTCAAAGTTGTTCAAGATCTATCAAATAAATAAGGTGAATAAGAACTCTGTATACCGAGCATCAACTCAATACCATAAAACACCACAGAATGTGTTAGTGGCCCACTTAATATAGCCGCTTTTCCACTGTCGGGCCAAGCAGGTCTAAGAACGGTTAGGAACGTTTCCAGTTATTTTCCACTTGAGCTTGGTTCAGCACGATTACAAACCGTTCTCGGCCTGGAATCCTCAGCATGGTTGTTTAACCATTCTGAACTGTGCTGGTAGAATGCGTGTAGTGACTTTATCATTCCGGATTGGTCACTTGCCTGTTCCCTGGCTGCATTGTCATAGTCAATCTCATATTGTCTGTAAACTCTTGCTTTACCAAGGTAACGACTGACGCATTTGTATTACATTTCAAAGAGCTCTGTTATCAGCCCCATAGTGGAAAATTAAACCATATCTGTACCAGGTGGGCCAGATCGGCACAGAATGGAAAGGTTAAGCAATGAGACCGGTTTGTCCCGACGGTGAAAAAGCGGCTAATGTGTGAGCAAGTGCTATGGGAATTGCAACAGGATCAGAAAGGCCATACAGACAGTTTCCAGCTAGAATATGTTAACTCGATGCTGTTGAAAAATAGGAACCAAAAAAAAACGTGTTTGTTTGTATTTGTGTGAAACAGAAGAAAACAGCCATATTAGTATCAGAATGGATGGGTTAAAGATGTGAAAAAATTCTGCAGGCTGATTGTGGATAATGATCGCTAAAGAGTGGCTAATGAAATTTGATTCTGAAATGATTCAGCAATTGTTTTCAGTAAGATATGATGGCTACACACTATTACTGCACAGTCATGTTGACGGTTACGTTTTTGCTATGTTGTGTCACCTGAAGACTTGAAAATGACTTCTTCCGCCTCAGTGACTCAGTATTCCATCCACAATTTGGATTTGGGTGGGAGGGGGGACTGGACTGTCAATCATCCCTACTAAATAACAGAGCAGAGACGATCTACAATATCCAGACTGCAGAGTATCTGACAAATCAATTCAAGGACTCAATATAACTGTGACCACATCAGAGCAAATTGCATTAGTCATCGCATGGAAAACCACAAAATATCACTCATGGATTTCTATACAGAGCAGCAGGATAAAGTCATGTTTTTGATATATTGCAGTACAGATGGGAATCTGAATAGCTCTCTGTTCTGGTCCCGTTAGCATGAACACTACAGGAGGGAGAGAGAAAGGGAGGGTTGGATACAGGTGGAGGCTGTTAGCTATTCCACTGAGAAAAGTACAGCCATAGACAGACAGACATGGATGACAGATGAAAAATGATCAAGAACATTAATAATAATAATGTGTTACATTTATATAGTGCTTTTCTCGGCACTCAAAGCACTTTACATGGAAGGGGTGAATCTCCTCAACCACCACCAATGTGCAGCATCCACCTGGATGATGCGACGGCAGCCATATTGCACCAGAACGCCCACCACACACCAGCTTACTGGTGGAGAGGAGACAATGATGAAGCCAATCACTATATGGGGATGATTAGGAGGCCAAGATGGACAGAAGCCAATGGGCAGTTTTGGCCAGGAAATCTGAGGTATATTTTTACAGACTGCCGAAAGCTACAGAACAGAGAAGCAAATGGATTGCTGCAATTCATAGAAACAACTGGACTCCAGGCAGCGAAAGGTGGATTTGCAGTTATCATGTGTCAATAATACGCAAAATTTAGGGGTAAAATCATACCCTACATATTGTATTGTTATACAATTGTATTGACAACTCATCAATTAAATATTTGCCCTCGTATATTCTGAATAATTGGATGTTTTTAATTAAACACTGACAAAAAACTATACAAGTTTTAGGGCTGGGCGCAGTATTCATGGCTCACTGGATCTTTGGTAAGTTGTAAGGACCACTATATCGAGTCCAACCTTTAGTTTAAACTGATAATCGTTTGTTTTACTCACGTTTTCAGTTTCCTCTATTAAATCAAGTCAGGCAGCAGGCTCTTCCAGCAGAAACCTAGTTTTCACAGGAGGTCTTCCATCCAGGTACTGACCAGGCTCAGCCCTGCTTAGCTTCAGTGGGCAACCAGTCTTGGGCTACAGTAGTACAGGGTGATATTGCTGCTGATTTAATGTTACTATGATGGATGGTCGAGATGTTGAAATGTTTTGATAGCTCTCAGCACACTTTGCCAGGGAGAAAACAAATTGCCTACTTTGTCTCTACAAAATAAGCTGGGATACAAGAACACACTTCAGCCTTAAAGCAAATGCTGATATGTCTTTAGGAGCAAAACCAGCCCTGAATATAACATCACACTTCATAACTTTGGAAAATTAGATGATTAAAAAAATTAATTCCGTAACTGTTGGGTCGCTGTTATGTGGCCCTTGAGCCAGTTGAAACCAGATACTCAATACAACACAGAATGAATCTCTAATTAGTGCTGTACGTCAGACTGTATCACTGATGTTTTATCAGTGCTAAACATCCAGAACCGTTGTGCAAAAAAAATTATGACGACAATTTAACAATCCCTTTTCTTATTCAGATTTGCATTTATTTTTCCTTTCTTCACTCTCTTATCTTCTCTCTCTCCCTCAGGCAGATACAACAACCAGTTTTCTCCGTGCTGCACGCTCAGGTAATCTGGAAAAAGCTCTGGACCATATCAAAAATGGAATAGACATCAACATAGCCAATCAGGTGAGAGAAAAATCCATCCTGCACTGTCAAGCATTAAGCGTGAGTGTATGTGCACAGTCTGTTTAAGGTTTAATATGTTTAAAATGATGGGCAACACTGTAGAGTAAGGTATCATTTGGTAACATTAGTTAATAAAAATGTTCATGTTAGTTTACAGTGCATTAACTGTTAACAGATACAATAAATCCAGTAGAAGTATTGTTCATTCTTTGTTCATGTTAACTAATGTTAAAGTCCCCCTGCAGTCAATAATTTTATAATTTAAACTCATCTTTGATAATCACAATGACATATTTAAAAAAAAAATCCGGTGAAAAGAATTTCTTCATACCTTAAAATAGTTTGAATGTAACTATGTATGTACACCCTTGCTTCATTTAGAATATGTAGGTCCATGAATATGCAAATTAGTCCCCTCCTCAACTCACTCACACTAGTTTCCCAATCCACTTGTTTAACGTAAACACTACACAATGGCAAGTGGAAATATTGGTTTAAATCAACCATATGTTTGAACCAGAAACTGATTCAGAAGAAGAAGAAAAAGAGTGAATTATCAGGCCCAGTTTTATGGTGTGCTTGAGGAAGCTATACACCCTTAAATGACAGCAAGAGCACTGTCAATTGATACTCTAATAGTTATAGTCTAATAGTAGTGTAATAGTAATTAACAGATTTGGTAAACACTCCGGTGCATATTTGTGTTCTGGAGAGCGTCAAATGTTTCTATTTACAATACACGTTTGCAGCGTTGAGCAATGTAGCCAACACTCTAAAAACTTTTACTATGATTTACTAAATGTTTTGGGTGAAACATTTTTACACTTAAAAATATTGATTAAATTTGAATCAGTGAAATAAATTACATGAACTGAGTAAGTAAAAAAATGAAGTAGATCTAAGTAACTTTATTTGGTACATTAACAAATAAAATTGAGTAGAAATAATTAAGGAAAACGTAAAAAAAAAAAACTATATTTATGAGTAATATAAATTGTTTTTATTTATGAGTAATATTAACTTTTAATTTCCTGTAAACCTTTGTAAAATACTCCACACAACCACAAGTTGTTTTAATTGAGTAAACTTACTCAATTTCTTAAGAGTGTGTTAAATATATTAATTATATTGATTTGAATTAAGTAATATTTGTGGTTCTTGAAACAGATCAGTTTAATTTTCCATTACAAATATATAAGTGTATTATAAATAAATAACTGGTTAGTCAAATACTAAATTCTTTTAGTGAAATAAACTTAAATAAAACTGTAAATTTTAGACACAATTAACTTTTGGATTTTTTGTCAATTATTTTGGTATGTTTAACTCAAACAATCAAGTGAATGATATTCAGAGATGTTATTAAGTGAATAAAGTTAATTATTACTGTGATATTTACTAAGCCACTGAATTATTTTTTAGAGTGTTCATTGACATGTTTGTTTATCTCTTGAACGCAGTGGCCAATCAGAGGTGTTTAAATTAGTCAGAATCCACTCACTAGTCAAAACGACAGAGTTTTTGTTCTCACCGAGTTCTGCACGCTCGCGAATCCTGTCATTAACAAAGTGTAGACACATTGTTAGTAAGATATTCATTGTGCAGTATACACAACTTTATTGATTATAATGGAACTTTTAGTGAGATTGTAAACTAAGAGCTTTTTAGTGATTATAAAGGGTGTGCTCTTTGCATGCTTTCTATGCTATATGTAATTCATTCAGAATTTGTATAAAAGTTGACACATAAAGGTAATTGTTATGATTAGCTTTTTGGTTTGACTACGTTATCAATCAGCTAACGTGTTGCTAATGTTACACAAATCATGTTCCCGTTCGCCATCTCAGAGTGAGACAGCTGCCCTCTAACAATCTGCATTCTTAGAAAAATGATATTAGCCCCACCCACACATTTACGGGATTGGTTACAAGTTTGTGACGTAGGAATAAGGGGCGTTTTCAAACTGCGTTTTTGAGACTGTCTTTGGTTCACTGCCGGTTTAAGAAAATATTCAGCAATGGTGTTGCCTGATAAATTTCCACATGGTTTGTCTTAAAAGCATATTAATTACACCACATAGACATTTGTGGTGACAACAATTTTGTGGTGACAGACATTTAAACAACAACAAAAACCTTTCAAAAGACTTTTTAAAAGATTTTCACCACAGGGGGTAAAAAGTGTTACCATTTATTGTAAAGGGTTACCAAATAACTATTATTACAGATATGAATGGTATTTCCAATCAGGGAATTTGTTAAGAAATGTTTTCAATTTTCAATTATGTGATCTATAAAACACCTAAAAGAATCCTTTACATTTATTTTGGAGTAAAAACCACCTAACAACCACACAAAACACCCTAGCAACTCCATAGCAACATGCTTGAAATATATAAGAACAGTTTAGCAACTGCATGACAACACCAGTCTCACATCCACGCCTTGAAAGCCCAAAGTAACTTTGAAGCCCATTAATAGAACTGGCTAAATTCAGAAATGGCTATTTAGAGCTATAAATTCATCATATTGTAGATTAGGATCCACATCTGTGTGTGTTTGTGTGTGTGTGTGTGTGTGTGTGTGTGTGTGTGTGTGTGTTTGTGTTGGCTTGTGCCAGTTTGTGTTTTCGAGTCTGTATTAACCCCCTAATGCTCCTGTGGTCGGACAGTACAGCTGTGTTTACAGTGTCAATGCAGAACTGTGTTCAATGCCCTAATCAGTAAATTGCCATAATTAATCATGCCAGCATGTCTTCCTCCTCTAACCCCCTCATGGTCATGCTTTTGCAAGCACTTGCATCATAACACGTGCTTACCTGCTTTAAATAGCATATTGTGATATTTGCAGGAGAGCTATGTTTGGTTCTCAGAGACGGGTTAGTGAATGGACCTGAGCAGTTGGCTGGCTTCCCGTATTGAAAAGCTCTGAAAATGAACGCCCACTCTGTATGCCTGCATCCTGAACTCTCTCTCTCTCTCTTTCTCTCTCACACACACACACGTTGACTACTTCACTACTACACCACCTTATAACATCATTCACAGACAGGATTCCAGTCACGGCCTACGATATGCAACCTAGACTAAATTTCAATGCGTCTTGAAGACTTTCAGTTTGGATAAACTGAAGTATACTTCCCATTTGTGATGTTGATATCAGAGCGTGAATGTTTCTGTGCTGTCGCAAACACATTCTGTGAGGAGCTCAGACTGGTTTTTGACAGTGAGGCGGCAAATGCTTTGGGACTAGAGAAAATTTTGGAAATCAGCAAAACCGTATTTTAAAGTTTAGAGCGCGTGATTAATTTCCACCTCAGCTTAAAACAAGTATTGTTAATGAGATTTTTAGACAATTGATGATCTTGTCATGTTGTAATTTGTCTTTATTTTATAGGTGATGAACTAACGGCTGTAAATTGCCTTAATTAGCCATTTTTTATCTATTAACATCTAATGATTATATAGCCAAAAATAATCTTAGAATCAGAAAAATTGTCCATATGGACCAAAGTTTTATTTATTTTATTTCATTCTTTTATTTTTGATTATACAGTTAAAGCCATTTGTATTCTAGTTACATAGCCAGACAGGGGTGCGTTTCCCGAAAGCATCGTTAGACAACTATGGTCGCAAGTTGGTCGCAATTTCCATTGAACTCTATTGGTAACGACGGAACTTGCGACCATAGTTGGCTAAAGATGCTTTCGGGAAACGCACCCCAGGATGTGCAAGAACTGAAGCACAATACATTTCCTTATACAACAGTTTGTATAAAAAACAGAGTGAAAATTAAGCCAAATTAACTTCAAATCTTGACATCTATTCTTGTGCACTAATCTTGTGGAATAAAAGTGTCTACCAAATGGATAAATGTAAATTGCAATGCTTATTTGTCCTTAGATGCTTGAACACTTCAGTTCCCATTCAAAATGTCATGACCAGAATTTCTCCTTCTGTGTTTAACAGAGGGAAGAAAGTCATTCAAACAATTGTGACCTTGTTTAGGTCATTTTAAAAGTCATTAAGATCTTGCCTCTTATTCCCACCAAGACTGCATTTTATTTGACCAAAAATACAGTAACAACTCTTTTCTATTTTAATACATTTTACAATGTTTTATACTCAATATGTATAAAAATGAAAGATCCAGTGTTGGCGATCTATGCACGAATAACAATACTGTTGACATCACACAAATACTGTGATATTCCCTAAAACATCATGAAGCACGTCTAGAGAATATTAATGCCAAGTGGGCACGTGTGGCAGTTTTCATCAGCGCTCCTCCCCACCGTCTGCAAGCACCCCTCCTTCTCCATTCTGTCTTCCTGTCCTCTGCGCATGCGCTGTGCAGCTGCAGTACGAGCTCATTAGAGATGAGTGACACTGCAGTATGAAGGGGATTCCAGTCAGACTAGCAGAGCAGAGCCCCCCTATGGCCAAATCTGGCTGCACACCTTGCATCCCTTCAAAAGCACACACTGTACCATTTGCCATTCTCCGATCAGCCTTTACCTCGCCCAGCCTTACCGTTTCCTCCTCCGTTCTATTTCCAAGCCCTGTTTACTGAGAGCTTCACAGATCTGTAGATTTCTCAGTCAGTGCTTCACTGTGTTATTTTTAGGCTGCCCTCCTCTCAGTGAGTCATTTGACAGGTAGACGGGGAGAGATAAAGAGATAGACTTGCGATGTGTCAGGGTGGGGTTTTTTTGTTGTCTTTTTTGAGACTGACTTTTTCAGCACCTCATTTTTTCTCTTGTATTTGCAGAATGGGCTTAACGGGTTGCACTTGGCCTCCAAAGAAGGTCATGTTAAGATGGTGCTGGAGCTGCTCCACAATGGCATTGACCTGGAGACTAACACAAAGGTAAATCTACTTTCTTCAGTCAGTCAGTCAGGCTTCCTCTGGCAAGCCAAAAACAGGTTCATAAATGAGATAGTTCAGACTCTAAAGTTCAAAGTTGTGTCACAAATGACACACTGTGCACTATGCTTATTGTATAATGCACTATGTACTCAACTCAACTCAACCGTGCAGTGTATAAGTGTATAAGGTTATTCTGTCATTCAACATCAGAGTCTGATAGCCTCTGTAATGTAATTAAAGCTGTGACAGTTGCATGCATGAAGTGTCCAATATTCCACTCTTAATGTGCATCATGTGTTAATTAAGTGAATCACCCGGGTAAGTAAATTGTACTTTTTCTAATTTTCAGCGTGAACACACTATATGCATTATTTATACTACAAAATGTCATAGAATAGTGCATATTAAGTATGTAAATTGGGACGCACCTTAAATTCTGATTGGCTGAGTTGTTACAGCATGTGCTTGGCAACCTAAAACAGTCATTAGCCTACAGTTAAGCCTGAACTTAAGAATGAGCTCTTACATGGTGGAATAAATATTTATCTCTTTTAATAAATAACTACTTCTTGAACATTGACATTTATCCTATTGTTTACTTAATAAATACAAGTACTTCTAAAAGTTGACAAAATTACCATTTTACAAATTTGTGCGTTTATAATAAATTTGCAGTTTCTCTCCTCTAGGAAAATGTGTAAAAAATATTGATGTCTCAACTTTCTTTAATATTTTTTTTGTCCAATGAAATATTCTGGAGAATGAGAAAGTCCCTCCCACTGACTAACCGACTAACAATAGCAAGTAGCTAATAATAATACTTTTATTAAATAAATATTAATAATAAATCATAATGCAGTTTATTTTAATAGCACCTTTCACATAAAATGTAGGTAAAAGTTCTTCACAGGTCATCATTCTGTATAAGTCATTTTAGATGAAAAAAGAGCATTAAAATAAATCAATAAAAAAAATCAGACAGATAAAAACACTAACGTGCAACATGGGCAAAAATAAAAGCAAACCAAAAAAAAAATTCAATATATAAAAGCCTTTATTTGTTATAAGTCTCTTTATTATATTTACATGACTATTATTTTTGCAGAAAGGGAATACCGCTCTTCATATTGCTGCTCTGGCCGGTCAAGAGAAAGTGGTTGCAGAACTGATAAATTATGGTGCCAACGTCAATGCCCAGTCTCAGGTTGGTCTGAGCCTCAAGACATGAATCAACAAACATAGAATTGTGTAGATGAAAAGCTTAATTAATTTGTTCTTTGTTGTTATTTTGTGTGTTTTGCAGAAAGGTTTCAGTCCCCTGTACATGGCAGCACAGGAGAACCACTTGGAAGTGGTGAAATATCTACTTGAACATGGAGCCAATCAGAGTCTTCCAACCGAGGTGAGTGACGCTTTGAAATCAAACTCAGCAGAAATAAAACCCAAATGAACCTACAATTCTCGATTTCATCCCCCAGGATGGCTTTACTCCTTTGGCGGTAGCTCTTCAGCAGGGTCACGAGAATGTGGTGGCCCTCCTTATAAACTACGGCACCAAGGGCAAAGTGCGTCTGCCGGCCCTGCACATCGCGGCACGCAATGACGACACGCGCACTGCTGCCGTACTGCTGCAGAACGACCCAAACCCAGACGTCCTCAGCAAAGTATGTGTTTGTACACATCTGAAAGGTTTTATCTCACCACGAGCGGGATTATGCATCATGACTCACTGAGCTCAGTGCAGATGCTCTTGGCTTGTAATTGCAGAGATGACTATGTGACAAGATAAACAGTACTGAGTTTGTTTAAAAATCTGTCAGCGTAGGTGTTACTGTTTTATACATATACTGAATCAATGAAATGTTACACTCTTTTCTCGTAGACCGGCTTTACTCCCCTCCACATCGCAGCCCATTATGAGAATCTCAGTGTCGCACAGCTTTTGTTAAACAGAGGAGCCAACGTGAACTTCACGCCGAAGGTCAGTTCAACTCTCATGTTAAATGCTGCTTCCTGCTACATAAAAGATTACATGATTTTACATTTTTATGAATTTTCTCTTGAAGAATGGCATCACGCCAATACATATCGCTTCCAGGAGAGGGAATGTGATTATGGTGCGACTTCTGTTGGACAGAGGAGCTCAGATCGATGCCAAGACAAAGGTACAGTACAGTATCCATTGGGGATGTGCAAAATATTTTCATAATCGAAAAGTCTGCAGTTTGCAGTGTTGTTATTGTTATTGTTAACTAAAACTAAAACTATTTTAATGTCTTTAATTGAAATGAAGCATAAGTTTAAAATGAAGTACTAAAATTACAAAAAGCTAAAACTAAATAGAAATAATTAAATATTAATAAATCAATAAATAGAAATAGAGAACTTAAACAAAAATGTTAATGAAACAAAAATAAAACCAAAAATAATACTTTTAATTATATATATATATATATATATATATATATATAGGCAAGAATAAAATAGAGTGCAAGTGTTTCAATATGTAATAATAATAAAGAATACATCTTTCATAAAATGTAGCAGTGCTTAACTGGTCAGTTTTTTTTTTCTTTATAACAAAATAAAATGAGATGCATTAAACATTGCAAAGTTAGATTTCGTATAATCTATCAGTCAATCCTCTTGTATCCAGCCGTAATCACATCTCACAGTGACATTATTTACTGGCTAAGATGAAAAATCACACTGCTGAGACTGCTGAATCCGACTTATTTAATTATAGCTCATGGAGAATGACCTATTTTACTTCCTCATGGTAAAAACAGGTATTTTCTCTTTGTGACCATTTGCTGTTTAAATGGTATACTTTAATGCGTTCATGAATAAGGACAGAAAATGCAGCTAATGTAGGATACATTAAAACATGGCTGGTAAATTTACAGAAATGCTTATTCTTTACGTTATCTGCAGGATGAGCTGACGCCACTGCATTGTGCAGCCAGGAACGGTCATGTACGTGTGGTGGAGATCCTGCTAGACCAGGGCGCTCCCATTCAGGCCAAGACCAAGGTCGCCAAACTATATTACTAAGATGGGCCATACTGTAACAGATTTTTAGCATTATTGATGGTGTAATCATGCTGATTAGTTGATAATAATGTGTTCCCCCTTGCAGAATGGTCTATCTCCCATCCACATGGCAGCACAGGGCGATCACATGGACTGCGTGAGGCAGCTGCTGCAATACAACGCAGAGATCGATGACATCACCCTCGACCACCTGACCCCGCTGCATGTTGCAGCACACTGTGGGCACCACCGCATGGTCAAGGTGCTGTTGGACAAGGGGGCAAAAGCTAATGCCCGCGCTCTGGTTAGTGTATCAGTCTTTTTCTCTTCTCTTTTGTTTTTTTTCCACCGTCTTTTACATATTTTTTTAATCTCTTTTAATTAATATTGCCAGTTAATGTGACGACAACCCTGATTACCATCCGTAAAACAAATAGCTGAATTGAATAAATAGAGACAATAAGATATATTTAGTCCAGTATTAATTGTACAGCTGCACTCTGTGAATGTATTAGTTGATTTTTTGGTGTATCTTTTTTTTTTTAGAATGGGTTCACTCCATTGCACATTGCCTGCAAGAAGAACCACATGCGGTCCATGGACCTTCTGCTGAAGCACTCAGCATCTCTGGAGGCCGTGACAGAGGTCAGATTACTCTCTGGCTGTCACTTTGATGGATAACCTCTGTTTGCACCATCTACACCTTTATCTTGACCCTTGTAGAAAATAGAAAGACTGAAGGAATGAGCAATGACTTTCTCACGATTACTTTTGGACAAGAATATATTAACATTATACACTACAGTTAAAAAGTTTGAGGTTATTCAGATTTTTCTATTTAAAAAAATAAATAGGAATATATTCTGCAAGGGTGCATTAAATTGATCAAAAGTGACAGTAAAAACATTAATAATGTTACAAAACATTTGTATTTTAAATGAAGGCTGTTCTTTTGAACTCTATATTTATCAAAGAATCCTTTAAAAAAAATGGATCATGGTTTCCATGAAAATATTAAGCAGTTGTTTTCAACATTTAAATAAATAAAAAGTTCTAGAGCACAAAATCAGCATATTAGAATGATTTCTGAAGGATCATGTGACACAAAGGACTGGAGTAATGGCTGCTGTCAATTTAGCTTTGCCATCACAGGAATAAATTACATTTTGAAGTATAATAAAATAAGAATCAGTTATTTTAAATTGTAAAATCTTTCAGTTGAATTAGAGAACCCTTAAACACACTTAAAAGTCTTTGCGAAAATGCATGTTCTTGTCTCTTAGTCGGGTCTGACCCCACTTCATGTGGCTGCATTCATGGGGCATCTCAACATAGTGAAGAGTCTTCTTCAGAGAGGAGCTTCACCCAACGCTTCTAATGTGGTAAGAACAGTGTATTTGTTTGGCATCTCAGATATACTGAACAATCGAATCCCCAAGGCACTGCTATTCTGCTTTACAAACTGGCTAATTTCTTTAGCAGCGATGGTGGCAGTAATCACAGTTTTCTTTTCAGAACTGAATGTTTGTGACTGTATTAAAATGTGCCATTGTAGAAAGTGGAGACCCCTTTGCACATGGCTGCCAGAGCGGGGCACTGTGAGGTGGCTCAGTTCCTGCTACAGAACAATGCACAGGTGGATGCCAAAGCGAAGGTATGCCAATCACACAAGCTGTTTTATCTTCATTTATGTTCTTTTGTTTTAAAAATCTCATGTTTCCTCTATCACTCTCTTTCCTTTTACAGGACGATCAAACCCCCTTGCACTGTGCCGCTCGAATGGGACATAAGGAGTTGGTGAAGCTGCTCTTGGAACATAAGGCCAATCCAGACTCGGCCACCACGGCAGGCCATACCCCTTTGCACATCGCTGCCCGCGAGGGACATGCCCAAACCACACGCATCCTGCTCGACGGGAATGCCCAACAAACCAAAATGACCAAGGTTCTCTCCTCTCAATTAACCCTTTGCTAAACCCCGACTTAAAGTCATCATGAAACGGAAGTTGCAATAGTCTTTTCTTCCCTATTGTGACGTATATATCTGTGTGTAACAGCTTCTCAAACACGACAAAAATGTAGGGCGGGACTTGATTTTGTGTATTGATTGGATTGCTGGATCGTTATGGTTTGCTATTGATGTAATCTCATGGGAGTGACAGGTTGTCCCGCCCTCAACTTCAATAAACAAGTTATTAGAGAAGAGGTGAGATTTCGTTGCAAGAGTGAGGGGAAGTTATTTTGATTAAAGATTACGAGGGCACGTGAATTGAAATAAAATAAAATAATAATGTGCACGGATAAATTGTTTGCAAAATATCGCAAAAAATAATTTGTTCATTTTGATTTCACAGTGACTTTAAAATGCTACCGACCAGTCATACCTTAGAAACTCTTGGTGTCCGTTGAAGTCTTGTGTGTTTTATAGAAATTATTAAAAAATATGGTGGCAACAGTAACACGGGGTGGATCCTAACAAAGGGTAATTTATGACAATAAAATATGCACATCTGCACCCTCTTAGTATGTTTATCTGTGTTTTCTTACAGAAAGGATTTACCCCTCTTCATGTAGCATGTAAATATGGGAAAGTGGATGTGGCGGAGCTTCTTTTGGAAAGAGGGGCCAATCCCAATGCAGCCGGAAAGGTAATTCATCAAGACATCTTATATCTCAGTATTCGTCTTCTAATATCAGATGACAGTCAGCGGCAGCTGACCGAGGCCATGTGCCTCCTCTCTCCCCTCTAAGAATGGCTTGACCCCTCTGCACGTGGCCGTCCATCACAACAACCTTGATGTTGTCAAGCTGCTGGTCAGCAAGGGCGGTTCTCCACACAGCACGGCGAGAGTAAGATACACGTATACACTTTACTCTTAGAAGATCTTGGCGGGTGACTATTCTGAGCTGTGACGTTAAGGGCAGTCTATTTCAGTATTTTAAAAGCAGTTTAAGAAAAGAAAAAAAACGTCACTTTTACTTTTTCCTCCTTTTTACAGAACGGCTACACAGCCCTTCATATTGCAGCCAAACAGAACCAACTAGAAGTGGCGAGCAGTCTGCTGCAGTATGGAGCTAATGCCAACTCAGAGTCACTACAGGGCATCACCCCGCTTCACTTGGCGTCACAGGAGGGGCAACCTGACATGGTGGCTCTTCTCATTTCCAAGCAGGCTAATGTGAACCTGGGCAACAAGGTGATACAGTGTTTAAGCTTTGATTAATAGGTATTTGGTATAGTTCATTGAGAGAAAATAAATAAAAAAAACTATAAAATATTGAGACGTGTTGGAAGAATGAAACAAGAGGAATGGGAAAAAATGCATTTAATATCTATCTGACATATATCTGTGTGTGTGTGTGTGTGTGTGTGTGTGTGTACAGAGTGGACTGACACCTCTGCACCTGGTTGCTCAGGAAGGGCATGTGGGCATTGCAGACATGCTGGTGAAGCAGGGTGCTTCAGTCTATGCAGCCTCAAGGGTAAGACACTTCAATGCACACACACACACACACACACACACACACACACACACACACACACACACAGCAGTGCCATCTGTAGAATGTCCTAGAATTTAGACCCCAAAGCCCTGTGTAATGCAGTCTATGCTAGTGCTAAATCAACAAACAGAACCAAATCTTCACATTATCTGAAGAAAATATGAGTGGGTTTGGCCAGTACAAACCTTGTCACCCCTATGCTATGATTTGGGTAGTTTTTAGGACCATGCTATGTGGAGGCTAAGATGTTCTGAGTGTTTTAGAGTTGTTTCTACTGAGTTGCTAAGGTGCTCTGAGTGTTTTTGACATGGTTAGGCAGTTGCTGAGGTTTTCTGATTGTTTTTTAAAGGTTGTTAATATTCAATTGCAAAAGTGTTATGAGAGTTTTAGGGTGCTGCTGTGCGGTTACTAAAGTGTCCTCATTTTCTAAGGTGTTGTTATACAGTCACTAAGCTGTAGTTATGCAGTCACTAAGGAGTTTTTTTTTTTTGTTGCTGTTGTTGTTTTGCAGTTGCTATTTTGTTCTGAGTTTTTTTAATGTTGCTATCCAGTTGCTAAGATGCTCAGAGAGTTTTGTTACCAGAGCAGTTCAGATAAGCCCACCCTCAAGTCTTTTTCATATTCTGATACCTAAACATGGCTCAGAACCCTCCTTCAATTTAAGCTGCTAGACTTTAGGTGTATTTTGTATATGTAGCGTTAATATTTGTGGTTTGTCTGAAAAAACGAAACCCCTAACCATATCAGCAAAAGTAATTATAATGCTTGTTCAGCAAACACAACTACTAAAGGGATATTGTGATATGTGCTGAAATTCACAGTGAGTGACTTTAACCTTTTCATAATCCATTCTTCACCCCATTAAATCATTCTGGCTCTGAATCTAAGAGCCTGAAGCGTTGTAATGTTAGCTGGCTTTGATTGTCTATGTGCACTGGAACCTACCAATTTAGCTGTTCACTCGCTTTTTCTTTTCTTTCTCACCCTTTTTAATCTCGATCTTTCTCTCAGATGGGCTACACACCCTTACATGTGGCGTGCCACTATGGGAATATAAAGATGGTGAAGTTCTTACTCCAGCTGCAAGCACACGTTAACAGCAAGACCAGGGTAAGCGCTACACATCTGGATAAACTGTACACAGGCCTCTTTTTGTACACTTTTCACTGTTAATATGTACCTTTGCACTCTCATTCTCCCTCATCTTTCTTTTCCAGTTGGGATACACTCCTTTACATCAAGCAGCCCAGCAGGGTCATACAGACATCGTCACCCTGCTGTTGAAACATGGAGCACTGCCTAATGAGATCACCACTGTGAGCAGACCCCCTTCCCCCATACTTGAAATATGACCATTTTTATTGCTGTTATTTTGTAATTATACTGCTGAATAGAGCAGCATGGCTAGCATACAGTGGCCCTAACAAAGTGTATTTAGTATTATATTATATTATATATTGTTCATTTAATATTTTCTATAATGATTATTTACATTGCATAACTTATCTTTTATATACTGTATATATACTGTATATATTCCTTTCCCACCACATCAGACGGAGAGAATATTATCAGATACAGATGTTAGATTTGGTGACCTGACTGTGTTATCTGTGGCAGAATGGGACGTCACCCCTGGGTATCGCTAAGCGGCTAGGCTACATCTCTGTCATTGATGTGCTCAAACTGGTGACTGAGGAATCTGTATCTGTGGTGAGAGTCGTTTGCATTCTCATGAACTTTATCTCATTTCAGTATGAGATTTTAATCTTCAAAGCTTGATTTGTGGCTTTTATTACGTCATCTTTCATCTCTTGTTAATCTGGTCGTCTTCTGTGAATTGTACAACATTTGCCATCTTGACTTGTTCATATATTCCCTCTCTATCCTTCAGATCACCACTGAGAAGCATCGCATGAGTTTCCCAGAGACGGTGGATGAAATACTGGATGTGTCGGAAGATGAAGGTGCGTACGTGTGGCACATATTGGATTTAGCCTGAAGGATCATACTGTAGTAAATACCACATTAAAACGCTGATTCTCAGCTGCTGTGACAAGGTCTCAGTACCATGAGGTTGGTGCTAGACTCTCAATTAAAAACATGAGCCAGTTGGCAGATGGGTTGTTGGGTCATATCCCAAAAGTTACAGTCTGAAGTGAACTAGAGATTAGAGATGATATCACACTCAAAGACTACTTACTTGACTGCACAATGTGATTTACACATGTAGGATCAGTTGTTTAAATTAAATGTCATCATTTACACACCCCATATGGGGTCTTTCGAGGCCCATATGACTTAAGCAGTTATTTAGCAGGGTCCAAGCTGCTCTTTTCTATACAATGAAATGGAATGGTGACCAGGGTTATTATCATGAACCATTAAAAACACATATTTACATATTTGTTTAAATGGCGCTCTCATCAGTGTGGACTTTGGGATGCTTGTTAACACTGGCAAAGGTATTTAAAACTTTTAAAAAAAATAATAAAAAAAACGATATAAAGATCCTTCTTCGTTATTAACTGATGTTTACTGTGCATTTAGGCTATGTATAAGGTTCGCAACTTATATAAAACAATATTTGAACTCCATAACCTTAGACCTATTGCTTATTTCACATATTCTCGAACTAGCATATCACAGAGAGCATTTTGGGTTGAGTGAGCGGCCCTGAACAGACTGAGCGAGTGGAGCAGAATCTTCAGAAAGTTGATGTTTACTGTTTAAATATTACTGCTCTGCTCACATGCTCTAAAGCACCATAAAAGTGGTCCATTCGAATCAATGTCTGATGCTTGACAGCCATTGGTCTCTATCCAATTTCAATGTAAGGAAAAGAACAGCTTGGACATTCTGCTGAACATTTCCTTATGTGTTTTAAGGATACGGAAGAAATAAAGTTTGGAAAGAATGATTAAAAGATGACAGAACTTCCATTTTTCATTGATCTATCCCCTTAAGCCTCATTGGCTCTTATCATTATATGTGTTTGTTTCTTCTGATAGATGATTGATAAATTTCCATTTATTTAGGACTTTAATGGAATGAAAAAGCAAAAGCAAGTATTTCATGATATTCTAAACCTACTGTAAATCTACTACGGTAGCATCGCCAGCCTGAAATGTTCCTTCTTCCTTCCTGCTGTAGGAGTTGCTCAGCTAACATTAGGTAGGAGTGTCTCCCACTTTCTGGCTTGGTTGTCCGGTACTCAGTGGTTCATGAAATGTGTGCCTTCATTTCAAGCACTCTCATCTTGTCTCTGACCCTCAAGTCTCTCTAACTGCTCTCTATTTTTAACATTTGGCTTTGTCTTACTACGGCGTTGGCCCCTCATTATCGTGTGGTCATGATGTTTCTTTTCCTTTACTGACAGTAACGTGTTGTGGATCCATCATTAACAGGACTGCATCTGAAATTACTTATACACTGTTTGTGCCAGGGTGTTTCTTCAACTATGGGTATTTTTGGCTTTGTGCAATAAATAAACAGACTTAAAACATACTTTTCACAACAATTTACAAAAGTGGATAGACAGTCATCACAAGAGAATTCAGAATTTTTTTGTCAGTTTCCATCACATTATTATATTATAGATTAGATTAGATTAATTTATATTATTTAACATGTTTATTTGTGTATTCGTTGTTTTTTATACATATTTCTTAATACATTTTCATATTGTGAGACACCGGTCTCATATTAATATTGTTTTATTATTTTATTAAATGTTTATATTTTGTGTTTGTATATAGAAGGATTCCCCCTTCTATGTAAAGTGCTTTGAGTGCTGAGAAAAGTGCTATATAAATGTAATTAATTATTTTATATTTTTATATATATATACATACATACATACAGGATTTTCATATTTTGAAAACCGGGTAAAACTAAAAGTTATACATCAAAGATATTGGGATACCTTTAAACAAATAATGAAGATATGAAAACTTGAAAAAGTGTTTGTTTCGATAAAAATCAACCGTTGGGACCCGTAGCGCCCGTAGTTGAAGGAACACCCAGAGATGAGGTTCTCTTTATCCAAACACTAAGGGAGTCACACTGGGAGTGAATAATTTTACTAATTGATGATGAATATTTGACTCAGCAGAGGGCTCCAAAATGACACAGTACGTCTCTGAACACCTGTGATTGAGCCCCTACAATAACATCAAACAACCTCTCCCATGCAGATTAAGTGTGATCTTCTCTGCACTACCGGGCATGCCCACTTCAGTAACCAATACCATGAAATCTTACCGAATTTCTTGATTTCTTCACGTTTTCCATTGGCTCTCTGTGTGTATGACGTCATTGCTTGGACTTGGTGAATGAGTGAAGGTTCTTGTTTGTGCTCGACCCGGAATGACGGATTGTGAATGCTGAAATGACTTCTGAGCTTTCCTTCCTTTCTCTTAATCATCCTTTTTCCTGCAAACGTCCTACATCAGTGTCTGTGACATATTTTGTGCTGTATGTAGGTGATGAACTTCTCGGGATGGATGGGGCTCGCTATTTGAAGCTGGATGACCTAAAAGACCAGGATGATGATTTTCTGTCCCCCAAGAAAACCCTGAGAGATTTTGAGAGCGGGATGGGCACGACGTAGGTCACAAGAGCACAATGCAACGATTTTGTCCTTTGGCTAAGATGCTAGAACAGAAATAACATTTTTTACTTTAAAATAAAGTAGTCAGATTACAACTATTTCCTTCCTTCTCTCCAGACCTTACTCACCCGCAATTCCCAGAATTCCATGTGTGTCACCTGAAACTGTCATGTTGGACCAGGTATTGTACTTTTCTGCTTTATGTGCTGAAATAAGAATGTTCCTTGCTGAAAAATCCAGGTCTGGTATTATTTAAATGGTCAAAGATTTTCATTTGATAGTCTAAGCCAGTAGTTCTCAACCTTTTTGACTCCAAGGCCACATAGTCCACAACAATATTTGAAAGCCCCCTTTGCCCTAAATGTGTTTTTTAAAACGTATTGTAATATTGGCACTTAATATCTATTGGCACTTCTTGTTTCTGTAAATTAAAACAAAAATTTAAATAATAAAAATTTAAGTACTGAATGTTATGCAGTTATGTTCCTAGCCTTTTAACCAATGAATTTACATAACTTTTCCATTCATTGATTCAGGGTTTACTGGATAAAGATTATGGATAAAGATTTTTTTTAATAGATTTTTTCTACCCAGTACAATATTTTACAGCTTTGCATAACTAGATTTTTTTTTAAATCTTTTTTATTATTTAATTTTATGTATTTTTTTAAATTATTTGTTATTTTCAACCTTTATTTTTACCCTGTCTGAATATCTGTATCTAAAGGGCGGCTCCTTTAATGCTTGTTAGTAAATAATCACTGTTATGATTGGCTAACGTCATTGCATAGAAAAATTGCATGTGTGTAAGTGCTTTGAAAACATTATCCGTATAAAACCGTAATTTAAAGACAAAGCTTCATTAAATCATTTACTTATGGTTTGTAATGCCGCTGCTGTCAGATCCGATACAGTTGGCTGCTTCAGTTATGCCTTGTTGAAAAAACAAAATGCTCCGAAACAAACATATAATCCTCCGACGTGATCCAGGACGCCATTAAAATAAACCGTCCACTTGTTTCTGACGCTGGGATCCTTCTAAAGTCTGTACAGACGCAAAAGCTGTTTAAGCAGAATGCATCAAAGCAAACGTTCTTTCACTCTTCCAGTTGTCCTGCTGTCGACAGACTCAGTGCTTAGAGTAAAGCACATCTGTAGCCAGTGTAGACAGCATCAGTGATTATAATGGGTTCTGTGTGCTTTTTACGCAATGCAACACACGCTCACTTCCAGTGTAGGCCCATGTCAGCTGTTAAGCGACTTAATGCAAGTGGGTGGGCCTATGGTGCGATGATATAACTATTTGTTAATGTCTTGCTCTGGAGGAAGCATATGCAAATATATGGTGACGTCACAAATCCCACAATATCCAAATTAGCCATGTTTGGAATTTGATTGAATTAATGCTTTGTTCATAATGAGAATGATGTTTTAAGCTATGAAACAACATAAGGATGTTTAATGGTACAAAGACCTCTTATATGTCAAAAGATCAAGGCAAATTTGATTTAATTTTTAAGTAATTTTAAGGCCCACTTGAAAGTTTGCTGAGGCCCTGGTTGAGAACCACTGGTCTAACCTGGTAAACCTTTTTTAAAGGCTAAGCTGGAAGAAGCTTGAGTTAATTAACCCTATTTCTAAACAGCTTGACCAGCTGCTATGACCTGGTTATCCGAGCAGAGTTGACCTTTTCTCCCTTTTACACTCATAAAGCTGTCATTGTACCTCTGTTTGTGTGTGTCTTTGTGTCTGTGTGGTCTGTGCTACTCCTGTGTGTCTGCAGCACACACCTGTCCCTTTGCCAAAGGAGTATGACGAGGACTCTCTAATCCCCAGTAGTCCAGCCACAGAGACCTCAGACAACGTTAGCCCAGTGGCCAGCCCCATCCACACTGGGTCAGTGCACATAATTCACATTCAGCCTAAACAAATCCAGTAAACGGACGTTACGGACACTTCTCACCGCTTTTATCTCCGTATTTATCTGTTGGTCATAAAGGCTTATTTTTATACCTGTCTTCACTGTCATCTTGTGTCTAGGAGTAGGCTCTTTTGAAGAGGTTTTAGATTTATGATTCCGGCTGTTTTGAAAATTCATTGTGCCTGATTTGCTCACCGGCTGGTTGTTTGACAGGTTTCTGGTCAGCTTCATGGTGGATGCGAGAGGCGGGTCCATGCGGGGCAGCAGGCATAATGGTCTGCGTGTGATCATCCCGCCACGCACCTGCGCTGCCCCCACACGCATCACCTGTCGTCTGGTCAAACCGCAGAAACTCACCACCCCACCTCCTCTAGTGGAGGGAGAGGGACTGGCATCCCGTATTATCTCTCTAGGGCCTTCCAGTATGCAGTTTCTAGGGTAAGTGTGTGCGTGTGCTTGTGCAATAAGGATGGCAATTGCTTGCGATTCTAGTTCTAGCCTACATTAATCCAGATACATTTGAAAATGCATCTTTTTCTCTACGTTTTGGCTGTTTTTGTCCACAAAAACAGCTTTTTGAAGATGCGTGGATTCATTTGAAAACTCGTTTTGGCATTGTAGTGTGGACTGTGAACATGGAGGTATTCGAAACCGATGATGCATGTTTAGCCATGTGACATATTTTACCAATAGATATCTACGGTTATAGCGGCATGTGCTGTGTCATCATATTACATTACAATCTTCATATTACATTCCAAAAAAATTTACTTACAATTGCTGTCCTGTGGCAAAACTTGAGGGCAATTGGAATTTAGACCATACATGGAATAGAGATTTTGAGTGGGACCTGGATGCACCAGTAAGTGGTGGGATATTTTGCTAATAAAACAATCATGCTAGTAGAATAACGTGAAAACTTTATTTAAGTAACTTTATTATTATGTCTGGTGTCAAGTCAAGTCAAGTATATTTATATAGCGCTTTTCACAATACAGATTGTATCAAAGCAGCTTCTCAGTATCAATCAAAACAACATAACAATGTTTGTTTATTAGTGGAAAACAATAAAATAAAAAAGACATCCAAGTTTGGAAGGGCTGATCAATGTTATTAATGATTGGTTAATTAATTTGAATATCCCCAACTGAGCAAGCCAAAGGCAACAGTGGCAAGGAACCGAAAAACTCCATCAAGTGACCCAGTGGTGTCCTGAAACTCCATCAAGTAACCCAATGGAGAAAAAAAAAACCTTGGGAGAACCCAGGCCCAGTCGGGGGCCAGTTCTCCTCTGGCTTTTATGAACTAGAGGCCGGATTTACAGTAACTGTAAGTTTTAACATTTTATATGAATGCCTGGCTGAAGAGATGCGTCTTTAGTCTAGTTTTAAACTGGGAGAGCGAGTCTGAGCAACGAACAATATCAGGAAGGCTATTCCAGAGCTTCGGAGCTAAATGTGAAAATGCTCTCCCTCCTTTGGTGGATCTGGATATCCTAGGTATGACCAGAAGCCTTGTGCTTGAAATGGTGTCATCTCAATAAGCTTTTATCACATTTTACATGTGCATTCAAATTATTTAAGTACTTTCTGATGTTTCAGTGTGCACAAACAACTTTTGTGTGCAGGTTTTTAAAACTAAAACCCCATTTTCAAATGTATCTGGATTCATGTAGATGTAGCCTGAGAAAGTCCATTCTTCATTCTGAATTAATCATTCTTATTGTATTCACTCAGAGTCTTGTTGTCAAATAAAATTATTTTCAACTAATGCTTTTGCACTTTCCCATCATTCCCTTCAGGCCAGTGATAGTGGAGATCCCTCATTTTGCTTCCTTGAGCCGAGGTGATCGGGAACTAGTGGTTCTGCGAAGTGAGAATGGCTCCGTATGGAAAGAGCATCGGAATCGCTACGGCGATGAAGTTCTGGAGACCATCCTCAATGGAATGGATGAAGGTACGTTTTATGTTTCACTAAGTGGAATTTCCATAAGGCCAAAGAGAGATGAGTTTTATTTTCTCTTTCAGTTATGTAGCAGGTGGTACTAGAAGACAAATTACATTTCACTTTACATTTCCCCCACAATTATTTCTGTAAGACTGACCTTATGACCTTGTTTTCTCCGGGTGCCTTCATCAGATCTGGAAAATCAGGAGGAGCTGGAGAAGAAAAGAATCCGGCGCATAATCTCCACAGACTTCCCTCTTTACTTTGCTGTGGTTTCACGTGTCCAACAGGAGAGCGATCTTATTGGCCCAGAGGGAGGTCAGCTGATAAGTAAGCTGGTGCCCCAGGTCCAGGCCATTTTCCCCGACACGGCGGTCACTAAGAGGGTCCGACTTGGCCTACAGGTGAGTTCTCAGAATGTAGAGAGAATGACAGTAAAGCAATATAAGCACACATTACATTTCATACAAAATATTTGATTAGAACCAGAAGGGTCATGCCCATTTAAACTGAACCTGATTATGAGTGCAACTCTTTCTTTTTTTTTTTACCTGTGATAAGGAAGTTGACAATTATGTATTGTAGGGGAAAACTTTATATTTAATCCTGCTGTACACATTGTCAAAAATAAGATTAATAATAATAATTATTATTCTTATAAATATATACATTTTAAATATAGTTTCAAGTTTTGTGCATAAATTCAGAGGAGAATGACTGAAAATGATCTGATTTATGAATCTTTGTGTCTTTTTCTTCTTCTCTTGTCTCTACCCAGGCCCAGCCAATCCCTGATGAGCTGCTGACTCGGCAATTAGGAAACCAGGCCACGTTCAGTCCCGTTGTGACAGTAGAGCCTCGTCGGCGCAAATTCCATCGACCAATTGGGCTGCGTATCCCTTTACCTCCATCTTGGAGGGAGAGTGCACGCGATGCCGGCGAAGGAGACACTACTAGCCTCCGCCTCCTCTGCAGTGTTATTGGTACAGTCCGGTTCTGATATATTTCAAAGACTACATTGTCTGAAATTGATATTTGTGTTTGGGAGAAAGGAAGATTGTCTTGAACGCCAGTCTTTTCCAGCCTCGGCCAGATTTGATGTAGCTGTCCTGCCAGGCTGCTTGGAAAAGGCTGAAACAGACTGGTGTCCTGCCTGGAGAGGGACACTGGGATAAAGATAGATTCAGCAAGTTCATTCCAGATGGTGTTGGTTGGGAAAAAAAGGACTTTATAAAAAAAAAATGTAAACCTTCTGCAGGTGGCACCGCTCCAGCTCAGTGGGAAGACATCACTGGCACTACCAAGCTTATGTATTCCCACAACTGTGCCAACTTCACCACCAATGTGTCTGCAAGGTGAGACACAAAAGCATTCAAGGATAAATCTAGGAGCGAATTTACTGAACAGTTGCGTTGTATTTCTGCACAAAAAATGCATCTTATTTATTAAACACCTATATCTCTTTTAAGCAGTCACTAAATGTGGTAAAATAGCGCTGTACCATACATAATATAAAGTCATTGCCATTCTTTTCATCGCTAACATACCTCATTTTACTGTAAATTAGGCTCATTATAAATTGTGCTTTATTCAAAAGCCTCAGCACTATTTAACATTGTGCTTTTACCATCTCTGAAAACAATTCATACTTGGTAAATTCCCCCGTCAGGTTCCTGGCAGCTGCCATTACCGCCCATTTATAATTATACACGTTTACATGTAAACATTGTCTCTTGTGACCCTATTTTTGCCCTCTATTGTACGCGTATTGACCGCCTTTGTTTCGCTGCAGGTTCTGGCTGGCAGACTGTCCACGAACGGCAGAGGCCGTGACCTTCGCCAACCTGCTGTACCGTGAGCTGATGTCAGTTCCATACATGGCCAAATTTGTTGTATTTGCTAAGATGAACGATGCCAGAGAGGGCCGCCTGCGCTGTTACTGCATGACTGATGACAAAATAGACAAAACCCTTGAGT
Organism: Semotilus atromaculatus; assembly: GCA_031834385.1. NCBI lineage: Eukaryota > Metazoa > Chordata > Actinopteri > Cypriniformes > Leuciscidae > Semotilus > Semotilus atromaculatus. The sequence goes on along the minus strand of JAULUF010000001.1, from coordinate 14,741,649 downwards.
TGCACGAGAACTTCTCCGAGGTGGCCCGCAGCAGGGACATTGAGGTTAGCTGACATAAAAGCATATGTATATGTCATATATATTTTTCTGATGTACACTAAAAAAAATCAGAAAAATAAATAGGATAAATTTTCTTTTAGCATTGGTTTTTAACACTTTTCTGAATGTGTTTGATGTGCATTTTGCAATGCATGATGTGTCTTGCCTCATTTGAATTGTTCTTAAAATTTTTATTTCTAGGATTCTGTTTATTTCAATGCAGTTTAGATCTCATTTTAAACACATTTTTCAGCATTTTCAAAGGTAATAAGTATAAAAAATAGCAAGTTTATGATGCAGCTGTGTACTGTACACAATGACGTCGACTCGCTACATTAACTGGTCTCTGACTCATTCTGAATCACTGCTCTCCTTGTGTTTCTCCTTCCTTTTCCTCCCACAGGTGATGGAGGGGATGCCGCTGCACTTAGAATGTTCTGGAAACCTGGTGCCTGTGAGGAAAGCAACCCAGCAGCCTCGTAGCTTCAGTTTCCAGGCCTTCAGAGACAACCGGCTACCTGTCTCTGTAAAGGTCTGTACATCTGTCTTTCCCTATCTATTTCTGTCTATCCGTGAGAGTGTCTTATAGGCTGATATAATATAGGATGATAAGTTTATGTCGACCTCCCTTGTTTTAAAAATATTTTTTCAGTCAACCTACACATATTTGTGTCATTGAGTGTCATCTTGTGTGTGTGTGTGTTAGCATTGTCGGATCATCTTGTCAATTTTATGTACTCCCTAATGTCTTCAGTAGGGCTGCACATGCACTTAAAATAAAATGGCCTAGTGTGACCCCAGAGCATTCATTTAAAGCTTGCACTCCACTTTCTTTATAGCGTCCATTGTGAGCGTAAAGTGCTTCTTGTTAACTATATTTTTACAAGAATGCCATTTCAAACATTTTTTCACTATAGAAGTTCTAATTTAATCTAAGTTCTAAAATTGAATAATGTGACACTGGGTCAAAGCTAGATTTTATAGCAGGAATATTACAGATGCTGATTATGGCTATTTTATGATATATTATTATATTAATTGTTGCAAACTGCTCCCAGACTAGGGTTGGAGATCCAAATCCAATGTTATTGGGACAATCTAGAATCGTAATCCATATAACAGGCCAAGGGTCAAACAATTCAAACATAAAACAAGGTCCAAGAAACACAGGCAAACAGGGTAATCCAGAACAACGGGCAGAGAATCAAAAAACAAGATCCAGAAAACCAGTTTATCTCTCAGAATGGCAGTGAAACACAAATACAAGACTTCGCAACAAATGAAAACACTGGGCTTTTACTGTATAGGAAAAGCTAACCACATAATGACACACAGCTGAATGTAATCACACATAATGAGAACAGGCAATGGATGCTGGGAAATGGAGTTCACGATGAGATTGCACAAGAGACTGAAGGAGTGCCTTCTGGCTGTGATCATAGAAAGGCGGATGTGACATTAATATTCTAGATGATATTAATAAATAATATTCTAATATCAAATTATTATTAGTAGTATTATTTATAATTTATTATGTCAAGTTATTATACTATTTTATAAAAATGTGTTATTCTAATGTTCTAGATTATATATAATAAATAACATTCTAATATTAAATTATTATTATTTATTATGTCCAATTATTATATTTTTTTATAATAAATGTTGTTGTATTAATGTTATATGTAATATTAATAACTAGTATTATCATATTAAATTATTATTAGTAGTATTTTTATTATTAGACTAATACTAATGTTGAAGTGGTGTTTTTTGTTATGTTTTTTAAATGTGTGAGTGGAAAGTGGTAAAATAAAGTGGTCAAAAGACTGGACAAAAGATATGTGTGTCCTCTTTCAAGTCCACTTCCGAGTCCAAACAGAACTGGGTACTTTTTTTTTCTTCTTTTTTTTAAACTCAGTTCACTTTTGGATCACTTTCTTTTTAAGAGGACTGAAGTGTGAACACCCTTAAATAGTAACGCTTTTTCTTTTACTGGCAGTAGAGCGTGGACAAAACGACTGGATTTTGAACCAAAAGGCATTGTTCGCCTAGTTTTTGAGAGCTGCTGTTTCCATGTAATGTTATGCTATTTGATTCTTTAAGTAAGCAATATGAGATGTTACATCTTTATCATATCGCAGTTGGAATCACAGTCGCAATATTTTTGGTCCAAATCGTGCAGCCCTTGTCTTCAGTGTCTCTGATTTTTCCCAGTGCTGTCTTTCTCTCTTCACTTGTCTCCCTCCCTTCATTTTGGTGTCTGTCATTGTGGCTTACACTCTGCATCTCTTTCTGTGATTGGTCAGCCACAGACGAGCTGCTCTGTGTTGTATTTTTGGCTCTGTGGCGTAGTGGTTCACCTCGTAACTGTTGTATTAGTCACGTGAGCATGCCCTTAACTCTTTCACCTTCTAGCCTGCCTGCCTGCCTGTCTGTATGTCTGTCTCACTGTCTCTCTCTCTCTCTCTCACGGTCACTCACTTACTGTCTGATCTCACAGACGGCCAGGTAAAAGTAAAGGTAAATCTCTCTCTGTCTCTCGCCTGCCTATGGACTGCCTCCATCCCCTTCCCCACCTCCCGTCAACCTGTATGAGTCACAGCCGGGCAGCTGCTCTGTCTAACACCCTTTAATCTCTCTCTTTCTCTATCTCTCTCTTTCTCTTTCTTCTTTTTCTCCCTTTCTTCATCTTCCTTTTGTTCTTATTTGACCCTCGCCTCATTTGCCCCCCTCTCTTTCATCCTGTTCTCCTCTCTCCATCTGTTTCTCCCTTCCTCTCCATTTCCCCTGGCTCATCAGGTGAGAGACGGCAATAAGGAAGCCACCGGGTTCCTGTCCTTCCTGCGCAAGTCCACCAAGTACGAGGACACGCAACACGTGCTGTGCAACCTCAACATCACCATGCCTCCCTGTGTCAAGGTGCTGTCGCTGTTCATTACCTTTATGATCACTTACACCTGCACATTATCTCATGAACTCTATTCTGACCAGAAGGTTTTGTTTCACATAGAATCAAATTGATCACAGCTGTGTTTTGTCACTCAACCTCAGTAAAGAAAAACAAAAAAAAACTTTTTGCACTAACTTGGGCGGGCTCTGAGAAATCGATAGATCTTTGTATACATTTTTTTTTATATAAATCTATTTAATCTATTTTCTTGGTAAATTTCTTGGAAATCTATTTTCAGACTAGCTGCTGGACACATCCAACATTAAAACAAGATTAAAATAAAATATTATTGTTCTTCAAAATAATTACTAACTAATTAACTACCTAAATAAATCGTATGTAAAACATATACATAAATACTTATTATTTTAAAATATATATATTATTTATAAATAGATGTTATTTAAGAATCTGTCGATTTAGTTTAAAATAAAACTTTTTTTTTTTATTAAAAAAATAATTAATTCTTTTTCCAAATGTTTGTAAAACTAATCCTGTCTAAAAAGTATTTTTTATTACCTTCCAAACTCAAATGACATTCAAATTTATTTGTTATAAACAACTAATCACCAGCTCATAATGGGGTTACTATACGAGTTGTCTAGACCATTCTAACTCTAACTAAGAAATTGTCGTTCTTTTTTTGTGAACATGACATTTAGGATATATCTAGAGATATCTCTCAAGATATTTCTTAAAGGTACATATATTGTTCAGGCTACATAAATAGTTGTCATTCCAGTCAAGCTGATTAAAATCTACTTAAATGGATTAAAATTGAATGAGAAGTTGGGGCCATGCCACAGCAATCAGCGCATTTGCTCCAAATACTTTAAGCCTTGGGGCTAATATAGGTGATGGAGGTTTGAGCTTGACTTATTCACATTCCCTCTGTCCTCAATGTGTTTCTGTGACTACATTATATTTCTGACAAAAATGCAGTAAAAAAACTGAGACCAAACATAAAATGGAAAAAAATGTTTCAGATGTAATATTGTCTTCAGATTCTCTTCCTGTGTATTACAACACCTTCAAGCTATTTTTATACATGAGCACTTTGCCTTGATGTGTATTGAGCTACATGCTCCAAAAAAATAAATACTGTATGAAAGACAGAACTGCTGTAACACTGTACATTATACATTTTTTCTCTTAGGTGGTGGGTAGCGATGAGCGGCGGAGAACGTTGACCCCTCTCGCCCTCAGGGAGAGGTACAGCGCCCTGAACGAGTCCGGCCTGGGTAAGACATAACGTCCCCTTAGCTGTGGAGGAGGGGGGCTTCTGAATGCTGTACCCATATCCTTGCTTCTATACCTGCCCAATCTCTCATGCATGGCTGTGACTGGGCATTGGATGCTGAGCACTGCCCTCTTTTATGAGGGTGATGCTGGGATTGCACTCACAGGGGCCACATCTAACACGAACAATTCAGAGAAACGGGTGGCCCTTACATTTACTGAGCGAATGAGCAGTTATGAAACGCATGGTGCTGGTTTGATTCCAGAGTAAATACTCTTAGCATGGCAAACTCTTTGAGAATGAGCTTTAAAGGGAAAGGACTGCTAAAAGTTGCCTGTTTAGACGTGTAGAAGGTGGAGGAGTGATTATAGAGGGGGTTCGGGAGGTTCAAGGTGGCTTTGCCGTCCGAAACGCATCACATCTTCATTGTTCTCGAAGCGGATGAAGCCAACTAATGTATGTAGTGTGCAGATTTTGACCAGTTTTTGGTAAGTATCGATCAGCGTTATAGTTTCAGTTTCAACTAATCTTAGTAATTTCACTGGATCTGGTCATTTTTACAGGATGTTTTACCATACAGTATAGTGACTTTAATGTCATTACATTGATTTCATATATAGTTCTCAATAAAATATATGGATGACTTTCAAGAAGAGGCGGTTTTCATTACAATCCTGTTTTTCATGTCAAGATCTTTACTGAACATGTTCATTATTCATATATATATATATAAATATATAGATGTATATATTTATATATGACCGATAAGACCATATATCAACCAACCCAAGGATATGATTATATTGTTAATGTGATCTATAGTGTTTCTGTTTATTATATTAAGTCTCCTGGGTTTTTCAGGAAAAGCCACAGTGGAATATATATTATCCACTAGCATAAAGTTGTAAGCTGGGTATGTTATTAAAGTGTTTCATCATTGGACCATCTGTGAAAACTATGGTATATTTTGTCTTTGATTCAGCCACTGTAAATGTGATGGAGAGAACCGAGCTAAAGATCACAGTAATAGCAGAACAGCTGGGACTGAGCTGGACCGGTAAGAGCTTTGGCTCTTGTATCTCTTTTCATCACCTCACAGTCTTTTCCCCCTCAACTCACATTCTATAATTGCTTCCGTCTGTTTTCGTTGTAGAACTTGGGAGGGAACTACAGTTCAGTGTGGATGACATTAACCGGATGAGAGTGGAGAATCCCAACTCTCTCCTGGACCAGAGTTTGGCTCTGCTCAACCTGTGGGTTAGCCGAGAGGGCAAGAAAGCCAAGAGTGAGGATCCGTAATAAAACAATCTACCGCTTTGTGACTTTATCCACCTTCCCTAGTGAAAAATAAATATACTAAAATGTAGTTTAAATTTTACGCTTTTTATGCTACAAAATCATTTACATATTTATGTACTTATGTAACATAAATATCCTGCAATTGTACTTTTAGTGTACTAAATTGGTATGCTAAATTTGTATCAAATCTTTAGATATCAAGAAATAGTGGTTTAACTAAAAATATACTTAAGTGTATTTGATTGTGCTAAAATGGAACTATTGCAAATATACTTTAGGTACACTTTACATTTCTTGCATTTAAAGAATGATATTGTACAGAGATCATACTATCCTTGCTAATAGTGATATTAAAACACATTTTAGGCTTAATATTAAGAAATGTGCATTAAAGAAGTACTCCAAATAAAGTTTAATTATAATATTTATATCATCTATAAAACATATACAGTAAATATGTTAATTGACTTGTAGTATACTTAGTATGAAATAAATGTATTTTAAATACATTTTGGTATAGGTTTTTTATTTTGCAGCATGTCAGTAAGCTACTTTGTGTGAACGTGCGAGACTTCCGACTCATTAGCCGCTATAGGGAAGTAACCAGATGAATAACAAAGTAAAACTATTTGTGCTACTTACCAGCTTGTCATAATGGACTTTTTTTGTTCAGTTAAAATAACGAAGCGGATGAGACTAGAAGCCTTGCACATTTAAGTTTACAAATGGCCACATCCGCTCTCGCTCTTGTGTTAAAAAGGTGGATACATCAGCATTATTATTATGAACTATGCAAAACTATTGCCATAAAAAGTTGTCATAGCCAGAAACAGAAAATTGAAAAACTATGAAAAGTCCTGCTGAAATGAACTAAAACTAAACTGAAATTAAAAGCCCAAAACTATAACATACACAGAATTATTTCATTTACAGAAACTAATTCTATTCTTTATGACAGTTTCTTTGTCTCTGCATGCTACTATAACACTTCCTCCATCACCATATCTTCAGTGGAGAACCTTTATGGAGCGCTGAAGAACATTGACCGGGCAGATATTGTGAAGTGTCTGGAGGCTCAGGCTCCACAGGGTCTTCCCGAGGCGGTGGAGGAAGGAGCGTGCAGGCTGGATGATCGAAACTCCACTCTGCTTTCACCCAGTGTCATCAATGGTAAGAACAGACTGCAGCTGCATCAATGAACTGACATTAGACTCCATGTAAACCAAGGCTTAGATGTTTGAAGCTGCATGGGTTGGCCACTGATTGCATACTAGCTCTAGTCTCCCAAAATCTAGAGCATGAAATTTGGGTATGAGACAGGATTTAATGAGAATTCTTTTCTATTTATCTTTTTTTTTTTTTTTTTTACTGATTAATCAAACATGCCATGGCAATGCCACCATTTTCAGCCTTTTCCATTCATTATTACTAAACAAACCTCTCAGTAGGGAAAAACTGTTATCACGTGATGGCATTACTTGGCAAATATGAGATTTGCTTCAGTGCAAGTAGACTTCAGTCGAAGTAATTATGATAATGGGAACATTGGAGTGTGTGTGTGTGTCTGTGTGTGTGTGTGTGTCAAATGTTATACAGTTTATATCATTTATAAAAAATGTTCCCATTACCATAATATTTATATACTGTGTATAAGTTTTCCAAACTTCCAAAAAGGTCCTATGCAATGGCAATACGCATAGCATAATAGTATAATTAAGGTGAAATGCAATTGGAAAATATGATGTAAATTTTATATAGAAAAATGAGATTGGGAAAACAAATCATTCCCTGGTTTCACGGACAAGACTTAGTCCTAGACTAAAATGCATGTTTGAGCTGTTTTAACTCAAAAAGCAATAATGTGCCATTATTTTGTCTCAAGATGCACACCAGAAATGTTTTTTTTTTTCTAAGGCATGTTGGTAAAAGCTACTTAAATGTCCTAATTGAACTAATCCTGGTTTAATCTAAGCCCTATCTGTGAAACCAGGCCCATATATTTATTTTTAAAAGCATGCAAATAGGACGGAGCAGTAGTGTAAGTAAATAGCGAGAGTGATATCGTAGCAGTTATACTCCAGAAAACAAATCAAATGTGTTTTGGGGTGTGTTTTTTAAAAATATGCCAGTGAGGCACAGATAGGGGTATGTAGGCTCGTATGATGATTGCTTAAAGAGAAGACAACAGGCCTCCATACTTGTGTCTGCACCTCTCCTTCTCTCTTTTCCTCCTCCTCTCTTTCTCCAAACATGTCATCTGCAGCCCAGCCGCCCTACTCTTCCTCCTCACAGCTCTCCTCTTCGACCTCCGACCTCATAATGACCTCCTCTGGGCCTCCTCTTTTCCTGTCATTCTAGTTTTTGTTTTGTTTCGTTTTCTAATTCCTATTTTGTGTGGGACCTGTGATGTGTCTGTACGCATGCGCATGCTGCTCGACGTGCTCTTTTTTGTCTTTTCTGGGGAAAAAGGTATTTGTGGGGCCTTCAAGTAAAACGAGGCCTTCGTTTATGTTGCTCTATAACAAACTTGTGTATGCATGGCATGCTTTCAACGTATGGGTTTCTTCCTATTTATATGGCGCTTGAACTCCTGAATTTCAGTAACTTCAGTAACTCTTCTTCTCATCTTTGGTGAATATATTGATGTTGTTGTTTCGGGCCCTGCTGTTCTTTTGTCAACAGTTTACATAATGCTCTGGAAAATGCATCTGTGACCATATCATGTTGCAGAAGCATTTTTGGGATGTTATGTGTTAACTGATATATTGCTGTTGTTGGTGTTTTTCCAGCGTGTTTGTGTGTCATGCAATGATTGTGTGACACTATTTTCAACTGCAGGGCTCTGTGATGTTACTGATGTCATGGACTGTGTTCACAAAAAAAGGAAATTGTGTAGCCATTAGGGCCCCCTAGTGACTAAAACCTGAATCGATCACGTATAACAATTCACTTTTATAACCTTTATTTTACCTGGTTAATCCCTTAAGATTAAAATCTAAGAGAGATCTTTCTATAATGGTTGCATAGAACAATTAAACAATAGAAACAACATTTGCAAAATATAAAGATGTGAAAGCAGTCCTGCAAGTGTGTGTGTGTGTGCGTGTGCGTGTGCGTGTGCTTGCGTGCGTGCGTGCGTGTGTGTGTGTGAGAGAGAGAAATATCTAACCTCTCTGTCAGGCCATAATCAGATCACTCAGAATGATGTTGTTTGTGAAATCAAGATGTTTCAGAGCCATGATTTTGTGATGTGCATTATGTTGTGGGTTGTACTGTAATGTGATGTGTGTTTGAGTGTGTTTACATTTATTTGCACGCGTACCTGTGTGTATGTGTGTTTAGGTGTGTGTCTTCGTATGTGGCTTTTGTGCGATCAAGGAAGCTTTTACACATTTGCCACATGTTGTGTTGTTTTTTTGTATTTGAGTGACAGTAGATGAATTGTGTCTCACGGTGTGCACTGTGTGTGTCTGACTCAACGTGTGTGTTTTCTCATTACTGGGGGCACAGTGAAGGTCTTCACTAAGTCATCACTATAAATCATCCTCATTCTCTTCTTCAATATTTCTTCATTTCTTCTTTTCATTATCATTTCCTTACAACAGTGGAACATCATCCATCCAAGAAACATCCATGCGTTCATTCACCTACATACAGCTACAACATTTGCTCATATGAAGCCAGTTGTTTGATAAATTAACACAATTAATAATAGCTTAATGCTACAGGAAAACAACTGATGAGGAATCAGTTATCTATCACGTCATATAATCATATATTTTTTTATGTATCTGCATACTTTGTTTATATGCTTACATTGTGAAGCTAAAAAAAATATTGAAGTACACAGTCTTAAACCAGATAAATTGAACAAGAACAAGTATCTGTCAATGGGTGTGAAAATAACTTTTTCATTTGAATTAAGTTCATTAATCCCATTGACAGATATTTGTTCTTGTTTTAATCATAAAATCATTTTCACTAGATATCTTATGTCATTTTGCTTCTCAAGTAAATGTATCATAATCTTTTAAATATTTGCACTGGAAAACAAGACAAAACTACTGAAAAGAACATCTTTTTTTTGCAGTGTGATCGGAAGGTACAGTAAAAGTTATCCATATTCTAGTGTTTGGGAGCAGAGCTATTCAAACTATAAGCTGTTTATTTTTTGTAAAAAAAATTATAATTAAAAAGTAATGGAGATCTGTTGGAAATTGTATTTTCAAGCTTTGAAGTGTTGCTAAAACAACTCATTGTGTGATTCCTAGACATTTACATTTAGAGAACATTGATTTTCCTTAATTGTTCTTAAAAGGTCTTAAATTTACGTTCATAAAACCTGCAGAAACCCTGAAGATGCAGAATGCCTCTTTAATACTCTTGTGTGTTCGTATTAATCAGGCATACTACTGCACACATCATGCAAATACAAATAAGTTATATATATTGCAATTCCATGTTCATTTGAACACTTCGAGGAATGTATATCCTACATTCTGACCATACATACAAGAGAAAAGCCATTGCTGCATACTCATTAAGCTGGTCATGTACACAACTTTCATACATATTTGAGAAAGAAAGATCAGACATGAGTCAATCCTGAATCTGAGCGTATTAGTGTGTATGTGGGAGGGGGAAGGTATATTAAAGGAATATTCTGGGTTTTCAACATATTGGAATATTTTAAATGTCCCTCATTGTTTGCAAATGTTTTGGGAACATTTCAGTTTACTTTAAATGAACATTTTTTTAAATGTTGTATTGCTGTAGCGTATGAATAATACATTATGGTTAAAATTAATAAAATAAAAAAACAATTTAGTAAATTAAAACGGTTCATCCATGTATTTCTTTTTTTAAGTTATAATTTTGGGGGCTTTTTGCCTTTATTTAGATAGGACATTAGGAGAAGAGACAGGAAATCATGGGAGAGAGAGGAATTGGACCAGGAAAGAACCTTGAGTCTGGACTCTAACTTGGGTCGCCAAAGAGCATACTAATATTTCAGAGCACTTGCCCACACGGCTATGGCTCTGACTTTTCATTTTAATTTATTTTGACCTTGTAATGTTTAATTAACATCTCATAACTCAATCTTCTCCAATCATTTCATCATCATAAGCCCCACCCCTTTCTTACAATCAACCGCAAGCTCCATCCAGTCAACAGCTGATGGCTTGAACCAGACCCAGACCCGGGCTTTCTAGCGTTCTGAACCCTGCTTTTAACCCTGGGGTTATTAAACCCTGCTCTGGAGTAGTATGAAACAATGTGAAGTTAGAATGTTACGGCAACATACACCTAATTGTGTGCGTCATATTCACCTGCGTTGGTCAATCACGGAAACATTGCATTGTTTTAGCGTTTGAGAGGGAAAATGTCAAATGGTGATGGAAACAACCGTTTTATTCAGGAGAAACAGGGCTGTACTGTATATAATATGAGGATGCACCATTCTAAAGCCTTTATTTAAAGTGTCATTTTTTAAATGCCCCCAGGTTGAAAACCCAAGAATATTCTTTTAAAGGTTACTTTGAAAGTCGATTGCTTGTTGTGAGTGAACAAGAATGACCTTTCTGTGGCCTTGTTATAATGCTAATGCTAAAATCACGACTCCTTGCATTTAAGCACATCCGTTCACGTATATTTACAGACTTTGAGTGCACTCCGAGCACTGTGTTCTGCATGACCTTTCTGAGAGGGTCAGGACCCCCCACGTACCCCCCACTGTGTCTGTGTGGTGTTAGCGTTGCCTTTCTTGTCTGGACATCCCTCAGGTTACGGGCTGGTGCAGGAGGAGCTGCTCTCCCCCGCTTCTATGCAGTACAGCCTTCCCTCCCCGCTCGGTGCGGAGCCCTACTGGCAGGAGGTGTCAAGCCTGGAGTGCGCGCCCATCGCCACCACTGAGGAGGACACCATGATGGAGATGTCGGATGTACAGGTGTGGCCGGCGGGGGTCAGTCCATCCCTGGTGACCGTGGAGGACTCATCCCTGGACGGCAGCAGCCGCGCAGACGACTCCGAAGCCAACACGTTGAGCCTGCCCTGCAGTAGTTTGGGGAGGCCCAGCAGCGGAGCCAGCGGGGCCAGCGGCTCCATCATGGAGCTGGAAGAGGAGGAGGAGGAGGAGGAGCTTGAGGAAGACGACATACAGCACGAGCCAGTGTCCGCAAGTGCGGAAAAGGCATGGGCTAGCGGCGCCGTCCCAAAGGCAAACTACAATGGGCAGGCTGGAGGTCAGAGGTCGGAGGGCAAGAGGACAGAGTTGGCGGCGGCGGGCAGCAGTGTGATGGGTGTAACTAGAGGAGGAGGAAAGGGTGGAAAAGGGGCAAGTTCAGAGGAAAAGTTTTCTGTTCTTACAGGGCAACAGCTCTACGCTCAGTTATGCGAGAGAACTGGACTGACCCGAGCGCTAGAACACAACGGGGACAGGTATGGATTACTTTAGTATCCCATGTTACTCCACAAGCATTAAGGTCTGTTCACACCAAGAATGCTAACTGTGTTGGCATCCACAAACACACACAACAACGCTTTAAATGCTCAAGCTCTTTAAACTCGGGTGGATTCTGATTGGCTGTCAATGTTTTTATCTTTGATCAGCAGGAAAACAAATCGATCTGAAAGTGATTCCAACAATATCGTTCCTCTGTGTCATTATCGTTATAGTTGTGATGTGGACTTCCTTATTCTCATAGAATTACACGATATCAGCCATGGATCTTGGGGGGGGGGGAAATATGATGATTTGTAAAGGCCCAATAGTACCTAATTCGATGATGCTGAGTTAGAAAATATAAATAAAAACGATTTTTCAAAAGCCGTCAAATGTCAAATTTGATGACAAATGTTTTAATGACAAAACGAAGTATTCAAAATGTTTAATTTACCTTACAATCTTCAAAAGAGTAAATACTCCAGTTAATGTCAAGGAACTTTTCATAAACAATTTCTTTCACAAAATCTGTATTTTTTGTCGCTGTTTGGATGTGGTAAAACACCCACAGATGTAGCAGAAAACCTCAGGGTCATCACTGGCCATAATTTTAACCTTGAAATCACGCTTGGGCATTAAATAATGTCATACGTGTGAAAATCGGCTGAGAATTGAACAAACAGTTCTTACTTGCCTTAGAGAAAGATAGAGAACCAGTTCTGGCAGTTTTTCTGGTGACTAAGGAATAATACAAGTCTTCTTGACCTAACAAGCAAACATGCCACGAAATGCACTTTATATTTTGTGAGAAGTTGTGAGGTGCTAGAGCAAAACAGGTACTATTTTTGGCATCAGCACCCCAAAATTAGATAGAAACAAGTATTGGATTTCATTCAGCAAATTTGATAAAGGGCGGTGTTATTAACATTTTAAAGTTATATATCATTACAGTTCTTGGTGTGAATGGCCCTTTAGACAGACAGAATTTACTCCATCTTTATCCATCCCTCCTCCGCAGGCTCGGGGGTGGTGCCTTCCAGCCTTACTCACAGGAGAAAGACCCCCTCCAAAGCTGGTCCCAACCCAAAGCCAGGCCGACCATGGAGGCCATGATGTCATCGTCCCAGGACCACAATCAATCCCGTGTAGCACAGGAGGCCCTGCTTACACCGGTATGTGATACAGGCCATTCGGAGGTCCTGCGGGGGCGTCTCCTGGGCACTCAGCCCTTTGATAAAGGGCTGGGCTTCTCCTGTCAGGAGGGGGATTTACGGGCATGGGACCAGGACAGGCGGAAGGCACAGGTGTGTCCCCTGGGCCTGTCCAGTCTGAGCAAAGAGCATGTTGTTGGACACAGTCTTGACTTCAATTAGTCAATAATGATATTTGAACTATTATTCCCTCCTTGCAGAAGGATGATCCGATAGAGATCACCGGTGATCATCTACATGAAGAGGAGTTCACTGATGAGCATGGGAATGTCGTGACCAAGGTGGGTCCTCAGTTTTCTTTCATGTTTATAATAGTATTGAACCAATATATTGAGTGATCTGGCTGATTATATTTCACCTTTTTGAGATTATCCTCATCAATTTTGATGGGTAATGTAGTTTCTGTTTTCTAATATTATTTTAAAATATTATTTTAATAATTGTTTTTTTGTCTATTTGTTATTTTTAAACTACACTTGTTCTATATACACTACCTTTCAAAAGTTTGGGACTGTTATGTTTTGTAATGTTTTTAAAATAAGGCTGCATTAATTTGATCAAAAACGCAATGAAATCAGTACTATTGTGGAATAGTATTACAATTAAAATAACTGATATGAATAGAATTTTAATTTATTTAAAAATGTAATTTATTCCTGTGTTGGCAAAGCTCAACTTTCAGCATCATTACTCCAGTCTTCAGCGTCACATGATCCTGCTCAAGAAACATTTCTTGTTACTATCAATGTTGAAAACGGCAACATGTCGTGCTGCTTAATATTTTTGGTGGAAACTGGTACATTTTATCAGGATTCTTTGATGAATATAAAGTTTAAAAAACAGCATTATTTGAAATATAATTTTTTTTATAACATTATAAATGTCTACTTTCACTTACACTACACTACTTACACTTATGATGAATGTATATTTATTTACAAAATTGACGGTAAATTTTGATACTACACAATTAAAATTTTTGGTTATTTTACAAGACATTTCTTACAGTATGTCTATATTTTTATTCGCTATTGGCTGTCCTGTGTTGGTGTCTTCTTTTGAACCCATTCACCAAAAAGATTTGCTCAGATTCGTTCAATGTTTTGATCAGTTGCCCCTTGTGTAGGTTACATTGTTTCACCAGTAGGTTTATGTTTAGCCTTTATTAAGATTTTCTTGTCTACAAATATTTTCACAAAGGTGGTAAGAGTACCAGAAAACCATACTTTAAAAGTAAAAGTAGAGATACCTTACAGCGAAAATGTCTCTATTAAAAGTTACAAGTCACCAATTCCAATACGACTCAATTAAAAGTCTTAGAGAGTATCTGATTTTAACAGAATATAAGTATCTTACTTTTACTGAATGTAGCCTCAAATATGCACTCAAAACAACGAGACATGCCAGGGAAAACAAGAAACAGTTTATTTGTGAGGATATTTCAGGTCATGAAATTTGTTCAAACTCGATTTGGTCATCTTTTTCCTCCCTTTTCTCCCTCCTTTTCTCCAGTTGGGTGTGGATGTGAAGAGGGATGTCCAGACTGTGAAGCGCTCCAGTCTGCGGAGATTAAAGCACTGAAATAAACACAAACTGTCCTGAAGGTACGGGACAGGAAAAATTATTGGTGCATTACATAAGGAACAACTTAAAACCCATGGGGAGAGCTAGCTTTGCTAAACTTGAACGATACAGCCATCAGTTTTATGTTTTAGCTAGAGTGACTTTGCTTCAGACAATGTCTCTTTGAAGGAGCTATTTGTTCATGAAGGATTGCTCTTCCAGGGTCGAACATCCACTGCCAAACCATCCCTCACCTACGCACGACTGGGAGACAGAACGATACATGGAGCGATGAAAAAAAAAACAAAAAAACACGCAGCGAAAGAACAACACATCGCACCCAAGTCCTAACGTCAAGCAACCATGGAGTGTCACTGGAAAACAAGGACGAGGCGTTCTCTACCTGTAGTTTTGTAACATTTTTAACAGAAGAAGATAAAAACATACAACTAGCATAGGGCATGAACTTTTTATACAAAAACGTGAAGAAAACCACCAAAAAAAGCAACAAAAAGTGCTTCCTGTCAACTGTAAACGCATGACTGACTGCTGGTGCATGACCTATGAGCTGTCATTATCTAAAAAACTGAAGGGGTACAAGGTAAAGGGCCGTTCCAGGACTGGCAGTGGGAAGGGGGAAACCTTTGGACCTTTGATCTTGAAAATGAGAGACTCTTGAAACAAGGGGTCTTGGGAACACAACAGCCCAAAAAAAAAAAAAAAAAAAAGCAACAGTTCTTTATTTTGTCAAACAGATTGTCATTACACAGCAGCACAGTGGATGCTAAGCCCGTCACGTCATTTCCCACAGGCCCTTTATCCTGTTCTTCAATGTGATATATGCACTCTAATGCTATGTGAATGTGCGTCGGTGTGTGTGCGTGTGTGTCGGTATCTAACGCATGTGTACTTGCTTCTGGCTTGGTACTGAGCTTTTTTTTCCGGATCGGTCAGAGCTCATTTGGTGTTTGCCATGGGAATGACAACAAGCCACTGTGCTCTCCTGCTCGTGAGCGTCCGCGTGTGTTTATTTCCACTTTGTTAAGCGTATCCGTGTTCCTTTGAACTGTCAGCCACCTTTTACTTTTATATCTCTTGTTTTGAATTCAAAGGCTCCCTCCTTTCAAATCCGAACTGATTCGTTTGTTGGAGGTTGCGTAGCTTCGTACGTACAACACCCAAATGGCAACATATGGAGGGCACGTGCTTTCTCTGTCTGACAGTTCACAACCTTAACCTCCGACCTTTCACCCTCACATGTAGCTCAGCTGCTCAACTAAAACCGTCATGTCAGACCATTTCTAGAGACTAATGTAGCATTGCATGCAGGCTAACACCACTTTTCATGCTGATCTCTTGGGCCTGCACTCGGCCCGGACATTTTTATTGATTTTATATTATTAATCAAGCTGTGCTGGTGAAGGAAGAAAAGAAAAAAAACGATTGTAGCTGTGACGTGTGGGGCTTGGGGACTATCTCTGAGTAACTGCCTTTGTAATGTTTGGGATTTCAGATTGAGTTATGTGACAAGGAAGCGTTTTAAACTTTGATGATGATCTTTGATTTTTTCTTTTCTTTTTGTTTGTATTTATTTATTTATTTCATTTAGATGTACAGTTAAAAATAGACCGATAAATAAACAGACAGCACTGTGAAAGTCCACCTTAAAATTGACCCCTGAACTGTGAACTCACAACTGTCTGTCTCACTTTTTGGCATCTGATGTCTCACAACACATACCAACAAGGTTTTATTGTAACAATGGGAAGCTTAAACTGCGACTTCATTTTACCGGTTCTCTATTAACGTCATTCGCATGTGCATTTTCACCGTTATTCTTTTTTATTTTACTATGAAAGAGCCCAAACATACACAAAAACTCTTGAAGTATAGTCTACCAAAGCAATAATATCAAACGTGCTGCAACAGTTGGAATACTGCGTTGTTGTCGGTGTGTGTGTGTGTGCGTGCGTGTTTTTCGGTCTACGAGCGCCTGTGTGTTCAGTCTATTAACCCGACATTTTAGTAGCATTTGTAAGACGTATACGATTCAAGAGATATAACAGCATGCATGAGTATCTCACACCGTATGCAATTACGTGATCTACATGCCAACTCGAGTTCACTGAACGGTAGCTGTTTCACTTTAATGGAAAGGTTTTTTTGAACGGCTGGCAAGCATAATGAAATCAGGTATGGTGCTCAGCATTTAATCACAGCACAGTAGCTTACATAGTCACGAGCACACCGTGATATACTGACTCATGTAGTTTAATTCGATGGATGTCAATGAGTGAGTGAGTGAGTGAGTGAGTAAATGAATGAATGAACTTAACCTCCAAACTACAAACAAATATTTATGGAATGCATGGACAATTGGACGAATGACAATGATTGTACTTTCATATTTAAGAAAAGTGTTTAATCAGATCCTAGTGTTTTTGTTTAGTCAATGAAATGAGTGTGCTTTGTGAGACTGCACACGTCCCTTCTCACCAACGCATTAAAACACTTATGAGTTCTGCCTCACTGTATATTGTTTTCTACAGTTCACTCAGGTTTGTGTTGACAGATGATTTCTCTTCCATGATTCTAGTTAATAGATACTTAACAGTAAATCCTATGTCCACTAAAAGGAGTATAAGGATTATCATGGGTGTTGGGAAATGCGTAATGGAAGTGAAAAAGGAGATAGCCTACATGTTCAATATCTTATCGCTGCTGTAATTGTTGATCGAGACAAAATTCCTGAAAACAAAGGGGATAAAGGAAGAGAATGTTTCATTCATTTATTTTTGGTTTAAGGAACAAAACGATTTGACATTGCAATCATTATGTATTAAAAAAAGAGTTTATGTACAATGTTTAACTGTTGCAAAAATCTAGACTTCACCTATACTCCTTTAGAATGGATTAATGACATTATAAACGCAATATCATATTACTCTGTACTAAGGAATGCAACTGCGCACATGCACAGAAAAAGATGTTTTTAATAAAGAATATATGTATAAATATATGACAAACTATATTTAATTAGAATGCTATGCACCCTTATTAGAGTTGTTATGGCTGTACTTTAAGTAAATTAGTTAGAATCCAGTAATACGAACATGCCCATGTCATGGGGAATGTAGAGGCTTTGTTGCTATTTAAACATGTTTTCATTTCCTTTTTTATTATTATTATTGTAACGGAGAGAGGAAATACGAACACTGAATATGTATACAAGCCTTTTATTCAGAATCATTCTAATATGAACAAATGTATAGACCATTTATCCTGCACACCAGCTCAGATCATTTACAAAAGTTAATAAAGAAAGATGTGACCTATTGTGACACTGTGTGCGTGTTTAAGAGAATGTGCCAAATTTTATTGATATTTATTTATAAATAGTTTTAACGTCAAAGTATGAATGAATAGAATAAGTAAAGGATGGGTTTAAAACTTATTTTCAGCTCCATCTATTGAATTAACACAGTCACACAGAAATTCTTACTGTTGACAAAATAGTCATATTTTGCATAACACATGTAGGCTATTGAATATAAATGCAGTAGGCTAACTCGGGGTATCTGCAGGGTTTGTAAAATAAAATTTAAGACCTGCACAAATAAACTAAAAGCCTACCATATGTACGAGGTAGGACAGTGTAAATTACATCCAAACCATAAAATGACTGTAAAAACTAATTAGTAAAAACTAAAAAGTTTTATAAACTACTAAACCTCATTTCAGCCTTTAAAACATTTTAAGTAGTCATTGACTAAATTCATCAACAGTAGGCTAGATCAAAGCAATCGCTTGCCATAAATGTGCGTTATTCATTGTGAATTGCTCTGAAACCGTGAGCATGTGTAGAACGAACACGTCGTGCTTTTACTTTGAAACAGCGCTCTCAGTTAAAGCATTACCTTTTGATGTTTAATCGTCGCTTTAGCCATTTCACGATTCCTTTCTGTCCCCAAATTTAAGACCTCTTGAAATGATAATTAAGACTTTTCTTATACCATTTAAGATAATTAAGACTTTTTACTGCCTTAAATCTGATGCACATAATTAATTTAAAGAGATAGTTCACCCCAAAATGAAAATTTTGTCAACATTTACCCACCTTCGTGTTGTTCCAAACCTGTATGCATTTCTTTGAATTCCATAGTAGGAAAACAAAACAATGGAAGTCAATGGATGCCGTCAACTGTCTGGTTACCAACATTCTTCAAAATATCTTATTTTGTGTTCGGCTGAAGAAAGAAACTCATAGGTTTGAAACAACACGAGGGTGAGTAAATGATGACAAAAAAATATGCGGGGACACCATTTTGTTATTCTGATGCTGTCTATTTAAAATAAAGATAAAAAAACTAGAATAGCCTAATTTGATAAAGATAAAAATCAATCAAATGTCTAGCGAATGTCTAGACAATCAATCGCATTCTATAGAAAATATATGATGATCATCTCTGATTAATTTCACTGGAAATGTTGCAATGTTAAAAACAACAACGAATGACAAGTTGTTGTTGTTTTTTTTTATACTAAACTATAATAAAAAGCTATTTTTGTTTTTTGAATCGGTGCGGAAAATAACTCCTGTAAACATCGGAAAAACTACATTTCCCATCGCTTTCTTGCAGTAACAAACGCATACCAGTGGGGGCGCCGTTGCATCAATTCTCCGTTTCAAATAGCCCTTTCCTGCTCATCATGTTTTGTTGAGTGCGTGGTGTTGTGTGCATGAGGGAGTGAGAGAGAAAACGTGGTCGCGGAGAAGCCTAGCATTTAGCTAGTTTGCAAGTGTGAGTGTGTGAATGAGGTATAATACAGACTCAAATATTTAGTAGTAATTTATTTTTGTATGTAGTCAAGTGTGCCACAAACGGACAAGGTAAATAATTAGAGAAAGTAACTTGATGTTGAAGTGTTGCTAACATATAATTTTTTCACCAGTAAAATGTGTTCTAACTTGTTTTATTATTTTACTTCAAGGTGCAAAAACACTATTTGATAAAGGCAGCTGGCTGAGTTTGTGGTTGCAATAGTGTTGAAAATGTCCATGAGCAGTCAGAAGACCACCAGTCAGGCAATTCCGACCACCAGACGAGTCATAATCAACGATGCGGCCCATATGCCTCATGATTACTCTACAACTCCCGGAGGGACCCTTTTTAGCACGACTCCTGGAGGTAAATGTCACGAACTTGCACTTTGGAAGCGTTCGCCGCTGTCGCAGTGCAGGCATTGTTTTTGTTTTGATCGCGACATAGCGATGCATCTCAGAGCTCGCGCACCGCTCGCATTGTCTTTGTGCTGCTTGACAGTCTGCGGTGCGCGTGCTCAAAACGCTTCAATCTGTTTGTCTTGTATTGTTTGCCTTTTAACTGTAGCCGTGAACTGGTAATAAATGCAGGATTGTTATCGTCAATGATAAGAAGAACATTGTTTTTATTGACACGACTGCATCTTGCATTTGTCTTGCAAAACAATGTTCTGCAGGTCTGCTCAGACATTGCAATTGGAAAAATGTTTAAATATAAAATTCTGAACGTAGAAACATGGTTTGGTTAATTTAAATATGAATTTAAATAACTTTAAATTATACATTGTCGAATGGAACCGTAATAAAAGAACGTCACTATTTGAAATTTTGTCAAATTAAACCGTTTCATTTACGAGTAAACATCATGGCCTTGAACGACCTTCATGTGGATTTTGGATATGCTGACATGGTGTTTAAGGCTCTTGAATAATTGTGAAAAACTGAAAATTTAAATGCATATTACATAAAGGCTGGTGTGTATATATCCTTTTTTTTTTTAGTTGACAATGTAAACAGTCCACAAAAGAGGATGTGACAGCACCCGAAGCATGTGACTTTGTTGGTTTCCCAATGTTCACCACACTTCTGCTTTTCTAGCTCATAAGGGCAACTGTTCTTATTATGGTAAACAGTGTATCAATAGCTGTTTGTTTGTCCAGATCAACTTTTCAGCCATGATGTAACACACTATACATCATGGGACAAATTAGGCGTGTGTTATATTGCCCTGGGGAATTTTTGTCATGTGACTTTATTGGTTAAATAGTGTGTCATGTTTATCACTTGTGTTTTCCTAGGTGTTCAAGCTTGATTTCTATGCATGAACCTATGTGTTATGTTTACGGGGGTTTCTGGGTGCTGCTGCTGTAATGCACTCATCAGTGTTACCTTACTGAGTGAATGTAGTTCAAGGATATGTGTGTGTGTGAAGGTTCATAGTAGGTTCAACAGCACTGATATGAGTAGAGCTGATAGTGTGTTCTCACTGCTCCATTTCAGCCTGTTGACTTGTGCTTTTCTCTTAACACTTTTCTGATTAGGATAAAATGTGAGAAAGCATTTTGTTAAACATTGACGCTTTACAAAGCTCAACCCTTTAATGATGCAACTGTTGAATGTTGTCATAGGGACATGTTTAGACATGCTGGGATTGAATGCTGCTCGCAACATTAACATGGCACAGCCCAAACGCACCTGGCTGGCCTCCATGTTTTCACAGGCTTGTCGGTCAACTCTGCTCTTGTACCCTGATATAGGATCATCGTTTCCTTAACATTGCTTAACCTCAGCTGTATTTTATTTGATTATTAAATTATTTATAGGCACCCGGATCATCTATGATCGAAAGTTCCTGCTGGACTGTCGCAGCTCCCCGTTGGCCCGCACGCCGCCCTGCTGCCTCCCTGACATTCCAGGGGTAACCAGTCCTCCATCGGTCACCATTAAAAACGACAAGGCCCATCCCAAACAGACGGTCAATAATAACAGCATCAGCCCCCTAGCGGACAAGAGCGCAGGTAAAAGCAACTTTCAGATGTGCACTGAAGCTAAATGTTATTAAGCCTGTAAAGACTGACAATAATCTGAAGAGAAAAGGTGAATTATTTGAAATGGAGCATTTTATTGAACCTTTAGTCTTTAAAAAATACATTTGTGTACTTGCTTTTTGTTGTGTTTCGTTATTGATTCATCAGGCTTTTATGGCTCGTATTATAGTGTGATAAATGAAAATATGGAGCTCATATTCAAGTTTCGTTCAGAAGCCCAAACTGAGCAAAATACTTTTTTGTGCAATTGCTGATGTTTGTATGCTCAAAAAGTGAGATGAAGTTCTGATAGCTTGTAATGTAAATCAATGCGCTCTTTATAACCGTATAGCAGACTGCGTACATAAAGTGCATATAAATATCTTCCAATAATATGTTTTTGTAAAATGATATTTAAATGCTTAGCTTTATGATCTTGTGTTTTGGGGGCCAAACATATAATTCCTTGCCAAGCTATACAACGATAATACAGAAATTATTCAGTTAAACATTCCTCAAAAGCCTAATGCATCATACTCTCATTTTAACATGACTTTTCTAAAAAATAAAATTAAAAAAGGATAATTAAGTAAACCTAAGTTTCTTTAGTCCAGTAAGTGTAAGTTATTTTTACCAGTAAGTTATTCTTGCGTTTACTTAAAAAATCATTAAAGGTGTAGTTGTATTATTCTACTAAAAGTCATTTTGCTTTCTTAAAAACTATAAACCATCAGATGAAAGAAATCACGTAGTAGATTATGTACAGCAGGTTTTCGCTTTCATGTTGATATTTTAGAGGACTTGTGAAATTGTCTTTCAAATATGATACAGTAGGCTTTATAGGATTACATATGTTCAATAAATATTCATTTTGTTCTGTGATTTCAAGGGGAGGATGCCCAGTTTGAAATGGATATCTAACCAGAATAGAGGACCTGCCACACGAAGGAGGCGATGACTGTAATGAATATTACTGTGATGACAACTGTTCCCTCAGAGGATAAATGAACAGAAGACTTCTCCTTCCATGTCATCTTTCTTTTTTTTCATTGATCTACTGTCCAAATGATATTTTCCTTTTCTGTACAGATGCTGTCGCTCAAGACGCGCACAAAGCCATTACTTTAGATTCTCAACATCAGCTAACACTGTTGTGCCTGAAAGAGCCACTATCTCAGATGTCAGATAGTGCATCCCAAGCGCTACACATCTGCCTAAGACATGGGGGACATCCAACAGGCCACCATGTGACATTGTTTATTTGATACAGATTTTTTTGTGTAGTTTTGCAGAATGATCAGTAGGGGGAGCAACACCTCTTCTTGGTGGTTGTCTCAAGAGTCATATGGAGGAAAATCCAGATGCCAACTCCTATAAATTTAGCATACCTGAATTTGACCACTTTCCATCTGGCATTGATACTTTTTGTAATGGTAAAATCTAATTTTTGTTTATCCTGAAGAGTATTTTCACCTAAAGTGTCATTCAACAGAATATAAAATGCCTTGTTTTTTTTTTTGCTGTGAAGTTCTCTTTACCCTGATATTAAAGAGACATTTAAGCATAAAAAAATCAATAAATACCAGAGAATTTACAAGTGTTTGGCTTATTCATTTGCTGCTGATGATTTTCAAACTCATAAGACGCAATGCATAACCATTATGAAAACATTTTATTACATTTGGTAATTTACATACTCTACTATTTACAAATTTGGTAAACACACAAAGCTTTCAAAAATAGCATCAAGTAATCCAGGTGCCTCAGTGCAGGATGCCTCAATTATTCCAAGTGAAAATACTGTACAAATGAAAACAATTTGTATTCATTCGTGCTTAAATATGTTTTTCCTGGTTTGAGGAGCATATCCAAAGTGCTAGTGTTGAGTTCATTTGGTGTTTGGCGACTCAGTGACAGCCACATTCTCCTACAACCATCCCTTCATGATGTCTCATGACCATCTTGCCGTTCTCGTAGTAGAGCATGGATAGAGGAGCCAGACGGGTGGGTACGCAGGACAAGCATGGGACACGGTCTGAGTGGTGCAGCTTCAAAAGACTCTGCAAATGACAAGACAACAAACATTAGAGTCAGTCTAGCAAACAGAAACCATTTTAAAGTAATAATCACAACTATATCAAAAGTTTAAAAAGATTCTTACCTGCATGTAGGCATGGTTGGTTGGAGTAAAGGTCTCATCAACGGGTGTAGGGCAGTTACCTTCACATCGAAAGGCATTGTAGCGCTTCGGATAAACAATCCAGTCGCTCCAGCCTATCTGATCGAAGTCCACCCACATATCTACCTTCTTGCAGAGAGGTTTCTTCGCCCCTTCTTGTGAAACACCTGGAATCATGCTTGCTGCTGCGTCTCGCACTCTGTCGTCAGTCCTGTGGTTCCTCCTGTGACGCCGAGGCACAGGTTCACTTCCACCACCGGCCCGGTCCAGAGCAACATACTTGGAGTGCTCTGCAGTCTGGATGAGGGTGGACGTCTTTGCCTGGTTCTGCTTGGAGTAAACCACCATCATGACCCTGTTGGCCGTAAGATGCTGGAAACTCTCGTGCCCCTCTTTCTCAGCTCTTGAAGACATCTGTACGGGTTCCTCTGAGGAAACACTCTCACCCTGGTGCAACCAGTACTTGAGCAGCGCTGTGATGTTGAAGATCCTCCAGGAGGAATGGTAGGTTGGGTCACTTGGGTTGGCTTTTACGCTGCCCAGGTGAAGGCGTACTTCGTCACAGGGGCTTCGGTCGCACTCTCGTTTGGATTCATGATAGATATCCACCACAATCTCAGAGGTGAATTCTGGAAGGCGAATGCGAAGTTCAGACCGCTGGACGTCGTCGCTTGCTGATATGGAGGACATGTCAAATGTCACGGCTAATTTGTCACCAACCTGGTGACAACCTGAAAATATTTGGACAAGAAATTAGTTACCGATCGAGGGACAGTTAGTTAAACAGTCTAGAAAGGATAAGTGTGGTGCTTAATTATCTTAAAGGATGTTTTCACACATGGGTATATTCGGGACAAGCAATTAATAAAGTAGAATGTTCTTATTGTTGAGATGTGTATTGCTGCCCAAACCACTTTGAAACAGACGTCTTGCAGCTAATACACACGCTAACTAATAAACATAGTACGTGACTTGGCTAATAGCTTAGAACCAGCTAAACTACCTATCAAATTATTTTCCCTGGGGGTCTTGTATCAACCTGAAGAGATTTGTTTTGCGATAATGACCGGCGGCTGACTTTGCATATTGCCGTATACACGGCTACTTACGAAATAAGTGTGCATATTGTTTTAAACTTTAATATAGTAAGCATTTAATGATTTTCCGTTTGGTGATACGTTAAATGTTTGACCGTCGAATGCAGCGATTGATCGTGCAATAAAATCCCTGTCAATATCATCTTTCTTTATAGAAAATATATATATTTTTAATGTAGCGTATTATATATAGGCTATAGGCCTATATATTATCATCGGAAACATCTAAAAGTTTGGAAAAATATCGGCATATTATTGTAAAACGTTGTATGTAGGCCTACAAATAATGTGTTTAAAATTCATTTAAAGGCTAAATATGAAAAAAAAAAAAAAAGTATAGCCTACTCACTTTTGGCGAAGAGACTCAAGACAGAATCGGACTCGTAAAGGGTTGGGTTTTCGTGGCTGGTCTGTTTGTCGTCTCCGGTCAGAAAGGTCCGGTAGAGGTGCATCATGTAGAGCGGATACCTGCTGGTGTGTCGGCTCTGACCCGCCTGACCTCCGCCGCTCTTCCCAGGTGCTCGCATCCTATTCCTCAACGCATCGTGGAATCCAGGAAAGGACACTGTTGAGTTCACCAGCGCGAGAACTGCGCTCAGGACCCCGCAGATAAACCACCTCATGTCAAATCTAGGTTAAGATCCACCACGCAGAGGAATAGCCACTGTCTCTGAGATCCTGCTCCTACACCGTCCCCTGGAAAGTGAGTGTCTTGAGTGCTGCCAGGCCATCTTAATTCACTTATAGAAACTTGAAGTCTTTTGATGGTCTGTGAGGTCCTTTGGGTCTTTGAAGTGTCCTTGTGATCCATAAAGGGATACATGTTCATGGGTCGTCGTGTATCGAAACCAGCAGTCTTTTGTGCGTCAAAGGGTGTGAAAACATTAATTCTTCTCCTCGAGCGCTGTGTATTGAAGGTCCTTTTGAAATTAGCCTACTTAAACAATAATATTAGTGGACTACATTTGTTCATCAATGTCCCTTTGATTAAAAGGAGAAAAACACCCCGAATGCTGAATTATTTCTTAGTTTGGGAGAAAATCGAGGGAGTAATGTCGTTTCTATGTCTTTCCATTGGCTATCAGAAGAAATAGTAGGCTAATTATTGGAAATCTCCACATTAGCCTATGACAGCAACATTTTTATATTCATCATCTGCTGCTTGACTTTACCTACAACATCTTATGATGATTAATTGTATTCTTGGAGATGTTTGTTACCGACTCCAATATAGTCTAGCCAAAATACAATATTTTAGCCTATAAATTAGTATTTTTTGTATTCATAAACATAGCAATTCGTGACTTTATGGTAGCCATACCATATGACCAATGAAATTTTAAATGCATAGCCTAATCTGATTCTGAACCGAATATTTCCAGCCAGGTCCGATTTTTATGCATAGATTTGAGAAGCACCTAGAACCCCACAGAAAATCTCTTTCTTTCTTTCTTTCTTTCTTTCTTTCTTTCTTTCTTTCTTTCTTTCTTTCTTTCTTTCTTTCTTTCTTTCTTTCTTTCTTTCTTTCTTTCTTTCACATGTATTGAAGCATCTTATACAACAGGGGGCGCTGCCTTCAAAGTTTCACCTTTTGCTACCTTGACTTGACTCGAAAATGATTTTCCAAATAGTTAACAAAGTGATAAAGCTCAAAGATTCTCTCTGTAGGCTTATTTCACTTATTTCTCCTGACACTGCCCGTGTGATGTGTTTACAAGCTTTGTGCTGATTCTGAGTGCTCAGGTGAGATTCATATGACTCACTCTTTGTCGGGACTCTCCATAGACTTAATGGTTTTTATACTGGACAAACTGTATATTATATTCCCTTACACTAACCCTACCCCTAAACCTACCCATCACACACAACTTTCTGCATTTTTACATTTCCAAAAAAACAAATTCTGTATGATTTACAAGCTTGTTTACCCATGAGGACCTCTATTTAGGTCCCCACTGTGACATGAGTCTGTGTGCATTCAGGTTGAAGTCCCCACCGGGATAGAAAAACATGAACACACACACACACACACACACACACACACACACACGTTGGTGCGACAGCATTATGAGGACTCTCCATAGGCGTAATGGTTTTTATACTGTACAAACTATATATTCTATCCCCTTACACTGCCCCTGTCCCTAAACCTACCCATCACAGGAGACATGCTGCATTTTTAATTTTTTTATAAAACATTGTTTTTAATGTTTTTTAAGCCATTTGATTTATGAGGACTTTTGAAATGTCCTCATAAACCACCCATAAGTTGTAATACCAGTGTAATACACGTCATTATACAAATTTGTGTCCTCATAAATCACATAAACAAACCCACACACACACACACACACACACACACACACACACACATACATATAATTGAAGCAGACCAGCTGTGAATGTCAGTTGCAATCTCACACATAGTAACTGATAAGCAAGACAGAAATTGGCACTGAGCCTTCCTCCCAGATACTCAGCCATTTGATGCTAATAAGCGTCAAATCTTATAAATTCATTGTCCATATAGCATTATGAATGTTGTGAAATGTTGTGACATTTTTTGTGTATATTCATCTTTGTCTGTCTATAGTTTTCTAGCCGTCTATTGCTCCTTTTCTGCCATGCATTTGAACCTTAAGATAATCCATCATCCATATCCATCCATCCATCCATCCATCCATCCATCCATCCATCCATCCATCCATCCATCCATCCATCCATCCATCCATCCATCCATCCATCCATCCATCCATCTATCTATCTATCAAGATCAGTGTGTTTGCTATTGATTCCTGTGTACGTATGGTATGATGTGGTAGAGCTAGGGGATGCTGACCTGTTGTGACAGACATGCCTTGCTTTGGGCAGACAGCCTAATTAATCGCCCGAGACCCTGATTGCTGTGAAACGGTTTGCAAAACAGAGACCTCAGGACTCTCCGGTAGGGGGAAAAAAGGAGCATCAAGAAGGAAAACAGAATCAAGCCCTTTGTGTGGCGCTGGAAGAAAAGTGCACACTTGCGTTAGGGATGGCAAAAAAAAACAAAAAAAGGCCATGAAATATGAAAGGGCCTGCCTTTGTGTCATTTGAATAATGGGGATAATTACCCTCTGTCCAGCGAAGCACCTGCATTTGAAATAAGCCTTTGATACTAACTTAAATCCAGTGAGATGGTGCTATTTGATTAAGATTCAGGCAGATGTTGTCTCTGTCTTTACAGCAGCTGGAGAGATCATTTGTCAACAGACTGACTGCACACCTTTGAATGCATATACCATGATAAATAGACTTGCATCACAAAAACAGCATGGTGATGGTTGGTGTAACTTATGCTTTGCTGCAAACAATATTGTTTTGGTTTAATAAACACCTCATTATCAAAGAGCAGATAATATGAGTCTTTATTATTATTATTATTATTATTTACTAATTCTAGCTAGACCTGACACTTTCAAAGCTGGCTGGATGTCATGCGTCTCACATATCTCAGTATAGAAGATAAACAGATAGTCTTTAAGCACCTTCAAAGCTATCTCTTTTTAATTTGGTTGCACTGCCAGGAATCCATAGATGAATCAGCGTCTCTCATTAAACCACAGTCCTGACATTGTTCGCTAGGAATGGCTTTTTTTCCCCTATCAGTCTGATAGCAGAAATTGCAGGGACACGAAAGCAATGAAATAGCTCAGAAAGTACGCTCTTTTTTCTTTATACTTTTTGTCCTAGCAGCATTGGAGGCAGGACTGTATGCTGACAAAGATTGTTGTTAGGGGCTTGAATCCCACAGTCCCACACAATGTGCTCCAATACGGACACTTTGATTTCATTTTAACCATGGACAGGTCAATATGGCTTTAGGTTCAGAATTCATAATGATATTACATGGATCCATGTACCGTATCTCTTGCTGAGAAAGCACAATAGATATTTAAGGTTTCTTTTATTATTATTAGCTAAATGCTAGCTGATTTCCAGCCGTTTACGGAATCCACTTTCATGCATCTTTAATGTTGGTGTGGGTCATATATGATCCTTTATCAATGCTTTTATTATAAAGCTGAGTTAAAGCTTTTCTTGCACTATTATGGTCAGGAATCTTGTCCTTTTCTCTCTATTACAGCCAGCTATGTGCCACTCTGAATCTGCCACGGTAAACATCAAGATTTTCAGGGCAGCCGGAATTGACGGAAATAGAGCATTTGCCTCCGGGACAGGATCATGATTATTTGTGTATTTATTTGATTTGATTTTACTTGGCCCAAATGGTCACTTCTAAATACTGCTGCTGCATTTCAGTGCTGTTCCTTGATTCAGAGACTCAAAAGGAGTATCATTAATGAAAATGTCAGAATTTGGTTTCACTGTTTTTGGAAAAATAGCCATGGTTGTGAGGATCAGAAATAAATTCTGTTGAAAAACCTTCTGTTGTGGTTTTCAAATGAGGGGATGCCAGTGGAAAGGTTTTAAATATAATGTAAAAATGTAAATGAATAAACAAAATTTTCATTGTCAAATTTAATTTATTAATTATAAATATAATAACATTGAGAGCCATAGTTTTGTTAGTTTTCTCCTCTGGTTTATGCCTCTAACGGTACTCTCATGTAGGGCAAAGAAAGATTCAGTGCCAACTTAATACAAAGTAAATATTTTACAGATATTATTTAAGCGCGTTTATAATATTTTCCTAAATTGTTTCAGGATTCTTTAATGAATAGAAAGCTCAAAAGAACAGCATTTATTTTAAATAGAAATGTTTTGTTGTGTAAAAGCCTTTACTGTCACTTTTGATTTATTTAATGCATCTTTGTGGATTAAAAGTATTCATGTATTTAAAAAAAACCTAACTGACACATTTGGCCAGTATGATGAAAATATAGATGAAAATGTATATCTTTATATTTTAGGAAGGGGGTCCCTTGCAAAAGGGCTTGTCCTAAAACCCCTGATCTAGAATTGTCAGCTTTCTCGAAAGATCCCGCAATCTAAAGACGATTGGTCATTTCATAACATTTAGCTTTGAGTTACAGAAATTGGTGACATCCCGTATAGATGAAAGTGGTTGGCTTATTTTTAAGATCAAAGGCATTTCCCAAATTGGAACTCTTCTCCTACCAACCTTCCTATGATGTTTTAAATCAAAGATTCCAAGAACCCTTGTGTCACGTCCAAACAAATCTCTTTAGGCCCAGTGCGTAAATTGAGGTTACTTTTCTGTACTCAAAAGCGGCATGAATGTTCGACAGATAACAAGGTTTACTTTCTGAAGGTTGAATTGTGTTTGTGATGTGTGTGTGCCACAGAAGTGGGTGATACATCAGCACAGCGCCTTATCTCTTATTTTGCACCACCACACCGCAGCTTTGGATACAAATATTTATACTGTTGAATGTGGGAATAAATAAAGAAATAAACTCTTTTGAGCGGAAGAGGCTTAGGAGAGATGAATTAGGCTTTCTTGGATAAACTGTCAGTCTGGTTTATCATGCTACAGAGCTGTATCCATTTCTGCTTGTCAACAAATTTTGCTCTGATTGGCGGTGACAGTCTTAAATTTAGAGTCAAATCCAACAAAGCCTCTTGTCCTCAAGTTATGGGGCAATGCTTACGTCAAACGCTGAAAATACAACATGTTTGAAAAGCCTGCTGAGAAATGACATAAATCTTTATTTAAGATTTTTTTTTAACAATCAGGGCCCGTATTCATAAAGAATCTTAATGCAAAGAGTAGCTCCTAGTGACAAAATTCTAAAAAAAAAATCTTAGAAATGTGGCCGTTTACTCTTAAAATTAAAGACAAAATCAAGAAAAAAGTACTTCAGAAAGCATCTTAACCCTTAAAAGAGGTCTTAAGGGCAAATTTGTTAGGAGCACGGACGAGGACTTTTAAGAGGCTTAAGAGTTTCTTTAGCAGAGGAGAAAATGGCAGAAAGAAGAAGAAATGTGTTGCAGATAATGGATGACAGTGAGTTAATAAGACGCTAGAGATTGACATTTTCCCGAATTTTCCTTTAAGAATGGCCTTGTGATCATCCACTAACTGGGCTAACAGTAAACACTGTTCCTCTGTCCAGTCGGGCTTTCTCGCCCTTCTTGGTTTTGATTCCAATGTTTGATACATTAAAACCAACATTCAAACCACCACTTAAATAGACATGCCAGCAATCAGTGTAATTGGAAAGAGTGGAAAAATTGTTTTCATTCTAAGCCAATCAAATACCATATAGGAATTTAACAGCATTGTAAATAAAAAAAAGGATTTATATACACATAAATAATGTGTGTGTATGAGAACGGTCAAATTGAAGGCTTAGAATAGACCCTATACTTAAAATCACTCTTTTTTTTCCTTCTTGGACAACCAACCAATCGCAGTCTTCAAACGATTGTGTCATACATAGCAACGGGGTCAGCCCCGCCTGAGCCTCCTCACTAAGTTGAAGGTTTTTGTCTTTTCCTTACTCAGAGTTGCTCTCAGATCGGTCCCGAATCGCTCTTAAGCAAAGACTCCTATGTATAAAGTGGGTATAAAGGGTATAAAGTGTTCTAATTTTCAAATAAATGGTGTAAAAACGTCTGAGTGCTGCCCTCTTCAGGTTAAACGGAAAGCTCATGAAGTAAGGGTACTCTGTGATGTAGGGTACTCTCTGACTTCACTCTGTCACGCCCTTGGCAGCCCTTGGCATAGATATTATATACAGTGAAGAAAATAAGTATTTGAACACCCTGCTATTTTGCAAGTTCTCCCACTTGGAAATCATGGAGGGGTCTGAAATTGTCGTCGTAGGTGCATGTCCACTGTGAGAGACATAGTAAAAAAAAAATCAAGAAATCACAATGTATGATTTTTTAAAACTATTTATTTGTAAGATACAGCTGCAAATAAGTATTTGAACACCTGTCTATCTGCTAGAATTCTGACCCTCAAAGACCTGTTAGTCTGCCTTTAAAATGTCCACCTTCACTCCATTTATTATCCTAAATTAGATGCACCTGTTTGAGGTTGTTAGCTGCATAAAGACCCCTGTCCACCCCATACAATCAGTAAGAATCCAACTACTAACATGGCCAAGACCAAAGAGCTGTCCAAAGACACTAGAGACAAAATTGTACACCTCCACAAGGCTGGAAAGGGCTACGGGGAAATTGCCAAGCAGCTTGGTGAAAAAAAGGTCCACTGTTGGTGCAATCATTAGAAAATGGAAGAAGCTAAACATGACTGTCAATCTCCCTCAGACTGGGGCTCCATGCAAGATCTCACCTCGTGGGGTCTCAATGATCCTAAGAAAGGTGAGAAATCAGCCCAGAACTACACGGGAGGAGCTGGTCAATGACCTGAAAAGAGCTGGGACCACCGTTTCCAAGGTTACTGTTGGTAATACACTAAGACGTCATGGTTTGAAATCATGCATGGCACGGAAGGTTCCCCTGCTTAAACCAGCACATGTCAAGGCCCGTCTTAAGTTTGCCAATGACCATTTGGATGATCCAGAGGAGTCATGGGAGAAAGTCATGTGGTCAGATGAGACCAAAATAGAACTTTTTGGTCATAATTCCACTGTTTGGAGGAAGAAGAATGATGAGTACCATCCCAAGAACACCATTCCTACTGTGGGGGTGGTAGGATCATGCTTTGGGGGTGTTTTTCTGCACATGGGACAGGGCGACTGCACTCTATTAAGGAGAGGATGATCGGGGCCATGTATTGCGAGATTTTGGGGAACAACCTCCTCCCCTCAGTTAGAGCATTGAAGATGGGTCGAGGCTGGGTCTTCCAACATGACAATGACCCGAAGCACACAGCCAGGATAACCAAGGAGAAGAAGCATATGGCTCTGTAAGAAGCATATCAAGGTTCTGGCGTGGCCTAGTCAGTAGGGGTGGGGGGAAAAATCGATACAACATAGTACACGCTCCGTCCACAGCGGTACCAAACAAAACATAAACAGATCAAATAAAATGAGCGCCATTACCCGCATACATGGGGGACTTGAGGCACACTTGTATACCATAGACAGTTTAACAGGGTGCGCGCGCAGCTCTTAAAGGGGCCACACCTTATATCCACTCGTTACAGTATGATCATTTAAACTATGGAATAAAATGTATGTGACATGAACTCATTTGCGGACATAATTTGAAGTTGGTAAAACGTAATAAATTGCAATATATTGCAGAATATCGCAATATATTGCGGAATATCGCAATGTTTAAAATCGCACTAATATCGTATTGTGACCTAAGTATCGGGATAATATCGTATCGTGGGGCCTCTGGTGATTCCCACCCCTACTAGCCAGTCTCCAGACCTAAACCCAATAGAGATTTTTTGGAGGGAGCTCAAACTCTGTGTTTCTCAGCGACAGCCCAGAAACCTGACTGATCTAGAGAAGATCTGTGAGGAGGAGTGGGCCAAAATCCCTCCTGCAGTGTGTGCAAACCTGGTGAAAAACTACAGGAAACGTTTGACCTCTGTAATTGCAAACAAAGGCTACTGTACCAAATATTAACATTGATTTTCTCAGGTGTTCAAATACTTATTTGCAGCTGTATCATACAAATAAATAGTTAAAAAATCATACATTGTGATTTCTGGATTTTTTTTTTTTTAGATTATGTCTCTCACAGTGGACATGCACCTACGATGACAATTTCAGACCCCTCCATGATTTCTAAGTGGGAGAACTTGCAAAATAGCAGGGTGTTCAAATACTTCTTTTCTTCACTGTAGAGACTAGATGCCCTATTGGCCGCTGGGCACTGAGAAATACAGCCGCCATCTTAAACCGGTCGTACACCTAGTTTCGTTGCGTGGCAGCAGTTAAGATGCCAGAGCACTGTGGAGCATTTTTCTGTTCTAATCGGCAGACCATTAACATATATTAGCATCTAGTTAGCATAGCATTTATATAGTTATTCATAGGGATGGGACGGTATGAAAATTTCGTATCACTATTCAGATTCTATTCTGCTTTTCCAGCATTTTTCAAATATTGCCAGTGGGTGGAGTCAGGCTCTGACCAGGGGTTTAGTTACCCTTTAAAAAGGTCCTTTTGACTACATGATTACATATTGCAATTGAGAAAAGTGTCTTGTCAATAAAGGCAATAGAAAAATTGCATTTACATATTCCTGTCTGTTTTCTTCCGATACACAAAACACATTGCTGCAGCCGATGGTAATGGATAATGTGAATTTTCAGAGCTTGTCTGAAGTTATTTAGTTGGCATTCATTATCATCGTCTGTGATGACATCAATCAGCCGAGGGGCAAGGTAAGAGCATCCTCAGCGGTTGGAAATGACAGATCTTCTCTCGGTTTGATTGCAGTCATCTCATACCTCCCCAATAACAGCTGTGTGCACCACGTCTGTCACTGGGAAAATGATCTCTGTTATCTGTCATGTCATAACTCCGGAGTCCATTCTCCACAAAACAATTTGCGTAGCATATTGCAATTATCGAAGCATCGCTGCGGCAAAAGGAAGTTGCAGTCACGTACCGTATGGTGACGCATGTAGATTTTCCAAGAGTGACTTTTCGAATAATGTGGGGGTTTGTGTCCCCTTTAGCACAGAAAATTACACCAGTGATTCAAGCCTTTTATCTTGGCGAGTGAATGTGGCCAGGTATAAAGCAGGCCTCTAATTGAATGACTAAGGCTGCTTTTAAGTCCAATCTTTTTATGCCCTTTTCTTGCTAACTTTCCTTCATTACTTTCACTCGGATGTACGTCATTACTTACGTTGCCCACAACTGCTCTTAATCACTTGGAATCGGATATGGAGCTGATTTGTTATTTACAGTTTTATAGGCCTGTATATGCTATAGATATAGACTACATACAGGCCTGCAAAATGCAATTTCAACATATAGTGAAATATGCTGTATGGTATGTTAGCAGACTTGGGTATAACGCGTTACAAAGTAACGCGTTACTGTATTCTAATTACTTTTCCTGATAACGCAGTAATGTAACTCATTACATTTAAAATGTATGTAATTTGATTACAGTTACTGATGTCAATAAAATTAAGTTACTTGCGTTACAAATGTATTGTTAAGAAAAAAATTTTTAGTAAAATGCATTTCTAATAACGTTTGGCCGGCTGCGTCAGTTAATGAGCATGCGCTTTAATGAATTACTGGAGAAAGCGCTTCATGAGGCACACACGCAAGGTCTCTCGCACTCCCTCTCCGCCGTGCGCGCGCTACACGGTTTGGAGCGCAGTCTCTTCTGTCTCGCATGCGCGCTCTTGCTCGCTCGTTCTAGATTCCGGGAGATTTTAACTAATTTGCGGGCACAGGGTTTCCCATACATGCATTAATTTGTGGCGGCCCGCCACAATATCACGCTGACCGCCACGGATTGATTTTCAGATTTAATATGGGTAAATTGTATTTTATTGTAGAGCTTTATTTTATCCCTCCCTCACAAACTGACAATGGAGGCGCGCGCGCGAATAGCCCCTCCTTTTCGAGCACGATCTGAATCAAAACATGCGCATGCGTTGTGGACGGATTGTTGTGTTTATTCCCCCAGCGAAGATTCCAGAATCAATCCGGAGTTGCATGGTTAGTATAATAATGAACACTGTTCTAAAACATACTAACTCTGAGAAGTTAGTCTATGTTAAACGCTGTCGTGTTTCCATTACAGATTCGCGCAAAACTTTTGCGTTTTTTTTTTTCTTTTCTTTTTTCCCTCTAAATATTGATCAAAAACGATTGCGAAATGACGGCGTTTCCATTAACTGATGTTATGGGACTAAGCGTATTTTTTTCCTCTTGCGATCAGTCATTCCAAAACTCATGACAACGGACGTTGGTAGGTTTAT
Source organism: Semotilus atromaculatus (assembly GCA_031834385.1). NCBI lineage: Eukaryota > Metazoa > Chordata > Actinopteri > Cypriniformes > Leuciscidae > Semotilus > Semotilus atromaculatus. The sequence goes on along the minus strand of JAULUF010000001.1, from coordinate 14,705,937 downwards.
ATCACAGCCACCGCACTAGACATTATTATTATTAATAATAATGCCTAAGCGTGTTATCCAAGCATTAATGGCAAGGAAAGACTTATACTGTGAGCGGCACATATGAGGTGTTTTCTCACTCATTTCTGCTCCGAGGTCTTGATTGTGGCATTTATTCTCTTTATTATGTTGACCCTGTCCTGAGGCCTTCCCATATGATAGGGCATTGGAATATTTTTTTCAGAAAGGCCCGTAAAATAAAATCTCCCGCTATCAATATGCGGGAGACTCCCGGAACTTCCAGGAGACTTGGGATGTCTGCAATATTAAATTACAGAAAGAACTGAGTTTCACTTTGTAGTGTATTCTTGTGGTTTTAATAGGTTTTCAAAGTAACTTGAAAGTAAAGTACTTAGTAATCTGATTACTTTTTACATGCAGTAATCAGTAATGTAATCAAATTACAAGTTTAAAGTAGTAATTAGTAATTTGTAGTGGATTACATTTTTTGAGTAACTTACCCAACTCTGTATGTTAGTATAGGGCTTTAAGTATAGGGCTATTGCAAACAGAAACATTTTATGTCAGCACATTATCTGAGCAGATTTTGGTTTCTACTGATGAGCGTGAGTTGTACATGAGTGTTCTCCTTCGACCAAAACCCAAAAATGCCTTTTTCAGCGGCCGTAATTTCGGTGCATCCCTAAATGTACAAAAGACTCCTATTTCAAATAAATAATGTTCTTTTGAATTTTCTATGTATTAAAGAATCCTGACAACCTTGGTATCCACAAAAAAATATTAGGCAGAGCAAGTGTTTTCAACGTAATAATAAGAAATGTTTCTTGAGCACCAATCAGCATATTACAATGATTTCTGAAGGAACACGTGCTACAGTGTGGTAGTCAACACACCTATAAAGGCAACAGTTTTTATTTAAATAAACTAAACTTACAGGAAATCGCTGGAGCATAAATAGTAGTAAACAAAACACAGGAAAATTAAAATGAGAACCGACCAGGAGTGACTAAGGGTACGTTTACATGACAACAATGTACTAAAAACAGAAACGTTTTTTCTTTGCATTTTTCACGTACAGACGACAGCCAAAACGATCCCCATTCACACAGAACTGCAAAAATGATTAAAAATGCTGTATTATGCATGCCAGGCCAGTAGTTGGCGATGTCACTTTGTAATGAAGCACTATGCACCTACTGAACACAAAGTACTCTGGCGTCACCGTTTTCACAAATTTGCGTTTTTGTAGTTTACAGAGAGACAATAACGGTATAGTTTTCAAAAACACACTCTTCAAAACGAATTTTCTTAAGTTTGCGTTTTGAGGACCCCAAAACAATATTGTTGTGAAAATGAATGGGCAAAATGCATAAAACGTTATTTGTTTTTTGTTAAAAATGGTGTAGTGTAAATTAAAAAAAAGGGCTAAAACACAGGGCTTAAATACACAAGGTGAAAAATACGCTGGTGTGATGTTTGCACGAGTAGGGTATGCGAAGGAATGGAAATACCAAATTTTTTTTACAGCCGAAATACATATGTTGACAGACGGGTAGGACATTGGTAGGAATGCAATGATTGGACAAAAAAAAAATTGGTTCCGAGACTTCCGCAGAAGATGTTTTAATTCTATTGATGATTGCTATCAAGGTGTGAAGAGAGTTTCAACCAGTATAACAAGAAGTGTTTAATTGTATAGCCTACCTTTAACTAAAAACAAATGAATGTCTATATATCAAATGGGTTTTACTAAATTGTTTAAGCTGTTTCAGTGCAATATATCTGGTCAACACAGCGAACTTGCTGTCTTTTGACTTTGGCTCGAGTCAAAAGACAGCAACTGAATCCTGTCTCCTTTCAACCTCACAGGGCTTTCTGGGTTTACGCTTGATCTGGCAAGACATTGATCATGCTGGTCAATCTCAGCGTATCAAACTGTGTGAGCTAGTTTATGGTCCCCTGATCACTCAAACACTCCGCAAGCCCACTGTTACACCTTAAAAATAGTCCAATTCCCCAGAGGAAACGAACAATTACATGGTTTGTGAGTATATTTATCCCAGTGACTTTGCTTGTACAAACACCAACACAATAGCTCTTTATGTGAAAGAATCAGGTTACTCAAGCTTGACTTTAAGTGATAATTAAAGTATGGTTTGGTAAACAAAATTGACAAAATCCTCTCGAGATGTGTGAACTTCTTTCTTTTCATCTTTCAGTGTGTCATGATGAATTGGTTTTGTTAGAGGCAGGGCTACTTCTCTCAGAAATGTGTTTTGGGCCCTTATTTTGTTTAATGGCTCGCCTCTGTTCCTCTCTGAACCTTTCAAGCACCAATATCAAAAGAGCATAATGCATGTGCAGGAAAAGTGAATAAAATTTTTTCACTGCTGTTCAAGCACAAGAGAGAACTGTTTGTGCTGTTTGTGTCATGTGATTTCTACTAAACATAATACTAAACATAAATAACCTTGATAGACTCTAAAACATTCTAAATTATTTCTAATTTTGTTCATTTCTATAAAGCAATAAGCATGTGATGCTGTCTATTCAGCTATTAGGTAAACATTTATATTTATTATTTATAGAACTGTTCACTTTGTAGCCCTTTAATTGGGGGCAAAAATTGAATTTTCGAATTTCGAATGGTGTTGCAGAATATGTTTTTGATTTATAACTGAACATTACTTTAACATTTTGTTCTATACAATATAAATGATCACAGTCAAATCGTGATTTTTGCAACTGTTGCTAACAAGTACATGAAGACTACAGCATAAAACGTGCATTTAAAACAAACTGCTTTAAAATTCACATTTGATCATTTATGCTGTAGAACAAAACATGAAAGTAAATTAAATAAAAACCATGGGACATTCCTGATGGAAATTAGCCTTCTAGATTTACTTACAGAAGTTAGGATTATAGAGCTGAGAGCTCAATGATAAATACATAATTTTACTGCTAAGTAATCATTATCCTAACTGTGGGAGCTTATGGTTGCCAAGCATCAACTTGGTGCATTAATGAATGTATGATCACAGGTGTGAATGTATCTGCATTTTACTGCTTTGAATACGGCTCAGAATTAGAATCTATAGAATAGAATCTATATATTTTTTATTTATTTATTTATTTATTTTAGAAGAAGAGTTCAGCGTAAGTGAAATGTGTGTTGGACTGGATCATCTCTTCTGTGAGTGGATATCAGATTTAGCTACACTTTCTTCAGGGCCAATGAACAGGCTGATAGAAGTGTTCTAATTATCTTGAAAGTGATTCGGTGATGAGCAGTTACCCTGTTAGTCATTCCATTTACATTTTTCAGTGTTTCTTTGGGCAGCCAATTAGGGGAGTTGCAAATTAGGTGCATAATAAGCCGCCAATCAAGAAGAATTGTCATTTGCTTAATGGGAAGAAGGATTTTAGTATTGCAGGTCTTTCACCTTGACATTTAATTGCTGATCACAATGTGCAAACATGCCAAACATCACATTTGGGAACTTTCATTGTCAAACACGCTTAGACAGATTGGCCTGTCCATATGTGGCTTGGCTCCATTATAAAAGTTTGTTTAGGCTGTGAAATAATTTCATAATTGTTTTCCGCTTGCTAATCATTTCAGTGTTTGTGCTAAAGCGAGGTGTGGGGTTGAGTGTGTTGGGCAGGCTAAATGTCAAACTGCCATGCCGATTAACAAAAAATGCAGGAAAATGATTTCTCCTGTATCTGTTGAGCTGTGTGCCATAATTGGTGTGAGCGTTTTCGTATGAATAATTGGCACATGTGTTTTAACAGGTCAAATATTATTATTATCTCCAACAAAAGTTCATTATAAATATAATTTAATGGATTATTTTGCCCTTTTTTAAGAAAAGTATGCTCTTTTCTTAAAAATCTGTGTTAGTAGATGCAGGTCTCATTTTCTTCTTTTATCACTGCTGGATGAAATGTCATTGTGTGAACTCTTGCCTCTGTGACAGTTGCCACAGGACATCTCCAGAGAGGTTTAAAGCTTGACCTTGCTGAGGCATAAGTTCTGAATATGGAAATTGCTTTCCTTTTAGGCCTGGATTAAGTGCCTTCCACAGCATTCTATGCCTATTAAGTATTTAATGTCTGTTTAATGAATACTCTTATTAAATACCTCTGATGAGTTCTGAAACCTCATAATGAATTTGACATGGTGTCCATGAGCTTCTGCGAAAATTAGCCATTTACTCTAATGTCTGATTATCGTCCATTACATGTCCAGCTGTGGTTAGAGGAACTGACCTGTGAATAAGTTCAATGGATTTTGGACCTTGTGTGAAGGATTTAAATGCAGTGGATTTGTTTGGTGCATCACATTTAAGGGTGTTTCCATAGTCAAACCAAAAATTATTCAGACACCAGATACAATTTTTTATATTTTTTTACTAGTGGGTGCAGGACACTATAGTTAATTTGTGTAAGTGAGGATAACAAAATAAAGTAAACTGTGACATATTATAACCAAAAATTCTTCATAGTAACATTTATAAAATATTTGGCCTCAAAAATAATATCAGACACTTTGACCTGACCATGTTTTGCTTAAGTGTTTTTTCTTTAATTGCTAATGCAATCTTTTTACACTGACGAAACAATTGGTATTATCTAATTGTGTACTTAAATTTAACAGCTGACAGCTATTCAACCTAATTCATTTGAGAGACAGTCTAACAGAAGGATGGCCAAACCCAGTGAAACATCAACTGATTTGATAACTCTGAGTTCTTGTCATATTTTATTACCATTTTCAACTCTATAGCAAATAAACTGTGATAATGTGAGAAATGAAGGTGCAATTGCTGTCTTAAACTGTTAGTTCACCCCAAAATTTAAATTATCACACAATTTACCCTCAAACCATGTATATGACTTTCTTCTTTCAGCCAAACACAATCGGAGTTATATTTAAGAATATCCTGCCTATTCCAAGCTTTATAATGGAGTGGATGCCATTTTGAAGCCCAAAAAAGCACATCCATCCATCATAAAATATATCCATATGACTCCAGTCAGTTAATAAAGGCCTTCTGAAGTGAAGCTATGGCTTCCGGTAACGGCCGGACGCGAGTCGAGTTCCAGTGGAAGAGTGACCACATTTTTTTTAGTAGCCTATATAGAGAAAATGTATACATATAGGCCTATGTGTATATGTTTATATGTATATATACATACACATATATTATATAAACACACACTTTTATGTTAGATGCTATTAATCGATTTGACAGCATATACAGTATATGTGTGTGTGTGTGTGTGTGTGTGTGTGTGTGTGTGTGTATATATATCAACCCGAATTGGCAAAAATGTATCCTGTTTCTTGTTTGCGAAGGGCGATGTTATCTTCTCTTAACTTTTTGGACCATTCTTTAACATGCAGTAAAATGTGACACTCAACAAACCAAGCCAGTTCAGATGTCTTCTAGCCCAAGCACAACTGGTGCTCCTAATGAAGCCCTTGATTAGTTGCTTTAGGTGTGCTTGAGATAACACCTGTTTTGCAGATTTGAGCTGTTGAGGGATTCTATTCAGGGAGTTGAATCATTTTTAGACTGCAGAAGTCATTAAAAGTTGCATTTTCAGTTGAATTTGGGGAAACCGCTTGAAACATTTGTTGTGTTGAGCCATTTCAATTACTTTTGTTTGATTTGTTCATTGCAAACAGCTGAAATTCTGTACATTTTGCCAATAAACCTGATTTGCAATGGGGGTTGAATAATTTCGATTACAACTGCATAATCAGATATAGATATATAGATGTATAATTTATTTTGTGACATTGGCCAAAAATATTCAATTAGGAAAATTCTAAATAGACATATTTTCACTAGTGGTTACAGATTTTTGGACCCCAATGTACATGTAATTGATGATTATTGTATTGTAATATTCTCAGCATCTAGGTTGTAATTACAATAATAAATTTCACTTATACATTTTGATGCCATTTACGACTAGTTTGGAGGTCAGAAATCGCTTCTCTGCTCAATTTTTAAATGACAAAAGTTGAGAACTGCTCTCTTTTTACCTCTCTCTCTCTCTCTCTCACACTCTCTCTCACACACACACACACACCACTTCTATTTGACTTACAAAGGACATAATGATAGTGAGCAAATCCTTTTGTCACTGATGAGATAAATATTTATGAGCGGGCGTGGAGGCGATTGAACCGGCTTTCTTTGGACCAGGGGCTTCATTAAACGCCAGGGCAAATCACTGAGGTCATGCGACTGAGTGAGATCCACGTCTGCAGTTCACGGCGTGGGCTCTCTGAAGTGCCCATCAGTGGGCTGCTATGTAGACATGTCAAAAAAAATCTCCACATGCTGGTATCTTCATATCAAAGAGAGCTGATTACCACCAAATATTCCAAATTGCACTTCCCTCTTTCCCTCTTCAGCATCAAGAGTCCCTTCAATCCCATAGCGGCCTCTTTTCTCTTATTCTTCACTGACAAGTCCGTGTACGGGGGCCTCAAGAACGTACGATGAATTGCATGAAATGAAGAACATCTGTTGGTTCTTTGCAGTGTTGGTAAAATGACATTTGGTGGACTGTGGACTGGTGAGTCAAGTAAATAATGCTGAAAAAGATTTACTTGATTATAGTAGTTTGTTGTTTCTTATTTACTATTCAAAAGTTCTAACACCTCCAACTTGTTGTCATGATTTCAGCATTGAGAAACCAAAGATGCTTTAATATATTACGTGTTTTATTAAACAGGTGAGAAACTGTTTGGATATACCTTCGGGATAGACTGTTTGAATCTCTTGTTTTCTTGATTACTACGAGTAACATGTTTGTACCATGCCTCAAATACAACACTGCTTTGTCAAGATGCTAACATAGCATAATCAGGAAGAGCTTTATTTGTAATTACAGTAATACAGCATTTTCACCATACGATATTTAAAAAATTAACTGCATGCCATTTAGCAACACGAGTCCCCCACAGAGAACGTTTTCTTTCATTTAAACCAAAATTACCAAAATTAAAGACAGATTTTAAGTAGGCATATGGCATTCTAAACTTCTGAAGTCAATAAATTTACTAAAACATGCGATACATAATACTATTTAATCTAAATCTTAAAGTCATGCAATCTGTTGCCTTTGTAAAGTTTTACAAACACCTCTTTTTTTTAGCACACAGTGTGTGCTGACGTGAGCATACAGTATCTCTGCAAAGTTTTCCAGTCTTTTCCCTCAGTTGTGAGTGAGTTCCTCTCTGTATCGAAGAGATTGTGAATGTTGTTCATGTTGGTGGGAAAAGGCAGGCATTTTTTTCAAACAGCCTATGCCGACGGGTTAGCCTGTGTCTAGAGGTGATATCTGGATGACATTTGTCCTGTCCATCTCTGTGTGATAAGATGATCTGACAGATAACTCCCATGAGCCCCTGGACATATGCTGCTTCATAGCACTCCAACCCTGACAACCGCATGTGGTTCTGAGTATATCCATCTTCTCCCTGGAATGCAATCTTGCTCAGTTGAACTATTAAAAATGCATGAGGAGAGTTGTTTGTATGTGAAGTGACATCTCAATACTGCAAACACTGCCAATCAAAACTTTTTTATTCTTTACACACACAGTTGCAGTGATTGTAATGGATTCATGATGTCCAACAACACTTAAAAACTCTGATGGGTGTTGTTTTAGGTGAAAAGTTCACTTGAGTACATTTGTAAACCTATACTGCCATAATGATGATACACAAATTGTAATGTTCCTAGGGTTTGAGATAAACTGGTCACAACTTTCTGAAGAAGGACGGACAGCTTGAAAACAGCGTCAGTCTGTGATAAAGAGACATGATGTGTGTCAATCAGAGCAGAGAGCCTATCGCCAATGTTCAGGCATCACATGCTTCACTAAGATACACTGGGCGTCCAATGGTATGATATCACTAGTGAAAACGCTTCTATTTAAGCATTTTTCTGATTACAAGTCCAATTACATTTTCGGTATAACATTTGACACTTTTTAAAATAAAGGTTCCAAAAGGGGGGTTTCACTTATTACTGACCTAGAAATAGTTCCAAATCATAAATTTTTTTTATTCATTTTATATCTAATGTTTCTTTGTTTTAACTGTTTTCAAATTCTAAAACTTAGTTTATTTACAGGTTTATTTATTCTCCACTTTCAAGCTGTGAAACACAAGTGACCATTCAATTTTCCTCTTTTTGTTTATCTATTACAAGCTTTATTTATTTGAAAGATTGGATTCTGTGTCAAGAGCCTAGCATCTTCTCCACAGCAATTTAGGCACACAACTCAATCTTGTTTCACTTTCAGCAGGAAAAAAAACAATTAATCTTCTAGGCAACATCTAAATGGTTTCACACATGGACCTGCTTTTGTCCCCTAAATACCTCTTGTGTCTAAATGGAAATGTTCAGGTTATATAATGTGAAGAGACACGATTAGATTGAGCACACTGTCATAGATGTAAATAAAACAGATTTATCTGTGGAAGGAAGCCTGTTCTGTAAGGATAAAAAATAAATAAATTTTTTTTTTTTTTATCATTTCTTTATATCTCCAAATGGACTTTATTTCTCCCAATTGCAAGTTTTTAGACTCCGCTAAGACATCTCAGTGTGAGTCCTGCAGCACCTAACTCTGGTAACCCGCAGTGGCCTCTGAGAGCTTTTTTTTATTATTATTATTGTTGGGTTCATGCTAACCCAGCTGTCCATTGGGGAACACACATGAGTGATTATAAACTGGCTTTAATCTGTCTCGCAGTGCTGTGCCCGAGGAGGGCTGCAGGTGGCTGAGACCCCAGCGGAGCCGATGCCAACAGCACAGGGCTTCCTAACACACAAAGCCTTTAGAGCTGCACCTCATCCTCAGTTGAGCTGTGCATTTTTCAATAGCTGAATTGCATAAGAGTCTTTTGATTTTCTGTATGGTCTGTGCCTTCACATTACTGTACACAAACAAATATTGATTTTCATCAGAGATGTCTCTCACAAGACTTTTCATCCACACATGAAAAGAAAAAACGGGCGAGGGATAATTAGAATATTATTGATTCATCTATTTCTTTATTTAATAGGATTTTTTTCATTTATGATTTCTTGAATTATAAATTTGCCTGTGAGTTGAAAGGAAATGCTTTTAGTCATTCATTTATTCAATCAAAAATACAGTAAAAACAGTAATGTTGTGAAATATTATTATAATTTAAAACAGCTTTTTTCTATTTTAGCTTTTTTTTCCAATGTAATTCATTCCTGAAAGCTGGATTTTCAGCATCAGTCTTCAGTGTCACATGATCCTTCAGAAATAATTATAATATGCTGCTTTGTTGCATGAAAAGAAACATTTCTCATTATTATCAATGCTGGAAGCAGTTGTGTTAGTTCATCAATTACTCGTCCCAAACCCGTAAGACTAACTAACATTTTAATAGTCTTTGATGAATAGAAAGAGACATTCGAACATCATTGTTTTTATTCGACTTTAAAATTATACTTGTTGAAGTCACAAAAACTAAAGAGCACTGTAAAGCTGTCAACGACCTTTAATGTGTTTTACACGCTCATGTGACTCAATTTTACAATGGCTCAGGCAAGAGCACGTTTTTTTTATAAGTCTGTTCTTTCCTCTCACATGAGAATTCCTCTGCGATACAGACCAACATCCTTTGCCTGTTTCCTGTAACCATAGAGATAATAAATTCAGCCAATCCCCAGTCAGGCCTACGTGGAATGTTTTCCTGAACTCTCTTTGAATTTCCTTCCATGACAAATGCTCTCTCATTTTCAGAGCGCAACTCTCAGTCATTATACTTGTCAGGAATACTTTTGGAATGCTGTAAAAAAGTAAGTTTTGAATCCATTTAAACATTCATTTCTGCACAAATATTTAATTTCCACAGTGTTATAAGTTATGCAAACCTCAGAAGACCGGATTACATTGATGATGTGTAGCAAAGTCTGTAGATATAACATAGTAACAGCTCAACTGCCTCACAAATGGTTTCAATATTGGCTCAGCCTCATCAGCTCTCTAGTGTGCAAGACTCACTGAAGCCTTTGATTAAATTCTATATTGGACCTGAGATCTCCACAGGATGGCCAGCTCACTAGACTGATCTCGGCAGGTTAACCACGTATATATTTCAGTCAGTCACACAAAGGTTCATTCTGTTCCATTGCAGTTTTAATTGAGCACCAGGAGTCGCCGCCAGGCCCTGATCCAATTCCTGGGATTGCAAACGACATTTTCCAGAACAGATGTTCAGCAGCGACCGCCTGCATTCGCCACTGCCCAGGCACTTCTCACAGGTGCGGTTGAGAAACGTATGTGTCTGGAGGGATGGGAGCTATGCCCACTGAAAGTACAGACAGAAACCTGATTGTTTTGGCTGATGTCCCTCTCAGGAAGCCATCTTCTGTGAATCAATCCGCCGTGGTCTGTGGGATCTCGACTGCGCCCCGTGTTTGCTGGGAGTTTGAGCTCGGTTTGGCTGTGCTGTGGGTGGTCTTGGCTGGGCTTTTGATCTTGGCTTTATTGTATTGGGTGCTCCTGCTGCGCCACAGGCTCCGCGTCGCTCAGGCCGGGAATGCTCTGGAATACTTCGGTTTCTACCACATGGCTCAGTATGATCTAAAAGAGCCCAGCCTGCCAGTAGAGACTCCCTCTCTACCCTCCCCACCTCCACCTGTTTTCCACCTCACTCCTCCACCTCCACTGCCAATGTTGTACGTGCCTCCCCCCATCATCCACACCACCCCACCCAGCCCTCACCCATCATGTGGAGCCGGCTCGGATACAGAGGTGTACTCGCGGATCGGAGTCCTGCGACCCTCCAGACTCTCCAGTGTGAGTCAGACGCAGGTGATCCTGTTTGAACACTCTGCTCTTTGACAATGCTTTCAAGTACAGGCACAGCTGTTTTCACTTCGTGTGCTTATTTGTGGGCCGTTCAGACAATCACCCACTTTCTAAGTACGTTCCTGTTTGAATTTGCATTGGGCAATTTTTTTTTAAATGCGTTTTTATATATTTTTTGTATCATTATTTAAATGTTTTAATGCATTTAAATGCTTTCAAATGTGTTTCCTACGTTAGGAAATGTAACAGGAAAATAGTTTTGTTTTGAAGCAAACAAAGCCTGTTTGTCTTTTTTCTGAATCTGCCTTTGTTATTTCCTTTAAAGGGTGGGATTTCCTGAGGAGACTTTCCATTGCTTTGTTCCTCTCTGTCCTCTTCGGTATTCAGAGTTCCTTCTCTCTCACTGTCTAAGTAAATATCAAATAAATAAGTATGAAAATAAGGATTTATTATAAAAACCAATTATAAAGTAAATATAAATAAAGGGGCTGGTAAAATGTCTCTTCTGCTCACCAATTGGCTCACAAGTGCGGCATTTATTTGATAAAAATATTGTAAGCTGTGATATTGTAAAATATTTAAAATAGATGTTTTTTTATTTTAAAATGTAATTTATAATATATATAAGCTCCAGTCTTTAGTTTCACATGATATGAAATCATTCTAATTTGCTGATTTGCTCAAGATTCTTCTTCTTATTATTATTATTATTAAAAACAGCTGCTCAATATTTATCTGGAAACCATGATATTTCCCCCCAAAAAAACTTTGATGAATAGAAAGTTAAAAAGAACAGCTTTTTTTAAATAGAAATGTCTTTACTGTTCCTTTTGATCAATTCAATGCATCCTTCTGAATAAAAGTATTCATTTCTATTTTGAAAAAAGTTACTTACCCCATACTTTTGAACGGTAGTATATACATTTTAAAAATAAATATATGTATATAAATTGCATTTTATTTTTTACATTTTATATTAGGCCTACAATTATTTGTATATAGTGTAAAACTGTGGACTGAGTGAATATTGCCTCTGAGTTGTAGTTGTGTGAATTACAGCACACTGCATCTGTGCCTTTGTTTCTGTCTGAAATGCATATCGGTCATTCATGTACAAACATTCTAACTCCACAAAGTATATCTGAATAATTGATAACTCTCTCCCACTTCCCTTTCTGATAATGTATAATTTTGCATTTTCAAATAGCTGCAGGAGGAATATGATAATTGTAGAGCAAAAGTTCACAACCTTTTTATGAACTGAAAACTTGCCATGGATTTTATATTTTACTCAGAACTTTAATATGACTTGTCTAAATCACATTTTCCATAACATTTGATGTATTCAAATCAATGATTGTAACAAAAACATAGCTACTGAAATGTGACTGAATTATTCAGTCAATGTATTGATGCTCAAAGCACTTTCTGGTCAGATGTATAAGCTCTGTTTAATCGCTGTAGGTCTGCCTGTATATGATGAAAGAAAGCTTTTTGTTTTTATACACCTTGATATATATATATATATATCCCTATATAGAATGTTATACATATTTCTCTGGCATTTACTGTTTTTTTGTTTGTTTGTTTTTTACATCTCATTAAACAAAATAAATTAGTCACTGAAGAGCAAGTTTGGATGTTTGTTGAACACTGAGAAATTTTTATGGATGATATCACATTAAGGAGTCTGTCAAATTAATGTTGTTCTGAATTGTGACTTTGAATTGTGAAGTAATAGCCTGGTTAAAACCAGACCCTTCTCAGTTTTAAACTGAGTAAGGGTCTGGCAAAGCTCCATAGACAAATCATTTCCAAAGGGGCGTCACCAACGGACGTCCCTCAAATGCCTCTTGGCGCAATTGGATAGACCTAAAACCAATCAGAGCGATGAAGGAGATGACGTATGCAGAGGGCTCTCGCTAATGCCGAGTTCAGACTGCACGATTTTAGCCCCGATTTTGGCTCGGCGACAGGTTTTGAGTGACAATCATGCAGTGTGAATGAGCAAAGACGCGATCTGAGAGAATCACCGACGAGTCGCCGACGCCCGTGAGATATTTGGCATGCTAAATATCTGGACCTGTCGGCGATTCAAAATCCTGCTGTGTGAAAAGTGTTCTGACTGAAAACTACATAAGACAGTCTATGGCTAAGACCCACCCATTCGTTTAGTATTGACCAACGGGGCTCGTTGTTATGGGAAGGAGGAGGCGGAATCCGGCGAACATTCACACATTTTAATCACAAAATAAAACAAATACAAAGTCCCTCACGGTCGACTGCCGCCACACATAATAAAACAAAACATCAAATAAAATTCAGGCCTGTCCTCTCTCGATCTTCACCGTCGTCGCTCTTCCTTTTATGCTTCCGCTCCTCCGTGAGAGATGCGAGACCGGCCTCACTCACGCCGTTCTCTCACGTCCCTCGGCTCGATCGTCCTGCTCGCCACACTGGTATATCAGACTTTTGCCGAATCCAGTCGGTAAGACAGCGATAAGATATTTTTTAGACATGAAGGCATTGAGTGTTCTTTGCTCGGGTTATAACGAAAAGGAAAATTTTTAATCGCTTAAAACAGACGCGATAGCTGATTCGAACGAGTGATGTTCGACGGCGGCTTCAAAATCCCAGCACTGTCGTCATCGTGTAAAGCCCGCCCCAACGTTTCTGATTGGTGCCGCGATTTCGGATTGGAAATGTGCTTGAATGAGCTCTTTGCCAGACTAACTTTCAGAGCAAATCTAAACTTGCCGGAAGTTGTCTGGGTTTTCCCAGAATAGTGAAGTAATTCTTCTATTTAGGAAACAAGCAAGAAGCAGTACCATCCTTGCAAATATTTGATGTGGCTGACTGCATGTGTGTGTGTGAGTGTCTTTGATGTGAGTGTGTTTTACACCAGGCTGCATGTTTGTCCTTTAGAAAATGCCACGCTGATAACATGAGACAAGAGAATGAAATGAACAATATATTTTGTAGTAGTGAAAATATAGTGCATTATCAGAGCTGTAGCCATGTAGTAAATGCTCCACATGCAAAAAACGACAAAAAAACGTAGGAAACGTGACTTTGATTCTGTCGTCCTTTCCCTCGCCTTCATTTCCTGTCTTCTTTCAATCGTCTCTTTCATTAAAAATGGCAAAAAGCCCAAAACTAAAATGACAAAGAACAATGAATTACAATTTTGTGGAATACTGCCTGTCAAAAAAGGTTTTCTTTTCCATATATATAGTTTGTGGGCACTTGTTCTTCTGTGCTGATTTTGAAGGAAGTGGTTTGGAAATATTAGCTTTCATATGTCCTTTAACTGAAGTTGAATACTAGCACCTGCCACCTTTGGGAAAGCTTTTATTGACACACACTCAAGCTTCTTGTGAACCACAGAAATATTGTTTTTATTTGATTTGATTTTTTTATAAGTGCTATTGTGCAAACCACCGAAAAAGGACTTTTTTTTGTATCTTGCCCACTGTGAAGAACGGCCACTTGAGAATCAGTGTTCAGCTGGCTGGATTACATTGGACTTTCCAGAATCTCTTCTTTTGGCATTGCATCTCCCTCTGATTATTCTTGGTTAAAAGACTGAGAAATATTTTGAATTTATAAATCTCATTGAAAGCCTGTTTATGAATTTTCTTGTTGTCACATTTTTTCAATTTAATTAACACATACGGACTTCAATTTTGGCCTTTTCCCTTACACAAAACTATAATGAATGGGTTTACATGATTTGGAATATAGCATTGTGGACAAACTGATTTCCTAAATACTTTTGTTATCACTTTCAGAGCTCGACAGACCCAGTAATGGCTTAAAAAGTTTATTTGTAATCCAATTTCAAAACGTTTTTACTGTATATTTGCTAGTAAGCTCTCAAGCTGTTCTGCCAGAGCTCTAACTAAAAATAGACAATCATGGACCTCAACAGTGTTTGCGGAGTGATCAGCAATGTTTCTCTGCAGGGTTCTGGAGGTTTCTCATTGGTAATAAATAGCTGTGGATCCTCAGGTCGCTAAATCATGCCAGCTGTGGGTGTGCACGTGGGCTCTGTCTATTGTCCTAGGCCTTTGATCAGATAATTGCACCTCAGAACCAGAGTTTGAGACATCTGAGTGTCGCTATGGTGACCAGCACCCCTGTGTCTGCTCTGTTGAGTGGCTTTTAGTGATTCAAACTGGATGGCAGGGTTGTTGTAGCAACTTTTGAGACTACGATCCTACTGCAATCCTCCAAAAAACAATTATCCGGTAGATTGGCTGCTTTAATGGGAAACAAATGACTTTAAGTATGTTTTAAAAAAGTTGCACCTTTTTTCATATTTTCAGCACTTATGGAACAAACTGGCAATTTTGTTTCCACAAGAATTCATAAAAAGCGCCTGCTGGAGACTTGTTAATATAATTAATTGGCACAACTTGCACCGGCACATTCCTGATCGTGTAAAAGCCTTGAGATTTCTGTCATCATAGAAATAAAAAGAGATATGCGGTGGATCATCTTGTTGTGAAAATATTCTTTTATGAAGGGAATTGTTAAGAGGATCTTTTGGCCTCTCTCTCGCTGCTTTGTATCCATTGTTCCACGCAAGGTTTACACTCTGATCCACGGGTGATGAAGGCGCAAGTAAAGATTAATGGGTTTTAAAGTGCCTGGCAAAGAGGAAAAGTAGAAAGATGCATTTAAATGATGGACTGGGAGTGACACATCAATAAATATATAGCTGTTGAGAGAGAGAGAGAAAACACTGTCATGTTTATACAGTAACAAATATTGATAAAAGACTTTAAGTGTCAGCATGAGACACCTCCTGCAATTAGCTTGTTGAAATCCTTGATCTGTGAAATATTAAATGCTGTCATGTGGCAGACAAAATGCCAAAAGACAAAATGGAAAAAAAACATAGGTATTCTTTCACATATAGATATGCACTTCTCTCTATCCAAGAATGTTAATATCTTCAATTCAAACGTTAAAAGGAAGTTTTTTTTTTTTTTTTTTTTAAGTTTTTTTGTTGTTTTATTTCTGATTTAATTTGTCAGGCATTGTTAGAATACATTATTCCTCTTTTTATTCAATTCAATTATTTTGAGCATTGCACAATGTCATGTATTATCATGTGATCTCATTCACAAACACATTAGAAGCCTATTTATGATTTTTGGTCTGTGCATTGGTATTTACATTAAAAAAACAAGGACAAAACCACGTAGGACTTTTTTATTTTCACATCATGGACATGAAATAAACATTTTCAGTACACATTATGTAACCTGGTATTATAATTATAGCATAGGCCTATATGATATATAAAATCAATCAGAGTAAATAATTTATATTTAAACTCGTACTAAAAAGAAAGTTTTCAGGGCTGTTAAAATACACCATTCTTTTTCTGAGCAATCAATACTGGTTAAACGCGTGTTTCTGACAGAACTGAAAATGCAGTATGTTTATGGTCTGCAAAAATGGCATTTAATGATTTTCTTGAACGCGCTCTGAAAGTCTTTATTAAAGTAAGCGTAAATTATGGGATTCAAAAGGGAGTTGGAATACCCGAGCCAATCAATAACATCTTTAAGCCACAAAGGCATATGACAAGATGAGCAAAAAGGCATCACGAGCGCTTTGATGAAGAATGGCAGCCAACACAGAATGAAAGTGCCCATTATAATGCCCAGAGTCTTCACTGTCTTGCGCTCGCGCGCCATGGCGAGCTTCCTCTTCGCCTCGGTGTTCTTCTCGTGTTTGTTCTCGAGCAGAGGCACAGAGTTTGGCGTGTTGGGCAACGGCAAGTTGTTTTTGGAATTGCTGTGAACCTCGATGATCTCCAGAGAATCGCCGTCCTCCGCATGCTTAATCGCGCCGTTTACGCACGCGGCGGGTTTGGGTTCGACTGCGCTTTTCCAGTTTTTGCCCAACTCTCCGTTCGTCCGCTTAAAAAGCGCAGGCGACACAGTCAAACATTTCACCCTCTTTTTCTCAGGTTTTCGAACGGTTTTGCGAATGCGAAATCTTGCCGCTTTGAATATGCGTCCATACAAGACCAGCATGAGAATCAGAGGGATGTAAAATGCGCAAAAGGTGGAATAAATAGTGTACCACGGGTCGTGGCTGATCATGCAAGCTTCAGGATTGGCCATGTCTTCTGCTTTACTCTTGGGCTGAGATTTCATGATCAGCATGGGTGGAATTGAAATCGAAAAGCCGACAAACCAGGTAACGGTTATTAAAAGAGCTGCACGCTTTAATGTCCTTTTCTTCATGTAGTCTATAGGGTCGGTGATCGCCCAGTATCTATCCAAAGCTATAGCGCACAGGTGCAGAATGGAAGATGTGCAACATAAAATGTCTAAAGAAATAAAAATATCACAAGTTACCTGTCCAAGTGTCCACTTGTCTAAAACTTGATAAAGAGCCGCCATGGGCAACACAAGCACCGACACCATGAGGTCCGTGACGGCAAGTGATCCGATCAGGTAGTTTGCAACATTTTGCAGGGATCTTTCCAAAGCAATAGCCGCCACGACACACGCGTTTCCAAATATGGAACATAGAATGAGCGCGCCGATCAGCAAAGACGTGGAGATCTGATAACTCAGAGGAACCTTCACATGTAAAGTCACATTGTCGATTTGGTGATCGAACCCACTGTCGTTCTGAAATGATAAGGACGTGGCGTTGTATTCTTCCATGTCGTAGAGCATAAAATTCG
The DNA here is from genome assembly GCA_031834385.1 of Semotilus atromaculatus. NCBI lineage: Eukaryota > Metazoa > Chordata > Actinopteri > Cypriniformes > Leuciscidae > Semotilus > Semotilus atromaculatus. The sequence goes on along the minus strand of JAULUF010000001.1, from coordinate 14,688,335 downwards.
CAAAAGCTTCAGTAGACAGCACTACTCCATTCAGAGGAGCTCGTACACTTGAAGGCGATGCCAACCATCAACATTATTACTGACGACTTGTGACGACGCAGCTCCATTTATATCAGCAGCAGTGGACGCGTCAGTTACCTACGCAGGTATGTCGGGTGGGCTCTCCACACAACATGCACTTTTCTAGAATTTCTTCCAGTGAGATCAATCCATCCTCATTATAGGCCTACCTGATTTGTAAAAACAAACTGAAAGAGTAATATTCCAACAGGTGATGACTTGATGACGGATTAAAGTGGAACTTTTTTTTCTTCTGTAGCTAGCTCGTGTTTTTAACACCCGCGGAGCTGAAACATCTAATGCTGCTGCTGCTGCCACCTGCTGTATCGCGTCTGCTGCTGAGAAATATAACCGTTTCGGTCCAAACATCCCTCATTCCTCCATCCCTCATGTGCATCCCCGCGCGCTAATGGTTCCAGAAACAGGTTGCTGTCATTATTTATCACTTTATTATATATTTAGCCTACACATAAGATATACCACCAAACCTTAGTATTGTGTTTAAACGTCTTTTAAACAGTTTAAAAAACTTTGGATGTGTTTTAGTTTTAAAAACTTTGTATCTTATTTTCTATGTTGTTAAAAGTTTACTCTGTATTATTTTGTGCATTTAGCCTATTACCGTATCGAACGTTTGGAAACAGCCTAATATTTTTAATGTTTTTGAAAAAAGTCTTGAGTCTTATGCTCATCAAGTCTGCATTTATTTGATCAAAAATACATAAAAAAATTAAAGAAAAATTATCACAATTTAAAACTTTACTATTTGAATATAGGCTTAGGCTACTTAGTTTAAAATAGATGTTTTATTTCTGTGATGGCAAAGCTGAAGGCAAAGGCTATACACCATATGCGGATTTGTTATCAATGTTGGAAACAGTTGTGATGCTTAGCCAATATTCTTTTTATAACATACTTTTTCAGGATTCTTTGATGAAAAAAAACAACAACAAAAAACATTTATTTAAAATAGAAATCTTTAGTAACAAAAAGTTTGGGGTCAGTAATGTTTTTCTTTCTTTTTTGAAAGAAATTTATACTTTTATTCAGCAAGGATGTGGAAAAAATGAGCGCGTCGCTTAAATTATGAGCGCTCTTGCCGCGCGCCTAAATTTGAAATAGCCTAAAGAATAACGAAATGAACGGCACTGGATTCTAGTCAGAGCGCTGGTCTATGACTGGAAAAATAATAGAGTCGTTGCAAAAGTAACGATACATAGCTTAGGCTACATGTGCATTAAACTGGAAGAAGAATCACAACAAGCGTATTGGTGAGCTAATTTAAACAGCATTCACACCCGAACTTGCCTGCACATCATATTTTTGACTTTATTGATACTGCTTTCAATCGTAATGCAATAGAAATGAACACAACACTGACGGTGGACTTGCGGTCAGGAGTGGAACGGCTGCGGACGAATGTTTTTCTCTTTTTTTTTGTTGAGCTGCTGACGTTTTCTTTCACGCGCACCATAGACGCACGCGCGTGCACACACAATAGGCCTATGACATCACAATACGCGTATGTTTTAACACTTTTTAAATAGCCCTATTAAAGTGTTTACTAATAAATTACTAAATGCTCAAAATGAATAAATGTAGCCCTAAATTAACAAAAAAATGCGTTATTTAAACTTGTGAACGCCGCCTTTCAAAAAATCTTGCTTCCAACGCCCCCGTTGGCAATATTTTTTTTCACAGGATGGTAGGGGAAGACTCATTAATATTCATTAGGGAACTCATCTCTGATTGGTCTTAACCCCAGTGACTGGTAGGTTTAGGGGCGGGGTTAGGGGTAGGTCATCAGACCCCCAGTGACGGGTAGGTTTAGGGGCGGGGTTAGGGGGTAGGTCATCAGACCAATCAGGGATGAGTTCCCTAATGAATATTAATTAGTCTTCCCCTACCATCCTGTGAAAAAAATATCGACCCAACCCCCGTTGTTCTCTGAACGCCCCCGTTGAGAACCACTAGCCTATTCTAAATGATGAAAGGCAAAAAATGAAAAGGGAAAGGTGGCGCTGAGAAGGGTAATCTATTTAAAATCATTTTACAAGGGTTCTATGACATTAGTATATTTTTTACCAAAAAAATTTGTTTTACTCCCAACCTCCCCCCGAGCCGAGGGCCGGAGGTCTACGAAATTTCTGAGATATGGTCCTCACTGCAGAACATGACATCCACGGGGAGGAGTCGGATCCAGATCCAACTCCTCCCACACCCAGCTCCACCCCTTATCCCTAAACCCAGCCCTAAACCTACCCAGCTCCACCCCTTATCCCTAAACCCAGCCCTAAACCTACCCAACCCCACCCCTTGATCTGGATCCGACTCCGCCCCCTGGATCTCGTGTACTGCAATGAGGTGCTACTGGAATTTCCCGGTAGATTTGTTGGTCCCACTCCGCCCCATAAGAGACTTTAAAAAAACATTAAAAAGAGTAATGTATGCAAACTTTTGACCGGTACTGTAAATGTGGTTTAGGTTGGGAGATATTGAATGATTGAATAAATAAATAAATAAATAAATAAATAAATAAATAGGCAAATGACTTTTTGAATGAGAAATCATTTAATTATATCGTGTATGAAGTTGAGACAGGCCCATGTGTCTTTATCCGAGACGGTTTTGTCCCTCTGCGGCTTCCGTAGTGAAGGCAGCTGTACTCCGAGCAGTACAGAGCCAGTCTGTTGTTTTTAGCCTTTTAGCCAAACATCTTGAGGAACTCTTCAGAAATTCCGTCGAAGAAAATGGCTACCTCTTTCGTGGTACGTCATGTTTTTGTACGTACGTGAACCAAATGTTTAAATTAGTCAAACAGAGGGTATTTGCATAATAATGACTACAAAACACCGGCCAGTGCAGGAACTATCGCTGTTGATTCTTTATTGAGAAAACTACACTGTTCACGTCTGTACAAACTGGACGTAAAATTGAGTGGGAGGTTAGATAGTAAATGCAGCAAATATTATTTAAGTTGTACAAATTTTGGTGTTGTTTGTGGCAACGAGATTGTATTGGCCTATTTTATGATCAAGCAAAAGTTTTCAAATTATGCAGAAAAAGGCACAGTATAAAGCCAAACAGTGATGACAACCAAGGATATTACATTACAACAATCAACTCTTTATGCATGCGGTACTCATCTACCTAAGGATGTGTAGAGGTATAAAATATGGTTTTCTACTGCACATTTCAAACAGAACGAAGAACAGGATAAATCAACGACACTAGAAGATTCAACAAACCTTCGCTGCAGAAAGTGCCGTAGATGTCTAATAGACTCAACCAGTCTCCTCAAGGTGGGTGAATTATGATCTGAAACTATCACATTTCTTTTTTTTTAAGGAGGTAAATGCTTTATATTTCAATTTGGGAATGGTTAAAGATCTTAATTGATGTTAAAATCTTTGATTACATTTTTTTTAAGTGACATTTATATATTATATTATATATTGTTACAGGTGGTAATATCAAGAGAGGCTGCAGCCACATGCAATGTGTGGCATTTAAATGTTGAATCTTTGCCAGATTGGATTTTGTCAAGTGTTGGTCAGGTACAGATTTTGCATGTATTTGTTCGTAATTTATGCAATTTGGGCTATTGACAATCACCTGGAAAAGGAATGATCTATTCTGACAAAATGTACCACTCTCACAGGTCAATTGGACTACCGGGAAATTAAACTGCCAGTACTGTGGAGCTCGCTTAGGAGGCTTTAATTTTGTAAATTGTTCCAAATGCACCTGTGGACATGAAACAACTGTGCATCTCAGTAAAAGTCGCGTTGATAAGGATCTAAAACCTCTAGTTCTTTTAACAAGACCAGGAAGGATTAGAGAACAAACTAGAAGGAGGAACAATGAGGTAGAGTCTCTCCCTCAGACAATGACCTTAGCTCCCGCTCCTTCCTCAACCCTCGACTTCTCCTGTCCTGTATCTCATGTAGTCTCTGCTGAAACTCAACTTGAGTTTGAGTCGAGTGAAGAACCACAAATTCTTGAGAATGTTGAGAGAGGCACGGATGTTCCTTTACCTCCTGAATTGGCACTACAGCTGTATGATTATCGGGAGAGTTTAGAGGAACAGCGTGTGGGTTCTACTTCCCAGAGTAGAACTTCTCTGGACAGAGCAGTTGATCCAGAGGGCGTCAGACTGATGGAGGAGCCACCCAGAAACATCTTACCCAATGTAGAGCCAAAGTTTAACAAGAGAGAGAAAAACCGGCTGAAAAGCCTAAGAAGGAAGCAGAGGAAGAAGGAACGCTGGATTCAGAGACAGCAGGAGGCAAAAGATCTGGTGAGATGTTTTAAAGTCATGGCGAGTGCCAAAGTTATTATTTAGGATATATCAGTTAACTATTTAGCAAGTCTGGGCAATATTCAGAGTTTAAGAATTGGCTTTGTTAAATTCATTTGAATCGATATAGCTCCCTCGACAGGTGTTGTTTTGAAATGTATTTAATTGCATTCAAAGAAATTCAATATATAGTCATACAAATATTTCATTGTCCAAAACAAGTTTTGTGACAAAACATAAATAATTAATTTAGAATAATTATGTTTATTTGGTCCCTGTTATACATTTCTTAAATGATTAGGCATGTTTCTCTGAAAACAGACATAACTATTATTCTTTTTTGAAAGAATAAATTTTTAGCATACAGAACTAAGCAACATATATAAACCACAATTTTATGGGTAATTAAATGAAAATGTCTTATTAAAATGACACAGATGTTATACGTTTTATTCCATTTTAAAGGCAAATTTACACCAAGGACGATAAATGCAAAATAACTAATTATAACTACATTAGCATCCGCATCAATGCCCAATATTGTTCTGTTTATGATAAGCTAATGCTGCAGTTATGTCATATGCTTTTTTAAATTCTCAAGATCAGGGTGGATTCCAATTGAAAAACATTCTGAAAGTGATTCCAATTATAGTTATCTGTGGCGTTATCATTGTAATTGTGATGTGGACTTCCCTATTCTCATTCTCATTCAAACTTTATATTTGCATTTATGCATTTGTCAGATGTGTTTATCCAAAGTGATTCACGTTGCATTTAATATTTACATTTCATCAGTTCATGCATTCCTTGGAAATCAAACCCATGACCTTGGCATTGCTAGCACCATCGTCTAACATCACATAGTTATGGTCTTTGGTGTGAGCAGTCCTTTTTTTTGTTCTTGTAACATTTGAATCACAAGTATGCATCCTGTTTGCTTCCTTTATTCTGAATGGTATACCGCTCTAGTTTGTTTAATGTATGATAAGTGTCAGATAAGCAAGAAATGAATGTGGGCTATTGAACGAGGAGCTGTGTTGTACTGACGAGTTCTGGCAAAATGTCAATAATACATCCGTGGATCAAGACAGGCATAAATCCACATAATAGGCTGCTGCAAGAATCCTGAGGATCTTAATAAGCCATTCACAGCTGCACATGGCTCTTGCAGCAGGTGTCATTTTATTGGAGAATTTTTCTTCTTTTTTTTATTATAGTTTTGATAACCAGTGGGCTACATCTTTTACACAGAGAATGAATTGAATGTCTGTTTTTTTATTATAAACATAATTCATCTGTCTTCTTGTGTTACTTCTACCTATCAGGCTATGAAGTGGGACCTAGCAGGCAGTGATGATGAGGAGAGAGAGGGATACACATGTGCCGTGTGTTTAGACGTATATTACAGCCCCTACAAGTGCCATCCTTGCAGTCATGTGTTCTGTGAGCCCTGTTTGAGAACTCTGGCCAAGAATCGGCCAAGCAATACCCCGTGTCCCCTCTGTAGGACCCTTATATCCCATGTTCTCTTTCAGGAAGGTGAGTGGAACAGATAAAGTCCATTTTCTTTCTCAGTGCATCTAAATTTTACGAAACCACCTAATACTTTTTGTTTGTTTGTTTGTTTGTTTCAGAGCTTAATCAAACTACAAAGACGTGCTTCCCAAAGGTATATCGCTCAAGACATGAGACCTTTCAGAAGATCAACTATTCGAAATGGCCCCTGCCCAACTGTCCAAAGCGTTTTCGCATCTTTTGGGGTTGGTCATATGTCATTTGCACAAGACCCAAGGATTTTAAATTACAAGTTGCCCACTCATTTCCTTTGTCTTTGTTATTTCAGGGTTTCCGAGACACGGAGGCCCTGCCAGTCGTTGGCAGTTTCCCCACAGAGCATTTGGCCTGGATGCTTTGGATCTGGGGGACATGTGGGGTTGGCCATTTGACATTGACTTTGTGATCATCTCTATCTACTCTCTGCACTGGGTGATGGCGTTCATCATCTTCTGTGGCCTCTGCTACTTCCTCCTCATCTAATAAATTGAGGATTAGATTTCACTTTGCTGTTGCTGGACAAATGAATGTTGTTGACGGTGGACATCTCATCAAGTGCCTCATACTTTTATTTCAATGTAGCTACAAATATGATGAAAAATTAAGAAGTTTTTCTTACTGCGTGTTTATTTATAGTTTAGGTCTTACAGGGTTTGTGCAATTCATAGATATGACTTTTAGCTGTTTCCTAATATCATCTCCCTACTTGACCTGTAAACAGTATTATAATGCATTAGAAAACAAAAAAAGCAATAATTCAGGGAGGGCATGATGCTTAGTCTCTTTGTACAGTTTTATAAGTTACCTTTATTTCTGTTGCTATTAGTTGGAGCCATTTAGATGCTTGTCTAAAGTGAGAACCCAGGTTTCTTCCACTATGTTGTACAATATATTTAATGGCTTCTTTTACACAGTAAAAGGTTTGAGAACATTAGTTGTTGTGTCAATTCAATATGGGAATGAGATTATAATTTAATTTGGCAATGGCCTATAATGACAGCCCATTCCTGTATCTCAGGTGTGGGAATGTATTTTTTTTGTTCCTATTAATTCCTAAGGGAGAACAACATGCTTTTTCCCATTTTGGAGGAACCAGCTCCTAACATTGTAAAAACATTTATTCTTTTTTTTTTTTTTTTTTTTTTTTTAAGGAAGTTTTTGTTTCAACAGAGTGTGTTTTTTTCTATCCATTAATGAATAATTCAATTAATTTAATTAGTATTATTATTAACATTTCAAGATGTTTTTTTGCAACGACATACAAATTTACCGACATGTTTTCTAATAGCTGTCTTGAAAGAGTTTTAACCAACCAGTATTAACGTCCCCAGAACGTTTCAGATAGTTTTTTTTTTTGATGGACAGCCGTTCTTTTGATAACAATGAATATAAATAAGCAAAGATTCCGTGTGTTTGAGACGGCGCTTACAAATAAAACTGAATATCTCCTTTCCCTCATACTAATCAGTTGTGTTTGTTCGACGAACTCGTCTATCCAGGATCGAAGCCCGCAGCTGTGTGGAGTTAAAGCCGCTCTCGGCCCTCGACAGAGGTGAAGGTGACTCGCCTGTTGGTGCGGAGATGCAGAGGAAGCGTCGCGGACGCTCGCTCGGCTTTGTCACATCACTCTAATCATCGACGGCAGAGAAACAACATCCCTAATTCAAGGATCGACCTCACCCTTGAATCGAGGACAGACTGATTAAAGACATTTTCTCAGTGAGGTGATTTTATTCGTGGATGCGTATGCATGTGTTCTGCAACGAACGGGCGAAAGAACCGCCCCAGATCCGCAACCAACATTTTTCAAATCGGCAAGTATTCGATGAGGGATCCGGAGCGCCGGGAGAGCACCGAGAGCTCGCGGAGAGCTCAGCGGGCGATGGATGACTGTAGAATGGTGAGCGTACGGTAGAACAACCGCTGTCACTTCTGCGGGTGCTATTTTTGGATAGGCTTTATTTGAGTCTTCACATTAAAATGACTGTCAATTATTTGCAAGTTAACAGGCTGTTTACCACGGATAATTGCAGTAGCTATGTACAGCCCATACTATATATAAAACCTGTACGTTATGTGTATTGAAACATGAATAATTATTGGGTCTCTTGTGAATTGATTATAAGATAAATTATTAGTTTTATCATGTTTATCAATCGCCGTTCGTGTTTTCATATTGCACCATTAGAAATGACATCCTCACAATCCCATGTGTTGCTATGCATATAGATAATGCAGCTAAACTCGTGTTTACCCTGCTGGAAAATCCAGTTTGAGCTGCCAGCTGTGCTTTGGAACATGGCTGAATTCTCTCTAGTCAAAAATGATCAACCAGCTAACATGTTCCAAATGCCAGGTTGACAAAGATGGTCTACCAACCAAACCAGCTATGTTCCAGAACACAGCCCGGAGCTTAATCAGAGTTTTACAGAAGGAATATACATATTCACATATTCACTTTCTAAAAATAGACTGAGAAGGATTTGTCTACATTTTCAGACCGTTCAGGAGTTCAACACTCTTGTGGCCCTCCATCGTGAGCAGGTCATCTCCATAGGGGAGAATACAATCGACTGTCCTTCTTTAAGGGCACAGATGCACAAGACTCGAATCAAAGGATGCTCCGTAGCCCAGGCTGCCTATCAAAACCTCGTTGCAATCTATGGGTAAGCATTTATGTTAGAATAGCCATGTAGTTGATATGTTGATATTGCTCAGCTGATTCTGTTTTTCTCTCTATGCTTGTCTTAGGCCAGAGGATGGTGAAATCCACCCAGAAATATGCAGGTTGTTCATCCAGCTTCAGTGCTGCCTGGAGATGTACATTACAGAGATGCTCAAGTCTATGTGTCTGTTGGGTGTTCTGCAGCTCCATAGGAAAGGTGTTGTGTCAATGACAGCCAGCAGAGGACAGCAGATTCTTTACATAAGCAGACATGAGTACATAAAGCTAATATACTGCATGACGAAATACAGTCTGAAGGTGGCGGGGAAGGCACAATAAATACATAAAACAGCTTAACAGCTTCTTTGACAATTCATCTGGTTTTTCTATTAGCAAAACAAAGTATAACTATCTTGCACTGTTTTGTTTCACTCACTTAAGGAAATGATGTGTGTCCTGAAGCAAACATGGACTGCAGGGTAGACGAAAGCTCTGATGTGCCGATGCTGGAAGATCGTTCATCATCACCTGTAGATTTTCCACTGGAATCTTGGGTCGTGTGCACAGACATTGAGAACATAGAGAGGTATGAAAAACAGAATGAATGGATTAGGTATAACAGAATGAAAGAATTTTTCCTATTCATTTTCTCCATTGGGATTTTAAAAAAAAATCAGTAAGGAGTTGTAAGCAATGAAGCAAACCAACCAGCTCAGAGATGAATCACATGACAAACTTTGATGTTAAGCAAAAAGTATTTGAAAATCTGAGAAAAAGTCAAAGGTGCAAGACTGTAAACCTTTGAAGAGAATGAGCTATAATCCCAATATGTATTCAAATAATAAAAAGAAGAATGACCCAATTTAAAACTACTTATTTATAATGATTAATTACAGGTGTAATAACAATATTCTATTTTTTTTTTACTAAATAATCACTTAAAATTTGTAGCACATATATATATATATATATATATATATATATATACACACACATTGTTCAAAGGTTTAGGGTCAGTAAGATTTTTTTTTTAACTTTTATTGATCAAGGACAATGGACAAAATTAAATGTAGAGACATTAATAATTATACAAAATATATTTCTAATTCAAATAAATGCTGTTCTTTTGAACTTTATATTAATCAAAGAACCCTGAAAAAAATGAATCACTGGTTTCACCAAAATATTAAGCAGCATATTGTTTTCAATATTGATAATAATAAGAAATGTTTCAGTCAGCATATTTTTCAGTCAGCAAAGTCAGCATATTCAGCTTTGCTATCACAAGAATAAATTGGTGACCCCAAACTTTTAAATAGTAGTGTATATAAAATGCTTGTCAACCAATTTGGGGTATTAATGGGGTAAAATGGTGTTAATGCCAAAATTAGGTCTTTAAATTCTGTACTAAATATCCATTTGACTGTGATCTCAGATAGTTAATGTCCTGTGTTGTGAAATTTCTTCCAGTGATATGCGAGAAATGAGAAACCTTCTAAGCAAACTCAGGGAGACAATGCCTTTGCCGCTGAAAAATCAAGGTGAGTCTCAAACAGATTTATTCTAGTACTGTAATGGATTCTTTATACCCTCTAATCTCAAATAGCTAGAAATGTATTTATGTATTTATTTTCCTGCATGTAGATGACAGCAGTCTGCTAAATCTGACTCCTTATCCACTGGTGAGGCAGAGGAAGAGGCGATTCTCCGGGCTTTGTTGCCTTGTGTCTGGCTAAACCTTCAATACTCTCAAGTCTTCTTTTCTGACCATTGATCAATTAGCGCTTCACTCGTCTCCTGTGTGTCTCCGGAACTGTTTCGCTAATGTAACTTGTCCCTGGACAGTGTCAAAACTACTTAATCACTTGTTGGAGGACAGAATTCCCTTGACTCAAAACCCTGCCTGTTGAGTTCCTAAGCAAAATCAGTTGTCAATTTTTAGTTACCGAAAGGTTCATTCTTAGTCGTGTGTTGTGAAACCATATGATTGTATAAAAAAAGCAAGCGAATGAAGTAAAATAATAACAACTGTTTCTGATTTTCTTTTATCATAGTCAGAGTTTGTTGTCGTTGAAAGGGCACGTTTAGTTATAGGATTGGTGTTTTTCATCTACTTGCTTTTTCTTCTTTTATATAAATTTAGCCTCTGTGCAATGCTTTTAATTTAGTCTTCCATAAAGGAATAATATTTAAAAAAAATGATATCAGTCATTGTAAGGGCACAAGAGTGCTCTGCACTAAAGCCATTGCCATTTCATTTTAAGCTTGAAACAAATATAACACAATGTACATAATACATATAATTGTAAATAAAACATTGTATTTCTTATAAAGGATTTTAATGATTTATTTTTCATTTATCCATTCAAGACATAGGATATGTGTGAATGCATATCCCAGTTTTATGAGAGTTTGCATTATGATTTTTGCACTTTATGTCAGGTGTCTATGAAGTATAGTTTCAGCTCTTATAAGCTATATATCATTTTATAATGATAATAAAGTTTTTTTTTTTTTTTTTTACTGTAATCGTTTGGTTTATTGTAGCCTTCATTAATTCACATCCAGTTTTTTGGCTTTAAAATTAAACCTTTTAAAGTCCCCCTGTAGTCAATAATTGTATTCCTAATATCACCAAAATGACAACAACAAAAAATCATTCCTGTGAAAAAAAAATGACTTCATGCTTTAAAATAGCTTGAATGTAACTCTACACCCTTAGGCCTACTTAATTTAGTATATGCAGATCAATATGCTAATTAGCCAAGCCTCCACTCACAAATTCACTCCAACTTACTAAGGTAAACAAACACTGCACAATGGTATCACTATTACAACATCGGACACATAACCTTAATTAATATGAATAACCTTTTGCATGACTATGTTATCAAACCAACAGCTACTGTGTTGTTAATGTACAGTGCCCGCCAAGTTGATGTGATTGGTTACAAGGTAGTTTGTGACGTCAGAAACAGCAGCGATTTCAAACCGCGTTTTTGAGACTGCGTCTTTGGTTCACTCAGTTTGAAAGAGAAACAGTAGGTGTTGACGAATTTGCACATGGTGTGTCTTAAAGCATATTAATAACACCACATAGACTTATAACATTAACAACTTGATTTTCACCACAGGTCTTTAAGAAATTCTTAGAGACCTAAATTATGTTTTTAAAAAAGTGATGCTTATTGTGAATTATGAAAAAAAGAAGATAAAGTAGGCTACAAAGCAACCTAGCTATTTTGGCATGGAGAAAGGCAATAACTCTCCTGTAACAACATGTTATCCATGTACTCTCTGTCCACATTCCCATGATCTAAAGCAGAAGCCAAATGTCAAAGTAAAACCTTGCAGCTGCAAGGGTTTACTGGAAGCAAAGGGGGATGGAAGTTTTGAAGAGCGTTGAGAGAGAACGCTGAAAGAAAATTCAACCAGGTCCTAGGAGTAACTTTTCTAGTGCAGTGGATTGTGCCACTGTCTTGCTGATATTGATGTTTACTCATACTGTGGACAGACACAGAGAATAAAATCAGACGTGATTGTGTGCTTACATGCTTTTTGGAGGAGTCTGAAATTTATGTGAGTATTACCCACAAGCTCAAGTTCTATTAGGTTTCTGCAAGAAACTGGTGAGGTCTTGTTTTAATTGTTGGATTTATTTTAAATCAGTTTTTAATATCCAAATTTGTCAGATTAGGTTTAGGTTTGGTATAATTATAATATATGTATATATTTATTTACAGTATAATGTAATATAATATTGTAATATAATATATATTTAATATTAAAATTTGTATATTAAATCAGTATAATTTTTATTTTTTTATTTTTTACATAATGGCTTTTCATTGTCTGTTTTTGTTTTTAATCATAAACCATTATAAACCACTTTTATCACTATTTTTGAGGACTTTTACTCAATATATTAAAAATGGTCCATATAGTATTCCATACTTCAAAACCTCTGATCTGCTTATATTAACTAAAGATAACGCTCTTTCAGAATACCTCAGTTGTGTTCATTAATTTATGCACATAATTTGCTCCGTGCAAATGAAAAATCATTATGGAAATAAACAAATCAGTTTTGCATGCATAATGTCATTGGCGGTATAACCTACTAGGCTTCTCCCTTACCTTAAGCTATCAAGTTCCGACAGGCCTTCTTCTCTATGGATCGTACTTCCATTCCCCTTGTCCTACTCTGCAGCCTGGCTTCATTTACCACCATTACAGGATGTTTCTGTGACCACTACCCATGGAGTTCATGGTCCTTTTGCACCACAACCTGTGACTCTGGAACCCAAGCACGTACAAGGTAACCTAACATGATTTCTTCTTTTTTTCACTTTGGAATGTTGAACCTAACATGATATTTCTGATAAAGTTTATTAAAGTTTATTATGGTAATATGAGGACTATGCATTTGCAGGGCTGTGCGCTATGATGAGCACTGGACCAAAAACAATTGTTTCCAGCTGTGTCAGACACATGAGACTAGAGCGTGTAATGTTGAGGCCTGTCCTATACATTGCCAGCTGACTGAGTTTGGACCCTGGTCAGAGTGCTCACCGTGTGCCAAAAAATCTGTAAGTAAAACACACACATCTATTAGGATATTTAAGCAAAAGTTAGTTAGGGTCCTTGAATCTGACTGGTCTAGCAGCGTTCCAAAAGATATGATATCTGATGTAATGCGGCAGCAGCACAACAGCATTGGGACTTTTCACTGATTGTCCTTGTTTTTGCATTCCAGACAGACTATCCGTCTATGCATTTATACACATCAATAAATTGTTCCGAAAATTATTCAAATGATTTCGTTCATCTGTGCCACTATCATTATAGTTGTGTGTGGCCTTATCTATTTTCATAGTATTAGTATATTTATTAAAGTCACAATGAAATCATAATGGTTATAATAATATGTTCTTGTAATCTTCTTCTCGTAATCAAAACAGCTAACAATTTTTGGTTCCCAGAACGTTAGTTTTTGGTTCCCAGAACATTCTTTTTTAAGGTTTGTTTTTGGAAAGTTTTCTTAATGGAAATAGAATGTTAGTATTTGGTTTGTAGAACGTTACCTTAACGTTGCTCTAACGTTATTCTAAGGGTATTATAACGTTATTCTAACAATCCCAGAATGTTCCCCCAACGTTATTCTAACATTATTCTAATATTCCCCGAACGTTCCCCTGTCATTATTCTAATGTTATTCTAACGTTACCAGAACGTTATTATAAGTTTATTCTAATATTCTAACGTGGTGCTGCAGTCATTGGCTCTCTCATTCATTCAATCGATTTGTTAAAAATGTGTTTGATTAAATGTTCAAAATTAAATGGCAATATTATATCTAAAATGTGTGTTACTGAATATTAACTAGATAAAAGCAATATCACATGCATACAATTTAGTTTTTCCAAATATCAGCATGGCTGGGACTACCTTCAGCCTTATTCTACAGCTGAGAACAACAACATTCTTGCTAGTGTGATATTGCTCAAATATAGTCTACTACTTGCTGTAGTAAGTGTGTGTATATTGTGTGTGGTTTAGTTCAGAATCAGGTCTGTTTTGAGGCCGGCTCAGTTTGGGGGGGAAGAGTGTAATCCATCGCTTACAGAGGAAAGACTCTGTCATCCCTCCAAGGAATGTAGGATTGAGCCTGTCAACTGTAAAGAGAAGTTTACCTGTGACAGTGGTAGATATCTTCACAACAACACATATTAGATTTAATGATACATGGTCTATTGATTTTATAATCTAGCAAATATGTACAGTCTTTAAATGCTTGCTCTATAGAGAACAAGTGCATGATCACCAACTTGCTTTATTGCCTTCAAAGGAAGATGTATAAATACTGCTCTGCAGTGCAACAATCAGAACGACTGTGGGGACAACTCTGACGAGAGAGACTGTGGGCGAACCAAAAAAGTGTGTGCAAGTGAACGGAGATTTGCTTTCATTCCTGGAGCAGACCTGATTGGTAATGGGTGAGTTAAAGATCATTTGCTTTCTGAGATTGCAAAACAACTTCATGGACATTGTAAGCTTCTAGAGATGTTATCATGTTGTCAGTAAAATAAATCTGAGCTTGAGCTTTTCTTAAAACTGATAAAGGTTATTTTTTAAATTAGATTTGATGCTGCGGCAGAGCAGATGAGAGGCGCTGTTCTGGACAACTCATTCATGGGGGGTGAATGCACTCTAGAAAAACTGAAGAGGAACTACTACCGAATCCCTGCCAACATTGAGAAATATGAAATCAAGGTGGGAAAAATCGAATTTCTGTCTGTTTGTGCTTATAATACTTTACTTGTTAGATGGAATAATTAAAAAATTATATATCCAAATAACATCCAAAGAACATAGGGATGCACAATACACGGGCATCATATAGTATCTCACAAAGGTCAGTACACCCCTCACATTTCAGAAAACATTTTAGTATATCTTCTCAAGGGACAATTCTATAGAAATGAAACTTGGATATATTTTAGAGTAGTCAATGTGCTGCTTGTATAGCAGTATATATATATATGTTATCTGAAAATAACTCAACGTACAGCCATTATTGTCAAAATAGCTGGCACCAAAAGTGAGTACACCCTAAGTGAACAAAACGTGTCCAAAGTGTCAGTATTTTGTGTGAGCACCATTGTTATCTAGCACTGCCGTAATTCTCCTGGGCATGGGATTCACCAGACTGTTTGCGGGCTTTCTTTTGAGCCAGCTTCAGAAGAGGCTTCCTTCTGGGACGACAGTCATGCAAACCGACTTGTTGCAGTGTGCGGTGTATAGTCTGAGCACTGACAAGCTGACCTTCCGCTTCTGCAACCTCTAAAGCAATGCTGGCAGCACTCATGAGTCTGTTTTTTAAAGCCAGTTTCTGCACCTGACGCACAGCACGAGGACTCAACTTCTTTGATTGACCCTTCAAAGAAAACCTCTGTATGACCCTGGCCTGTATGTAACTCAGTTTCATGGTGTTACCAATCTTCTTGTATAGCCTAGGCCATCTTTGTGGAGAGCAACAATTCTAATTCTCAAATCCTTAGAGAGTTATTTGCCATGAGGTGCCATGTTGAACATCCAGTGGTCAGCATGAGAGAATTGTACTCAAAGCACACATTTTAAATGCTCTAATACAAATTTGTTTGGTCCTGTCAAGCAGACAAACCCATGAAAATGATGAATTGGACATGTGGCTCTGCATGATTAAACAACATACTGCTGTTATCACTTAGTGTAATAACTTCAGCTATTTTGACAATAATGGCTGTATGTTTTTGTATTCTATACAAGCAGCACATTGACTACTCTTAAATATATTCAAGTTTCATTTCTATAGTATTGTCCAATGAGAAGATATACTAAAATGTTTGCTGAAATGTGAGGAGTGTACTCACTTTTGTGAGATACTGTGTGTATATATATAAATATATGTTCTTCCATTATTGGGAAAAGAATAATTATTGACTTATCAGTATTGGCCAGAATTTCAACATTGGTGTATCACTAAAATATCCAATTACTCATGAGGTGCAATTAATTATTTTATCTTCCAATCACAGAAAAACACATGAAATGGATCAATGATTAGATTTTGACATTTTGATATTATTTGATTTCCAGGTAGAAAATCTTGAAGATTTTCAAGTGAAAGAAGTCAAACCCCAAAAAGTCATCTTGGCCAAAGAATCAAAATTTTTTCTTAAAGAGGCAGTGAAAGTATCTCAACAAAAGGTAAGGGATTTCAAACTCTTATTTAATTTTTTTTTCTATCCCTAACAGTGTACAAATGTTTCTTTATATCTAAATTGAACACATTGTTCACAAAGATCTCTTCTTGTTATTTTTATGCAGGACTCTGAGTTTTTCAGGGTGCATCAGGTTGTTGCCACATCAACATTCAGAATGAAATCGTCTGACCTCTACTTATCAGACCCTTTCCTTCAGTTTCTAAACAGTCTACCACTGGAATACAACTATGCCCTTTATAGACAGATCTTCCAGCTGTTTGGGACACATTATTTCAGCTCTGGGACATTAGGGGGAAAGTATGATCTCCTTTTCCAATATGATCGAGAAGAACTGAAAACCTACGGTAAGCAGACATTATCATCTGATTGTAAGAACATTGGCACAACATTAGAGACCTTGGTCATGTGGAGCTCACGTAACTTTATCTCTCATTTCTAAAATACATTGCAACTGTGCTCTCTAATCAGTGGTGTCTCCTTACAATTCCCAGGATTGACAGAAGCAGAAATGAACAGTTGCTTTAGTCAGGATTCCACCATCATCGCTATATTTTATAATAGAGTGTCACATAGCTCCACCTGTGGGAAAAATACATTAAAAACCGAATATGAAGGTAATACATACACAAATGTGCTATTAAATGACTAAAGGCTTATGTTTCAGATTATATAAACTTAATTTGAAATGCTGTTGTCCATTTCAGGGTCAATTGTAAAAGCATCAGAGAAGTGTATCACATCTGTGCATGGAGGTAGAGCTGAATTCACAGCAGCCCTGGCCTGGGAGAAGATGGGTGTATCGCCAGACAGCACTACATACCAGAACTGGATCAAATCTACAATAGACAATCCAACTGTTATAGATTTTGAAGTTAGGAGGAAAAACAAACATTTATGTCATTTGAAAATGGTCATGTATTAACCTGTCAAATATTCTAGGGTATAGAAAAAAACTTTTATTCAAAAGAAATGCAAATGAACTGAAAACAGGAACACCAGATTAATGCATATTTGTCAATATTTTATCTAGCTTTTGCCTTTTGTGAATTTGGTGCGGGGCTTCCCTTGTGCTGTGACAAAGAGACGGCATCTCCATAGGGCACTGATGGAGTACCAGACTGAATTTGACTCCTGTAAATGTGCCCCCTGCCCCAACAATGCCCGGCCAGCTCTTTCTGGAACAGAGTGCATTTGTATTTGCCAGACCGGGACCTTTGGATCAAACTGCGAGAAACGAGCTCCAGACTACACTGCAGGTTCACGTGCATTCCTATAAATATATAGACATACAGAAGAATATATAAATAATAATATTAATACATCATATAAATAAAATAAAATATATAATATAATTACTAATTATATATAGTATTATTTATATATAAGAAAATATTTTATAATAATAATAATAACGTGCCAGTAATAAAATTCTGTCTACATCCCACAGACGAAGTTGATGGGCGCTGGAGCTGCTGGAGCTCTTGGAGTACTTGTGACGCCACCTTGAAGAAGCATCGTTCCCGTACCTGTAACAACCCTGCACCCCAGCGGGGCGGCACACCCTGCCAAGGCCCTGAGAAGCAGGTGGAGGAGTGTACCATCTCTATTTTCCAGGAGTAAGTGTCCTTTCTTTCTTATTTTTTCCTCAGACAAATTCTGTCATTATTTGCTCCCTTATGTTGTTCCAAACCCTTACGACTTTCTCGCTTCTTTAAAACACAAAATTGTTTTGAAAAATGTTGGTTTACCAACAATTGACTTCCATTATATTTTTTGGCCATACATTGGACATCAATGGGACCCAGATCTGTTTGGTTACCAACATTCTTCAAAATATCTTCTTTTGTGTTCCTCAGAAGAAAGTCATACAGGTTTGAAACGACATGGGGGGGTGAGTAAATGACAGAATTTTCACTTTTGGGAGAACTATCCCTATTAAATTACTAATAATTAATATATGGCTTAACTGTATTTATTGTGTATTATTTAGTTTCAGTTGGTTCAAATTTGTATTGTGAATGTATGAATTTGAATGCTTTTTAACTTCCTGATGAAATAGTTTACGCATGAATAAACTTTCAATATGCATGGTTAATTAATATGACACGTGAGACATTCTTGTTTGTCTGTCTTTCACAGGCAAAATGTGTGCATTAATGATGATGACTTTGTGACTGAAGGGTCCCGTGAGAGCCAGCTGCCCCCTGGAGCTTCTGGCTGTCCAAAACCCCGTCCACCTGCCAACAGCCACCTGAGAGTGAGGGGACACATGAGCTGAAACTTTTACATCACATCTTCTCCTGTTGCTGTTTATTCTTGCTTCCTTCCACTAATGTCCAACTCGTTCCTTCTAATTCCAGATCAACAAACGTCAATACGATTATGGAGATCACGAGGAGTTTGTTTGCTTCACTGGTTTTGAGCTGGATGGATACCAGCTCATTCATTGTTTGCAGGATGGCACTTGGGAGAAACCCAAAGGAAAGTGCATTAGTAAGCCATAGAAATGCTGATATAATATCAAAACAAACAATTTATGATCTGAAAGCTCATTTTGACCCTTACAGTTTTCACTTCATATGTTCTCCTGTCATTCCAGAAAAGGTTTGCTTCAAACCCACAGTGCCTGATGGCATGAAGATATACCCAGACAAAATGGAGTATAAAGTAGGAAGTGGCATCATGCTGGCCTGCTCAGAAAGTGGAATGAGTCCTTCAGGGCGTCAGTCTTACTCGTGTGGGAAGAGTCTTGTCTGGGAGCCAAACATTCCACAGGACATACACTGCAAGATTGGTACTTTCACAGAATGAATATGCTTATTGCAATACGATTCACAAATCTCGCCGCTTGCTTTGAGTATAAAGTGGCATTCATTTATGTTAACAACTTTATCTCCTTTAATGCAAACATGTTTAAACATATTTTTCCACAGATAAACCCTTTGTACCAGACAGCAGCTGTAAACTTGGACAGATGCATGATGGGACTAAATGCATCTGCATGTCCAAAGAGAGATGCAGGTATGTGTTAATGACGGTGTTAATATTGTCATGTGTTTCATGGCTGCATTCCATTGATCCCAGAGGAGGGATGCCAAAGTTGGGAAGTACGTCACACCCGAGTTGCCTGCATTCCAGTCCAGGAAATCTAAGATGGACTTAAAAACATAACAAAGCATGTTTTTTTTGCATAGATAATGTCCACTAATAGAGGTTGGATAGTACTACATGCACCACTGAATTTACTGAGACATAGGCAAACAGAAATGTTAATAAACAATATATTACAACTGTTTCAGTACGGTAGATGCGCTAAGCAGCCATTTATTGGATTATGAAGTCGGGGTTATTGCGCTTCCTCCGACTTGAAAGAGGAAGTTCCAGTTAAAAGTTCCTACTGGGAACTAAAGCCGAAATTAGTTCCTGTGACAAATTTTTCCGGGTAATTTCGGTGGAAACGCGGCTTAAGACTTTCCCACTTCAGAGGACAAATGCACAAGATTTGTGGATGAGCAATAGTTATTTGTATATATTAATGCTGTGGCCTGTTGGGAAATTTGACCGTTAACTACCATGTATTTGTGTATCCTACAGAAATTATAGAGCAGACTTGTGCGTTTTCGACGCAGACAAGCAGAGTGCCATTATGATGTCCTTCTGTGCTTTTCATGCTGACCGTTGTCATGGAGACAGATTATACTTTATGAATAATGGACCGTGCAAAGATGACGCAGGCAGTCTGGACTGGGCCAAATTCAGGGCCAGTGTTTCAGAGCGGAGCTCAATACAGGAGCCCTGTGGTTCAGACACCTGTTACGAGTGGGAGACCTGCTCAGGTGCAGATTTTATAACCAACCCTTATGTTATAAATCCTTTCAGCAGCAAAGCATTTTTGATTTGTATTCAAGTGAAATAATTCAACACTTTTTCAATGTTTTTTCTTCCTAGTGTCAACTACATGCGAGTGCAAATTCCCCAGAGATTGTTCAAAGGATGGGAAGCATATGTACTGCCTGAAAATTGTGAGAATGCAAAGCACACGGACCATGAGTCTGTGCTTCATGGCTGCCATGAGGTGCATCAAGATGGAGTTTGAACTTCTGCATGAAGGTCCTTGCGCAAGTTCTTAAGTGTGCACCAATCTTGCAAATGTTCACAGTTGAAATGCTCACAGATTTGCACCCATTACAGAAAACGCATTGATGTTTTATAGTCACTCACAGCATGCTATGCAGTAATGTGTTGTGCATTAGAGCAATCTGTATATTGATGTGGATACGCACAATAAAATGTTATCACACATTCAGATGTTCCTGTATTTAAATGCTCATTCATCTGAAGTGTATATATTTTACAAACATTAAAATACTTTCTTCCATCTCAGCATGTCTCTGCATCGAAGCCATTTGTATGTTGATTACCCTGAAAACCTGTCACTGTGGCTTTGCTCTGTTTGTCACATTGCCCACAATTTAAGACCAATTTAGAAACGAATGTGCACTTATTTACAATATTTATTTGCAAACTGAAAACATGATTTTTATACAATACATATTACTACACATAACAGTAAAAACATTATATAGTTGGAAAAAGCAATTTAAAAAAAAAAGCTGTTTATGCCCGACAGTCTCCAATGCTGAGTACTGTGATCTCTTTCCCTTGGCATCTCCAAGCTCCCACCTCACACTCTGAAATCATCTCAGGAGTCCCGCCCTTTAGAGAGACACACAGGTGGGCGGAGTCTTCTGGGCAGTCCTCAGGATCTATGCATTCACATTTAAAACCTGGGGATACATTTACACATACAGATTTACATTTATATTTATGCATTTGGCAGACAATTTATCTAAAGCATCTTTTTTTCAGACCAATAAAAAAAATCTATATATATTGCAGACCTGGAATATGTGATTAGAACTGCACAACAAATGGCTCTCATGTCATTATCCCATGTTTAAAAAGGTTTTGATGTTTTATAAAGAGCCTACCGTCACATGTCTCCCACTGATGGCAGTCCTGACAGGATGTGAATTTGGTTTCTGGCCAACTGCATGCACTATCCTGTTTTAAAGAAAACGTTTGCCCCAGACACTGCAAGGCCCCAAGCTGGCAGATACTCATTCTGTTCACCCGGCCGGGACGAACAGAGGCACAAATGGGGAGTGACACCCTGGTCAATGTCACATAGAGATTTGACATTAATGCAAGCTACTTTGTATTTTCATTATTACTTTTTGTATTTAATACCATAACTAATGAACTTACTTGCATTCATATGGCATTTTGCAAACACACTGATCCTCTGCCTGTTTTTCCCATGGTTTGCAGAGTAGGCTTGGTTGGGTGAGCACAGCTTCCACTATTCAGAAAAATAATGTAAGCAATAATTGAAACCAAGTACCTGGTGTTTAATAGGAACTTACGGCATACCTGGGTTGCATTGAACAGTCTCAGGTGCTGGATACCAGCTGAGGCCAAGACGGCACATGATTTCTGCTTCGCCTTCTTTCTGCATCCCACTTGGGCATGACAGGGTCACACTCTCCCCGATCAGATAAGCTTGTTTTGAGGGTGTGGCAATGACATTACTCAGAACAGCTGGAGGATCACATGCTGTTTCTAGTGAATACACAATGAGAAGAAAAATACTTTATTGTAATTCTCTATTTTAATGCTAAAACAGATGAAAAAATAACCCAGACATACATTAAACTTGGGAACATTAGATAGCTAGTAGCCATTAAATAGCTAGTAATCTCCAAGCACCACCACAGACAGCAACATAGTGTCTGCCCAGATCCGGCCCACATCTGGTACACATGAAATCCACACATACCAGATCTGGGCAGACACTATGTAGCTGTCTGGGACCTTAACAACAACATTGCAATGTTATGGCAACCACCAAGTGCACTTTACAATTACTATATTTTTGCACATTTTCTTTGATGTATAATTTAATGAATTACTTTTGCACTCCATGGGTGACATCCTCCAGGTCAGGTTCTCTGTACATTCAGCAATTGGATCGCCAATGTGATCATGTCCATCTGCACAGGTGTACTCAATCTTTTTGCCCACTGGATAGATGTCTTTTGGGTCCTGAATACATAATGGATTTGATTTAAAACACATGCCTGGTGCAAGTTTTGTGTATTGAAAGAGTTTTCATTAATGTGCGTATTTCCACGCCCCTCGATTTCCCCTGATTAGGAAGACACTTACCAAAACAAATCCATTTGCCAAAGGCGGTGGAGTTTTACATGTCTTAACTGGTGTCAATGAGGGATCAAAGCAATGGGGCTCCATCATTCTAGAGAATGAAAAATGCCATGAGTCTAGGTGTGCACAAAATATAAATGAAAAAAGGTAAGTCCACAATGTCTCATTCTCACTTGAGGTGTTCGAAATCAGGCTCTTCACAGCTTTTGCGCTCTATGGTCTCTCCTATGCAATTCCTGCCTCCATTTCTTGGAGCAGGATTATTACATGAACGAGTCCTTGACTTTTGACCTTGAGAGCAGCTACTCCAGGCAGACCAACAGCTCCAGCCTCCTTCAATCACTCCTATAAAGCATGATCAGTTCGACATATTTGAGACAAGATGAACAAGCTTGTTACAAATTAACTTTAAGGTGCGCGGACTTTAATATTTTTACTCATTTAAAATTGTGCCGAAAATGCATTCTCTCGCTGAATGACTCTTACGAGCCAGTTCTTTTTAGTGAACATACAAACAGTGTAGTCTTAAATCTTAAAGGACAACTCCGGCGCAAAATGAACATTTGGTCTAATTACACATTGGTACATAGTCAACCGTTCTCTGAGATTTGTTTTCATGATTATCGAATGTAAAGAGTTTTATCTCTAAAAACTGTTTAGCTTATAACGCTACGCTAGTATATTGGGCATAGAGTAATGAAGAAGGAAAAAAATCGCTAGTTAATACCACTAACAAGGCTCAAAATAGCCCAACACAACACGGTAGCATAATGAGGGTCCCTACCTGCAAACTGAAGCATTGAGAACGTTGTAAGTGTACAGACATTTTAATAAGAAGATATTTTATAAAGATCAGTCCACTTCGCGAATACAGGAAGGAGCCGTCTTTGGGAAAACAGTCTCGACCAATCAAATCATGAACGCCGAGCCGAGTGCGCTGGATTCCAGACAGATCATGCTTGCAGTCCAGACATGCTACCGTGTTCGTGTTGGGCTATTTTGAGCCTTGTTAGTGGTATTAACTAGCGATTTTTTTCTTCTTCATTACTCTATGCCCAATATACTAGCGTTATAAGCTAAACAGTTTTTAGAGATAAAACTCTTTACATTCGATAATCATGATTCATGAAAACAAATCTCAGAGACCGGTTGACTATGTACCAATGTGTAATTAGACCAAAGGTTCGTTTTGCGCCGGAGTTGTCCTTTAAAGAATGACTTTTGGTCTGGTTCTTTTTTAGTGAATCAAAAAACACACAGCATGACTGCCGTAGTCTGATACAGGTAAAGGTATGATTCTCATGAGACGTTTTTTTTTTTGTGAACCAAAAACATACAGCGTGATCAGTGGGCGTCCCCAGCTTCTAAGGTCGTGAATCAGTACATCGTGTACATGACATGTCATGACAAGATACTCAAACAAATGACTTTAATAAGCAGTTTCTTTTCTACTGAATGAAAAACTCACTTACTGAACTGCATGTTTGAATCTCATTTTCAGAGATGTCCGTAACTAATTTTTTTGCCCGTTGCATTACTGACTGATCTTTCGTATTACAACGATACACATTTGAATGTTTATTTGTAATACATGAACGATTTCCTACCTGGTTGTTCTCCAAGGACATGGCCGTTCTGGCAGGCGTTACCACTGGTGCCTGGCCTGCAAACACAGGTGCACAGACCTTCAGAGAGCACAGCCATACCGTTGTTCTGACACGGACTGCAGTGACAGGGGCTCTGCTCCTCCAGATAGGCCTCCAGTGCCCTCTTTAGGTGGAGTTTCTTCAGCCCGGCACATGGCACCTCTTTGACCAGTTCATACTGTGGCCTCAACTAGGAATATGACACCATGCTGTAAACGCTTCTCTATACTTACTCTATATGTTTAAGTACATCTCTGTTTCTGCACATATGGTTCTGATGTCTTCATTCTGACATACCTTCTGTTTTATTACTTTAGGGAACTCCTTCACTGATCCAGCCCATTTGGAATACATCTGTTTGTTATTATCAGGGTTTTCCAAGTCTAAGAGACTAAGGCCAGCGATATAAGCGGTATGTCCTCCAAAAATGTCTGTTTTCACTGGCATCTTATGATTTTTGTTCTCTGTAAAACATTTAAAAGGGTGTGCAGCAAAGTCTATCAGGTCATAAGAATCAAACCTTATACTTAAATATACATTTAGTGACAAAGACTTAGTCAAAGAACCAGTCATTTAGACTAACCACTGAAACTCTCAATTGTCTTCATCAGTTTCACACACTTGGTTGTTTTCTTTTTATAGAAGAGACGTCGCTTCACACGTGTAATACACTGGTGGAAATCAATGTCTGTTTTACCTGCGTTAAAAGAAAATATATTAAACTAAATCAAACAATGAAACATACACAAATGCCCCATATATAAGGGGCATAACCATAACTCTATAAAACCAGATTTCTTTTAATGGAACCATTTATTAAACCTTCTGACAAAGGTTTAGCAACAGTATAGTATAGTAAAAACTAGTTAAATGTACGGCATACGCATATAAATATCAGTTGTCACTCTATATATCCCAATAATATGTTAGTAAGATGATATTTAAATGCTTAGTTTTATGACCAAAGTGCAGTGTGTGTGTGTGTGTGTGTGTGTTGGGGGGATGCACAATTACATATTGTGCAATGCACAATGATGACTGAGAGATGTACAAATAAACATTCCTCAAAAGCCAGTTGTATCATTTGATACATTTTAACATGATTTTAACAAGACGATGTAGAAAATGGGATCTTGAAATATTACAAACAATGTAAAAGTTATTCATATGTTTACTTCATAAAAGCCATTAAACATTGCACAGCAAAAAGACAGTGTACCACAGCCTGAAGGGAGAAATTTTTTTAATTACACTTTAAGGTCTTTGACTTGCTAAAAAGTATAAACTATTAATTAAACAATATAATTATGAGTTATGAATTAGAATTAAACGACAGTAAATTGTGTGCCACAGAATTTTCAGCAAAAGTTTTAGGCATTTTTTTAGGAAAACTTGCATATCATATATGATACAGTATAGGCTTTAAAGGGTTAAATAGGGATTTTGGTAGTTGGGACATTTTAAAATTGAATGGTGATTCTGGCATCCATCAAACAAAACCTGGGCCGAAGCTTGCAAGAGATGGACTGGACTGACAAAGAAACTTGTTTGGAATAAAGACTGCTAAATGTCATTCTGGCACAACCCCTGCCCATATAGTTTATATGCCCTTATTGAATATCACAATTAAATGTTAACAGAGAAAAGGGAAAATTAACATACTCATCTGCATCATATAATTTGCATCCAGCTCCAGCAGGGCCCGATACTGGCCACCCAGAGAGCCCTCTTCCATGTAGTGGGTACCATAACGCTGTATAAAGAATTGATAAGCTGATGGGTCATATGTGCTGGGCAGGGCCAACAGATCCTTCCAGAAGTCTTCAGAAAGAGGGAGGTACTCAGGAGCATTGTTCTGGAACTGAGCCACCTCTACCTCATTTCTTATTATCAGCAGGTGATAGGTCTGTGAGACAGAAATAACAGCAATTAAAATAGAATATTATTAAATATTTTTGGCCGACACATTTTTTACATGATGTATAGCCTGAATCTATCGTTACCTTGTCTTGTTTAAGTTTGTTATGAAAGGTTTTATGATCGTGACCTCCTCTAATTCTCTTCCTTTCCTCTTCATGCCTCATGTAGGACCAGGAACTGTCATAGTACTCATCACTGAAATCATTTTCTACCCTGACCTGAAAAATGACAGGAACGGTTAGTTTTTATTATAACGGCCTAGATATCATTTTAACATTAGACATTGGCCAAAAATGAACATTTTACTTGAAAACTATATCTGAGGAGACTTTGTGGAAGTCTGTAGAAATCTCTATGGTCTCCACTGAAGACTTTTCTGCACTGCCCACCGAAGCTACGAGTGTTAATGACACCGGCTTTCAGCTCACCCGTCAACACATCAAACCTATTGGATCCGAAGCAAATATTAGTTTGCTGTAGTGCATTTTTGCACTAATATTGTAATTGTATAGGGGCGCTTCTCAATCGTAAGGCAGCATCCTAGTAAGGCTGCGTATCTCGGCAGCCACGTCAATATACTTTGTCAAAGGACGTCCCAATTTAAACGATCATTTGAAAGCAGCCTTCGTTTTGTGTCTTTCATTTGCCCTGTTTTGAAGGATGCATCAAGTATGTCCTTCGCGTCCTCCAATTACCCACAATCCTTTGCACACATTCCAATTCACACACACAAAAAAATAATGTGCAGAAAATGAATCTGCACTGAGCTTGACCAATCTCACTATGTAAAGCAAGAATTATATTTATCTCCCAAAAATGATTTTGGAGATTAAGGCACTATGTTGTTTTTGTAGTAAATTAAATAGCCTACATACTGTTAAACTGTGTAATGTAAACCACTGGGAGACCACAGATGGTTGTAATTATACTGCATTAATAAAAAGGCTAACATAAAGGTTTTTAATACAAAGTATTTTTCATATTAAAATTTTAATTGTATTTTCGTGTCGTGACTGCTGGGGCGGACACATACAGTATGACTAGGAAGAAAGGACACGGCCTCGCTAGGATGAAGCCTTTCGTTTGAGAAGCACCCTAGATTATACTAAATGTAAAAGGTGTATTTTACCCTCTTCCTGTGATGTCAGAGTTGGGCGGAGGCTTTTGCTCATTACACACTATAGTGCGACTGCCACCACAGGCCTGCTCATCTAAACCATCTTCACAGTCATGATCCCCATTGCACACCAGAGATGGACTGATGCACTGACCTATAAATAAACCAACAATGAAAACTGTAAACTGACTGGACATTTGTATAAACAAATTCAATATCACAGTCAGAAGTGACTTACCAGATGTGCAGCGAAACCTGTTTCCGCACCCTGTCTGAAGGGGGCAGCTTTTCTTTGGAAAACAGGATTGTTTCTGTATGGCATCGCCTGTACAAGTGCTGCCTCCAAACTGAGGGAATGTCTCTACATGACGCAATCGAACCTGAGAGAAAACAACATTAGGAGGTAAGTCATTCAGTTATGGACAGTAGCAATATTTTTTTAACGCTCTTGTGTTACCTGTGTCTTGGTACAGCTGTCACACTCTGACCAGTCCCCATACGGTGTCCACCTGCAGGACACCGGCTGCTCACACCTTTCATAACAAACCCGTTTGGCGAGTTAATAGATGCAAAATGTCCAGCATTACTTCTTAACAACTGCATAAAATCTAGTATTCATGCAGCACTCACCAAATATAAGGCAGAAACGTGACCAGAACTAATAAAACAGCTGGGCACATCTGAAAACATCAGTGTTATTAATATTTTGAAATAGCTTTTATTTTATTTTATTTTTAGATTTTTCAGTTTTTATTTTAATGTTATTTTAAGTTGTTTTTTGTAATTTACATTAGTTTTAAAAATATATATATTTTTATTTAGATTTATTTTTTCTTTATTTCAGTTAGTTGCAACATTCTTATATTTTAGTTGTTTTAATTTATTTAAGTTTTTCATCTGATAGGCTAATTATAATTTATTTTGATTCAGCTTTATTTTATCTACTTACCAAAAATTTTAGTTTTTACTAACTTTAGTAAACAGTAACAACATTGGAAACATAATCCAGCTATGACTACAGTTCCATACTTAATTCTTTACATCTGCGATTCATTGCCGATCCTTTTATTTATTTTAGTTTTTTTTGTATGGACAACTTACCTTAATGCTGTAGACTGGCAGATTGTGGACTGTGGCAGATACAGAAATGGGCCCTGCTCATATACAGGGTCTCTCACAGGGATTATGACATCTTCTTGACCTGGTCAGGAATTCCCAGCATGACTCAGCATGCCGGACATTCAGTACTGGCTCGTTTTCCCTCACCCTAACTTTGCCAGTCTATGTTTCCTCTCTGGGATTAATGTCACGATTTTACAATCTAGTCTTTAAATCTGCAAATTTCAGTAAACAGTGTGTGCATGTTGTTTTTGTGGCTTTAATTTGGAAAAAAATGGATGGGGTTCGTTTAGCTTTGTAAGGAGGGGTGGTGAAATAGTGTTCTGTTCCAAACCCTGTGGAACACACAGACCTCTGTCTTCAGATAGTTGTGCAATCTTTGTTGTTCAGGTCGATGACCAATCAGAGAGTGACACTAGGGTCAAAAACTTCCACTAAGCTGAGATCTACTCCATGGTCTGCTATGTCTCAACTTTGTTGATTAATGTGGTCTTTTTACAGAATGTAAACAGGATGCCTGTTTACAGTATATTGAGTTACATCTTAAAGTAATAAAATGACTGCTGACATAAATTTTTAAAACAAACGTTACACCAACATTATTTATTTCAAATTGTGGCAAGAATAAATTATTCTGCTTGAAGTGGCAGTGGCACAGCTTCATTATTTACTGCTGATTAGCTAAAACTGACATTTAGAGATGTAGTTCCACCCACAAACATTAAAATACAATTAAAATAAGTTTCAGTGCATAATAATATTTAACAATACTAATACTAAAATATGCAATGTTATATCTATTCGGATTCCATCGATTCCATCACTTCTGTTAAAATGACAATGTAATTTCAGACACATTATAGCTTGGCAATGTCTTAAACCTTACCTTAAAAGATGATGTTTTAACTCTTGGACAGTAACTGTGTTCTAGTATTCTATATTTTAACAGTAAGTCTAGTCTTAATTAATATGGTAAGGAGAATCATGCACATATTTAATACTGAAATCTGTATTTATTCCACATCCAAAAAAGCTGTTGAAATGAAGGGAGTCCTCTCTCTTGCTCCGGTCCTGTCTCAGCACACTGGCAGAAGGACGTCGTCGCTATAAATCCTCGCTATTACCTCATATCTGTTTCATTGGTTGTAAGTGTTGAGACACCTGAAAAATACCAAAATGACTTAAATCTTTCCCCCCAAATACTAAATCTAAACTAATGTGTGGGAGAATCATGTTAATCTAATATTAATGTATTTTTCATTTCATACATTCCAAAATACACCGATCTTTACAGAGACCAAGAGGGTTACAAAGCACAACTTTGTATGTTTCAACAGCACATCATTTTGTTTGCCTGGATGAATCATTTTTAATTGCATATAACTTTTCACCACAGCCACTACTGAAGTAATTCAACAATTATGACTAACACATCCCCAGTTACACTCCATCAGTTAAGTCAATGCATTGTGGTTTGGTGTCTGTCAGTCTTACCTCAAACTCCGTCCCAGTGCATGCTCTGATGTCATCTGGTGTCAGTCCTTCCCAAATCTCAATGAGAATTAAACCCTTGCTCTTATCTACATCAAACACGGCCTAAAACAAGTGACAACACACATCACACTGTGCTTGAAAGGATGCAAGATATGTTAAAAGACTATTCTGTCTCTTAGATACTTTACTGACCTTTTCAGTGATTATACGGTCAACACACTGTTTTCCAGTCAGAGGAAGTGTGCACTTGTCTAGGATTTTATGCTTCCCACCCTTTAAATTGAAGGTAAGAATATTAGAAAGAGTGACAATAAATGTTAAAGTGTATTCTGTAATGAGAAGGTAAAGATTCAGGGTTTTGTACCTTGGCAGAATGTTCCATAGTGACCACTACTTTTGTGGCATCACTGGACACCAGGTCCATCGCTCCGCCCATGCCCTTCACCATTTTACCCTGAGAGAAACACATAGTACATGTCAAACCAAGCAAGTAAAAAAACATACGGCATGTTTATCAGTGATGATACAATAAAATATAACATGAAAATCATACTGGAATCATCCAGTTGGCCAGATCTCCATACTTGGAAACCTGCATTGCTCCCAGCATGGTCAGATCAATGTGACCACTAAAGTAAAAGTGTACAAAAGGTGAAGTTAAAGTGAAAGAGAAATTTCAAACAAAAATAAATGCATTTCTCAATTGTGACAGCCTAGAAATCCTGCTCATTTCAAGTGCAGTTTAATCATCATAGATGACTGATGCATTCAGACACTCACCCTCTGATCATGGCAAAGGATTCATCGCTGGAGAAGTAGGCAGCTCCTGGATAAACTGTCACTGTCTCCTTACCTGAACACACACACACACAGGCATTGATCTGAGTAGTAAAGAAGGACTTAATTTTGATATTATATTATATTTAATTATATTATATTATATTACAATCTCTCTCAAACACACACTTTCAGCTGCTCCGCCACAGTGACACATACGCATATTGATATATTGTGTTTTAATCTCTCACACACGCACACTCTTTCGGCTGCTCCTGTTACAGGGTAACACAACGGACCATCCGCATTTATTTTTTTTGTCACAGGTTTTACGTCAGATATTATATTATATTATATTGCATCCACCCAAGATTTTCACTCACTGTTACACTTGTTTATATGGTGTATATAGTGATAATTAAGTTTTGTCATTTGATTCAACAGACTATAAAATATGATTAAGTAAAAATAAGAGAGGTCACTGCACCAGCATTGATTAAATCAGGATCCACTTCACTCTCTGTTGGATAAGGACCCTAAATGGACAAAAATAAAACAGTGGATTGGAAGTGAAAAATAGTTGGGAAATTCAGGTTATTAAACAACAAAAACTCACCAGTCCCAAAATTCCATTCTCACTCTGCAAGTGGACAATGATTTCAGGACTTATGTAATTGCTGGCCAACATAGGGATTCCAATGCCAAGATTTGCTGGGAAGGTTGTCAAGGTATATTTGGGAATAGGACTGTTAACAATTGTAACTTATGTTATCTATCATGTTGGCAGTTATATCTGTGGTCAAGCTACTGAAGGATACCATACATTCCGTCCTGAAACTCCAGTGCAGCCCGCCGGATGATTCTCTCTCGGGTTATATCTGAGTCCTGTTTGATTTTAGGTTTCTCTTCCTTACCAGACTGAACCATCCTTTTCTATAAGTAAAAGAAGTCCTGAACATGACTTACACAATCTTAGTTAAATGTGTACTAAAATGACCAATATAATGAAATAAACAGTGATGTTCATCTGTCTTTCTCGCCTCAATTCGTTTTTCATAGCTGGCTCCTTTCACTACCCGGTCTACATAGATTCCGGGGATGTGAATGTCTTCTGCTGGAAAACTTCCAATATCAACAATCTCCTCAACCTGTGGACCAAAGTAAGACATTTTCAGCGCAGGACCTCGAACACGATATTCCAGCAAGTACCAAAGCCACAACGATTAGCACAATTTGAAAGGTCACAAACCTCCACTATGGTCACTTTGGCTGCTTTACACATAGGCTGGTTGAAATTACGGGTTGTTTTCCTGTTTAAAATGATCACGTGGAACAAAGTTTAGTAATAATGTGATTCACAATTATTCTACAAACAAAGAGGTTCCTTAGATTGATACACAGATTAAGTCTGACACCTAGTGGACAATCTAGGGTAAATATTTTAGTAGTAAAATGTCATGAATTAAATCATTTTAATGCAGGAATATCTTAACCTGAAAATAAGGTTTCCTGCTTTGTCACATTTCCAGGCCTTTATCAAAGCGAAGTCACCAGTGATGGCTTTTTCCATGACATAATGTTTGCCGTTAAACTCTCGAACCTGGACCAAACAATCAAATGAAAAGAACTTGATCCACACAAGTTTTTTTTTCCCGAAGGTGACAAAATTACAAATATATTTTTTGGACAATTTTTGACGGTGATTTGTATCACCACACCTCTCTGCTTTCGCTTGCAATGGCAACGCTGCCATCTTTGTTATATTTTATGGGTGAGCCGCCCTCCTGGATGAGAGTGCCGTAGCCTGTGGGAGTAAAAAACGCTGGGATACCTGCACCACCAGCCCGTATCCTCTCTGCTAGTGTGCCCTGGGATAGAATCAAATCAATCAATAGTATTTAAGGTCAACGCATGCAACCTATTTTACTTCCTTGATGTATTTCTAAGTAAAAAAGGATATTCAGTGAGGGAAAAAAAGTTGGATTTTGGATTTGTTACACACAAGAGGGTGTTAGCATGTTTGCTAAAGTAGGCTTAGTGCCTATAGTTATTTGGCCATTGCTTGAAATTAAGCCTATTCAAGATTACAAATTGAAAATTTTCTTTGCTGGAACAACATGAACTGATGAATTGCTCACAATAAGACCAGGAGCGTACAGTAACAAAGTATAGGGTTGATTTTGGTTTGATGTTGACTTTAAAGCTAAGCACATTTTGAAATAGAAAAAGTTGTCCTGACTATATAGGCATGGAGAATGTAAATAAGTTAAATGATCTACCTGAGGGGTAAGCTCTAATTCCAACTCGCCTGATAGATATTGTCTCTCAAACTCTGCGTTTTCCCCAACGTATGAAGATATCATGCGATTTATCTGTTTGGTTTTCAGAAGCAAGCCCAGGCCAAAGTTATCCACCCTGTCATCAGAAACAAACACTTAGTTATTTAGTCACACATCCACGGGTGTTGCTTAAAGCCTTGAATCCTGAGGGCCCACTTCCATTTTTCCCTCTTTCCTGTCCCTTAACCCGATCAGATTATTTCCCAGTCTTTCTTGTATTTAAGAGTAGCCTACATGACAGGAACCCCTTGTAAACATCCCAGTGAGTTCGGTCACGTTAGGGAATTCTCTGGAAACAAACATGTCCCTTTGCTGACATTTTAATTAGAAATCTCTCTCACCCAGCATTGTTGCTCACGGCCGTGATGCCTTTTACTCCTGTTTTCAACAGGCCACTGATTAAATTCTCCGGGATCCCACACAAGCCAAAGCCTGGGACAGAAAAGGGGGAAATTAAACACAAACAATGATAACGCTTGGGGACGCATTATGTTCTATCTACAGCAAAGGATATCGGTGGAGGAAATGCCACTTGGCTGTAACTTCAGATACAGATTCAGATCAGATACAGTACGACTGCATCCTTGTGCAGAAACACATGTATAGAGGCCACATGCTGTGAGCACATGTATGGATGTGGCATAAGCATTAGGTTCCTCCTTTTACCTCCGACAAGAAGCGTGGAGCCATGAGGAATGTCTCTGACGATCTCTGTGGGGTCCGAATAAAAACATGCACTCCATGACTGAGAGGTCGAGAAACGTGAGATGTTGAATTCCTGGTAATATGACAGGGAGAGCACGGGACACTTTTAGGCGCAATTAAAGTGAAAATGCATTTTATTCTCCTCATTAATTAAAGTATTTTTGCAATTAAATGCTACTAAAATTATGAAACAATGAGTGTGCTTTCGCTTTGAACCTTTGTTGATGTCCACATTACCGGTTGTTTGAATCAGGCAAAACTTTAGCTCTTTGAAGAGAAGTTCACAGTAAATAATACTGTGGCATTAAAAGTTAATTAGGCTATATCACTCATATGTATTTTAGTCTCCTTTAGCTTTTATAAACAGATGCATTAATAAAATGGTGACAAATCAACACATTTTGTGATTTTATTTAGGCAAGATGATATGTGCAGAGTGCCAAGCTTCATGCATCACAAACAACGTGACAGCGCAACATGGACATGCTGATATTGTGCAAACATCATTGCTGTTCAAACAGTAAATCAATACAGCATAATTAGTTTATTTTAAACTTTATTTGAATGTGTTCCTCCGCATATGCAAATATAACTTTACAAAGTGAATTGTTTGGATGTTTGATTTGCATCAATATCTCAAACTGAGAGGGGGAAAATATGCTTAACTCTTTAGACAAAAAGATTATTCAGGGATTGCCATATATTGACACATGTCCTTTAAAACATTAAAATAAATACAGAAATAAACATCAAAGAATATCTATGAAAATGAATGTCTGAAACTTGCATAAATGTGATTATTTGAACAAATATTTACTTTTCTTTAAATATTAGTATTCTCAGCAATTCAACTTTTGTTACTTACCTTATGATGAATATAAATACATCCCTGAGCTCTTAATGATATTAGTTTTCCTCTGAGAAGAGAATCTGACCTAGATAGTAATCTCTGAAATGACATTTTCAGAACAACTTAACTTAAACTTTCTACAGGAAAGTAATCACTGTCTACTACAGGACCTGGATCGATCCTGCACAGTTTTAAAATAGGGCAAAAGGAACGTTTTCAGGGGGTTTAGGGACTTTTGTACTTTTGTACTGTGTCATTGTAGATCAATGAAGCCCCCCACCCCCACCCCCACCCCCACCCCTACCACCCCAGTTGCTGCATGGCTTCTATACATCAACTGAAACTATTATAAATGATACAAAATCATAAATCACTGTTTCCATTAACTTATTAATTCTTTAAATGAAATTCACATCCAAAATACAGACATTTAAACCTCTTCATTGGGCAGTATCTTGTCAGTACATGAGGTCTCTGCTCTCCACTACTCGTGCATGGGGAGGAAGCTATGTGCTGAGCACACTTAATCACATTTACACACCATGCAAAACCACTGAAGACCAGGGTTAAAGGTCATTCCCTTTTAAGAAGTTTGACAGCTGTTGAGAAATGTCCAGACCACCACAATAATAGCATGCAGGAACAGGTCTGACACTGGACACCACAGAGTTGGTTACCTTAGTGTTGATGCAGCTTTATGCTGTGTGTCTGTCATTTTGAGATAACAAGAAACTTTCCTTTAATGTATACAGGTAATGATTGTTAAAATTACCGTTTTGTGATTTATAGTTAGTAGTAGGCTTGAATATCTCCAGGAAACCAAACATTCAACAACAGACATGAAGAATGTGTTTGTGTGTTTTGGTAAACTCGGGATAAGAGATTTATAATACCCTTTTATGTTTTCTTTGCTTTTTGTAGGCTAAATATGAATGTTAGCCTATAAAACTCAATCACATGTTGGTTTCAAACAATAAAATGGAAATCTTAAATTACAATATTTTCCGCTGAAGTACATTTTTTCTTTAAAATGTATAATTCCAATGCTGTAAAAAAAAAAAAAAATGTAAAAGCTGTTGGATAAACAATTGAGGGTCAACTATGATAAATGTATAGTTTTTAACTGAAAGAGTATTTTTAATAAGTTAGGCAAGTCACATGTTTTATATTAGGCCTATATAATTGAATTAAATCTTATTAATAAAATTGAATCTTATTTATTAATGACTTGTTTGGTGTGGTGTTTCATAATTATGTAGTGATAAATAAATAAATAATTAAATAAATAAGCGTTAACTTTTTTTGTAGTCAGAACAAAGGCTAAACCGAAATTGACTTTAAACGTGTGCCAACTAAAGCCCTTCTTGACAAAACGCCTAACCTTTTAAATCTTCCACTTTGCCACACAAACTTTTCTACTACATGCGTTTGTTCTTGTTGAGTCTAAACGGTAATGGACCCTTTAAACACGTGTCCCAGTCCAGTCACGTGTACCCATTCAACCCTGCATTGTAAGCGCATGTAAACTGAGTAAAGCGCCCATGGAGAGCACACCACAAAGCCTGCCAATAATAGCCATTATGGGGATGAATATTAAGGCTATTGCTATATGAAAACCTAATTATACAGACAGCTGTGATTCTGAAAATGACTGTCAATGTTTGCAGCTTTAGAGGAAAAGCTCAGATAATTAATCTCAGACCACATGCTCGATTGATGTATTCCGCTGTATTTTAATAGCGAGCGTTAATAAAAATCAACACAGTAATAACGCGCGTGGCATTTACAGACCAGTTGTGGGAAAACACTGTGACGCTTATTAGGGCGGAGTCCCGTAGCCTACATTTATTTTTCGCATGGGAAAATCTACATGCAGTAAACTTAAGTGCCTTGCTGTTTAAGGTTTTACTTTACAAGCTCCCTACGCAGGGTGCTTCAAAGAAAACTGGCGCCTTTCTTCGAATACCATTAGAGAAAAACTATAGTAAGTTACGGATGCTGGAGCCAGATGACCAGAGTGTAGCAGAGACTATAGGTCCAGTCTGCCAGAAACACAGGACACGTTTTAGGCAAAGCGGCAGAAGAGAAAACAGGGCAACTTTTGTTGATGCCTTTCTAAAAAAAATTGATTGATTACCAAGTTGTCATACGAATAGCCTAAGTCAAGTTTCCCCGAGGAATATTTTCATAGAAGTTCAGGATATGCAAATCTGTATCGCACTCTTGGAAAAGGTGAGTTCAATGTAACGTTAATGAGACAAACGTGGGATTCATTCTTTATCATTGCGGATGCTGATGTGGAATATTCATTTAATGAAATATAACTGTTTTAAGGCAAAACAAAAGCATACAGATGTATAATGTAAAGTTGTTTTTAACTGCATTAACGCTGTATTTCTGTTTGGAACATGCTCCTGCTTAGGCTTTGTTTATCATGTTTACGTGTATGTGACTTATACGGATTAGGTTTACGTCATAGCACGTCCATTTATGTCCAGATGTGGATGACAGGATATACAATAAGTTTTTAATTAAGCAACATTGCTGGAGTAAAAATTAATATCACCATGGCATCAGTTCTGTCTTTGGCATGAGTGCAAGTGTGATATTTCTTTTATACAGTTTCATGAATAGTATTTCAGTATTTTTTGGCCAGTAATTTGTATATTTCATCTCAAACAAAGAAAATAGTTCCAAAAGAAGTCCAAAACTCAAGATTTTTGTGTCACCAAGCAACTGGCAAACTAAAAGCCGGACTGGAACACTTGAGTGGAACAGAGATGTAAATTTCCTTGCTGAATCTTTGATTTTTAAAACTCACTCCCTGGAGTGAGTTACGTATCTTCACTTTATTTGTGTGAGTAAAACACAAACCATTAGCTCACATATTTCTCGCTCAGGGCCAACTACAGTCTCCCCTCACAAACTCTTGTGTTAAACATCTTGCCGTTGAACATGCTCAAGTAGGGCTAGAGATTTTTGCTTTTTTTAACTTTTTTACTTTGATACTTTTTTTACAATGTCAGAACTAATTGTTCTGTATTGCGCAGAGACTATCTCAGACTTCTTTCAGGAAGCTCCATATCAATCATACAGCACTTCTGTTATCAACTTCCTAATTATGCACTTTGGCATTGTAGAACAGGCTGTACCCATTTTATCAAGGACCAAGCCCTTCACCTTCAGTGAGAGTTTGTTATCTCTGTACTGCTGAGTCTGAAGGCCATTTTAATCTCAACGAGAAGGGCTGAGATCCACATGCAGCTGAAGTGGACAGTCAATACATGGATTTCTGAGAAGATGTTTTCCAAAAGAAGATTGGAGCGAAGCCATGTTGTCATGAGGATATATTTCACAACCGCTGGCTAGAGCCTTTGGTTTAAAATGGATGGCAGAGGACTGTTTACTGTGATTTCGTAATCCTGTCAGTGTCATGGAATGATTGAATTCCGCAATGAAATAAATTAATAAATGGATTTAACTGTGTTTGAGTTGAAGTAAAGATGAAAAATGAAGACTTAGGACTATTTGCTGGTGCTAACTTCCATTAATTTCAATGTAGGCTGTTAACAGATTTATTATTTGACTTAATTTTGGTTTTCACAGGGACTATACTATACCATGGAGACCACCCTTTTCATCTGTATCTTGTTCACCAGTGCTGTGGCAACACAAAATGTGTCTCCTGCAATACAAGGTTAGCAGTTTTTAGATATATAGTCTTTTGGACTAGCCCACTGTGACATGTCTTGCTTGAGGCGTTTGAAATTGGAACATTCAGAGAAAACAGCACAAATAATTGCCACTTTCGGCAACTGTTTTTCCTTAAATAGCCATGTTGTTCAACAGTGTAGCCAAACAACAAGAAAACAGGATGTTTTCTTTAGCAACCCACCCATTGCTCCACCCTATTAGTTTGGCACCATTGTGAAACACTGAGGTAGCTGTTTGGCTTTCTGCAAATACTCAATAGGACCTCTGCATACTGATTGGATTTTACATAAGAAATCAAATAAATCCTTAAGTTTAACATATTTTCTGGACTCCAAATGCAGGCTGCAGAGAAACTGTAGGTAAGCAAATTAAGCCAATCTGAGCTGGAATCAGGATTTTTCCATGGCTCTTAGGACGAAATGAATGAATGAACTATACATGCACAGTTTTCTTTCGGCTGTTACCGCCACACTTCCGTTCTTCACCAGCCCATTTAATGCTTTCATTTTGAAACAGTGCCTTGACCGGCTCTGCCCATTATGAATTCTATCAAATATAATGTTTTCTGAGTGAAAGTGGCCGTGGTAAGTGGGAGGGAATGCATGCTGCTTTATGAAATGGATTGTTAGCTTAACGACATCGCTCTGCTGGTGCTATTTTTGCTATACATTAGTTTCTATGGGAACGTATTCTCCTGAAGATTAATTATTATCCTTTATCAGGCAGAGTATTAGTTTACAAACAATTTCAATAAAAAAATGCATATACACAGTAAGCTGCATTGCTAATTTTATTGCTCAAGGAAAAAATGGTAATTTGCTAGTCAATGTTTTAAATTTGAAAACTATTTTCGAGTCAGAGTGTTATCACAAGATGCAAGCCTGAATCAAACTCACAAACATGAGAATAGATGGTTGCAAATATTTTACATCAAGCAAGTCATTTTCCTCTGTTACAGTTTGTTGCTGAATACTTTTGATGCATCAATAACCCCAAACTAGCAGGGCGGTATGACGATATATATTGTGGCGATGGTATAAAATACCTATCGTTAGAGATTTTGCTATATCCTGTATATCGTAGAATGTAAATACTGAGACTTTAGAGTGATAAAACGCATGTGTCACGAATCACAATCCCTGCCTGTGTTTGTTGTCATGGACTCTTGTTTTGAAGTTTTATGTTTCCATTTTTGCTTTGTTCACCTCATGTTTCCCTGCTTCTCTGTTCCCTTGTTTGTTGACACCCATCTCCTTGTCAGTTTCCATAGTAACTCATTAGTTCATTAGTTTATAGCCCTCAATGCTGTTCTCCTTGTCAGAGACCCATTAGTGGTCTGGTGTTCTGTTAAGATGGCTGTTTCAGAGGAACCAGAGTAGGACCCAAATGCAGTGACTATTTTATTAAAACAATGAATGTAAATCCAGACGACAAACAGGAACATGTTTCCAAACATGAGGTGAACAAAGCAGCAATGGAAACACAGAACTGCAAAATAAGAGTCCATGATAACAAACACAAGAAACACAGGCAGGGATCGTGACAGCATGAATGTGACAATAAAGAGTGGGACTTGCTTGATGTTAAAAAGAGTTGTGCTGTGAAAGCTGTGAAAAACTAAATGCGGTGCTCGCGCTAGGGCTGCACGATTATGACAAAAATCATAATTGTCGATTATTCCCTTGAAATTGTAATTGCGATTTATTAATTATGATTATCATAATTTACATTGAATAATGTTTTGAATAGCTTTTATGACATTGTTTGAAGCGACTGCATGACATTTTGTCATATCAAAATACAAGCTGAAAACACTCTTCATGAAAAACTTTATTTTTTTGCTTTTCTATAGCATTAAGCCTCAAATGCCAAATATAATTTGTAATTATTTAAAGAAACCAAACCAAAGTGGAAAACCCTAAAGATAAGCTGTAGCAAACACATCTGTAAAAAACTGTAAAAAAAACGCATCTTAAGCACACAGAATAATGTAAGTGAACTTATTTTTTGTAATTGCACCTTTAAACGATTAAGTTGGTTATGTCTCAAGTGAAAGTAAACAGTTGGGTGTAAACCGGATGTGTTAATCAATGGTCATTAAGTGATGGCAACCTAATAAAACCTGCTGCTCTCTGTCATTAATCTTTATCAAACAAAAGAGATAAAAATGTATTTCTCTTGACTGAATCACTTTTGCAGCTTTAAAAATAATACATTTATATTTAATTAATACAGGAAAGACTATGCAGCATTTGATTATTCAATTTCTGTACTATTTCTAACTACATGTTAAACAAACCTATTGTACCTGAAAACTTAATTTAATTCATATTTATTTAATTCATATTTTTGAATAAAAAATAAAATAAAATATTATAATGTATAATAAAAATGAAATCATTTAAAAATGACTATATAATGATATTGTTATTGTGAAATAAGATTTTGGTCACATCGTCCATCCCTGCCCTAAACAGACAAACTAGCCAAGCTAGCATGATGGCTCTTAATAATAATAATTCCTCTGTTTTTCCTGGGGGGAAAAAGACATTTAAAGAATTTGCAGGCAATAACTGCTGCTCTGCCACTCATATTCTTCTACATGTGAAAAATGCCAGCACACATTTCGAGGAAAACACAGCTGACAGTTATAGCCCAACTGGGATTTATGTTACGTCCTGTTATTCCTAAACTGGTTTAAACTGAAGGACATTCACAGAATTTTGCCCTTTTGCACATTTTTAAACTTTTGCATAAAAAATAACCTTATTCCTTATAATTTATGAATTGCCTAAAAGAAGTATTAGAATATAGAATTTCATTATTGATGCCATGTTTATATATCTTTTGAAATATTTATTTTTCTGTATAGGAAGCTGATACAGTGAAACATGTCATAATTAAGACTAATTAAAAACTTGACATTCCTGTTATTTTTGTTTTTGGAAACATGCGTTAAGGCAAGTATGTTCAATTCCAGCAAGGGTTTAAGTATTTTTTTCCCTCTCTTTGCAGGTCAAACTTCAACTTTGCCTCATCTGACTGGATGCTTTTCTCGAGAGCTGATGACTTTCCGTTGTCAGTGGGAGACTTCATCCTTACAGAACACCAAAGAACTTGAGGATCTGAGACTTTTCTACATCTTAGAAAAGTAATTAGTAATCATAGTACATCATAGAATAAAATGCAATATAATATATAAAAAACTGCATGATAATTGGTGTTATTTGGTAACATAACTCTCTTGCACCGACAAGTAAAAGATAATTAATGCAAGTTACAACCAGATAGAAAAATGACTGTTCTTCTAATAATGATCACCAATTTCCCAAATGTCTGCAGGGATTCTAAGAACAGTGAGAGAAAATGGAGTGAATGTCCAAGTTACAGCTCCTTGAGGAATGAATGCTACTTTGATTCCAGTAATACTGTTATATGGCACGCTTACGCGATCCAGCTGCGTTCACACTCTCTTGATGTTGTTTATGGTGAAATATCTTTCTCTGTGGAGAACATTGGTAAGCCATGTGGCAAACACAACTCGGGCTCTTTGTCTTTTCTGTCTTGGCATGCTTTCAAGTATACAATCCCTTGTGGCAAAAATATTCGCTACATTTTTTCACATATATTTACATATTTATTTATACATATATAAATATAGGTTTTTATAAATGTATTTTCAATAAGTTTTATGTACTCATTTGTAAATTTATATATATATATATATATATATATATATATATATTTATATATATATATATATATATATATATATAAATATGAACACACTTCAGATTAGGGTCCAATTCTCACTATTAACTAACTATTAACTCTGACTTTTGCCTCAATAAACTAATTACGGCTTATTTGTAGTTGTTAAATTTAAGTATTGGGTATGGATTAGGGATGTAGAATATGGTCAGGCAGAATAAGGCATTAATATGTGCTTTATAAGTACTAATAAACAGCCAATATCCTAGTAATATGCATGCTAATAAGCAACTAGTTAATAGTGAGAACTGGACCCTAAACTAAAGTGCTACCAGATATATTTATATTGTCCAAAATATATTTTCAATAACATTCTTAAGAGAGGATGATGCTCTTTTAACTAAATGTTTCCACCAGTCTTATTTTCCTCATTGCAGATAACTAAACCCCCCTTTTCATTGCATTAAAGGGCAAAATACTTGCAAACATGTCCCATTTATTCATAGATGTTCATTATATTCTCAGTGTTTCCAGATCCGCCTGTAGGACTAAACTGGACTCTTTTGAGTATGAGCTCAACTGGCTTGATCTGTGATGTGGTTGTGAGCTGGGATCCTCCTCCGTCTGCTGCAGAGAATGTGAAGACAGGATGGATGTTGCTTGTATACGAGACACAGTACAGAAAAAAGGGTTCAGACCAGTGGATCTCAGTGAGTCTCACGCAACGTTGTGCAATCATCACATCCTAATGAGAAACAGACTTGAAGTCAAATGTGTTTCTTGAGGAGTTCCTCTGAAGCTTTATTAAAAGTAATTTGCATTTACATTTGATTAACCATGGTAAAGACTATGACCTGGATTTTGCAGACATAATTAGAGCATGTTTGGAACACAAGATCTTCAAGGCTTCAAGGTTGGAGTGTTATGATGTGTCTTAGCTTTCTTTGTCTCTCTACAGCTGGAGAATGGCAAAGACACACAGGCGTATGTCTATGGTATCTGCAGCAACATTGAATATGAAGTCAGAGTCAGGTCAAAAATGAGTGGCTACAATTTTGGTGTCTTCAGTGACTCCATCTTCATACTCATTCCTAACAAAGGTCAGATTAAAGTCTACCGGATTAAAGTCTTAAAGTCTACCGGTTTGTATGTTTTGAAAGGAAGGAAGGAAGTTTTTTTTCAATGATGTTTTGAATGTCTTTCATTTTCAGAATCAAGAATTACTATTACAGCTGTGCTTGTCTTCTCTGCTGTTGGTGTCGCAATTATCTTGATGATGATTGTAGTTTCACGTCAACATAAGTAAGTACATGCTCTGTTATTTAACAGCGTAAAGGAAATCTGACAGCATTATGTATGAATACAATGATATACTGTGGCATTCCTATCTAAACACGTATTCGTTTCCTCTGTCCTTTCTTTTCCCTGCATTAAAGCACAATAAATTACTACTGAATTTCATTGTACTACACTCAAGACCTCAATATAGGCAAATTCAAAGGCAGGCAAGACAGATTCTCATTTATAACTAGCAGGAAACACGTGCTAGACTGAGGTGTACGACCGGCACGTCTTTTGTAGCGCCTCGCAAATGACACTGCATTCTAAAATCGTGTCGCTTAAGTTGAAACAAATTCAACTTTTAAAAAACGCGTCTCAAGACCTTGCGTTTTTTCACCATTCTCATGTCCGCATCTCGCGGATTTCAAAACAAAAACGCGTTCTCTGTGAATGGCCGCTAAGGCTGTATTTATTTGATCAAAAATGCAGTAAAACATAGTTCAAAAGAACAGCATTTAATTGAAATAGAAATATTTTCTAACAATGTAAAAGTCTTTATTGTCA
The DNA here is from genome assembly GCA_031834385.1 of Semotilus atromaculatus. Lineage (NCBI taxonomy): Eukaryota > Metazoa > Chordata > Actinopteri > Cypriniformes > Leuciscidae > Semotilus > Semotilus atromaculatus. The sequence continues at coordinate 14,644,528 of JAULUF010000001.1, read as the reverse complement.
CTTTTGATCAGTTTATGCATTCTTTCTGAATATTTTTATGGAATATACAATATAGAAATTCTGCATTCAATATTCATTCCATTTGGCTACTCAAAGCAAGGCTTTAACTTAAGTGTGGCCTGATTTCTGTTGTAGGCTAATGGTGATTTTCCTGCCGCCAGTCCCAGGACCAAAAATCAAAGGGATTGATCCTGTGCTTTTACAGGTATGTGACTTCACATTCATTTTGTAGAACGTTGAGGGGCTACAAATTAAAGCTTTTCTGTTTGGTTCATTTCTCCAAAGAAAGGTCAGCTGAGTGAATTCACATCAATCTTAAGCACCCACCCGGGCTTGCGGCCAGAACTGTACAGCAATGATCCTTGGGTAGAGTTCATAGAGGTGGACATCGACGAACCACACGAGAGCGAAGAAGAGCTCCTTATCGACTCTCCGGTTTCTGACTCGCCTCAAATGTCCAGTAGTTTCAGGGATGATGACTCAGGACGTGCTAGCTGCTGTGATCCGGACCTGTCAGATCACGATCAAACGGATCTACATCACCCTTCAACCAGTTGCCATGACGGTTTTCACCCATTGTCGCGTACACACTCTGGTTCACTGCAACCTGCAGCCGTATGTGCACAAGACACAACCTGGTCTAACAGCCTTTACTCACAAGTGAGTGACATCACCCAGCGTGGTGAAGCTGTGCTTTCTCTGGAAGAGCAAGAAAGGATGAACTCCTGTCATAATGAAACTCAGAAGGATAAAGACAACGATAAGAGAAAAGAAATCCAACAGTTGGTGGTGATCCCTGACGAAAGAGGCTACACCTCCGAGCTTGTTGCCAGTGCGATCAGTGCCCACCTCGATAAACCAAACCCACCTATTACAGACCAATCACAGAATCAAGAACAACACAGTGCATTCAGAGACATTCAAAACCTGAGCACTGAGACGAACACGTCCTCTCTGTCTACTGCATTTCCCACCCACGCAAAGCCCACCAGTCCAGAGTACACTATGGTAGATGGGGTGGATTGGAAAAACAGTCTCTTCCTGAAACCAAATACACCAACCGCCCCACAGAAGGCGGCGGTGAAGAATTTGCCCACTCCTGAAGGATACTTGACTCCTGACCTACTCGACAACATTACCCCTAACTAAAAGTGGAGTACGTTTGCTCTTTGTGCATGTGGCATCTCGCATGGTTAGCCAACATCGAACAAGACATGAATCCATGATTCAAGCCTTCTCCAGGGGAATGTATGTCATGAAACAAATCTTTTGGCAAGCTAATAGTGGGCTGTATAAGGCCTGGAGTCTTTTCTTTATTCTCCTATTTTGGAGGGTTAACAGCTTCAGAGGTTATTTTGAGCAGACATGGAGCAGAAGTATACATTATGCTCTCACATGCAGTTGTATAACAGTTTTATTGCTGTATTATTTTGTGCATGTTTATAGTTTGTTTTCAGAGAACTAACCACCACTATGTGTCTACTTAAGATTCTATCATCAGTGTTAATAAAACAATGTTACACATTTATATCAAGAGGGATTCTCATGTTTATGTGAACTGTTAGGCTTTTGTCCTCAGTGCCACACTAATGTATGATCAATATTGTTTCACGACTAGACAACTTTGCTGAAAAAACAACAAACAAACAAACAAAAACAGCGTAAAGGACTGAACTGGTTTCCTGGTCTATCAGTTTGGTCTTAGATTGGTTTTGGGTTTTTCAAGGGAGACCAGATTTCCGAGCAGCTAAACCCCAGCTTGGCCAGGCTGAAAGACCATAAACCAGCTGAACCTATATTTGTTTTTAACAGAGGTGGGTAGTAACGAAGTACATTTACTTCGTTACATTTACTTGAGTATTTTTTGGGAAAAATTGTACTTTTAAGAGTAGATTTAATTGTGGGTACTTTTACTTTAACTCGAGTACATTTCTAATGAAAAAACGGTACTTTTACTTCGTTACGTTGGGCGACGTTCCTCTCGTTACTTTATTTTAATGTAATACGTGTTGTTAAAGCGTAGTTTATTCTAAGCGCGCGCTCTATCTTTTTTCTGGGCATGAGCGATGCTCAATTCACAAATGAATCACTCTTTTGAGTCGATTCTGTTCAAAGACGTCATCAATCAAGTTGGGCAGATCTGTCTAAATCGGTTCGCGAATCAGTTTGAATGATCTGTTCAGTTTCCTGCACGCACTGAATCGCTTTCAATTCACACATTTAAACGCACACATAAAGAGCGTTTGATGAAGTTGCCGTGGACCTACAGTAGCTACAGTCTAGAAAGTAAATCTGCAAATGCATCATATTTTTTGCCAGCGTTGAAGATCTAGTTGAACATCTTCGTATGTTACTTCGTAAGCTGTCTGTGAATGAATGATTCCACAGGACAATACATTCGATTTCATTTCATTCAGGTAATACATTTTACAACCAAACAGATTATTACGCCACGATAGCACTACTACAAAGTATGACATTACCCCTTTTTTGGACATACATTAATTTAAACATTAAATAAGATATCATTGTCCAGTTTATGAATGTGTGTAGGCTACACACACAAATGTGTGTGTGTATATTGCACAGTGGCGTACGAACTCGACTTGAAAACGAATGGCTTTCTTTGCCTGCCTTAGACACAGTTAACCAGTTTAAAGATGGTTTCAGAAAATATACATTTAAATACATTTTGGAGAACAAACAGAAGAAGATTCCGTGCATTTGATCGTTGTTTGTGTTCAGATGTTCAGTAGCGGGCATGCCATGACTGCGAGCACATGTGAAGAGTTTGAACTCTTTCTAATCTGTGTCAATGGTTCCCTTTACATGCCTATGAATGCAAAACTCCACACTGTGTCACTTTATTCCGACATTGTCTAATAATCCAAATGTAGTTACTATACTATTATACAAACCAAAGCACAGGCAATGGTTTTAGGGCTACAGATATATATATATATATATATATATATATATATATATATATATATATATATATATATATATACACTACAGGGCTGTTGAATGCTTGATTCTGATTGGTTGAGAACGTTCTAAGGTGTGCAATTATTTTCAGGGAAACGCACGGCTAAAGTAGTTCCAGCAGGTCTTGACCGCATTACAGTTCCATATCACTTCGCGTAGTCAACTGTAATAACGGAAAATAGGATACAATCACTGATCTATATAGAATGAGTCATTCTATATAGATCAGTGGATACAATTCATAACAAGAAAAACATGTAGCCACATGCGCTTGATCTGCCATTTTCGATGTCTAACTTCACAATCATTGGAAACATGCAGTTTAATTTTAATAAATAAAGTAGCCTATAGGCTAGTCCTATCTATAATCAATAGAAAATTCAAATGAATAGGCCTATATAAATAAATTGATAGTCCTGCTCACTGATCTATATAGAATGACTGGATAGCTCATGACGTCATAAACAGTGAAGCCACCGCGCCGCCATGCGCCATCTTGGTATTCCCTAGTGAGCTCACGCGTTCTATTGAATCAATAGGAAATTTTATGATTTGACTGAGAAAACATTGCCTAACGAGACACCGTTTTTAAATTTAAAGTCTCCCTGTACATTCTCACAACGCAAACACCCTAAGCATTTAAATGGGTATTTGTTTAAAGTCGGAAATTTTTCCTGCTTATTAAAAATTGCGGAGATACTGGGGAGAGGAGCTTGCGTGTCTGTCTAGGGCTAGGCTAACAGCAGGTGGCAGTAGCTAATGAAGAAGTGTTTTATGATGTCCTTTGAATGAAGAAGCAGCAGGATCTCCACGTTAAAATATTATATATATATATATATATATATATATATATATATATATATATATATATATATATATATATATATTTTTTTTTTTTTTTTTTTTAAGTGGCCAGTGTTCGCTTAGGGGACTTAATCATGCTGGTTAAAACGGCAATTTCTTTGCAAAAGGAATAAAAAGCTGTACGAGAACACTAGTCAGCCTTGACTGAAGATCTTCACAGGTAAGAAAAACTGTTTGATACTATTAATTAAATAGTGAATGCTATCTATTTCGTGAATTGGTGAATATTCAGGTGAATCGTTTCGTGGCCACGAATAGGCTACTCAGCACGTTTTACTATATTGTGGCCACGTTGTAATTCGTTCAAACAAAATGAGGGAGGGAATAAGTTTAACGTGTCCACGATTTATTAAAAATCATTTGATAAACGAGCAGAGAGACAGCCCCGCTGGCCGCGCGCGCGCGCTCTCTAGCCGTCTTCAAACAACACGAGCACTGTATTGCTCTCTCTCCCTCGTGACACGATAGTAAAAGGTCGGAAGACCGATTGTGTAAAAGTAGTTTGTTCAAATAAAGTGTTTGATTAGTTAGCTAGTGTTCAAGAAATGCATAATACAAATTGTATGGGTTAATGTAAGTAACGGTAAGTAAAGACTCTGCACGAAGCTGTCAAATGGTGTCGCTATTGGACACTTAATTGTGTTGATTATTGCTGCTCGGAGGTTTCAGGCTAGAAACGCATTATTTTTGTTGTTGAAGAAGCAGATCTTGCCTCGGAGAAAACAACACTGGAATAGCGACAATTGTGCATACAAATTACTACTTATAGGGCTTGAATTACAACCTGTGGGCAGTTTTCCTACATCCTTTTGTGAAAGTCATTTTACATTTGTATGTTGCACAGTAAATCGTCTTCGGAGCCACCAATCTCTGTATAACGCATAGACAGTATAAGAAGTGGACAGAGCCATCTCACTGGAACTCAGTTGAGTCAGTTGAAGCCCATTTTTAACGATTTTTTAGCACTTCCGTTCCTGACGCGCAGACTCAAACCGACTCAAACTAAACTTGATGACGTGAGCAAACTGTCTGACAGATGTAAATATTCTAGTAGCTGTGCGTGAAAACTGCCAACGTTAATCTTGCAGAGACGGCGAGCTTGAGCAAAGAGTTCTTTGGCGTGAGTGAGCAGGAGTAAGTAATTTGTATAGTATTTATTTTAAAATGTAACGCCAGTTCGCCATGTTAAGTTAATGCATTGATTGCCTGCGAGCTTCTCCTCCTGTCTGTACGGTAATTTCTGTCCTGTGCGACAGAGCGTCGAGTGGTTATGACGCAATCGTTAGCATATTTTTACAAAAACTGTTTCTACGGGGCCATAATGTAACATAGAGGGTAATGGAGCCCTTTATATATTGTTGTGTGTCTTTAGAAATAAATAATGTACAAATGGAGTCTTTAAAGGCCTCAGATGTAAAGTTATTCGCTGTCAAAGTGACACCAAAATGAATGGGAGTCAATGGGAATGCTAACGCAAGTGAAGTTCTGCTACAAGATGGCGGCACGCGGCCGGCTTCAACTTCCGGTCGATGGATTACCCCCTTGGTATAACGCCATTGGAATCGCTGGTAGGGAATCGTAAGATGGCCGCTCGAACACTTCCGGTGGCTTCACTGCCTGCTGGCAGTTTAGAACGTCATGAGCTATCCAGTCATTCTATATAGATCAGTGGTCCTGCTGCACGCGGGTTTTCGTAATTATTGCAGATAATAGGCTATAACAAATAAGTAATTATTGATAGGCCTATAGTTGTTAAAAGGACGTTGTGTTTCATTTATTAGGCTAGTCTACTGTCAATATTAGAAGAAAACAAAACATGAACGAACGAATTAAAACGAATTGAATTAATAAATAAATAATAATATTGACGCACATGTGCTTCTCTCTCGCTCTCTCTCTCTCTCTCTCTCTCTCTCTCTCTCTCTAATAACTGCATTAATAACTGCATAAAGCCGGGGACACACTTATACTGTAAGGCCGGTTATGAATGTAATTTATTATGATTGATGATTGATCATGCATGCCCAAACGCGTGTTCAGCGCGTTCAGTCTGTGATCGCAGTCTGGGTTTAAAATCTGCTGCAGACAGTCGATGGAAACAGTCAGAGAATGTTTCAGCCAGTCGTTGAGTGATAGCAGAGAAGCAGACTAATGCTGGGGACACAGTGGCTCAAACAAACCTCCGTTACTAACTCTAAAATTACGTTTTGGAATTAGCAACGGAGGCATGGGATTAGATGCGCAGGAAATTAGTTCTACATACAAGAGCGTTTTAATGACAAAAACTTTACAAACGTCTTGAAATACATAATTTGAACAATGTTTCGAGGTGTGGTAACTGTAGTATAAGCGGAATAATTGACTTCAGGCCATTGAATTATTATAAAAATAATGCACACCGAGGTGTAACGGCCACTCCGCTTCGCGTCGTGACCGCATTATCGGGTGTGCATTATTTTTATAATAATTCAACGGCCTGTCGTCAATTATTCCTTACATAATATACATTTACAGAAATAATGCTTGTCTCTTCTGTTTTTGTTGCAAAGATAGCTTATCTAATTATGATAATAATAGTCATTTAAATGAAAACTATCTAAAAAATATCATGTTTTATATATATATATGCCTATGTGATCCAAAGTAACTAGTAACTACCTACTTGAGTAGTTTTTTCATTGGATACTTTTTTACTCTTACTCAAGTAACTATTAAGATTATTACTTTTACTTTTACTTTGAGTAAATATTTCAATAAGTACTTGTACTTTTACTTGAGTACAGTTTTTGGATACTCTACCCACCTCTGGTTTTTAAGGGGGTCATCGGATGCAAAATTCACTTTTATATGGTGTTAGCATATAAATGTGTCTTTGCAGTAAATGTGTCTTTGCAGTGTGTGGAAACAACCACCATACAATGAAAAAAATCCATTCACTCTTTTTTTTAATCCTCACAAAGTTCAAACACTCAATAATCAAGCCTTTTGGATTTTCTGAGCAATTTGATATCATATTGCTCATGCTCCGTCCGTGACCACTGATGGACTGTCCCGTATTAGCATATTTCTCCCTCAGCCATTTTGTATACTGTCCACCAAGGCAGCACTTTATGTGTCAGAGAGGGGTGGGGTAAGCAGTTGCTCATTATCATTTAAAGAGACATGCATTGAAATGGGTCGCTGTGAACAGAGCTGTTTTTGAGGAGGTAAAAAGGGTGTTGTTTTACATAACCATTGAGGAATTTTAACCAAAGTATGTTACAAACTTTACATGAAGACCCTAAAGAATAATACCAACTTGTGGAAAATGGGCATCCGATGACCCCTTTAAGATGTGTTTTTTGTTAGCATGGTTGTCTACTCAGTGGTGTTTGGGTATTGTTTATTGTATTATTGGGTGTTCAGTATTGTTAATAATCATTTCAAAAGGGATGTTTTTAACTTTGTAATATTAGTATACTATCTCGAAATAAAAGGACAGCAATGAACTACGAAATACTGGTTTTGCCCTCTGTGACCTACAACTTCCGTTATACTCCCGGCCTACACAATTCAACTTAATACGCCAAAAGAGTAACACTTGACGATGTATGACGTAGGATGTAGAAGTAGCGTAAGCTTTGACGCCTCTCGTGGTTCAAACCGTTTTTTTACAGTCTATGGCTGCGTTCGGAATCGCATACTTTATAGGGGAAAAGACTAGGCGAGCGAAAAAGTACGTTCGAATCCTCAGTATTCATAAAAGAGTAGGCAAGATTTACTGGGGTGACGTACTAATTATCGCGAGATTTGGACGATAGTGCGTTCGAATATCCCTACTTTCCTACTATATAGTAGGTGAAAACAGTACGTGAAAGAAGCAGTACGTTCGAAACATCAGTATTCATAAAAGAGTAGGCGAGAAGTTCCCGGATGATCTACTGCTTCAGCACAGATTTTTGAGTGCTCAACCGATGGTTACTCATGATACTCATCTAACGTTATCCCAGGAGGCCACGCGAGAGCATACGTCAATAGGCTTGTTTGAGATGCGCCTTGCCTCGCCTGAATTGTATGCGAGAGTAGGCGGCTGCAGTGAGGGGAGGAGTGAAAAAAGCGCAGGCAAGACGGACAGTTCTCTCTTCTCACGGTGGATCAGACACCTAGCTGCGAGATCAAAGGCGTATATCGCGGGATACACGGGATTCACGCTCGTGCAGGTGTTGCTAATAAACTGGATGTAATTTAAGTTCTGTTGCTTTTATATGAAAATAAATATAATGAACAAGACACCCAAAGTACTTGTTATTTAATTCCATTGCAAATACGCGTTTATTAATATTTTTTTCTTTAATACAGACATGTGTTTTTATTATTTTATTTTCTATAAAAATGACATCACATAACCCATATCGCACTGTCAGAGAGTTTATTCACACATAACGTACGTATACACATAAAACATGATACCAGAGTTTTAAAATAATTTTTTTTTAAAGAGAACAATACATCACGGTTGTTTAAACCAATGAGCATTAAGCTGTGTCGTCAGCAAAGTCGTTTCCCATCATGCTTTTGATCAGCGCAGTCGGTGGAGAGCAACTGCGCTCGACTGCAGAATCCGACACGTGCGCCTTGCGCTCGCGAGAGTTTTTTGACATACGTCTGCATGATATCAGAGCAAGGCGGACTGCCCTCGGACACATTTCTAACCAGCATGCATCTCGCGTTGATCACCGGTGATCGGTTCTGCGCAGATTTTGCTCATCTCAAACAAGCCTATTATCAAACATCACATAGATCAGCGACGCGGGGGTTTTCAAAGGTGAGTAAACACGTAAAGGTGTTTAAATCGTAGGCTATACGTGTTAAACTAAACGTTTTAACTGTTCAAGGTGTAAAAGAGTTAGACAGTATAGTATAGTTGTGATTTTGCTGTAAAAACATGTTTTATCATGTAGGCTATAGCTAACTAACAGGGGAGCTCCAGTAAGCACATGTAACGTTACGTCTCTAAAGGGGATTTACATAACCATATACATCTTAAACACGCTTATTTAAAATGTCTACATCTGTAAGGAAAATATTGTATAGCCTATATTGCAAATGAGCAAATCACAACATGAAAAAGACATCTGAGTGATGAATGCGTGCTATTTTGCAGGACAACTCACTGTTGTCAACACTGTTTACATTAGACAAATGCATTTGTGCTGTAAATAATTTTGTATAATGTTTGTGCATTTTTGTAGGATCTGAAATGTCTGCAGACTGCTGTGAGGCTGTGAGCACTGAGGATGAGGAGCCCAGAGTTGAATCCTGGAGACGGTGCCATGGATGAGACGCTCCATCATTCCATCTGCCCTTATTGCCTCAGATTGTGAAGCGCAGTAACAAGCACAGGTGTTGTGCCGAATTTCGACCCCCTGCCAAATTATTACCCCCCTCGTTGAAGTCAGTATCAGGTACTGATCTAATCCTAACCCCACCCCTAATCCTAGCCCCTTCCCCACAACTAATCCTAATAACAATGCTAGGCGGGTAATAATTTGGCGGGGGTCGAAATTCGGCACAACGAAGGCACGGCTCAGCTCTGGTGACTTCATCAGGATAAAGCCGCAGAATGAGAACCGCTGTTGAGATGGCAGTAGGATGTGCGGTTCAGTGCTTGTAAATACATGCTTGTAGTTTGAATAAAGCTTCATTTTATGTGTTGTTGTCTTGTATATGCATTTGTTTATTGTGATGGTTACTTGTATTTGTTCTTTTACTCATTTATTCATGTTTCTTATTGTTGTCAGTATATAAAATATAATTATTGAATTAATGTATGCATTAATTCATTGCTTGACTGACAATTGAGATGTTTCACTGCATTTAGCTAGTGTGTATTCATGCATAAGTCATATGACAAAACAAATTACATTTAGCTTGTTTTATTAAATTTGATCATTTTTAGTAAAAAAGTAATATAATTAAGTAGGCCTATTGGTCAGCATTTAATATTATTATTTTGTTTAAGTTTTGGGGTGGGCTAATAATTCAATTCATTCTGAGGTAATATTAATTTTTAAGGAGCGATAGCCTACTTACATTTTTCGAGTATAAAATCAACAGTTTTCTCCAAAGGAGAGATCTTCGAGCAGCTGCATGTCTCCTTTGTGCAGACATACAAACACTGAGGAAAACTGTTCTAGTTTGCGCTGTCGAGTTACTGATGTTATGAAGTGTTAGTGCACCTGTCGCTCATATCATTTAAACGTATAAACTTATTACCTAACAAGATCATGGAAATATAGCCTACCAAAGTTGTATCTAACAATGAACAATCATAATGACAAAACAGAAAACAAAGATCGTTGGTTTGTGTTATGTACATCATAATATTTATATACAAAAAAGAACAATAACAAGGCTACATATCTTTAAATAGTTCTTCATAATACATAAAAAAAAAATTGTTAGAAGTCTGAGGGATGAATTGAGAGGTAAATTCATAAAGAAAAAGAGAAAACTTGAAGGAGAAACTTTTTGGGTGTAAAATAAAGAAATTAACAACATATTCAAGAGATGACGATTTGGGGGTTTCTTAATAAAAAATGATATCGTTATAAGGATACAACTGCTTAAATCAACCCTAAATGTATTCACAAAATAAATGGGCAGCTGTTTCTTTAACAATACCACAAAATGAGCAACTTTCATCAATATCAAGATATTTACAGATAGATTAATTAAACCTGTCGCTCATATCAGTTGTTGCGCTTGTGATAACGCGTCGTAGGTCACAACGTCAACATGGCGATGATGTCCGGATCGCATTCATACTCAACAAGATTTGCCTACTCTTTTTGCGCTCGTTAAGTAAGTACTTTTTGAAATTAAGTACCTACTCATTGAGTATGCGATTCCGAACGCAGCCTATGGTTCAAGCAAACAGGGCAGGGCAACCGCGTTCGTTCGTCATTACATTGTGCGTCAAGTTCAAGGGTTTACTCTTTTGGCGTACGTCGACTTGCGCACTGCCGTCTGTCTGAAACTAGTTATTTTAGTTGATAAAGTTTTAAATATGGATATTCTTACACGAACGCATCACTTCACTTCAGAAGGCCTTTATTAACCTTTATTTTAATCATGAATGGATGTGCTTTGATGGACTTCCAAATACATACACCCATTCACTCCCATTATAAAGCTTGGAAGAGCCAGGCCATTTTTTTTTATATAACTCTGATTGTATTCATCTGAAAGAAGAATGTCATATACATCTAAGATGGCTTCAGGGTGAGTAAAGCATAGGCTAATTTTCATTTTTGGGTGAACTGTCCTTTTAAGACTTTCTGTATACTACTCCCAGGGATCACGTGGTTGATAATTCAAAGGCAGAATTGCATTTCACACACATGCTTCTTTCCATGTGTTTATCCTGGAAACATACTCGTATATACGTTGAGAAAGTCGTTTACTATACACCATTTACAATAATTTGTCCTCAAAGTGACGACTAAGCGTCAGATTATCATTGTTGCTGCCTATAGTTAAACGCTGGCCAAGATGAAAAAGCTTACTGCCGTCGACTTGACTAAACTTGTGAAAGATTTCATCCAACTGGAGAATGTAAGGCCTCTAAATGTATATTTAAGATATTAAAATAACCTTTGTGAAGAACGTTGTTATAAAAGCTCTGTGAATGCGTTAAGTTAGTTCTGAGGTAAATTACCTGAGTTCGTTTGTGTGATTAAGAAAATTACGGAGATGAAAGGGGAAAATAGTACTCTTGAAATACAACTGGACGAGACTAGCAGATTTCTAAAACTCGCTCAAAACAAGGAGAAACATTTAACTGAAGGTAAGACAATAAATGTATATGGATATAAATAAGGTTTTCGCCAAAGAATTGGGTAAAATTGATCTCTGCTGCCATCTGGCGGTGTAATTGTAGAAATGTTTAAGTTTTTCAGTGTTTTTACTTTTTACGTGTTTATATGTGAATTTTAGGGTTTACAATCATTTATATCCATATAGTTGAATTGCAATATAGTAATTTGCACTCTTTCTACGTAAAGTTATCCCGTTAATTGATGCAGTACATATATAATTTAATAACACCTTCTTTGACATGGTTTACTCTCTTCTACAGAGAGAGATGGACTTTTGGAAACTGTCAAAGGTCTACAACACACCTTACAACAACAGTGTGACCTCAGAGGTAGAGAAATCATCTTAACTCGTTGGCTAGCTACTGTTTTCTTAAAGAGATAGTAGTTTGTTTGTTTGTTTGTTTGTTTGACTTAATTGTCTGTTCAGATTTACTGGACAGAAATTCATCTTTGACACTGGCTCAGACAACACTCTACAACCAAATAATAAAACACATGAGACATACATAATTAATACACACATGAATAAGTTAAATTAATACAATATGTGCACGTTCACACACCTATAGAAACTAGTTCACCCCAAAATGAAAATTCTGTCATCATTTACTCACCCTCAAGTTTTTTCAAACCTGTATACATTTCTTTACTCTGCTGAACACAAAAGAAGATATTTTGAAAAATGTCAGCAACCAAACATTTGTGGGCACCCATTGACTTCTATAGTATTTTTTCCCCATACTACGGAAGTCAAGGGGGTCCATTAACTGTTTGGTAACTCATATTGTTCAAAATATCTTATTTTGTGTTCAGCAGAAAAAATAAACTCATTTGGAACAACTTAAGGGTGAGTAAATGATGACATAATTTTCATTTTGGGGTGAACTGTCCCTTTAATATAACACACTACATTTCAGTGTAATCTAATCCAAATTAAAATGTGCATGAATGATCACAACACTTTCTAGTTGAAAATGAAAGGCTGAAAAAGGAAGCTCTTCAGATGAAGAAAGAAAATGAAGCTCAAATAGAGGTAAGATGGGGCTGTATTCAATTACTGCTGGCATAAGCATAAAATTGCAACACGTTTTTGTGTTTGTTGTTTGAGCTTGATTCTCCCCGTGTGGTTGTAGGAAAGCAAGACTCGGGTTCAAAGACTGGCAGCTGAAATGAAAGCGCTGCAAGATCAACACCAGAGGGAGTTGGAAGACCGTGAAAAAGAAGCACAAAGGAAATGTGAGTGAAAATCACAACCCTTTTTATCTACCATCCTTACAGTATCAACAGTAATAAAACCGATGAAACAGCTAGTATAGCTACTGTCCCGTATAGATACAGTTAAAATAAATTGCAGGAGTATACATTCAAAAAGGAAACATTTATATCTTTTTTCTAAGTGGATGCTAAAGATACTGATCTGAAAGTGACTCATGAGAGAAATGAACGCGCTTTGGAGGAGATGAGAAGGCAGATGAGGGAGAAGGAGAAAGAAAAGCAAAGCCAAACCATTAAACTTCAAATGGAGGTAAGATTTAATCCAGTAACCTAATTTTGTGAATAAATTCAACTTTAATAAGAATATACATTATTTAATGTTTGTTTTAGTTTTGTGGCTGTAAAAATGTTTCATCCATTTGCAGTTTGGTGCTAAGCTTGCAAGGGCCCAGAGCATGTCTGCAAAGAGTCATCCACAGACACAAGCCTCTGCTCCTCATCCGCAGAACATCTTTAAAAGAGTGAGTCATACTGCAGCGTCTGTCAAAACACCTCATAGCATTGTGGAAAGCAAGGTTTATGATTACACCTTTATTTCTACCTCTTTTTTGTATCGTTGTTTTTGTGACTTCAGAAGCTCCAGTTCATTCAGGATGAGAAAAACAAAGAGATTGAGGTTCTGCGCCAGAGGGTGAGAGAGCTGGAACAGCAGAGCCTTTACGGATTGATGGACCCTCGCCTGAAGAGGAGAAAAAACTGAGACCTTATGATCTGTCCATTGTAACGTGAGGGCCAACTTCATCCACCTGTTTGTGTTTGACAGTTGTATTTATTTGAAAATGCATTTTCCTTGGAATATATGCTAAATCTTTTTCAATTACGTTCTGTGTTATGTTCTTAATTTAATAAATTATCATTTATGAGCATATAGCTGTGAAGACTGTTTTGTGAGAGGTCATTCAAAAGGGGGTGCAGTGGCAGGTGACACAGAATTCAGGGAGATTACGGCCTGAGTGCTCTTGCATGTTGTCCGCACACCTGTAAACACAACGGCCATGTTAAAGCTTGTAATCTCATCAATAGAGACGTTGGCAATTCAGTGCCTTCCTCAGGCACACAGACGTGTACATGCATGCAAATACACAAAGGAAGTGCCTCGTGACATCTAATACCAGGAAAATGCTGGTTCGTTCAAAGAATCAGACTGTTGAAATAAATGACTTTTTAAGTACAGTTTAAATCACTCAGCAGCTCAAATGTGACGGAAATTTAAATCTAATTCATTGAAAATAATGCAGACATTTATTACATGCAACGTAATCAGTGGAATTGTAGTAATAGTAATAATAATAAAAAATATGTAATTTTTTGTTCTTTTGTCATTGTCAATATTCTTATATAATTTTTGTTTTAGTCCAGTTTTAGTTTTAAGTTAGTATATTTAGTTATGTCATGACAACTCTTGGAGTTTTTGGCAATATGCCCTGTTGATATGTTCAATCTTCTCGGAATAGATCTGCAACGGTTGCTGCTGCTGTTGATATTTCTGCTGCTGCAGAGCAAGTACAGGACTAAGTTGCTACTGCCGATACATACAGGACGCGCTGCTGTGAGCAAGACATGCTGCTGCACAATAAAGCATACATGATTTACCCGTAGCAGATCTATAAAAGTGGAGCTGGGGAAGATGGAGGGTTTGCACGCTGCACTGCTATAGCCAATGCTGAACGGTAGCAAGGTTGAGCAACGATCTCATTGGTTACTGATACAGCAGGAACCAATCAGCCTATACCATCTAGAGTTTCATGACATAAACTTACATTACTTCAACTTATTTCAGTACATTTTTACATTTTAGTTTAATTCTTTAATCAAAATTTGTTTTTCAAAACTTTTTTTTCAATGATTTTCGTTTTAGTTAACGATAACTCATGGCATAGAATATATTGACAGAGAATATATTATAATATTATACACCGAATAAATATTATAATATGCACAGATATATATAAAACCCAACACATATCAGCCCAGATTCTTTCTTCCCATCACGAGCGGCACACATGCTGTCCAGAATGAGAATGTGAAACCTCATCATTCACATTGAGAGGCTGGCGGACTAGTAATAATCAGTATCGGCCAAACACCTTGCTGTGTCAAGGAGAGCCTGCAGTAATCTCATTAGTAATGCTGTTACATAACGTCTCTACAGTCAAAGATCAGCCTCATTAAGATCACTGACGATCACATCTAGGGTCTCCTGACCTCCTGTATGATTGTGTCCCACCAGCACAAACATGACCATATATCCCAGGAGTGCTTCAAAAGAATCAGCGATGCACGTGTTTGCCAGATATTCACCCTCCTTTCGCAGTGGTTCTTGCCTTTTGTTTATCACAGGCATCGTCTCAGACAGCAGAGAGGATTAAGGTAGCTCTAAATAAAGCTGGCAGATTAGGAAACATGATACCAGGATGTTCTGTTTCACTTTGACAACGTGATGGACAGCGAGAGCTGAAGACTTCCCTGGAGACAGGAAGACTGTTGAGGGGAAACCACATCAGTGATTTTTATTCATGCAGTTACAGAACAGGGAAGTTAAAATGAACATCTACATGTTGGTCTTACTTGACCTTAACAATAACTTAATGTGACTATTTTTTTAACCTGCAAAAGAAGTTCAATATTATTACTCTGACTTATTTAGAGCAGATCTTAAAATATAAACATGTAGAGATATTCTTTGACTTCTAATCCTATAAAAAAGAAAAGCAGCCATGCATTAGTCTACTGCGAGAGCACAACGGTAAGATTTTACATTTTCTAATGTTGTGTAGTGTTCTAATTTAGTCAACAAAGCTTGTCAACATGCTTGTTAACTTTTAAAATGTTGTTGAAGTGTATTCAATGCATATAGTGCTGAAATAGACAATAACAAATTATTAACAAGGTGATAAGTCTATTTATGTAATTAGCCAGCTATACATTTCGATTCTGTTTGTTAAAGAAAGATTTCACAGAATTCACTGCTGTACTGCTTATATGTTTTTTTTCTTGCTGTAGAACAAGATTATATGTGTTTATCCAAATATTGTGCACTTTAACTAATTTGCTTCTTGGTTACTGTTGGTTCCTGTTTTTTTAGCCTTAAGCATCTGCAAAATGCCTGCAAGCACAATTCAGGTGTCGCCACAGGTGCATCGGCACAATCTTTACACTCTGACGGACAGCTCAGAATGTGGGTCAGGGAATGAGGAAGAGGAAGACCCTTCCAAGCGCCTGACACCCCTGGAAAAATTAACGCTGGAAATGTGCAAAGACGAAGACACCATAAAGGAGCTGACGGTGGGCAGAAGAGTGGGCTTCTACAAAGTCCGTGGTCAGATCGGCTGTGGGAACTTTTCGAAGGTCAAACTGGCCATCCACGCCCTCACCAAAGGTATGAGATTTTTCATTATCAAAGTGGTTGTAAAAGTGGGTCAGAATTAACAAAGTAACAGGATTAATGTGTAGTGACGTCATTCCGATTTGACTCTGCACGCATTTCCTTTAGACAAGGTAGCCATTAAGATCATGGATAAGATGAGGCTCGATCTGCAGACCCAGAGGATGCTGTCCAGAGAGATCTCCAACATGGAGAGCTTGTATCACCCAAACTTATTGCAGCTCTATGAGGTACTGGAGACGCCAAGTCGGTTGTACCTGGTTCTTGAGTTCGCTGGAGGAGGAGACCTCCACACCAGAATCAGCTCTGGAGGAAAACTCTCTGACCGAGAAAGCAAGATTGTATTCGCCCAAGTCCTGTTAGCAGTCAAATACATGGTCAGACTTTAATACATTGTACTCTAGATTTTAGAAAACGCATCGATAAGTCATAATAAGTATAGTAAAACTGTTAAATGTGTCAGTGATGCTCATTTTTGTCCAGATTAAAATGCAGTTCACACACAAAATAATTTAAATACACCTCTTCTATGAACAGCATGTCCAACATAACACAAATTAATTTTGATATTTTAATGTCAAAACAATCATAAGAAGGAAACAAACTCAATTCTGAAAAAGTAGTCTTAAGTAGTTTAGCATGATCTTTTATATATAAAAAAATAAAAAAAGTATAAATATTTAATTAATTGACATTTATGAATAATTCATTATATTTGTGTGTATGTATGTATATATATATATATATATATATATATATACATACATAATTTATATATTAATAATTATTATAATATATATAATAATTCATAATGTATGTATATACTGTATATAACCTTCAAAAATGTTTAAAACATAGCATTACAATATTTTTTTCTTTAAAAAGCTTTTCAAAATAATATAAAACTAACATGAATACAAAGACTACATTTCTAAAATGTTTTTGAAACTAGATTTTTTTATGATTTTTTTCCGTTTCTTTATTGTGTACAGTATGTCATCAAACCAAATCATTTTAATCACTGCGTGAGAATGTTGAATTTCTTGAATTTATATATTTGCATGTGTGTTCATTTCAGCACGAGAACAACATCATCCATCGAGATCTGAAGGCTGAAAATGTTCTTTATACAACTAACTCCTGCATTAAAGTGGGTGACTTTGGCTTCAGCAAGAGGGTCAATAATCGCAACCAAGCCCTAGACACCTTTTGCGGCTCTCCTCCTTATGCAGCTCCGGAGCTCTTCAAAGACGAGTCTTACATCGGGCCACCTGTGGATGTGTGGGCAATGGGCGTCCTCCTCTTTTTCATGGTGACTGGCACCTTGCCGTTCCGTGCAGACACTGTGGCCAAGTTGCGCCAAAGTGTGCTGGACGGGGCCTATGTCCTGCCAACCTGGGTATCTGCTCCATGTCAGCGGCTGATCCGGGGGATACTGAAGCCAGAACCGTTAGAGCGATGCGCACTGGACCAGATGTTGGGCTGCGAGTGGCTGTTGCCAGTGGAACTCTTCCTCCCTATTCCTCCCTTATACCAGCTCAACCCCATTCATCTAGTTGAGGCCGGTCCAGGGGAGTTAGACAAAGAACAGCAGGAGGTAAAAGGTATCCTGGAGAAACTGGGAGTCACTCAGGAACATATTCTTAATAACCAAGCAAAGCGCATTCGCAGTCCCATTACAGGGGTTTACCGCATACTCTTGCACAGAGTTAAGAGAAACAGGGGAGCTGAGTTTGTGCCTACAATCAGTGGAGTCGTCAAAGATCCTAAAAGAGACAGTCTTCGTGCCTACAGGAATCTACGGCACTCCTCAAAACTGTGCATTCTTTCTTAAAGGTGCAGTAAACGATCAGATGCATATGGCACACTGGAAACACTTCAGGAGTTTTGAATTCGTCATCTAATTGCTTGAATTCTACTGGATGTCCGGGAGACATGTGTGAGCCGTCGTGATGCCAAACCCCCTCATGGAAGAAGAAAGCTGCCATGTTTACAACTGTGACAATGAGCGCTTACCAGGATCAACTGAATGCTGGGTTTTCAAAAAGTATGTGAAGTTCGAGGCTCAATTGTTGCAGTAAACTTGCACAACGTTCTAGAATTAATCATTTATTAGATACACACCGGTCTGTTATCGTAGGCACATCAACTTTACATTTTCACGCCCCATAACAAAATAAACTGTGATTGGTTGCATTACATGTCAGTCAGATGGCCTCTTGGGTGGTCCTTGGCCAATGAAAGCTGTGATGGACTCCAGACCTTCTTCCGTCAGTCTGGAAGTCTGGTACGCGAGACTAGGAACGTCTAAACCTCCACTGCCCGTTTCAAGCATCGGCTCTCAAAGTGAGTCCGAAAAGTGAGATAACATAGGCCTACACCTAATAAATCTTGTCACATAGGCCTACACCTAAAAAATCTTGTCACATTTGTAAAATATTCGTTATCGGAGGAGAGAAGCTAAATAACAATGAGACATTCAACCTGAATTATCATAGTAATACAAATTGCTTTAACTTTTTGATGACATCACACCCTTGGGCGGCAGGCACAGCAGGTTTCGCCATAGTTGTTACACTGTAAAAAGTGATCAGTTGACTTTAAAAAAAGTGTGAAAAATCATTGCCTTAATAATATTATTATAAAGTTATAAACTTAATGTGTAATTAAAAAAAATTAAGTTATGTGAACTAGACAATTCCACACAACTTAATTGTTTCAATTATGCATGATGTTTATTTACACAATATATTCAAGGCAACGGGTTTCCTCACTTTTTTAAAGCAGCACTATGTAACTTTTTCAACCTTTATAATATTTTTCCAAAACCCTTGAGATGGTACATTGACTTACAATAGGTTAAATGACACGTCTGCCATAGCCTGACGGTGACTGTATCGCTTTTACTGGCATTATGTAACTTCGGGTTTCGGGTAGGAACCCGAGCACAAAAAGAACTACAAAATTCGACTGCTTTACGGCATACCTCACTTTCTCAAATTCTGACGTGAGAACCGAACGAGCGATTTTTATTTTTTTTACCTCTGTATGTTGTCATGGCCGAAGCAGCAAGTAAAACCAAGAAGCCAAAGGTTTTGTCGGAGGACAGTAGAAAGAGAAAAAGGGAGAGTGACAAAATAAAAGGCTGGACGAGGATCAATATTGGTCCAGCGTTCTCTCGCTGGCGTGAGCTAAAGGAGGAGGAGGGGTGCGTGCCCGACCGATGCTGGCCGTCAAAAAATAAATAAATCAGTAGCCTATGTCTAAACGGTGTGTACAAGTTTGGTAGGGGCTACATTCTTGCAAGTAAATAATACATGATTAGACGGACAAAATAATAGTTCAGGATAACTAACCTAATGTCTGCAGGCTGATAGTCATGTTTGTTTATTTATTTTTCAAATTTGCAGATTCATCTATGGTAGCTTGACATTATAATATTGACAATATGGCTATTACCTATGATATGGTATCTATGATATTACGATATGTAATTAGCATATCCATTATGTAAAACAGTAGCCAATAGGCTACTATAAAGACACTGGCTTGTAAACGTAAGCTACGTGATCTTTTGGCGTTTGAAAAAAATAAAGCCCATGAAACTATATTCATATGACATGCTGAAATATATGCCAATGTACCTGGGATGAAGACATTTCACACGCAACGCTGGCAGTCTGCCCAAGACGTGAGAACTCCCTCTGCAGAGTTCGGGGGTATCGGCTTGTCAACAAATGCACACGTGTATCCCCTGGTGTAACCATGACAGATTTTACAACAGTAGTAGAAGACAATAATTGCTGCGTCCCAATTCGCATACTATCCGTCCTAAATAGTATTCGAAAGTAGAATTAGTACGTCCCAAATCGTAGTATGTTGAAATGAGTGTTCCAAAGATACCCGGATGGTCTACTATATCCGGTCAGAATCCGAAGTGTAGATCGATGCGCACTCTTAACGGCTGATATTGCCCACAACCCATCGCGCGTTGGACGAGGATTCGATTAGAACTACAAACACGAGTGAAAAGTGTTGAAAAACTACAGACATGGAGGACGCGCGAGTCCGGCGGTTATGTAGAGAGGTTTAGATAAAGGGGTTTGACCGTTTGAGTGATTAATTACCAGTATCTAACCTGACGAAAATGTATTTATTCAATGTTGTCTACATTATATTCCATCTGCATCAGCATTGTGAACTTTTGTAAAGATACGTTTAACCATTAACTTTTAAATGCATCATTACATTCAAATTGCAAACACATGAGGAGAGTCTCCGCATGAAAGACCCGCGACGGGCAGATGAAAGAGCTATTACACTTCTCTCAGAAATTTTAACTGTGACAAGATGATTGACAGGGCAGTTTACGGTGACGGCGCACGCGACAGAGCTGTCTGTTAAAGATGACGGAGTAGTATGTCCCAAAGCTTGCCTACTCTTTTGCTACACACTCAAAAGTATGTACTTTTTCTTCACAAAAAGAGTACATACTTTTAGGGCGTAGTATAAGTAGGCGAATCGGGACGCAGCCATTGTTTCCCAACTGTAGGGGGACCCCGAGAGCAAAATTTCAAAAGTTACATAATGCTGCTTTAAGTTAAGTAAACTGATAACTTTTTACAGTGTAGCTTGTATGTGAATGTTGGGACGGAGGCATCAAGATTGGGGTGTGATCCTTTTGAGTAGGGGTGTGTTTTTTTTTTTTTTGGTGATCTCAAATATCTACAGCCTTTAGGAGAAATGACTTACTGCACCTTTAAATGGATAGGTTTTTTTGTTTTTTTTTGGGCCATAGTACAATGAAAGTCAATTGGGTCCAAAACAATGATTGACATTCATTGTATGGACAAAATAACTTACATAAAAGTAACATTTTTCAAAATATCTTTTGTGTTTCACAGAATAAAGAAAGTTATACAGATGTGGAACAAAATGAGGGTGAAGAAATTGAATTTTTGGGTGAAAAGTCCTCAGCCTAAAATTGTGGGAGTTGTGTAATTGCCGTTTTTCAGTTATCATGGCTTGTAGCACAAAACATTTAATGATAAAATGTATATCTTTATTGTTAAATGTTCACAATGTGCTTTTAAAATAATTAGCTTTCTGTAATTACACAGGAAATCTGTTCATCAGAGGCTTAGGCCTATGTCATATTTATGTTTCAGTCTTGTCAGCCAGCTGTTTTCTATTTTTGCAAATAAAAATGTATGAAAACGTCTGTCAGCCCCTTACTGATTTTCTCCATTTTTGTGTACAAACTTTCACTAAATAGCTCTGCATAATCAGTTTACAGCTCCTCTGTGCTTTCATTGAAGCCCCTCTTTCAACACTGAGAGCCGCAGCAATCCGCGCAGAAGCCATGGGCGGTTTGTAAACAATACAGCAACTGATAGGGAGCCATAGGATTGGCAGCCCAACACTCACCCCGCGACACCGCCTTCACCTCCCATCTGCGCTGCTTGGCAGATGGAGTAGCGTCGTGCCTCAGACATCTGCCGAGGTAACAATGAGTTCCTTGTGCTGGGGCCCCCAATTTAACGGGACAGCGCGCTACTATTGTGCTGTAGCTTTACACATGCAGATCACCAGCGGCTGCAGATGGCAGCTGATATATGCTGCCCCCAATCCAGAGTTACTTCAGAAAGAAAACTTTGTGAACGGAATTTTTTTCACTATAGAAGCCACTGTTTTTCGCGAATAAAAATTAGCCTGAAGCATACCCGTGCAGTGACGTTCATGTAGGCATAATATATATTATTTTAACACATAACACAGCCCGAGTATTGTATCAGGAAATGTAGCCTATGTGTTTTTCCAATACCGTCTCAGCTGAATAAGAGCAGATTCATATAGGCCTACTAAAATCCAACTTCGGAACGCACAGCCCCGTTTTTATTTACGAAATATGACTCTAAGACATATCAAATATGTGTGAGTGTGTTAAGAATGCACGTCATTTGCGGAAGAGAACACATGACACAATTATTCATTTGAACATATTTATTGTTTTGCACTCATTTATTTATTTCTACAATACAAAGTTTGAAACTGCATATTTAAATATTTTTCTTCCCTTTTATATCAAATATTTATAAACCTTTAGGGATTTTTAAGTTATTTTTTCTTTTTTTTGTCACATTAATATTTCTAAAGTGAAACCTTTAGAGATTAAGACAATTCTGGAAAGTGGAAAGCACATTGCTGACAATAAGTCACGTTATATTGTACAGCAATTTCATTTTTAAAAACGTCCGAGATGTTAAAGTCCATTTTTAAAAACGTTGCTTCGACGCACCGCCGCGTCCCCTGCGTGTCCAACGCTTGCGATATTTGCTCTGTGTAACAGAGGCAAAACTCGCTTCTCCTTTCTCTCCAAACCTCATCCGCACAAAGAATGAGGGCCATTGTGTCGCTCTCGTGGCATACCTGACCTCATTCACATAAAGAATGAGGATCATCTTGGCATGGACGGGACGAGGAACGACGTAACCGCGAGGGCCACTCGGGCCTGCCTCGCGCTGCCTGGACGGTTCAGCCTCCTCAGGAGCATCCAGGGATGTGGAAACATCATCATCCTTGCTTCAAAGGATGAGCAGAGTATTCCTCAAGGTTTACAGCATCTCAACAGAGAAGAGTAAAGGTCCAGATCAACGCTCGGGGAGAGTGATCTCAGGAACCCACTCGTTATAACTGCGACTTTCTTCACAGAACAGGTGAAGCTTCTCCAGAGCTGGATCCTCCCATGAGTCCTCAGCTGGGTTCTGTTGGGATGATAATAAAATGCAATTTAGCATGACACCAAAAACGTTGCGAATGCACACATAGGGTATAGTAGTTTCTGCTTTTGCCAAAGAGAGTAAAATATTTACTTCTATAGCCTACATACCGTGATGAGCACACAGTGAGCATCCTCAAATTGTTCAGGCTTGTCACCAACAATCTCAGAAAGACGCTGAATGTCATTCACTCGGACGATGCTGATGTCGTTGTCAAAACAGAAGGCTTGGATGAGAGTGAAATGGATTTGGAGAGCAATGTCACACTCAAAATCCTCATCTATTGCCAGGACGCAGAAAGACACGCTGTCCGGGTCACTGAAATACAAGAAAAGGCAAATTAATAACATGTAGGATACTACTAAATCAGTCGAAGTACTTTATTAAAAAAATTAAGCATGAAAGAAGAGAATGGACAGCATAGCCTACTCACACATTCATAATTTTGGCAGATTCGTAAACGCCAATGGTAAGGTAATCGTTCGCTTTGGCAGAAAGCAAAACCTCTTCCAGTGCTTGTCCAGTGCACTGAGCTCTGTCGCTGGTTTCCTGGATGAGCACTTCCTCAAAAGTCATGATGATGCTGGTTGTAATTCCACAAGGAGCAGACAACAGAACTGAAGTTGAATGTAATCCGAATGGATTGGTGCTCTAACGGAGTGTGCTCGCTGCCTTTATACTCTTCGGCTCGTGGTGGCTATGAAAGAAGCGTCTTCTGATTGGTTCTCCTTTGGTATGCTAATGTTATTGTCACACTCCGGCTCGTGGCAGATTGATGAAAGCTATAATGTCACTTTTTTAGGCTTGCTGCAGACTTCAACTAATTATTTCGATTATTTTAGCATCTTATAAAACCAAATGCATTAGGCTAATGCGTTTAAGCAGTATTATTTTTGTTTTCTTATCAATCATATTTTGGCCTTTTCATTTTGCTTGGTTTTGTGCGTTGTCTTAGATGTAGCCTATTAAAATGTGTTCTATTATCCCCGGACCAACTGTTAACACGAACAAAAAAGTAATCTCACCTCACTCTCTTCAAAAAATTAAAATAACTTCGTTATAGCCTACTTGGGATACATTTCTCTTTAAGAGCTTTTATTTAATTAGGTTTTATTTATTAATATATTTCCACTTTATTTTTCACTAAATATCAGGTATTTAGTGAAAAATAAAGTGGAAATATTACAGAGGATCAAATTACACTAATACAAAAAAAATTTGGAATGTTATATGTGAACTTTAGTATAGGCTATATTTTAGCAGAGAATGGTGAAAGTTGGCAAATGTGGATATTGCTCGCATGCATCCCCCCTCCCTCAGAGCAAAAGACAGGTGGAGTGTGTGGCCATCTGTGGACACACTGAAACAGCCCTATTGTTAGTTCAGAAACTTCTATTATTAGACGCCTTTACAAATGCAAATAGGATGCGCGTGCCATGACGCCCCGCTGCCCAATCTGGCCTGCTACGACCACAGACCACGTGATAAGCGGCAGCTTTCCAAATGTAGGCCACCCTGAACATTCAGCAATGTTTATATTCGTATATTCTCCATTTGCAGGAATTTTTGCAGCTTTAATGCATTTAATGATGTGTGTGAATAAACCACTCGTTTCATATGCATTGACATTTTAATCATTTTTTTCACAGGTGGTTTTAAAGCTGCATAGGAATCATTAGAAAACATCCTGATATATAGGCTTCTGCATCATGTCAATGTCGAGAAAAACCTCAGAATCACAGATCATTAGGCTACTGAATGCAAACGTATATGCAGCGAACGAAAGAAGTTTTTTTGGTTATTTGAGAGGCTCAAGATAACAGGTTGACGATGACTGATGCAGGCCTATTGTTACCCTGCAGAACAGGAGCAGATGGAGAGGCCTCATTTAGGAAGCCCCCACTGGCCCCTCGCATCACAGCAGCACATATGACTATTGTGTGCAAGTTTTTTTGTGTCTACTTCAAAATGGAGCATGAACAGATTCAGCTGAACTTTGCGTTATAGTGAAGCATGCAGAAGGAAAAAACAGAACGGGGTGCAATGTTTTCCTGATATTTTGCTAGTTGAGTTTCATGCATGCAAACAATATGATAACTTAAACATTTTTAAACAAAGCCAAATACGTCCCATATAGGCTTGTTCATTAAGCTATATGCAAAGCAAATAAGTTAAAAGAAAAGAACTCGTTTCAGTCTTGCAACGGATGCATTGTTCTATTATCACATCTGCAGTCCGGGCATCCCCACTCCCCCCTCAGTGCGCGAGAGTGACAGGTGTTCCAAGACAAACCTGCTCGAGCGCAAAGCAGACTAATGGAACAATTGCTTTTACTTAGTCCCTCCTGCAGCTGCAGTCAGATTAAGCGCACTGTCATCTGTTGCAAAGCCATTTCATTTTCTATATAGGCTATGATTTAGCGGCCATTAAAAGAATAAAAGTCAGGCAAAAGTTTGTTCAGATGTGTTCCAGACGATTTTAATAAAAATTCCAAACACGCAAAGCTAGCTTACACAGTCATCAAACCATTGGTTTTAAATGCAGTTAAGAATATTTATATCACGTTTATTATTTAAAAGCACCATAAAAAGTGTTTGTGTCTGCAGGCATAAATAGGTAGGCTATAAGTCTAAATACAGCTGAACTTTGCTCAAATTATCCTTTATCTTCCCCCATCAGCAGATGGGGAGTGTTTCCATAGCAAAAGAGAAGCACGTCCAGATGCCACGCGCCGTAAGTCAGGCTATGCAAATTAGCCACGCGTATGTGAAGGCGATCACCAATAGGTATTAAATAACTTTCAACATGTCAAATCAGCAGCAAAAGTCTGAAAAAAGTCACCAATTTGTAATAAGTTAACATATTTCACATTTATAACTTTCATGGAATAACTGATGAAATAGGCTATAGCCTATGCCAACATGTTGATTAATTCACTTTTTTTAATTGTTTTTGATTGTTTTGTTAACGTCAATAGCCTATATGTTTTACACACATGTAGTAGGCTGGGAGTTTATCGTTCTGAAATTTGTTTCCCACTAAACTAAAGTTTTTCCCACTAATTAGGCTAGTTCTTTTTTGCATTCACTATTTTTTTTTTAAACTGTAAAATATTCCATTAACGATAATTATAACAACAGCAAAAAGCTTTTTAAAATAATTGTTTAAATGAATAGCATGTGTCACACCGCAGAACATGTAAACTTTTTAGTCACTCATTTCAACACCCCATGCAACATGCGTGCATTCATTTTCAGCTTGTTGAATTTATGCCATGTCTTTTGAGTTGAAAAGTTGATCTGTTTAATTAAGGACAAAAGTGAAAGGATCAGAGTTTGATCCTTTCTTACAGTTCTATAGATGTCACGCATGTCTAAAGGCACGCGCCTTGGATATGTCCGTTTCTTTATTGTTCTGAACAGCCAATCAGAACGCGCGATGAAAACGCGTGCCACTATCCCACTATAAGTACGGGTCGCGTGTCAGGTGGAAACTCACTCCCAATTTATCTCGCTCAGCTCGAGACACTACTGACTGTACTTCAAGTAGCTACTGCATACTTCAATCCAAACCAAGATGGTCAAAGAAGGAAAATCCCTGTCCGAAGCCCTGCTGTCTGCCAAGGCGGAGGGTCGCCTCACTGTTGGCGTCTACGAGTGCGCAAAAATAATGAACGAGTAAGTTTGGAGGAACTCTTCCATGCGAGAACCCATGTCTTGTATATTTAATGCTGTGCGGATTGACTCATTTCAACCCCATTTTTGTGTTCACAGGGACCCTGATAGTGTGTCTTTCTGCCTTTTGGCCACTGATGACTTTGAGTGTGCAGTCGCTCTCCAGATTCACTTCACTCTGATCCAAGCGTTTTGCTTTGACAACGACATCAGCATCGTCAGAGTAAACGACCTGAAACGTCTCAACGCTCTTGTTGGTGCAAAGGGTCAACTCGAGGACGCTCATTGTGTCCTTATAACGGTGAGATTAAGAATATGTTCAAAAGTCAAATTTAAGTGCAATATCAAGCTAATTACTTGTCCCAACTCCCAAGACTTGTTTTTTAAAACTCTTCTGCTCTATTTCAACAGAACCCAGCTGAGGACTCATGGGAGGATCCAGCTCTGGAGAAGCTTCACCTGTTCTGTGAAGAAAGTCGCAGTTATAACGAGTGGGTTCCTGAGATCACTCTCCCCGAGCGTTGATCTGGACCTTTACTCTTCTCTGTTGAGATGCTGTAAACCTTGAGGAATACTCTGCTCATCCTTTGAAGCAAGGATGATGATGTTTCCACATCCCTGGATGCTCCTGAGGAGGCTGAACCGTCCAGGCAGCGCGAGGCAGGCCCGAGTGGCCCTCGCGGTTACGTCGTTCCTCGTCCCGTCCATGCCAAGATGATCCTCATTCTTTATGTGAATGAGGTCAGGTATGCCACGAGAGCGACACAATGGCCCTCATTCTTTGTGCGGATGAGGTTTGGAGAGAAAGGAGAAGCGAGTTTTGCCTCTGTTACACAGAGCAAATATCGCAAGCGTTGGACACGCAGGGGACGCGGCGGTGCGTCGAAGCAACGTTTTTAAAAATGGACTTTAACATCTCGGACGTTTTTAAAAATGAAATTGCTGTACAATATAACGTGCCTTATTGTCGGCAATGTGCTTTCCACTTTCCAGAATTGTCTTAATCTCTAAAGGTTTCACTTTAGAAATATGAATATGACATAAAAGGGGAAAAAATAATAACTTACATTTCTAAAGGTTTAACTTTAGAAACATTTGATTTAAAAAAAAAATGAAGAAATAAATATTTAAATATGCTGTTAATTTTTGTAGACAAAGGAAAATGAAACATTTTGTGAACATGATTAAATTTGCCTAAAGATTTCACTTTAGATATTTTGTATGAGACAAAAAATGTATGAAAATAAAAGATAGTTTGAATTCATCTTGATTGTGCAGCAGCTTATTTTTGTATATTTGTACTGACTTATCAACAGGAAACTCTCAATGACTTTTTATCCCTAATTCTTACTTGAATTCCTGGGTAACCTGAATATTAGATTTTTGTCATACATTAGATGCAGTACACTCTAAAAAACGATTCGTTGGCTGAACAACCATTACTTATAAAATTAATTAGATTAAACACAAAAAATTAAGTATTCGTAACTTTTCAACCTCTACTTAACATATACAGTGTGTGTAACACAAAAATATAAGTTAATAGGTGAACTTAAATGTATGCATAAATAAAATGAAAAAACATAAGTCATGTCAACTACTATAATAATTGCTTCAAAATTAAGTAAATGGAGCATAACATTTTAAGTAACTATACGAGCCACGTGATATGCAATTTCCCGTGATGCCTTTCCAGCCAAAAATTTGAGCCATTTTGTGAAGCACATATGTGAAGACGCTGAAAAGAGGTAAACTTAACTTTTTTTAACTTAAGGTACACTCGATCGTTTATTGCATTTTTGGTCAAGAAATTAAATTTTATACTGAACTTCAGAACACAGGCCTCGACAAGCAAGACTGAACATTTGTTTCTGGTTGTATTTGGTCATGATATAATTAGTAACGGTCAGAGGAGAAAGGCCGCGAAATTTAAAAATACTACTGTTATTGTGTCACGAAATTGTAGTTTTAATAATTTTCAGTCGACAATGTAGTTGTTTAAAGCTCAAATCTGTGGTTTATTTATAAAGATAGCGCCTATTTAAAAACTGTATCTGACGTTTTCGGAGTTCGGAGTGAAATCCAGGAGATCACCGCAAGACCAGCGGGCGCTCAGCGCTCATGTACCCCGCCTGGAACAGCCGTACCTCGGCTCGTGCTTCTGACGTGTGCCGCTGGCTCGGATGTCTCAAGTCTAGTGGTTAAACATGAGATATAATTCGTCTTATCTAACGGGCGATCTTTGGTCTCATTAATCTATAATTTGTTCCCTGGCAAATCGTTTTGGCTGAGGGCAAAGTGAAGTTTCATAACTTTATATTTAGGCTATTTTAACATTGTGTCCTGCTGTGTGTTTGATTGAATCGTTTACTTTATTTCTTGTCTTGTAGCTTCTTATACCCTTTAAGGCTACTTATACTGTTATAATGGCTATTACTGATCAATAAAACTGACATTTTACAAAAAAGAGTTAAATTTAAGTCACTATTTAACTTATTTTTTATTGTCTTATGTAATTGATATTTATATTGCTATTATTATAGTATTGTACATGAACTATAGCCTATGCTATTATCAATATTTTTATGATTGTATTATTGTACTTATGATATTATATAACTATAATACTATTCATTACTATTTTACTTGCTGTATACTGTTTGTTTGTTTATTTTATTGACTAAACTATTTACTATTACCTCACTTTATCTTATTTACTATTTGCATTGCACTGTAGTTGTACCATAGCATATGTATTACCATAAAGGATCCATCAGTTATCTTTGTTATTGCTAAAATGGGTCAATCACAGAAAATGATTTTTCCACAATAAGAAAACTTTATTTCATATAATATGATAGATGACAAGCAAATTTTACAGACATATACAATATTTTTTAATAAGGAATTGTCAAAGCTCAGGCTTGTCATGTATCTGGCTGAAATAAAGTTTTCTTATTGTAGAAAAAGCATTTTCTGTGATTGACCCATTTTAGCAATAACAAATATAACTGATGGATCCTTTATGGTAATACATATGTTATGGTACAAAGTGCAATGCAAATAGTAAATATAAGATAAAGTGAGAAGTAATAGTAAATAGTTTAGTCAATAAAATAAACAAACAGTATACAGCTAATAAAATAGTAATGAATAGTATAGTTATATAATATCATAAGTACAATAATACAATAAAAATATTGATAATAGCATATAGTTCATGTACAATACTATAATAATAGCAATAGAAATATAAATTACAGAATATAGACAATAAAAAATAAGTTACATTGTGACTTATATTTAACTCTTTTTGTTAAATTTCAGTTTTATTGATCAGTAATAGCCATTAGGCTATAACAGTACAAGTAGCCTAAAAGGTATAAGAGGCTACAAGACAAGAAATAAAGTAAACGATTCAGTCAAACATAGGGTAAAGCAGGATACAACGTTAAAATAGCCTAAATATAAAGTCATGAAACTTCACTTTGCCCTCAGCCAAAACGATTTGCCAGGGAACAAATTATAGATTAATGAGACCAAAGATAGCCCGTTAGATAAGACGAATTATATCTCATTTTTAACCACTTAGACTAGAGACATCCGAGCCGAGCACACGTCAGAAGCACGAGCCGAGGTACGGCTGTTCCAGGCGGGGTTCATGAGCGCTGAGCGCCCGCTGATCTTGCAGTGATCTCCTGGATTTCACAACTCCGAAAACGTCAGATAAAAATTTTAAATAGGCGCTATCTTTATAAATAAACCACAGATTTGAACTTTAAACAACTACACTGTAGACTGAAAACCTATTAAAACTAAATTTTATGACACAATAACAGCAGTATTTTTAAATTTCGCGGCCTTTCTCAGCCTCAAGCAGCACACGAAAAAGGCATTTTTCTCAATTCCCGGTATGAGAGATATGGGAAAGTTGCCATCCGCAATATGGCGGTGCCGTTGACGACGCTCCAGCGGCCAATAGGGTGTCTATGTATTTATTATGTCTATGGCGTATACAGGCAGGAGCCATCTTGGAAAACTCGACTAGCTGAGTCACGAACACCGTGCTAAGTGAGCTGGTCGATAGGAATTAGGTTTGTGAAACTAATTACATGGAAATGCATGAATTATATCTATTTATTAAAATAGTTTCTTCTGGAAACAATGGACCATATGAGATTCCAAGTCACAGTTCATCTCACTTAGCACGGCGTTCGTGGCCCGACTAGTCAAGACTGTTTTCCCAGATGGCTCCTGCCTGTATACGCGTAATGTACTGTCTTTATAAAGTATCTTCTTATTAAACTGTCTGTACACTTACACAGTTCTCAATGCTTCGGTTTGCATGTAGGGACCCTCATTATGCTACGGTGTTAGTGTGAGGCTATTTTGAACCTTGTTAGTGGTATTAATAACTAGCGATTTACTTTTGCTTATTCTATGCCCCATATACTAGCGTTATAAGCTAATCTGTTTTTAGAGATAAAACTCTTTACATTCGATTATCATGAAAAACACATCCCAGAGAACGATCAACTCGGTAACCATGTGTTAATTACCCCTAGGTTCATTTTTCACCGGAATTGTCCTTTAAGAGGTTTTTTGTATGTTCCAAGAGTAAATGTTGGAAAAATGTAAATCTTTTGAGAAGTATTGCAAAGGTGAAAAAGTGACCTGTTAAAAGTGATTTTCCATTTGTCGATTTACCACATTTTGTTACATTTCAAGTGTGGTTTCAGGCTTTCAAGCCTTTGGCAAAAAAATGTATAAAAAAATGATAAAGTTAAATGCTATATTGTGTGTGATTTGCATGTTTAATTTATTTTAAGACACTGAATGTACTGGAGCAGTGCAGTAATCAGACCAATAGCTGAAGATCTAAAATAAGTAAAAATGGTTGGTAACTCGTTTAATTGTCTTATTTTTATATACTGTATAAGTGAGCTTAAATGTTAAGTTAACAGAACTAAGATTTGTTTTAATCTCACATGGCCTTTACTGTGTTGGATTTACTTAAAATATATATGCACCATTTTTGCATCATACTTTTTAAGTAATCCCAACTTGGAATAATTTTACATAAAATTAACAAGTAAACCTTTGTTATATGTACTTAAATATTTGAGTTCACGTTACATTCTTTACTTAAAAATATATGTAACGTGATGCATATATTTTTAAGTAAAGAATGTTGTTTGGACTCAAATATTTAAGTACATATAACAAAGGTTTTCTTGTTAATTTTAAGTAAAATTATTCCAAGTTGGGATTACTTAAAAAGTATGATGCAAAAATGGTGCATATATATTTTAAGTAAATCCAACACATCATTTTTTAGAGTGTAAACTGAATGCATTATGTGTATTCACTGGTCTCAATTTTTGTGAGTTGAGTACCATAGTAAAACTTGACTGAGCCATCTTCAAAGGCATGGGATATTTTTACTTCCTATTCATATAGGCCTGTACATTTATCTCTAAATCAGACGGATTGGTATACAAATTCATGATGACTGAAATTGACATCTATAAAGTTATGACCTGAACCAATATCACATTTTTTTCTATACTTATTTTATTAGAAATTTGCTCAGTAGAAGCAATGACCAAAAACATGATGCTCAAATGGGGGACAAACCTGATCTCACCAATAAAGATGTAATTGTATTTCCCTACTCACAAAAACATTCAGATTATATAATTATGAATGCATGCAGTAAAGAAAAACAAAAAAACATTTATTTATTTAGCAGATTACTGGCCAATATTGGACATACCTAAATATTAACACTGCTAACCATGACTTAACTGAAAATGACCACTTCATATCTCTCTCTCTCTCTCTCTCTCTCTCTCTCTCTCTCTCTCTCTCTCTCCCAGACTGCTTATGGATGGCCAAAACATGAGACATGCAAGTGTTTGTTAGTTCCTCTATATCTGTCGTTAATGTTTGTTGTAAAAGTCTGCAAGAAAGAAAAATTGCAACAAGAGTAAACAGCAGATTTTTCTGCATTAGACCTGTAGAGAAAAAGTTTAGTTTTTCAATTCAGTTTAGATTACAAAGTAAAAAATAACAACATTTTATGCAAATATGAGTTGGCTACTTTCAACTAGTCACTCATTGAAGACTGCATTTGATGCAAACTTTACAAGTGTTGAGAAAGATTTTTAATTCACTGCTTTAAACATGGGTTTAAAGTGTGTTGTCTCTTTACAAGATTATTAAATATAATCGATTATACATAAAATTTTATACATTATTATACACAATAGTCACATTGTGATACAGTAAATGTTTACATTTCAACAGAAATGTAATCTTTTCCACAACTGCGATAGATCAAGAATATTTGGTGGAGATTAATGACTAACCATCTAGACTATTTTTGTGACTACCCTCTAATGAAATGGACCTGATTAAAGGATTAGTTCACTTTTAAAAAAACTTTTGCTGATAATTTACTCACCCCCATGTCATCCAAGATGTCCATGTCTTTCTTTCTTCAGTCGAAAAGAAATTAAGGTTTTTGATGAAAACATTTCAGGATTTTTCTCCATATAATGGACTTCAATGGACCCCAAACGGTTCAAAGTCCAAATAACAGTTTCAGTGCTGCTTCAAAGGGCTTTAAACAATACCAGATGATGAATAAGGGTCTTATCTAGCGAAACGATCGGTCATTTAAAAAATAAATAAAAAAGTTAAAGTTTTATAAGCAGAAAATGAATGCTCGCCTTGCTCTGTTCTGTGATGCGTGTTCGTGACGTCACGTAATACGTGTGAAGCTGCACTGAAACTGTCATTTGGACTTTGAACCATTTGGGATCCATTGAAGTCCATTATATGGAGAAAAATCCTGGAATGTTTTCATCAAAAACCTTAATTTCTTTTCGACTAAAGAAAGAAAGACATGGACATCTTGGATGACATGGGTGAGTAAATTATCAGCAAAAGTTTTTTTTTTTAAAGTGAACTAATCCTTTAATGACAAAAATAACATGACCTTAAATTAAATGTCAGCATCAGTTCAATAAAACCTCTAATACTGACTGTACTTCTTCCTGCTTATATTTGTGAATTGTGATTTCCTCTGCTTGGCTCATAGATGACAGAACATTCCTAACAACAGCATCTGATTGGTTTAGAAAGTGCCATCTGGTCACCCTCCCACACTTCCCCCATACAATCTCAAACTTTTGATTATGTTTTGAAACAGATGAAAACAATTCAGTATTTATTTTTAGTGTCCACAGACTTGTTTAAAAGTAAAAAATAAAATGATTCCACAATGTATCTCAATTAACGTAAAGCAATAAAAGCTGCAGCATAAATAATAATGTGCAATTTTAGCAAAATACTGTTTGAAATAGTTTTAAATGGAGCATAGCATGACTATTATAAAGTATTTAAAGGCATACTCTTATTCCACACATTAAAATACTGTGCATGATTGCAGAAGTTATATAAGATATAACAAAACTCACAATTCCTAATATATGTGACTCAAAAAGCACAGTATGCTGGACAAATGGTAATTTTATTTGTTACAGTGAAGCAACTCTTTCACTAAACTACTCATCTCATTCATTTTTAATATATTAAAAAGAACTTTGTTGCCATGTCCAGAAACACGTCAGTGCAGCTGAACTTGCATTACCTCTGTGACTCGCTCTTTGTTGTTTTAAACTACCAAAAGCATAAAGAAGCAATCAAATAATCCCCAGCAGAACAATACGTCAGCATGCAGGCGAGCTCCATTGTGCTCTTTCAGACAGCCAGCGCCTGCAGAATACAAATAAAGCCAAGCCCTAAAACCTAAAACCTACCCAGAGACTAGGCCACTAAAACGGGCTCCATCTGCTCTTGTGCATAATGAGCTGGAGTGAAGGTGCCTAGCAGTGGGAGGAGAGGAAGCGGGACAGGGCCGCCCTGTGCCTGGCACAAGCCAGTCCCTATACAAGCATTCCCCCCTGGGATATCTGCCACTCGCCCCCCACTACTGAGTGGCCCTCACAAAGACCCCCAACAGGGGCGTGTTCTACCGGTGGGCCACTTTCGAGGACTGAGGGAGGGCCTACACATGTCCAGGAGTTGAGGTCTGCTGTCACGGCCAGACACTGATTGATATAAGAGCATGCTGTCTATGTGGACGAGTGCTGCACTACACCCCCCCTCCCTCCTTATTATAATATTACATTATCCCAGTGGTCCTATCGCATGGCTTCGAGTAGCCTTTTCAGCCAGCCCTCATCCCCTCCTCCCGAAGTGGAGACACCCCAGGAACAGCAGCAGATGGTGGTGAAGGGCTCTCCTGTTGCCGAGGATACCGCCACTGGTATTTCTGTTGTCCCAACAAACACCTTATCAAGAACCAGCCCTAGGGTGTTACAAAACGATGAGGGAACGAGCAACGAAGGAATGTCTTAATGTTTAAAGCAAGTTTTTTTTTTATGTTTGTAAACACTACAGCGCACTTCTAATACACTAGAAACATTTTCACAATTGCAAGTAAATTTCACAAAATGACACATAAATCAAGTACTATAATGAATTAAACAAAATTGTGCTCCAGTAATCTTCTTTTAATTTTTTTTTTTTACAGTGTATGTATCATGCATGCTCTTTTGAGTATTATAAAATGAGATTTTTCAACATTTAAGAAGAAGTAGAAGTAAATGTAAGACAAATTCAACAACAATATAGATTGTTTTCAGTTCATTCTGGCAAATTCATTCTGGTCGTGTGTTGCCCCATTGCCCTGGCACGCTGTAAAGCAGGCCTACAGATTATAGTGTGTGGTAAGAAAGGCTCCAGTCTGCAGTGTATGGTAATCACTCATTATGTGAGCCAGCTGTCTTTATGAGCAGGGTCAGAGGGTCAGCCCTCCTGCCTAATGCTGACAGTCCCGCACGAGCGCCAGGGCCTCCACATCACCTGCTCAAACATTCAACATGGAGCTTTAGTCTCGATTAAGCTCATTTTGATTTAGCAGACAACCTAAAGTCGTAGCTTGGGGAAAGATAACGCAAATATCAAAGTTTAGCATTTCATTTTTAGTATTTGAAAACAAATTATGATGGGACCGGATGGCCATTTACACTAAAGGTGCTGATACATTAGTGAAAATTTGTGGGCAAAAAAGGTCCATTATTTAGTGATGAATGAAGCCCAGCTCACAGAACTAAGCAGCTTTCTGTTGGTCAACATGGTGAATTTAAGTGACCAAATTAAACATGAGCGAAATCATATGGGGAAATTCGATTACATGGATTCCTCTTGAAATGACAAGATTTCACCCATGAACAATCGCTGAACAACAGTAAATGTGCCCAGACCTTAAGTGTAAAAAGGTAGATATTATTAGACTGAGTGTAAATGGTAGATACTGTTTGCACCAAGTATAAATAGTAAATTTTGCACTGCATCTTGTTGAAATGAAGTTCAAGGAGTGATCGAAGCTGTTCATCAAAAGTATAAATAGAATATGCTATTTGTAGGAAAGATTATTTGCTAGGAAAAATTGTATAGGAGTATTTGAGCAACAGTGTGTGGAGTTAGTGAAAAAAAACCTTTTACTAAAATGTTTAAAGCATCAATCTACATTGCTGCAGGTAAAGGTTTAGTTTACTCAAATGAAAATCCACATGTTTTTCCAAACCTGTATTATGTTCTTTTTTTTCTGTATTCAAATCAATAATTTGAAAAATGTTGCTTTTTTCCGCACAAGGAATGCAATGCGGTTCAATGTGGTTTTGAATTCCAGTTAAAACATCCTTCCTTTTCATTTTGCTTTGTGTTCTGAACGAGACAGAGTTTGTGAAACGTCATGAGGGTAATTAAATGATCACAGGATTTTCATTATTAGGTGAACTGTCCCTTTACCAGGTAATTGCATATTGTGCACTTCTGTCTCCGTCTACACTTGCACTGCTAAGAAAGCATGCGTGTATGTGTACGCAATGTATTGTCTCATTACAGAAGTGTCAGCCTCATATCGGCGCCAGATCAAGGGTGTGCAGAGCTGTTCTATGCTGGCAACTGTTGACACAATGCAGCTCTATCAGCCAGACATTGTTATGGCTCTTGAAGATTGCTGGAGGCTTACCACCCTTTGCAGTCTCTCTTGACGGTGCTGGGCAGGCCGGCTCGGTTGTGGTCTTTTCGTGTATGTTAGGGGGTTTGGGTCAGGGAGTTTGTCTGTATTGGCCAGCTGTGCCGTGGCTCTGTTGTCGGGCTCAGCTTGGGCCCTGAGGGTTGCAGAGGACCCGTATCAGATGGTTGAAAGGAGCTGCAGAGCTCCCCCCTCCCCGTCGTCCATGAGCAGACAAAAGCTGCAGCCTCCTCTCCTGCTCCTAAACTCAAAGACACAAAGTGTACGGGGGGGGTCAGGGGTGGTGATAAAACACAAAAGTGCACAGAGCCCCCTGTCAAAAGGAAAAAGGGGAGAAAACACTCCCCTGCCTTTGTTGAACTTCTGAAAGAACGGCGTGGTCGCGGTGGCAGCTGCTGCGCCTGCACAGGACATTTGAGATGCCCCCTTTTCATACATACAAAGTCTGGAACCGGTGGGGGTATGTAGAGGACAAGGGGCATTGAGGATTTGTGTTAAAAACGAAAGGCACACTTTGGAGATACGACCATCTCGTGGCAGTAAAGGGAGGCGGGGAGGGAAGGGGGAGGTGTGGTGGTCTGATGCTGAAAAAAAAAAAAACTTTTAAAGATGACAGCCTTTAACGTGAGTATATCCATCACTCCACAAAAGAGTCCCACAGGGCAGCCATATGGGCAGAGGATCCTCGTCTTTTGTCTGGAAATCACCGGTACCTTTTATCACAGCTTAAACAACCACTAAGAATTCAGCAAACAAGAGTCTTCATATTTAGCTTTGGGGGATATTTGAGTTTATTTCACTTCAAAGTGAAATGTGCAATACAAAATGTGTGCAACTGTGAATACGTTAGTTTTGATGTTCATAGGGGTGGAAGTTATTTAGCTTTAAAAAGACTTCTTTGTAACAACATAACAAAACAGCATTTCAAAAAAAAATCCTTTTAGGAAATGTCTGCAGTGCATTTATTATGCATGCAGTTTGCTTTGTTTTGGAGAGTGCACGAGAGAAGGATCTAAATAAATAATAAATAAATAAATAAATAAAAAGTTCCAAGAGGCCCAAAATAATGAATCTGCTTTGAAGAAGCACGTCAGATCTGGTGTGTGTAGAGAACTAATTACGGCGCCCTCTTGTGGTACTTTTGTAAAATACAGGTCTGATAATAAACATCAGAAACTGTCTCACAAAGTTTCCTTCAAGGTTTTCTGTACTGTATATATAAATACCTAACATAAAAATGTATACATATTTAGTAGCCGAAATTTCAAGCTTCATACTACAAAATCTCTAAATCTATCTAAATAACAATTTTGTATGCATTGTATCATGATTTTCCTTTGGACCCCTTTTATTAGTGTTTCATATAATAATAATAATAATAATAATAATAATATTTGTATTTTTTGCTTTAGATGTTTTGATGTTGACAGTCTACACAGTATGTGTTGATGTCTCCACCTAGTGGTTACTCAGACCACTTACAGATGAACTCCGTAAATGCAGTACCTCGTGGTTATCTTATGGTCACAACAGGCTGTGTGGCCGAGCTAGCCTGAATGATTGCATGGTTGTCAAACTTAACTACAGGCTTTATTATAGGCCAATATATATAAATATATATATATATATAAAAACACATTGCAGCTAACCACAGTTTAACCTCATATAACAGCTAACCTTGTTATATGACTGCCATATTAGAAACAACTTGTGTCAATTGACATCATTAGCCTAACCTGTTGTCTTAGTTTTTGTTTTTTATAAAGAATTTGATATAAAATCTCTCATGCTAATGCTACCCAGTTCATTTGATCCCTAAAAAAAAGAAGAAGAAAAGGGGAAAAACTTTTAAGTCTATATGAAACGGAAGTTGTGATGGTGTGACATCCTAAATTGCCCAATATAGACCTTATTCAGAGCATCGCCATGACAGGTATGATAGCGAGGCTGTCAGGGATAGACTTGCCATGTTTTCATGGCACTCGCTGTAAAAAGCTGCATAAAGCTCCTAGATCACTTATAATTTTCCACAGCTCATGTTGCCAGTAATTTCTGCAGTGTTTCGTCAACAGAACAATCCAAAAACACATTAAATAACAGTATACTGTAAGTTTAAGTTGAACAAACTTGTTCGTTTTTAAAGGATAGGCTGCAACTCACTGAAGAGATGCATGTATCCCTCACAGCCTCGCTTTCGTTCCCATTAAAAATCAAAGATGGCGCTGCTGTGAATAAGATCTACACACACATTCACTTTAATATTACTCCACTAATATTTAGTCCACTTGAAGGAGTGAATGAAAACGAGAGAGTGAATTCGGACCGTTAGGCTATAGGGTATTCTCTAGCCATTAGTGTACATCAGCTGTACACTCCTTGTTGCAATGCAGTTTGGGATTGAATGAGTGCACTCGATAAAGTCCACTAAGGTTTTGGACACAACTTTATAGGCCAGGGGTGATTTAGACACAGCCCTAATGAAACGGCTTCTCGAAAAAAAAAAAAATGATTTTGTCCTACAGGAATTGATTAAATCATTGTGGTTTGCTCATGTTGGTGACAGGTTGTCCCAACCTCACGCCAGCAAACACATCATGTCGTTGACACATGAAATCATGACACATGAATTGAAAAAAAGATGTGCATGGATAAATCCTTTAGCCTATGCAATGTTCCGCAAAAAAAATAAGACCAGCCCATTTTGATTTCATGGGGATTTTAAGTCTTGACAACAGCTCAAAACTGAACGTTCAGTCCTTTGAAGAGCATACAGAAGATTAATCTCTTGCATCTGTGAGTTGTGGTATCAACAGTACAGTGGTGGAGGGAAAAAGTAGTTGATTTGCTAAGGTTTTTGTTAACGACGGTTGCTTCTTTTTAACCAACTAACTGAAGAATCCTGTCAGGACTGGCGCTGATCCAGCCCAAAGTGATCAGACTCCCTCCGAGGAGCAGGAGATCAAATGAATTCTTGCGGCGTGCCGTATTGAGGTTCAGTGTGGGAGTACACATGGACCACAGCTATCGTACCACTGCAGCCTGGTGAAAATGATCATCTTTCATTTCTGGATGACGTAGTCTATATAAAAAGCAAATTTAGCGGTAAAGCTATGTTTGCAGGGCAGTGGATCAGAAGGAAACAATGATGCGTGTCCAGATACTGTATGTGTGACATCATAAATAAGGTCTCGGCATTTCATGTATGTTGCATGAGTAAATTTTCATGCATTTCTTGCATTGAATTGATTTGTGCTTTCATCTTAGCATGTTATTAAAAATGCAGTTTCCCTCTGCATGTTGTCTTGTCTCATGATATTTACTTTTGAACAAAAGCTTAAGGCTGAAAGTACCACCTACATCAATGAGACATTGGGCCTCTGTTGCATCACTGAAGGTTATTTTTCTCAAATATAACAAAAGCAGTCTTAAATAAGTAAAGCCTTAAAGGAACATTCCAGCTTCAATACGAGTTAAACTCGACAGCATCATGGCATAAAGTTGATTACCACAATAAAAAAAGACAAAAAAACCCCCAAAAACCTTGTTTTCTATTTTTTGAAGTCCCTTACAATGTAAGTGAATAGGGCCTATATTTGGAGGATTTAAAGCAGAAATGTAGAGCTTATAATTTTATATAAACAATTACATGACAGCTAAAATAACATGTTTTGTGGTCATGTGACAAATTTGTAAAACTGGATTCACACTAAAATCATGTCATGTTTAAAACAGTGAGTATTTCAAGATCGGATTTGGCTCCATTCACTTATATTGTAATTTGTAAGTGCCCCAATGTTGGCCAGATTTCTTATTTTTTAAAGAAGGAACAAGATGAAATGAATTTATGTGGTAATCAACATTATGCCACAAGTCAATTGTAACTGTAACACAGAGTACTTGCCTTTAGCAAAGTGTGCCATCACACTTGCATCGCCTGAGACTGCTGTTGTTTAAATGAAATCAAATCCTGTGATCTACATCCATACAAGTGCATGTTACACATCATCAAACAAATTAGCCCACAAGCAAACCTCTTTGAACGTCACAGCCATTGTTTCATGGCCAGAGAATGATTATGCACATAATGTGAGCTAATAATGTTACCAGCAAATTATGCAAAGAGAGGGCTGGGAAAGCATTCACTTCCTAAATGATGAAATAAATAAACCCTGATGAGTTCTTTCTGTCCTGAAGCGAGCGTCTGACATCACAGAGGTCAGGTTGTCTAATGAGGCAGCCAAAACGGCAGCGGTTAGAAGCTTGATTAGAGACATTTAAGAGTCAATGGTTCTGAACTACAAGGAAAACTTTGATGAATGTTAATTTGATTTTCACAAGAGGTTTTTAGAAGAGACGTTTGAAAGAGAGAGAGAGAGAGAGAGAGAGAGAGAGAGAGAGAGAGAGAGAGAGAGAGAGAGAGAGAGAGAGAGAGAGAGAGACAGAGAGAGAGAGAGAGAGAGAGAGAGAGAGAGAGAGAGAGACTCTCTCAACCCACTTTGACCTGTTGTACAATCTTCAAATATTTTATGCAGCTTTAAAATTCAGCATTGGAGGAAACTAATAAAGAGAAACTTAATAGCCTCATTTGTTTTTATGTGCTTGGTAAAATGATTCTCTATCAAACTTGCATATCAAACCGATTCTATTGCCAGCTGAATTGTGACAATTCTGTTTTATCATCTTGTTTCTCCAAATTCATCAGTGTGCACTCAACACTCAGTTTGCCTGAGGAGTCAAGCATTAAAAACGCATCGCCATTATTCCCAACATTTTTGCTTTGTTAATATATTCAAGAGCTCCAAGTGCCACAATTGTCGTCGGTGATAAATGGAAGCAAAACAAATGCAAACTTGTTGCATATTTCATATTCCGATAAACGATATGCTGATGGTTCATTATTACCACGCTGAAATGCAGCCGTTCATTTACAGTGAGGAATGTTTTTTAACCCTGGGCATCATAAATTACACACATTCACGACTGTAATAAAATCCCAAATAAGAGTTTTTGGTCTTAAATTACATCATAATTCTTTGGAGACCCTTTAGGCAATAGAGCTTTGAGTGTGAAATTTATTACAGCTCAAATTAAGTACATGCGAACATCTGTAAAATAGAGAATGTGAAGCAATTAGATATTTTTTTGACAGGCTAATGATACAAAAGGTGAAATTACATGGCAAAGCAGTACAGAGATACAATTATACATGACAGGGATAATGTATCAATGATCATGTAGGGATTTTTAAAAAGTCTTTAGTGAAGAGTTTTAAGTTTGTTCAAAAGTATTCAAAAATCGACAAATGACAGTGATACTAGACTGATACAAGGGAAAGAACAATAATCCCATGAAGCTTTTCAAATGACAAGCAAATGAAAAACTTAATTGTGTATAAAGAAACATTTTATGTTTATTGCAAAATATGAACACACACACACCCTTAAGTCCTTCATAAGAAGTTATTTACAATGATCTGCAAATACAAATTTACAAATCGTAATTTAGATTCGAGTGAATATACTGTAACTTTACACAGACTACAGTTCTATCATATCAGTCTCATGTTAACATATCCTTAATAAGTCCTTCATAAGAGTGGGCTTTGTTTGGTGCAATTTGCGGTTACACTTTATTTTAAGGTGTCCTTGTTACAGTGTAATTATATATTTAAGTACAGAGTAATATTAAGTAACTACATGTACTTACTATAGGGATAGGGTAGGATTAGGGTTTGGTTGAGGGTTAGTTGCATGTAATTATGCATAATTACTACAGTAAGTACATGTAACATATGTAACAATGACACCGTAAAATAAAGTGTTACCCAATTTGCTTATTTCATTTTTCTGAATAGTGGAGACTTTTCTGCAGAATCCTGGGTGTATATTTTGGTAACATTCATATGTTAGCAGGTGTCCTTGTTACACGTTACATGTAGTTACTATAGTATTTACTATAAATTGTGCATAATTACATGTAACTAACATTAATCACACCCTATAGTAAGTACATTTTTACTCAGTAATCAGTAATTATTACTCTGTACTTAAATGAATAATTACACTGTAACACGGAAACCTTAAAACCTTATACATTATGTAACCTAGTTTTTTTTTTAACCAGGAAATCGGCGGATATTAAAAAATCAATTTATCTATGGAAAAAAATGTATGGTATATTTACTTCCCAAGTGTTGCACTCTAGAAACTGGCTGATTGCTGAATACCAAATTAGGCAAATTAGACAATAGGAATTGTCATAAGTGTACATTGGTTTGCTAAAAGCATGTCATACGAAACACCAGCACCTGCCATTCTTTAAAAGCCACGGAAACAAACAGTTAACATACAGTATACTTCACAAACTAACTCAATGAACATGTAAAACAGCGATAGATGAACCGACGCCGAAGTCTAGGCCCTTCTCAACCGATCACCGCGTCCTCCACCCGCCAGTCGTTGATGTTGTTGAATGCCGTGAGTTTAAATGACGTTGCTGTCTGCCAGTCTACATCACTTCAGTTCTTTTGATGGGAAACAGCCTTGGTGGCTAGTTCCTATAACTGGAGTTCCTACTCGGTACAAAAGCCCCTATTACCGCAGTCAGGACATATGTCCATTTTTGACAGAAGCATTTTGACTTAAATGTTGAGGACTGAACTCGTTCTTTACGTACTTCCTTTTTCTTTTCCCTAAATTGGTAAGAAGAGAGAGCGATGCATTTACTGAAATAAAAACAATGTCAATCTCATCACTGCACATATGGCTTTTGCGAAGGCTGAAATAACAACACGGATTTGTGTACACTAATAGATGAGGTGAGGCAGGCTCTCCCTTCAGGCAGCTTTTATTAGTTTGGCCTCTTTTTTGGCCTCCCTTGGCTTTGTATGGCTCAGAACTGGAGGTGGAGAATTGATGGACTGAGTGAAATAATTTATGGAACGAGGAATGACATCTGAGAAACCTTCCACTATAAATAAAGGTGGAATTCTGGCGTGTGTGGGTGAGTGGGATAGTACAAGGTACATGCATTAAAAGTCCTAATCCAGGAGAGACGTGGGGTGTTTAGCTAACTGACAGTGTTTGGCAGCTTCTAAAGCCGGCTAATCAGACGGCTTCACTCGTTACTACCTTACTACAGGAGAACCGCATTCCCTGCCAAGTGTACGAGTGCGTAAATGCAGAGTGCACATTCCACGGGTCAGCACTGAGAACCACATGCCTCGAATTGGGTTTAAACAGCAGGACCACATGGTATGCGGCCAGGTCTAAAATCCATCTATGTGTTTTGATAGGGTCTGATTCTGTTACATGTCAGTCAGTTATGAGGGCAATAATACCTTCAGTCAAGCTCGGTCCTAAAACACTTCCAGAGCTCAAGCTGTATGCTGTCTGAGGTTCGGGCTAATCTGTGATATTCTCTGCTGGGTTTATTTTATTCCTTCTGGACGTTTTCTTATTAATCTATTTGGACATTTTATTTAATGTGTACACATACTGAATGCTGACTACAGTTATTTTATGCTATGGTACAAAACAAAACAAAACAAAACAAATGAGGGCTATGCCAGGGTAAGCACATAAGGAGTATACCTTACCTTGTTAAACAGACATTGTAGGTTGATTTTGTGCACACTGTA
Organism: Semotilus atromaculatus; assembly: GCA_031834385.1. NCBI lineage: Eukaryota > Metazoa > Chordata > Actinopteri > Cypriniformes > Leuciscidae > Semotilus > Semotilus atromaculatus. Next base: position 14,599,954 of record JAULUF010000001.1, on the reverse strand, counting down.
CAAAATATGGGGAAATACCTCATTGGAAAAACATTACTTTTTTGTATAGCAAATAATGAAGTACATTATATTTCCAGGTAAAATGACTACTAGTGGCAATAAAAGTCTGTACAATGTTTACTTCTATTAACAAATCAAGATTAGACAGTAAGATATCAAACACTATGTTGGGGTAACGCATTACAACTACTGTCAGGTGCGGATGCAGAGAGATGGCAGGGACTCGAACGCAGAGTGAAGCTTTTCTTTTCTGTTGAAAATGAAAACGTTTATTTGGAACATTAGGATTCTGGCCATCTGTACTGATGAAAATAACGTTTCTTTATTGGTGAAACTCACTGGAAACTGGAGATGTGTACCCAGGGCAACGAGATGCTTAGCAAAAACGTATGCATGGCCATTCTCATGATCGGGTTAGCATCAAGCATGATCCTGCAGCTTGACCAGTGTTTAGAAGAGAGCTGATAGGATTTATGGGTAGGCTGATTTTGTTTTTATAAACTAACACTATTATATATAGCTGTGTCAAAACGAGTTGATTCAGACCTCTGATCTCCCGCACTGGTAGACATAACAGCAGATGTTAATGAAAGATGAGCTACATGGACTAAATGTTATGGTTTCCAAAGAGATGGTGTTTATTTTTATATTACGATCATCTGGAGATCTTGTATTTTTATCATAACATAAAAACAAAAGTACGAGGAAAAACCTGAGAGGCTTGCGAAAACAAAACAAGTTCATTCTCGCAAGAGCCTGAAACCATTCTGGAACAATCCACAGTTTTTTTCCTACACAACAGGCAGCATTTTCGCTCCCTCCGTACAGCATTATAAAAGGAAACATTCCTCCATGATGCAGATTTTGAATATTACTTGTTCAGGTCCATATGAAGTCAGATATAAATATGAGTCCGAAATAAAAAGCAAAACTGAATCAAAACACAAACTCAAAGCTTTTCCTTCCCCTTCACCCTCATTCACCTTAACCTTTTAAACCTTACAGTAATACAGGGTACAATGCATTCACTAATTAAATACCCAATGTTAAATATTTCAAAGAATGTGCTGCAATTAAATAGATAAAATCTCATGCTGAACAGTAACATGTCTAAGCAACTGAGCAAAGCATAATGACTAAGGAATGGCATGTTAAAAATTCACATAGATAAGATCCCGTCAAAGAACAACATCAGATGTGCCAAATGAACTGAAATGATTCATGTACAAACTATGTATTGTTGTTAACAGCATATGCTAACAGAAGACAAAGAGACCATTCCCATTGCTTCCACACCAACACTGTTTTCTGTCCTTTCTTTGTACTCCTCTGTTTAGACAAAGCTGGGCTTCATTAGTGTCTAAGTGGACATCATTTAGAACCATTCTGTGGGTAGCATTTTTTACTGTGGAAAGGGTAGGCAGATCAAAGACAGAAGGGAAATATTCTGAACTCATACATACAGAAAGTCAGAGATGTTTATTTGCAGTAGTGCCATGCAAATAATTGTTTGTTAAGACAGAACACCAGAAACGGGATGTTACCTTTCATATTCATGGCACCAGTGTAAAAAAACAACAACAAAAAAACAGTCACAGTTAAAGCACAAAAAGTAAGTGCAAGCAGTCGCTGAAATGCTGAAAGTCACCTTTAAAAGCATCACCATATAGTGGACTGTGAAACCCAAAACTTTTCTGAATTCAGTTAATAACCACTAGAAGGCCAGTCCTCACTTAACTGCAATGTTTAAGGGCCACTCATAAACCCTCACGCTCCAGTGCTCAGGGGTCCAATTTAGATACATTCTCTGAGTAGCTCTCAACCAACAGTGAATGTACACAACCTTCAATTCACAGTGAAAATCTCCCATCAATGACTCCTATAACAGTCCTTAACTGTGTTCGGAGTTTCATTGTTCACAATATATGGTAAAAAGAAACTCGTTCTATCTGCATCCACATGTACCCTGAGGAGTCAGCACACTAGAGTGTACCAGACGTTCACATATCACATTTCGTTCATTCTGCTCTTTAGCCTCTGCTGGGCTGTTTATAAGCACAATATAAGTCTTAACTCTAAATGGGTCTTTGAGGCAGCAGCTGTGTCGAACAAAGTGCATTTCAGACAGTATTATTATTCTATTTCACGCTTTTCCATTCTGTACCTGGAGTTTTTCAGATCGGCTGTGGCAAAAGGGAAGCGTTACTTGATCCATCTCCATACGGGCCATTATCTCTCTGGCCGAGAGTGGAAATAGTGCCTTATTGAAATCCCACAGCCAGATCCGCTTGGTGCCATCACACAAAACATGTTTTAGGCTAATCCCCCCGTAGGAAGCCGGGTTACAGACCCCTGCGAGAGGGACATGATAAGGTCGGGGAAAGTATTTTGGAGGCCAGCTTTCTTAAAGGATTCTGTGCTCAGCTGACAAGAAATTATTCATATAAATCCATTTCTAAACAAACAATGGTGGAAGAGAAACTTAACGTGTAGAAAAATTGAGCTCATGGCAAGATAAATAAATGGGCTTCCATAAGTTTTGCCACATTATAAAAAAAATTATTGCTTTGGTAAACCAAAAAAGCCAAAATAATGAGATCCAAAGCCATAATTATGAGATAAAAAGTCATAATAGTAACAAAGTTGAATGTACAGTATGAGACACTAAGTCATGATTATGAGATAAAAAGTTGATATGATGTAAAAGTATACTTTTAGCCAAAGTTATGACTTTTTATCTCACAATTCATCTCATAAATATGAGTAAGCATGTTATAAATATGATTTACCAAAGCATGTTTTTTTTTTTTCTATTGTGGCAGAAATGAGCTTCTATAGGGAACTGTGGGTAAATGTAAAAAAAAATATTAACTAAAGATATATAATATGTAAGGGATAATCCATGGCTAGCTGTGCATTAAATGGTTATGGATTATCCTGCTTATACCATGGTCATTTGCCAGCATTGACAACTTAAAGCAACACCAAGTAACTTTTCCTCTGCGGTCGCCCTACTGGTTGGAAGCGGAATTGTCCATTACCGTTGTCGTAAATAATGTAGCCTACCGCAACCTACTGTCGCACGCACGCTCGTTGTTTATCTCCCACCTGCTTTGGAATGAACGATGTCCACAGACAAGGTAGAGCATGTTGCATGATTTCATGAAAGATGCATACATCATATGCGACATCAGAAATGAAGAAAAACAAAATAATGACTATTGTAACGCTTGACGTAAAGCAGTCGAATTTCTAAGATAAAGATCAAGTTCTAAGATAAAGTAGTGTGTGTGAGCGATTAAACTGACTTGGAAATCCCCGTGCATTAAACGGTTTTAATGCACACCTTCCAGCCAATCAGAATCAAGTATTAAGACAGACCGTGGTATAAAAGCTAATGCACACAGATCATTTATGGATATAGGTCCTTAGGGCAAAATAAAGGTTGATAACGACAGCAATGTGGAGCTCATCTAATAAATACGCAGACACAATATATTTATTTGAAATTAAATAATTTTATAATTTTACCTGTGTATTATGTTAAAGCTTCAATGAAAAGAATTGTCCATTATTACTGAAATGCTCAGAGGTCATTTTCATTATCATCGATCACTGACGCAATCTGTGTATTAAACAAGCATTTGTACGAGAGACATTAAAGTAGCACAAGTTTCTTTAACCCAGGTGAGCGGTCTGACAGCATTGCCAAGGATGACAGCATATTATGAAATATCGGACTTCCGTGCAATCAGAATAGAGTAGGCCTATTTCAGTGAGCTGTACAATAACTATATAAATTATAATATTAGATCGCTAGCAAAGCTGGGCCTACTCTCTGAATAGATATTCATCCTATTACACTCTCAGTGACCACCAATGTATCCAAAATATAAATAATAATCGAATGACGTTATGCTCAAATTAGACGTCTGGCATGAAATCTTGTACATCTGAAGTATCTCATCCAACTATGAAATCTAGTGGGAAATGGGGCCTGAAATGACATCTTCAGTAATACTTGCTGAGCCTTATAGTCTGAATCTCTGGAGTTGTTCCTCTAGAGCACTGCTGTCATTCTGTTTAACATCTAAATCTTATCAAAACAAGCAGACGCATCGGGAATACTTGCAGCAATTTCTGTCAGTTTTTGTACATGCTTGAGGTCAATGGCAATGCTATAATCAAGCAACTGTGGCTCTATCTAGGACCACTGTATTGTGGTTGGCATGGGAAACTCAACTTCACCAGACCAAAGATTAAATTTAGAGAGCAGCACAGTGGCACTGGAATGAAAAATGGACTGAGTGAAGAGTAATTTTATTGGTCTGGATATCACAGAAGGCAAGGCTAAAGCATAGTCTATAATTACACTTGAGGGAAGATCAAACACAAATCCTGCCGCAGAAAAAAGGCAAAATTACGATTCCGATAGAGCAAGTGAGATGGAAACATGGATCTCACCAGCCCCAGGTCCCCCTCCCTTCATCCCACAGCATATGTCATTAACAAAATGCACTCTTATTTAATAGCCTACTATTAAACAAGGAAATCCCTAATTATCTTTTATGAAAATCATTATTAGCTCATTACATTAACCTTATTACATAAACATGCACCATAAAACATAGCAATAGCACCATATGTTTAAAAGTGATAATAGCAAAAGCAAACTGTAGTTTACAGTCATTTTATGTACATGATAGGTCAGGCAGAAAAGCATTTGTGCTTAACCTTTTTTGTAATCAAGCTCAAAATCAAATCTCAGGCGGCATTCATTGAAATAAACTCTAAATTATTTAGTGGACAATTCCTATAGGCTTCCAAGCGAAAGAGGAGATAATGTCCAATTCATGTTTATTAATATACTCAGTGTGCAACATGCTAAGCAAATCATGTGCCAGATTATGAGCCACAAGTGTGTTGCTTCATTAGTAAACCAGCAGAGGGTGCAATAATCAATCGAGACTGGTTTATTTTCTTCTCCTCGCCATTTAGTGTAGGATATATACATCTCTCTCTCTCTCTCTCTCTCTCTCTCTCTCTCTCTCTCTCTCTCTCTCTCTCTCTCTCTCTCTCTCTCTCTCTCTCTCTCTCTCTCTCTCTCTCTCTCTCTCTCTCTCTCTCTCTCTCTCTCTCTCTCTCTCTCTCTCTCTCTCTCTCTCTCTCTCTCTCTCTCTCTCTCTCTCTCTCTCTCTCTCTCTCTCTCTATATATATATATATATATATATATATATATATATATATATATATATATATATATATATATATATATATATATATATAGTAGTCAACATTTGAAGTGGATCAAAAAAGTTCATCTAAGTTGTCCTAAGACAAGAACGAGTATTGTTCAAAATTCATGTATAACTTTATTCATTTATTAAAAGATGTAATAATAACATTAGTAAATTTTGTCATGAAAAGTAAATTAGTGCTGGTAAATTAAACCAGCACTAATATGGAAATATACATCCCGTTGAACACAAATCAATATAGCCTGCTAAATATATGATGAGAAAAAATTATATGGTTTAGTTAAATTTCCTTTTTTTTCTGGCCAATATTTCAAGAGAAAGGTGAAAAATGTGAATGCAAATTCAAAGTTATTCAATTGAATGAAAATATGTGTTGGTTGCTAGCATTGTTAGCATGCATGATAGCATTATTCTGATGAAAAGCTTTACCTGCAATTTCCCTACCATGGTAGGACTGTTTTATTGAATTATTCCTAAAATTTTCCTTCATTGAGAAAGTGCGTTTTTAAATTTTAGAAATAAACCTTTAATTCACAGATAAAGGTCTCATAATACCTACAATACTAGCTTAGCTGTACAGTACAGCACTCCCTGTTAGCAGCCGTTCTAAAACCGTGAGTCAGTAGCCCCTCCATCTTCTTGACAAACCCATAAAACTGGGAGGACAGTCCCATAAATCAGCAAATATGGCTGGTAATTTACAGCATTCTTTGCCATTCTTGATCCATGATGCATTTTCTGTTTGTCTGCAATTTCGACTAATAATGGAATCCCAGCCCTGCACCTTTAATCTGTTTCACCACAGACAAGATTAATACAAACAATATTCATTAAAAGCCATTAATGTGTGTCTTCGGTACTAATGGAAGCCAATAACCTGTGCTTTTTCTAACCCCCTGCATGTGCCAGCAGATGAAGTATGTTTCAATATGCCTATTAAACCAATCAAAAAGCAATCAGGCCTATTTTCTTTGTAATTATGATCTGTTTGTGTGGCACGGTAGTTCTAGGGGGCGAGCGGGAATTTGGCCTTCACCGCTCTGGAGTAAATATGAAAATAAACCACCTCTCAGGAAGGACCTAATTAGTCTGTCGCTCTTGGTTTTCCATTCGTTTTGTGGCCCTGACAGTTGCGGTCATGAGTGTCAGATTTAATCTGGTGTTGGGGTCGCGTGAGCCCTGGAGCGCTGGCGCGAGATCCATCACTCTGAGGGGAAGCAGCACCCAAAAACATTCAATAACCATCTCTCTATTGCTTGCTCCTATCTGCACTGAGAGATGTTTTTTATATTGCTCATTACAATGTCTTCATTGTTTATTGACATGACCAAGTGACAAAAATATTTCTAATTTTATGTTTCACAAATGTCAGCATTTATTTGCCTGGAATGTGCTATTGCTGTCCCTGGGCCTGCCTTAAAATGATGTAGAAGTGCAATCACTGATGCTTTGTTTGAGATATGTGCGTATGCATTCATTCTGCATTATGACGGAAGGCGAAATATGAGCATTCATATCACCTATGGCTTCATATGTGAACTCTCAGGGAAGTTCAGTGATGAGTAATGTCATGAAGATCATAGCTGAAATCAATGAACAGTGAAATCAGAGAAATATACCTTCATATTAACCTTGACTTCACATCTGGTGCTCACGGTCTTCATCATAAGATCTTCCTTGGGCATGTCTTAAACTTGCAATGACTAGTATACTCCTTTTCCTCTTTGTGATCTCAGCCATAATCTTGTCATTGATAACATTGGCTAACATTCTGGGTATGTTTGGAATACTATTTCTGCAGTAAACAGTATGCATACTATGCACAAAATGTTTCAACTAAAAGCACACAAACATTCCTAAACCCTTAACAAGCATCAATCCTGACCTGAAATGTCAAAATATAAAACAATTTCATGATTTTAAGAGCACTATGAAACATGCAAGGCTGCATTTATTTGCCCAATGTTATTACAGGTTAAAATAGCTATTTTCTATTTTAATATATTTTAAAATGCAATTTAGTCAGAATATTTGGGTAATTTTGAACAGCTGTAAATGAAAACAGATTCTTATATGGTGTATTTACAGCATCTGCCAGCAGGAGCTAATGTGGCCATGCTAAACAGCCTAAACTTTGACCCCTTGAATTAAAGTAAAGATAGCATGTGACAACAAACTAAAATGTTTGGCATTGCATAATACATTTTCACATAGTAGGCACAGTGCGCAGCAAGCAGTATGCTAGCATTGCATTACAAACAGCCAGTGTTATTTCATCTACAGATCTTAAGTGAACTGACCTCAGGGGTGGCTCTGCTGAGAACTTCATTGGTCACGCAGCTGATGACCTCAGTATGTGACCTTAGCGGTGACCTGCTTGATTGACACATTTTCAAATTGCCTTTATCAACATAAACGTATTAAGCAGATGGATGGCAGACTCAGCTTTTGTCCACGATCTTTAAAAAAAAAAGTTAGTCTCTTCCATGTTTTTTGTTTACACACACCTGTAACAAGCATTTTTGCTCATGTGTTCCAGCACCTGTACAGTCGCTGACAGCATTCGGAGCGAGCGGGTCACCACACTCATTAGGTTTCATTAGCGAGGTCTGTGAGAAATCCCTGAAAGATGCACACAGATGTCTTAAGAGGAAACACATGCTATAGTGCACCACTTACTAAGTTGTTGAGGAATTTTTTGCCATCATAAACAACAAACTAATTTATGTTTAATTGTCTTCTTGTAAACTGGAAAAGAGAGAGTAAATGAATATATGTGAATTAGTATTGTGTTGACTTTAACTGCACGGCTGCCAGATACCATTACAACACTTTAAACTGCAAATGCATTTATTCCCTTTTGTTTTTACTGTGCCAAATCAACTCATAATGGAGTACATTTTACTCACAGCAGGTGAACATAATTATTTACTGCATGCAGTGTTTATTATAAAATGTTGCTGTTTCCCTTGTATACTTTGGTTCAAACCGTTATATTGTATTAATTGTATTCTTTAGAATGTGTGAGCGTGTAAAAACTTTTGACTTATGACAAGAAATCTGCTTCACACATCTTCTAGCAAATAACATTTAGACAAACTTTTTTGTTATAGAACGGAGCCCCAAAGGGAACATGGTGATGGAAATAAATATGAAATGGAGCAAAAATTATATTACAAAACTTCTCTTGCTAATAAAGTTAATTCCCCCAAGAAACATTTCCATTCACTTGCAAAAGCATTGATATGGACCTTTTCACGGATAGTGACGATATGTTTTGTTTAAAAACATCATCAATCTAGCAACCCATACATACACTATATATATATATATATATATATATATATACACACACACATTTAAGGTTAAGGTGTTACATAACCTTGGCATTACATTTCAGAAAACTAGTGAATGCTCCTGCCTGAGTGTTTTTAAAACAACGGTGGCAAATTTGATATCTTCCACTATTCTGAATACCTTAATCAAGCACTCTTTTTTGGAAAGTCATATAACTGCTATTGTGGATTTGATCTTTTGCTATTAGATCAAAAAAGTGTTTTTTCCATTCAGCACTAGAGACATTAACCAAACTAAAAGATTACTTCTGCTTCCGAGAACCAAGCAAGACATGTAAAAAGGGTCCACATTGCTTTCTGTCCCACCTTACATTATTTCCATCACAAACGTTTTGCAAGTGAACGCAATGTTTCTCGCGCAATGAGAACGCTTTGTGAGAGGACACAAAAGCATTAAAATATAATTGTTCCATATGTGCAGTTTAGCGGTGGTTTGTAATGTGTGTAGATAATGCAATGTCCAAATGCAAATGTCAGGATAAACTATATACACTCAAACCAGCAGAAATGTTTTTTGGCAAGTGGTCTTAGAGAAGACATATGCAAGTAGTTGCCTCCTTTATTGGGGTTCAAATGGGTCTTGCCTCCCCAGAGTGACAGGAGGTTAAGCAGAGAGTGTGGGAGACTACCGCCTCTCTGCCCCCTCAGGGTGAATGTGTCAAACGGTGCCAAGACAGGTCTGCCCTGCTACCCCACAGGTCACTTCCAGGAGTCGCTATTGAAAGGCCAGTTTCTCTCAACCAATAGGCAATAGTCTGTCAGCTTATTTCATCATCATAACCCCTAGGAATTCCTCAGCAGTTGGTTTTTTACACTTTCGTCTCTAATCAATTTACACATGCTGTGAGCACTTAAGCTATCTGAAGTTTCCTTTCTTTGCAGAGTGGTATTTAAAATGCTAAGTCTGCTTGTGGAATACATTCAGCTCGTATATCATTCCTAGGGGGGTCCGCAATTTTCTGGAATACTTTCGATTAATGAACCAGATGGTATTTTCACAACAACACCTGCGATGTTTTGGCACCTTATATCCCAAAATAAATTTGTACCAGGAAAAAATTCCTGGCAGTGACAGTTAAAATGATCTAGAAGCACCCTGCCCCTTGCTAACCTGTTAATATCTCTCTAACATCTCGACTGACTCTAATGGAGGTGATTTTTTATTTGACTACTTATTTTTTTGGTTGCAGTTCAGTGTAATCTTTCAAAGAGACACATCTGTCTGGGATAGGTTCCAAAGGAGCATAGGGGCAGAAAATGTAAAAGCCAATTTCCATGTGTCGGGTACTTATAAGTTAATGTGCGGTGAGAGCTTTGCAAGGGGAAACCTGCCGTCAGTGTCTCGCTGTTTGGGGTAAATTTATTAGCTGGACAGATGCGACCACATGACACGCTGTGTTAGGAATGCTGGAAGTGTCCGAGTGAACGAGTGTACGGTTTCCCATTTATTTTCATTATTTTGTCTTCTGTAAAATTGCCAATTACTGTTAATTTGTCTCAATTTATTCACCCCCCACCAAGCATCGTTCAGAATAAACATATTCTGGTATATTACGGTACGGCGTACACATGTCAGGATATTTAAGCCACCTGGAAAGACATTGTACACTGAGAGAATATAAAAGTCCTAATGTATCTACTGGGTGTCCTGACTGTATAAGCAGACAAAATTAAAATCTCTCTCTCTCTCTCTCTACACACAAATCTTTTTAATTATGGCTAGAAGGTTACAACCTGTAAATAGACTACCGCTCAAAAGTTGGGGTAGGTAAGATTTTTTTTAAATAGTTTTTTTAAAAGGGCTGTTATTCTCACCAATTTTGCATTTATTTGATTAAAAAAATACAGTAAAACCAGTAATATTGAGAAATATTATTACAAATATGTTTTCTATTTTAATATGACTTAAAATGTAATTTTTGCCTGTGATGGCAAAGCTGAATTTTCAGCATCATTACTCCAGTATTCAGTGTCACATGATCCTTCAGAAAAATTTTAATAGTTGGTGGTGCTCAAAAAACATTTCTAATAATCAATGTTGAAAAATGTTATGCTGCTGTTTTTTTCCTTTTTATTTTAATATTTCAAAATAACAACATTTATTTGAAACAATCCTTTTGTAACAATACAAATCTTTACTGTCATTTTGATCAATTGAATGCATCCTTGCTGAATAGAAAATATTTATATAATGTCACATTTTTATCTATAGGGCGCAGCTTTCAAAAACGTAGTCAGCATTGGTCTCGCAGTGCAGAGCATTTTCAGAAACCCTCCAACTTTCCCAGCTCCACCTATATAAATCTGCTATGGGTAATTCATGTATGCTATATTGTGCAGCAGAAGCATGTCTTATTTGCTCACAGCAGCGTGTCTGCATATTGGCATCGGCAAGTCCCATACTTGCTCTGCAGCAGCAATAACCAACAACAGCGTAGCAGATCTATTCCGCAAAGACCAAACACACCAACATTGTCATATCCATCGCCAAACACTCAGTGCAATCCTTAGGGAGTTGTCAAGATAGAAATGTATTTTTTTTAAAAACATACTGAGCCGCAAAAATTTGAACGTATCTTTTAGAGAGAGAGAGAGAGAGTGATGGGAAAAGACAAATAATGTGTGATATTTCAACAGTACAAGCCACCTCAGATGCCTCCGGGGTCACAGCGATCTGACAATTAACTCACTGCCCTCTCGCACGGTGGCTTGGCTCAACACAGGAGTGCTAGTCTGACATCAGGCTAAAGGGTAAAATGAGGAAGGAAGCACTATGACATGAGGAAATGCATTAAACGTTTTCAGTGTTTACACTAAATTGAAACTTTTAGTCTATTAAAAACAAGCAGGGTGCAGAGTACAAGACTAAGTTTGTTTTACAGTCTTTTAGACAGATCTAAACAAGAATATGTGAAAATGTTAAAAGAAATATTCTGTAAAAAGTAGTAACTGCAGAGTGAAAACAAGCTAATCAAATAATTATCTGTGGGCTTTAGTGATAAAGGCCACTGCAGTGCTCAGAGCAGTAATGTGCAGTATCTAGTGATTTAATTAGAGCATAATGGATTTGGCTAATCAGTGACACAAAGTGTTGTTTTACGGTCCTCCGTTGAGAATACTGCTCATTTCAGAGCAGATAAAGAACAGGAGATTATATCGCTCCTCACAGACAAATTGCAACCCAATTCATTACTGGACCAGGATATGTCGGCGTAAAAGATCAAATAAATGATAAAAGATCAAATAAATGATAAAATCCTATAATTCAAGGATTTTGCTTTACATAAAATGTCAGGTTTCCCTCCCTGAATCACCAGGAATAAGTATCGCATGAGTCACTCTCCTATAGGACCACATGAGAGGCTGAACTGGCCTATTATGTCTCCGTCAGCCTTGAGCTTTCTCCAGAAATCATTACTGTATGCGGCCCGCTCATAAACCTTGACTTTCCTCGGTTAGACTGCCAGGACAGTGTTTTTAATCACGCAAACATCAACAGCCCTGTTTATCTAAGAGTCCAAATCATTTATCTTCAAGAAAATCACAAAAACACCTTTATAAAAGGATGCTCTGAAAGCATATGTGGTATTTGCAAACATTAGGCATTTTGGCTTTTCTAAAATAGAAAAAGGCATTGACAGACTGTCCTTTTCTATCTGCCAATCTTTCCAAGTGTGCCAATATCCTGTCTGTGCTGGCACCATGTGGGGATTCACATGGGGCGCCTGAGGCATGGAGATGTGATTAATTTAACTGTGTCAAATAGTTTTACTACCAGGTTTCACTGTGTTTACTGGGAGGAAGAAAATTGTGCTTCTACAATTTTTATCCAGTGGAAAGTTCACCTTCTGTGACCGACACGCCACGGGTGTCTGTTTCATTTTCTGTTTTTCTGCAGTTAAATATATGGCTGCAGAAAAAACAAATCATTTTATTGATGATTCTATAATTTACACATTACAACATAACAGATTTAATACACATTCACAGTAAAATCTAACAGTAATTCTTACTAAGAATTTTTAGTTAACTTTACTTAATGTCCAATAATTTGTTGAACTTACTTAAAGCAATTTAGTCTGTAAGCTACTGTACTGTTTGGATGCTATGCCTTGGTTACTCAGAAAACCCAAGTAAACATTACTTGACTGTTTTGAGTACCATTTTGCAAAAGCAATAAGTAGTAAATAAGTAAATAAATAAATAAATACAGGCAGGGCAAATGGTTTTTGAGGTGGGGCAATTCTTAATTGACTTTTCACCCATTTCTTCCACTTCAGTCATCATTCTTAGTTGCATTCGCTCATTTTCCAGTCATCTTGAATGTTATTGTCAATACAACAACAAAAATTGGGGAGAATGTCACATAAGTTGACTTCATAAATCCATGCTTATTTCCTAAAATGTCACAATTATTGTGATTAGTGTTCCCTTTGGTTGGGCATTTGGAACTTTACTTATATTATTGCAATTCTCTTCCAATTAATGCAGTGATGCAACATGAAATCACAGTTATTTGATTTCAAAGGAAGTGAAGTAATACATATTTATACTTAAATTGTTACCATGTTTTGAAAGAATGTATTAATGATATATAACATAACTATATTTAATGTATAATAATGATTTTTTTAAATTGTATTGCTAACACTTATGGTATAAACTTTAAATTGGGTTGATATAATCCCTCTACATTTGTGACAATATCTTACAATTTTGATTGAGTCACACACAGACTTCAACATTCAGCATGCAGACCACAACAATGGTAACACGTTTTTTTTTAAATTATATTAATTAGACCAATTATATTTGCTGTCTCTTGTCAGTATAACCCCAAAAACAATAGAAAATTAAATTGTAATGGTAAAATAAAGCCAAAAATAGCAAAACAAAGCATATAATTTATTCATGCCGCAATGCACTCTGGGAGTACACTTCCTCAGATCACAGATATAATTAAGTTGACACAACTTAAATAGATTAAGTAAGAAGAACTTGATGCAATTAAGTTATGCTTCATTAAATTAAGGCAACTAGTTTGCACAATTGAATTAAGTAAACTGAACATGAGCTAACAATGAACAATACTTTTACAGCATTTATGCATCTTAATGTTAATCTCCACATTACATTTTAAGATTGAAAGAGGTACGAACATGAATATTAAAATTTTTATTAACTTTAACATTAACAAAGGTTGAAAAATTATTTAAGAGCTCATTGTTAATTAATGCATTAACTAATGTTAACAAATGAGACCTTATTGTAAACTGTTACCGAAATTTGTTCTAAATGTCAGATCTTTATTAGATTATGATGAATTATATTTCATTTAGCTTATATAGAGGTTTATTAATAAAGAAATAAAAACACTCAAGCATGGTCAGTGAGTTAAGATTCAGACAGGTTTAGTGAAACGGAATGATTCATTCATAAATCACTACTTCTCTAATGAACACGAGAGCTAGAGCAGATTTTATTCAGAACTAAACAATCTTTCATACAAAGTTCTCATATACTTTTAGGTTGCTTTTGCATCCTTTTCTGAAGCAAAGAAACTTGATTAATCAGTCATTGTAATCGCTTGGAAAAGAGCGACTAACACAGTCTTCAGAATTTGAGTACAGGTTAAGATTGACATGAGGATGAGTAAATGATGGCAGAACTTTCCCTTTTAGAAGAGTCTAGATTCAGACCTAGGCTGTCTGCTTAATTAGCAACATATGCAAAGTCTAAAGATACTCCAGACATACACAGACTTCTTGGATCCGACTGTTAAATCAGATCCAGTTGGAGAGAGAAGCCTGATAAACAACTGAATTAATCTGACTTATACTGATGAATCTCAGTCTTTTTTTATTGGGTAACATCTGTATTAATTTCCTTCCATAATCCTATTTCTCATGTTAGCTTTACTCTTTCGCTTTAAATGAAATTTACCGCTGTACAGTGCAGAAATTTAATTTCACCTGATATATAGAAATGCATTGAATATGAATGAAATTTGCAGTAACACATGATTCATGTCTCTGATATACAGTTTGCAAAGCTGCATGTCCTCCCTAACAAGAAACATTAGATTGAAGATCAGTATAAAAACTGTTATTAGTTGCTTAGCAACATGTCATCATGACAGTGCGCCGTTTCATATTTCTTGAGGCTATAATCTCAGCGGTGCTGCTGGACTTTTGTTCTTCCACCTCTCTGCAGACACATACTGGAGTATGGAGTGTGTGTGTGTGTGAGTGTGTCTGTCTTTTTGGACATGCGGCCTAACAAAGCCTCATCATGCAACACCTAACTACATTTCATAATATACACAGGGGGTGAAATGGAGAAATCTTTCACCGACCCCTTCACATGTCAACAAGATAACAGTGGCCATGTGTCTTTCCAGTATATTGACCAGAAAAATCAAAACAGCACGCCTCATTTGCTGTGCTACGGGATGGACTTTGAATTTATTTTTAGTTGAAGAAGCATCAAACTACTCTTGATTAAGCTACTAATGATGCGTCAGTGACAACAATCTGCCTTGTGGCTCTAATTGATCTCCCAATATTCCTCTGTGGAGATCTCTCCTACCTGCAGCGTGGGACGGACTATTTTAAGAGATGATATATTATTCCTCTAAAAGTCAGTGGCTGAAATGGTGAAAAAGAGGGGTGAAATGACGGCTCCTCTTACAAGATGGCATAATGAGCCTCGCATGCGACCGAGCTGTAAGATCCGCCCATTAAAACGAAACCCCATGTTTGCCATCGTTAAAAAAGCAGCTGCATTTTCGCAGGTCATGACTGATAGGCCGCTCTGAGCGCTCTGATACAGGCTAAGCTAATTGTTGAAATGCTCATTAAATCAGATAAAGTAGCACATAAATCAGACTGAAGGTTTGAACTATGGTCAGCCTGTGCCGTTTGGCTGGAGTAAATCTCCCAGGGACATTTGTTCAGTGCCTTAGATCTCATTACATCTTTTTCTTGACACAGTTCCAGCACCTCTGATACTGTACAAAGCCTGGACTTAAACACAGCTGGTTTCTGTGGGCCTCGGATGAAAGTCGAGCTTGACATAATGTTGCAAATCTGAGCATGAAATGAGAATTGTTTTATGTGTTGGATTTGGGTTTAACAGCCTTGTTGGTAAACCGGAGACACAAAAAAAATGGCAACAGAACAGTGTTATGGGACATAATTCTTTGCATAACGTGGCATAGACTCTATCGTAAATATAACCGAACAAGCAATTAAACAATACTGACGTAATGCTGTACATAAATGGGAGAAAAAAAATCTCATAAATATTGATGGGGTGGATCGAATATTTGGTTCCGAGAGTCCTGACATGTACTAGGCGACCAGACATCGTAAATAAAGGTTAGCGATGATGAATGAAGCAGATTGTGAGATATGAAGCATTGATTTTATTCGCCCTCCTCTGATTCGTGACCCGTTGGCAGTCTGAAGGCAACACTCCATCAGATCCCGCTGTTCTCTTGGAATAGCAGGGAAACGCATTTAAAGCCTCATTTGGAGCACATGTTTTGGGTGGGGGAAGCCAAATGTAGACATGCAACACAATTTCAGTATGCCTTGCTAAATCTGCTATGTGATTAATAACTCGCTGGCTTTTGCTAACCACATGCAAACGGATATGTCATCTCTCATTACCGTTTTATTATCGACTAATCGATATTTCACTGCTGTGATGCTTTTACCAGATGTCAACAAGCAAATTGAGATCCAGTGTTTCTTAGATTGAAAATAATCCAACAGGCTTTATTAGCACAAATAGGGAGGCTTTGCAGAGTCTTGTGGCCTACCGAATAGGCCTGAACCAGACTCGAGGTCGCAAAGCTGTTTTAAAAATATATATATAGATAAGAAATTTACAGGGGTTAAAAAAAAAAGTCATTCATTCTAATTCATTTTAAGGGTAGAAAACATTTTAGAACAGCTTTTCTACTGGCAGTTTGCAGTCCCAACCCTGCAAAAAGCAATACATAAAAAGACATCTTTGATGCAACATGAGCAGATCTAAATGTAATCTACACTTTTCATTTACTTTCACGTTTCACTTGGTAGATGTAGTCTGATTGTGCAGGGATATTTTTTGGCCCCGTATCTTAAATTAGGGGGAATTTTTTTGTTCATTTTGATGCCATTTTCACCCAAATCCGTCGTAGCGAATGATAACTTTAATTTAAGGAATCTTGTTTCTGCCACAGAGTACAAAATTCAAAAGCGAATTGTGAGATAAAGTTAAAAATAAAAAATAAAGTCACATTGTGAGATAAAGTCGCAACTGCGAGACATTAAGTCACATTGTGACATTTAAAGTCGACATTGTAAAAGAGAAGACGCAAATGTGAGATAATGGCCTGGTTTCACAGACAGGGCTTAGACTAAGCCAGGAGTATGCCTTAGTTTAATTAGGACATTTAAGTAGATTTTATAAACGTGCCTTAGAATTTTTTTTTACTGGTGTGCATCTTGAGACAAAACAATGGCACTGACATATTTTAAGATGTGTCAGTGCAAGTTGCTTTCAGTTAAAACATGCAGCTCAAACATGCATTTTATTCTGGATCTAGCTTAAAGGGATAGTTCACCCAGTAAATGAAAGAATTTTTCATATTTGGGTGAACTATCCCTTTAAGCCTTGCTGTGAAACGGGGGTATATAGTAGTCAAATCGAAATAACGTTGCATTTTGCCGGATATGAAGTCACATTGCGACAAATAAAGTTGCAAATTCAAGATATTAAGTCACGCTGTGAGATTTAAAGTCACAATTGCCAGGTATAATGTCACACTGTGAAATATAAAGTCAAAATTGAAAGAAATAAGTTGGAATTGAACAATAAGATATACAAAATAAAGTCACAATTACAAGAAAAACATTGTAATTATTTATTTTATTTTTTTTTACTCTGAAGCAAATATGGGCTGCCATCGAAATTAGAAATAAAACACAGAAAAATACAAATACCAAGTTAAATTAAATTGTATAGTCAATTCCCAGAGTCCTGCCATGTACCACCTGGGGCAATCGGCGTACCCCAGTTAGAGAAGCACTGCTCTAAATGAAAGACAGCAGGGTAACTCCCTCTTCTCACACCTCTCTCTCCTCTTGGCAGACAGAAGATTCCTGAGACAATGTACAACTTTGACACCAGTCGTTATTCTAGCGAACGCCTAATTTCATGCTGACAAGTACAGAGCCAAGAGAAATATTCATTTCAGCCGTCTCCAGGAGTTTAGATAATCTGGCACTCTGAGACGGCATATGGAAAAACTGAAGTCGAGGAACTGTGTGCGACCAGTGTGTATAAATCAAGACCTCTGAGGAGGGGATAAAATATCTCTCACGAAATGTTTACATTCACAGTATAGCTCAATCTGTTTTCTGTTCACTTTGTGCTAATAAGGTTTAAGTAAATTACATGGTTTTGAAATTATTTGTGCGAAGACTACTTTGAATTTCCAAGCAAACCAATTGCTCCCCATGCAGATACATAGGTCTTTTAACAAATTTGTACAAATGTGGAAGGCAAGAGGTTATTTAAGTTTGCACTTTCTGTATTTTGTGTATATTTAAGATGTAGTACTTACCGAACTTATTCCTCAGAGCGTAATTGGTCTCACAGCTCGCTACATCTGTACGGAGGAAAATTCAGATAGCTGTAAATCAGGATAGAAAAAGAAAAAACATCATACTCTTTCCCATAATGATATGAAGTTCATGTCTGAAAACCACATCCTTCACATTGCATCTGGCTGCTTGGTCAATGTTAAATCATAAACCACACCAGCGACTCAGCACTCATCGGTCCACCCATCTGCACAAAATTACACATACATACAGAGAAAACTTGCTAACTTTAAATCATCCTCAAATTGGCAGCAGTTATAAGCGCTAGGTTTGAGTAGATGCATGGTCAGGTCATTATATGTCAGGCTCAAAATACATGATCAGATTCCTTGCTGTCATCATGTCTTACTATTTGGCAGAGCAATAACAATATGCATATCTCTGACAGTGCTATATTTTTAAAAGTCTCTTGTGCCAGTATGATCACCAAGGTAACACTAATAAAGATTTAAGATGTTCATTATTTACAAGCTTGTACAGACAAAGTGAGCTCAGTTCAAATTGAAATGTGTTTTTACTCTATAAAATGACAATTTAGCCTAAATTGATTTGTCCCTAGCTCCATTTGTAATACTGAGCATGAGTACTTTTGAGTATTATTGTTGCTGTAATACCTGTGGTCAAATTGAAACTATATGCACAAGCTAAATGATGCAGTGCTAATGCAGCTCTTAGGAAACAGTTATAAGCTTTAATACATAAACAGCTGACTGTGACATGCAGTTTGCTATCCAGACAGGGAAGAGATTCAGTTGAGCCTCTCTTGGAAAAAGGAGAGGCCTGTTAGACATCTAAGATGGGAAGTCTACCGACAGCCACCATTTTTTAATGGATATTATACACAAAAATAAATCACGTCAACAAGTCACTTTTATTTATATAGCCTAGCGCTTTACAGATTGTTTCAAGGCAGCAATAAAAGGGAAATAGTGATAGAGTGGCCAAAAAAAAAAAAAAAAAACCCGGTTGAAAACCTCTGAACTTCACAAGCAAATTGTGTATATAAAAGTGTTTTATAAGTTTTATATATATCAGAAATTCTGATCAAAGAGTCTACACATTTCTGCTATTTGTTTGGGGTCTAGTACCAATGAAAAATTATTTTAATAATATTTCGTACCATGTTGGTAAATTATTGTTGAATAATGGACCATATCGCAGTGTAAATGGGCCTAAATGAGAGCCGAGTCCACTTTCAAGGTCAAGGACGATGTAAATTTAAAAAGAAGTGTCATTTTTCATTAAGCTCACTTTTGAGTTCACTTAAGGGGTCTTTTGTGTGTGTAAATCGCTAAAGAAATTTAGAAGCAGCGCTATTTACCACTTAAAACTAACAAAAGTAACTTGATTACATCATATATACTGCAAAAGAAATGGTACACCTCTCAGCTCATGCAAAGCCAGTATAAAGGAGATGGTAAGCAGAACCTCAACAGACCACAATAGAGCAAAAAGAGCCTGTACCAGACAAGGATAATGTTCCTCTAACACACTTACCACAATTGACTTAATTACACCGCCCTTAGTGTTTGACGCTTTCTAGAGATCAGCATTGTTTAAAGGCACTTCATTCAGTTTCAAGCTAACACACAAGCATGCATCTGCTCACAGGACCTCCCATGGCAGCACTTACTGAGAGCAGTTTGACATCTCCCTTACCCCTGAACACACACACACACACACACACGCTCATACGCTCTCCTTCCTGTCCCGCATATGACACTGTCCTGTTTATCAGCTTTAATTTCACTCTGTTGTCTCTGCTTACTGCTGTAATTGAGCTGCCCTGTCGCTGAACCGGCCCAGTGGGACCTGTATGTAATCAGCCAGGTGTTCCCACAGGCCTCTCACTGTCTGTGACAACTGTTAAGAGGCCTGAGGCGCTCTCCTGCTCACCTGTTCCACGTGCAGCACTGTCCCACATCTGAAGCATTCATGCATTCACAGTTAACACAGTGTTTGTTTTAATTAGGACGTGTTATTGTTTATTAGAATATGTTTCTTTGTAAGAAATAATATTTAGCATGGTGGAATGAAAGAAACACATTGCAGGCATATCACATGGATAAAAGCATATGCTCATTAAATACATAGCCTACTTTATTATGTAAATATCAGGTAAAAGGAATTATGTTTCAAAGTCTTTAAACTATTTTCCATGTCTGTGTCCATTCTGTCCAAAATCGAACTTGCCTTGCTACCCTAATGGACCGTTTTCACAGACTGTGATGGTGCTTTTCCACAGTTATTAATATCTAGAGAAGTTATTCATATTTTACTTTACTTTTTATTTTATGAATATATATATATATATAGCAGTAAATTACAAAAACTAAACATTGCTGTGTGTGAGGGTATTTTAATACAACAGTGTGTGCAGTGTAGCCTATGTTGTAGAACAAAACTTCTAAGTATCGTCAAGTTCAATGTTTACCACGGGCTTTGTTTTAGCCAGAGCCATAAAGAGATATATATATCATATATCTCTCTATATGGCTCTGGTTTTAGCTAAGATACTCATAACTTGAAAGCCCCATTTGTTTAGCAAATGACGACTTCCGCTTCTGAAAGCTGCGGAAAGGGTCCATTTAATTCCCGGTCAGTTAATTACCAAACAGGCATCTTTTTGTGTGTGAAAGTACCTACTGGTTTGTACTCGTACTTTTAACCTTCACCAGGTTTGTTTCGCGTGTTCGTGCGTCAAGTAATGTTGCATCCGAAGGAGTGAAGAACTATCCACAAGAAGAGTCCACAAGTTTGAAGCTTCAATCCCATTCCATTCGTAGGTTTGACGCTTTAATCTCATTGGCTGAATGTGAGGGAAGGGGCGGAGCTTTTCTGTATTTTTTAGGCAACACAAAAATACTACAAAAAGCTAATTTTTTAATTCAGGAAACTTGTTTCAGACAGGTGCTTATGGCACCTTAAAACGTCAGGTGTTTGTTCTAATTTTTAAATGACATTTTGATTTACAGATGACCAATTACGTATTTATTGACTTAAATTGTTCATTCTTTGTAGAAATGCAGTCAAGAGTTGCATAAAATAAAAAAGGACATTAGGCTTAAATACATTTTCTACATTCAAGACACCAGTTTATTCTACATCCAAAAACCAAACCATTGGATTCGGATATGCCTCTTTGCCTTCCTATCTCTGTGTGCGGTCTGCAAATGTATAATTTTCCAGGTTTGCAGCCCTTCTGTTTTCCGTGCAGGCTGTTTGTCTGTTGGTCAAGGAGGCTTGACTTCACATTAATACACTTTGGAAGTATACAGTCACTCACAGTGCCTTATTTTCTGTGTGATCCCTGGCCTTGGAAATATCACATTGCCCCAGGCTTTCCCTGTATGAAAGGAGAAATGAATCCTCTCAGCTGTAGTGTGCGGTTATTTTTAGAATGCTGAATGGAGTTGCAGATACTCCATATAAAGCCAGATACTGTTTCATTTTAGAATTAAGCAGGAAGTTGGCCACTAAAATAGTTTGTTGCCGTAAATATCGTCAGACTGTACTTTTTTTTTTTACACGTTGATCTCTTTCCTGGGAGGATAATGCATCATATGACCAAAAGAACATGGGTCAAGTGTGCAAATACATGTTTCAGGATCTTAACTAGCATCATCCAGCCTCATTTCTCTTAGAGAATTTCAGTTAGTTGAGCAGAGTTCAGAGGTAAATCTCTTCTTTACAGTTCCTTAGCAACCAGAACTTATTTGCATATAATTGTAAAAGGATGAACACTTTTATGTTTGTTTTTATAGCAAGAGTTCATTTTAAAAGCCAATAAGGTCAATGCATTTTCAGAACGATTTGTTTTATTTTGCTTTATCACACACAATAACTATAGTTTCTTAACAAAACTTTGTGACAATAAAATGCTTTAAATACATCTAATAATAATCAATTAATGTCTCAATAAAAAGCAGGAAACTGCTGAAATGCATCTGGTGACGGTATGGAATGAATTTCAGTTGTCCTTTTTAACCACATTCTGTCTGTTTATTTTTTAAAGGTCAGGAGGCAGATATAGAACAAGGCACCAAGATATTTAGAGGCAAACCAGCTAGAACACTACACAGGATTCAACACCATGAATTCCCCTGAAGCCTATTCTTGTTTAAACTGCCAATCCCCTAGAGCGAGCACTCACTCATTAATATTCATTGACACCTGAGTGTAATAATAATGATGGGCAAATGTTACCATTTCTATCCCTCACTCATTGAACAATCAGTTATTAGAAATCCCTGTATGCCTTGGTATTATTCTGTGTTTAATAAGGATTTGAAAGAAAACTGCGGGTTTCTTAAGGCTCAGCTAAATCCTGAAACACTGGGATAAAACAAAGTGCTGGAATTTGCTGCCAAAGAATGTTTTCACACTGTCAGTTCATTGGAAAGCTAGGAAATTATTATTTCAATATTATTTTAATTGTATCATCCCCTGAAACGGTAGAATACAGTAAATACAACCGGCTCCTGTTTACTAACCCATTGGATAATGGAAATGAATAACATACTAAAATAGTAAATATAAAAAAGAGAGAGAGGAAGATGATTCTTACAACAATGACAAATTTATTTAATCATTTATTTGAGCTGCTCCAGCAAGTGTATTTACAAACAATGGCATTTAAAGATATAAAAACGTGTCATATCATAATGCAAGTCAGCACTGTACCGTCAAGAGACGTCACAGCAAATGTCTAATATTCAGGCAACACAGCCAAGAAGCTAAGGGAAATGGTGGTTTAGATATCATGGTCTTCACAGCTGTATGAAGAAGCAGGTGTGGAAAGAATTAGGAAATGATGTCTAACACTGAAGAAATATTTTCTGGGATAAAAACGATGAGAGAATACAAGAACATGACTGCCTTGTGGTGAAAAATGCAGGAAGTTCAATGAGATAGTCAATCCTCTGAACTCAAACAGGACTTTTGCATATGGACAAAAACAGACACTGCAGGTGTTATATGAAAATAATGTTTCCTGAATTAAATCTACTAAAAATGTCCTTCTAGGTTTGTTCCCATGACAATAAATTGATGACAGCATTTTTTTATGGCGCAACATCAGAGCATTGCAGACTTAAGATGTTCCACAGGGGATTTTTTTTAAAATGTAGATGGGTTTTGAAGCATATGATTTAATGGAAGTACAGTGGTGCTTTTGAGGATGGACCAGCACACATTCCTAGTTGTCTACATGAATATTGAACCGTTTAACTGTTGCTCAAAATTAAAAACAAATGTTTAAATAAAATAAAAAAAGTATTCTGATTGAAAATGTATTTGATATTATGTTTCTTCTGTTTTTACTGGAATATTCCTATCACTATATGCTATGATGCTAGACAACTTACGGATGCATAGCATCCATAGGACCCATGTGCTCCTGTATAACCAGTGTAAAAGAACCATAGAAGCTAGCCTACTCAAAAATAGCCTTATATCGTATTAAAAACATCGTATTATGTGGCTTACCCACCTGTCGATACGTAGATGTGAATGAAAAACATGAAAACCATTCGAGCAAGGAGAACAGGGACTGGGGCAAATATTTACCCTGTTTTTTGTGTCTGTAAAGGCCATTACTATTGATCCCAGCAGGAGATCTCATCTTTCTCCATCTCTGGCCAAGTTCACAAGAGTAACGCTAGCCCCACGGCTAAACTGGACACCGCGCTCCTCCTGTGCTGCTGTCGATTTTTTTAATTCCAGAAATAACCCACATGAGGCCTCGCAGTATGTGGTCTGCGTGCCAGGCACTTTGGACAACATCAAAGAGCCTATTAAATCACGTTAGGGTGTCAGCTGCCACCGGGGTGGAAGCGACGCACCGCTACTGTTTCAGTAGATCCCAGATGAGCTTTTAGAGCGCACAGCTCCGTATTGAAAAAGTAAATAAATACAAAACAGCATGGTTGAAATGCACTTTGATAAAAGAAAAGTCCATGTGAGGATTCGTTTTGAGGATATAAGAAAATAACTGAATTACTTTCATTTTATGCCTAGAAAAAATAATCCTTGAAAACAGTTTTTACATAATTAATTCAATTGGCAAAGGTATGAGCTCAAAATGTTGACTGAATTAAAATGTTAATGCGGTTCATTTTGGTTCCTCTAGGGTAAAAAGACAGGAAGCATTTACAAAACGAATGCAAGCCATTTCCCCCTCCCGCCCATCCATAACAATGGACCCCTTTAAGGAGTGACGTGACCCCTGACGGACATGATATGTAGACGTACAACTGTTTTTTCCCCCTGATATCATTTTTAAGAATTGACTCGCTAAAATACTAAACCATAATCAGAAGTTACTCTGCAATGCGGTTGTTATTCGTATAAATCAAGGTAAGTTGACTGAAGCTAGGCATTTTGTGTTCCTTTCTCCTGAATTCTGGCTGATGACTAGCACAACAAGTGTCAAGAGCACTAAGACTGAACAATAAATAAGAAAAGTATGATTCACCAAACAAATTAGTATATTCACTCAAACGATTGATCAGTGAGGCTCCGTACTCCTAACAAAACATCGATTTTGGCAGCTACACATGAGCATTTTACTTCAAGAACACCATATCTGGGTTTCAGTCCCATGTACACCTGTACACAATGTACAAAAAGAGTGCTTATCTTTTTCTTTTATCTACGAAAACTCTTCAAAAATGTCACCGTTCACCTGAGCACCTGAGTCAACGTGGACTACTCTGGTTTAGATATTAAAACGCTCCATGCTCTCCCTTTTATAAGGGATGCTATCAGGCAACAATTTGCCATGGTATCTAGTAGAGTCAGCAGTTGAGTCCGTGGTGACGACGTTTACCCACAATGCAAGTGGAGAGATCCCTCAGATAGTCCTCTTGATCTGTTATAAGACTTCTCTTTTCTGGACGGCAACACAGAAAGAGGTCTTTGTGAAAAAGTCATTTTCTTCCTCTGCCCCCAATTACAAGGCCCTCTCCAATGTTACATAAGGGCACTGAGAGGACACAGACCTATTTTTGTATACGTGTCATAGTTTAGTGGGTTTTATTTGTGTGTACAAGAGCGTTTTTTTTTTTTTTCATGGTATAGAGATTTTGTTCATTGAAACCCATCCAGTTATATCGTCAAAAGATGAGAAGCACAAATCGTTGTGTCTTCCTGCGCGAGAAACTACTTTTCAGTTGAGAGAAAGATGTTCCTTAAAAGTGCTCGATCACGAGTCCTCCTGTATACTTCAGGTGTGTCTCTGTGCACACATGGGATGCTATAAGGAGGACAGTGAAGCCAAAAGAACCAGCGCTGAGGCCAACAAGGGCCCTACAGTCTGAATGCGGCCGGCACCGTTGACATCACTTCGGGATGGTTCGGCAGATTCATGACTCGTTCCATCTACATGGAGAAAAGAAAGTAGTATTAAAAGAGGTTTATAATACCTTGGTGTGAAAAAAAAACTTTGACATTACTGATAGTTTTAAATATGGAAATGCATTTGACAGCCAAATACGAACCATTATTATTTTCTATGGAGTTAATGCTTCCATCATTGATCTTGTCCACGCGGTCGTGACTTTTCTCGCAGTTGTCTGAGGGAGAAACATAAAACAGGGTGTTGTCAGGGTCATGACATCATTTTTAACTATTCCAGCAGTGATGAATGATGCAATTGCAACCATGTTTTGTCAGAAGCCATGCCAGGATCTCTCCTGAGGGGCTTGTAAAACTTACTCGAAGGTCTGACGAAAACTTTCAGCCTCAAGCAGCTCTGTCTCCCATTTTCACTGACTGTAGATGCTGTGGAAACATTTTAGATAGTCAATATTAGGCTCAATCGATCCATGCTGCACATTGTTTAATACACCTTAAGTCATTTTTTTTTTAGCTTTAAATACATTACAGGGCTCAACAATAAGGATTTTATTCCTACTGGCCTGGTCAGATACCCAGATTATGCGCAGTGCCAAAATTTTCATCAAGTCATTTAGCTAATGCTTTTTTCCAAAGCGACTTGCAAATGAGGTACAACAAGTCATTTATCAGAAGACACAATATTTACAGCGCACAATGCTTCACATGTGAGCAGCTACTGATTTGATTGATTCCTCCTACAACAAAAGACAAAACCTCAAATTTAGCCAGTGGAAGTTAGAAAATTATTTCTTTTTTGACATGCTTTACAAAAAGGTAAAAGCAAAACAGCTTCACAGGCCCAAGGCCACTAGGATCATTTGATTCAGGTTTAATCTATCAGTACATCCTCAGATGTTACCTGTCTTAGCAGTTTGCGGCTTTCTACATGCAAAGGCCTAATTTGAATGCTTCCACCGGCCTCAGAGGGATGTACAATCAGCATTCATTTTGGTTCTTACTGATAGACGCACACGGTGCTACATTTGCTATGCTGTTACCCTTGTCATCTCAGCCATGAGCCACGTTTCTCAATTTGTCTTCTCCATAAAGAAAAGCTTATTAGTGCTTTAAGAAGAACAGGTAGACAGCCTCTCTCTCTTCACTGTCCTCTCTTTGTGCAGTACATAATGCAATCTGGCATAGTCAGGGAGTGATGCAAATGAGGACCGGTGGGGTGAGGGGGAAAGAAGGCTTTGTATTTTTCCCCACAGATCACTCTGGATGTAAAGGTGACTAGGTAATGAGCAATGCAATGCACTTCAATAAATCCCCTTCTTCAAAGCCTCAATGTAATATGTGCGGACAGCACAAAATGCAATTTCCTTATAGCCAACACAATATGTTCTTGGTAATTCAATTGGTGAGGCTCGCTTGCACTGATGTAGACATGTGCTCCACTGTGATTTGAGTTTTTCATGATGAAAAAATGTCTTGTTTTTCTGGTTGAATGCCTAAAATGTGGATTATTTGACAATTTGCATACGTCAGCATAAATAAGATAAGACTAATGTTCACAGCACATACGGTCCATTAGTGGCAGGGTGATGAATTAGTCTTTCTTTCCCTTTAAATTTGTTTACTGGCAGCAAATATTTATTGAACACCCTCATCTTAAAAACAGACATCCCTAACAACAGGTTATACTGTATATATATATATATAATTTTTTTACTGGACAGAAAATTTGTGCTACATCTTTCCAGGCTCTTTTCCTAACCTCTGCTGGTTGTGACCTTTCCACAAGCCTCTTAGATGTCGATTGGTCACTACATACATCAACACCTGCTACTTAAAGCTGTACTGGCAGCTAGTAACATCAACAGCTGCAAATGACAGATCACAGGCCGAAAGAAACACCTGCCACTAAAAGCTCTGTAATCAGCTGTGATGATACAAATGACTTCTGTTCAGTCCATAGACCATATCGCCAGTGACTCTGAACTGCTGAACCTTACATCATCTCCTCCAGTCATACTTCATGAATCCACAGTACTGGTTCATTGAGGAAATATATAGGTCATTGAGTATATAAGAGTGTCTATGATAAAGAAGTGGAGAGTGGAAAAATCTTCAGCAAGTAAAGGTGCAATAGGTGATCTGGGAAATGCTAACTTCAGCCTGCTAGCATTGAAAGCATACGATCCCACCCACCCTGCAAATCTCAATGAATTATCTGCATAGGGCAGTCATTCGGACCGAATGAAATTATTAAACAAACATTTTATGGTCCTACTGCATGTCTTCCACAGATCAGATGATGTATATTTATAAAAATACATTTAGACCGCTTAATATAGTGATTGCTATCAGGATATGAGGAAAATTTCAACCAGCATAACAAAAAAATTCTGTAGAGAATCATAATTTGAATTGTAATTTTGATTATTAAAATATATTATATATTGAAGTAATTATATTGCTTCTTTTGATAAATATATATGTATACACTCACATACATTTAAGGTGTAATGAAATGTGTAATTACTTTTTTCTTTTGACATACTTAAAGTCACTAAACTGAAAATGTTACAGAAAATAATATAAAAGTTAAGAAATGTATTGACCTTGACAGTCATTCAAGTCATTGAATAAGTGAACTGTATTTTAATGTTTTTTTTTCTAAATGAAAAGATTAAACAAAACGGCTTGCCATTAAACCATATATCTGTTTAACACTTTAAACCACCATGAAAGTGTCAAGATGAAGCTGTAACAGGATCTGTTGCCTGTAGAGGGAAGAAAAAGAAACAAGAGAAAGACATGTTGGAAGAAAAGAATTATAACTCTTTTCCCCATTAGCTGACTGGCTCATCTTTGAGCTTGCAGACATTCCCATAATGCACCATGGCTCTTCTAGCCTTGACCCCCATGATTCCCTGCTGTGTGGGGTCTCCAGCTGCACTTAATCTGCTGTCTCTCTTCTCATCCCCACACCCTCATGACTGCGGGGAGAGGTTGGGTTAAATCAATGTGCTTATATGCTGTCTACACTGACATACTGGGGGCTTATAAACCCTTAATCATGTCCCCACAAGCATAGTTCCTTTGATATGGCTGAAATTGCTTTTGTCTCATTCCTCAAGTCTAGTCTAGTTTGGAGCGGGATCCCAGAGTTGATTGGAAACACCACTTTTAAAATCCGCTGTACATCACAACCTTATGTGGGCTACTACCACGATAAATAACATCGGAGTGTGAGTGTGCAAACGGAGTATTGCGTAATGTAGTGTTAGTATTGCCGCAGAGTCCAGAATGAATTTTTTGCCCAGAGACGTTACTAGGATGCCATCCCAGGGTGGGCATTTGGATATGTGAGGTGGGAGACTGCGGACGAAAGATGTGCAGGAGTGAACACTGCTGTCTATACAGGGATTCATGACTGATGACAACCAGTGTGAAACCGCACAAAAACATTAAAAACGTTCTATTTTAGCGGCAACATCACACACTAAAGAAATCTATTTTTGTTAAAGCCCTGACGCAGGTTATTTCTCCCCTTTTTTTAAACAAAGAAATAATTTTATGCGGAAAAATAGTGGAATGGTGAACTGTGGTATTACTCATTTCGGCTGCAAGTGTCCAGCTTAATAAATTATATACCACTAGACAAAACTAATAAAATATAGGATAACTGAAAATTATCTGAATAGAATTAAATTACAGCTGTTCTTGCGCGAGGTTAAACAGTTATACAAATGTGAAGACCACCTATCTATTCTTGACATTAAAGTAAGAAATATGTGTCACCACATGGGGTTATGTAACAAAAAAAAGCTTTAGGCATCCTAGATAAACTTCTGATGATCAACTGCACAAAAAATGTTTAAAGTCATAACAAATGCTTTCTTTAGTAAAAGGTTTAAATCTTAAACTGTAAATCTTACAGCTTGATTCAACAAAATATTAAGTTGTAGTTCCTTATGAAGTTATCAGTCACTGGCAAGTAACTCACAATTTACTCATCAAAGGAAATTTTTACTAGCAAATTGCACTTGACAAGTATTCATTTTGGACCCTAAGTACTGTATATGTGTCTGCCTAAATGCTCAATGACAACAAGAAAACAATTAGCTGATTTCAAAAGCTCTCAGCCAAATTTTTTTAAACCTAAACTGTGGCAATAATCAAAAGTCTTTGCCATATTAGGAGGATTTCATGGGTGGCTTATATGACAAACTCTCATTTTGACAGTCATCAAAATTCCCTCGCTGTCAGCATGCGGTGTGAAACTGACCTCTCATTGGCAGACATTAAGACTAGACTACTACACCAACTCTGCTTATTCAAAGACACACTACACTGTCATGGCCCGAGCTGCTCATCCACGTCTACTTTCCCACACGGCTGACATCAGATCCCTGTGTAGTTATCCACCCGAGCTGCAGACGACCCGGGGCAATAAACCTCCCAGACACCACTATTTCAGCTATGGGTTGAGAGATCAGATGTGATGTAACCGAGAAGTCTGATAAATGAGGGAAAGATGGATGGATGCTCCGTCTTTGAGATAAGACACACACCTATCTCTTTTCTTGTGCATTCTTGAGTGCATTGAGGGCGCTTTGTCATACGGGGAATAATTTTGGCTCGGGTAGCGACTACACCACTTATAAGCAAACCGCAATGTACAGAATTCTTATCAAAGCTACAAATCAGGTCTTACTTTAAGCACAAAGTGGGAATGTTTGTGGTTTACCTTACCCTACATTATGAAGATGGAGGGACTAGACTACAAATAGCAGTCGTGGTCTTTTGAAGCGGGCTCATATCAGACAGCCTGCACTGCCGTTGGCCCCGCTCACGCAGGAGGGAGAGGCCAACTAAAAACCTTTCCTTGAAATTGGATTTCTATCCTCTGAGATTAAGATCAGACTTCCACATCGGCCATATTGGAAAAACATGCTGCCTTGAGCCGTTCAGGATTGTGAGTTCAACTGCAGTCATCAGAGCATGTTCACATTTGACCTGCAGGGCCGGACCCTCTGATCCCCTGTGATCGCTTCCTGAGCGGGCCGGGCACGCTGACTGACAGCACAGAGGCCGCGCTTGTCACCCTCTGCTCTCCTGGAGCGACCCCCTCACTCAGAATGATTAGCCACCACACCAGCTAACAAAGACATTCTGTCTAACGAAATCATGACAGGCAGACATCAAACTAATGAAGGGAATGATTTAGGAAAACTGAATGTTTTTATAGCAACATAGACTTAAATTTTGTTGTTTTTTACAGTATATCAAATGTAATTGTAAATAATGTAAAAATATAACAGTAAACAATATAAAATTATTTTCTATTATAATTATAACTTAAATAAATATAAATGATATACACACAATATATATATATGTGTGTGTGTATGTGTGTGTGTGTGTGTGTGTGTGTGTGTATATATATATTCAATTAAAAAATTACAAATCATATTTTTTTATTAGCCAAACAATCACTTAAAAAAAAAAAACTTAAATATTTTCTGTTAATACTTTAAACCAGTTTCTGATATAATTAAGATAACTGAAAGCCACTGTCTACTTGAGATTACATTGAGAAACTTCCTCTTCTCCTGAGAGAGCCCGTAGCAGTTGAATCATGACACTGAGTCACACAGTGCGCTATGAATTCTTGTTTTCCAAGTCGAATTAACAGTAAAATCCCTGACAGCTTCATCACTTCCGTTGAGATGTTTCCCATCCTATTATTCTTATTCACAGGCCTTCAGGGAAAAAAGTCCATTTTACCATGTTGCAACGTCTCAGATAGACACCCACATTCATGCATAACATCCATATCTCCTGCTGGGATCTAACCCCTAAATGCTATGTACTGTGCATTCCTATCTGTCTTTTTTCGCAGTCTCCATGTACTTATCTCCTGCTTCTACCACTTCCCCCTCCTCATTCTCCTACTCCTTCCTTTCACATCTCATATAAACATGTCCATCGTTTTATGCACCCATGAGATCTGTCAGATCATCAGGTCGGATTCCGCCAAATCAAACGCTCCACATCTCCTGCGTGCGCCTGCATAAATGAACCCATTGCGGCCCTGAGCAGTCCGAGCAGTCAGACCACTCCTGTGCCTTATTTTGTCTTCCCACTCCCGCCCTGTAGGGATCTGACTCCAGTTGTAAAAACATGGGTTTAGATGCTTGTTTTTAAGAGCCCTCTCACGAGCAAACGAAAGCTGAGACTAGGAGTTTGTAACAAAGACCCTTTAGTGGTAGACCAAGATGTTTTTCCCTGAGGTTCATGTTTTCCTTGTAGTCTGTTTGCCAAGACTCCTGAAAAACAAAGTCATACTTGGCAATGACTTCCTTTCCTTAATGCTCGTAATCAGATATGTGTCTTAAAAGTATACTATTAAATGTAAGACTTGTATTGCGTTATCCTCCGTGAAGACGCTAATACAACATCCTTTTCAAAGCAATAGCAACATTTTTCCCACTGAAAACCAACCTTACAAATCTATTTAACATGCACAGTATTGAGTTTTGGATACAAAGACCATAAAACATAAGGATACAAATCACTGCTGCACAAAAAAGAAAAAGAAAAATCTAGATGATACTTACAGATATAGTAATATTCTCTGCCTGGACGAAATTCGAAACCCAATGAGAATGGTGTGAAGAGCTGAAACTTCTCGGAGAACTTCAGGGGCCCGTTGGGCGAGTGAGGCCGGTTGCACTCCCAGCGCTTGAAACCTTTCGCCGTTTGGTCGCAAGAACTGTAGCCGTCGTAGTTGACCATGAAGAGGACGTATCGCTCCGTCTTCTCGTCAGGGACCGTGTCCATGTAGTGGGGACAGTATACGTCTAAATAATCATTAATGCATACGTCGATGTGGTAGTCTCCTCGGTAGAACCTGTGAAAAGGAGAGAGGCCTCAGTGAGTATATATTATATGAAATATTAGCGATGCAGTTATTCTCATTCGTATGTTTTACGAGCCATCAAGCCCCTACTTCACAGAAAGGCCACTTCTGGAGGAAGCCACTTATTTGAGGGCAATTACCGCAAATGTGAAAGCACGTAAATCATCCAATCTGAGTCCGCTAGGGCTCACTGAGGATCACGGGGAAAATTCATAATCCTGTCGTTGACGTGGATGCTTTAAATACGCCTGAAAGAATGAGTTTTCCATGGGCGAGAGATGACAGCTTGAAATATGGCACTCTGAGGAATGTTTTGGAAGAAAAAATGTGCATCTCTCGTGCCAAAACAGCCAACTATTCCAGATTTACATCTTGTTTATTATAAATCGAGATGACCTCGAGAGGATCTAACCAAATATGAATGTCAACAGAATGTGCACAAATTCATTTTGACAAGGAAGCAATTTAAAAACATAGATTCCCATAGGCTGCATATAAGTGTTTAGCGGAGATGGATACGCTCTGGTCAGATTCATTTAGAGTCACAGCAAAAAATATTATTTTTCCACCAAGACTGAGTAAGGTGACGCAAACGAACGTGACCGTGGTCCAGTGACTTCCAATTCAGGATTTGGTGGGAATTCTCCGGGTGTAAGCCGGTGGACACCCAGCAGAAACCCTGGGGATAGCCAGATAAGCTTCCAGGCTAATGTGAGTATAGTGTTGCTATCCTGATGTGGACAGAAGCACAGCTGGGCACACTGACACAAAGATTTCCACTCATTACGGACAATAAAAGACTATTGAGAGCAGATGGAGCTCGAGACCTATCAGATTATCATTATGTGGATTTCAAACTCACTGCTGCAATACTGGGTTTCCCTGTAAGTTCGGCTGGTTTGGCGGTGGCTTGTGTGTGTGAATGCATGTTTGGCAGTGTGTGGGGCTGTGTATCGATGCTGCTTGAAGTCTGCAAGCACTTTAGGGCTATTTTGAACAACTATTGTTTACTACTTATGGGAGCTACATCATTTGAATGGAAAGCAAAGTTTCAGCTGTGAAAAACATGCTTCCTGAGTGATCACGCAGTCCAATGTTTCCAGCTCAAAATCTGGAATTTGAAAGTGTTAAACATGTTTTATATTTCATCATTGTGCACTGGCAAAAACAAAGCTATTTCCTGATTAAATTGATTGGCTTCTTGTGTTTTCTGGCATCTTATAAAGTGGAATGATTCAGTCTAGCGTTGACAAAAATCAGCGTACACCTACAGATTTCCAAAACTGGTGTCCAGAACATAGGATCATGGAATAAAAAACAAGGAACACACTTTTCAAAAAAGTAACATTATTTATTAGTATTATTAGTTAGCATTTATACACTTTGGTTCATATTAATTGTATATATACTAATAAATATATATTAGGGCTGTCAAATGATTAATCACGACTTTAATATATTTTAAAGTGTAGTTTATTCCTGTGAATGCAAAGATGAATTGTCAGCAGCCATTACTCTAGTCTTCAGTGTCACATGATTCTTCAGAAATCACTCTAATATGCTGATTTGGTGTTCAAAAACATCTCTTATTATTATCAACACTGAAAACAGCTGTGCAGGTTAATATTTTTGTTGAAACTGATGCATTTTTTGCAGGATTCTTTGATCATAAGGAATACAAAGTTAAAAAGATAAGAACTGATTTGAATATAACAGAAATATTTTGTAACGTTACAAATGTTTTACACCAATTAAATGCATTACTTTATGAATTAAAAGTATTAATAAAAAAATTTAAAAACGTAATGACTTAAAGTTTGAACAGCTGTCATTTTACATTAAAGTATTATGAATAAACATGAATTGACAATAAACAATAGTATATT
The DNA here is from genome assembly GCA_031834385.1 of Semotilus atromaculatus. Taxonomy (NCBI): domain Eukaryota; kingdom Metazoa; phylum Chordata; class Actinopteri; order Cypriniformes; family Leuciscidae; genus Semotilus; species Semotilus atromaculatus. The sequence goes on along the minus strand of JAULUF010000001.1, from coordinate 14,565,528 downwards.
TATAAATTAACATGCTGTAACAGGGTTTGTTTATTGTAAAGTTATTTGCTTATCGCTTGCTTACTGTAAAGTATCACTTTTTTTTCATTCAACATCTCAAACTAAGATTTAAATTAGTGCAAAAACAGTAGAGGGTATGCATGAACTAATATAAAAAGTACATCTTCAAAGTACATCTGTAAGTCACTTTGAATAAAAGCATCTGTCAAATACAGAAATATATTGTGAAATGTAGTTCTAGTCAAAGCGAATGACGTTTTACCTGTCACATGGGAAATATCTTTGCTAGAGGATACTAAAATACTATTTTCCCTAGGTCAAAAAGTCTGAAGACCAGACAACAACGTATTAGCTCTCTGGAAAACAACACCTAAAGGCAACAGAGTGCTTTTCTATGTCCTGTGTTAGAAAAATCAATGAGTAAGAGGATTGAGTCACATTGTGTCACTTTATAATATTCTTATGCGGACTCTAAATCAAATGCCACCTCAGCAATTCATTTTCAATGTGTATCAGATGAGCTCCAGTGGGTTATAAAGAGATTTGACCCCATTAAACCAAATAACAGACAAACAGCTCATCAATGTTGGGATTTCTTTCATGCGTTTGAAGAGCGATGGGCCAGCTGGTCAATAAACCACACAATGCTGTGCCAATTCATCATTAGGATTAAAAAAGAAGCTCATTAGCTGTATCTATCAGGGGTACTAACACAAACATGGCACATCGCTGCATCAGAACAAGTCTTACAACAAAAACCTCCCATAATGATAATCCCCCTATTCAGTAGATTCTCTCCATCGCTCTTTCTCTGCATGTTCAAACAGAGGGTGATGGGTGATGACCGGGGCAGACCCGAGTCTAAAGAAAGGCACGGCACCGGGAGGCAGTGGGTTCCAGGAGTTCATGATTAAATTGGTTCATCCCAAGGTCAGACTCCTCAGACTTAACAATAGAATGAAAAATTAAGCAGGCTCTTCACTTAAGAATTTCCAACGGAAGCCAATTACATAAAAAAAATTCTGAGAGGTTGCCATTGATTTTCCAATGAAGGGAAGAAACTGGCAAAAAATATCAAGCTAAGACATAGACAACCCTCAGGACAAAACACTGTTATTTCTTCTGATGGGAAATTTAGAGGTTCACCAAAATGACTATTCAAATTTTCTGACATTCCAAACCTGTATGGATTTCTTTCTTTCTTTCTTTCTTTCTTTCTTTCTTTCTTTCTTTCTTTCTTTCTTTCTTTCTTTCTTTCTTTCTTTCTTTCGAAACTAAAAAATATATTTTGAAATCTTACAATGAAAGTCAGTGGGGTCCGATGTTATTTAGGACCCCATTGACTTTCACTGTGTGGACAAAAACAAAATAACCTGAAAAAATATTTTGCTTTTGTGTTCTACAGAAGAAAGATAGGAACAACATGAGGGGTGAGTCATTTTTTGGGTGAACTATACCTAACACCTTCCTGTAGAAGGCGCTCTTGAGGCAATGACTGACGTGACTCCCAGGGGTGTCGGTCAGCTAAGCCTCGAGCCCTCCAGGCCTTTCACAATGGCACAGATGGAGGATCTCCTCCTCAGGTTACAGCTCTCAGGCCAGCCATGGAGCAGTTGTCCCATCATTCAGTGGGGAGGCAACGGTACATCTCCCAACGCCTCAGATATCACTCATTCACCCCTTCCAAAAGAATGTCTGCCCAGAAGCATTAACATCACAGACAAACAATGGCCTGCCAGGACTTCAAGCTGTGCTGGCTTGGCAATCGCCTCAAAAGACGGATGAAGGTGAAGGAGGGGAGAAAAAGGCATATAAAAGCCGTCTCTCTGCGAGTTTCCCATGGAAAACACTCCGTGTGAGATTTTCTTGAAGAGGCAAGATATATGGCTCGCTACATTAAAAACATATTGGTGTTTGTGGGAGGCATGTCTATATTTCAGAAACATTGGCAAAGGACATACAGCAGTGGATTAGAGAAAAAAGGCTTTGGTTAAGGTAGATATTTGAGGACGGATGTGTGGATAGAAGAAAGCAAACATGAGTGAGTGAGAACGGGACTATCGGTCTTGGGTGCGATTGTTGCTTGTCTAACATGTATGATATGTGGAAAATATTCACAGTGCTACAGGTTAATCTTCCTGCTCTCATGTCGTCGTGATTAGTGGAGTGCAGTATGGTAGATGTCACTCATCAAGTAACAGGACTATCCTGTGGTTAACCTGGGCTGATAGGGTTGAAGACACAAACACAACCGGCTGACCTTCATATCTTATATTCACAAGCCCTTGATTCAATTTGATTCTGATTTTGATTAATTTAGATTTCAATATATTTCATAAATTATTGTCACGATCATATGGTCATAAATGATCATACATGAAAAAAATGTCAAGTATTTCAGACTGATTTAAACAGGTTACTTATCTTTTTAAACTACTTGATAAAATAATCGGCTCATACGAATCATTTGTTTTGGGAATCAGGCTACACTGGTTGAAAAAGTAAATGGAATTGTTCACCCAAAAAATTCAATCCAGTAATCATGTTGTTCCACACCTAGTATAAGACTTTTGTCTTTTGTGGAACAGAAAAGAACATTTTTGTGAAGAACGTTCGAACTGTTTGTCCATATAATGAAATGCATTAGTTTTAGCAAAAGGTCGCAAATGGGACACCCTGTGGCCTTGTGAACTTCACGGACGAGCGCAAGTAAACATACTTCTTATAAATAACATACTTGTTTAGACTGAAAACCTCATTATCTTGAGTGGATCCTCTTTACTGCTGCAACTGAATATTGAGTAGATGCTTTACAGATCTCAAATAACTAGATTGACATGAGTGCTTGGCACCAAATATACTCTAGTGGCCCTAATGCAACATTGAGACCACATGAGGTCAGAACTAGGATCAGAGGTCATGGTTCGGCCATTATTAATGAAGGCCTCCATATTCAAGAGACCGAATATAATGACAGCGCTGACCCTGGGGTCATTTATCTAGTGGGTGTGTATAACATAGAATTTAAGCAAACAGACAAATGTTAAGAAGAACAAATTATTTGTTAAGAAAAACAAACAAGCAACAGCTCAACAGCACAAGCGCGAAAGAGAAAAGGGTAAGAGTCAGACTAAAGACATCTAAGCAAACATGAACCTGCCTCCCAGAGCAGGCTGAAGATCTGACCTCTCCCAGAGGGGCCATTGCACGCCTCGAACTGCCCGGGTCGTTTTACAGTGCCTTGGGCACAGCCGCTCTGCACCCAATCAAGACAACGTTGAATCAATTAAAAGTAGAGGAGCAGCAGTTAGCAAGCCACAAAGTCTGGCTTCAATCAGCAACCCATGCTAATTGTCCACAATGCTCTCCCACTGATTTACGGGTGACTTAAAATAGACTAGGGCACAACACGTTTTGTTTATGTCCTATTAAAGTCTTGTGTGGGAGTATTACCATGGTGTTTTCGAGCAAGTTACACTTTAATGTATCATCAGGGTGGCACAGCGCTGCGAGACCATAAGGCATGAGAGAAAAGAGTGGGCGAGGAAGGTATGGTGACTGTCTGGCTTAAAAAGACAACTAATTGCTCATAAAGAAGCCCTGTATAATAAGGCTCTTTTGTAACATACATATAATTGCTCTTATGCCTTATGGTCTCACAGCGCTGTGCCACCCTGATACAGTATATAAAATATATTCTCAAACTAATTTTATAGAAAATATCATAATAATATTACATTTTACAATATAATTCATTTTTCAAACTTTTAAAGCAGGTTAAACAAGAAAGCTATGTAAGCAGCCTGGTGAAGAAAGAAGCACATCAACATCCTATGTGGGGACCACCAGCACCTAAAACACAACATACACTGACCAGCTATGCTGTTTTAACATTAGGATTGGAAAGAGAGAAAGAGAGAGAGAGAGAGAGAGAGAGAGAGAGAGGGTGGCCTGGGTTGGCATAGAAGTGTTTTTACCTTCAACAAACGCATCAGCGCCAGAAAAAACAGCACATGTAACGTAATGTAACATCTAAACATAGAGTCCCTTCAGAGTGCCAGGCATGCCGTGCTCAGGCCCCCCACACCTGGTGCTCTCAATCACCCCCATCCAGCCCAGTTCATCAGAACCCTCAGCGGCCCTGTCAGAGCCTCGTCCATCAGCCAGCCAGCCAACACACCCTGCAGGGCTGAGAGCCAACAAACAGCCACACACACACATACACTGAAAACTGTTAGTATAGCTGGAAAGCATGCAGCTATATTTTAGGAGAATGTTTTAACAATCTTACACGACTTCAATAGAGAATGTAAATTTGAAATCCACCTAAAATCCATTAAAGTAGCATTTACTGCTTTTAAAGTCTATTTGTATAGTCCAGGTCATCTCTAATGAAAAAGTTCCATGGTATTACTATCTGATATCATCACTGTGTCATAATGCTGCCACAGAAATGAAAGCCTGCAATACATAAATAAAAAGTTAGCCGAATATGTATTCCCTGGAAAAAAAGAAAAAAAAAACTGTATGCCTGTTCCGTATGTCGCACCAATGGTATTGACTAGATATGGTCTCATAGCTTTGGACGAGAAACACCTCCAGACCTCATTTGAATTCGCCTCATACTGGCCTGGAAGGATTAGCTCACTGATGCACCACATATTGTGCTGTACAGACAGCATAGCCAAATAGCATTCTGGGAAGGAACCCTTCTGGAAAGTTCATTTTCCCTCTACTGAGGCAGTCTGGGTCTGGGCAGCCCCAGCCCATATAATCACCAGGATTTATAATCACCATTTGATGACAGGTGATTAAAGTAGACTAGAACACCTCTCCATAAATCAGATCGGGGTATTCCTGCCTCAGTTGAAGGGACCAAAGATGACGGGACAAATCCATGATACAGATGTTTCTTATCTCCATGAACAAGCTAATAAATCGTGAGTTGAGTATATAACGCTCTGTGGCAAGACGTTCTGTGTATGACTGAAGTATGTTTTTAGTGGAGGGAGAGCTTTCCTCTCATTCCGGATGCTTCCTCTGCTATCTGCATTCAAGAGCTGAGGGCTCCAAATTCAACAAGCCCTTGTGAGGAAAATATTTATTATGGGCTGTGGTTGTGTGATTGACATCATAACATAACATCCTGGATTATGAAGGAATACGGAATGTTGCGGTACTCTTTGAAGTTATGAATTAGAGGGACTGCCATGCAACTGTAACCGATCCATGGCAGAGATATTTTTGTTGAACGAAGACAAGTGATTTGGCGAAGGTGGTATTGTCATGCTGAATTCACTGAATGTCTGTAGATTTTCATTGGCCTTCTGAATTTTGGAGTCAAGTTAAACCAAAGTCAGGGTAGATGCCAAATTTAACACAACACGAATGGAAACAGAGCTGTGATAATATAATATAATAAAGTAAATATAAATAAAAATAATACATTTTATATTAAAAACATTAAATCAAAACTAACTAGTGGGTAGAAAAAAATAAACAATACAATAAGGTCTAATGTTTTACATAATGTCACTTTATATTCTAGGTCATTTGGAATAGGATGATCATTTATGGGTCCTTGGCTTTAAAAAGTTAGAAAACCTTTTTGTGGTAAAAAAAAATTTGTGATGTAAATTAAGACAACTGACTATAGCTCACAGCCTCGTTTGGATCCCTGTCAAATGACATATGCCGTCAATCCTGCCTAATGTCCTCTGTCAATATCATAATCCATATTTGTATCTTCAGTGGCATGTCTGGGCCTGCTAAAGTAATTAGCATCCCAGAAAACTGCCAGATTTAATCTGTGGTCCCGTGTATGAGTTCATGGTATGTGGTAGTTACCTTGCTATTGTTAGACAGCTAAGACCTCCACTGTTGTCGCTTTAACAGATTGATAGAGCAGCCTTGGCCCTCAGACCGCCTAAGAGCACAGCAGAAGGGGGCCGGGAAGGCAGGTGGCAAGGCTAACACTTGTATTGTGCAGTGTATTAATACACAACCTCTGTGAATGACAGGCATGTTCATCCCCACATGGAAAAGGACAGATGACTATTACAGCTCTCTCCTGTAAGCAAGGCCCCCTTAGTCCGCTTTAATAAAGACATATTCTGCTACAATGAATAAAACATGTTTCGAAATCACTCTATTATTAACAATAGATGGTTTTCAACAAGCACAATCATATGCGGTGAGGGAGCTGTTTATAATGTGTTTCTCAGGAAAGCACGGGCATCACCTTTTGTGTTGGTTCAATGCCAGCATGAGTTATTTAGTGATGTATGAAGAGATAGCAGCTTGGACTCACTCTGCAAACCGCAGCATCCAGAGTGCTGTTGGGAGCATGAAAACGGTGCGAACAGGCATCAGTCAACAGACATTACTGAGTTTTTTTAGTGCGCACTTAACACACATACAGCGGTTCTCAACAGGCTGGTCGCCAAGCGTCTATCAACACAGGAACTCAACACACAGATCCTTGTTTAGTTGTAGAAAGACTTGGAGAGTAATTTCACTGGTGTGATATGTTGGCTTTTAGGTTTTAAGCTAGCGCACTAAGACCTTTTGAGCAACATTTGTTGAATACGCATGGCCCTCAAGGTGTTCTAATGGAAATATCCCTGTTTGTTCCGTAAGCTTCAGGTTTCTACTAAATCAAGGGTGAATTTTTCTTTCAACAGGTATAGAAAGCAGTCTGTTGAGCTATTTCTGTAGACCTTGAGTTAACTAGACAAAGGCTCTCCCAGTTTATTTACCCTTCATATGAATTACTTTCAGCCCCAGAAGGAGAAGCGATCACTCAAAGTCAGCATTTTGAAGGGAGGGTGAAGTTTACAGATGGGTGGTAAGTGGGAGACCTCTCTCTCTCTGTGTGTGTGTGTGAGTGTGTGTGTGTGTGTGTGTGTGTGTGTGTGTGTGTGTGTGTGTGTGTGTGTGTGTGTGTTTACTTGGAGCATGGTACACACAAAAGCAAGTATGGGTTGCATTCTGAGTGAGTGTGAATAGGTAGGTACAGGGGCTTATAAACAGGTCTTGGCAAGGTGCCCTGTGCAGTATTGATGGACTCAGTGAAAGATCTTAAGAAGTGCTGTCACTGGCAGACCAATGATGTGGCTTTTTTTCCTGCAGGAGGTAAAACAGAGCTAATCCTCTTTTCACTCCTAACTAATTGAAAGCAGGTCACCATTAACAAGAGATTTGACACTGTACTAAACCTTCAGATTGAGGACAGACATTAGAATTAATAAAAGAAAAATAGACATGAGAAAAAAGCATGAATGAAAAAAGTCAAAGACATGGGAAAATGAGAGGGATTCTACAGAACGGCAGGCATTTGTGTCCCTCATCTATATTTAACTTTAACAATGAATTGTTGATGCAAGCCTTTTGCAATAATATAGATGACTTATCTATCTATCCTAAGATTTAGCAAGTGAAGAGCGATATTGAAACATTCATCGAGCACATAGACGAACATATTCTCACACTCATGAAGTTTCTCCTGCATTGAGCGCAAAGTATCAGCATTCCTCTGTGCCTGCTGGCTCTTGTCCCTCTACACTTGTCACACTGAAATTCACCCGCTCAAATGTTTTAAAGTCTTCTGAAGAGTCTCTTGCAGGCCTGTTAGCACGGGGGAAGTGTCAGGTGACAAAGCCAGGCTTAAGGACTCACTGGGGGCCTCCTGGCCCTCTCCACTTCACCCTGTCGTCCACACAATGGCTAATTGGAGAGATCTACAGGGTTCAAAGATCCAGGGTTTAATCAGTATTTAGCACCATCTGGATGCACAAACTCCTCCTCCTCCACATCCCTGAATTTAAGACTTCCTGCTCAGAAAGACCTTCAGGCCTTTCAAAATAAAGCTTGGCAACAAGACGAAGATACAGTTGTAAAACCTGAATGTTTTATTTATTCCTGAAGTGCATTTGGGGGGAAACTTAATCTTAAGTCTCAAGTTTTAAATGTCAAACAGATGTAAGGCACATTAACGGACATGGAAATTCCGTTACTCTTATTTTTATTTTCAAGCTACAGTAAATTCTCATGCTGTCCATGCAATCCAGTTACCTATGCCAAGCACAAGATCCCAGTCATACTGTAAGTCTCTCCCTCGCTTTCTTTTCATGTCTTTCTGAAGATGCTGTTGCTTTAGAAGCGGGCAGCGGTGCCTAATGAGCATCAGTGTGCTGTGCAGTGGCATACATGTGGGTTGCCAGGTCTTTCTTTTGTCAGTGACTCCTGCTGAGCCATTTAACACCATTTTGACCAAACATGTCAAACGGGAGACAAACACACCTCTTACTGAGGACAAATGCTGCATGTTTAGCCATTTTCCTAAACAAATCCAAATGTAAACAGATGGAATGAAAAGAGATTTAGTGAATTCCAGTTCTGTGAAGGGTTTGAAAATGTCAACATATGTTAAAAATTACAGCAGCCTAAAAGAAACACCCTAGCATGCATAGAAAGTGCTTATACTCTTTCTTCTGAGTCTATACTTGTCACTCAACAGGTACAGATAAATGGGTATTTTTCTATGGAGATTTAAAGGCTTAAAGGATTGTTTACACTGTAAAGTTTAACCAAAAAAACAACATACCACCGGTAAAATGGGCGAGATCAGCACATGTGTTAAAAAAGCTGCGTTAAAATAGTAGAGAATGGCAGATACTCCTATCTTTAAAGGAAATCCCCGTGCATGTTGTTAGGCATTGTTTAGAGTAAACACAATCATCTCCATTTCACAGCACTATCATCTTCCTCATCTAAGAGGATTTGAAATACGAGACAGGGAAGTCTGCTCAGGCACCTCTAGACTGCCAATGTTTTTCACTGCCTCACAAATGAGTGTCAGGCAGCTTTCCAAGCACCAACACATTCCCCAGCACATCCCTGCCTTCATTCACGCCTAATAAGCCGTGCTCCACACATACGCTCGTAAGTTAACAGGAATCGATGCCATGAAAAAGTCTTAACCGAGCCTGAGTTGTCAGACCAGGCCAGAGGGATGAGCTCAACTAGTGTGAGCCAAGAGTTTATAGAGATAAAAAGCAGGCGTTTTATCAATGGCCTACTCTGCGGCCTCATGGGACCAGACTCCAGACGGAGAGGAGGAAGCCTCTTTTTGCTTGCGGGCGTGGCAGAACAATACAGCACTGTTCCAGGTGTGAATGTTTCCTAAACCAACTGATCTGATGCCACGTCGCTGCAGGCAAAAAAACAGAAAACAAGGAAGCAAAGTGTGCCAAAGATGCTGGTGCTGAAAATTTGAGGGTGATACATCAATGTGATTCAGTGTTCACGCTTGTGACGTACGGCTCATAATTTCCCGTAATTTCAACTCTAGGAGTGACCTTGAACAAATGATCGACGATGAATGCAGGTATGTGAGGGCGCGAGAGGTCAAAAGAATGAATAAGCACAATAGCATTCATTTATCTGCATGAATCATGCACAGGCAGTTTCGCTGTGGCACACTGTGAAAATCAAATGCTGCAGAAGCCTGAAAGCTTTAAAGGAACAGTTCGCAAAAAAATGCAAATCACTTACTTAACCTCATGTAACTCTAAACCTCTATGTTTTTACCACAGGAGATATTTAGTATAATGCCCGATCGGTGATTGTGGTTTAATTGTTTGAACCAAGCACACACACAAATTAGTTTTAAAAGCTATGGTGGAGGGGAAGATTTTTAGTGAATAGTGACATGAAGTTGGCATGAAATGGAAATTCACCCTATCTATTTGCTAAATGCATGTTCTTGATCTTTGATCATTGTAATTTTTAATCAAAATGTCATGACTCAATCCTTCTGGAGAAATGACATACTTCTCTCTGGTAACGTTTGCTACACTCCTCCGATCATTGAGGCAGCCTTAACCCCACAATGTTATAACTTGTACAAAAGTGTATAAAAGAACATATTGCACTTCCTGTAGACTGGGGTGTGTAACGTCATTTTACCCATTGGCAAGTTAACTTTTTTTGGTTTTGGGTAAAGCATTTTGCTTTCTTCTATTAGTAGTAGTAGCTACATACTGCATCGTCATTTTCTTTTTTCCATTTTATGACAGGTGGCAACCAACATTAAGGTGTAACAGTAATACCGCCATCTACTGTGTTGGAGTGTCAACCAGATAGTTACTGGAGCTGGATTATTAACAATATTATCATATAGTAAGTAGAATGAATATGATATCAATAGTTGATATCTCAGTTATCATCAATACCGATATACAGTGGGTTCAAAACACTTGGAATAAGTCATATGGACCACTGTTTTTTGGACCACAGCTCCATTCGTTTTCATTACATGGTTTGAATAAAATCTCCTTTTGTATTCCATGGAAGAAAAAAAAAATTTAGAACAACATAAAAACCATAATATATATATTTTTTTGGAGTGAACTATTACTTTCGATATCAACGGTTTAATTTTGGAAACTGCAAAAATTGCAGCTAGGGCCTCAAACACCCACTCCTCCATGTGAGGACTTCAAGTTGTCCAAGACAGGTAGACACAAACAGATATTGTCAATGACACATGAAAAGAAGATACGCTTATCTGCGCTTCAGCTAGGCTTTAACTAGCACGGCCTCGTTAGCTGACCTGCAAATGAGCTGGAGCCACTGCAACGTTGAGGACTGATCGCCACGTTTATCTTTGGAATGTGGGAATTTAATCTGCGGCCTAGGAGAGGACCCTCCGCGTTGACAGTTTGTCTCTTCAGATGGACACCTCGGGCTGGTGGGAATGCAGGAGGCACCGATGAGCCCTGATTATGGTTCGGCTCAAACTCTTGTCTCTCCACACCTTCTACCCTGACCTAAGCAGAGAAGAACTCCTCATGGCCCCTCCATGGGCCCAAGGGAGGGCAGCTGGCCCAACAGTTGCTCTAATGCTGGTCCTTAGAGATATATCTTGAATTCAGCAGTTTAAATTAAGTAAAAGTTACACGATAAAAAAAGACCTATAAAAGTGCACACAGGGTAAAATAGCAGAGCAGATGAATCCGCAAGCCACAAAATAGCAAATAAACTCCAATTTTAATAAGACACAAGCCCAAATAAAACAACGATGTGCTTTCAAAGGGAGATGACTGAATTTTTAAAAGGAATTCCACAGAGCTATAAAAATGTATTGAATGAATCAATTCTGCATGAAACAAACAAGCACAAACAGAAAACAACTTCAGAGAGCAGCGCCAAAACGAGCACCTTTTATAAAGCCACGCCAGACCTTTGGTTTCTTACAGATGGAGCATCAATCATGAAGGATGGTGCATGCACTTCGTTCTTCAAACTCCTAGAACAAAATCATTGACTTGATATAAGGCACAGGAATATCTGTTTTAGACTTTCCCTTGAGAGGTGAGGACTGATCGAAAGAGACTGTATGTCATGTACCCATGATTTTTATTCACACTCTCTCTCAGTCTGTCTAAAAATCATGTCCAGAGGGGAGTTCAGTGGATCTATTTGATGAATGAGTCCTGAAAGACTTGTTTTTTTTTCTCCCACACACTCCCACATTTAACCTCCCACTGTTTCTCTCTCTCTGCCTCTCTCACCAGTACCTCGCTAATGACCACACCGCTTGCCGGCGCACGGTGGCTACCCATCAATAACTCCCACATCACGCAGGTTCAGAGAGGGGAGCCAGATGAGCCTCCGGCAGGCGCACATCTGCTTCCCGCTTTTCTGTGGCCGGTTGGTGTCCCGACGCACAGCATTCTTTCAGAGAGAGCGTGGCATAGCTAATGCATGTCGTTGAGCTTGGGCTTGTTAGCGTGCGGCCATGGGCTGCTTATTTATTACAGGGCTTCCACATGTTTTACTGAACGGAGCTAACACGGCACAGATGTTGTCTAACGGCAAGCATGTTTTAGTGCTGCTTTGCTAAACAGGGGAAACTTTAACCTGTGAGGGATAAAATGGGCTAATACATTATGAGTGACAGCGTAAATGGTGGCGCACCAAAAAAAAATTCACAATATTTTTGTCCTTGTCCTGTAAAAATGTCTAAACATTCTTCAAATAAGACAAACTTACTTCAACATAGTTGTTTAAGGTATCAAGACTTGTTTTAAAATAATATATAATAAATTAGGTTTATTTGTCTAACCCAATTGGTAAATTGTTTCTTGTTTTAACAATAAACCTCACTAAATTTTGTTAAATTTATACTTAAAACAAGAAAAACATTATATTTAGCATTAACTTATGTTAACATACTGTATATTTATGTAGAAAAATTAAGAAAAAAATATTTACCAAGGTTAATAAATTCTGTAAAAATATTGTTTGCAGTTAATGTAACTATTGCACAATGTTAACATAAAACACATGCAGTGTGACGCATGCATATAAAACATACACAAGCATTTATCCTTGTCCTTCTAGGGTGAATATTATTTACAAGCAATTATATAATAATAGAGTATATTAGGCATGAAGGAATGTGTTTTCTCTTACCTAAGCAGGAAATTACACAAGTCACCCGAAACAAGAAAACAGAGAGACAAAGAGAGAGAAGAAACCAAATCATTAGTTTATCAGGTTATGCTTTTGCATTATATATCAAAAGTCATTTCTAGCACAGGGAATTGCAGCTGTTAAATAGCTCTGTTGTTTCACCGAAATAATACAGCAAGCTTATGTATGAATTCTATTGATTCTAATTTGGATGTTTCTATATTAGTCAGTTGCTTAAAAAAAGCACAACACCAAATACCTAATACTGTATAACACTGACCCACATGTTAACAACACACATGTACACCCTCGTTACTTCAACGGCCCATTACAGTCAGAGCACCATTGAGAATGGCGTTAAATTATAGGAAGCCGGGAATTCACGCAGGAACCAACTTCTCGCTCTACCTCGATGCGTGGGTGAAAATCCCTTTCCTGTCTCGCACAAAGCATCACTCTGTGACCCTATGGCACTTCATCCAGAGTGGATAGTTATGACTCTGTGTCCATTATCTAAATGGAGAGCACTTGAGCAGTATTGATCAGGGCCTCTTTTCACTCATCACACTGTCCTGACATTGCACAGTTCTATGTAATAATCCGCCAGGTCAAAGGCTAATAAATCTGAATCATAAATGAGCCAGTCCGCAGACAATGGATGATGAACTTTTAGAGCCTCCCCTGAATTGTCTCTGGACACCTGATGATTAAATGTTAGCATGATGTCACACCTGAGGGATGCCTCTGATGACCGGAGTAATGGAGCGGAGAGCTCAAAGGCATTCTGAAACTCGATTCAACTCTGGGTTTTCCATTTCAAGACAAAAATACCCCCTTTTTAACTAATAAAATGTTACAATGGTTATATTTATTAATACTTAATTGAATTACAAATATTATAATTATAATATGTGTAAATACATTTGATAGTTTTAAATACAGTATATATATGCAAATATGTTGTATATAATATATTATTATAATATTGGAATCTTTTGAGGATTTAAAATTTATATTGAATATAATACATTATATTTGCCAATTACATACAGTATACTGTATGTTATTATAACAAATATTATTATTTATTACAATTACTTTAAATATTATAAACATTAAATTCTATAAAATGTCTATATTATAAAATTACATATTTTTATTATGTAATATATATGTATGTAATTATAACAAATAATATTATAATCATATTAAATATAAACAATATTGGAACTTTAAGAATGTTATATTTATAATATTTAATATAATTATTATTACTATTATTATAATCACATTTTGCAAGCAAACATATTATTTATATAATATATATAAAAATATATATTTCCTTTCCACTCTTTACCACTTACATATTCTGCTGATGACTAAATAGGTTGTTTTCAGTGATTCATATAGTCCCAGCGTAGTTTTCCATGATGAACCCTTCAAATATGCACACAAAGTTGGTGGAGGAGAGAATAACATGGTCATGTGTGTATGGTGAGGAGGTGTTACAAGTTATAATGCTGTTGGACAAGTAGCTCAAAGGCAATTTTCCCATTGTAAGAGAGATCTACAGCTCTAATAAATCACACACTGCCCAATCTGCACCCACACTGACGTGCCTGAGCAAAAAAATCTAAACTTAAAAAAAAACAAAGTCTTCTCTTTTTTCTCCTCACTGTGTAGAACATCCTCTGTCCTTATTTGCCCTCATTCTGCCCGGATTTCTAAATGAAAAGTCTCACAGTCTAAATTCTCTGGCAATGTTCAAGGTTTTTAAAGCAAATCTCAGTGATATACGACTTTATTTGTGAGTAATGCACAGATCTAAGATAACAAGGAGGCATCTGATCCAGATGCTTTGCAGTAAGGGGGGGGGGGGGGGGGGGGGGGGGGGGGGGGGGTGGGTGGGTTGGGTAGTATAAGAAAGAAAGGGGCCGTATTCTCCACCGTTATGAGCAGATAACTGTACACACAGTGCTTTCATCAAAAACATATGGGGCATCACAGAGGATATGGGGCTTTTTCTCATCCAGACAACAATAGTTAAGCTACACAATGCATTTAAATCGTCTTTATGGGATTATTATGGATGTCTGAGTTGCAAAATGAGTGTGGGAGCACAGACACACTCTCCGGCACAAACAAAACAAAAGCCACAGTGCTGATCCTATCGAGGCACGGCTCCCCGCAGGCCTTTGCTGGAACTTAAATGACATCATATGACTCAAGAGAGCCAGCGAGAATCCCGGTTCATCCAGTTTCTGTGCATCAGCCTGAGGAGGGTAATGCAAACAGTGCTAGGCTCCACCCCTCACCTAAGGCAATGTTGGCAAAGGCCTCCTCAGCCATCTCAATCCGATGCCATCAAGCTATAAATTAGAACTTTCAGAAGCAGACAACTATGTAAATAAGACAGAGAGACATAAAAGGACCGGACTGCTGATAATGCTGATAACCCAAAGTTCTCACACTGTGGACAATATCACAAAAATAAAACTAAAAAGAGTCCTGGAATTTCTTGAAGAAACAGGCGATGTGGTGTACATACTAATTATCTACCCACAAGGATGGCATGAGAACAACTGTCTGTTCAAAAGGATCAAGGGAAGAATAAGTAGTCTGAACCACAACCATGTACCTGATCCTTTCCTTTTTTTGATGGAGAGCAAAAGCTTAGTCTTTCTTCCCTCGACAGAATCGCGAGTGGTAAGACGGTGTGTCTGACATTCACACCGTGAGCGCTGGAGGACGGTACTCTCAATTGTCATGTTATGATTAGTGACATTTGAGACCTGGTAGATTTCAATAGAGGAAAGGTCAAAGTGTCAGACAGTCCGGCTTCCTGTGACATCACCTCTCAAGTGATAATGAGAGCCGGATAGTTCGGTATGACACTGCATCATGTTCAATTTTAAACTACTGAACTACTGATCCATATGGGATCCCTCTGATGCATAAAAACAGCGCCTGCTTTGCCAGCAGGGCACATGATTGTGATAACCCACATGTTTTACTTAAACAAAAACCCATCCAGGTGTTTTGGATTATATAGAATGGCTGTCATCCTTAGGGTTTCAGTACCCAAAGGTGTGCAAGACGGTTTAAAAAGAGCTGAACGCACTTTTGCAGGGTTAGACAGGGTTTTGCAGCTGATGCAAGGCGACAACACAGTCGGCTTTCATTATTGCTAGTTCTTTGACGTAGGCTCGGTGTGTCACAGCCTTAACACCCATTGAAACTTTCAATTGCACAAAATGTTCTTTGGATTATTAAAATATTCTTCACACTAAAATAAAATAGTTTGTTCACTATTTGTTCACTGAAAAAGGTTCTTTGGGGAATCCAAAAGGTTTCTCATTTGGCAACGCTACAAAACCCCCCTTTTGGAAACTTTATTTTTAAGATTGTATATGGACAAAAAAAATTCTTCAGAAGAGTGTTCCACAGAAGAAAGTCAGTCATTCAGGTTTAGAACTACATGAGAGTGAGTAAACGACAGATTTATGACATACTTTTTGGATGAACTATCCCTTTAATTCTTTAAATATCAAGAAAACACATTACCGTGACATCCCTCAGTAAGCCACAAGCCATTTCATTGGCCCTAAAGGAGAGATAGATGGCCCTTATTTCTGTGTGGGAGTGCGATGGGGGTTTGATAGGACTGAGGTTTTCCCCGAACTCCACCTGCGCTGATGATGAGGTGAGGGTTGAGTTACCATGACCAGCTTATGCAGACTTCCTCTAAACGCTTTCAGATCTGACAGATTTAAAGCTGAGGACGGACACACCTCATTCATCCGACCATTCACGCACACAGACACGCCATATCTTTACATATAGAAGAGAAGGAAATGTTTATTTTATTTACAGCTTGTGGAAAAATAGGAACGTCTGAGTGCGAGGCGCAGGAGGTTATCTTCAGGCCAGCGTTAAGGGAAAGCACATGTTTGGCCTCACTTTAGAGGCTAATGTCAGTTGGATTGAATGGCTGGGAAAAATCCAGGCTGATTCCAGCACCATCCAGCCAATGGCAGAGCAGCAAGACATTAATAACCTGCCATGCAATACTTTTAATGCCCCATCAAATTTTATTAAGCACAGTAGCCATCAAACGCAAAATAGATGCTTTTTTCAGTGGGTTACATGCTGTATAAAATATTATAAAATGTTTTTAAGTCTATTTTTTCTGGTAGAGCCCCAATCCTGAGGTCATTCCGGAGCTTTATTTCCAGAAACAGCCAGGAGAGCACATCACCACGGAGACGTCTGCCCTGATGATCCTCACAGCTTCAAAGAGCTCAGTCCCACACATACAAAACCACAGAGGCGCAGACATATGAAAGGCGTCTGTGTGGATGTGTGCGCGTCTGCTTAGGTCAGTATTGCCGCGTTTCTGTGTGTGTGAAATCCTATCAATGTCACAAAGGTCACGCTCGCTCAAGATAACCCGGGGAGATTGGTGTGAGGTGCCAGGGTTTTTTCTTCTCTTTATTTTGTGATTAGGTGTCACAAGGATTTCTTTGGTGTCACAATGAGGCCTTTCATGTCGTGGGCACCTCAAGGTTTAATAGGCGATTCACTACATTCAGCATGAAATGTAAAGAAAGAAACCGGCCGGCTCACAATACTCACCAAGACCACAATGGCATGCACACCAACTCATTTTTTAAAGCGAGAGGAATTCTATCCTTTTTGTTGTAAAATGTTTGTGTAATTCCCACAGGAAATCTGGGATCGAATGGCCGCGCACAATGAACACAGAGGCGTCCATTTAGCGTGTCACTCAGCTTGTGGTAAAGCTTATTCGGTGAGTTATGTTTAAGGGGAACTTTTAAAGGTTAAAGTCAGCGGCCAGGATCAGTAAAACGAATGGAACAGGCTAACGAAAAAGAGTCTGTCAAAACAGTGCCTCGCCACAGTTCAACAAATATGTTACCATGTTTACAGTGACCATGACAACAGATCTGCGAATAGACGTGTTCAGTGATCATGCTTATTTTGTGATTCACGCTTGCCCTGAAGTCCCTTTTTCCACTGTGGGTCTAAGAATATTCCCTGTGCGTTTGAAACAAACTGTGCATTTAAGAGGATCCACAGGCTGACTGACAGCATTTCTATATATGAGGTCATGCACAACTCATTCAACACTCCCTGATTTAAGCACAACTCAAATTGTTTCATTATAGTTTCATTACAAAATGTTTATTTTTATGTATGAACTTTTACTTTTATGTATTAGTTAAATCAGCATATTTGCTAAATTTAAAACTCAATGCAAATCTGCAGTAATGCTAAAACATTCACCATATAAAGAAAGCAAATGACTTTAAATTAAATATAGGTTTAACTATAAATAATTATAAATAAATTAAACAAAAACAAATGTATTTCATATAATGATAAATGGTCTATTGGTATTGGCAGCTCCAGTCCATCCCAATCAGATCGTAAGGTTTCGATCAATTAAAAAAAAATGACATGAAACAAAATGAATAACTGCATTAACAACATTTTAATAATTACACTGTTAAATCTAACTACTTTGATAGCCCTGATAACATGAATATTTCCTTCCACATCCGTCCTTCAATCATGCTCTTTTCAGTGGCAGAGCGTTTGTCTTCAGTAAAATGGACAACATTTAAACGTATGCGGCCAAGAGGGCAACATACATAAAAGAGAGTCTGCAAAGAGATCTGAGAGCAGGGCTCTTTAGCAGAGACAGTTTTATAACCTGATTCACTCAGCAAAATACAGCGCCATAAAAGAAGCTCTCTGTCCATGCAACGTCATGGCACCATGACAGGCCGTGTTAATCACTGCCGTTATATGCACATCCAGCAGACAATCTGCAGCCACAACTGAAGCCTGCGCTGCATAGCTCAATCAGCCTGAGCCCATCAGACCAGAGCCTGTAAACCGCTCTCATTCCCAGAAAAATCTGCTGAGGGAAGGGGGTAATATCTTCTCTCGTCATCGCTGCAATGGTCTAGGTCTGGTTCTGATCAGAGATAAATGTCTTGTTGAGTGGACTATGCTAGACCGGTCTTATGGCCTGTATGGGGTCAGTATGGATCATTTTGTTAATAGAGGTCTTATGTTGGTAAATTACAGTGTCAAACGTATAACTCTAAATGGTCACACCGGGTGCACTCTAAGTACTTGCATGCTGCCCAGTTTTTTTCTGTACAGGCCATCACCAAACATCACCAATGGTCTTTTTTTAGGCACATACAATTAGTTGGGTATACATGACTACGCAAATACACTTGTGGCGGTATTGATTTGAAGCAGCAAACAGGATGCAAAGTTGCAATTTGAATATAATTGTTGGAAGGAAGTAGAATTAATACCAATTCAAATAACAATTAAGAAATACATATAACGAATTTTATGACAAAGAAACAGATTGGATGCTGACGTGTTTGAAAGTTTTACAGACAGAGAGACAGACAGACAGACAGTATACTTTGGCCATCCGTGTCCACGACGGCCTGCGCACTGTCCGTGTGATGTAATTTCCACACACACTGTCAAGTAAAGCACCATTTTTGTGTCCGCGTGTACAACAGTGCATGTGCGAGTGACTTGAGCGCTTGAAAACAAAGTCCACTATATAGTGTGCACACACCGAACGTGTCTTTCCACGCTCACGGCCAAAGGAGTATATTTTGAAAGGCTCGCACACTCAACTGTGAGCGAGATAGAGCGGAACTGAAAATGTAGTATAGCCTGGCCATAAGACTTTTGCCTTGTTAGTCAAAACTGTAGATCAGTAGATAAACTGAACAAATAGATAGGACAGAATGATTAATGCTGACTGTGAATTTCAAAGAGTCAGCTTTAAAAGACAGGCCGCCAACTATCATGTGTCTACACCACCAGATAACCTTCGACTCAGCTTTCATGGGGCGTTTGATTCGCTGTGGCCCCCTCAGTGGCTAGGGTGAGAAGGAGCACAACATGAAGAGAGGAAAAGTCCCTGTGATGGTGCTGATAGTCACACTCTCGGTGTGTAGTTTCCTCCATCTGTGAGAAACAGCCTGCGCTGCTTGCTCAGCGGGAAAAGACACACACACACACACACACAAACAAACACACACTAGGCGGAGCCGCCGTTCTGGCCTGAGATTCCAATCACTTTGACTCACATTTGCGTTTATTTGTCCACATCAGACAATGCAAACGGTGCACTGCAATATTTATTTACACTACTAATGTAAGAAAAGTCCTAAATTACCAGGTGCTGACATCAATCCAAAAACCGAGTATGTATAGTATAACATCATAGAGAATATAAACCTAACAATAGGCTTTTCCAAGTCATGTGAGAGTTCGGCTCCCGCTAAGATCCCGCTGATGTGCTGAAACCTCCTACTTGTGTCAATGAGAGAGGTGTCAGACACAATTAGACACCTTGCTCCGCACACCGCGTGGACCAACGCGCTACTTGTCTCTTCTCATTTACAAAGATTTTGTTCAACAGTTCTTTCATCTGCTTCCACGGACCATCTATTTCAATTGGAAACGAACGCACTCAGACATAACCAAACAGAATTTAGTAAGAAATAGTCTTCAGTTAAGAGCTAAACAAGGCAGGCACGGTTATGTTCTCAGTCACTGAACCAAAACTCTCTAGAGAGATTGCAACTTTTGGGCTAGCTACAAAATGTTGGTGTGTTAAACAGCCAGTAAGTGGTATTTTATCACTATGCAAACTAATCCAAATTGTCAAGTAAACTGTTCACTTGGCCTGTCAACTTACAGCAGTTTTTTTTTTCTGTAAATTATTATTATAATATTTTGTTTACATTTTACACCATGTTGGCACTATTCATGATTATTGATTCATCGTATGATGTTTATTTAATCTAATCACTATAATTTGAGATAACCGCAATAATTGTGCAGTTTAAATTTCATTTACATATTGCCATTCAAATAATGGAGATTTAAGCACTTAAAGAAATCAACTATGAGAATACAATCTGGCAGGGAGTGAAGAATAAAGAGTATAAAAAATACTGTTATAAAGTACACAAAGATAGTCAAAGGTTTGTATACAAACTTAAGGCTTGTGTTTCATCATACATTTTACATATATCACTACATTTTAAATATATAAAATTCATGACTGTCTGTGACAGGCCTAGTCAGCACCAAAATAAAATGTAAAAAGCAAAACAGCTAAAAAGTATACAATACACAAGCTCTTCAAAAGAAAGTACTTAATATTTGAAAGCAATTCTAAACCTTTTCCTGTGAGACTTTTTAAAAACGTTCTCAAGAAACCCTTTCATTTTGTAATTAATTATAAAAAAGAATAAAAAAGTTAACAAAATTAATTATGACCCCTGACTCTTACATAATTTCTCTAAAAATGTAATTTTTCAACCATCTAAGCAGTTCAAGCATTAAGTAAGTAAAATTAAAAGAGATTTTGCCTATCCGAGCCATTCATCTAATGGCTTTTAATTATCTTTTTTCAATTTTATATTACAGAATTATCTTTTTATATAACTTCTATTTTATTAATAATTGTTTGTTATATATTTCTCAGAAAATATTTATACCATTCACAACAATTTACTGATGTATCCTTTCTCATTTAAGTGCACAGTTAGCTGAGAAAATCAATACCTCAAGACCACACGCCCTATAATCAAATCTGGTTTTCTTAAGTGCTATTTATACCTAATGTTTGCGGCAGGCCACAGGTTGCTCATCTGACGGGCCCTGGGAGAGCACAACATATGATTCAAATACCGGCACAGATACTAGAGCTTTCACATATCTTCTCTGAAAACACCGTCCTCACGCCCTGTAAAACCGCCCCTGGGCTTAACGAAAGAATGTGCCCGAGCAGTTTCTCTCTCTCTCCGCTAGAATGGGAGAATTTTTTTGGCAAACATACCAATTCAATTAGCACCTGAAAGGAAATGGGCTCCTCAGTTTAATTATATCATCGGCCTAATTGGAGAATTCTGGGAAGCCTTCGGATGAATGTCGCTTTCTTCAACTCCGGCCTGCTCTCCGTGCTGCAGTTCATTTCCACTGGTTTGTTTTGAACACAGAAAACCACAGAGGTTGTTGCTGTGATTACACATTTGATTTGGAATTAAAATGACTCAGGGTGTTGGCTTGAACTTGATGTGTTCCAGGCCCATCAATCTTGGTGTGGGCAACATTTCCAGGTACTATTCAGTTGGTTTTCGCCACCCTGACGGGCACTCTTCTTATTAAAAGCCACCATTTTAAACATTAATTTGATCAATTATATTCAAATTTGATTTTCTTCTAAAATAATAGAAATGTGATTTTAACTGATTCCTATATTCCTACTTAATGTTACTAATTACCCATTCTACCAAAATACCATATTTACTACAGTAATTTCGACTACATTCAAACTGTGGAACCGACTGTGGACAGAGTCTCAGTCACCAATGGCATCAAGAAAATAAATTAAAAATACACTGTAAAAAAAAATATATATATATATATATATTCTGTCTGCATAATATAAAATATATAAATATAGATAGATGGATACATAGATATATTTATTTTATGTTATGTAAATCTGTTACTTAGGCTGAAAGATGATATTGTGTTGAGGTATATATACATATTTGTTTTGCCCTTAGTGAGTCCTGAACAGTAAACGTATTTATCCTTGACACAGAAAATCTCTGTGCCATCAAGGGTTATTTGAGTGCAGCCGCAACCCAACACAACTGAATAATGACCTAAATGACTGAACACAAACACACTCAGAATAAAACGAACAAAAACACTATGTTACAATGTGCAATTGCAAGATTTGGAGAGAACATTCAGAGGAGCAAATCTGAGCAAATACAATTTTTTTTCTTCTGTGAATCATAATTTAACAGATGTTTAAGAACGAAAAAAAAAACTTGTAGGTGACTTTGATCTTTGCAGCAGGACTTATTTCTAAACCGTGAGAGTCTGTGAAATGGCCTGAGTGATTACCCTTGGCTGTCTTTTCAAACACTTATCAAACACTTTTATTTGAGAGATAAAACATCCTAAATGCATCATAAACATCTCAGAGTGGTGATTAGCTCAGGCTGGAACCCCATTGGCTGGAGGTGCTAATGGACTGAAGTCAAGAGAGCTTTGGAAGCCGCAGCCATGTGGTTGTGACCTTTCTGGCTTTGACATCAAACTGCGTAACATGAGGTCAGTATAAACCTTTTTATTTGGCCTCACAATCGCAATTTTCTTTGTCTCAGTGAGAAAACCAGAAACAATTAAACCCACTGAACTCCCACACCGGCTTCAACAATTCTGCCTTAATTGAACGTAATTCTGCACCACAACAAAAGGGCTGTGAAAAATGAGACGACGAATGTAACATTCTCATTTTGCCTTTCAATGCGACGCGATAACATTATGAACAGCCATTTTTGTCAGAATTATCACATTTTAGCATCATTAAATAATGTTCACACCCCAAATACAAAACCCAGCGTCCAGGATGTCAGATTAAAAGGGTGCAAATGTGGCAGGACGTGCTGTTCCAGATAAGCACGACCGCATCGGGGTCTGTCTTCAAAAGCACGTCTTCATCCTGCGCGCACCAAATGAAATTAGTGTTTCTGTCTGGACGAGAGCGGAGTTTCACAATAAAATTGCACGGTGCTACACAATCATCTGAAAAGCATCTGGACTGAGATAGGCTCCGCCGTACCGGCTCCATATGGCGAATTCAATGGCCACCATGAGATATCGCACCCGGGCAGGGAGTGGAGAGATAGGCAAAATAATCAAACGCAGAAAAGAGAAAACACAAAGTCATTATAAGACATAAGAGATGAGACAGAGGCAAACGGAGATTCATTCCCCCAGTGGGAAAGCTAAAAGTGTCTGCGTGCTCGTATCCTAACACCCATATAACACATATTCCTTGCTTTCAAAGGCTGGTATGCATATTGGGATTATTCCTACAAGGGACTTGCCGACAAAAGATATTATCAGTTCGACAGGGTCGCCAGAGGGGATGGAAATGACATCAGAGTTAAGGCAGACAATAAAAAAGGGTGAGAACTCGGTTGAGCCCAGGCTACAGCCCAGCGTAAGCCATTTCATCCCCACCGTATCTGATATCAGCCCTTAAGACAGAGTCTATGGACGTGGCAGACAACTGGCGACGGAGGAAGAGAAGGGAGAGGGGAGCAACTAATGGGGCCCATGCATCCCATAACCTTCTCACTTTCACACCGGATCTCTCCTAGCAAACTTCAGGTGTCCCGTAGAGCATCTGAATTATATAAACGCTAATATGAGAACATAACTTATGAATCACTCTCTGCTGGCAGGGGCCAGCGCCGGGCCAACAATTAAATGTTGTAAATTTAACGGTAGTGGCTGTTCTCCCCACTTATGATATGTTGTGACATGCTTTTAAGGGTGATCAATCGTTAAGTGAGCTTGCCATGCAAATCGTCTGAACCAAAAGAGAACTTGGGAATGAACATGTTCTGCATTCATTCAGGCCACCCCAAGTTACTCTACTACGCTAATCTGCCCGAGATACTCAACCCATCAAAACCTTATTGGTTTCCCCAGATCTGCAGAGCCCGTACTGATGTTTCAATTGGTGGATTCTAGAAACCACTCCCCTCGATTGCTTTGCTCCGTGCCCCAGTTTTTTTATATGGTAAACAGGGACATTAAAACATGTAGTAGCTTGCTGTCAATTATGGTTGCAAATTATAAAGAATCAAATTGACAAAAATAAAACTAATTATTAAAAATTATAGTCAAAAGACAAATCAGTGTGTATTTTATGATACAATAGAATGCATGTAAAATAACTCAATTATATTTATGTGAAGTTAAAGGGTAAAAAAATGAATTTACTTACTTTCTGACACAAGCTATATAGAAAATCTGTGACTGGCAATAGCACTTGAACATCCCATGTGCATTGCATGTCTGGACCTGACCAGCTGAACTCCCACATCCATCCACATCCACAACAATAGTCACAAGATCCTGAGACTTTCTTTTTAAACCAAATTCTCATCTGGTCAACAAAACACGAAACAACTAAATCTATATGACTTTAGTGTTCATATTTTAAGTTAAAAAAAATTGCTTCCAAAAATAAAAAATCATCATACAATATGAATCTGTTCATGAAAGGCTGGGTTGATGGTATCATAAATTTTATCACACTTGTATTACATTTTAAAATCTATAAACAATACATGACACATAAAAACCCTCATCAAAAATGTACTCAAGTCTACAATGTAAAATCTTGCTGCTTTGTAAATTCTATGTAAAAAAATACTAAAAATTACATTTACCATGATTTATTATCCTGTAATAATTAAAAAAGTAAATTGCTGCAAATTACTGCGTGCAGGTTTGAGAACATTAGAAGGTGATGATTTGAAGGATTGTCTTTGTGTCTTTTCAGGGAAGCAGAAATGCCCAGAGGGCCGTAGGTACAGCCATAAAAATGGTTTATTTGTTTCCTGAGCACATTTAGTGCTTATGTTTCCATCGGAAGCCTTTATGGCATCGCAATAATATTTATGTCGAAGACAGATGGTTTCCTTTGAGTTACAACGGGATCGTATTTCTGTACATGCATAGTGGTTGCACAAAATTCCTCCTGGAAAATGTATCGGGTTTTTTTTTTTGGATATGATTTTCTAATGAAGCCTGTGAATCAAGATTTATTAATTTAATGGATAAATGACTTTGGAAAATTTTTTTATTTTTTTTTATTGTATATCAGGAAAATTTGTTTCAAAGAATTGCCTTTGGAAAACATATAGATAGAAAATGTAGATACCGGTATATTAGAAATTATATGCATCATTATATGTTTAGCATAATGCTAAACAAATTTTACAGAAACACAGAAAAACAATGTGCTTTTAAACACTGAAAAAAGAAAAATGTTCATAAATATGCCTCATGTAAAAATAATCCATGAAAATAAGTGTCATGTTTAAAAGTTTTATTTTTACTTACGTAGCAATAAACACAGCCATTCAAATTTTAATAACTAGCACAACAGCTCTAAACCCAACAAAAGCTCCCATCCTAATCCTAAAAAGGAAAGATTTATCTGTGCATTTACTCATGTTTTTAATCACATTTAGGATTATTCTCCGTGCTTCATGCTTCAAAATGTTGGCAAACCAAAAAAGGAGCAAAGCTGACAAAGACAAAAGAAACGGTTCTTTTTTGATCGCTGACCACATCCTTATTTCTGGTATATATTTCATTACATACTGAAACAAGAATGTAATGTTACTTATTTAGCCTATTAAAATGTGACTTCCAGTTTTCACCCATCCCACCTGTCACCGTCAGTTCTTTCTTGGTGATCAGAGTGATCAAATTGGGAGGACCAATAATGATTAGTTTCAGTAACTAGTGCTTCACAGACAGTGATTCAAAGAGAGCCTGAGGGGAAGATACTTTAATTTCCTGCAGACTCCCTGCCCCTGAATGGTCGCGCGGCTGCTTTGAAACAGGATGATACTGGTTAGTGGCTCATTGTCCATTAGACAAAGTAGGGCTGTTCACCCATTAGCACCTCTTTGTAGTGACTGCTCAAGGTGTGACACACAACTTGTCACTGGAGCAGCATGAGCATGCCTGCAGTTTCACTGAATCACATGGGAGTTCAAAGGATTCAAAACAATGGCGTACGCCCATATGCATATTCAAAATGGCATTTCATTACAAATCAAATGACAAGCAGTGCATCAAGTATAATAAAGAAAAAGTCACACGTTTGGTCAACTGGGCAAACGGCTGCAGCATATATCTTGCGTGTGTTCGCTAGCCAGAAGGTCACTCTTGGGATAGGAAGTGCTTGATTGACTAGCGGCTGACACTTTGTCCTGCTTCTTTGTGATGACCTGTTACTCCAGCTGCCCTCTCATCCCCTGCAATGTTTGCTGCCCCACGCACGCGATCCCACTCCCGGCTGCCAGCAGTGGGCTTGTCCGCCTTGCCGCTTCGCTGCACCCTCTCATCGCATTACTTCTGCTATTCTAACTTTTCCATCAATTATGCACAAGAATAACTGAGGCCTGGCCGCAGCAGATACATAAAAGAGAAGTGGATGCCTCTATGACTCCACCGTCTGCCAGCATGTTCCCCCTACCAGTGATACTAGTGCCAGCGCACCAGCGTACAGAGGACATGGTTGTGCTGCCATCACATGAGTCTGGTTTATTATGTCTGTGCTTCTGTGGAGTAAATCAAATGTGTAAATTTAAGGTGTTGTGTTGTGTAACTCGAATGTTTTAGAAATACTTTACTAGTTTGGAATGGGATCGACACACTGAAACTGCTAGAAATCAATAAACAGTTCATTCTTTTGCATCGACCGACTGCAAGATATAAATTAAACAGAGTTTGGAAGGAAATCCGTTGCAACACATTATAAAAAGAGTTAAAGTGCAACAAAAAAAAAAGGCAACCAAAAATGGGAACCTACACTCCCAAATCTGCAGCTGTTCCGTTCAAAACACAAAATGGAAGCAAGTTTGAAAATGGCCGCGTATACACTCCTACGTCTGCAACTACTCATACGGACAAAAAATGAACCGCAACTAACTCACAGATGATGAAAAACGTGACAAAGGTGTCATTTAATGATTAAAACAGACAGAAAATTATATTTAATGACATCTAACAATCTGTGGCAAAGTGAAAATAAGATATTCATTTGCCAAGTCATCCACACTGATATAGAAAAATGACCTTAAGATTCCAATGATGGCCACATTGACCTCATTTTCTCAACATTGCGTGTGAAAGTTTTGTTGGCCAGACTTGACTCTGAGATCGTAAACAGCATTTAATGTTTTATGGGTCCCAATGCTCAGAGAGTACTCAAATTTGTGACATGGAAATGCTTTACCACTTACCACATACTGATAATCTACTATAAACGGTTCTGCAATCTCAAACCAAGAATGCGACTGGAGCATCTAAATCCCAAAAAGGGTTTTTTGACCTTTCATTTTTTTGCTTGTTTTATTTTTCACTAAAAGAGGGACATTTCTAAATATGAACTGATGAATGTGCAACATACAAAAACATCAGCCAAAAGATATTTGTAAACAATAAACAGCCTGATTAAAGCATCTTCTGCATAATTATTATTAGAAATAAACTATTATTTTATTTTATTTTTTTAAATCAATTGCTGCATTATCCTTAGAGGTTGTCCTTCATCATTTATTTTTGTTTAGAAAAAGTTTGTTTCTAAACTCTTTTTTTTTCTACAATATTTAATTAACAATCTAATGATTTCGTTGGAGCACTACCATATCTATGATTGCAATATGTTCACAATAATGTAGCCAAAGCAGCTTAATGACAAAAAGTGAATTCGAAAAGATTTATGTCCTTTACCAGTCACCACAGTACAAAAATATTCATCATCCAATTTTTCCATGTTTTGAAAGGGTGAAATATTTTATATAAGGCAGCTTCAAATAATCCTTGTACTGTAGGTTCCGTCTGGATGAGAAAGAAAGATTAAAGGTATTCTTCATCCAAAAGTCCCTAATTTGTGCAGACGAAAGCAGTTTTAAGGTTACAGACCAAGTTCAAAACTGTGAGACACGTTTTTTCAAGCTAGGAAGCGTTCTCTCTCATCCTATCTCTCTGTTTCTTGTTCTTTCTTGTTTTTCTTTCATGCTAACTCCTGCCAAGTCAGTCCATTTTTATTAGCTTAGCCTGTCGAACAAATGCTTCCTTCATTATTTCTCATTGCGATTAAATGTGCCGTAATGAAGGGCACAAAGAGCAAACCGCCCTGCGCTTTCGCTGCGAAAGAATGCGCAAAGTAGTCATTACCGCATGCTACATTTTCCTCCAATTCTTATCAAGGGGGCTTAGTAAACTTTAGGGTCCTTTCAGGAGCTTTATCAGGTCATTAAGGTCTGAAGCTGATTAATATGAATGGTTGTTGAGGTCGTGGCTCTCCGAGGGAGACATAGAAGGGTGAAGAGGTTCAGAGGAAGTGTTTTGTATCTTTACACAATGGGCCGATGACCTCCTAAGCCCTTTAGTGCCTCTCTGTTAATACCTTCAGCCAGGCCTTCAAAGACCCCAGCAAAGACATTTCACCACTCAGTTTAAAAGCTCACTGAGTATGAGGAGCTTACCTCAAGCAAACAGAGAGACCCGAAATGCATCAGTTATCATCAAAAAGTTCAGAGAGGATGAGCGATCGCTGTGATGACTCAAGCGTGAATTCGTAAAAAAAAAGAAAGAACGGTTAACTTTAATTTAAAAAGAAACACTCCCTGAATTCTCTCAGAGACGCAATCATGACAGTTTATTAGCGTAACACAAGAGCTGAGCGCAGAAGGAAGGGGGCCAGGCACCTCTCGGTGTGTTAGGGGTCATCAAACAGCAGGATGTTCTAGTTACACTGCACGAGAACTTTCTCTCTGCTGGAGTGAGTCTTCTGATAGCCCAAATCTTTTGAGAACACCAGCACACTGCCACACAGCCCTGGAGGGTTAATCGGGATGGGGTGCGATTGTGGGACTCAAACCAAGAGGCCTGCGGTTCCCATCTGTAACTCTTTCCATTCTTTAGTCGCTCTATATTTCCTTCTACAAGCTGTCCTATATGCACTTCCTGCATGTAAGAGCCTAAATACTTGAAACTCTGGCAAAGATCCACTAAGACAGGAACAATGGCACCCTTTCACGTGAGCTGAGAGAAGACCGAGGTCTTCAGACCAGTCAATATTTGGACATGATTTTTTCACCCCCCATTTAAAATCCAAGCGGAACCAAGCAGCAGGAGGCTAGAAGTGCCAGCAAGGGAAAAGGAGGGTAAACACGCAGAACAATACAAACTGAACCCCACACAATACCACCGAATAGCTATCACAATATCAACTGGCCACAAACCACAAACCATGGGCTTTGTTTTTAAAGTGGGGATTAAAACTGAGCTGGCACAAAAAGGAAACCATTTGAGGTCATATTGCGCAAGCTAGAGTTAAGAGGTGAAAAAGAGACGGCTTTACAGGAGATCCATGACATTTCCCATTTCTGTAGTGAAGAAATTAGCAGAGAAAGACAACCTAGAAAGCGTTTAAGTGTGAAATGTTACAAAAAAAACAACTCTAAAGAGGCAGAGCATACTACTCACTCCACCACCTGACTGAGAAGGCTTCAAAAACTGTAGGAAATGTGCCACATCTGTTATTGAGAGATTTAAGAGGCATTATCAGTGATTAAAACGGGACTCCGTCAGAATGCTGAAATCCCTCTCCCCAGCTGTTAGGTCCATTCGACAGACCTCTTTGATGGACAGCGGTATCGGCTTCCATGGCACCACATACAAAAACAGCCAGAAGATTAAGGTAGGAATTCAATACTGATTCCTGACTGATCCTGACTATCAACAACAAATAAACAGGTTTCGTTTTCAACACAAGACCTATTTTAGTTTAAAATTCCAGGAACTAACACCAAAAAAAATTTGACAAATGAATATATTTGTAATGTAGATCGTTTATCTGGATTACAAGAACACTACTTTCTCAGACATGCAGGATAGGGAAGGAAACAATAAGCTCTCTATCTCAAGCCAATCCAGTAATGCCTGCGAACGAATACGTCTTGAACTTAGAAATGGCTAATCTGAGAACGAACTGGGAAACTTCAGAGGAAATCTGCCAACTTGAATTGAATTTGTAATTGCAAACGGCGTGGACCGCATTGGAGGGGAAAGAAAGAGCCCCCGAAACCCAGTGAAGCTTGTAAGACCGCCATATGTAGAGCAAGACAGAGGCTTACATATGAATGGGTGCACTGCAAATCTCAGGCCAAAAACTAAAGGAGCCATTCCCCCCTAAATCCTCTAAAGAATCTCTATAGACTCCGCCGTACTCACTCGTGTGAAAATACTAGCAATCACTCAGTATGTTCGCCGCTGCTTTAAAGTGCAACTCCTACGCTTGCAAAATAACAAGAGATAAGCCATAAGAGATAAGCCTCCCTGCACGCTTTAAGGAAGAAAAAATTATAAACAGTTGTGTTTCTTATTATTATAGAATCTCAATGCCATTAAGCTACTAAGAACTTCAATTAAAGCTATAATGTAGGCAATCTATAAACGAATTAATATTTCATGGCATGGCTATCTAAGTCTTTGAGTTGGACTCTTGTACAGCTGTCTCTAATGTTCGTAATTTAGGCATGTTAATGGGTGACATTAAGAGAGGACGATGAGGCTATTTAAAACAACACAATGAAATTATCAAGCATCTTAAAACCTGCTAAAGATTTGGTCTTTCGAGGGTCCGATAGATTAAATCAATGTTTAAATGAAGAAGTCCAGCATCAGGCCGATGTGCAGACACATTCTGATCAGGAGGTAACTTGTATTGGGAGTTATGAGTGACATTTAAGGCCCCGAGGTCTTGCCAGAGAGTGCAGCTACATTATACAGCCCAGCCAGATTTGAATTAGGCCATTGGGTGAGTACATGAATGTGAATGAGAGATACTCATTTGAACTAACTCATTTATTTGCTAGAGGGGCCTCATTTTGCTCGGACAAAACATAGGCAGGGAGCCTCCAACACACACACACAGATATTCACAATCACACAAACACACACTGCTGCCAAGCTATAGAAACAGGGCTCGCCCTCAAATTCACCCTGACCAGAGCTCAATACTGTCCGATGATGGTTAACCGCAGCCTTGTGCTGTTATCACTGAACGTGTGACCCCTGCATGCGCTTCTCTCTCATGAGCATGCACCCAACTGGGCATCAGCTAGTCCTGAAATGCCTCTCAGGGTTTGACCCATTGTGTAAAGCCAGCATGGGGCTGGGGTGCAGGGCAGAGAGAAAACCCCATGGCAACTGAAGAGAGACAACCGAGAATGGGGATGAGCTGGAATCACAGCACTTTCAGGCAACTGAAGGGCACAGCGAGCCTGATGTAATTTCAATATAAATATATTTATTATATGTTAATCTGTTAAGCAAATTATTCCTCACATGAATAATAATATACTAAGAGATGAATTATTCAAATTAAACTACCCAAACTATTAACAGTCATCAAACCAACTTATTAAATCTCACATTCAGTCAGAACAGTACTCCTGATGCTATTTTTCATTAACACCCTTCATTGCACATGAAGGTTATATTACCTTATTAGAAAACCTTTGTTGAAAACCATTACTAGCTCATTTTCAGCCACACATTCTTTAAATGCCTCAAAAGAAATACGAATTGATAGAATTGTGCCCTTTTAGAATTATGATAAGCAGCAAAATCACATTTCAAAGAGGTAAATTGGATTTTAAAGAACAACTGACCAATGAGGCATGATATTTATTTCTAATGATGTTTCTAGAGGGCAATGTCTAGGACAAGCTAGTGGTATGGCATAATAACTTTTTCCTTTGAAAGAGCTTGCCTGTCAATCTCCCAAAAGCAGAAAGAAACCCCTCTCATAGCCTAAGTCTTGTTCAAATTATCGCAGAATGAGGAAAAATTCCACACAAAAATAAGGATTTATATATATAAATATATATAGGCCTATATATATATATATATATATATACTGTAGCTATATATATATATATATATATATATATATATAGGCTACTGTATATATCCTACACACACACACCATGTTCACAGAGAACACTTTTGATACTTAGCTAACTAAACTAACTAAAAATCACTTAAATCGGACAACGTAAATAATTTTATAACTATTCGCGCCTCGATTATTTTAGCAATTTTTAGCGGCGTTTTTTTTTCGCGCTTGTAACTTCATAGAATTTTACTAAATTACTGTAAAATAACGCTGTCAGTGCTTATCGCGCCTGAGATGTGCACGCGTGTATTTTTTAAAGAAGTTGTGCGCTTATAATATGTGTTTGTTGTGACTGCTGTATCATTCATGAAACTTATTCAAGCGTTCCTGGCGGGTCGACGAGTCTGTTCAGTTCGCAGCCGCAGTAGGCTATAGCCTACTTCGCTCGGTATTGCGGACTATGGCGCTTCTAATGACAAGTGAAACTGCGTTTCATTATATGTAACCTACTGTACAAGTAACTAACTTACCTTGGGTTTGTTCGGTTCCAGTAGACTGCGAAGCGATCCGCCACAATCTTAGACGCCGGATCCAGGCCCAACACAGACATAAACAAGCTGATAAACGCAAAATAAAACATCTCCACCTGCGGCATTTCTGAAAGTTTCAATCGCAGCCTCCTTCGATACAGCGTTCCGGTGGTGACGAACTGCGCGACCCGTCAGTTTTCCTTGAATATCCCACGCGCGGAATGTGTTCTTTTTAAATTATGTTTCTTTAATTTAAATGACAGATTTATACGACTGCAGTGCAAGGAATGTCAGAGACTTCAAAGAGTCACAGTTACATGTACATTTTTAGAAGAAACACTAAGAAGCCGGTTAATTCGCTCGCTGTCTGTCAATAGTCCAGTCTGATAATGCGTTCATCTCAAGCACATCCTTTCTTGCGATTTATCGAGTTAGTTTTCCCCGAGGAAAGAAAGCAATTAGACAAATTTCAGGTCCTTTAAGTGTTCACTTCCCATCCCAAAGTGCGGGTTGGCACTGTAGTTAGTTGGAGTGAATGAAAACAACAACAGCGTATGTCCACTGGCTCCTCATCTTCCAACATGTGAATGAAGACCCGAGTTCTGTATGTAGGATAATAGTCAAACCTTGACGTTTACCAACTGAATTTGTATAGATGCAGCCCTGGAGTGCTGTCTTCAGGTTAGTAAACCAAACTACCTTCCTGGACGAAATGCACAAAGGTTTTAGCGCATTCAAGATTCAGTGGTAGGAAATAGTCCACAACAGGAATCTTCCAGGCAGCTGAGTTGGTCAGGGTGCATGAGCCATGCTGTCACAGAAAGAGAGTGAGAGAGCGACGGTATAGTTCCAGCGCTCTCTCCCTCTTTTCTCATTGGTTTGCATTTTGAATGATGGGCGTCTCGGTAACAAAAACGACATCCCGCCCCCAAAGGTGGTATGCTGCTTTTTTACGGCGGTAGCCTACCTAATTCTCAAGGATATATTCACTGGGTAATATCACTTGAAAGACCTTTTTTCCTTTTCCCCGTTTTTTTGGGGCAGATGAAAGCCTTCTCTGATAATATTGTGATTTTTTTTTTTATGTTAAAAAGAAAAAAGAAAAAAAAAGTGCCTTCCAAAACCAATAACTAACGAAACATCCACGATAACATATCAAAATAGTTAGGCTATGTTTCTTGGGCAAAAATGTTTCGTTAAAATAGCCTACTTATTAGTTACACTTAGTTTGAACAGATCATCATGTTGTAGCCTGCAGTGACGCAGTCCCAACTCAATGAAACTGACTGAAAATATTGTCTTGCTGTTCTGGCCATAGGCCTATAAAATTCTGATAGATTCACTGAAGTAGGCCTAATTTCGGTAATTCCTTGTAGGATTTGAGCGATTCATTAAATAACCTGCTCAGGAGTCATAATTCGTGAATCGGACAACACCATACGTTTTTTTTTATTTTTTTTTTATTGAATCAGCATAGAAAGACGAGCATTACAGGCTACTTAATCCTGTTAAAAAAGGACGGCATGCTCGGGTAAATCTCTTTCTCTCAATTTTATTTTGTCGTGGGGCTGTAGGCCTATGATACGCTTTGCAGGAAATGTTGCCTAAATAAACTTGTGTGTTAATGTATCTCGTGATATTTCCAGATAATTCCACGAATCCTACTTGGGTTTTTTTATACCTATGCTTTAATAAGTACGGTAGCTAGGCCTAATCAAACTTGTAAACATGTTTGCTTTTGTTTGTTATATTCGGTTTAATATTTAGGCTATTTTATAAAAAATAAATTGAAATGAATAGGCAACTATTTATTGCTAAATTAGCCTAGGCGAGAAATGTTCAAATGAACGCACGCATCTGATATCAATACGCAATGTTGGCCTAATGTTCAAAAAGTGTGTTTGTTTATGTGGGTGGTTTGTGTGTTTTGCTTTTTGATATATTCAGGCACATTTTCTCAAAACCACAACAGTTCCCACTCGCTCTCATCTCAAGTAAATACATGGTTCAGTTGAACAGTTGACATTGCCCGCTCCCTCAGTAGACCTTAAAGCCCTAATACGCCCCATAGTGGAGCGACTGAAAACCGCCCAAGAGAACACGTGGGCATGCGTTCAGCAAGTCAAGGCTGCAGGATGGTCTATTGTGTTACTTCACACCAGCCCCCGGCTTTCTTTCTCCATTTCATGTCTGAAGATACCTAGAATAAACTGCAGTGATGCAAAGAATACCACCGCATTATCATTTAAAATGTTTTATTTTTAGGCCATTTCTCATGTAAGAGATCTCAGTGTTTTGGACTTCACCGGCTTGTATGCGGGCATGCCCTATAGGCATACTATTAAAAGAGAGCATCAACATTCAGCTACAATCTCATCAATGCATTGTCCTGGTCCTGTTTCTACATCTGCTAGAAGCATTGTCACTGATTTTAAATTATTGCAATAGTAGGCTATATTACATGGTTGTTTGGTTTCATTCTTTGTGCAATAAAATATGTTTTCATCAAACTGAAAATGGTTACTCTCTTCCCCAAAGCCTCATTCCAATAGTGTGGAATAAACCAAAACTACATTAGCCTATATAATATTGTTAAGTCCAAAGTCCTTTACAAGATTTCACAAACACTGATCATCTTATTTGAGGTGATTTATGATCCTCAAAGCAATTTTTTTTAATCAATTTAACTTTTTTACAACATGATGGATGAGCACAATAACATTTTACACCCATGTTTACTTTTTAAAGTTTCTTTAATGGAGTGTATGTAAAACTCTTTAACAAAGCGATGAAATCTATCATAATGAATGACAATTTTCCTATAAAAAATGCTGGGTTGTCTCTAACCATGATTGGGCCAAATATAGACACACTAACCATTGGTTTACATTTTTAAATTAAATAGTAATAAAAATTAAACCCAACGTTTGGGTTTGTCCATATTTGACCCAAACATAGGTTGAAACAACCCAGCATTTTTTAGAGTGCAGTTTTTTCTTTGCTAAAATAATCCTTTCCTCCTCTCACCCCTTCCCATATTTCCATCATATGCTCCAATGTCTCTCTCCTCATCCTACAATCTGCTAAACAAAATCCTGGAAGAATAAATGTTTATATCTTCTACAGTCACGCTGTTTATTTCTCTATTTTTAAGAGCCTGTCTTGAGCAGTTGAAACTGTAACTGACTCCAGCTGGACTGTCTAATCAATATCTTTCATACAGAACCGCAACATATAGCCTATACAGCAGGCCCAAAAAGTTCTGAGCACTTAAGTCACAATTAAAACCGTATCAATTTCATTGCATTAAATAATAAAAAATAGTAAAATGATATCCAGGTAGCATTAGCAAACAAATGAACCAACTACTAACTTAGTCGGTGCATGTTATTTTTAAAATGACTTTTAACCAACTGATCTCAAAGTGCATGTATATGACCTATACATTCTCCTAAGAAACTTAACCGGAAAGTCACCAAATGGAGTACTTTTTATAATTTTTTTTAGAAATATAGGCTATATTGTTTTATCATAGACTTGCTGTTTTATAAACGTGAAACCTAACAAACTTTTTTGTAAAATGTTGTGCTTGTAAAGCATGCTTATGCTATAATTAATTAAATAAATTAAAACTTTTTGAATTTAAATAGGTAAATTGTACTTAATTTGACTACAAGGGAAACATGTAAGTATTTACTGTTGCTTCCAAAGGACAGTATAAATTATGAAAAAAATGTTTAAACAAAATAAAGAATATTTGGACATCTTTATCCTGTTCAAAAGTTTTAACCAGGATCAGGTAACGACACACAGTATTAAGAACCATTTTTTTGTCTTGTCTAATAATAATATGCATTTTGTTTGAACCCTTTTATTTTGTCAAAATATTTTACATTTTGCAGATTTTCCAAGGTGTACTGTATGTAAACTTATTTTGAGCACAACTGTATGCAAAGACAATCATGAGTGTGTCTTAAGTGTGCACTTATTATATGGGGGAGCTGCACAAACACTTTGCATACATTGGCCCCAAATTGTTATTTATGAAATTCAAGAGAATAATGAAGACGTTTTTCATATAATAATCAAATACTCTAAATAATCACTAATAATGAAACTTAGAATTTTAGCAGTTGATGTACAAGAAATAAAATGGTCTTCCTAATTAAATAGAGTGCAACTGCAAATATTGATTGAATTAACCATAATAAATGTTTAATATGATCACCTAAAATAAAAGAGGAACTGTATCATCCAATTATTCCAAAAACAAGAAGAAAAAAATATATTATTTTTAACCGCACACTAATGAGATGATTATGACTAATAATGAGAGGTTATTTTGAGATTCATGGAAATAATTCTGCAATGTCTGGGGTGAGACCATGTCTCGAGGTCCGTCTGAATGTTGAGCTTGTTTAAAGTCACGATTTATTTGAGTAACGTGCAAATGTGGTGAACCATCTGACCTCTCTTATCTCTACATGACCTGCGGTTCACGCAAATCACGCTTCTAATACCCTCCAACAGGACGGCCGGCGCTCAGCACATGTTTCCCACTGACAGGCAAGTCCTTGCTCCAAGGTACCAAATCCCAGTGACCTACAGAACCTTCCCTGTTCAAGCTCAACGTATGAAATGAGCGCTGCTGACATCGGAATGCCAACTATTCCAAAACGGGAAGTTCTCACCGTAATTTTACATTACTGTGGAGACTGACCGCATGTCTCTGATCACAGGCGTGACAGACACAGGAGGAGAAGAGGAAGCTCTCGCTGCTGCGGGCCACTCACCGGATAGAACCGGATCAGAACAAGACCCGGATTCATTCACTCAGCTGCAATCAGCTCACTTATCAGTTTCAGCTGACTACGTTCGTGTAATCTTTTTCCCCGAACAAATTTTCAGATGACAGTCTAACAGATAAAGAAGTGCATGTCAAGAGGTATTATAGGAATTTCTTTCAGCATATACTACATAAGTCCTCAGGGACTTTCTGATGTAGAGTAGAGTAGACCAGGCAGAAAAAAATCAAATACAATTTGATGGAACTCTGGGCAACTCTATAAACCCAACAAAGTGAGGAAAAAATAAAAAATGAAGCAAGACCTAAAATGAATATACAAGCATTTAAAAATGTATAATAAAAGTAATCTTTTAAAATATATTTTTGGGTTATGGCAACATATTGTTTTGATCCTGGAACTTTTTTGCCCGAAAATGTATTCCCCTATCCCCTTACACCTAACCCTGCCCATAACATCCCAAAAATCAGAGGGAAATGATAGGTAAATAACACAGACGTAGAAGCTTAACCCTGGTTGTAAGCCCAAATTTGACAAACTGTAAACCTCAAATCTTATTGGTTGATTGGAATGTTGTTCCATCCATGATACACAAAGATATTGATGCAGGAACATGTTGTACTTGGTGAAATCATGTTCACATAGATATGGTGATAGTCTTTCATCAAATTTTTGAGATCTACATATATTGAGGTTTAAATGATCTATTCCCATTAAAACAGCTTTGAACTCTACCCCATGAAAAAGCACTTGACACACTCATTCTGCACTCTTTGATGGGAAGGTGTTTCTGCTGAAAAAAGCTACTTGTTGAGGACAGGTCTTCAGGGACAAAGGAAGTCCAATCTGAGGACATGTGGAAGCATTAGCAGATGTAGCACCGATCTAAGACCTTGTGTGTGTGAGAGAAAAAGAGAGACAACAAGCTCCTTAACAAGTCAAACCAGCTGGGATTTCTTTAACGCAGACAGAGATCTGCACATTACAGTGTCTGTGCTTGAAGAAGTGGGAATACGCAAAAAAAAAAGGAATGTCTGGCATTATTTCCGAGGGATACCTGACCCTCCGGTGGGATCTGGAGAGCGTGAATGAAACAGGCAGATGTATTTCAATAAAGTCAGAGAGCCAGAGGTGGCCTTTTACTCAGACTAAAAAAGGCATAGCCTGCTTAAGTCATTCTTCGCATGTCCCGCTGATGATGACTGACACATCGAAAGGGAAAGGGTCACTTCTGAGAGGAATTTTGAAAAGATAAAAGGTAATAGCAGTCGAGTCCTGCTTGCATTGTTTAGTGAATAGAAGGTGTAGGTGAAACTAAATTGTGAGAAAATGTCACTCAAGTCACAATAACTTGGCTGGAAGAATGAAGGAGATTCAGTGAGATATCAACCCATATTGTGAATGAGGATATTGTATTCTTTTTTTCTTTTTTTTAAAAAAAGAAAAAATAATTTTCACAACCAGGCAAGCTTCAGAAATGTTGCCTTTACATACTATTAAAGAACTGTTCACCCAAAAATTGAAGTCATCATTTACTCGCCCATATGTTGTTCCAAACCTGTATGACGGACTTTCTTCCTTGTTTAGGTACTGAATCATTCTGACCGGTTTTGTGAACGGGATCACCTGGATAATTAATTCTTAAGAATGATTCATTGACACATCAGAAAATCCTACCTCTCAGAGTTATTTTAGTATTTCTTTGGTATTTATTATTACTTTGAATTGGCTTTTATTTTTTACGGTATGGTTTTGGTATGATTTTTTTTGTATATTTCTATTTAGCTTTAATTAGTTTCAATTCAGTTTTAGTTCAGGTTTAGTTGAAAGTTGTTTAGTAACTCAAACTTAATTTAGTTACTTGCCAAGGCAACATTTCTTCTTCCATCTAATATATAATTTTTATTTCACCTTTATTTCAATGACTGAAAATGACTTCTGCTTCTCTCACTAACTCTCATGAATGTGCCAAGAACAGCTAGGGCAGATATTAGTACATTTTCAATGAAAAATTACTTAATTTTCAATCAGTTCCTCAAACAAAACTATTGTATGGCATCCGAAAACTTGTAATGTAGAACATGAGTCATATAAACCTTTTTTATTTATGTTGGTAGTATCATTTTAGAGATTAACAACCCCAGTCCTCATTAACTTTAATTATAATTTAATAGATTGCATATTTCTCAAAACATTTGAGTTTCATTGTGGGTTTGGAATGAAACGAGAGTGACTAGACACTAGAACTATTCCTCTAACCCACATACTGAATGAGGAAACTGTTTCAGACTCTGTATTTCCCCCCACACCCAGACAAGATTCAGAATTAAACTACTCCTTTCTAGCCCTTTTTTGCGTATTAAAATAACTCACCATCTCTATGTGCACTCTGCACCAAGCCACCCCATAACATTTGAGTGAAGATATTATGGCGTGCAGAACAGTAAGCAGCTGGTGTCTCTGTGTAGTCATGTCACGGGTGAACGCCTGTGACCTTTATATCCAATGCGGTAGAAAAGCTGCACAAGGTGACCACGGCTCGTCCAGCGAGCATCAAACACGACAGAGCCGAAAATTACCAGTGGCACAGAACCAGACCCTGTCATGCCATGAAAAGCTGCTGTCATTTCTTTCTGACTTCTCTCATCTCATTACTAATCTACGAGCTAAACACTGCTGACACGAAGAAATGATTTATTGGTTGCTTGATGCGTTTAATAGCTTCCTTATTAAGATTTACGACATCTGTCAGGCCTATGATTCATTAGTTTGAACTGCTCTTCTAAGCACAACTTGGACTAACTATCTCAGACTTTGTTTTATTTTGTCCAAATTTCACATTTATGTTCCACACTCTGATATCACAGGGTACATTTCTCTCTCTTTGTTCCAGTGCAGTTTTGGCCATTGCTGGAAGTGAGCGAGTGAACGGTGAGGCTCATGTTCCGGAGGGTCTTTATGGAGTCAGGGGTCAGTGCCAGACTCCTGATGCGTGGCATAATAATGAGCTGCCTCTTCACTCACCCTGTCAGGATGCATTAGCGCTGGAACGCCTCACACTCTTTACTGCACTCTCAGCCTCACTCTCTCTGTTCGGTAACTCCGTTCCTTTGGCACCTACAGGGTCCCATTCTATCCAGCCAAAGCTAGTCAGCTGGCTTGGTCCCATATTGGTTTGTATCAAAGATTAATTGGCTGTTAAATCTGTGAATTATGACTAATCCCTGCTATATGATCTATGGGGCATTTTCCCCTAATCCCAGAAATGCACCAGTAATCCACAGTGCAGTAAACATGGGGAAGGTGGATTAATCGTCCAGGCCTGTACTTGAGGGTGGCCTGGAGAGCCTGGACATTGTCAGGTCGCTACCATTCCGTGCAAGGGTCGTTTAACAGAGTTTCACTCTCTCACGATAAGTACAGAGCAGGGTTATTGTCGTAAACTAAAACTAAGAAACAACTATTTCAAAACATTTAACGGAAATACAACAATTAATGCAAATATAAAAAGTTAAAGGAACAAAGCAACGGTGATTTAAAAACCAAAAACTTAAAATAACCAAATAGTTCAATCACATAACAAAATCATAAAGTCTAATTAATAGAATTATTATCATTTAAAAATAAATAAGATATAATTAATAATACAATAAAATCTACAAAAATACAAATATCTAAAGAGTAAACAAAAAAATCTAATAAATGATTTTACAAGTAAATTTTAAAATAACATTAAGAATAAAATTAAGAATCTTTTAAATTATTACTTTTGTTCAGCAAATATGCAGTAAATGTATCAACAGTGACGACAGTGAGGATTTATATTTCAAATAAATTCTGTTCTTATTAACTTTATATTCATCACAGTCTCCACAAAAATATTAAGCACTGAATATTAAGTTATCAAAATGTATGAATAAGAAAGGTTTATTGAGCACTAAATCAACATATTAGAATGATATCATGTAACACTAACACTGGAGTAATGGATGCCCAAAAAAATCAGGAATAAATCACAGAAATAAAGTACATTTTAACATTTTAAAATAGAAAACCGTTATTTTAAATTGTAATAATATTTCACATTATTACTGATTTGACTGTATTTTTTATCAAATAAACGCAGCTTAGTAATGGACTTCTTTCAAAAAAAAAAAAAAAATCGTATGTAGTATATATATATATATATATATATATATATAAATGCATTACTCAAAGGTAGAAAAAACAGTGTTTACAGGCAGGAAGGCGATGTTAAGTGAATGCTGACCTAATGCATCAAACACGCTCAGCACAGCGGGGGAAAAAAATCACCTTAGGTTGCACAGGTGACAGTATAACTCACCCAAACCAAACAAAGCCTCCCCACTTATACCATGTGTGCACCAAATAGTCTCACTTCTATACATATTGCACATATGATCTAAAGCAAACACTCATATACTTCCACAAACACACCTTGAGCTCGCTTTCATACTGTAAACCAGTTTACGAGCGCCGGCCGCACAGCAGTGCAGTTTTAGCGGTGAAATGGTCATTCTCCATCTGTGCTCCCACGAGACCTACCCACAGAGCTGGAAAGAAGGTGTTTTTTTAAGTGCAGTGCTTTTCTTCAAGCGGTAACTGCAGAAATGTGCTCTGTGGGATTATAGATCTATTCTAATGAGACCAGGGGGCCGACACTGGATCACATCAAGGGGCCCTCTCACTTCACTATGTGATTCTTTTGTGAGAACAACGGCGGTCGGGAAAAATGACTCTGATATGGAAGCTAGGCATGTTGAAAGTGGTGACTGAAAGGTAGAGGAAGAGAAAGGGTTACTGTGATTAGTGCAGGAGATGAGATTTATGGTCTCCAGAGACCTGTCTGTAATGATATGTGAGAGGAAGAGCGCCTCATTACAATGCTGCACACCGCCAGCCTGGTCATGGGCCACCATCTTTCACAAATCCAATAACAGCCCAGAAGTGAAGGCAACACGTTTTACTGGCTTCATGCGAACATGAGTGGAGGAATAAAAAATGTGAATTGCATTGCACACACAAAAAAAAAAAGATTACAGGAGCTGAATTCAAAGAAATCTCTGGCAAATGAAAGCTGGGTACGATTAAAGAAAATAAGCATGTATTAAAAAAAACAGATGTTATCAGAGATGCAGAAGCATTTCTTTGAATAGCTTGTGTATAGCCAAATGCAACAATCAACTCTGATATTAGACCTAAAAAGTGAGTGAGAAGGTAATAGATCTAATCAGGTCTCTAAAACAAAGTGTGCTTCTGTTTTTCCGAAGGACTGTAAATTAAAGAATTAAATCAATAAATAATTATGCCAATAATTAAATGTACCAATGTAACAAAAGAAACCACGGAAACAACATTTATTATTTAAAACATTTATTAAATCTTACAAAAGTACAATTGGTTAAGTTTAAACACTTTTCTTTTCCGTAATGTAAAAATACTGTTTTCATAATAATGGAAGAGTTTTCATAAATGTCAATCAACAGACAGTAGGCAACACAGTTAGGAATAAGACTCAATTGTTGGTTAATTTATTTATTGATTTAATTATTAATTTAAATATTATTAATTTGATCTACCATTTGGAATATCGGTGTCCAAGTAGTGAGTGGGATACGGGCAAATATATAGGGTCAGAAGCTCTGATGAAATATTCACACTGTGTGAACAAGACTCACATTCAATGGACTCTTTTGGCGATGCACAATTTATGATTGTACTCAATCTACCCCATTTAGTCTTTATGAATATGCTTTTCCCCATTGTAAATTTGGTCCAATGAATAAATTATAGCAAATTATGTAGATTGTTTGGCCCACCAAGCTGACAAAAGGCTTACAGTTCCAACTGGCAATTGTATAAATTTGCCACATATTAACAAAGCAATTACAAATGTGCTTGGAATGGT
This sequence comes from Semotilus atromaculatus, assembly GCA_031834385.1. Lineage (NCBI taxonomy): Eukaryota > Metazoa > Chordata > Actinopteri > Cypriniformes > Leuciscidae > Semotilus > Semotilus atromaculatus. The sequence goes on along the minus strand of JAULUF010000001.1, from coordinate 14,522,181 downwards.
TCTCTCTTACTAAAAAATGCCAGGAAAGGGTGAAGGGAGGTCATGGCGAAGTCAATTGTGTTTATTGTGTTAGAGTTATTATTAACAGCAAAGGTTATCTCTTCTCTGTTATCGTTGTTTTGTTAATAGCCCCAATTGCAAGCGGTGCAGACAGCAAACATGCAAAGACAAATATCTATCATCCTGAATAACAATGAACGACAGAGTCTCACGTGGACAACCAAGGCAGGAAACAGTGTTTGAAGACCCCTGATAATTGATTGTAAAAGACAAGCAACCAGTCAGATAACTAAAAGCATGCATTTCTGTGCTTCATAAAGACTGAGCCATCTTACGAAGCAATTTCACAGTTCAGATGTCTCACTGCCAGTCAGTATAAAAGGAACCCCTTGCCCTTTACCATGTGGCTGATCATTCAGAAATGACCCAGTACTATTTGCCCGCTTGGCACAGCGATGACCCCGGTGGCATTTACCCCCATCCCAGGGAGAGCAGCGGCTGCCATTTAGCATCACCATAATGACCGTGGTATTTACCCTGGGTTGTAGGATTTTATAATGGCTGCAAGCTGTTTATTGGGCAAGACGGATAAGAGACTGGCTGCAGCCCGCCGTGATGTCATGGCCTCCCCCAAGAGGAGAGACAATTATTTGTTAAGGGGACTTTGGCGTTGATCTAAGCGTGTCAAGCCGGAAAAAAAAATGCTCCGCGGCACCCTGGCTTTGAGTGATGGACAGTTTCCCCTGCCTCCCTGGAGGTCCATGATGGATGTGAATTGGTTTAATGAGCCTTTACAGACGAATCCGATTCATGGGCACATATTTTATTCACATATCCGGCACTTTCGCTGATTCATTCGTCACAATCCACAGAGCACCTTGGCGTTGCACGCATGTGCTTTAAGAGGGGGGTGGGGGCAGAAAAAAAGGAATAATGCACCAAATAATGCATGCAAAATACATTTGAGTTCATAGAATTTTCTCATCTTCTTTTTGAGCATAAGTGTCTAGGATACTCTCCATTCAGCTGCACTCCCCTGAACTATTTCTTAACCAGACTGGCAGATGAAACATCTCAATGATTACAATAATACGCGTCTTAGTCTGCAACAATGAGATTGGGCCTTGAGTAAAGACACTCTCCGTGATCAATATCGCCCCTCTGTTAAAAATGATGGTATTGATCTCAGCTAGCTCAAGCTGTTTTACACATTGAGCCTGAACAAATCTTCAAGTTCCAAGTAATAAAGACCCAGTCTGAATACTAAAAACTTTTTGCACTTATTGCAGCACGCAACAGGGGCTCCTGTTGTTTTTGTCCCTGTAAAAAAGTAGAATTTATTTGACATTTATTTGAAGTGTGGTGCATAGCCAAGCTGGTGGATTTAACCGTTATATCACAAGCAGACAGGGGTTATAAAGCCATCCGTTGAGTGACATGCTTGTTAAACATCCATTACTCATCTACTCAGGAGAATAACATTTAATTTACCTACAGCTCGGTGGAGATGCAGCGATGGAAATTGAGTCTTAAAGACTTCAACACAGCAATTCAGACATTTGTTAGATAAAAACGTGTTTTTCTGACAGCCGAACCATGACGAACATTTGTAAAATGACTTTAAGGAGACTGGAAGCAGACATTTAGCAAGCTAAAGGATAACACGTAGAAGTTAATTTGGTTAATTGGATAGTAATAGGGCCTTTAACACGTTTTTAGGATCTTTGAGTCGATCCGCGTGTCTGGGTTTAAATCTGTGAGCGCTCGTTACTGTGACAGCCGGCCATTCTCCAGGCTGACACTTGAAACAAGGTGCAAAACAAAGAGCCGGCTCTCTCTTTCTCCCGTAATTAGAGTGTGAGAGAGCAGTGAGCAGAAACAACATGTCACAGGTATGCTTCATTTAGCAGGCTGTCCTCTAATTAACAGGCCATCGCAGCACTTCAGCTAGATCTGACCACAAGGCAATTAAACATTCTGTCTGATATTCTCCAGAGTTTAATCCCGAGATCTGCTTGTTGCTTGTTGATTTCACACAGTGACCCAATTAGTTCAGGTATATGTGTAGATGACAGCAACACACCAACAATAGCGTCTCTGTTTGCCTCACTTTAAAAAGGTTTTGATAAATAAAAACTTACTATGCAGTAAAGTATGCAAATACTACGCAATATATTCAAGATGGAAATCATATTAGTTCATTTTAGCACAATTAATTGGAAATAGAGGCAAATGTTGGTTTCTAACATGAAAAACTGGCAATTTATATAATAAATATTCCAGGAATATTCATTGTTTTCCTTTGTCTATAATCAAAAAACATGTTTTCTTGGGAAGAAATGTAAAGAAATGTTAAGAAATCAGTATCATAATATAAGAAACTCATCAAAATTCATAAAAATATCAACGCTGATAAGCTTATAATTATTTTATAAGTTATGGCTGATGATATATGGTAAATACAGGCTGATATTAATATTCTAAACTAATTGCCTCCTCAATAAATTAAAACAAAATACTAAAAACCAAAATCAATTAATTTAAGTAAATTAATCAAATTTAATTTAAAGTGAATACAACATTATAATGTTCAGTATGAAAAAATATATATTTTAAGATTTGCTAAAGATCACAATGAACCATGTTATTAAATATATTAGATATTGAATATATTATTGTTGTTTTTTTACGATTAACCTGAGCATTAGATAATGGCAAAGGTAATCTAGATACGAAGGGGAATTAAGTGTGCAAAATTAAATATTCAATATCAACCGATATAAACCAAAAATAAAAATAAAAAACCTCTAATATCGGCCAATAACTGATGTATCCATAGTTATAATTATTACACTTTTGATTAATTTGAGTTAGGGCATATTTCTGATAAGTCTATACTCTATTTTATAGAAATACTTACAGAATAGAATCACAACACATCGTTGTTGTTTTTTTTAGTTAAGAGTTCAAAAGCATGAGCATGACCTAAATGCAAAAAAATATATTAAGAAAACTATTTTAAAAAGAACAATAAAAAAATAAAAAAATAATAATTTAATTTGCTTTCAGCCACAAGTGCATCTCTTCCCATGGGCAAAATTATCTGAAAGTCCCACTGACCATATGTGTGTTTGCACTAAGCAGTGGCATTAGCTCACATCTGACCCGAATCTCATGTTCTGGATGTGATGGCAGGAGCCAGGCTGTTATTTCATAATCTCTGTCCTCTTTCTCTCCTGTCATATGCTTCTGGAGCTTCCAGACTGTACAAATAGCACAATGATTAGATTTGCATGATCTTTAATTTAATGATAAGGTCTGATGACCTGCATCGCTATTACCAGACGTCATTTGGAAGTGAAGTATGCCAGTCAATGACTACATCTGCCCCGGTCACTCTGTTCAGTCAAATGAAACTCATTCCCATGAGACATTTCATCTTGCACAGAAGCGGCGATATAAATAAAGCTGTCATGTTGGAGAGAAATTTAGGAGAATATTCTTGGTGATAAAACATGCAGATCCCTAATCTGTGAACGGTCTGAGTTCATTCGTCTGAGTCGCCTGCTCTTTGCCCTGCTGTCTGGCCTGTGTAGATGGTCTGACTGATAACATTCACACTGAGGAGGGTCGGATTAAACAAACTCACCTCATTTGCTCACCAACCTGAGTTGTGAAGGTACAAGGGTCACAGCTGAATCCACAGATTAGTTCACTGCTCTCCGTTAGGCAAATCTGATCATTCTTAACCCCCGAAAAGGGAGGCAATTCATCATAGGCGCCTATAAATCACACAAGCTTGACCCACTGAACACATTCCACAGCCTCAGGTCCCTAAACCTGTTTATCTTACAACTTAAACAATCCATAATACTCCAGGAGGGCAAATTCAAGGCAGCACGCTGGGCAAGGAGTCATTTTGTGTGTAGTAAAACAATTATTGTGGCGCAAATTGCAGGAACAAAAAAGGAAGAGATCCATAAATGGGGGCTATAAATGAGTAAGAATGTCCACCCCCTTCCCCCACCGAAGGGCAAGAGGCGAGCGGTCACTGTGGGTTTTCTCAAAGTGTGGCTAATTTAGATAAGCTAAGCTAACATACTTGAGGCAGTGGTGCTTTACTGCCTCAGACAGTGGAAAATGTAAACAAAGAGCTCAAACTGAGGCCTCTGTTCAAAGCGGAGACCCGCCGGCTCTGAGCACCTGCGTGACAGCAGGAGACGCTCTGTTCATGCTAAGCATTTAATGACTGACTTTAATTGGACTATCCATACTGACCACAGAAGGGCTGACAGATAGCAGAGTTACTATACATGATCTTATTTCATTAGTTGGCTTCTCAATGACATACAACTTCCTGTAGTGTAGAAAAAAGAAGGGTGAGTAAAAGAGGAGGGAGAGAAAATTACAGTGCTAGGTTCAGATTCACGATTTAAAAAAGGATAAATAAGGGTAGGCCTTAGGTTAAATGAACACACATTTGTAAGTAGGGAAATTCTTGACAAATGATCTTAAAAAAAAAAAAAAGTCACCCTCATGTTGTTCCAAACCCGTAAGACTTTTGTTTATCTTCAAAACATTAAGTATTTTTTAAATGTAATCTGAGTGATTTCTGTCCCTCTATTAACAGCTACGCAACTACCACTTTGACGCCTCAAAAAGTTCATAAAGAGAATGTAAAACTAATCCATATGAATTGAGCGGTTTAGTCAAATATTCAAAATAGCGAGCATAAACAGTGTACTGACATGTTGTGTACTGACCTCGTTGGTTTTTGCTGAAGCTCAAACGTGCTGCATAACACGAGAATGAACCTCATTGTTTCTCGCACATCAAGCGAACATGCTTGAGCTTCTATCTACCATTTCTGATGTGTGTGTTGATAAAAGCCTAAATTCAATCTGTTTGTCATATAAAGTGATCGAGTCTCTTCAGAAAAGGACTAAACCACTCAATTCACTTGGATTTGTTTTACAATCCAAACTTTATGAACTTTTTGAAGTGTCAAAGTAGTAGTTGCGTGGACTGTTAATGGAAGGACAGAAATCTCTCATATTACATTAAAATAGCTTAATTTGCATTTTGAATTTGGGTCACATAAGGGTGAGTAACTGATGACAGTATTTTCATTTTTGGGTGAACTAACCCTTTAAGAATGTTATGTAAATCCAGGCCTTCGAGAAAAAAAGGTCCAGTATTTCTTCTCCTTGTCATCCTCAGTGTAATTTACGTTTATGGACTGCTGTATGTGTTTACAAGTGAGTCTGTTCTCGCAGCATTTAAGTTGTTAATATTAGCATGATAAAATGTGTACTACAGTATTCTTAGTAGCTAAAGCATAATCTAATTAGCCAAACATTTAATTTATGAATAGACAAGGGCTTGTGATTGATTTTTTTTTTTTAATCCACAGAGCTTTTTGAGGACGGCAGGCACAGATTCCATGTGAGCCTGGTTAGTGGTAGAGTTAAAGGTGGGGCGGGAAACGAAAAGCAGGATCCAGGGATTTTTAAAGAATCCTGCTTCGTTTCAGCCTGTCCTGTTTGTATACAGCTCTGTCCAGGATGTCCTGTGTCACTGTGTACTGAGTTAATGCTAATGTGCCTGCAATGCATGGGAAAAGGTTACAGACTCCAGACATATGACATCATACATACCATGCTGTTTTGACAGCAGCTAATACAGAACAGAGCGTCCCCTTGTGGAGAACAGGGACTGTGTAGGTCAAGAGTCTAAATGTAAACTGTCGAGTAAAACTATGATCAAGGAATGTAAAACTTATGTGCAACCACCATAAACACTTAATATTTTATATTATATTTTAATTATATATATAACATTATATCCACTAATATTTGGATTATTGGTAAACCGATATGTGTTGATTCTTAAAGTCGGCATGAAATGAAAGTTGCGATCGTTTTTTCCTCCCTATCATTTATAATAAATGCTACAATTTGTGGTGTTACTATGGAAGCTCATTTGCGGAAATGGACTTCCATAGTAACACCAAATATTGTAGTATTTATTATAAATGATAGGGAGGAAAAAACTATCGCAACTTTCATTTCATGCCGACTCAACAGAGTAAAAAAAATAAAACAGAAAATTGTGAGATATGAAGTCGCAATTACAAGAAATAAAGTTGTGCTTATGAGATAAAGGTGCAATTACGAGAAATACAGTCATTATTTTGAGATTTTAATGTGTTAGATACGCACAAACAAAGATGAATTAAAAATAATTATTTATTAAAAAACACTAGGAGATAGATATAGCAATAACATATTTACATAAACAATCCTAAACCTGAAACAGACCAAACTAAAGGCTTAATACACAAGGGAGTATTTACATGGGAGTACCCTCTGAAGGCACCTCACGCCATAAATGAGCAGACAAAAGTCCAACTTAGGAGGGAAGGTGGGGGATCTGGAGGAGGACGAGACACTGGTGAAGGACGGGGTACCGGGAATGGCAGAAGGAGAAATCAGGTCGGAGAACACGGAAGGAGGGAGATGCCATGGTGGCGACTTGGCCAGGGGATCCAGGGGGACGACAGATGGGGACAAAGCTGATGGAGGTGGAGAGACCCAGGTGTAGCCGCAGCAGCGAGTGTCCAGGTGGAGCCAGGGTGCCAAAGGACTGAGCTGGAAAGAAGGCGGGGCCCGACTAAGCCGAAGGGGGAGGGGCGGAGGAATGAAGCACGGCTGAAGGCCCGGAGGGGCGAGGGAGGCCGGTGGAGCCGTAAGGACAATGGTCCCAGGTGGAACCAAGGCAGGGAGGAGCCAAGGTGGAGCAGACAGGTAGATGAGCCGAGGTGGAGTGACGGGCTCGGCGGCTGGAGACGAAGCTAGGGGATCACCTTGACAAGGTGGAGCTGGAGACCGGAAGACCCGAGGCAGATCAACACAGTGGAGTCAGAGGAGGAGCCGAGGGACTGAAGGAAACCAGGAGAGATGGGGCAGAGGAACTGGCTGTTATGGGCAGAGGAGGTGGGAGAGGGAGGCAGGATCCTTGGAGACTTGGAGCTGGACGGATCTAGTGGAGACACAGGAGCTTTACATAGAAAATTCAAAGAAATAAGAATAATTAAAACGGTTAAGAATAAAGAAATTAAAATAATCAAAAGAAACAAGAATAATTAAAACAAAATACAGTATACCCCTATCTGAGATGGAAGAGATTGAGCAGGTTTACGGTGCCACTGGACCTCCCGTCCAGGGACGTACTCTGCTGGGGTCGTGCTACGGGGCCCCCACAGAGCACGCCTCTTGCGCGGTCTGCTGCTGTCAACTCTGAGATTTCCCCATGATGGCCCCTCTTTTCTGTGGTTTTTCTGTGACGGGCCTACATATAACTCTAGACGTCTCTAGAGAGATCAATTTTCACCTCAATTGAAAAGGTGAGCACTTACAACTTGCTCACTATTTTGGATCAACTGGACCCTCGGGTTTCCCCCAATACACGTTCATTTACAGTAGACATCGTCAATGTGAGTAAAATAAATATAATATCTATATACGTATATAGGTCCATATATTCCAATATAATTTTTTTAATACAGGGGCGAGACCATTTCCATTGTGTTGAGTCTTTTCCGTTGTGTTGTGGCTTTTCCATTTTGTTGTGACTTGATTCTGTTGTGTTTCAGCTCGATTCCATTGTATTGCGGCTTGTTTCCATTATGATGTGGCCTTGAATATGTAAGTTGCATTGGATCTCTATGGAGGGACAGAAAGCTCTCAGATTTCACTAAAAATATCTTCATTTGTGATCAGAAGATGAAGGAAAGTCTTACGGATGTGGAACAACACGAGGGTGAGTAATTAATGACAGAATTACTGTAACCATTGGTCTTGCAGGTTTTTTTTTTAACACTTTTTTATTTATTTGTAGTTTCAATCGAATCTTTGTCCAGCGTGCAATGAATTGAAGGCAATATTAGCTGTTAGAGTGTGCATGCATCTGCACTTCAAATTTTAACAGGAAATAGAAGACCATCCTGGTATCTCTGGGATACTCATTTCAACTTTCAATTTGGGACACACTAATTCAAATTTTGAATAGGAAAGATAGTATACGAATTGGGACAGCAATAAAGTTGAAATTACAATAAATATAGCAAAGTTTATATTAAGTCTTGTTTCCTGATTTTTATATATACTTTTTTCAGAAAACAAGACTTAATTTTTCTTCTCAAGTAAATGTATCTTGGTTTGAGAATGTTTAGATATTTGTATTGGAAAACATGACAAAAATACTGAGTAAGAAATGTATTTCTTTGCAGTGTACACATACAAACACTTTCTACTACATTTCCTTTCCATGTAAATCTCAAAGCAGGTTTTTAAATTTGCAAAATGTGTGCACTGAAGTGATAAACGCAGGCATAATTATCCTCTCTGAACAAAGCGACAAAAAAACCGCACATTCCTCATTGTAGGAGCCCTATGGCAAAACCAAATGGGGGTCTTATTAGCAGGAACCCTCTTACTAACAGCTCTTAATTCTCAAAGAGACAGCATGGCCCCTTGAATCACAGGGCCAAAGGTCTGAACCTCCATCTTTTTAGCAATGTGTAGAGACACTGTCTCTCTATGAGCTTCCAGTGATTTAGCCCCTGCCAAGATTTCCTCCCTCAAAAGGCTTCTTTTAATCCTCTGCTCTAGTTCAGTTTATCCAACCCTGACACCCCACTCCTCTCACCCTGACAGGGAATGACGTTGCCGTCTGCATCCGCCGTCCAGGGTTCAGACCACCACTTGCTGTTTCAGCTTGAGTGATCACCATTAAACTCATTTCAGAGTAGACAGCAGATGTGCAGGTGGAGCCGTGCACAGGAGGACTTTGTGTTACGAGATGGAAGATGTGGAAGGGAGGTGCCAACAAGAACAGAGGCAAAGCCAAAAAACATCTGTAAGCATATGCTAAAATGGTGACGATTACGGGGTGTATTAGTCATTTTAAGCTAATATACATATATTAAAAAGTTCCCTGTAGTTAGAATAATATAAAGGTTAGAAACGGAGAGGGAGCAGATGAAAAAGAGAGACTATTCAGCAAATAATAAATGCATGATTTTATATAATTGATGTCAATATTCTTCAAGCATTTTGTTTGTGTCTCCACATGCTTGAGAGTAATGTACTAATGTTGTTTAAAATGCAGAGTGCTGAAGTTATTAAATATGGGCAAATACAGAATGCTTATGTTCACTCAGATAGGCAAATGCAATTAAAATGGTTAGGTGGAAAACGTAATACAGGCAAGTGGTTTAAAGCCCAAATTCCTTTATCTTTCATTTCATATCATAATCACAGTTCTTCCTTGTCATGTATGCTTCTATTTTCTAAATTTGATTTCCAAGTGCTCTGCATCACAATTTTGCTAAAGGCGGGTCTCTGACCCTAAGCATGATTCCTTCATGCCAATGTGAGCCAATTATATTTTGTATTTTATATTTACCTATTTAGAGCAAAATTTACACTTAGTAGAATCTGTATCAAATTAAAACAGGAATCACAATCACTAAAAACATTGAGGGAGTGGTGCCCTCGTCAATGATCTTATTATATCATTATACTTATACTATTGGCGGGGGGATCACGGAGGACTTGGTGGTCAGCGTCTTTGATAGTCACTTACTTGACCGATGTCCAGTGTTGAGCGATGGCGGGTGTTCGTGAGTTTGTAGATTCGGTTGGCTCCTTCAGGCGTGTTGAGCTGGGCATAAAGGTCGGCGTGGTGCCGGGTCTTCGCGGTAGACACCGTCTTCTTCGTTTCTTCGTCGTTGGGCACCTGTGAGACACCACACAACTTGAACGCGGCCTTCTTCACCATCGTAGATTCTTGAACCTCGTCGGTCAACCACCAGACCTGCTTGTCTACGAATCGTCGCCCTGGCTTGGTCCCACCACGTCACGGATCGTCTTAGTCATGTTTGTCCAGAGTGTTTCAACAGGCTGGTCTCCTTCAATCGGAGAGCTTTCTGTACTCTGCTTTGACAACTAAGCGAGAACAAATCTTTTGCGGAAGCTCAAATGTGCTCCGTAACACAAGAATGTACCTCATTGGTTCTCGCACATCAAGCGAACATGAATGAATGTTTGATGAATGATGAATGTTTATATGTGATAAACATATATTAATTTAATCTGTTCATCCTATAAAGCGATCGTGTCTCTTCAGAAAATTTGGACTAAACCACTTAATTCCTATGGATTAGTTTTATGATCTCTTTATGAACTTTTTGAAGCATCTAAGTAGTAGTTGCTAGCTGTTGATGGAGGGACAGAAAGCTCTCAGATTTCATCAAAAAGATTTTCATTTGTGTTCCGAAGATGAACGAAAGTCTAACAGATTTGGAAAGACATGAGGGTAAGTAATTAATGACAACATTTTCATTTTTGGGTGAACTAACCCTTTAACTATTTTAATTGTAAAGCCCTCATGTAGGTTGTCATGGATGGATGGATGGATGAACCAAAATTCACAGTACGCCACTGAATTTTTCATAAATAGCCTATAACCCGAAAATGTACAACACCTTACTAGAGGTTACCAAGCATTTGCCTCATCAAAGTCTACTTTAAAGCTTGTCGTAAATTTTCGACCAAGTCATTTAATGTTGTAAAAGCACCTGTGAGATGCAGCTGTGTAAGCTGAAGCTCGGTGGAGTGGTGATAGAAAAAAAGAATCATTCTGTCAGCCTTTAAAACAGAGCTTACCACTAAAGATCACCAGCAGTGGATCAAAGCATGGGTCAGAGCCTCTGAAACCAGCCCAAGCTCCACAGAATCCACAGCGGCCCACTTAGGTCTGCCAAGCCTCCATGTGCAATAGCATGATAAAAGAGCACACTGGAACAGTTTGGTGATGAGTACACTCACACTGAATTTACACAGAAAGAAGAGGTATGAAAGATTAAAAGGAAATAGCCAGATCTGAAGAATATTGCCACTCAGAGGCATTAAAACCTCATGAATAGAGAGCATATGTGGTAAAGCCCTAAACTAACATCTCTGAATATGAGACAGAAGGGTATTAGTTGACATGCTTCTACTTTTTTGAGGGGGCACCAGTGGCAGTAGATAATTTAGTAGTTTATTACATACTATCAGTCTAACGTTTTGTTATGGTATGCAAGGGTTTAGAATCTTGAACTAAACTATCTATTTGTTTTTTTAACAAACACCTCAGAGTAAAAATAAATAAATAAAAACATTTTTCTTTTTTTAAATGAATTAACTTATGAATTAATTAATTAATTTGTACAAAAATTAGTGACTTTTTCATTATTTATTCATTTTAATTGTGACTACAAAGTCAGTGATAACAAGTTATGATACTGGGACAAAAGCAAGATTGCACAAGAGTGCACGATACATACAAACAAACAAACAATAAATTAATAGATCAAAATCTGAGGAGGTATTTGAACGTCTGAATGGGCATTTGACCCATTGGTAGATATTATTGATGTTAACCATACAGACATTGCCCACTGAGGGCTTTTTTTCTCAGGGGCAGGAAACAAAGCTAAATATTCACATGATGTAAATGTCAGGGCGAGTCCAGAGGTTAAAGGTCAGCATGGTCCAATGACTGCAGAACCGGTCAGTGGGTTAACATGTCAGCAGCTTCACAGGGGTTGTACATCATCTCAAAACTAGCCCTCATTAGTGTCAAGGGAACTATAAATTCTACACAATCCATTGTCCTACGGAAGTTAAGAATAACAGATTGAACCACACTGGAAAGAGACAGGGTGCTACTAGGTCTGTTGGTGAAAAAAACACTTGCCAAAGACACACCAAAAATGCAAAAACAAAAGAGGTAGCCCTTAAAAGGGCTCCCCTAATGCACCCAGCACATTAACTACTGGTTGATCCACCATGAAATCGCAGCAGTCCTTCATTTTTCTACAAAGGCAGGACTTCAGCAAAGCTTCCAAACACTTAAGTCCTCCCCCTCATCCTTCACTCTTCACTCTGCTCTTTCTCTATCACTCCCAGTCTAATCCAAACATCTCCCCAATGCCTGGCGGCCAAGAGTCTGAGGAAAGTCATTTTTTTTCCTTGCGCTCCTCTTTTGAGATGCTCTTAAAGGCTCATGCGCTGCTCTTATACTGCTGACTGAGTATCGCCAATGTACTCCTTCCCAAGGTTCCCTCACTCCTACATCCCAGGCTCCAGTCACAGATTCTGGGACATTCACATAAGCAGGCCATGTAATTCTCTGTAATTTGCTAGAAGGAAATTCCACCATAATCAATTCAGAGGGTTGAAGCTGAAGGACACTGTATACCCACTTCTGGAGTTAAGTGTACCAGAGAATGATTTCAGGAGAGCTGTGGTTGGATCTTTTGCTCTTTCTTGAGTATCTCAGTTGCGGATGGGCACAGAAAATGTCAGGTGCTCAGTGGGGGGGATAAGATCATTGAAGAATGATTGTTTGCTCTTCATTGGTGATTGAAAAGCACAAACAGGGGGGCCCTTTTGCAATCACTGAAATCAAACAGTGCAGTTTTTGTAAAGCCATATCAAAATATGATGGAGAATCATATTTTAGCTTCATCAGTGCTGTTGTGCTCTACTATAATACAGTGCCTTGAAAACGTATTCGTACCCCTTAATTTTTTTTCCAGATTTTGTTGTTAAACTACTTTAAATTACTTTTTTTCCACATAAAACTAAACTTAAAAAGGAACAAAGTACACAAAGTAAAAAAAAAACTGATTTGTGACAACATTGCAAATGTATTAAAAAAATAAATAAATAATAATTACACAGAACAAAATTATACACACAGCACTTTTTTTTTTGTCCCCTTTTTTCATGAGCTGCACTCAAAGATCTAAGACTTTTTGTTCTATGTACACAAAAGGCCTATTTCTCTCCAATATTGTTCACAAATCTGTCTAAATCTGTGTTAGTGAGCACTTCTCCTTTGCCGAGATAATCTATCCACCTCACAGGTGTGGCATATCAAGATGCTGATTAGACGGCATGATTATTGCACAGGTGTATTGCAACATGCTCAATGGGTGCCATGTCCGGTAAGTATGCTGGCCATGCAAGAACTGGGATGTTTTCAGCTTCCAGGAATTATGTACAGATCCTTGCAACGTGGATGAATGGCAAATCAATGGGCCTCAGGATCTCGTCAAGGTATCTCTGTGCATTCAAAATGCCATCAATAAAATGCACCTTTGTTCATTGTCCATAACATACACCTGCCCATACCATAACCCCACTGCCACCATGGGCCACTAGATCCACAACGTTGACATCAGCAAACCGCTCACTCACACATGCTGTCTGCCATCTGTGAGCATTTACTCACTCAAGTCAGTTACGACGACGAACTGCAGTCAGGTTGAGACCCCGATGAGGACGACGAGCATGCAGATGAGCTTCCCTGAGACGATTTCTGACAGTTTGTGCAGAAACTCTTTGGTTATGCAAACCGATTGTTGCAGCAGCTGTCCGGGTGGCTGGTCTCAGACGATCTTGGAGGTGAAGATGCAGGATGTGGAGGTCTTGGGCTGGTGTGGTTACACGTAGTCTGCGGTTGTCCACCCAAAAATGAAAATTAGCCCATGATTTACTTACCCTGAAGCCATCCTAGGTGTATATGACATTCTTCTTTCGGACGAATACAATCAGAGTTATATTAAAAAATGTCCTGGCTCTTCCAGTTGGCGTAAGTCGACTTGTGTACGGCCATCTGCCGGAAGCTAGTTCCTTTAGTCGCTAAAGTTTTAAATATGGACATTTTTCTTATAAGAACGCATCGCTTCGCTTCAGACGGCCTTTATTAACCCATCTGAGCCGTTTGGGACACTTTTATGATGGATAGATGCACTTGAATGGAAATGGTCCCCATTCACTCCCATTATAAAGCTTGGAAGAGCCAGGACATTTTTCAATATAACTCCGATAGTATTCGTCTGAAAGCAGATTGTCATGAAGACCTAGGATGGCTTCAGGGTGAGTAAATCAAAAGCTAATTTTCATTTTTGGGTGAACTATCCCTTTAATTGAGAACCTCTGTTCAGTGGCAGAGTTTCAATGGTATTTCAGAGCTGCGTGACAGATTATATGTCTGCTTTCTGCTTTTCAGCATCTCTCTCTCTCTCTTTCTCACTCCTTCTCACTCTCAGGTGCTGTATGATGAAGAGTCCTCTGGTTGAGTGTTTATTCTCATTTGAAACACTAACAGGGAATGAATGTGTCCCATTTGCACAGTGTCAGGACTGATGCGGTCATGGCGCCTGCACCCACGACACATGATAGAGCACCTGCCGTCCGTATCTATCATGCACGCACAGCGCGTGCACTCCCTCAGTGTCACTTAGTTAATGAATATGAGCCATAACTGCAAAAACACCCTCTCAACCAAGCGCTAGTGTGTGGGTTTCTTTGCCCGTGACCTCACACTAACAGGCAGGCCACATAACACATCGAGCAAATAATAAAACCAGGGCCTCACTTGCTGCATATGTGATTCAATTATAAACAAATATACAGAATGCCGCATCACCAAATGATCATTATGAATTCCGATGACCCCATCTACGCCGGTGCACAGACTTGATAATGTGTTTACCTCGGTTATAACGAATGAGAGTTCACCTCGTCCGTCATCCCAGGAGGATCATGGGAAGAGTGATGTTTGTGTGCTGGGGAGCAGCAGGGGTGTGTGTTTTCCAGCGCAATGGGTCACATTTAGAGTCAGTACACCCAAATATTACAATGGTCATTATTTACATACCTTTGTGTCATGATACACCACATTTCATAGGGAGCAGAGGGTGTAAAGCTCCAAAATGGACAAAAGCAGCATTATAACAACACAATAAAAGGAGTACATAAGACTTGTGCGGTTGTGCGGCAAAGCAATGCGATAGCTACGATAGATTTTTGAGAGAAGCTAAGCACCTTTATCTGAGCGCAAAGCACCTTTTTTGAATTGTGAGTGAGAAAAAATTATTGAATACTTTTATTCAGCAAAGATGCATTCAATTTATCAAAAGTGCCAGAAAAGACATTTATAATTATAAAAATGTCTATTTCAAATGAATGCTGTTCTTTTGAACGTTCTATTCAATAAAGAACCCTGAAAAAAAAAAATGTAATGATTTCCACAACAGTATTAAGCAACACAACTTTTTAACATTTATGATAATAACAAATGTTTCATGAGCACCAATTCAGCATATTAGATTTATTTTTTAAAGGATCATCATGTGATACTGAAGACTGGCGTAATGATGCTGAAAATCCAGTTTTGCCTTCACAGTAATAAACTACATCTTAAAATATATTAAAGTGGTACATATACAATATAATTTGTAATAATATTTCACAATATTTTTTTTTTTTACTATTTTTGATTAAATAAATGCAGCCTTAATGAGGATAAGATACTTTTCAAAAATATTTTAAAAATCTTACTGAACGATCTAACTTTTGACCAGTTGTGTAAATTCAGTTTGTCAAAAAGCTATCATATGTCTTCCAAAGACTTATTAACATATCATATTATGCTTTCATGATGTTTTTCCCCTTTTATTTGTCACTATGAAATATAGTTGGCAAGGCTCTGTAACACCAAAAAACACTATATGGTTTGAAACGGCATGAGAGGGAGTATACAACATTCATTTTTGGGGTGACCTATTCCTTTAAGGTTTAGTTTTATAGTATAAATGATATCATGTATAAATGATTAATAATAATAATTCACCACAATGAAGAGCTCAAAATGACTGTGGTTTTAAAAAAGATCTGAAGTTCGCCCTATATTTAGACCAGATGGTTTAAGGTGAACGTAATGACAGGGTTCGGTCAGCTTCATATTCTCACATATAAAAGCTTCTCCTTTTTGCTCTCTCTCCCTCTTCCTCTCTCATTCGGCCTGCTTTGTCTCATTTCTCCGGCTCTCTCTGCTCTGTTAATCACTGTGAGCAGGAGACAATCAAACACAGCCCAGGAAACCAGGCAGCCTGTTATTACTGGCAGCTAATGCTACACCAGTGTTTTAATATTTATGCACTAAGCCCCTCGAAGCACATAAATCATAAACTGAGGTGCAGTACCAACTTTTATTCTCCATTTCGTGGCTCTAAAAGCCTTTGACTGTTTCAAGAGGTAAATACTTTAAACGGAGCTGTAGGGTTGATGCCATCTGCGCTGCCAGGAAATTCTTGTCAGCAAATCAGGGGTAAGTGAAGAAATGAGCAGCCTCTGACGAAAGGAAAAATGTTTTGGCTTACTTACAACATTTCAAAACGACACAAAATAGAGAGCTGATAGTCTGAACATCTTATTTGCCTACCCACTAGCATACAAGCTGTAATAGATTTGTATCTGGTTTCACGAAATGGAATATTCTCTCAAAACCTTTCTAAGCACAAAATAAATGCCTGGGTATTATTTGTAATATTAATATAAGGTCAGCAGACATTACTGCAAGTATTGCATGTTCTTGAGTGCCATTTTAAATGTGAGGTATTTCAGAGGAATGAGGTGTGGTGAGAGAACGAAATTTAGCCCGCTGTGTGAGAACTAACAGCTCACATCTCTCAAAAATGCAGGTACTGTAAGATCATGCCTAAATGTATAATTCACTTCATTCTTCAGTGGAACCCAAAAGGAGAAATTTCAAAGATTCAGTTACGAATAATGGAGACTGATCCATTGAAGCTTCAAAAAAGGACACAAAAGCACCATTAAAGTATTGTAACTATGGTTCATATGACTTATGTACTGTATTTAAAGTCTACTGAAGCAATACGGTAGATCTGTGTTAAAGACCGAAATTATCCATTTTATACTAGGATGTTTATTTCACATTAGATTACTATTTAAAGTAAGTTTTGGATTAGCAATGTTTCAAAAAATCAACTACTTTATGAATATTAGTAGTTTGGTTATTGAATATCCAGCAGGTAACTTTTGAGGTGTAACAACAACAAAAACAACAACACATCTGAAAATGGACTGTTTCTGGCTTCAAATTCTGTACTGCAAATAAGAGAAGCTATCAATCAAGAGTCTGGTATGTATCACTGGTTGGTTCGTTGCAACATTAACACATGTGTAAATAATGAATGATGTTTTGCATAGCCCTGTGCAACATCCCCAGTGTTGATAAGTGTTAACAGAGGCCACATATGTGTGGCAGATGGGAGCTGTAAATCATTTATATCCTGTAATGTTTGGTTTTGTTACATCAGCTTGAGCCTCCTTTATCAAAGCGCCGGGCATAACCTCAGCGTATGCGGATCAATGCTTCAACTGTGTGTGAGAGGGTGTGAACATATTTGATGTAGTGAAAGAGGACAGCCTACAGAGATGTATTACCTTAAATCTCAGGCCACACTATTTCACCCCCGTTATTCAGCTAGAGAAATGGACACATACGCAGAATTCACCAAAAACCCATCTGGAGCAGATGGAGTGTCATGAGAAGCGAAGCAGAAATAAGAAAATTAGATGTCTCTATTATATGATGACAAGATGTAATCCTCTTAAAACTGGGAATAACAGCTACAGAGAAATGAGGTAAACACTTAAAGCCTCTGTTCAGTACCTGCACATAAAATGAGGACAATGCAGCCATAGAGGGCTGTCCTTTCACACACAATCAAACCCATTACATGGGCTTTTGTGTGGAAGAAACTGACATGTTGCATTATTGAACTCAGCATAATCTACACATTCAGTTTGGCTATTTAATAGTTTAAAAATATACTTAACATTTACCTTTTCTAATTTAATGAGAGCTGATTTTAACAAAATTTTAAACTTGCCCTAACCAAAAAATATTACATTACTTGAGTTTATGGTCTCAGAGACCCAAGGTATAAAACATAAATAAATGCAATACATTTTCACAGGCTACCAATAGTGTGTGCAATGAATAGATACTCCTGACAGCTGTTTATTCTAAATTTATTTTATTGAATTATTGTACACTGTGTTTTTACTGGGGGTCAAACTGGCAGAAACATCACTAGATTAGATACCAGGGTTAGAAAAAACATGTCTACTTTGTGGTAAAATAGAAGGTTAAAGCATCGATAATATTTTCCTGCTGGGTTTGATTATGTCCGATTAACTTTTTTAAAGAATCTGAAGGTAGCTTGTTTAATATTATACTCAGCTTATTCAACAAAATGTTGCTAGTTGTTTGGTTAAATATAGATTGTCATTTGAACCTAAATAAAATGTTCTTTAAAACCACTAACAGCATGCTTTGAATCAACCTGTAGCCAAGGGAGTTAGGGGTAATTCTTCTGTATAAATGCATTTTAGAGTCTGTAGAAGACCAGATGTGCGTCATAGATCTCATATGAACTCACACATCCCGCTACACATGGGCACACATGTACAAGGGCGAATGCTCTGACAGACAGCCAAAGTTTTGGTGGGATGAGTAAAGGACAGTAGAGGGAGAGGAGAGGACAGCAGAGAGGAGGGAAACACCTGAGAAAGCCTGTCAATAAAAAGACCAGAAAACGGATCACTCATGGGTGGTCAAGGCAGACACAAGTCACAGGCACCATGATGGAAGAAGACACACCATTCAGATTCACTGACAGCGCTACTCCAATCCAAACACCATGAAGATGAAGGATATGTAGGTCAATAATAAGAGAGACCAGCATAAAGAATAGGCAAAAAATGAATAGGCCACATTCTTAGAAATGTAATCTGTAAGAGCCATTATACTCTATTTAAATGTCTATTGTAGTTCCACTGGGGAACACTGGGTGGAGTGGGGGTTTAATTTGGTATATAGGTAACCAAAGAGCAGGAGACATCAGGTGTAATGAATGAGGGAGTCAGGATCATGTAAGGACATGCTGAGAAATAAAGTATATAAATGCAGTACTGGAAGTGCATTTGTTTTGGAGCCACGCGTCAGATAGCCCTACAAACACCTCTAAGTGACGAGATGGTCATTTGTCGCTGCATAATCTTTACCTTCAAAGTTTTGAAAGGATTTCGTTCATGATTCGACTGGTCGAGACTGTTTTCCAAAGATGGCTCCTGTCTGTATAAGCGAGGTGGACTGTTTTTATAAAATATCTTCTTATTAAACTGTCTGTACACTTACAACGTTCTCAATGCTTTAGTTTGCAGGTAGGGACCCTCATTACGCTACCGTGTTAGTGTTGGGCTATTTTGAGCCTTGTTTGTGGTATTAACTAGCGATTTTTATTTTCATTTCTCTATACTAGCGTTATAAGCTAAACAGTTTTTAGAGAGAAAACTATATACATTCGATAATCATTCGATAATCACCAAATCTCAGAGAACGGTTGACTATGTACCAATGTGTAATTAGACCAAAGGTTAATTTTGCGCTGGAGTTGTCCTTTAAGTGTTAGCACTAAAGTATATCCAAATTCTCTCAAAAGGAGCAAAGAAAACACTGTGCTTGCTATGAAGGCCTGTTTGCTAGTTCTTCAAATGCAGCTCTTCAAAGTCAAGAGCAGGAACTCCATTATTTCTATGAGCTTGTCAGGGGAACAAATATAATCCAAAGTGAAATCATTAAAACACACTGAGCCTGGTCAAGTTTGTGTCTAAAGAACCTCCTAGCTACAGACCTTCCATTTACAGAGTACATTGACACAATATGCTGTATTGATCTGGTCTCTCTCATATCTCTCTTTGCTCCTGTCCACAGGAAACTCCAATGAAATAATGCGTTGGGAAGGGTTGAAGGACAGCCAAGATCTAACTGTGACAATGTTTCTGTAATGCGTTCCATAGAGAGAAAAATCAGTTAAAAAAATTAGAGGGGAAACAAATGGAAGAGAGAAGGAGAGTGCATTCTTGTGGGCAGCCCAACATAATTCATACAATTTGCTTTATAGTTTGCTGTTGGAAGATTGAAGACAATGCATTAGAGAAGTCACACTAGGTATATCAGTGCTCAATCTTATTGCAGTAAGAGTCACCATCACACTCTGTGTGATCTTCCCTCTATTACGACACTGGCAGAGATGACAAACATTATGAAGACAATGGCTAGCAATCTGAACTATTGTGCTCATCCTTTCTCTGTGAATGGTGCTGTCACTATACTTCATGAAACCAAAACTGAGTGGTTGGGCTCCAGGCAATCTGCCTCCATCTTTTTGTGCCCTATAATGGGACTCTAAACTGGTTCCCATGCCAACAAAAATACTACAAAGCTACTGTGGGGATTGAGTGGCATTGCAGAGAAATGTTAGGCTCTCAATGTTAGGGAAACTATCAACCAATATGGACTCATGTAGAGGTATAAAAATAAAAAAGCACACTAGAAGCAGTAATATATTGAACTGGGATTTTGTTGTATTTTCTGCACCGTTGTGATTTCTCTGCACAATGTCCCCATGCTTATTCTCATCAGTGCTCGCAGTAATAAAACCTTAAAAGTCACCGCTTTGAACCTTTTTGGTCATGACAATGCAATGATTTTCAATTAGCGTCTGAAAAGACTCACAATAGTATGTGAAGGAAGACGAGACATTGCTAGAACACAAAAGGATAAAAAGAAAATTTACCTTGAATAACATCGAGTCTGATTCACACCCAGGGGCAAGGGCATCCTTTTCTGCGTCTTGCATAGGGTACTAAAAGAGAAAATGTTGAGGTCTGAAGGGCAACAATTCATAAAGACTCAAATGAAGACTTAATGTGGAGATACAGTCAAAGACTGAGCACCACAAAGAGGAATCCATTCTAAGAGCTGTACATGTAAACTACGAACTGAAGACAGGTGAATATGTTTGTGTATAAACAGTAATTAAAGAGATGGTTCACAGAAATGTTTTAAATGTCATCATCTAATGTATAGAGGACTGGCACTTAACACAATGAAGGAATCAAGTATCAATTTAATAATTCAAACTTTAAAAATTTAAAGCACGGTTTAAATGGACACATTACTTAACATTTAAAACTTTTTATAATTAAAAAATACTGGAAAAAAATATAGTTTAAAATATATAAAAACTATAGGTGATATTTAGCAGAATGTCTATGGTGCTCTTTTCTTGTGCGTTCCGTGTTGGAAGAAAAATATATGCATAAAAAGCCTACATAAAAACATGATTAAAAAATAACATTCTTTCATTTTTGCATGAACCTTTAATAAAGGACCATTTCATTTTAAAAACAGTTCACCTAAAAATAAATGTACTGTCATCATTTAATCACCCTCAATACATTTCAAACCTGTATAAATTTCTTCTGCTGGACACAAAAGAGGATATTTAAAAAAAAACACGTCTGTAACCATTGACTTCCACAGTACGGAAAAAAGTTTATATGGAAGTCAATGGGGGCCATCAACTGTTTGGTTACTGACATTTTTCAAAATATAATTTGTGTTCAGCAGAAGAAATAAATTCATACAGGTTTAGAACAACTTGGTGAGTAAATTATGACAGAATTTTAATTTTGGGGTGAACCAAAATAAAGGTAAATATTTAATAAACAGTTTTTTTTTTATCTTTCCAAGCTGTAATTTTGTGAAAATATACAAAATAATTGTGCATTTAGGATTCATAACATGCTATGGAAAAAAAAAAATGTGTCCACCACATACTGCTATTAAACACATTACATTGTTTGAGATGTAGTGTAAAATGTTCCTGTCTTTTATTTCTTTCTTTTTACGACAACAATGGCAGTATTGTCCTTTAACACATGTTTGATTTCCATTAGATATTGTTCATTGACAGATTAAATAAATATTTCATTTTGAAACAATTCCGAGCAGCTCAACCTGGAAAACTGACAGCTAGTCATTAGTTTCACATTTCAAATAAAAGAATGAGTCTTTTGTTTGCAGGTGAGACCAGGGCTGTGATGAGAATTATGAACAATCTCTTCTGCCTCCAGATTTGGTGGTGCTGTTTGGCAGTTGAAGAAATGAACTACCAGAGCGACAGCATCAATAAACCAGCAGGTAAGAGCACAGGAGAATAGAGCAAGTGTAGTCTTTAAATAGTACGGTCCCACAAGGGCCAGCTTTATGACATGTCTATAATATCTTTTACATGAGACGGTGTGGCTGCACTACTCCTGCGAGCAATTAATTGTTCAATATTTCCTTTTTGGATGCTGTGTTTTTCTCCAGCCATTTCACAGCCCATGCAGGGCCCTTAATGGAGTCTGCTATTTACTATCATTGTGTTTCTCTCTGCAGTCGAGCGATCATTTGCTCACTCGTACCCCCCAAGGCCTCGTATGGAGCTAATCCAATCTCCTCCACCACAGCTGTGAGAGGGAGTGGACCAGCAGATGATGGCGAAGCCACTGAGCATCCACCAGACTAACACCTGCGCTCACCATGCCACAGCGCACATCGGATACCCGCACAATCACCGCGGAGAGCCGCTCCAGCGACAGAACCTCGGCACATCACTGGTGACATACAGATAATTACAAAAGGAGTGATTCATGGAACGGAGTGACTCTTGTGCAACCCAAGAAACGGGTTAAGCCATTATGGGAGGAACAGAAGATTGTAGGATTGAGTATCAGGTAGTGTGAGATATTGATATCTCTGGCTTCTCTTGAGAGTTTCCTCAATGAGCCTGCAGCAGCAACCAATTGCACAAACATGAAAATTCTTGAAAAATGAGTGCTGCTGGTGAACAGATGCAGGCAATAAAACCGTGTCGTAAGACTCCTGTGGCCCTCTTTAGACTTGATATGTTGACCGTCTGCAGTTTCTGGAAGAGCTCATACTGTAAGTTGTTGCTGACTCTTTGACTCTTTGAGCTCCATTGAGACTTAAATATAGAAGTTGAGATCACATTATTTGTCTGTTTACCTCCGAATTTGTCAGCTTGTTAGGGAGACAGATGACCCATTAAGGGCACATGCTTAAATGAGTTATATAGCACTAATTTAAAAAGAAAACAAACTTAAGAGATATGTCTTCTAGACACATGGTCCTCGTTTTGGTTTCAGGGCTGATTTTGAACCACTTTGCCTTCAGAACAGCATAGAGCTTAGTCAGGGTAGACACTAGGGAAATTGTAACTTCTAGGGCTCTACAGTGCGACCATTTTGCTCGCATATACCCCTAAAAATCGATACGTGCGAACCGAAAAAAAAAAAATTACGAGCACAATGTGCACTGATGCACCGACACACTCAAAACTGTTTAAGACATAACCAACATAGTTTACGTGAATACTCTCCAAAACTGACATTTCGACATAATGTTGTGTATTTGTCCATTCAGACACGAAAGAGAGCTCAATTCAGTCCTCGCACACTGTATGTGTGTGTGCATGGCATAGGGTGCATGGCTGCACGCTTTGGGTCGGGTGTGTGTGTGTGTGTGTGTGTGTGTGTGTGTGTGTGTGTGTGTGTGTGTGTGACTTTCATTCTTCTGCAAAACGTAAAAGAACGTTGGGCCATGTTGACCCCAACATTCATCAAAATATATTCTTTTGAGATCCACAGAAGACAGACAATTTTGTAATGTAACATTTGACAGACTATATGTCCTACAAAGTCTAATTTCATTTAACTTAATGTACAGTTACTAATTTTGAATCCACATTCTACATCAAGCATCTCATCTGTTTGAAATAATCTCAGTACTGACCTTCTCACTGATATTTCTTCCTGACAGTTATTTTTTCTCTTGGCACATTGTTTTTATGTGCTGCCAGGGTACCCAGGTGTGCCGTCTGAAGAGCCCAGCTGTGAGTGCTCAAGCTTCAGTGTTTTTAATCAGAGAAAAACCTCCCACTGTCACAGTCTGTCACAGCCCACAGGAACTTCAGCAAGGCGTGCAAGAGAAGAGCTCTCCTTGGCATGCACCGCTGCTGCAGACTGGGATATGAACGCTGAGCCTCTCCCCGAAAAGTTTCTAGGCTCCTCTGGCCCACTTCGGTCTTATAGTGACATTCTGAATAAACCGTCGTGGGTAGAATTGCATGTTAGGTCTGTACCATTAGTTTTCAGCAGAGGGATGTAAACGATGAGGGTCGATCCTGCCGTACACTTCATAGGCCATGTGCCACAGAGGCCCCCAACATTTGTACCATAGCTCTTAATAATGAAGTCAGTGACCAGAACAATGACGGTTCTGTGTGGTCTCCCACTCAGCCTTTTAAACTCATATGCCCCTACAGTATATATCTCCTCTTTCCCATTCTCTCTCGATCTATCTCTCCCCTGCCCTCATCCTCCGTGTGCTCAGCATTCATAGAGCTCAGTGGTGCGAAACTGGAAATCCATTTGAAATTCAGCCTCCGCACTCCATGTTGTGTTGGAATGACCCATTATTTCACACTAGGGCAAACTGTGCGAATTCATAAATATAAATAAGCAGCTTCACACCCCTGCCTCTCAAAGCAGCACGCCGCACACAAAGCAGGCCTGATGAATTCAATCACGGAGAGAAAAATACTAGGGCAATTATACGGAGAGGGCGGAGGAACTCGCTTCACCCGCCAGACCTGTGGGGTGAAAGTTAGAACTGGATATTTTATTCAAATTTATGAGTCACGAAATCGCATCAGGTGTGGGTTTCTTCTTATCAGTCAATTAGGGTGGGGGGGTGATGTCTCCTAGTGTTAAGCTTTATTGTTGTTGTTACGGAATGTAAGAATACAATCAGAATAAGTGTCCAATTCATTGTGGTTTAAAAGTATATAATTTGTATTTTACTTTTGAATTTCATTTTATGATTTATGTTTTTTTATTATTATTATTTAGTTTCAGTAGAGTTCTAATTTTATATGTTTATATGTTGCCAGCAGCCATATAACCCTGTAGCCCAAGACTGGTTGCCCACTAAAGCTAAGCATGACTCCTGAGAAAACCAGGTTGCGCTCACCCTGTGGTCTGTGTCCTAACGCCCCAGTATAGTGACGAGGACACTATACTCTCAAAGAGCACCATCCTTCGGATGAGACGTTAAACCGAGGTCCTGACCAAATTTACCCCTTGGCCTCTGTCCATCATGGCCTCCTAATCATCCCCATATACTGATTGGCTTCATCACTGTCTCCTCTCCACCAGTAAGCTGGTGTGTGGTGGGTGTTCTGGTGCAATATGGCTGCTGTCACATCATTCAGGTGGATGCTGCACATTGGTGGTGGATGAGGAGATTTCCCCTTCTATATAAATGTAACAAATTATTATTATTACTACATATGATTATACACTTTTTCAGAAACTGCACCATACAGAAATTAACACCAAAGTAAAAGTTTTATCAAATTCAGACAGAATACTGTAGTGTTTTTGTATTGTAAGTCAATTCGAATTTTTTTCTCACCTTTATTTCTCACAATTACGAGTTTATAAGTTGCAATTCTGAAATGTTTCCTCAGAATTGTAATTTTTTTTGTAAGAATAGTATAAATGTTTAAATCTTATAATGTGGAGTTTACAATGCGCAATTTCGAGAAAGAAGTCAGAAAAAGCTAAAAAGTAAACAGTTTGAATTATGAGATAAAAACTTGTAATTACCTCTTCTAATTGTGAGTTTATATCTAACAATTCAGAGAAAAAAAGTCACTTATAAATCATAATTGTGAGAAACAAAGTTGCAAGGAAAAAAGTTAGAATTGTGAGATAATTCTCAAAATGTCAAGTTTATCTCACAATTCTGAGACAATTTCTCGCAATTGCAAGTTTATATCTCACAATTCTGAGACCTTTTCTTGCAAGTTTATATTAGCCTGGCTAACGTCAGACCTTTTCTCATTGAGACATGGGTCTGGGAACCTCATGTTAATTTTCTCGTCTTTGAGGCATGATTTACGAATGCCCAGAGCCGTTTATTGGGTGCTACGAATGTCTATCAAATGCGCCTGTACGTAGCTTCAAAATAAACTTGCGTTCTAAACTACTTAGAACAATATCTAGGGCTGCATTGAAAGGTAACTTCGCATCTGCTGCCGTGTTGGATCCATAGATATAAACAAACTGCTTCGGTGTGTTGCATAGATGTCGTCATCGTCTTGCTGCTCCCTCCCGTTCTGTGATTGGTCCCCTCGCGTGAATAAAATCGTGCTGCGCGCAAGGCAGCATGGGAAAACTCAGGCTAAGTTAGTTTATATCATAATTCTGAGACAATTTCTTGCAATAGTGAGATATAAACTCTTGCAATAGTGAGATTTAAAAGTTGTGAGTTAAAAAGTTTGAATTGTGAAACACAAACTCAAAATTGTGGGAAACTAGTCAGAATTGTGAGGAAAAAAAAGTCTGTGGTGGAAACAAGCTTCCATAATGATATTTCCAAGTGTTTAGCTTTATATTTGTTAAGTTGTGGAAGAATACACTCAGAAAAAGAATGAAATGTCAAATAACTCATTGTGGTTTAAAAATAGCTGTTTTTTGTGCTCTATAATCTGTTTAATGTCATACCTTGTAACTGATGGTGCGGAGACAATTAGTCAGAGTAATTTCAGAAGTAATATCAAATTTTTCATTCGATCACGCATTATGACAACATCAGAATTTAAAAATAGACGCATACGTCTGAGTTCGAACGAGCCCAAAATTCATCACTCCCCCTGATGGAAGCAGTATGGTCATTTGATTTGTCACTCAGGGCATTTGAATAAACTACAATCAGTAATTATGGAGGGGAAAATCCATTAGTGAAATATGCCAATCTAATTATGTGCAGGGATGGCGAATTAGCGGGTTGTCCTGGAAGCAGATTGCTGCTTGTGGAGACGCAGCTTGACTCATCATATTGCACATTAAATCTGAAGTGATGTAACTTACAAAGGTCAAACTGTTTTGCCTGATAACACTCATATTCTGCACATCAATTATGGTGCTCAGTGGCCAAAACAATTATGTGTCTTTTTCTTTCAGCCCTTCTGCAGTTTAATGTGTGTGTGGGTGTGTATTCACAGTGGTCGAGCACAGATCACACAATGTGTTAAAACAGTGTGAAGCACCAACACTGTTAAGTACTGTTTAGTTCAGAGTTAAACACACCCACAGTTGAATGCTGTACCGATTCAGCCGTTCACAATGACATTTGCATATTGTTACTAAAGTGCTAATGCAATATTTACCAACTTTTCTGACAAATGTATCCCCAATGCACAACATCCTCAAATGTCCCTTTATTGACAGCAAATAAGAAACGTGTCAACAGAAAAACATCAGTCACTTATAATATTAAGTCTACAGATTCTGGAGACATAATATTATGTAATACACTCACCGGCCACTTTATTAGGTACACCTGTCCAACTGCTCGTTAACACTTAATTTCTAAGCAGCCAATCACATGGCGGCAACTCAGTGCATTTAGGCATGTAGACATGGTCAAGACAATCTCCTGCAGTTCAAACCGAGCATCAGTATGGGGAAGAAAGGTGATTTGAGTGACTTTGAACGTGGCATGATTGTTGGTGCCAGAAGGGCTGGTCTGAGTATTTCAGAAACTGCTAATCTACTGGGATTTTCACGCACAACCATCTCTAGGGTTTACAGAGAATGGTCCGAAAAAGAAAAAACATCCAGTGAGCGGCAGTTCTGTGGGCGGCAATGCCTTGTTGATGCCAGAGGTCAGAGGAGAATGGCCAGACTGGTTCGAGCTGATAGAAGGGCAACAGTGACTCAAATAACCACCCGTTACAACCAAGGTGGGCAGAAGAGCATCTCTGAACGCACAGTACGTCGAACTTTGAGGCAGATGGGCTACAGCAGCAGAAGACCACACCGGGTGCCACTCCTTTCAGCTAAGAACAGGAAACTGAGGCTACAATTTGCACAAGCTCATCGAAATTGGACAATAGAAGATTGGAAAAACGTTGCCTGGTCTGATGAGTCTCGATTTCTGCTGCGACATTCGGATGGTAGGGTCAGAATTTGGCGTCTACAACATGAAAGCATGGATCCATCCTGCCTTGTATCAACGGTTCAGGCTGGTGGTGGTGGTGTCATGGTGTGGGGAATATTTTCTTGGCACTCTTTGGGCCCCTTGGTACCAATTGAGCATCGTTGCAACGCCACAGCCTACCCGAGTATTGTTGCTGACCATGTCCATCCCTTTATGACCACAATGTACCCAACTTCTGATGGCTACTTTCAGCAGTATAATGCGCCATGTCATAAAGCTGGAATCATCTCAGACTGGTTTCTTGAACATGACAATGAGTTCGCTGTACTCAAATGGCCTCCACAGTCACCAGATCTCAATCCAATAGAGCATCTTTGGGATGTGGTGGAACGGGAGATTCGCATCATGGATGTGCAGCCGACAAATCTGCGGCAACTGTGTGATGCCATCATGTCAATATGGACCAAACTCCCTGAGGAATGCTTCCAGCACCTTGTTGAATCTATGCCACGAAGAATTGAGGCAGTTCTGAAGGCAAAAGGGGGTCCAACCCGTTACTAGCATGGGGTACCTAATAAAGTGGCCGGTGAGTGTATATTATTGTCTCTTTTTCATTAGCATATACAGTGAAGAAAATAAGTATTTGAACACCTGAGAAAATCAATGTTAATATTTGGTACAGTAGCCTTTGTTTGCAATTACAGAGGTCAAACGTTTCCTGTAGTTTTTCACCAGGTTTGCACACACTGCAGGAGGGATTTTGGCCCACTCCTCTACACAGATCTTCTCTAGATCAGTCAGGTTTCTGGGCTGTCGCTGAGAAACACAGAGTTTGAGCTCCCTCCAAAGAATCTCTATTGGGTTTAGGTCTGGAGACTTGCTAGGCCACGCCAGAACCTTGATATGGTTCTTACAGAGCCACTCCTTGGTTATCCTGGCTGTGTGCTTTGGGTCATTGTCATGTTGGAAGACCCAGCCTCGACCCATCTTCAATGCTCTAACTGAGGGAAGGAGGTTGTTCCCCAAAATCTCGCAATACATGGCCCCGGTCATCCTCTCCTTAATACAGTGCAGTCGCCCTGTCCCATGTACAGAAAAACACCCCCAAAGCATGATGCTACCACCCCCATGCTTCACAGTAGGGATGGTGTTCTTGGGATGGTACTCATCATTCTTCTTCCTCCAAACACGGTTAGTGGAATTATGACCAAAAAGTTCTATTTTGGTCTCATCTGACCACATGACTTTCTCCCATGACTCCTCTGGATCATCCAAATGGTCATTGGCAAACTTAAGACGGGCCTTGACATGTGCTGGTTTAAGCAGGGGAACCTTCCGTGCCATGCATGATTTTAAACCATGACATCTTAGTGTATTACCAACAGTAACCTTGGAAATGGTGGTCCCAGCTCTTTTCAGGTCATTGACCAGCTCCTCCCGTGTAGTTCTGGGCTGATTTCTCACCTTTCTTAGGATCATTGAGACCCCACGAGGTGAGATCTTGCATGGAGCCCCAGTCTGAGGGAGATTGACAGTCATGTTTAGCTTCTTCCATTTTCTAATGATTGCTCCAACAGTGGACCTTTTTTCACCAAGCTGCTTGGCAATTTCCCCGTAGCCCTTTCCAGCCTTGTGGAGGTGCACAATTTTGTCTCTAGTGTCTTTGGACAGCTCTTTGGTCTTGGCCATGTTAGTAGTTGGATTCTTACTGATTGTACGGGGTGGACAGGGGTCTTTATGCAGCTAACGACCTCAAACAGGTGCATCTAATTTAGGATAATAAATGGAGTGAAGGTGGACATTTTAAAGGCAGACTAACAGGTCTTTGAGGGTCAGAATTCTAGCTGATAGACAGGTGTTCAAATACTTATTTGCAGCTGTATCTTACAAATAAATAGTTAAAAAATCATACATTGTGATTTCTGGATTTTTTATTTTTATATTATGTCTCTCACAGGGGACATGCACCTACGATGACAATTTCAGACCCCTCCATGATTTCTAAGTGGGAGAACTTGCAAAATAGCAGGGTGTTCAAATATTTATTTTCTTCACTGTAAGTGTATCCAGGGTGCGATTTGCCAGGGGGATGCGTGGGATTTCCCCCTTTCTGTATCCCTGCCTCTGCTTAGTTATTTTTTATCCCCGGTGGGGATAAATTTATCCCCCCCTCAAAGTGATCAGTCCTACTACACTAGTGGTCAGACGGATCACAAAACTTATCACGGATCCGTTGTTTGATTAAAGTCAATTTTATTTTAAAATGCGCTTTGGCTGGCTCTGATAAAGTTGCCGCAGCCTCTCTGTAATCTCAACTCTGCTCAATGTCCCGCCCATGGCGCTATCTGATTGGTTACACCTCACGAGTAATAGCCTATCAACACTTGCGAGACGGTTGCAGGTCCGCTGGGGAGTGGAGCTGTGTGTCGAAAGGAAGGCAGCATATTCAGTATTACTGAAGCGGGAATAAACATCACAATCTGGTTATCTGTTTCTATGATGACAAGCATAGTGTCCTAGTCACACCACTGAGAATGGCCGAAGTTACACATACGGTGTTTTACTCAATTGAGGCTAACGCAAAGGTTTTTTTTTATTACTCACTCACTCTTGAGCGTCTGGTGCAAGTGATTTCAAGTCAATGTACAGACGTGTTTACGCGCGTCTAGAGGTCCTGCGGCGCGAATGAGGCGAATTGACTAACAGATAATGCATCTGTCTTTTCTATCATTTCACTGTAGCTCAGCATCGCGATGTAACGTTAACGTTATTACTTTAACAGCAGCAGTAAAACTTTTTCTTCTGTGATGGTTTAACTTTGCAATCAATCCGTGGTTCAGCACAGGCTGATATATTTCCTTGATTCCTTCATTTAATTCTTGCATGTTTTTTCGTTGTGCATGATCACAGTTCATATGTGTGGGGAAAGATAAGCTATTAGAGTAAAAATATTGTTAAAAAATACTGTTAATAAGAAGATTTTATAATTCCTGCAAATGCAGTGATGAAGTTCATGTTCTCAAAATTTATTTATATGAATAAAAATGTTTCAAAACCCTGCGCATATCTGTGTGTGTGTTCTCATGAAAAAGAGATGCATTATTTTTTCTGTTATGCTTTTTTGTGTACAAGCAAAACAAATTTTAACTCTCAATCTTTTGGTATGGATAGATTGTGAAAAAAATTAATTGTGTCAAAAAAGTTGTCATTATGACAAAACAAGAAAAATTAGGGCTTCCAAATATCTTATATTTCATGGTATTTGTTTACAGCAGATTGGCAAATTGGCCTTTGTTTGCATAATAATAATACAACAGCAACAAGGAGAAAAATGCAACAAAATCAGTAAAACATATAGAGAGGTGCAATTTGAGTATGTGTGCCTCAACCTGATTGAAGAAACAAAACAAGACAGAAATGTCTGCATCTTTTACTTCAGCAAAGAGGCCAAGTAAATGCCTCAGACCTCTTCCTGAACCAATCGGCACAGCTGTCCAGCAAGACCAAAGCATGCGTTTCGGCAGAGCAGCGTGGAAGAGGGCCGGGTCAATGGGAAATTGATTTTCTGTGCTGTATCTACAGAAATGCCAACTCTCTTCAAAGAGTCACTCTGTGGAGGAGTGGGTTTGCATTGTCTGTTCATCACAGAAAGCCTCAGGAGAAGCCAGAGGTGATAGATGGCAGAACAGAAAGGAAAGAAAACCATGCACTGGAGCCATAGATACAAGATTAAAAACCCACCATCCTGGGCTTTCACCCTTTATTTATTTATTATTGAGCCTTGTTTTTACATTCGTCTATGTTGCTGAATTCTCTGTGCTGACTTCCACTGTAACTTTTAGTGTTAGGGAATAACTGACTAAACTTTAAGATATATAGGCAATTGTTTTTACAAACACTTTTTGTTATGCTGGTTGAAACTTTCTTCACATCCTTCACATCCCTTCACATCCAATCAATAATAGAGGTGATCTAAATATTAAAACATGTACATATCTTCTGGAAGTCTCAGGACCACAAATTTTTCAGCAAATGCAATGATACGATGTCCTACCTGCCAGTCACCCTATGTATTTACATACCTCCACATACCCTGCTCGCACGTTACGTCATCAGCGTGAGGCTATGCAGAGTAGAAAGCTATGTGAGGCTGCATCCTTCGAAGGATTTGAAAGACTTTAAAAGCCACGCCTAGGAAGATCTGAACGAGTGTTGATAAATGGGACGTCTAGCCTACAGAGGACTGTTCTTGTCGCCTAGCAAATAAGACAGCTGCCGTTGATGAGTGGCTGTAACATTTGTACTGGACTTTCTTGAAAGTTATATTAAACTGTCTGAAAACAAAATATGGTTCACAAACTGTCTAAATATGTTCACCACGGTCAATTTCTGTATTATAGAGTATAAACTATATATAATCACATCTTAGTAAGATATGTTAACATTTGTTAACAGATATGTTACATTTTTATTTTTACATTTGTATCATTAGATAGGCTATTTGAGTAACTTGAAACCCAATATTTAGGTTTAAAGTGTAATTCTGCAATTTCTCTAAACAAAATCCTGTCGTCACTGGTGCGCAATAAATTCTGGGGTAGGCAAGACCGCAAAAGGATCCATCTGTTGTATCCTTCATTGCACGAGAAACCAAGGACGCATTTGGAGGCTGCATTTGAAGGAGCCTTCGAATTGGGACAGCCTTTGTTGCGCCGCTGTGACGCAATTGGCCTTCGAATGCAGCCTTCGAAGGATGCAACCTCTGAATTGGGATGCAGCTATAGACAGTCACCGGGCGTCGTAAACAAACAGCAGCCACCTTTTACAGTTTCTCCTGAACCAAAACAATGAGCTTGTGCACAATGAGGCTGCGTTCATCCCATGTCATAACAGTAATTACAAGATGGCAACCCGTGACGTTCTTGTCATGTGTTTTGAAGGAGGCATGGCTTTGGAGATGCTCTGAAGGGAGGGATCTCATGCTTTCAAAGTTAGCTTGCTATTGCTAGCTAGTGACTGCAGTTCCGTTGTTTTCAGAATAGTGTAGTTTTTCCACTAACAATCATAATCCAACGAGCAGCAATGTAGCGCTACTAAACATCGCTACCGCAGACACAATCACCGTTTTTAATATTTGAGCTGAGAGAATAATCAAGTGCGCTCACCTCAACAGTCCTCTCTTTAATTGCAGGCACAGAAAGTCTAATTCATTCTAATTAATCGGTTCATTCAGAACAGTGTTCTCTCTCGTATGTAGCACTGGAAAGTCTGAATCATTTTAGTGAATCAATTTGATCCCTGTATGTACCAAGTTTTTGACTCGGTTATGTAAATTAGGGTGTTTTATTGTACTTTGTATAAATGTATCTGCTTAAGTTTGATACTGTCCCCCTAATTGTGATTGTTTAATCATTGTAGTTTAACTGTCTCCATGATATAAAAAATTGACTACTGTGCAGTATTTAGTATAATGATACTGATGATGTGTTTTTTTGGCGCAAGGGCTGGACAACCTGTCACTCACATGAGATCACAGCAACAGCAAACCACAACGATCTAATCCATTTCCAATGGAGAAAATCCAAACCCGCACTACTTTTTTTCTTATTCGAGAAGCCGTCTCACTTGGGAAAAGACTATCAACTTCTACTTCATGCCAACATATACTTAACTACACTGGTAACTCCAAGTATAGTTAAGCTAAACTCAACTCTTGGACATCATGGACAGAACGTTGAACGACTCTGCTCTCTAAATAAAGCTTTGTCAGGACTGCCTGTGGCTCTTCATCGATTTATCAGCGAGCTGTATGAAAGAACACAGCACTCTCCAAGGAGCAAGAAAGATCAGAAATGACTTGAAAAGAGTTTAAAGGATGTAGAGAAATGTTTCTGAGTCTGAATACCAATTCCCATAATCAAGAGCTGACTTTTCTTTGTTTTATAATGAGCATTGATTGAAAGTGGCGGGGAAAAAGGAAGGGTAAAAAAAAGAAGAAAAATCATTTTTCAATTTTCTCTGTGTGACGGAATGTAATTAGAGTGTGTGTGAGAAAGACAATACTATAACATTCATCAGGAATGATTAATTTGAAATATAAAGCATGATTCATTTGAAGTCGTTCCCGATTAACGGTCCCTCCATGGATGGGATTTATATACAGATTTGTGCTGTTTCTGACAGACAAATAGATGTAGAAAGAAAACACATGCTGAATTTGTTATTGTAATTACATATAAAAGATGCAACAGACATTTGTAGATGCCTCAAAATGCCTCAAGCGCACCACACAAAACCACAACCAGCCAGTTAAAGCATGCTCTTGTCGTTGACAACATGAGCTACACAGACTCAATGTTTCTCGACATATATCTGCATTCTCCTGTCCACCAGCTAAATGTGATGGTCTTTGAATCAAGAGCTCCAAGCCAAATCCAAATTGCGGGCACCTTTCATCCCGGGGGCATCCGCTGTGGGTGATATCCTGTGAAGAAATGTTTCCAGCTGCTCATGAATTCATTATGCATTATACACCACCTCCAGGTGCTGCAAAGATACCGGCACTCGTTGACATTCTGAAGCCGGTGTGCGCCATCTATCCAGTAGCCCATCCAGCAGCTTGCCAAGGGACTTCATCCAATACTGAAGATGGGCAAGAAGCACTCACTATGGTTCACTCACCTTATTATAACCTGACCAGAGGCCATGAGTTCCTCCTGGGAGCAGTTGTGAGCCCTTGTCACATGCACTATGAAAACTATAAATGCAGAAGGCCGGATGTGTTGGTGAGAGAGGGTTTTCAGAACAGTACAGGGATTATTAGAGAGCACAGTCAGGGTCACACAGCTGACATGTTCAGTGAGAATGAGACAAGGGGTCTATGGAGGACTGTACATGGAAGATTTGTGTTGATGTTGTACAGGGATGAGATGTTGACATGTTGCAGGCATGTCAATAAGGAAAAGATTTCATAGCATAAAGAATGACAATGCACACACACACACACACACACACACACACAAAATAAAGGGTGTATAAACCTTATAAAGTGGTCATGAACGGCATTTAAAAAAAAAAAGGTTTGCATATTAAAATAATCATTTTCAACTGGTGAAATTCAGCCATACATAAAGTATACTGGGAGTTATCACAGTTATAGTTGACAAAGGATAACTTTAGGGTGTTTTGTGTAAACAAATCATTAATGAATGTACCATAGTTTGTTGCACTGTCATTCTTATATTCATTGTTCATCTTTTTCAGTAAAGTGACTACATATCAAACGATCTGTAACAAACAAAGCAATAGTGACACATTGTAAAACAACGTTGTTACCAGGGCTTGACAAACTATTTTGCCCAACAGGCACTGTGGCTAGTGGTATTCCAGTTACTAGACGCTCAGCATTTTCACTGGCCACAATTTTGACGTCAATACCATGGGAAAAACTGCCATATCAATATCTGTGTTTTCTATCTCAACTGTTTACATTCACTTAAAACATAACTGATGTGTTTACGTCGGATCCAATAGTCGGCACTGCATCATCTTTTATTTTCAGTCTCTCTGAAAAAAATGCGTCGAACTGTGTCATGTTTAAAAACAAATCCGCAGAAATATGAAGCAAACAAATGAACAGTCCTATTGACGCAATCTTGAACTTCATTAAAAATAAAGTTAATCCGCTTTCTTAATGTTAGGATCACAACTCCACAATGCAAAACGTCTTGTAATCCTTAAGGGATCTCTATCGTTTTGTTGCTCCAGTAATCTGTGTTTGCATCTCTCTCCTATTTACTACTATGACATGTGCAAATCGTTGGGCGGGACTAAAGAGGCAATGATGTAGAAGTAGGCGTAGATTTTCTTCTGCTGAGGTAGTCTTTCATCACACTAAATGACGCACACAAAATCACAAACGAGTCGTTTGGCCAGCTTGGTTTAAAATTGTTGGTAAAAATATATATTCAAGCCTTATACCCACTAAAAGAACTACAAAATGTTCCCTTTGGTCATGTCTTATCTCACCTAGAGCATTAAGTGAGCTAGGACCGGTCCGGCCCGGCACTGGTGCATGGCGGCCCCAAACTCTGCCTCACACCTACGTCAACCACCCTCAACCCCAGATGCACTCATTCCTTTTTTATCAGTGGATTATATGGACATATTGCTCCATTATATGATACAATTTCAATCCTTCTAATACATATGAATTTTTCATTTACCTGTGATTTATGAGTACTCTGCACTGAAAACATATTAGAGCATTTTGACTGGCACCGACATTTTGTTTTTATTACACTGTCAAAATGTCTGATGACTCAAATCTCTGATGAGGTTACTATCTGCAGGGTATGTATTCATATAACAGATCATTTCCTTCGAACATTTAACATCCATTATTTGTATTTCTTTCAGGCAGAACATTAATTCCACCTTTCAGCTCACAAAGACTCATTGGTCAACATTATGACAACCGCATGGTTAACTGTCAGCTATGGATATAATCATGTATCATGGAATATGGTATAATAAAGGTAATTTTTATGTCCCAGGGGTTGTTTTTTATTAAAATGAACAGATTTTAACTTTCTATCTTTTGATGAAATATTTAAAATGTTATTTCCACCACTGGCATGCTATTAAAAATTCGAGATGTGGTAAAAAAACAAACAAAAAAAACAATGCATGGACATCGAGTAGGAAAATGTTTACAAGGGCCAAAAGTTGAAGCAACACCCTCACATTATACAGGCACGCTGTCATCAGTCACCATGTTGATTGATAGCCCAGTTTTGCTGCTCTCCTCAATCCAAAATACATTCAGCTTTTACTCTGGCTATTTTTCCTCTGGCTATTTGCCTCTAGACTCTCAGCAACAAACAGAAGAAATGGGTATGAATGAGTTCAGTGTCTCTGTGGGTGTCGGCAGAAGGAAGCAGCACAGACAAGGTGGACAGCCAACAGCAGGGTGGAGCTGCTTTAGAGCCCCTCTAGACTGCACTCATGAGGTGTTTCTGGACAGTGACACCAGTCTGGAGCTCATGCAGGAACATGTCCATAGGCAATCATTTATATGAAGCCAGTTGCCAGGCTGCAATGTCATCTCAGGGCAGACAGTACCAGTGGTAGGTTATGGTTTTTAACGGCTGTGCCTCGACTCCCAGAGTTAAATAACCCCTTCTGGATATTAACAATTCCTTTCTTCCTACCTATTAAATGGGGTTATGTTCTCAGGTTTCCTGAGCTTTAATAAATAGCTTTCTCCAGTTTAGTACATTTTGTATTTTATTCATGCTGCTCCAACCTATGACCTCTGTATTCAATGCATCTCAAAGGACCAATGAAAAACTCAACTCTATTTTCAAATAGATTTAAAGAAGAAAACCATTAAAGAAAGTTATATTCCTAAAAGATTTAGAAACTTAAGTAAATCCTAGGAAGTTCATATCAGGACCATTATTAGCACTTTAGTTCAGTACTCTGGGTGAAAAGTCATTTGTTTAACATGAACAGGGAGCGTTGTGTGAAGTTCCCGTGGTGCACATATCTCTCCATGACGATAAGAATAAAAGTTTTCAGTGCTATGAGTAACTAGGGGTGTAACAATACATCGATATGGATCGATGCATCGATCAAAAGTCTAACGATACGATGCATCGATGCCACACATAAAATATCGATTATACGGTACCTTTATTTTGACACTCTCCACATCCTCACGTAACTTTTCTCAGCTGAAATAGACGCCTGACAAGATTGACTGAACCCTTTGTCATAAAAGCCGGTATTTTCCACTGTCAAGGTATCGCGAGTTCATCTTTTACAGCAGAAACGACAAGCACCCTTGTTTGTGAATTCAACCCGAAAAGTCTGTGTTTGCGAATCAGTGCGCAGTATTCAGGTCAGGTGACAAGCCTGCTAGTCACTTTGAAAAGACGCGCTAGCTGAGAGGAGTTTCGTCAAAGCTGATTAAAAGTGATCGAGGATTTCAACGAACTTGATGAACCCGTGATATCTTCTTCATGGTGTAAAAAGGAAAATAAGATCTGAAACTTTTTCACGGAATCTTGCTAAAACAGCAGGTTAGTGGTGAGGGAAAAGCTCTCTGTATCGCGTGTAAGTTACGTTATTCACAACAACAAAGTTTGACAGGCGTCTAACTAGATGTCAGCTGAGGAGATTAACGTTACAAAGATTAAGTGTTTTATTAAGTATCATAGCAATTACTAGGCTTTGTTTAACTCTGAAACATGAAATGTGGAGTTATCTGCTTTTGCCACACACACACACAATAAAAAAATATATAAAAAATACTTTGTTTTTTTTTTATTATTACTTAATCAAAACAACCTCTTCTGTTAGTTCATTTGCAAAAACAGATAACTCCGTTCTTGATCATTTCCATATATCATATATCAATTGGGAGAGGGTGTGCAAAGAGTTTAATTAAACTTTCATATATTTTTGGATGCATTTGTGAGTTAATAAATGTAACTGGTTGTGTAAACTTGGCACATAATATCTAAATATCGATAAATCGATTTATAACCCTGAATCGAATCGAATCGTAATCGTATCGCAGAATTTTTTGAGGTATCGGCAATAATCGTATCGCTGGCTGAGAGAATCGATATCGTATCGTATCGTGATGAACTGTCCGATTTACACCCCTATGAGTAACCCCAGGTCTTCGGATCGACAGCTCCCACTGAATTAAGCCCATTTTTCATCAGAACGTGGAGCTTTCGACATTAAATCAATTTCCAATTGACACAGCAAGGTACAATGCAAGGCAGAAGAATTATTAAATATACTCAGTTAAGTTCAGTTGGGAGAGTTATTAAATTAAGATTGAAAATATAAAAAATTAAAATATGATTTAAAATTAAATGTTATTCCTAAATGTAAATATTGATGACTAAAATTAGATTACATTTTAGTCAGAGTAAAATAAAGGAAGGTGACAAAATATTGGATATTTCATGCATCAAAATGAACACCTAATCAGAATAGTGCTCAAGTCATATGGACTTCCTTTTAATATAATTTTATGGCTGCTTTTTGTTATTTTGAAGTTTGGTAGCCAAATTTCTATTTACTTTAATTATATGGGGAAGCAGTGTCCAGTATATACAGGGCTGTGGCTGTATGATGGTGAGAAAATAATGACATAATTTTTTGGTGAACTATTCCTGACCAAGCTAGAAACTCAAGCCACCTTCTTCCTTCCATACTTCCCAACTGTCTTCATGTCACAAAACAATTCACCAAGCGACTAGACTAAGATACACATTCTTTACCAAACTGACAGGACAAGATGGAACTCGGCGGGGGAAGGGGGAAGCACACAATCCAGGAACCTTCAGACTGATATACAGACCTTATTTCCAGTTTCTGCACTCCCATCACAAGCATCTGATTACTTCCACTCTCAATGAGGTCACAGAAATCCTCTTTCTCCTTGAGGAGAGCAGGAGATTGTAAGTCCTCATTATCTTCTCTGTTTCTTCTTAAAACTCTCCACATGTGGTCTAATCGTATTACCCAGCTCCTTATTACCGGTGGTATTAGACAGAACATCAGTTGTGATGTAGGGCTTAGCTCTGTTTCTCAGCATTAGTGCCGAATAACAGGGGGTCTCCTCCTCTATGCTTGTCAGTTATTTGCTGTTTTCTATATTACACTCCATGTAACGCAGTAGGGCTTCAGTCCTTAAGCCACAGTTGTTTTTCTGCATCTTACACCACCCGTCTGCTGTTCTAACACACCTCTCACTTTAGAGCAGTAGACAGGTGCTGTGAGACATAAAAAAAACAACTGCAAGAGACATGTTACACGTAAAAAGTGCAAAATTGACATTTTTATTTTATATCTTTAGTGGGGGTCCACCAATTATTCTTTCATCTCCAATTAAAAAAAAAAAAAAAAAAACTATTATGGTATTATATTGCGTTAAGTTCACTTCAAAACTTAAGCTAAATGTTTCATTGCCTCTCCCACAAAAATGTTTTAGGTAAAAATCAAAATGTATAAATATGACTGTGTACATCAATAATAATTATTATAATAACTGCAATGTAACAAGGTAAAATCGACTATAATAACATGAATTTATTTCTGTCACCATGTAAAACAGAAAGAACCAACTCACATTCACTCAGAAATGAATCTCATTAGAAATTTCTACCCTTAAGTAAAATAATTTCCAGTTATATGCAGTAGAAAGCAACAGGGCTAAATAGACGAGAGAAAAAAAAGCCAGATATGGGGAACCTGACAGAGAGCTGACAGCAGCAAGCCAAGAGACTAGATGCTTCAGCACAAATCCAAAGGCACAATGGACTGGCAATTTAATGAAATAATGAAAAATTAATAGAAGTCGCTTCAGGTTATCATGCCTGAGCTCTAGCGGCTGTACGATGAGGTGAGTTTCCAGAACGGCTGATGGAGTCTGTACCTGACTACAGGGGGAAAAGCGAGACGATAAGCAAAATTAACTAATAGAGCTGCTCTGCTGTGAGCAGAAACTGCTGCTGTTTTCTTACCGTTGCATTAATTAGTCTGACCTTCTACTCATTACTGCCAGTGTTAAAGCCAAACCAGAATTAAAGAGCCCCACAGCAAGTATGCATAATATAACTTGCCACCTACTTGCAAATGGGGGAAGGGCATTTTAACCAAAACAATAAGTTATGGAACATTAAACATTGCCAAAATAAGAGGCTAAAACATACAGGATATTTCCAACGACGTAAAGGTTTTTAACAAATTATAAAGCTATAAGACCCAAAAGACCAGCATCATGCAAAGTTTAGCTGTACAATCTTATATTTATTGGGAGTAGGTCCTGATAATTGAGATGCTCATCAGATATTAACAGAGCAGATCACATCACATAGGACAAAAGACCATCAGTGTGTGCAGACAGCTTATCAATAAGTTGACCAATGAACCTATCATTGGAGCCTACATACAGTAAGCTTCTCAGTGAAATCATTGTTGATTTAAAAATTATGTCAAACATTACATTATAAATAATGAATGCTGGACAAGAGAGATCAGCTCAGTCATAAAAGAAGTGTATTTCTTGCTGAACTGAAGCCAAACTAAGTGTGCTTGCCAACTTGATCGCATTAGTAATGGTTCAACACATGCATTTTCAGGAACTGAAACATACTGACAGCATCTGAAACTTAAGCAATAGTGTATAGTTTGGGGTTAGTGAATTATTTTTATGTTTCTTAAAATAAATCTCTTATGTTTACCATGGCTACATTTATTTGTTCAGAAAAGTTTTTTTTTTCCAGGATACTTAGATGAATATAAAGGTCTAAAGAACAGCATTTATTTGAAATAGAATGGTCACAATTTAGTTTAGGTTCCAATTCTCACTATTAATTAACTATTAAATACGACTTTTGCCTCAATAAACTCCTTACTGCTTGTTAGTTAGTAAGGTAGTTGTTAAGTTTAGGTATCGGGTATGGATTGAGGGATACGGTCATGCAGAATAAGGCATTAATATGTGCTTTATAAGTACTAATAAACAGCCAATATCCTATTAATATGCATGCTAATAAGCAGATAGTTAACAGTGACAATTGGACACTAAACTAAAGTGTTACCAAATTCTTCTTGAATTGAAATGTTGAAAAACTTAGTTTGTAACAAAGTCACTTTTTGTCACCTTTTTAAAGTTAAAATGCATATACTTTCATGTTTTAGATGCTGTCAATACCTCAACATTGTATATTTTAAAGTATATGAAAATGTATGTGTAAGTTTTACATATGATACCAATAAATATTAATGAGATCAGGCTGTTTTTTGTCACTTTTATTAACAGTGGAAAAATTGCCAAACGATAAAGCGAGGGAGGAAATGACAACACACAAGCAACCCAGATCAACGTGCACACACCACCCACCCAGTTTATCAGGCTGATTTAATAAAGATGTGAACGTTCGGTGCTCTCTAAACACTCTTCAAGTGTAAAATATTATGTTTGAGTTCAATCAGATTTTTATCAAACAAAAAACTACAGAAGGATTGGCGCATTTCCTGTTTATATTTAAAACCACTAATTAGCAGACAGAAGAGCAGTACTCTGACAGCATAAAAAACACACACAAAAGATCTGTCGAAACATATTTTAACTTCAGAGCATGCATGCTTTATGTGTTTTCATATCACACAAACCTGGTGAGGCAGGATGTCTCTGCACTCAAAGTATCAGAGCCCAAGTTCACTAATGTCAACAAACCTCGACCGACAACACAGCGGGGATGCAGGAGTCAGCCAGCGAACAGGCCAAACATCATATTACCATACCATAAAGATTAGCCAGAAAGCAGACGGATGTGTTTTCTGTATCCCAGCCTCTGTCATAACAGCGCCCACATGGAGAGATTCAATCACGTCTCATTCAGTTAATGTGAAAGCAGCCAAAGCTGGGCCTGATTACCTCTCCAAACAAATCACCTGAGCTTCGCAACCACGACGGTGCATGAATTCACTTACATACTACACCTCGTAAACCTTTCATAGTATATTAGGAGGTAGTCATAACTGTGGCAATCATCCCTCCAGAGGATGTTAACCGCTCCAACTGGAACGAAATGCCTAACGGTTCTGATAACACAAAATAATTTGAGTGGCATTTCGGAAGGTGTCCATATAGCCGTTCATTACATGGCAGGAAAATTACTTCTAATACACGTAATCTTTATGTTCTGTATAATAAAATTTAAATCCGAGTGATACACACTCAGTAGCACCTTTCGGACGGGATTGGTTTTCTACATAATGTTTGAGTTATAACTATTAACAGGATGTCTGTGATTTCATGATTCTAACAGAATTGGGATCTCTATGGATCATGCGCTCTGGATGCATCATTAAACCCTTTGAAATAAACAAGACTTTAATTATGACATTAGTAACATAATTAAATGAGGTATTAATTAAAGTAAGGATCATACCTG
This sequence comes from Semotilus atromaculatus, assembly GCA_031834385.1. Lineage (NCBI taxonomy): Eukaryota > Metazoa > Chordata > Actinopteri > Cypriniformes > Leuciscidae > Semotilus > Semotilus atromaculatus. Next base: position 14,479,342 of record JAULUF010000001.1, on the reverse strand, counting down.
ACGTGATCAGACTTTGTTGATTTCATTTTCCATTTTAATAGAAGGGGACACCAACAGTATTTGATACTACCAACATATTCAGAAAGTTAACAAAAAGGTCTAAATCCATAATGCAAATGCAATAGGAAGCACAACAAGAAAAATTACTTTTATGGTATTCAATGAAGGTCAAAATAAATCAATACATCATTTGATAAAAAAAGTATTATATAATCTATCGAGCAGACAGACATAACATAATGTGCCCACTACATGTGCATTGTGAAGATATAATGATGCACAGCAGGAAGAATATAATGGAGATGCCTTAAAGATTATTTATTCATGCCTAATTCTTATGAATTATTGCCTATCTGTGTGGGAAATTTATAGACAAGTGATTAAGATATAAATCTGTTGAACATGGACATTTTAAATGCCATTGCATAATAAGACAAGGACTTGACACAACCAGCCTGAGAAATGAGCCTCCTCATTAGCAAAATAAGAGAGCTGACATGATGAAGTGTTATATTAAAATAATGGTTTTATTGTTCCATTTTTACAACTGGACTGGCATTTATCAAAAGGTCACAGACAAAAGTGAAATACTGAGATGTTCAAGGACAGTCAGAGGACGAGGAGAATTCAATAATTGGGCATTAAATGCTTGAAATGTTTAAGTCTCGCCAACAAACCGCAACTGTATAACCACAATAAATGTCACAAAGTCTCCTTATTTTCTCTCTCCGAAGGCCTCTCCGTCGCTCACACGCCAATGCTGGATATGGCATTGGGCTAGTTGGCACGAAAATCCGTAATGACCAGAGACAGTCAACAGCACTTACAGACCCACAGGCATAACTAACAAGTCTGTATTGTTATCATCTGTTTGCCGAACTGACCCAAAGTGTGGCTCTGTCAAAAGATAAACCCTAATTACTTTGGCTATCAGTCTTCTTCTGTTTGTCCACATTCTCCTGGGCTTTTCTATTCAATCTAATTGAACAAAAGTACCACATGTAAAGGCCATAAACATGTCCTCTGAGAACATGCTCAGGCCTAATGGTGAGCTAAACGGCTCCCTTGTAGCTCATTAAGTGCTTAACAGCCAAAACCAGAATATAATGAGAATAAAAGATGCCTTCCATCTAAATCGAGGGAGCTTTTAATGTGGAGATGCAACTCCGCTGTAACTCACGGTCGAGTTCAGCTGTATGGCCAAACAATTGCGGTTATGTGAGATCTAATGGTCCATCCAGAGAAAGTACTGTGCAATTCTTGTTACAAAATGAGGCCAGGCAGATAAAGATGATTGTATGTGTTAATTATCAAATTAATAGTTCTATTTGCTAGTCAGACTGGGAAACCAGCTAGCTTACCAGCTGAAAACCACCTTGGCTATAGGCCTGCTGTCTTTTTTCCTCAGCAAGAACAACATTTTAGACTCAGTAAGAAAGAATAGTTTGCAACGTTTTCTAAAATGTAATCAATTTATTTTTATTAAAAAGTTAAAACTAAACAGGTAAATTAAAAATATAACTGGAAAAATTAAATGAAATTGGTATTTGACATTTTTCCATAATTTTCTCACCATTATATTTTTAAATATTACAGTAGAAATATATTTGTTAAATATAATTAAATTAAGCATCTAAGTACTCTCTTGTGTCTTAAAACAGCATTATCTGATTTACCTAAATTGCAGGAATACTGTATAAATCAAATCAAAATGTGACATTATGACACTCTTAGTTCCACACAACGCGTTTTTCCATTCCAACACGCTACTTTGTGTCTTTTTCCGTTTCACTGACCTGCGTTTATTAACAGCAAAAATATGTTCTGTGTGACCCAGGCCTTTCAATCCTTGCAGTCTAATAGATAAATGCTCAATTCTGAATAAATTACACCGTTGAAGTTTCTGATTTGATCAGATGTGGTACTTGCCCTGAAAAGTTCAAAAAGACGAGAAATGCTATATGATCATGATATCAGAGCTAATGTTTTTTTACACACTCTTCAGAATTCACAGAATCATCCAATCACACTACACAGCACATGGTGCCACTGGGGTTTCCTTCCGGAGAGAGAAAGATTGACCATACTGGAGTGAGCCAGTTGGTGATACGCTTTCATTAATGCTGAGCAGTTCAGCAGGGTTTGTCAAGCAGGGGATAAAAAGCGATCAGATGCAATTAAGCATCAGGAGAGCTCCGGTAATTGTATCATTTTTATCGTCAGCATGCTTTATTGCCCCACGTCTCTGAAAAGCAAGAGTCTGCAAATTACTGCATTAGAGCCGGTACTCATCTCATGGCCTGCACACTGCTTGCTTATTAAAGTACCGTCAGTACAGCCACTCAGCAGGCAGAGTTGATGAATCACCAGCTAATCACCTCCCTTTACCCTGCTCCTTCATCTCCATACCGACTCCATCTCCTTCCCTAAACAATCCAGCTGTTTCTGTCTTTTACCCTTTAGCGTCCTGTTCTCCACATGACACCGAGCAGCATCAGCTAGCCAACAGCTCTACAACATGCGATAAACTGCTGTTTCTCCACACCGACAGTCAAAGAGTTCTGGAAAGCGATCCATTATCGTGGGGGCGGCTAAGCGCAGATTTTCATCAGAATCGATCACTTAGCGATAAAAGCATGAAATTTGGTATGAATGCTCACAAAGAGGGTCTGATCAGATTTTGGACTGTAGGCGCTCAAAATTTGGCCCCATGTCGCACAAAGTCAGTTGAATGTGTTTCTCACTGTTACTCAGTAAAAATAGTGTAGGCTAATACTGCGAGTAAGCAAACATAACTCAGACAGTCAAATATAACATAAAATAGATTTTAGTCTGCAGGAATTTAGAGTTTTAGTGAAATAAAGTAGGTGCACATTTCCACAGAATTTCATTTAGGCTATCTAAACTAGCTGCAATTCATCCTATTTATTTCATTGTAACTCTGTGCTCTTGTACGGCTATACCACCCAAAGCTAATCTCACTCAATTCTTTGCTCTCCAAATGCTCTCACCTTAACTAGAAATATTAATTGAAAGAACTGTTGAGTCCTGCTGGATTATTTGCAAGTGGTTTAGTAGGTAGGCCTACACATCACATTGTAGACAGAGTTTTCCTCACAAGCAAAACGTAAATTAGCACGATTAGCACAATTAGTCAATCGATTTAATATTTTTTTGGTGCCAGTTAAGTGAAATAGAGTAGCCAAATTTTTTTAAGTTATTAGCACACATCTTTTAAGTTAGAATAGTAGACCTCAAATACAGTTCCACTTCATAAGAAAAACTAAAACTACAAGACCACTAGACAAGAACTACTTTGATCCAATGCAATGGCTAAAACCTTCAAATTATTTAATACTGGATATACTGATCCCCCAACACAAATAACTGACTGGGAAAGGTGTTTCATTTGTCAGAATAATACTCAAGAGCCACTCAGATGCCCATCAAATTGTCAAGGGAAGGTCAATACTGAACGTTACAAAAATCTGGCAGAGAATCTATTCAAATTTGATGAACTTAAACAACTCCCGATATCTCTACAGATTGCACGGTTAGATGAAGGGCAAGATATAGAGGCCACATTTATTAGGAACAATGCAAAATATCACAATACATGTCACCTTAGATACACCAATCAAATGCTACAAAGAGCTGAGAAGTGATCTTCTGCAACTGCTATGAACTTATTGCCTGCAAATGTACAAAAGGCTGTATTAAGCAATGCAAATGCAGAGCAGCATCACTGCAGTGTACTGCTTTATGTTTATGTGAGGGAGAATGTCAGGGAGTTAATAATTTTTTTGCTTCTTGACCGAGATAAAAGTGGTCATTGAATTCAGCATGGAAGTTTATAATCTTATATGTTATGTTATTAATTAAATCTTGTGTTAATATTCAAAGCTCAACTGCTGAAGAGTTGAACTTCTGGTTCTTTGTTCTGTAACTGTGCGTTCACACCGCCGGCGGCGAGAGCGTCAAAGTGGCCGGAAGTCATTCATTTTCAATGAGAGCCGGCGGCGAGCTCCGGCGAGGGCGGCGCGGCGCGTCTTGGAGGGTGAGAGCGGCAAGGAGCGGCGAGAAGAAGTTGAAATCAGCTCAACTTTAGGGAAATGAGCTATGACGCGGTTCGGCGGCAACCGGCGGCAACCAATCGGAATGTAGAAGTGCTCCGTTTGAGAGGATTCTAGAGAACGCAGTCAAGTAACTTTGGTTCCGACCACATTCGTTCCCAAGCAAAATAGAGGAGGGTTGATCATTTGAATTTCATAAGAAGGCGCGCAACACTGTTTATAGGCAAGCTATTCGCGCTAGAACGCTTGTTTTTCAGCGGAAATGCAAATTAGAATAACACTTAACCATGAACACAAAAGCCACACCACACAAATGGCTTTTAATTGGTTTATTTCGTTAGCAAACATGTCACTATAATTGTTAAGTTCTTTCCATCGATCAGTTTTCTGCAAAAATAACTATCGACATGCTTGTTTGCTTTGCGGCCCCTTTAAATAAAGTTTTAAAAAAGACCAAGCATTCGATCTATGTCAGAGCATCGAGCGTCCACGAATCTTTCCACGGCGTCGCTGACAGGGCGGCGAGAGCGAATTTTGCCGCTCTCGCCGGCGGCGGTGTGAACGTACGGTTACTTGTTATGCAGGCCTACATTAAAAAGACAAAAAATACAATAAAAATAAAAACCAACAACAACAACAAAAAAAACCTAATCCTAATGAGCTGGCACCTTGCCGTGGTGGATTAGCTTGGGTGTCTGTCACAGAGCTACCCTCAGTTCTTTGTGACCCCTTGTTAGCCCTTCCACAAAACAAATGAACACATACTTGGTTTTTAAAAGACTCTTTATTTACCTTAGTGTACCAGCGACATGAGAGATGGATTAACCACACCGATATATCTACAACTGTACTGTTGTGTCTCAGACTGGCCACCTGAGCACTAACCCAGAGGACATTTAAAGTTTGCTACAGACTGTTGATTGTCACCTGGATCAGCATACATGGTGGTGGCCATCTTGATTTGGGTAAAAGACTGGAATGGACTTTTCTCATGCTTTTTATACCTGTGCTGTGTTGCATCATGGGAAGTGGGAGATACCAAGTATGGTGGGAAAGGAAGGGGAATTGGTTGATGTTAATGTGTGCTTCCTCTAATTATTGCTGAAGTTTATTTATTGAAGTTTGTACTGTTATTTAAATTTGTGTGGTGAAGGAAATGGAGTTACTTGATCACATAATATTTTTACTTGATATTTATTACATGTTCATGGTCTTTATTACTTCCCCATGTGATTATTGCTGATAAATGGTTGTACCCAGGTGTATAAATTCTCACATAATGAAGTGATCAGGAGAGCTTATAAAACAGGAAATTCCCAGGTGGAAATTTAAAACAGCAGACTGGGAAAAATTTAAGGAAGTTAGTGAGGCTAAAATGTTAGGAATAGTAATTGATAATCAAGAACCAGAGGAATTAAATAATACAATTATTGAGATCATTTGTAGTACAGCTGAGGAGGTAATTGGGAAAAGTTTAGGAGTAAGAAAAGGAAAAAGTGTACCATGGTGGACAGAGGAATGTAGTGAAGTAATAACAGTTAGAAATAAAGCGTTTAAAAATGTCAAGAAAACATATTCATTTCAGGATGTAATAAAATATAAGAGAGCTCAGGCAGTGGTTAGAAAAGTAATTAGATCTGCTAAAAGGAATTACTGGAGACAATATTGTGATGAAATTGGGGAGAGTGTACACTCACCGGCCACTTTATTAGGTACACCTGTCCAACTGCTCGTTAACACTTAATTTCTAAGCAGCCAATCACATGGCGGCAACTCAGTGCATTTAGGCATGTAGACATGGTCAAGACAATCTCCTGCAGTTCAAACCGAGCATCAGTATGGGGAAGAAAGGTGATTTGAGTGACTTTGAACGTGGCATGATTGTTGGTGCCAGAAGGGCTGGTCTGAGTATTTCAGAAACTGCTAATCTACTGGGATTTTCACGCACAACCATCTCTAGGGTTTACAGAGAATGGTCCGAAAAAGAAAAAACATCCAGTGAGCGGCAGTTCTGTGGGCGGAAATGCCTTGTTGATGCCAGAGGTCAGAGGAGAATGGCCAGACTGGTTCGAGCTGATAGAAGGGCAACAGTGACTCAAATAACCACCCGTTACAACCAAGGTGGGCAGAAGAGCATCTCTGAACGCACAGTACGTCGAACTTTGAGGCAGATGGGCTACAGCAGCAGAAGACCACACCGGGTGCCACTCCTTTCAGCTAAGAACAGGAAACTGAGGCTACAATTTGCACAAGCTCATCGAAATTGGACAATAGAAGATTGGAAAAACGTTGCCTGGTCTGATGAGTCTCGATTTCTGCTGCGACATTCGGATGGTAGGGTCAGAATTTGGCGTCTACAACATGAAAGCATGGATCCATCCTGCCTTGTATCAACGGTTCAGGCTGGTGGTGGTGGTGTCATGGTGTGGGGAATATTTTCTTGGCACTCTTTGGGCCCCTTGGTACCAATTGAGCATCGTTGCAACGCCACAGCCTACCTGAGTATTGTTGCTGACCATGTCCATCCCTTTATGACCACAATGTACCCAACTTCTGATGGCTACTTTCAGCAGGATAATGCGCCATGTCATAAAGCTGGAATCATCTCAGACTGGTTTCTTGAACATGACAATGAGTTCGCTGTACTCAAATGGCCTCCACAGTCACCAGATCTCAATCCAATAGAGCATCTTTGGGATGTGGTGGAACGGGAGATTCGCATCATGGATGTGCAGCCGACAAATCTGCGGCAACTGTGTGATGCCATCATGTCAATATGGACCAAACTCCCTGAGGAATGCTTCCAGCACCTTGTTGAATCTATGCCACGAAGAATTGAGGCAGTTCTGAAGGCAAAAGGGGGTCCAACCCGTTACTAGCATGGGGTACCTAATAAAGTGGCCGGTGAGTGTAGATATAAGAGAATTATGGGGTATGATTAGGAAAATGGGAGGGAATACATTTAATAGGAATATACCTGTAATAATAGATGAGGATAAATGTATAACTATTGAAAGTGAAAAAGCAGAGGTATTAGCAAAAGCATTTGTAAAGATTCACAGTAATTGTAATATATCAGAGGAAATGAGAAGGATAAGAGAGCAAACAATAAGAGAAAATCCTAATATCATGGTCCAAAGAAGGCCCTCTGAAAGTACTATGGAGGAAGTTTTTACATTGTATGAATTAAAACAGGTACTTATAGGTTTAAGAAATTCATCTCCAGGAAAGGATGGAATTTGTAATGAGATGATAAAGAAATTATCAGATGTATCATTGAGTTTAGTATTAAATTTGTTCAATAAAATATGGGAGACAGGAAAACTCCCTTCTTCCTGGAAACATGGAGTAGTTGTTCCAATAGCTAAGCCTGGGAAAGATCATTCCAGAGCAGTTAACTACAGACCAATTGCATTAACATCAAACTTGTGTAAAATCATGGAAAGAATGGTAATAGCTAGATTAAATTACATAATAGAAAATAAAAATCTTTTATGCCCACATCAAAGTGGATTTAGAAAGGGTCGTAATACAATGGATGCTATCATATGTCTAGAATCAGAAATTAGAAAAGCCTTTGTAAATAAAGAAGTATTGGTTGGAGTGTTTTTTGATGTGGAAAAAGCATACGATATGTTGTGGAAGGAGGGATTATTAATTAAGTTGGATAAAATAGGTATTAAAGGAAGGTTATATAATTGGATAATGGATTTTCTTTTCAAGCGTACAATACAGGTCAAGATCGGCTCAAGTTATTCAAAAATATATACAATAGATAACGGTACTCCTCAAGGTAGTGTTTGTAGCCCCATTTTGTTTAATTTAATGATTAATGATATATTTTCTCAGGTAGGACAAGGAATAGGTAAATCCCTCTATGCAGACGATGGAGCCATGTGGAAAAGAGGACGGAATGTTAAATTTGTTGAGAAAAGCATGCAGAGAGCAGTAGAGGAGGTGGAAGATTGGGTAAACAAATGGGGTTTTAAATTGTCAGTAGGAAAAACGCAAGTTGTTTGTTTCTCAAAAAAGAAGAGTAGCCCACAAATAAAATTAAAACTATATGATCAAACGTTGGAGCAAGTATCGGAAATTCGATATTTGGGGTTGTGGATGGATTCAAAATTGAAATTTGACAGTCACATAAAGAAAATAATTGATAAATGTAAAAAAGGAATAAATGTTTTAAGATGTCTGGCAGGGGTAGATTGGGGTGCAAGTCGGCAATCATTAAAAAGAATATATTGTGCAATAATCAGACCAGTAATAGATTACGGTTGCATAGTATATAGCTCAGCATCAGCATCCAGGTTAAAGACAATAAATATTATCCAGTCGCAAGCTTTACGAATAAGTTGTGGGGCATTCAAAACATCCCCTATTCCAGCAATGCAGGTAGAAATGGCAGAAATGCCTCTGGATGTTAGGAGGTTACAATTAAAAATGTCATATTGGAGTAATATAAAGGGACACAAAGAGAATCATCCAGTGAAAAAGGTCCTAGAAAAGTGCTGGGAGTATGGAAAAGGAGAAATAAAAAGTTTTGGATGGAATGTAGGAAAAGAAGTCCAGAACATAGAAATAAGTAATATAAATATTAGTCCCACAGTGGTAATACCTTCTATACCACCATGGCTTTTCCCAAAACCATATGTAGATTTAACATTGAAAGAAAAGCTGCTAATAAAGGAAATATACATAACAAAGAATATAGTGGTGAAACAGCATCTAAATCAGGTATATTACAATAGTATCCAGATATTTACGGATGGCTCTAAGAACCCAGACACTGGACATACAGCAGCAGCAGTTTACATTCCTCATTTTAAATACAGTATTGAAAAGAGAATTACAGATTATGTTTCGGTATATACAACAGAAATGATTGGGATTTTAATGGCACTTCAATGGGTGGAAGAAGTTCGACCAATGGATGTAGTGATTTGTTCAGACTCCTATTCAGTTTTAATGAGTATAAATAGTGGAAGGTCAGCCTCTAGGCAGGATATTTTGTATGAACTGTTACAAAACCTGTACAGAATATACAGAATAGGAGTAAGTATTTCATTTCTTTGGGTTCCAGCACATGTGGGAGTAGAGGGTAATGAGGAGGTGGATCAGCTGGCAAAGAGATCTTTAAAACGCAATGTAATAGACATTAATGTATCTCTGAGTAAATCTGAAGTTAAAGTATTAATAAAATCTGCTCTAAATAAGATCTGGCAAGAGAAATGGGATAAGGAGACAAAAGGTAGACATTTGTATAAAATTCAAAACAAAGTTGGGGTTGAGAGAAAGAAATACGGAAGTAGAAAGGAAGATTCTATTATATCTAGGCTTCGAATAGGGCATTCAGGACTTAATTACTCATTATTTATCATTGGGAAAAGAGAATCGGGGAATTGTGATAAATGTGGATTGTCAGAAACAGTTGAACATGTGTTGATTCAGTGTTCAGGATACAATAGAGAAAGAAGCATTTTAATTGAAACATTAGAATACTTAGGTATTAATACGTTGACATTAGATAGCATATTTCAAAACGCACAGAAAGCGAAAAGGGTGTATAGTGCTTTAATAACATATCTAAGGGAAACAGGATTGGTTGACAGGATATAGTTAAATAGTATTTTTTTTTATTTATTTTTATTTATTTTTTTTATTTATTATTATTTTTATTTTTTTTATTTTTTTAAGTTGCTTAACGATATTGACGCTTCACACTCCTGTCCAGTTGGTGGCGGTAAATGCACCTTTTTAGCTGGTTTGCCAACCGCCATAAAACTCTTAAAGAAGAAGAAGAAGAAGATCAGGAGAGCTAAGACTGGTGGTAGTGAATGCTGTATCAACTGAGTACTCTGATTGAAGTATTAGACCTGATGCAAGGTTATTGTTTTGGTATATTGAAGTTATTGTTTTTTTTTATTTTCTTTTGTTAATTTTTCATGCTGTGGCACCTGTGAGCACCTTGCACTTTACTGGCTTGGGAGAACGTAAATAAATATAAAAATGGCATTCAACGTCCTCCATGTGTTATTTTGAAGAACTCTGGATGGCTCTGTGACAGTGTCTCTTTCCATGTCAGCTGTTTAAAAACAGTTGACCTTTTTGTATCACCATTGGTGAATTGCTTTGGTAGAGACCAGACAAAGATCAGCTCTTAATCACTTGTCACTGTGATGTCTAATTTTCATCACATAACATGAATTTACAGATAATTCATTAACCCATGTATAGTAATATTTAGTATTACAGAAGCAAATTTTAAAACATATCTTATATTTTAAAGTTTAAAAGACCTTCTTTGTGAAAGTGTGCTCATTTGCATGTATTTATGGTGAAATATGTTATTGCATTTTATGTTTAATCCATTTTCCCATTATGAAATCCATATTTGGCGGCCATGACCCCCAGGGGTCAAATTTCAAGCGCCTACGGTCCTAAATCTGATCAGACCCCCTTTGTGAGCCTTCCTACCAAATTTGATGCTTTTAATCGCAAAGTGATCGATTTTTGCGCTTAAGCGCCCCACTATTAGTATTCGCATTCATCTTAATGGCAGTTGCTTTGCAAATTTAAATCTATTCACAAAGATGAACGCTTAAAAAAGCACCAAGAGGTGTCAGCGAAATATACCTATGGCTCTCTAATCATGTTTTAAATACTCAGATCGGTTTTACTGAAAAACAACCCAATTTTTTAAGAAAATGTGCATTAAAATTGTGGAGAACGGTATTGCTCTCCTGTGCGCCTACTAGCATTTCAAAGTACAATAGTTTGCGAAAATGTGGCGTTTTTTTGGTGTTTTAATGCCATTTGGTGAACCAAATAAAAATTGTATACCAAAAAAAGCCTTTAGAAAATGAACAGCCACATTTAATTCTTCAAACATTCTTGGGTGCCTCATTAAAGGATTAGTTCACTTTAAAAAAAACTTTTGCTGATAATTTACTCACCCCCATGTCATCCAAGATGTCCATGTCTTTCTTTCTTCAGTCGAAAAGAAATTAAGGTTTTTGATGAAAAGATTCAAGGATTTTTCTCCATATAATGGACTTCATATGGACTCACGTAATTGCGTATTACGTGAGTCACGAACACGCATCACAGTACAGAGCAAGGCGAGCATTTGTGCTTATAAAACTTAAACTTTTTTATTTGTTTTTGAAATGACCGATCGTTTCGCTAGATAAGACCCTTATTCATCGTCTGGTATCATTTATCGTCTGGTGAGCTGCACTGAAACTCTCATTTTGAACTTGAACTGTTTGCTTCCCATTGAAGTCCATTATATGGAGAAAAATCCTGGAATCTTTTCATCAAAAACCTTAATTTCTTTTCGACTGAAGAAAGAAAGACATGGACATCTTGGATGGCATGGGGGTGAGTAAATTATCAGCAAAAGATTTTTTAAAAGTGAACTAATCCTTTAAGTGTTAAAGCAAGCAAATATGTACTACCATTATATTAAATTCACTGAAAAGGACATTCATTTACGTCGCAATTAATTGGAAGTAGCGACATATCTTTTTTTCCATATTGTGACGTGCATACAAGTGAAACTGATTATTTTTAATGTAGGGTTCTGTCCATCAGTTGTTGACTGAATGGAGGCAGATCGATTGATTGGGAGCTTGCAGTTGGCTCTAAAAAGGGGTGGGGTTTAAGTGGACTAAATGATTGGAGAAGTCCTGCACGCATCATCAGAGAGAAGTCTGTTGTTTCACTGGAATGTTATTTCAATGTAGGTCAAAAAACACATTTAGAAAATAGAAAAAATTGTATGCCAATTTTAAAGCATTTTCCTTTGTGTTCTGCAGAAAAAAGAAAGCAATAGGATAGTAAAAAAGAAAAGAATTACTATACTAGTAAAATGGTACAAATACAAGTCAGAATACAAGGCTAATTTCTGTCAGTGGAGAAAAATGCTTGTTTGGAACCAAAATCTGGTGTAGTTCCAAAATCTACCAGGAGGGGCAAACAGGGCCATGCTAACCAGCTAAACCTTGAGCCCTTGGTGACATACACTTATTCTCTGAGTACTGTGTCGAGTTACATTGTATCTTGTGACATTATGATACTTCTAATCCCGTCCTAAGGGACCAACCAAACGATGTCCCCACAAGGGGGCGAGTGCGCGAGAAACCCAGTCCGAACGGTGACTCATAACTTTATGAAAATAGGCAGCGGGGAGACCTGGGGAGAGGAAATGAGATTTCCTCAGTCTGTCACCGGATAGACAGGGTCGCTGAGAGGAGAGCAGGGTTATGTTTTATGAGGCTTTCTTTTTCTCCAGCTTTCATCGCTCATGTGTCACTGTTGAAAGAGTTCATAAGAGCTGCGGCTTCTGAGTCTAATGTCCCATAATGCCCTTCGCTTCCAGTAATCCTTGGGTCATCTGTTCAAATCAAACCAAATGCAGAATCAATCTTTGGTTTGTTTAACGTCTTTTAGAGTGTTTTAAACAATGGTACTGAAAGTCCCCTCCTTCTCTCGCTGTTTTGTTTGTGCTGGCACAATTCACTGCAACAATGTGTTATTCATATTGAGAGATTGAATAAGTGCACGGGGAAAGCAAAATTCATCCCCCACAAAAACTGCCTAAATTCCCACCATATAACACAGAGCTTTCATTTTGATTTCCATCCTGTCAGAGGAAAGAGCTATGATGTTATTTCAACGGTCGACTTTTCCTTTTGGATTTCTGTTTTGGATGAATAGCAAACTCTTTTTTTTCAGGTGAAATTAGCTCAACATGCAATAGCTGCAGGTGCTGGCTCCCGCTGACAATGACAGGCCATTTCATCTTACGCACTCCCGCACGTTCCTTGCAGTGGATGAAAGCATCATTTTCAGCGGCCATCCATTTGCTCCTAGCCCTACACAGTAAGCATGCCACTAAAAGGCTCTTGAAAACACGGGAGCAAAGCTGAATCAAACTGTTTGTTTACCCTGGGAACGACAAACATACGTTCCCGTTTCCAAGCAGTAAGACATTTTTAAATGCATTTGTCCTCAACAAATAACAATGTCATGGTTAGCTGGTGGGAAGATTTCCCCGAAAACATGATATATAAAGAGATAAAGGGCAAGTAATTACACTGGCTTAACTATGAAGACAACATCAATATGAAAATAACCCATACTCTTTCAAATCAAATATTTAGCCATAGAATATCATAAAAAATGCAAATAGACTATTGTCACATCCACACAGAAACTAAGCAAAAAATTTTTTTACTTGCATTAAAATAAAAGGTCAAAAATAACAAGGCATCATTATATTTGAATCCAGAAAAGTATAACTGCTTATACAGGCATATAAAGTGATCATGAGATTACAAACTCATAAAAATAAAAATAAAAACTTTAAGACATTTCATCATATATGACCTTGTGTGAACACGCCACGTGATAAAGTAGCACGAAGCTAAATGTAGACATCATTAGTCTACTTTAATGAATCTACGGTTTATAGCCTAGTTTGTGTACAGTAATGTCAAACAAAAGGAAAAATTTTATTTTGACTTACTAAAGGATCAAGCAAAACATCTGCTTTGCTTTACTAAATACTATAAATGACAGGCTAAAGTAACATAAAATCATCAGTAATTAAAAGAATAGACCAATAATGTGCCAGCGAAGCTTCATACACAGACATCAAAGAAACGACTCATGTGAAAGTTCATCTCTTCCTCATCATAGTGTTGAACCTGTCCTAAGATTTTCCTAATTTCATCAAATGAATCATTTGTGCAGATGTGTTTCATGCCAAAATTCATCTGTAGAATCTTTCTTCACAAGAACAATATAAGTCAACAGACTTAAAACATCTTTCAAATATACAGTATGCATTTGTTATGTAAATCGAAACTGATGGTGTCATAGCAGAAGATACTGCCATTTTGCAGTCTCATAAATACTCTAATTTACTCAAAAAAATGACAACTACACAATCCATCTGGTATTCATATATTTACAGTTTAAAGAACAACGTTGTTGCTTATTTCAGGTCAGTAACGTGCGGTGAAATCTTGTCATGGGTAGGCTGTGACCTATCAATGTGGCATATAATATATTCATTCAGTTAATGTAGCAACCCAAGTTCATATCAGGCATCATCACATCGCTGCCTGCATACAGCTAAGTCAGTCATATGTGAGGAATGCACAATCAAATCTAATAATCAAATTAATGGACACATCTATCACTTTTTGCCAGGGTCGATATTGTCCCGACCACTTTTTTAAACCTCTAGACTAGAGGCACGGATGTACCAATAGAAATAAATAAAACATCTCCAGCTGGCAGAGCATTCATTTCGTTTGTTTGTTAAATAAGAGGTGATCGAGCGCTGAAATGCATTGTTTTTTAAATCAAGTGATCAAAGTGCTCGTTGACGCCTGCGACAGTCTTCACATGCACGCGCGCTTCAATCCGTTTCTGAGACTCTTTGTTCGTTCCGGTGAAATCACAAAACAAAAATGCACACAAACGTGTCCCTGCTTGATATAGTACAACCACCGATGAACATTTTCGGTTTTGATACAAAAACAAAACAAAATTATACTATACGAGTGCGGATTCGAACCAGAAACCAGAACGTCTGACATGCTCAGCAAAAGTCCTACCACTGGACCATTAGAGGACACACATGAAATAGTCGGATATGTATTTATTCACGTGATTCATTCATTTATACACACATACGCACACACACACACACACCTGTCCCACCCACTTTTTTAAAACAAAGTTACGCCACTGATTTTAACCCTTACGAAATGCACCATAATCGCACAGATAGACATACAGTACAAATGTGGCAGAGGTGACGGCTAGATTCTCAGTATTGGGAAGCGTGAAGTGAGTGAGAGCGAGTGGATCACGTAACATGAAGCAAGCTCGGTCTCTGCCTCAATGTTGATAATTCAAGAAAGCATGAGAACTGACTGCACATGCGCCAATCTATGTAAACTACGTTCTATGGACCAAAGAGGCACTGCTAACCGATTGCCTTGAGCAGCCCATGTTGACAGACGAAGCACCACTGAATCACTCGCGCTGTTTGTGAAATTGCGTCTCGCAGAAAGTTTTAAAATTACTGATTTTATTTTATAATCTGTGTGGATTAATTTACTAATACAACCTACATGCTAAAGTGAAACGATGTTTGCGGGAATTTCCCGCAGTATAAGTGGGAGACTTGCGGGAATGATTACAATTATGCGCAATACCCGCAGTCCTGCGCCGAAATTCAAGCCCTGATAAGCACATATATAATTTCACATGGAAAAGTATAGCCTATTTTATTAGGACTTCATGATTTAAAGGAGCCGTATGTAAGATTGTGGCCAAAACTGGTACTGCAATCACTTTCAAATGACTGACTCGAGGTTGCCAGATATGCTGCAGGATCCGATTACGACACGTTATTAGCTGCAGCTGTGGGAACTAGAGCAGAGCTGGCAACCCGGATGCCGCAACACTACTGACTCCGTGATTGGTAGATCGGTGGAGGGTGGAGCATCAGACCAAAACACAACATGACAACATCAACATCAGTTGAGGGCTGCAACTTCACTTTTTAAATGACAATATCCTGGCCGGACTACTGTTGTCAGTGATATAAGTATTTGAAATGAACATGATTTCTTAATGTCTAGTGACATATCAGGGAAAATTTATGATTAATTGAAATAAATTTCTTACATACAGCTCCTTTAAGAAAAGTTAACCTCAGTAGTGAGTTTTGCTACATAAATGCTGGGGGAAAAAAACTGTCTGTTCATGTATATCATTGTAAAGCGGGCTAATTTCTTCAACCGTAACTCAAACACCAAAGACTCAACCGAAAGAAATCAATGAATATAATTTTCATAGTTCCCTGTTAAAATGTTTGTGGTAATGGCAAGCATGGATGTGCAAACAGCCTCTGTGCCTTCATTTGGCAAAAATAATAATGATGGTGTTAAGCAGCTGCAATTTTGCATAGGCTTGTTTGACTTGAAAACTTCCCAAGGAATCAAACGCGGTTGTCAAAAGCAGCAGTGCGACTTTCTTTCCTCAGACTAAACGGTAATTACTATTGCAGCCCAAGCCACATCCCAGACAAAACAGAGAGGAGGAAGAAGAGAGAGGCAGAGAGAGCTGTAATATGAGCTGCTGTCTCTCTAGTCTCTACTAATTTCAATTAAACAGTCATCATTAGAATGAGCCACACTCTCCTGTGGACTCCTATTTACTTTGTTTATCTGCAGACTCACTGTGAGTGTAATACATGCTGACAAACACACACTGAGAGACACCTTATACATCAGTATCTATCAACACATTTCATTTTATCTTACTAATTCATGGTTAGTTGATGTACTAACATGAGCACATATTTAACCTCCAATGATTACCGCTCAAGCTTTAGAATTCCTCACCATTCCTGCCACATATTTCAGGTCAAAAGGCTCATGCAAGTCAATGGGTGGCACCACTTTTTTCATGAGGGAAAAAACATGTTACGTTTCATTTCTGAAACACTAGGGAAGCACCAAATACAAATCTCCAAAGTTGTTGTGGCCCACTGCGATATGGAGATCTGAGACCCTTGAAGATCCGCATATCAAATGTTCCCACCTGGACAAATCGTTCTCACCACTACCCAGTCACCATGTCAATAAGCAACATAAAAAACAGTGATCTTCTGAGATGCATACCCTCTCAAGGGGCCTTTAGAGATGCAAAAAGCTTGTTGCTGATGAGCAGAGACATGTATCTTAAAGCTACACTATGACTATAAAAAAAGCATGTCTTGTGAAAGAACATTGTTTTGGTTGCACTTCAGGTCCTCTGAAAAGATCTCGAACCACATTCATCTGCACAGAGCAAACGGACAAATAATTTTTTTCACAACTGGTGATTCCCTTGAGGTTAGCCATTTCGAATGATCCATGTTCATTTTTAATATTTATTGTAACAAACTTTTAGCTTCAACTTCAGCTTTTTTTTGGTGCAATTTCTGTCCCGACAGCTCTAACATAACATTATAATAGGGTTTTCAAAGTGTATATGGGTAAGACGCAGTTTGCGCAATTAATTTTTCATTTAAAAAAGTTTCATAGTGTACCTTTAAATACATCGATTTTTACATCATAAAAATTAAAATGGTGTTATTATTTACTCACCCTTATGTTGTATACACTGGGTCTTTTGAAGAATCTTCACAGATCTTTGCCATCTAGCTTAAATTTCAACCTGTTCCTCGCACATCAAATATCATGATTCCCTTTGGAAGACATCTTCTCCCTAAAACATCAAAGCAGAATTTTCATATTTTTAATGTCTGAGAACAAACTCTATTTGATGCAAAATACTCACTTTGTTAAAAGTGTATCTTTTTGAAAATAAACACTAATCTTGTCACTGTGAAAGTAAAAAACAAAAACAAAAAACAATGGCAGCGTATGGGTTAAAATGAGTCAATAATGAACATTTAAAATAAACTATTCCTTTAAAACTAAATGTCAATAGACTAGCCTTCATATTCACATACCTATGGTAATTTGCGTCAATGTTAGGTTGCTTCATTGCACTTTAACAATGCTACAAGATTAAACTTGTACAGTCTAGACAAGCAACCTAAATGTTTGATAATTGGCCACTAAGGAAACTTACATCCACAAGCTTCCACAACATACATACAATCATACACAACATGATCTACCTCACCCCCACAGGTCTTACGTTTTCAATTACTAAAGATTAGCAGTGCTTTCCTCAGCTAGAAAAAGGTTTTGCACATTACATAAATGAATGCAGCAATTGCACACCTGAGCTCTGTAGCATTTTTTCACAAACAAAATGAAGACAACCAAATGAAATGCCCTTCTGAGGATCCCAGGAGGAGTTTATAGGGCAGGTGCCCACCTCACCACCAACTAGAGCCATTACAATGACCTTTACATGGTCATGGGAAGTTCTGGCACAGTCTCAGGATGTTAATAATAACATAATAATAAAAGGCAGATATTCACATCCCTCAGGCCAAAGCGGTCATACATATGCATGCAAAACAAATAGTCCTTGACCTACAGCTCACAGATTGTTTGTTGCTAAAACACATCTCAAATGAAATATTCATAGCCATCACATGCCTACACATATCTTATTATTGCACAACACTGCTTATGCATAGTTAAAATAAAGACGTACACAGTTGCAAAAAGTGCCACTGGATTTACAGCTTAGAACAATTCCGTTCCAGTAGGAACAACATCGCCTGTACGGCCTCGACTCTCGAAGGAACCAAGGAAGTCGGTCCCTGGTGATAAATGTGCCCTAGGTTATTTCTAACGGTAAACACATTAAGATAAAGTAAGTGTGCAGGAGGGCCTTCTGGGTGCCTACCATGGAGAGTGTGAACTAATTAAACAGCTGTACAGTGCTGTGTTTGGACTGCACTTCCATAACCTGTCAGGGCCATGTTGTATCACACCACAGGGAGATCAGCAGTTGACTAAAAGAGAATCACCTGAGGGCATTTATCCACATTCAATAGGCTAGACGACATGGTTGGGCCAGGGTAGGTCAGACCACACACTGTATGTGCCCTAAAAAGACAGAAACCGAATGGAATACAGAGGATCTCCAGAGACCTGCTTGTGTTTTAATGAAAAAGAAGAAGTAATTTGAACATTGCAAACAGTCCTGAGACTGTCCAACTCTGGTGCTGGAATATTAATACTTTGATTAGTCACAACAACATTGAAATGATAAACAACCATAAAGAAAAAAAAAGTTTTAAAATATTTCACGTTCAATGCAACCATGGAAACCGGAGCAGGAACTTTAGTCACAGTTGTCTCTTAAAACTAGAAAAACTTAATTGAGTACCTCAAAATTCACTCTTTTGTGAAATATAAGCTATTCATTTGGCCCTCATAGACACATTTTTACAAAAAAAATATATATTACAAAAGACCTTATCTTTTGTAATCTAAGCCATATCACACAAGTTGTTTAAAATCTTGCTCATATTTGGAAAACGGCGCATTTTTGCTTTAATACAACAGGTCAATAAACAAAGTGAATATTGAGAAAAACTTACTTTTTAGACACAATATTAGTTAATTTTTTTTGCTTTTGCTCCAATGGTGAAGAAAGATATCTTCATGTCATGTCGTAATTACGAGATTCCAACTAGTAAAATGCGTCCTCGTAGAACTCATAATTACAGCTTGTAAACTGGAAATTTTCTGAGAGCCCCTACTTGTACCCTGTGACCATTGCAGATTAATTTGGGCATTGAGTGTTGCCATAGAAATGCATAATTCCCAGTCTGAGGACGTGAACATATGCCGTGAACACAGTAATAGTTTAAAACAAAACATCTCAGAGAAACACAGTAAGCTGTGTTTTGTTTCTGTTTGAATCAGTGTTTTGAAAGAAATGGTTGAATGAATGATGCAACAATTCACTTAGTTTGTTCCTGTATGAATCTGTGTTTCGAACAAATCGGAAAAATGAACTATTCAATGACTCACTCATAAAGACAGTTACTTTATTTCTGAACGAATCCATGTTTTGATCAAATCTTTTGAATCCAACTCATAAAAACAGTCATTTGTAACAATGCAACTAGCAGAAAAATACCTACCACTGATGCAGGCTTTAAAAATGTACTCTTGTCATAAACATCTTGATTTTTATATTTTATTAAATAATTATGAAATGATTAGGAGCACACTGCTCCGGATGTGTGTGGTTTGCTGTGTGTCTGTATGTTCACTACTCACTGCTCCTAATGTTTGTGCACTAACTTGGATGGGTTAAATGCAGAGGACAAATTCCGAGTATGAGTTGCCATGCTTGGCCTTCACGTCACTTCACTTCTTATAAATAAGTTTGCTTGAAGATGACAGCTGATTCAACCACTAGTTTTACCACTGACTGCCTGTGATTTCACCATTCAACTCTTGATACTTATCCACATACATAAAAAAGACAGCACTGCATCTTAAACAGAATTTGTAATGCCTATAATTCTATATATAACATCTCATGCATGTTAATTATCCATAGTGATGACTAATATTACTTGTTGCTTGAATACATTTAACATAGTAGACCTAATCAATACCAAGAAGGCCGAAATGTGATGAATACACTTTGTGCTGACACAGAGCTCTATACTCAGTGGGGTAGAGAGCTAAGAAGTCCCATAACTACTGAATTAATAATGAACATGGGCACTGCTGATTGGCCTCCTCTCTCCCTACAGGGTAAAAGCAGCCTGTGTCTCCAAAGCCCTGATTGATTGGCTGCTTATTATTAATAGATATGGGTTAAGACTTTGATATGTCCGGCCTGTTTGAAAACACGCACATCAAATGTTTATAAAAATAGTACAAATATGTGCATATTGCAGTATGCATAATTAAATCAGAGCAAACCGAGTCTTGTGCAGTTTGTCTTGTAGTAAACAATTGTTCTGTGAAGTAGAATCTCTTTGTGTGAGATGAATGTAATTGAGTCCCAAAGTAGCATGTGATTTATCAGACTTAGTCAACAAGTACATGCTCTTCTGGATTCAAGGTTTCTAACGGCTCTAGCCTTAAAGCTCTAATCAATGTGTTGGGTTTGTCTCTGAGATCTACACCTATTTACCATGGAGCACAACCTTGAGACACCACAGGAAAAAATTATGATGCAGGTTTATATATATATATATAAACCTGCACCATAATTTGCCTTCATCCATACCGATCTCTCTAGCTCATTACAATTCATGTCCTACCAGGATCCTGCAATGTAATTATTACTAAAAAAAAGTATAATAAACCTCTCTGGAGTACGATTTTTAACTAGTAACTATAAGAAACTTCCATGAAACTTCAACACTATTTGTGTAGTGCAAAAGCAAAAGAATAAAAATGTACCAAATATACGGTTGGAAACACTTATTGTCATCCATGTTTTTAAAACTGTGTAAGAAATCAGGACATAAATGTTATATTAAATCATTCTATAATATCTTTCACAACATGGTTGAGAAACTATGTGCAAATGTTTAGTGGAAGTTTGAATTTCTGTGCCAAAGTGCTGAAAAAAATCACTGCTAATTAATATGTACACTAGTGTACATACACAAATATAAAATATAAACATATGTCAACTATATATAATAAGTGCAGAGGACTGTGAAGGAAATGAGCACAAAACCTAAGAATTTATATTAGTCTCTTACCTTTATTTTCTTAGTACCCAAGTCCTGAATTCTCTCCAGAGAATTTATTTCTCCAAACACTATAAATGTCATGAAAAAAAAAAAAAACTTAAATTCCAAATGGGGCGGGGGGGGGGGGGGGGGGGGGCCCAGTTCATGAGGATAACATGAACAAATCCAACACGGATGAAATACAAGCAGGTCCAAGACTTTTAATGTCAGCTTAGTTCAGATCATCTCACGTTGCTTATGGGACCGACCGCTTCACTGCATCTGTAGCAACACTAAGCAAAAGACTGTGATACAATAATCTGAAGGAAAACAAGATCTCAATTGTTTAAGATTTAGCCTAACATTTGTTCAGGAAAAATAAACAACAAAGGTACAAATGCTTTTTTGGGGTTACACCAAATTCAACACCACACTGAATCAATCACTCTTTGGGTCCCGAGGCCAACGATCAATCACCATTTGTTTCTACGCCCCAATGGATCTATATTAATTCAAAACAGTTGACAGTTAATTATAGTCACACAGTTCATGATCTCCCCAACAGCCGCTTAAATACAGAGGGAAAGAGTAAGGAAAAGGGCTGATGGGAAAACACAAGATGCCAAGACAAAGAAAACTTTAGACTTGGGTGCAGAAAATATTGTACACACATCCTTCCAGTATCACTGCTTTATCCATCTGGATTCACTCTGTCAGCTACAATGAGCTCATGCATGTGTGCATTTCACCAGCTCAACACTATCCACAGAAAAAAACAGCCCTGAGAATGCAGAAAGAACATTTAAGCCTAACATTTACAATCACCTCAGTGTTAACGCAGCCACGGGAATCTGGCTCAATCCCCCCCAAAAAAACAACAGACTCTCTTCAAAGACTAAAACAGTGTGTATCATGACTACACTAAGACAAGACTCTTATAGCTCAAAGATAAGAGTGTCAGAGCAATCAAGAGGGACAGTGGAGCTGAAAAAAAGTGAATTCAGCAGATGAGAGTTTCTCTCACTACTGTCCATTTCCTCATTGAGGAATCTGATTCCAGAGTTCACTGCTGCCAGGCTTGCAGGACAGATCTCCCTGGTTCTTTTCAGCAAGATTGGCAGTATGTCTAGCAAACTGCCAAAATCTATAGCAATACACGGTGAGTTGGAGGAAACAGACCATTGTAAATTTAATTTCCTTTCACTATATGACTAGCAGTGTGACATTCCATCCCCAGCCAAAGCACTGTGAGCTTAGAGGAAACGTGTCTACACACACACACACACACCCAGCAAGCAGTATTTCCTTACATCGGGTTCAACTTTACCAAGCAATTTTTCAAGCAGTGGGTGAGAGTATCAGATCAGTGATCCAGTTTTTCACCACTGCACAAGGGAAATAGCGTAGAAGTACAATGGACATCTGACTGGCCGCCAGAGCACAAGGGTCAGATTTCTCTTATTCTCAGGGGTGTTATGCCCCCTGGTGGTATAGTAAAGAACAGTACTGAAAAGAGGCTGAGATCAAATGGTTTATTTGGACGAGCTTTAACTTAAAATAAACACTAACACTTTACACACTAATGTTCAGAAGTTTAGTGTCCATAATTTTTTTCTTTATATTTTCTGAAAGTTTCTTATGAGCAGCAAGGCTGCATTTATGTGATGAAAAATATAGCACATGATAAATATTTTAAATACGTTTTTTTTTTATATATATTAATATACAGTAAATACAAACTTTCAGCTGCCCTTACTCCCATTTTCACAATCCTTTAGTCTAATATAGCGATTTGTTGCTCAAGTTCAACTTCCTGAACGGTACTGTATAAGCTTGACTAATTCAAACAGAAAATTACACTTCAGTTCAACTTTTTGTTCAAAACAATGTTCTTTGGAACACAAATTAAGATATTTTTTGATGAAATCAGAGCTATTTCTGTCCCTCAATAGGCTTTATGCCCAGCTGCACTACTTCCTGAACTTCAGCCAGCTCCTTGTTTCCTGTCTGCCATTATTGGACAAACTTGATTAATTCAGGTGTGTCTGATTATTGTTGCCGTGACTACTGAGGTCAGGCACACCTGAATTAATCAATTTGTCCAATAATGGCAGACAGGAAACAAGGAGCTGGCTGAAGTTCAGGAAGTAGTGCAGCTGGGCATAAAGCCAATTGACAGTCTACACAACCACCACATTATTGCTTCAAAAAGTTCATAAAGAGATTGATAAACTATCCATATGAATTTGAGCGGTTTAGTAAATTTTCTAAAGAGACAAGATATTTCACATTTAAACATTGCTCAACGAACAAACAGAAGCTAAACAGAAGTTGCTTGACGAGCGAGAACAAACCTCATTGGTTTTTGCAGAAGCTCAAACGTGCTGCGTAACACAAGAATGAACTAATTGGTTCTGGCATGTCAATCAAGCTTAAGCTTGTTTTCTGTATCAGATGCATGCCTTGAAAATGTTTATATGTGAATAAAAGCCTACGTTAAATCTGCTTAGCGTATTAGAGATCATCTCTCCAGAAAATTTGGACTTAGTTTAACTATTTCTTTATTAACTTTAAGCATCAAATGGGTAGTTGCGTGAACTATTAGAGGGACAGAAATCGCCCCGAGTCATATGGTTTTGGAACATCATGAGGGTGAGTAAATAAATTTGTAACTAACCCTTCCACTTTATGATTTTAATGATTCAATTCATAACATTTTGAAAATAAAGTGTTCACTCAGCGCAGGAGAATGCCTTCAATAGCATGCTTTATTTTTTTAACAAACCACTTTTCCAGCCTCAATATTAAATCCAATCAAATCCAATCCGAGTGCAAAAGTTAAATAATGATTGACAAGATGACAATTACAGTAAATGCAAATAACCAACTTTGTGCATTCTTTATTTTTGATCATTTTAGTGCACATTGCTCATTTCAGATGTTACCAACATGGGTTGCAGAACAGTTTGATCTTCACTCTTCCTCTGAAGGACCACTAGGCCAGTGCAGGAAAATCTTCTGGATCATCTGGGTTTGGAGCCTTAGGAAACCAAAATATGAATTAGCCCAAAACCAGCAATGGCACATTATCTCACACAGCATGAACACCAAGCTAGCTTTTAAGTCTTGCATTTCACAGGACTATGTTGTCAGGGGTATGAGCACATTCTGATGCAACCAATACAACCAACTTACAGATTCAAATATTTGTGGAGATCTTTGGGATGGCATGGAGGGAGCCCCGCGGCCACGACCACCTGCACCTCGTCCACCTCTCCCACCACGGGAGGGCCGAGCCAAACTGCCAAAGTTGATCTCCAGTTGACAGGTAATATCGTTGGCCGGGCGACGGAAAACCACATCCTCTTCATCAATGCCATCATCATGTTTCTAGAAAGAAAGACCTGCAATTACAAGAGCAGAAATGCACCCAACAAACTCTGAGCCAAGAATGAGACTCCATACCTGAAGGAGTTTGGACTTATGGATAACCAGGGCCTTGGACGGGACAGGGGTGTCTGCCTTGCGAATATTCAGCTCTACCTTGGGCCTGCTTTGCTCTTGTAGGGCTTTCCACTCATCCAGTGTCATCTCTATGGCAACCTCAATCACTTCCTCAGTCTCAGATGGTCTGTAGGACGAGCAATCATACATTGACATCCATCATGTTGTAAGGAAGCATAAGTTCATAAAGCCAGCACATAATAGTACCAAGCATTGTGATACAACAAGATATTTCCTGCAGCTGTGTGAAACAGACCTGTTTTCTCCATCAGTTGCAACTACCTCTTGGGTCTCCTCAGTTTCAACAACCTCCTCACTAGGTGACCCCTCTTCAATTTCACTAAAGGACAGAAGGAAGATGACAACCATTTCAAATGGGGGGGTGGGGGTGGAGCAAACGGAGAAAAGTATTCCAATCGGACAAAGTATAACTATATAAAATGTGAAGTCACCTCATTTGGTCTCTCATAGAGCCCCAGTTGCGAGATCCACTGCCACTGCGCTTCTCTTCCGAACGGACACTCCTGATTTCAAATAATGCCTCATTAACCAGAAGACATTGCGCACACAAAAAGGTTTTAAAAGGGGTAATTTGATGCTTTTTAATGTTTTCCTTTAGTGTAATAATCCGTTAAGTTACAAAGCTCAGTCTCCCACAAAGGGGTTTATTCTAACAACCGTGCTTGGATAAGAAAACAAAACTTTGTTTGGCCTTCCAAAAACAGATGAAATTGGGAATCTCATGTTAATATTTATAAAGCGGTTTTTGAGCATCACAACCAAAAAGTTCTCTTGTGCACAGCGCATTTTACAAAAGGACAGCTTCCTGAACCTGGGAAAGCACAACAATGGCTAAATACAAAGTACTTACCAATGTGAAAATTTCTGCTCAAGCTGTGCTCGCAAAGTTGCTTCCAATCGTTCAACTTGATCATCCACATTTTTAGAAAATCTACTTGGGCTCAGACTGATGCGGAAAAACCAACGACATTATTAATGGTATTTACAACTGCTTAAAGCTGAAGCTCACAATTATGGTACAGGGCGTTACATTTCAGCCAAGCTTGATGTGCTTGGCCAATTAGAGCACTCTGAGCTTTAGGGAAGGAGGGGCTTTGTAGAATTCATTACATTAAGACAGACGGGTAATAGAGGATCCGCAATAAACATTAAAGCTTTTAAACATTAAACCAAATAATGAAGCATCATATGAACCCTTTTAGCTTTCAGACATTAGTTCCCAAATCCTTTAAACCAGGCAGCAGGTTCCAAATAGTAAAAAAAAAGAAAAATTATTTCTGTAACCATTTTAAGAATTTAAAGTTAGACAACGCAATAAACCATATAATTGTGCTGGACACCCATCACATAATATAACCAAGAGATTGATATGAATGCATTAATGTCAAACATAAATATCACAATATATTGTTATATATTAATATTTTTATAGAATATATTGGAATATGAAACAATGTTTCAGTGATAAAGGACAAGTTTATAGCTCTATCATTAGAGATGATCGAACTTCTAATATTAGATTTAAAAAAAAATAATAATTCTGACATTTACTCGCCTTCAAATTGTTCCAAACCTGTATGAATTTCTTCGTTCTGCTGAACACGATATTTTGAAAAAAGTCAGAAACAAAAACACTTGACGGAAGTAATTGACTTCATAACTATGGAAGTCAATGGGGTGGGGTCCATTAACTGTTTGGTTAACCATATTCTTCAAATTTCTTATTTTGTGTTCAGCAGTACAAAGAAATTCATACAGGTTTGGAACAACTTGAAGACGAGAAAGTGTCAGAATTTCATTTTGGGGTGAACTTACTATCTTAAAGTCTAGGCCCTAAATCGAAACCAGATCCCAACCACCACATTACTTTTTTTAAACGGACATTTAAATGACCGTAAATAAATCACTGCTCACGTTCGGTCACTGCCACTGTGTCGTTCGAACTCCCTCTTTCCTCTCTGGTCAAACCCATCATTGGATCTTGGATATCCTGGGCCTCGGGCTCCTCGTCCACGTCCAGTACCTCTTCCTCTGATAGGCCTGTCCAGCACTTCCACAGGCCTACACACAGACGAAGATAGACTGAGCGGCACGCAAAATAATTCCGGACGAATTCTAAAAAAA
Source organism: Semotilus atromaculatus (assembly GCA_031834385.1). Taxonomy (NCBI): domain Eukaryota; kingdom Metazoa; phylum Chordata; class Actinopteri; order Cypriniformes; family Leuciscidae; genus Semotilus; species Semotilus atromaculatus. The sequence continues at coordinate 14,452,411 of JAULUF010000001.1, read as the reverse complement.
ATAACGCCGGTTAATTAGTAACTTTAAGTTAAATAACTATAGAGCTTTACCTTTCAACAGAGAAACTGAGGGGGGTGTCGGCATCGTTGAATTTGCGCTCAAAAGTCACGCGTCTCTCTATTTGCTCCTCAACCTCTCCACGAGCAAGGCGGACTTGGCCTAGAAATTTGGACAAAACACATGCCACAAACATATGAACACTTGAAATGCCTAAAACTCAAGCGACTAACGTTAACGATTCAGATTATTCTAGTGGTTGATTAAATGAACCTATAACTTTATTAAACTAAGACATGTTGTTGCGTCGAGTAAAATTACCGCGTCCTTCACCTAACGTTAAACCATTAACGTTACCTTGTCCACCTCCAACAACTGGAAGAACGATTGTCCTGTCCCTTTGAGACTCCTTCTTTCCAGCTTTAGTCGTGGTTGAAGTTTTCTTTTGCTCCTCTTTCTTCTTCTTCTGCTTTTTCCCTACCCCTGCCGCGAATAAGATATCGAAAGGGTCGGATTCATCGTCCAGCAGCTGACCGAAACGATTCGCAACGGCGCATCCATACCCCTCATTAGGCATCTCCTCCACTAACGTTAACTCCTTCATCTTTTTCGATTATTATAAAGAAAACAATCGACTAGATATCATCGAAGGTTCAAAAAAGTTCTGTTTATCTCCCACAGAGAAAATAGAGACTTTAAACAGAGCCCATTGAGGTCTAGTCAGTGAACACCAACAAATTTAACCGTCAGAAGTGACGTTCATGAAATTGAAATCAGGTTAATATAAAAGCAATTAGTCCCCGCCCCGGAAGTCCACTTAGTTTTCAGACCAACATCATTACGTATTCTGTATAAAGTGCCAGTTTTTTTGTGACTGGAAATGTGAAATTATAACTTTTAGGACAAAAATAAATGTGTTGACATCTTAAAATAAAACTGGTACAATTTCTGTTAGTGCATTTCCTCATAGCTATAGGCCTACACATAATAGAGCTGTCCCATACACAAAGTTAAACCAATAACAAAAAGTTGTGCAATTATTTAGATCAAGCGAACTTTTGAGATAACTAGGGGAATGATTGCTGATAAAATAACTTCCAGTATAAATAAAAATATTTTAACCACTCCATCTGTGCAACGCAAAGGATTGTGGGATATCTTAAATCTAAAAATCGATCAGGGTAAGGTATTTTAGAGGAATAGATTACCAAACACTGTATTCAGACATGACATTTAATAATCAACTCTTACATTTAATAAAATAAAATAATTTTATAATGCATTTGACGTTAAGACGACAGAGATGGTTCTTCATGATGTTTTTATTGCCATCACACACAAGCATTGATTCCCAGTCCTGGTTTGAAAATATAACATAATTGTTTACACAATTAAAAAATACAAAGGCTTACACAATTTTGTTTAATTCAGCTTGCCAATCAAGACCCTACAGATCATTAGCTATGAACATAATAATGATATGAATTATTTAAACTATTTCAAACAGACCTGAACATGAGATGCAATGTTTAATTCAGTGTAACCTTTGGTCTTGCAAAAATTGAAGAATTTACATGGTATATTTACATTTATGTTGCTTAAGATTTCTATGATCCACAAACTTTTTCCCACAGCTCTCACAACTGAATGACTTTAGACCGGTGTGCACACGCTGATGGGTCCTCAGATGCACAGCCTGATTGAACGTCTTACCACAAACATCACAACCAAAAGGTCTCTCTCCTGTATGGATTCTCATGTGCATCTGAATACTGCTCGAATACCCAAACCTCTTTCCACAAACCTCACAACTATACGGCTTTTCCTTCGTGTGAACCCTTTGGTGTACCGTAAGGGCGGCTTGTGAGTAGAACTTCTTTTGACAATGTTCGCAACTGAACTTCTTCAGCAGAGGACTGACCAGTCGCTCATGATGCTTCTCTCCTGTGTGTACAAGCATGTGCTGATTAAGAGAACTGGGGAATATGAAGGCCTTATTACAGATCGAACACACACAATCCCTCCTTCCCGCGTGAATGATTCGCTTGTGCCTTTTCATGTAGTCCGAACTGGTAAATCCCTTACCGCAAACGTCGCAAAGGAACGGTTTGCTTGAAGTGTGTTTGTGCATGTGCATCTTCAGGGCGTATGCTGTGGTGTACCTTTTCAAACATATCGGACAACCGTACAGCTTCACTCCCGTGTGACCAGCTTTGTGTCTGTTGAGGTTTCCAGAGGTGGCGAACTTCTTGTCGCATACGTCGCATGCGTATCGCTTTTCCCTCGTGTGCACGAGCATATGCGCCTGCAAGTGTTTGCGAGCACTGAACCGCTTGTCGCAAAGTTCGCACGGATACTCGTAGGTTTTCTCGATGTGACTCTTCTGGTGATTTTTCAAATATCGTTCACAGCTATAAAACGCGCCACATATCTCGCAGCAGTAGGGCTTCTCGCCGGTGTGCAGAGTTTGATGATCGAGCAAGTTTTGTTTAATTTTGAACTGCTTGTCACATACGGGACAGCTGTAGAGTGTTTCGACTGCTCTGCATCTGTGTCTGCCGAACGAACGCTTGCCAGGAAAAACTTTCTGGCAGTGTGGGCAAGTAACCGTCTTTTCTGCCGTGTGAAGACGCTTGTGCTTTTCCAGGGAAGCCTGAAATACAAAAGACTTGGAACATATATCACATTTGAATAGCTGAGCTCCAGTGTGCATCGCCGCGTGTCTGATGAGGCAGCTTCTCATAGTAAAGCGCTTATCGCAATGCAAACATTTGTAATGTTTCACGTGAGCCCGAACGTGGTTAATGAACTTCCACCTCAGTTCAAAACACTTCCCGCAAGTTTTGCAACGGAACAAACCATCATTTGATTGCTTTATCATTTCTGTGTTAGGTGTGGCGTTGGGCTGAACGTCTGCATTTTCGATGGTAATATTCAAACCTTGCACAAGCGATTCGGTTGCATACTGACTGCTTCCCAAGACAGCACAAGATAAGTCTTCGTTGTCCAAGTTATTTTGTAGAATTTCTGTAAGGAGAAGAAAAAAGTGTATGTTTAAGAGAAACAAACTGGAAAAGACATTTTCTTTTATATGGAAATATTGGTAATTTAGTCCAATTTAACTAATTAAAGCTGTGGTTTATAAACTTTAGTCACGCCCCCTAAAACCTAGAAAAAAATCTGGCACCCCCACCCCACAAATAATTTGGAAAAATGAAAGTTTCATTGAAATTGGAAACCTGCAATGAAAAACACCTGCAATTGCTTCATTATCACCTGACGTGACTAAAGAACTCATTATAATCAGTGATTCTGTTTACACTGGATGCACGTACTCCAAGCGCTCATGTTACTTATGAATTGAAGGACAAATGGATTTGCAACAGTTGCTTTGTCGCGTACAGTGTAAACAGCTTTTAGCTGTTGCGAGGCGATAACACTTGTGTCCGTTGTAAACACGGCGTTTATATTGCTGTTGAAGAGGAGTGCCGGGTTCACAATAGCAGCTTGTGATGCCATCCGCTGAAGAGATGCTTTTCTATGGCAAGGAAGATCTTCAATGTTCGGACAGTGTGAAGTCAACGGTCTGAAGAAAAAAGTTTAAGAAGAATTGGCATTCGGTGCCGCATTATAAAAGGCAGAGGGCCAATTGGCATTCACACACTACATTTTATAAATTAATATATTTTATATTTATTTTTATTTTATTATTTTAAACTTACTTTTTATCAAAAAATCCTGCATTTGTTTTAATCACGGTTTCCACAAAGGATTAAGCAGCACAATTATTTTCAATATTAATAATAAGAAATGTTTGATGATTGAAAATAATTTTTTAAGGATCGGACACTGAAGACTGGAGTAATTGCAGCAGAAAATTCAGCTTTGCCATTGCAGGAATAGATTATAATTTAAAATGTATATAAGTTTTTTTTCAATATTTTATCATATTTCACAAGATTATTGTTTTTACTGTACTTTTTGATCAAATAAAAGCAGCCTTGGTGAGCATAAGAGACTTCTTTCAAAAACGTATCAACCCCAAAAAAATTTTGGGATTCTACGTCAGAACGTAGGCTCACTATTGGGCTGACGCTGGCCAAAAGAGAGCCTACGTTCTGACGTAGAACGTCAACAGCGTAGGACAATGACATGGAAGAGAAGAGATTGTTGAATAAAGTCATTCTTTTTGCGCACAAAAATTATTCTTGTCGCTTGATAATTTTAAGGTTGAGCCACTGTAGACATTTGAACTATTGTAACAATGTATTTACTAACTTTTTGGGCCGGCAGATGAAATTACATAGCAGCCTAAGAAAGAGTGAGCCAGCTCTCAGATTTCATAAAAAATATCTTAATTTGTGTTCCGAGGATGAAGGAAAGGCTTACGGGGTTGGAACTAGAGATGTTCCGATACCCTTTTTCCCTTCCCGATACCTGGACGGCTGTCTTTTGAAAACGTTTCTCTTTGTTTGAATGCATGGATATATAGTTTGAAAGAAGCTTCCAGAGACTGTTGATTCTGGGCTCTTTCTCTGCCCTTGCCTTTGTGTAACCATCGTGTTCTGCGGGGTGACGCGTCTTCAAATGCTTTAAGTTACTCGTGTTGAAGTTGCTAATACTTGTTCCACCCCTCGAAATTGCAGTATGGCATATGAGACATGTCGCCGTTTTACTGGCTGGTTGGTCCAGTCTGAAATACTGCTATAGCGCGTGCATGTTTTTTTCTTCTTTTTTTGTATCGGCGGCACTTCCGATACTAGTATCGTAATCGGAACAACTCTAGTTGGAACAACATGAGGGTGAGTAATTACTGACAGAATTTTAATTTCTGGGTGAAATAACTCTTTAAAGGGTAACTAAACCCTAAACCAACTTTTTTTAGTTAATGATCTGTAAGAATGGGGCTTTATTAATGCTGTTCATTGATTCGAGTAACTTTTTTGACATTTAGGTATAAAGTGTTTTAATTCTACAATATATGGTCTAAAAACGTCTGAGGGCTGCCCTCCTCAGGGTGAACGGTGGGTACTGCAGTTGGATTTTCCTATTGGATGTTTGCGGTTGTTCGTGATGTAAGCGGTTGATGGTGACGTAAGCAAGTTTCAGCTCACCACGCACTTGGTACGATCTACAACGCCCGTGGCAGTATAAAAAACATCTTGTTTCGTCAAAACCACTGTAGCGAGTCAGGAGTTGGAATTGCGAGTATTGAAAACGATCAGGTTAGAGAATTTATTTCCTAAGTGGGCTCTGCCCACTTTTCCAGCATTTTTCAAATATTGCCAGTGGGTGGAGTCAGGCTCTGACCAGGGGTTTAGTTACCCTTTAAGCACAGCATTAGAAATCATATCTTACCATGAGTGGTGACCTCTAGTGTTTCCAGGGATGTACTGACAGCATCACAGGTTTCGAGCTGCACAATGAATTCTTCTTCGTGCAGAGTGGCTTCGAACTCAATACTCACTTCTGGAGTCATGTGAAATCGCTGGTGTTTCATCAAGCATTTCATCATTTTGAAAGTATTCCCACATGTCAAACAATTGAAAGGTCTTTCTTTGTGTAAAGCATTGTGAATGTTCAATAGGGCCAAGTCATTGAAAGATACTCCACAGGACTCGCAAATGAAAGGCTCCCGTCTCTCCTCTGCAGCTGCATTTGTGCTTGTGGAAGGTTGGCTTTCACTCAAACCCACATTGCCTGCCAGAATCTCGGTGGGTGCAGATGGCAGCTGTTGGTACTGATTATTTGCTGCATGTCCAGAGTTTTCCTGATGTTCTGATTCCAATTCATAATCCTTGTTCTTTTGAGGCCCAAGAAGCACATTATTTTCAGGCTCAGGTGTGGCTGCTTGACCCTCTGTGAGAACACAATAAGATAATAAAAAAATAATAATAATGGCTCTTTTTTTTCCGTTTGTTTTTTGATTACTATACTGAAAATCTTACAACCATAATACCAACACATAATATATTAATAAAACAAACTGTATTATAATAATTATTATTATTATTATAGGAATTTACAAGCAGGAATCTTGTGATATGGTTAGGTAGATAAATCAGATTTACAGTGCAAGAATTTCTGGTGATCTTATTTTTACCAAGAGGAGTACAAATAAATGCACTTTAAGTACTTTGAAAACCTTCTGCAGACCACTCTAGAAGAGACGAATAATCATAAAACTAGCACTACATATATTTATCAAACTTACTTGAAAGACATACATCAAATAGTTTTGCCCAGGTTTTGATTTAAGTTGGAGATTAAAGTCAGCATAAAACAGAAGTCTTTTCTATTGTAATGTATGCAAGTTAAACAAACAAGAAAAAATGTAGTGCGGTACATGGTACATCTGGAATTGATTGGACTGTTCTGTTGGATCATCGTGGTTTGCTATTGCTGTGACAGGTTGTCCTGCCCACATCCAAGTAAAAATGTTATCAGTAAAGAGAAAAGATGTCTATGGAATAAGGAGGGGAAGTCATTTTGATTAAAGATTATGAGGCCACATGAAATAAAAAAAATAATCTGTACAACACAGATAAATCATCTATAATAAACACTGCAATATTCCATTAAAAATAAGAAACATCAGTATTGATTTCATTGTGACTTTAAGAATAAAGACATACCATTTAGTTTGTCTTGTTTTGACACCTGAGACTTTGCTGTAGCTTCCAATACTTGAGCTGAGATGCGATCATGAATCAGTTTCACCATTGTCTCTATTGTGGCTTTACTCAACAGCTCCATGAATGCAGCAAACTCCTTCTGAAATACAAAGACATGTATTGTATCAGATTTTCGTTGTATTGTACAGCACTTTGTGTCAACCTGAAGTTGCATTGAAAGTGCTTTATAAAGAAAGAAAAGAAAGAAAAAGAAAGACAAAGAGATCATTTGAGATTTAGTTAATTGCATGCACCTATTACAATTTGCTGCATGTCAAAAAGCAGGGTTTGAATAGAATAAATTATTTTTGTTATACTGCCTTACACTTTCCATGCACAAAATATTTGTCTCAGGGTTTTTCTTTATTTGTTTGGGATCCCTAGAGAACTGCAATGTTGTCTTTTGTTTTCAATGCATTCTGACTAGAACAAGATGCCCAAGGGACAAACATGTTCAGAGGTATTCATCTGTTTGAATGTAAATATCCTGCTCCAATGTCCTCAAAAGACATGAATTTCCAATCACTCAATATGAGTGAACACCGACAGACACAAAAACCAATGTTGCATATTATATAAATCACCAACTCTAGCATTCAGTTGAATGAATGAGACAACATGATGTTTTCTACACCATCTATTAAATTGTCAATTTGTCATCACGTCGCCTTGCGCTGGTGACAAAACATTTTCTATTAATGCAGTATTGATTGTGTTTTTCTGTTGTTGCTAGCTGCGAGGAAATTCATGTAAAAACACCAAACTATTTCTTTACAACTTGTGTGATGAAGGTGACGACTGTCTGTCATGATTTTTGAGACACAAATTAAAACCTTGCCGAGCACATTATGACTAGGTCATGGATTTTTCAGTATATAATTTTTCAAATATATCTGGCATGTTGACACAAAGTAGGTAGAGCTGTCTAAGTGTATATGTCCGATATATTAAAAAAATTCAACTTATCATTCTCTCAGAACACGGTAGTATGGTTTCTTTACATAATGCATATATTCATATGTCTGTCATTATGTCCAAACCAATTTAGAATTGTGTCTAACGTAATCATCTCTGGTTAATTACCAATGTGAGACATTCCTCTGTAAGAATCAGTATTAATTTTATTTTAAAACAAGCAGGAGAATTTAAGACAGGATGTTACAAAAACACGCCATTTAATCAACAACAGCTTACTGGGAAACAGATGGAGGTTGCAAGTTTAACAGATTTGTGATGTTCATAAAATAATTACATTCAATATGGACTTAATATATTCGTTACTCTGTGCAATCTTCATGTGCCAGTTGCAACTACAATGTAAACAACAGCCAGGCAACATTTAGAAGCGTGTTGTGAACAGGAATGGACACTTAATGCGCTTTGCTACTCTAGAACTTACAGTTTTGGCTTGATTCGCCTGTTTAAGTCTGTTTTTGTTCACTGCAGTCCCCTTGTTGCGCTTCCACTCTTCAGATAAGACAGCCGTGAAGTCAGAGAGATGTTTGCTCAACTCCGACACGACACTTTCAACTAACACCCCCATAACGGAGGACAGTAACTCGTGAATTACTGCCGTCATGCTCAAGGATGATTACTCGGCACTTTACTCTCCAAAATATGCGTACTACCTCATTACATACAATAATACAGGTTTAATACAGGTTTATCCTGGCTATCCCGATTAATTTGCTTGTTTGTGGCGGGTGAACAAACGGAAGGAAATTCGTCTCTCAAACTAAAATCTCGAATGGAGTATGTTTTGTAATAGCAGTACTGCCACCTAGAGGGTTGGAGTTATTAGTACGCTTTCATTCAAGTGGGGGTCGTCAAATGTTTTTATTTCGTCTGTACTGAGAACCATAAAGTCTCTTAATGTGTGAGATTCATATAAGAGAGCTAAATGTTGATATTTGTTTATGTTTTTTTAACCCTAGAAAACAAATGTTGTTTTTTTCCTGAATTTGTAAGATGCATGGTTATGCATGATTGTTGTGACTCAAAAATTAAAACCTTAGATTAAAAAAAAAAGGGGGGGGGGGGGAAGTATACAATGAACTTGGATGTTTAGGCATTTTCAACTTAAATTACATCAAACTGACATAAAAAAATTAGTTGAGTCTTGTATAAATTAAGAAAGTTGAAAATTGCTTAACTTATTGTGACGAGCACTGTAAAAACATATGTTGTCATAACTTACAGTATTATCATATAATTTTTTTACAGTGAAGAGACAGTTGAGCAAAACAAAGTGCCTATAGGCCTATGTGAATTATGTATATTTTAAGAATGTTTGGTAAAAGCATTAAGAAAATGAGATCCAAATGAAAGAGCTAAATACTGATCATTGCTAATATTTCACCCCAAAATTTTTTTTTGTGAATTTGTGATGCAAGCAACAATTCTTTAGAAATTATTAATTATTTAGCCCAATCCATGCAGAGATTTGTATGAAGATTGTAATAAAAATGAAAGCAAAATTTATGAAATAAATAAAATACAACTTACTATACATTTACTAATTTAATAATACTTTGTGTAAATCTTGCAAGTTACACAAACATGGTGGTGCCCCAGGATCAGATTCGTTTTTAGTTTATTGGATGTACACAAAATAATCTTTTTGACAAAAACATCTCTTTGCAATTTAACAAAAACAAATATATTACTGAATTGAAGTGTTAGACTTCTGTTTACGGTAAATCTTAATGCAACAACAAACTAAATGTTAATACAGTTCCATAAAATGTATAGCATCAATAAAGATCTTTTACAACTTGTTTAAGTTCAAGCTTTATATGGGTGTCCCATAGAGTCATTAGTTCTGTTGTGGGTTCTCCAGAGGCTAAGTTCAGTTATCTGTAGACTCTGCCTCGGCTGCTGGGTTCTCAGGCTGAGGGCTCTGAGGATCAGGACTCTTCACAGCAGGAGTGTATGTAATGGGAATCACTCTCTCGTTGCTCACAGCATTAGCCTCTTTGGGTGCTTGTATCTGTAGCTGGCCTTTATTTAAAGAACAGGTCACCATTTCAGGACTCACACCTTCAGGAAGGTCAAACTCCTGCCTAAATTCTTGGCTTCTGAACGAGTACGATCCTTTCCCATCATCTTGCTTCTTCTCTGTCTTGCCGCTCACCCGCAACTTCCTGCCCACTTGTTTGACGGACAGCTCCTCTGGAGAGAAATCCTTCGTATCTAGTGTCAGTGCGTAGTGGCTTCCTTCCTTTCCGAGCTGGAATGAGATGGGTCTGAAAGTCGTCATGGGTGGGACATGGTCAATCTCGTCAAAAATCCTTTGGTGCAGGCGTTCCATGAACTCCAGGTTGTGCCTCATCTCCTGCATGTGTCTCATCATTTCTTTCTCAATCTGAAAGAACAGAGGTCTTGTCTCCGGCCACAGGCTGCGCACTGGCCAGTGGAAGTCCATGAATGGGCTGAGATGAGGCTGAAATGTGCTTGGGCAGAGCATCTTTGGTGGATTTTCGGTGCTGTGTTGAGCTGGTCGACTTCGTCTGTGCTTCTGTCCCAATGAACAAGACTCGATGCTTTTATATTCTGCCTCAGAACATTCCAGTAACGCTCTGATATTAGCACTGCAGTATGTGTCAGCCTGTCGAAGAGCGGCTATGACTGAGCACTTGCAGTCATGTTCCAAAACAAGTCGGCTGTATTTTTGTGATCCATCTGTTAAATACCAGAGAAGTGCATCGTTGTTCTATTTACAGTGACCACTCATGGCACTCCAATGGGTCTGCATAACTTTCTATTAAGGGAAGAGGTTAATGCAAGAGGATGATATAAGGTTTTCCTTTCATATTAATACTTTATTTTAATAATTCTGGATAAGCAGGGTTACTGTAATAAATAGTTCAATGTTTTCTGTTTTTGTCATAACTTACTTCATATTCTGCCAGTAGTGTTTAAATTTAACTTACGAGGATTCTAACAAGCTTTCTAATCCTGCTGGATTCTGAAACTGACACCATGCGTTGGCAGCGTCCCGGTCGACGTCACCGTCTGAAATAGTTTCGAAGTTGAGTCTAAACAAACAAACATATCATCACTTGGAGACTGACAGACAACATATATTTGGGAAGGAATTTATCTTTAGAATCAGCATGACATATCTTGTCAAGGTTGATTTTTTTTTTTCTTCCAGGATTTATACATATACAGATTGTACAATTTGTATTTTAATGACAATGGGCAGTTGACATAAAACTTTCTAAATGTTTTTAAATAACGTTCTAAATCTTATACTACTACTTAAATAAATAAATATATTAAAACTAAATAAATGACCCATATTAATTGAGTGATGTATTGAAAATGTATACTAAAAAAATAATTTCTGTCACACTGTCAGGCTATTTAAGTCATATTTATCTCATTTAACATGCTAAAAGGGATGTTAAAATGGTGAATAATAATAATAATAATACACAATATTATAATTATTAAAAAAAATTATAAAATGAATAAAAATAAACGAATAAATAGCCTAAATAACCCAATAGGCTATTACTTGAGAGACTATGAATTATATGTACTTCATAAAACGTAGGCCTATTCGTAACAATGTAGGGCCATTTAAGTTAACAGCTAAAATCGTTCAAATATATTGAATAATAATAATAATCATTAATCATTAATAAATACATGTGATACAATATTTATAATTTACAAACTCAATTGTCATACTACATGAATATTTAAGTGAACTGCTAAAAGGGTTATTAAAATTCTGGAGGAAAAAATAGTCACAAAAGTTCATGGACATGTACAGTGTAGCAGGCTACTGACAGTAGGGACAATCAAAGAGCAGCCGAGCCGAGCGCGCACTGACGTCTTCCTCTCCTGCGGCTCAAACATGGTTCCTCCCGTACAGGTCTCCCCGCTTATCAAGGTACAGGTTCTATTCCCTCAAACCATGCTTTATATTCATAAACATGTTTTATTCTTATTCGTTATTTATTTATCAGCGACCTTCATTCATCCTCAGCGAATTAGCTAATTTGTTAGCTTAGCATAGAATATATTGGTCAAACCCATAGCAGCTGTAGCCGGTGAATGAGCTAATCGTGTTAGCCTAGCTGCCTATCCTCAGCACTGCAAGGTCAGGCATGTTAACTGAGTTGAAGATTACCACGGCCTGTTGCAAATATACGTGAATGAACGTGTCAAAATGTTTAAATAGAATGAATGGGAATTGAAAGTTGTGGTGGTGAGGTGAATGTACAAAAATATAAACATCCATCCCCTGAACTAGTCACTATACTAATATGAGGTCATACATAATGCATACTTATTATATAAAAACAGTATTTTATATTTGAAAACATTTAGTTTAAAAATCGTTGACTATATTATTTATAGCGTGTCACACCAGAAGGACATTGCTGAATGTTTTTGTACCCATAAATAGACTGTGGTTTGCATGCATTAAAACTGTATTTCCTCATACTGTATGTTACATTTTCGTAGTATTCGGTAAATAATAGATTTATAAAATATTAAAGTGGCCTTTAAAGTCCTTGACAAGCTTACCGGTAAACAAACCAGCAGTCTTCTTTCTGATTTCAGACAGCAAGATGGTCAGCCTTGCTAATTGGATTAATTTATGGGAAGCAGAGATATGGTAAGTTGTTTTTTATATGGTATGTGCCGATGCATGGCCCGATATATCATTGTAGTGAACATGCACGATATTGTAATGAATAATTTCTTATTACTAATTGTTTCGATTTTTCGAGTGCATTTTAAGAATACTTTTCCATCAACCGGTAAAAATGTATAGATATTGAAAATGATTTGATTCTTTATTATTGTTCAATAACACGATACAATAAAATTCGTATATACAATATATTACAATATAAATCTGTAAATAAAAAATAGAAAAAAGGTTCTATTAGTTAACATAGTTGATTCATTAGTTAACTTGAACTAACAATGAACAATACTTCTAAAGCATTTATTAATCTTAGTTAATGTTAATTTCAACAATTACTAATACATTATTATTAAAATCAAAGTCGTATCTCTTGATATTATTTATTAACAGATAAATAATATGGAATTGAGCTAAAATGAAACAGTGAACAGTTGTATTTTATTAACTAACACTAACAAAGAATAATAACTACTGTAACAAATGTAGCAATTATTGCTCACTGTTAAATAATGTTAGGTGATGCATTAATGTAATGAGACCTTATTGTAAAGTGTTACCTATTGTTCTTTTGCACTTTAATCTGTTTGAAACATTTGTTTAGTAGGCTAGTTTTCTTCCTCATTAAATTGTTTTTCAATCAATCTGCTCACCAGATTATCTGAAGCCCATTGCTACTGAAGAAAGAAGGATTGAGGAGGAAGAGAAGAAACTCAGGGAAGAGCGAGAGCGCATTTACAAACAGCTTTCAGAAGGTCTGTAACCAGCTATAAATAGTTGTGTGTGTGTGTGTGTATATATAAATATAACTATATATATATATATATTTATTATTCTACAATATAACAAGAAAAAATAACAAAATATATGTAATAATAATTATTTTTTGGGTCGTATTTGAACCCTGCCCAGTCTCAATGTGGAAATTTTACATTAATCAAAACCTATGTAGAGGGAAGATACAGTATGTTGAAATGGTGTTTGATGAAAAAAACTGTTCCTTTTTTATTTTGCAATACATTAACAGCATCTCATGATGAGGCACATTAGAAAATTTGATATTTAACTTTTGGACCAAAGGTTGCTTTAGATTCTTTAGAATTCGTTACCAACATATCCAATGAAACAAATGCACAGAAATGTTATTCATGGAAAAGAATTTCAGGGGATGTACTTCAACTTGGTTGATGATTTAGAGAAAGTTCTGTGTATGTGTGTGTGGCATAACGTAATGCCATGTTTAGTAGTAATACAGGGTGTACTGTTAACTTGTGTAAACTTATTTCTGTCTTGTTTCCCAGTTTTTATTATAATTTAACTAAGTGAAGTGAGTTTATGCTTAAAACAAGAACAAATATGTCAATGAGCTTTGAAAACTTCCCTTTGAATGAAGAAGATATTTTTTTTTTTGATCAGAAAACAATACTTCATATTCTATGTCATTTTGTATCTCCAGTAAATGTATCTTGATTTAATAATCTTTTGCACTGGAAAAGAAGATACAGTTATGTCCATATTTTAGTGGTTGTGAGCAAAGGTATTCAAGCTACTTTTCTTTTTTTTTTAAGTAATGGATATCTGTCTAATGTTTAATGTTAAAAATCTGAAATGTTGCTAATGCAACTAATTGTATTTCTCACTAGACATTTACACATTGTTGTATATTATTTAATTCACCTTAAATTTTCTTTAATTTGGTCTTAAAAACGTTTTAAATTTACCTTCATAAAACCGGCAGAAACCCTAAATTCTCTCTTTTTGTTTTATTTCTACAGCAAACTCTGACACCATTCTGAAGTAAGTCTCCGTGACATATCCATTCCAGCACCAAATGAGAAGAATCACAATGGACCTAATTCTATTTTTCAATAAAGACAGAAGTTAAAATGTTTTTGTACATTTTCTTTTTTCCTCATTTATTTCCACATTATTTAGGTAATTCTGATTATATGCATCATCAGGATTTCTGCATACTATTTCAGATAGAATATATTTTAATCTGTTTATATTTGTATGCACTATGTGCATCTAACAAAACAAGATCGTCCTCTGAGAATGTGTTGTAGACTGTTTTGTCTTTTCTGCATTGCCGTAGTGACAATTGTATAACACGACCATGGTTTAGCATAAATCCCAGGATTTAGGTCAAGCCAATACAGTACAAGTGCTGATTTTGCACAAATGCTTCACAGATACTTAGCTGCAGTGCTACACTTGATTAACTATGTAAATAAGCAAGATATATATTTGTTTAGATGTCTCAAAACTCTGCTTTCAAAATTTTTTGTGTTTATCTGAAACCCAGAAATGCTATGAGTTTAAAGTCCACACCAAGAAAGATTAACTATAACAATAACTGTGTATTATAAGTTGACACTGAGTTTTGTTGTCTGCCACTTTAAAATGCTCAAGCTCTTTAAAGCAGGATGGAATCTAATTAGCTGTCAATGTTTTTATCATTCATCAGCTGGAAAAAAAACGCTCTGAAGTTGTTTTCAACTATATCGTTCCTCAGGGCTGTTAACATAATAGTTGTGGTGAGGAATCTGCTATCCTTTTATATTTAGAACGCTTTTTAGAATTATTTATCGTTATAGGTTTCTCTCTTGGTGTGAACGGGCCTTAACAGAGATAAAAACATTAAAAGTCTTGTAAGAATATTGTCAGAGGATTTATTGTGAAATGGAATATGAAGGGATGTGTAGCTGTTCAGATAACCTTTGTAGATGACATCTAGGAAGGGAAGGGTGGAAACTGCTGATAGTTCTCAGGATAAGAGGCTTTCTTATCGAGTGAGTCACTGAGCAGATGTGTGAAGAGAATCAAATCCTTTGTCTCAGATTACTATTATTGCTTTCATACACTATCATTCACAAGTTTGAGATTTTTGTCATGTTTTTGAAAGACTACTCACCAAGTCTGCATTTAGTTTAATATTGTTAGTTTAAAATGGATGTTTTTTGTTTTTCAATATTTTCAATGTAATTCCTGTGCTAAATTCTAAAGCTGAATTTTCAGCATCATTACTCCAATCTTCAGTGTCACATGATCTTTTAGAAATCTTTCTAATTATGCTGATTTGTGTTTCAAGAAACATCACTAAAAAATTAAAATAAACACTTAATATTTTCCTGGAAACCATAATGCATTTTTCAGGATTCTTTGATGAATAGAAAGTTCAAAAGAACAGCAATCTAAGTACTATGTATAAAACAAAAACACAAGTTCATAAAAATATATGCTTTAATTGTCAAGGTATTGAGCAAACAAAGTTAAGCTTAAAAGTTTTACCAATTTAATTGAAATCACCCATATTTGATGATGTAGTGTGGAAGGTTGGAGAGCATCTTATTTGATGATGAATCATAATTAAAACATCAATTTTCTTATCTACTGCCTGAAACTTCGCTACTTAAATTAAACCTTTATTATGTGTGAATCAGAAGCAGCAGCTTTGCGTAATAAGCATGTACAATTCCTTAAGTGCGCTAAAACACACCATAGTATTTATTTTAAAACTATGTAAAAGTCGTACCTCATAAAATTTATAAATAACTTAAGTATATTGACACAATTAGATTCACAACTGATGTTTCCAAGATGTTTTATAGACAACAGGTGAAAGAGAAACTTGATTCCTATAAAAGTCAGACATAAGAGTAAACACATTATGCCTGAATCTGGATACCTTTGTGAATTTAATCACAGACTTGTCAAGGTACAGTGTGATGACATGTCAGCTGAGAACTCAACAGATGAATGGTATCAAGGCCACTGGAATTAGTTTTCTCTGTGAACGCATGTCCCAACGGGAGAAACGGAGTAACGGGACATTGCTCAGTAAAAAACCCATGACAGACAATTGCGCATTTCCTGTCAGAAATAAAAACAAATCTATAAAAACAGCTATAACTTAACTAAACTATAACTGACCACCACTCTATTCATACCTTGCTTACCAGAAGCTATATTTTATTGCAAACAAAAGTCTGTCACCTACCAAAGTCATAAAATTCTTACATTTAGCGACCTGAAAGTTAGCTTCCAAACTGTACGATGTGATCACTTTTAGAGGGAACGAACGACATAAAAACTGCATATTACTCATAT
Source organism: Semotilus atromaculatus (assembly GCA_031834385.1). Taxonomy (NCBI): domain Eukaryota; kingdom Metazoa; phylum Chordata; class Actinopteri; order Cypriniformes; family Leuciscidae; genus Semotilus; species Semotilus atromaculatus. The sequence goes on along the minus strand of JAULUF010000001.1, from coordinate 14,435,962 downwards.
AATGGCCTTTACGTTCAGGGAAAGTAGCAGTTGACACTAAATAGAACATTATTAACTTTAAAATGGAGAAAAGGTTATCTTTCAAGTATAACAACTTGCTGTACGTAATTATTTAATTCTTTGATTTTAATTACATGCGTAAACTTTTCGTGGACCTGCTTGATATTAAATAGCAGCTGATCACCAGTAAGGAACTGAAAGTCATTTATAGATTATGCTAATGTTTTTGATTGGTTGGGGGATAAATCAAAACCATATTTGCATTGTTCACCTCTGAATTTTCCTGTAGTGCATTTAAGACTGCATTGTGATTAATTGAAACTGATTACCCTCCAATGAAAATGCTTAAAGCAAACACTATGACCCAAAGGAAACACAATGGAACAGTAATACTAACTGTAGGCAAGATCCAACGTGTGTTTTGGTTAGCAGGACGTCTTGTGGCTTGCTGATAGCACATTGATGGTGTTTTCCCACTCACTCTTGGTTAGATCCTTGGGGATCCTGGGGTTCAGGTTGAAACCCCTCATTTGACGTAACAGAGGCTAAGTTGCATCTTGAACTGCCCTGTCCTCTGTGTGGTTGTCTTTTCTCTAGCAAATGGAGCAGGTCTTGGACCCTGATCCACTGGCGCTGTTGGACTTCGCAGCTGTAGAGAAACAAATACAAACACAGAATCCAAATTATTGAAATGTGTTAGATCATACAATATATGGCTGACAGGATGTGGACACTTTCTTGTAATTAACAGGATTGGCTATTCTAGTTCAGATCTGGATTTTGTGACGACCAATCAGGTTATTTTGAGATGACCAATCAGGTTCTTTTGAGACGACCAATCAGGTTCTTTTGAGATGAATAAAGTTCTTCATTACACCTTCTTCAGGTCAGATTTTTGCTGTCTGGGTTTTTTAAAACTCCAATATACATATGGTTTTCTAAAGAACTAGAGAATGAATAATAATAAAAGAAAATTATTTATTTTTGTGGAAGTCAGAGATATTTTTTTAATGTCATCAGGCTACACAATATATTGTAGCATCAAAGTGATGGCCATTTTCCTTTTAATCTGCATACTTTTTGTATTTTTTTTAAATTAAATGTTCAACAAGCACGTGTCCACATACTTTTGGCCATATAGCATTGTCAGTGTACACTACTGTTCAAAAGTTTGTTGTCAGTAGTTTTTTTATTTTATTTTTGTTATTCTGCAAGGGTGCATTAAATTGAGAAAAAGTGACAGTAAAGACTTTTTGTAATTAATAGTGCAATAAAAATTCCAATAAATGTTCTTTTGAACTTTCTATTCAACAAAGAATCCCAAAGAAAAATGTATCATGGTTTCCACAAAACTATTAAGCAGCACAACTGTTTTTAACATTGAAAATAACAAGAAATGTTTTCAGAGCACCAAATCCACATATTAGAATGATTTCTGAAGGATCATGTGACACTGAAGACTGGAGTAATGATGATGAAAATTCATCACAATTTAGCATCACAGGAATAAATTACATTTTCGATGTATTAAAATAGAAAACAGTTTTAAAAGTGTAATAATATTTCACAATATTACAGTTTTTACTGTATATTTGGTCAAATAAATGCAGCCTAGTGAGCATAAAAAAACATTTAAAAAAACGTAACAAACCCCAAACTTTTGAGCAATGTGAACATTGGTATGTCAAATGTCAACCTGAAGGTTTCATCAAATTTAGTACAAATACAGTAAATGAAACTGAATAAAAGCTTAAGCAAAAGACTCTAAAATTCAAACCGTTGTTGGCAGCTGCTTCCTGTTTGGCTTTAGCTGCCTCCTCCAGTTCCTTTAGTTTCGACTCATATTCCTCCTGCCTCGCTTTCCAATTCATCCGGTTGTTCAAAATTCCATCATACATTGGCTGGATGTCCTTGTGGAAACGAGAGAACTCCTGTGGAATAATAAGAGAAGACGGTTGCTAATTAATCTTACTGACCAAAACTTTTTTGTTTTGGCATGAATTTCATGAAACAGAAATTGATCGGTCTCCATCATTCATAAAGGTACCTTGTAGACAAAAGTACAAACAAAGTCGATAAAACCACACTGAAGCTTTGGCAGCTCTGCAGCTTTGTTCCTGTCCATCATGGGCTAGATTAGGGGAAAAGACAGACACCACATAAGATTTTTGTGATTATTTTTTACCAAATGTTTCCAAGATGGCTGCTTTCTAGTAGAATTAACACCAATATTAGAATGGCAAGTTTTGTCTGAAAACAAACAGGAACTCACGATGGGCTGTTGCTCGAGAACAGTCCTCTCAAGATCACCCTGCTCCCAGAATTCAGCTGCTACAGAGAGGGCAACCTAGGATGGGACAAATCATGCTTTGTATATTCCAGAGAAGCAAAAGAGAAGTTATTCTTCAGTTGACATCTCCTACCTTGCTCTGCACCTCCCATGGCTTTGTGATAGCTGACAGGTCACACGCTGTCATCATCATCGCCCTGGACAATTAATAAAAATATGAAAAAATAAAAAGCACAAAATTATTATTTTTAAAATATTTATTTAGCCAAAATGCTTAATGTAGCTATAAATGGAAACACTTACATTACAATTTCTTTCCTTGTTGTTTCAAGGGACATGAAGTCCACCCATTTTTTCTCCTCTTCATATGTCTCAGAGAGATCCACAATTTTCTGGAACATTGTCCTCTTTCTTTTAGGTAGAGAAAGAGTTGAGTTGAGCTGAGTACATTTTCATTTTAAATTTAGTTTTTAATTCTTTAAATGAACAGCACCATGGTCACTATGAACTGTCATTGTATAAAAAGCTGCATGACAGCATATGAGGTTGAAACAACATAATGATGAGTAAATAATTGAATAGTGGCATTTAAAACATTCCATTGTTACATATCGTAACTTACTTGAAGTACAAGGCAAGATCAGTTGCGATAATGGCAATATCAATGAGGTGGAAGACATGCTCTGTTTGTCTTCTGTTGAGGTTTTGGAAGATGTTTAAAGACTAAGGAAAAACAAATATGTAAGTACCAAATCAAATTAACATGGAAGCTTACATTCTTTGGACAGTTTGCTCATACCTCATCGCCTAGCAAGAATTTGCCAAAATCCAAGTGATGCCTCTCTAGAATGGAGGATCCATGCAGCTTGGCTAGAGGATTTTGGGACCTAACCACAAAAAAATACAAAAGTAATGATGATTATTATTAGAAGCAATAGTAGTACAAGTACTAGTAGAAGTATTAGTAGTTTACTGACTTCACTTGGTAGAGATTATTTGTGCCTCTGTGGTCGATATCATGCAGGAAGCCGGCAGTGATCATGGCCATCACCTCCAAATCTGAGTAATACCTCTTCAGTTTGCCTGTCTGGCTCCATAAATATAACAAAAATATATTTGTCTGAGCAACCTAACTGGGCATGTGTTTGACACTTGTTCGAAAACCCTAAACAAGTGCTTCTATAGCTCAAACAGTACAGTATGACGCTAGCAACACTAACATCATGGTTTAAAATAAACTGAAAAGATCAGATGATAGTGGCTTCCAATTGCATAAATGTAAATGTAAGCTGAGCAGGTCATACCGTGAGTAAAGTGAACATGGTTTGCCCAACATTGAAGCCATGGCGCCAGTTGTGGTAGGTGATTTTCCTGTAGCCTTTGCTGACTGAGTACATGAATCTCACTAAAACCTAATTAAAGCAGATAGCAGCTATGTAACATTGTTTTTATGACATTTCATGATCATGATGTCATCATAAACATGAAAATGTACCTCCTGAGGGATCTGAAACTTTCTAACCACCCCAACTTCATAGTACATCTGGATCCCACACATTACAAGCTCCAGTTCAGTGCAGTCAAAGTCTGAAAAATGGAAGGCGTAGATCTCAAACTTTTTTGGGCCAGGCAGCTCTTTTTTCTGCATGAAAAACAACAGACAAAAAAGTCAGACACTAAAGTCAGATAATTTCTGAGAACACTAAAACCAAGCATTTTGAATAATTTGAAGAGTGCAATATCAGCTGAAACACAAAAACTCGAACATCATTAGCATATTAAGAGTCACAACAGACATATTTAAAATAATCTGTAATGTTATTGCTCTTTGTCTTATCTATCTGAGAAGGTTAGGATCAGCCTGTACCCTGATTTAAAAAATCTTGAATTAATAAGATTAACAGTAAACAGGTAAAAGTACCAGAATCTCCAAAAGCTCGTCCTCCTCACAGTCTCTTGGCTCTCTGTCAAAATATTGTCTTGTTTTCTAAAATAGTAATACCAAACAGAACAAAAATGAACAGAAATAAAATACAATCAATTACAGTACAATACAATTAATTAAGTCACTTGGAACTTACAAGGATATTTTGAATCTCATCATCTCGACATTTGACATGGTAAAGCACCATGTCCTGGGCAATGTCCTTCCTGTTCTCCAGCTTATTCATTTTGTCGTAGGTGTCCGTGTTGAGGGCCGACCAGCCCAGAAACTGTGTCAAAGCCTGTCAAGACAACAACGCATTGTTCCAACTTCCAAAGACTCAACAAGTCAGTGGTGACCCATCTCTGTCATTCTACCAATCAATTGATAAATTTTACCTCCATGAGTTGTTCATCATGGTCATCAAATGGTTTGCCATCCTTCCTGTTGTAGAAAGTTGCAACCCCAACAATTTCTTCTTTTTTGTTGACAATTGGCAGACACAGCACATTCTTTATGGTCCATCCACTGCTATCCAGAGCTTCCGTCTACAGAAGCACGGAGTGTTTTTACTGCAATTCAAGGCAACTTCAACCATTAAACATGTTTTAGATAGCAAAACATATCTACCTGAAAGTTGAACATTTCCTCCGATGCTGCATTCATGATGTTGCAAATCTTGAGCACACAATAAAAGTAAATAAATAAATATGTAAATATATATTTACAAAAAAAAATCAACCATACTTTGTTCCCAAAATGATAAAGGAGTAACTTACCAATCCATTTTCTGCTACATATGTGGGTAATCCACTAGACAAAGCCCAATGATCTGGAGTTGGATTTCTGTGGGGGGAAAAAAATATTTTTTAAAAATAATGCCATCTCTTAAAATGCACACTGTGGATAGCACATCAGAAAAAAGAAAACTTACGGTATGACCTTGATGTCCTCTTTCCCGTGCAAAATATAATCAATAACTTTGTAGAAAATTACTTCCTAAGTGAAACGAAAGATGAAAATTTGATTTTATTAGCATTTTAGAGGGAAAATTCTGTCATCATTTACTCATGTCATTCAAGTATGATTTTTTCAAAAACGTCCAAGCTGCTCACTTTCCATATAACGAAAGTGAACGGTGACCACAGGTGTGCAGACCACACATTCTGCTAGATTGTTGCATACAAAAATAATAATAATATGGGTTTGCATTGGCATGAGGGGGAGTAAATGATAAAACACTTTTTTTGGATTTTTGGCTGAACTATCCCTTTAATTTGAATATATAAAACACAGCCTACTCTTCCGTCTGGAGTTACAGGGCCCGAATAAGGTGGCTGCTCTCCCATCAACACTGGCCAAATATCAAAGAACTCCTGCAAGAGAATAAAACCACCAGGTCAGACATAGATAAAAACAGGACAGACTGAAGCCTCTAAATTAAGCATGAAGGCTTTGTTCCTTTCAGCAATTATAGTGATTGACGTACCTTTTCCTTGGTCATGTCCAGGAGGCCCACAGAGTACCTGTCACAGTTGAGGTAGGCTCGCACGGTGTACAAAGCTTTGTGAAACTGTCGTTCAATGTCTGTGAGCTCTTCAAACACCTTGTTAGCTGACCACAACAGCAGCTATGCATGAAAAACATAAAAAATGCATTAAGAACCATATCTTTTTCAATTCATTTTTAACCATTTCTCCAGCTAGTGTTTGCAAGCTTATGCAGACTGACCTGTCCTTTACGTGTTTCACAGTTATGAAGGTAGCTCAGATGAAAAATCTTCAGGTTCAGAGAGGCAACTTTCATATACTTTAAAAAAAGCTTTGAGAAAAAGGCATATTTTAAACATTTTAAAGAAAATAACATGATTCCAAGTATGCTTAAATGCCAAGTACAGAATGTCTTTAGTGTCTCATTTCAACATTTTATATACAGTGGTCAACATTTGAAGTGGATCAAAACCTTTCATCAAAGTTACAATATCCGTTCTTGTCTTAGGACAACTTTGATGAACTTTTTTGATCCACTTCAAATGTTGACTACTGTATATATATATAAAAAAAAGTAACTCTTAAAGGGAACCTATTAAGACAAAATAGGACTCTCATCTCATGATTGAGTCTGGATCTGAAGTTTGCGCACAAAGCGTTGGTATTAACCCATCTTTCAGAATCAACCTTTTTGAAAATCCAGCGTTAAAAAGACCCTTGTTTGTGAAGCAGTCCGGCACAAAAATGATTGGCAAATTTCGGGACATTTCCTTCGAAAATTAAATTTAACCACAATGTCCTCAGTGACTCAGATGGTGGTGTCTATGTGCATTGGAACATCCCAAAACACAACAATAGTAACGCCTCTTTGGCACAGACATTGTAGAACTCCAGCAGCAACAGCCAGGATACAAAAATGGTGGACTTTGTGCTTCTCACTCAGGGCTGTGTCTATGCTAACAGGGTAGATCGTCACCGGGTGTTGGCGGGGCTTATCCCTACAATGACGTCATTGTAGGAGGGAATCTGAATCAGTGAGTTCAAATAGACTGCTTTTGATTTATGGGAATAATAAAAAATGAGTGAGTGGATTTTTACCATCAAATACTGGTTGCTCTTACACACTGCGGACACACATCGGTGTTCAAACACCTCATAATTGTGCATAATAGCTCCCCTTTAAGTCAGATAGACTTAATGCAAAAGCAAACACTTTTAGGCATTATTACCAGTGAACATTTTTCAAATTAAGTGTTAAAATACTTGTCTTTTGAACAGAATTGTTCTCATATAAAATCTAACTTATAATGAAAAAAAAAGTTTATTGAAAGTCGTGCTTGTGCTATCTGTACTCTGTATATGCTAAATGGCATTTATTAGTTATTCTAGTTTTTTGATATTTTGTTATCTAATACAGTGACATTAAAAAAAAATTTTTTGAGGCCACTGTTTTAATAATAGGTGGTGGGCAGAAAAGGCAGACAGACACTTACATCCTCATCTTCGTCTGTGAAATGGGGTCCAGTAGTCTTGTTGACTGCCATGATGACGGCTACCATGTCCTTGCCGTTCATAATGGGTGTGGCCAAGATGTTGCGCGTGGTGTATTCAGTAAGTTCGTCAACAAATGTGCTGAAGTGACTATCCTACAGTTAAAGCAAAGTCAGTTATGTCACACATGTATCACACTATCCGCACACAATAATACTTGTATTTATCACTGTCGTAGGGTCAGACTGCAAACAAACTTTGGATTCAAATTTATTTTCTCATGATGTTAATTAATCTCATTACAGATGAAACACGTACATTAGAAAATAACATCTTTAAAATACTCTTTTTACTGATATACTGATAACTGACTTATGTGTGTCACTAACGTGCACATTTATCTGACAATTAATTATTGCAAATGGATACATTTCTTATGGATATTAGAAAGCACATGAAAAAGAAAATTAAGTGTTTTCGCCCTTCAAAATAATTGTGTAGATGTCATAACTCAAACAACATACTGTAAATAAACAATCTTTTCACTCACTACTGTAAAGAGATTTGGTCCTTACATAAATGGCACAGGTGAAATAATCCTTCATGCTGGACATAGGTCATGGCATATTGAAATAAATGGGATTATGTCAAGAGGATTTGCCGAGCCTCAAAATATGACCATAGCTGCAGTCTAATAATGTATAATAATGTAATTAGTCTCTTTCAATCAAGTTTTACAAAGTGTGTCTGATCTGTGTACAGATGTTTCAGAGTGGTTCATACCTGTGTAACATCCTTCACATTGACAGTCTTCTTGGTTTGAGCCACATGTCCTACTATACCGATGTCCAGAGGGAAGACGATCTCAGAGTCTGGAGCCACCACACAGTCGTCGAGCTCAGAATCTTTATTAACGTTGAAGAGACGTGTAGCCAGCTCGGCGATGCCGTTCCGTTGTCGATACATGAAGAGGCTACATCGGTCGGCGTGGATCAGAGCGCTGATCCTCTGCAAAATCTTAAATATCACCTTCTCCATATTGACATTCTCCTGCATGTCTCTAATGAGATCGTAGAACATCGCTCCCTCTTCTATCGAGCTTATGGCCTTAAAACTGTTCACATCCACTTTCGACTCCGGTATTTGCATGATCGAGGCCACGGCACCAGGTGTGAGCTTTTTGTCAAAATAGCTCCTGGCAAAATTTGGATTTCCATCCAGGAACTTCTCCACGTCTTCCTTTTTGACACTCATCGTGGGATCTTCTGGCCCAGTCCCAGTACTGGCAGGTAATGGCCAAGTAATGAGAGTTCAAATGAGTTTTCAGGACAAAACAACAGAATATTTACAGCATATAATCCTCAAATGGTTGAGAAAAAGAGAAATCGTGAGATGAGACACCTGCCACAGCAGGGGCAACCCGTGTCCAATCTAACTGTCATCAGCAAGGTGTTTTCCTAATAGTGTTGAAGGTGAATCAGGATCTGCTCTAGTAAAACTGATCAGGTGACCTGTATCAAAGCCTGAGCCCACAGCTGAAACTGACCAACGTCCTCCTCTGAACTCTCCTCTGCTCTCTGTGTCCTGGGAAAAAGAAGAGGTCCTCTTAACAACAGTTTTAGAGGAAAAGCAACAATCATAAAGTCTGTAGTGGTAATGCACAATCATATGCTTTGTTCCTCTTTGTGTCTTCTGGCATTTATGCTACAAGCTCTTTAAGTTCTTATTAAAAACACACTCCTTATTACTAAGCCCTATTTAACCAGGCCACTAGCTGATTATCTCAGCATCCCAGTTGTCTTCTTGCTCAATGTGACTGATACAATGGGAGCAGTGAAAGGGATTTCCTAAAAAAATGGAAAAGAACAAATGTACAGTATATCTGAAGATTCTTCATTACCAGTATTAGGGAAAGTGACTTTTAAAATTAATGCATTATACTATTGTGTTAATCCCCCCAAAATATACTTAGTTTTTTAAGTAAGTAACTGAGTTACTTAGTTACTTTTTATGGATTGAAATGTGTTACATTACTTTTGCGTTACCTTTTCTCATCTGGGCTGGGTTTGCTTGTTTGCTTTTTGGTAACATTTTAGCAAAGGTATAGGCCCTTTCACACCACTAGTTAAATAAATAAGCCTCTGGCTGAAGGCAATGAAGCAAATTCACGACTATATAGTAGAGGCAAACAAACTGTTTTTCTGAAGTCATTTTTGCTTTTTAGTATAATTGAATTGGATCAAAGAAGGTCAGCAGCATTAACATTGGTTAATAAAGTGAGATACATTAAATATATTTATGTAATTTAACATTTGATTATTGCAGGTTTGCATAATATTCAGAGTTGTTATTTTGAGGAATACTGAATATGGTTTTGTGCAAGATGAGTAAATGCATGCTTACATTTAGTCTACAACTATAACCATCATGTTTAGAAAGCGCACACAACGCCTCTGCTCCTTGCTCTCGATTTCATTCAATATTGGGACAGGAGAGCTGTCAGTCAATAATGGGAATACAAAGTAACTTGCATTACTTATTTGAAAAAGTAACAGATATTTTGTTGTAAGTTTAAAATTAATGTTTAACTTTACTAGTTACTAAAAGTAATCTGAATACTTAACTTGACTAAATTACCATTTAAGAGAAAAAAGTTAAATTAAAACCAGCAATTCTCAAAAAGAGTCAATATCTGTATTGCATCATAATTCTATGAACGGCTCTTTTTGTATGGCAGTAATATGATAAGCTTGTGTGTATATACACGTGTGTGTGTGTGTGTGTGTGTGTATGTGTGTATGTGTGTTCCAATATTGAACACACACACACACACATATATATATATATATATATATATATATATATATATATATAAAATAACTGACAAATTATGTTAGTAATTAATTACTGAAAGATGTGGGTCTAGATGGAATAATGACACTGAGTCTTATCATAAAATACCTATAATCTTTTGTTCAGGTAAAGTACATATCTATATAAAGGCCTCGTATCCATCTTAAGCAAAAGGTCATGAGGATAATCAGCATATTAATAGCGCAATACAGTACATGCACAACACAAGTCACAGCTTTGGCTGCTGAAGGAAGGTGAATACTGGTATTTCTATTGTGAGGTGAACCCAGCAGTTTAGAAGCTGTACATGATTATTAGTCAAATGTATCCAGCTGTCAGTTAGTCGCCCGAGTACACAGGCATTTTAACTAAATCAACCTGTTAAACAAAATGCTGTCTCTTTGGAGACACTTGGAGGTTCAGGAGGGACATGAGTCAACTCTCAGAACCGTCTACAAGGGTGTGAACCTACGATCTCTACATTAGCACATCAGACCCATAACCAATAGGATTTCATCAGCCAACATATTGATAAGGGTATTAATCCTGTGTCCAAATTTATTTATTGTGTTGATGTTTGTTTGGCCATGAAAATTATATGCAAGACATTTGTATCCTTTGACATGACAAGCAACATGTTTTATTAGTAAGTTTCTACCATCCTGACCAACATAAGTGCAGTAATCAGAACCTGAATCCAGCCCTAAGTGAATTTTGCTATAGTTCTTTTGTTACTGTACCACCTAGTGTTAAGCATCAGTAATGTTTTTGCTGATAAGAATAATGGCATACAGGAATGAAAACAAAACAACCAAATAATTGAGAATAGAAACAAACTAATTCTCAAGCCCATGTAAATAAAAGACCTCAAGACACAATGTTTTAAAGAATCAGAAGACAGCATAAAGTGTTTTTTGTAGTCTGAATGCAGCTTTTGTCACGGCCTAAAATGCCCTCAAGGGTGCAGTAGACCATAGTTTGACTCATTTCGAACTCATCTGAATTTATTTTTCTTACAAGCGAAAGATGTTGCATTTGTGTACAGTTTGACAGAACTCAATTGATCTCGACTTTTTCTCAAATGCGATTGACAGAGACTGGATGGGAGGGGGTGGGCTGCCTGGGTCACTAAAACTTGAAAAACCCTGAAAAAATAATAAATATGACACAGTCAGAAAGTGCTAGCTAGCCACATATGTATTTGTTAACCTGTAACTAACACAGACCTTTTAAAAAATCCTTGTTCTCTAAACTGGAGCATGAAACAACGGATGTGATTCCAGAAAACTAGCTTATCAACGGATGTGATTCTAGTGCTTCAGCCAATTACAACATGTGCATGGTCAGCACTTGTGTATGAACTCACTCTAAGGAGCGCCTTTGTTTGAATAGTTTCATAGATTGGCCAGGAGCAAACCATGAGAACATGGGGGATGTGTGGGATTAGGATCAGGGTTTATGGGTTGAGGTTCACTTGGACAACAAACAAAACAAAAGGGCTATAGATACATTTCTGTGTGTGCTAAAGCTGAAGTAAACAGTCGGCAGGAATTGAGGATATCCACTGAGAAAGAAAGTAATGTGAAAGGTTTAGTTTAGTTAGAGGTAATTGTTAAACAGCAATTGTTAAAGTGCAAACAATATTTTACACTTTCTGACCTGAAGGGATACTCAATCCCAAACCAATTAAAATGTTGCTATTATTTACATCATCCCCACGTCATTCCAAACCTGTTTGACTGACTTTCTTCTGGAAGGAAGATATTTTAAGGAAGGAATATAACCAAACAACATCAGAGTCCACTGACTTCCATTGTATGACAAAAATATATCTCAAAAATATCTTCTTTTCCATCCCACAGAAGAAAATAAATCATAAAGGTTTGAAAATGAGTAAATGACAGCAGAATTTTCACTTTTGGGTGGCGTATCCTTTTAAATGTTTTCCCCCATAGTTCTTACACCTGTTTAAAGGTAAATGTGATCCACTGCACAAGAATAACAATGAAAAATATTCAGTCTTCTTTGCCATCTGTTTACATAGTATATATAGCAGACGACTTGAGAAGCTGTGGCCAAAAAAAGAAATCAAAGTCTTTAAAAAGAAGTATACTAATCTCTGTGAAGCACACCTACAAATAGATACCATTGGTGTGCCAGGAGAGGTTAGCCAGGGTTGCCATCTCTCATCTTCAGCATAAACAAATGGATTAGGATTCAAATTATGGCAACACTGCCACTGTTGAGTTACTTAAGACAGGATCTAATTATGCATTATGTAAAGGAACCCGTCAAGCATACTGGCAACTGTATGGATACATATTACAGTATGTTGCCTAGATCACCCCACCTGAGAGCGGTCACCGTGATTTTGCCAAGCAAGACATGTTCCTAGATCAACATATTTTGTTTATGTTGTAAAAAATACGTTATTTTGTTTAACATATTTTGTAGCTAACTCTGGCTTGTTTACAGCAAGTAACTTGTCTGTTGATCAATGAGCATTGTCCCTATCAAATCAAATGAAATTAAATATTTTGTTGATCCGGAAACAACATTCCTGTCTGAAAATGTCCTTATCCCTACCCCTAAACCTACCTAACCCTATAAGTTATCCCTAAAATGTTGATCCAGGAACATGTTGCACTTGGTGAAATCACGTTCACCACCTGGGAGCAAAGTTTCTTGAGGTCACAGTAGCATCTGAGCCAAGAGATCTCAGTGCTGTAGTGTGGCCCGTGGCCAACCAATCCTAAGACTGCTAATTCAGCAGATGTTGGCAACAGATTATGCAGATATGCATGGTAAGTAGTCCAAAGAACAGTTCAGAAAAGACTTCTGGGGACAATCTAGAACAATTATTTTCAAAATAGACAAATGTTCAGCGATCATATTTTACAATAAATATATTCTTCAAAATCAAACGTCTGGCTAAGTATCTTAAAAACACTAAATTTTACTAAATTTATTAAACAGGGCAAATTAGCATGACAGCAATTCCAAAATAGCGTCGATGGGAGTGGAAAGTTCTGCGCATTATCTACTGATGACACGCAAATTTAAGAACAGACGGATCATTTCCGTTAGCGTCTGGTTTAAGACGTACTTTTTTGGGTGGTAAATGATGGTGCAAACACCAGTAAATTGGCAAGCCCCAAACCTTAGTGAATCATCTTGCATGGAATATTTAACTTTCCTCCCATAAATTTTGCCTCTGAAAGGGAAACTCCTAGAAATGCATATGCAATAATGTCAGCTGCAAAAATAACTGTCCATGGCTTTTTTTAGCGCTAATGTTTCATTGCGTGTCTTTAGTAAATCCTGACAGTAGTTTTTTTAACACCAAAAGATGGTTTGCAATGGCGCAAGCTGTTAGTAAATCTGCCCCCTCTGCTGTTAACAGTGATTCCTAAAATACATTTCCAAACAAAACTGTGATACCGGTTATGAATCTCGGGCTAAAAGAGCAACCAATAAAACTGGTGTGTTTTTTGTGATGCTTGTTAAGTGGCCACAATAACAGCAAATAATTCAATGCTATTTTATTTAGGCCTACTTATCCATTTCTGATGGTGTAGAGTAAATTGTATACATACACATTTACTTTGCTAATTGATTACTATTAAAATGTATGTACACTTCAAATCTTTAGACAATTTTAATAGAGTTGAATGATGAGGGAGACTAGGAGTCTGTACAGCTTCATAATGAATAAATATGGAATAGGTAATGGATACAATTTTACTTTTATTCAATGACATCATAAACATACTAGGGTAAAGAAATATTCTATAACCTTGATTTTGTTTGCATAATTACTATACCTGCTTTTTGTAGCACGCCAATACTGCACTATTAAAAATAAATGCTCCTTTTAAAACCTGATGAATGTGAAATGAATGAGATAACATCACACCACACAAATCTACCACAAAGAGCCAAGTACATTACATAATGGATTCTCATAATGAATTAAGCTGCTTCCGTAGTCAAGTCCATCTCATCAAATTGGCACAAAGCCACAAGAAGCTTATTGTTATCGAGATAACATTCTAAATCAACAATCACAATCATTCTACCACAACAATATGTCTAGCCTTGTTTTCTGGTTATTGGACATTTAGTACATCTTGCATTAGCTAAAGCTTGGAAACACATCTGTAGAATTTTACTGGAGTGCAGTTACAAATCAATTACTAAATTATGTTTTCCCTTCCAGTATATCTTGCATCGTTTCTCTTATAGTTGATATTTTAACATTACAGATATCAACATACAGGACATCAAGGACTTAGATTTACACTTGATATGAAAAAATCAACCATCCTTAGTCTGCAACATTCCAGCTTCACTTAATAATCTGTTAAGAGATGATATGGACCATAACTATTTAGTTTTTTTTTTAAGAGAATATATACAAGAGTCTATCATGAGTTGTAATCTGTGGAGGACAATATTTATTCCATAAATCTGTTTTTCAATTACCAGGAACCTAATAACATTACATAATACAGTATGTGTTTAACACTGCTAATAAAGCTTCTTTCAGCTTCATCAACCCCTATTTCCAGATGTTTTTGATTTATTTATTTAGACAACGTCTCACTATATTTCACTTAGTTGCATAAAGCTTTTTTTGTTTTTATGGCAAGCATGGGAGGGTTCTACCGAGAAGCCAGATTACAGTGAGGATTTCTACAACCGGATTAACCATAGATTTAAGAACCTTATTTAGTCACAAGAAGTGAAAATAATCAATAAGCCTGTCTGTAGAGTTGGTATAAAAGGGCTCTTGCTCAGTGTAGACAACACAGCCTTGTGGAGAACCACAGAGAGATCCTACACAACAGAATCCTTCCTTTCGTCCACTCCAAACAAACAGGTAAGATCTAGAGTTTGTATGTAGGCCCTGTGTTACGTAAACTGTTATGAAAGCTTCGCATCAGACTGCTTCATCTGTGCTTTCCTTCTCCGCCACTCAGAATGGAATACTATAAGTTTGCCCTGCTGGTGGTTTTCCTGTCCTACATTGAGCGCTGCTGGTCTGTCTCCTGCGTTGTGGACAGTTTTGTAGTCAAGGACGACTTTGACCCCAAGAGAGTATGTAGTATGCTACTTGATGATCTCGGTGGAGATAAAGATTTGCTCATAAATAATGTTGATGCAAAACAGACAGGATGACCTGACCTGCTGTACTGTACCTTGTAGTATGCAGGCAAATGGTACGCTCAGCAGAAGAAAGACCCAGAGGGACTCTTCCTCCAGGACAACATCTCTGCAGAATACACCATTGATGATGATGGCACCATGACTGCCTCTTCAAAGGGCCGCGTAACTCTTTTCGGGTTAGTGGAAAATCTGAAAGTATGAGCGTAATGAGGCATTCAATTCAATGACTGATTCATAAACCAAGTTTAATACATATGGCAGCAATGACGTCACATGCTAATGCTAACCCTGCTGCCTACGGATTCTGGTTTAATTCAGAAATCAACTTTAAATATATGACAGGAATGATGTCACACGCTTGCGCTAATCCTGCTGCTTACGGATTCGGTTTTGATTCAGGAATCATGTTTAAATGTATGACAGAAATCATGTCACATGCTAATGCTAATCCTGCTGCTTAAGGATTCTGGGTAGATCCAGATATCAAGCTTAAATATATGACAGCAATGGCATCACAAAATGCTAATTCTGCTTGCGTATTTTGGTTTGATTTAGAAAGCAAGTTTTTTTTAAATGTTAGTGGTGATGTCACATGTTAATGCTAATCCTGCTAACTCTTTACAGATTCTGGGTTGTGTGTGCTGACATGGCTGCACAATACAGTGTACCTGACCCTACCACTCCTGGCAAGATGTTCATGAGCTATCAGGGCTTGGCTAGCTATCTGTCTAGTGGAGGTCAGAAGACATGTATATTATCACATGTTTACCCATTACTGTCACATGAATCCATCGACTCATTTTTTTATTGTTTATTCTTAATAAAGGTGACAACTACTGGGTCATTGACACCGACTACGACAACTATGCTATTACCTATGCTTGCCGCACTCTGAAGGATGATGGCACATGCGATGACGGCTATGCCCTGATCTTCTCACGCAACCCCCGTGGCCTACCTCCTGCAATCCAGCGCATCGTCCGCCAGAAACAGGACGAGATCTGCATGGCTGGTCAGTTCCAGCCCGTGCTGCAGTCCGGTAAGTTCACAGACAGAAGTCAGGCTCTCAATTTAGCTGCAAGACAACAAAAGTAGTCGCATTAATTCAAGTTAAATATGCAGATCAAGATAGAGTTGGGGTTTCTCTGTCTGATTTCTCTCATCTCTCATTTTACAGGGGCTTGCTAAGCTGTTAGAGGAAACAAAGATGGAATCCATGCTGTTTAGCATGCTGGCAAAAGAAGAGCCACTGTCATTCCATTTCAGTGCTGTATGCAAATGTGTATCAGGGAGACATCAAATCCATGAACTTCTTATCTCAAGGGAGTCCAGTATTGTGTTTTAAGTGTCTGTGACAATAAATATTTTTTAAACAAAATTTATTGTAGTAATTTTTTATAGAATTTACAGGGGTGGGAGATTGTGTATTGCTTTGCATATCATTGACATCTTTAGTATCACTGGCCATGGTAAGTCAGTCTGGTCAAGGATGTTTTTACAGATTACTCCAAATTTAAAATATATTAAAATGGATATAGGCCTACACATGGATGTCCCGTTCAAATTGAAAGCGACATTATATTCCAGCACATTTGCACTGATAACTAATGCCAAGAAAAACAGAATCAACATATAAAAAAGAAAAAAAATAACAAAGGTTTCTGTTTAGGAAACATAGTAAGAGATTAATTATTACACATAGTAATATTACAAATTTACACATACACATGTTTAGAACATTGTGATTAAAGCAATGAGTAACCATAGTTTATGTAATGCCAAACCATTCATGAACATTAATAAACTGGCAGAATGTCAGCAAATATAAATAATATACTGACCTGTTTTAAAAAGGGAAAACGTCTTCAGAAGTTCATGAGATAATTGGGTAAAAATGACAAGTGTTGTGTAGCCAAAAGAAAATCAAGTTATCCACTTTACACTTAAATTTATTTATTTTTAAAGATTTGTTATCACAGCTATTTATCTTGTGTCAAAACAATTTAGACAATTAATGTGGTTCAAAAAACATAATATATTGAGTTTCTATTTATTAAACCAATCTCCCTCATTGTATTAACTAAAAATGTTAAGGCTTTTTTAAGTTAAACTAAACAATAGTTATTTAAAAGTGTACTAGGCTTTAGTGCCATCTTCCTGTAAACTGGCATTATACAACTGTTGGTTCCAAACAAATTACAAAAATAAAAATTTAATTCATTCTTAGAAAATGGACAAATGTTAATTAATTACATATCATAATTACTTACCATAGCATTACATACCATACATACCATTCTATTTTCTATTATACTATTACAATTATATTTGCAGCAAAAAATATATTTTGCACAGATATTTGCATTCCTAACAGTAGCCTATTTACAACATTTTATGTAGATGTGTTTTTCATTTGAATTCAATAAGGTCTATCAGAAGATCTATCTTTCAATGTTAATGTGTTTTGCTGAGCAGTAACAGTTATTATAGTCAATGCAACAACTTTAAAAGATTAAAAGAAAAAAGGATTGCCTAAGTGAGAACTGTATGAAGTTATTAAGCATTATACGTGTTGCGTCATCCGAGGTCTTGTCGATTTATCTACAATAGGTTAATACCCTCTGAAAACTGTTCTTATTATGACTGTCATGCCGCTAAGTATTCTCATGCCAGCTGGTGTCTTGGAGACAGAACAGATTGTCTGTACTGAGCCAAGTCTCTGCTAGAGAAAGTCAGGGTTAATGTCATAAGTGGCTTTTAAAGCCTTGCGGTGTAGGTAAACTAGATGTAGAAAAGTCCAGACTCCAGACTGGAAGTCTGATTCAGTTCTCTGAATGAAATTCAATTAAATCTAAATATTTACATTTCAGCAACAAAAAAAAAAACATTTACAAAGCATGTTATACTTTTGGTTATAACATTCATCATCATGCAGCAGCTAAATTGAAACATATTTAAAAAATAAACATTAAAATAAAATAATTTTGATAGTGCCAGCCAAAAAGAACCAATTTGATAGCAAACCCTTACATTTTCTAAAGACTGTCTCTAACTGATGACACGAAAGTTCACTGAAGTGCAGACATGAACACATTTTAAGAACATTGTAATAAAAGCAATGAGTAATGTATACTAATGTCCCACCATTCATGAACATTAACAAAGTGGCAGAACGTCAGCTAATTTAAATGCCCATATACTGAACTGTTTTTAAAAGATAATTAACTTGGGCTCGTGCTTTGCTTTGTTAATACTGTGGGGGAAAAATATATATATATTTTGAAAGGTCATAATGAGTCATGAATCTTTGCCATTAGTATAAGCAGTAAGTTACCGGCCATTCAGGACTTCTACTAGCCAACAAATTAACCAGATTTACTACGTCACAGCTTATATATATACATATACTGTATACTGCTGTACAAGCAGCACATTGACTACTCTAAAATATCCAAGTTTTATTTCTATAGTATTGTCCCTTAAGAAAATATACTAAAATGTTTGCTGAAATGTGAAGGGTGTACTCACTTTTGTGAGATACAGTATATATTTTGACAGCAACACAGAGCCATAGACACAAACAGTGCTACACTTTTACAGGAAAACAACCTACAAAAGGCTTATTAATATTAAAATTGCCTAAGACAATTAAGAGAAAGCATTAACAATATAAAAATAAATAAATAAATAACACGCTTCACATTTAAAGTATGCTCAATGCATATACTGAAGTCCTAAAGTCTGTGGTTAAGGATAAGATATATGTTATCCATGGGTCAATACAAAGTCAAATTCCAGTGCAATTGTATAACAGAAAAAATGACTGTCATGTCTCATGTGGCTCTTGTGCACTACTCATTATGCTTTCAGCTATGTATTAATTCAGTAATACTAAGAAGTGACTGTGGGTGGCACTGTTTCTATGGTGATCACCCCACAGCCCCTCCTTCTTTCTCTTCCTCTCTCTCCATCTGTCTATGATTGGTTGCTGAGGGTTAAGCAAGTGAAGTAACATCTTTACCCACAATCCTTTGCCCCATTCAGTCAAGCACCGAGTGCACCGAGAAATTCAGCAGTGAAGGCATGGCAAATGTATTCTCCATTCTACTCATCCGCTCATATAATAAGGGTGAGTATTATATACATTAAATAATATTCAGCCTCAGTCTTTGTATGGTGGTGGGCTTCCTCTTATTCACAGACTTTATATATTAGTGTGATATCACAAGAATATTTCATAAGAAATGTAGATAAAGAAACATCCCTTTAGAACCCAAGAACCATATTTAAAGGTTTGTCTCTGTCATTCACTCATAACATATTTACTCATAAAGTATATGACTCATAACTGACTCATTTAATATACAGTGGACCGAGTTCTGTGTCTTTACAACCTGCAAGACTTGATAATGAAATTAAGAAAGTGGATAGTGGATAAGACAACATTATTCTTAACTACAGAATATGTATTCGAGCAGATGACAGAGACTTACAGTTTGCAGAATAAACTGGTTTCCTGGACAGGTCCTTTGTTATTTATTGACACAAAAATCTCTCTCTCTCTCGGCTGCTTCCTGTTAGGGGTCTAGACGCAATAATAATAATGCAAATGAAATACACACACACACACACACACACACACACACACACATACACACATACAAACATGAAAAGAAATGTGTACATCCACAAATATAAACTATGATTTAAATAAAATATTCTATCGTATAAAAAAAAAATGTAAACCATTGTCAGGTTTCAATGATAAAATCCCATGTGATCTATGTGTGAGGTTTCATGGGACCTATATTTAAAAAGCAGAACATTTATGATAAAAGACAGAGATAAAAAGCACCCTGCAGAATTGTGTGTGTAAATCATATTTCACACGATTTCTCACAGTATATTGCCATGGATCCTGGAAGTAGCATGAACAACAGCATGCTGAGAGTAATATTTTCAGACACTACATGCCATTCCACATCTCTACATTTCCTGAAACAAAGAGCCACTTGTAAAACTAGTTCTCTAAACCGGTTTAAAACTCATTTAACTTGTTCAAATTAAACTTTGATTCTGTCATTTTCTTTTCAAATTTTAAATTATATATTGAAATGAGCTAAAATGTGGCTCGCGTTACACTAGCCTATATAGTTAAATGATTTATAGATTGGACTGAGTAATCATATAACATGATTTGAATAAATCATGAAACTTTGATTCCATTAATTTCATTATTTTTCATGGAACAATCTGATGTGTGAAATGTTTTTGCTCCGTCTGATAAGAATCAGTAAAAGATTGACTTTGTGTCTTATTGCCTGGATGCTCTGCTATTAATCAATACATAACATTACAAACTAGCACATGTTTAACCCAGGAGTGACACAACACTTCCTCCTTCTCTTCCTACAGCCTATGAAAACAACTGACGTTGGAATGAGGGACTGCCTCAAGGTTTTTGCAAACTAAAGCATGGACTTGCACCACTGCTTTTCATTTAGCCGGTGGGAGGTGGGGTAAAGAGGTTAGTGCATAAATTGACATTCAATTTATAGCTTGATTTCTTTAATTCAGGTGATTGTTGTATTTAATAGTTGCTCACTTAGAATGAGCAACTATGCTTGTAATTCCTCTCGTAAAATCAGACACCTTGACCACATCAAGGACAACTGCAGTGGAAAACAAAATAGTTGTTAATGCCAATTCAAATATAATAAACTTTATGAGACGTCATCATGGAAAATGGTCCTATCTAAGTGGCGATTTTACGACCCTCCAAAAAAAAGGCAATTATGACATAAATAGCAAGCATGCATAGTTCACTTTGATTGCAGACGTCTTTTATTGTCAAGAAGGACAGGCACATCCAAACTTAGAAGCCTGCCACATTGACATGATGATGATTTAATGGGAAAAGGAATCAAAAAGAAATGTTTGGTGAGATTTTTCTTTGAATTAATTAGTAATTGGACGTTTTTACTCAAGAATTGCTTTGAATAGCCCCAACCCTTTGCTTAAATCAATGTGCCACATACATCTGACCTTGTCAATTGTGGAGTGGGGGTTGTCACTTTTATCAATGATTATTAAAGGCAATGGATTTTATCATCATTGCCACCATAAAAGAGTTGTATAAGCACAATGTATACACTGTGCATACAAAATCCTAATAATAGTTCTGGCTGAAATGTAATGAGGTGTCAGATCAAGCTTTTGTTTCTTAGTTTCGCTCTAGTCTGTAGATCAAGCAGCTGCAGAGAATCATTTATAATGATTGGTGAATCCTGTCTGTAAAACCTTGGATAATTGTGTTAACTTGTGTGACTAATTATTGACTTGAAACAGCCAAAAAAAGAAAATGGAGGAAACTGTATTCCATTCATACTTGTTCTAAGCACAGCGATTAATCAGTTACCCCTATTTAACAGACATCCAGTTTGATCTTTAAGGGAGGATCACTTACTGATCAAAGGTCTTTGTCCCTTTTTTCAGGGGCTGTGTTAAAAGCCTCATCAGTGCATGGGTCCCTCATCACTGGAAGCCATGGAGGACCTACACTCTGTGACTGTGGGCCCACTAAAGCGCCGAGTACGACAGAGGAGAAGGATTCGTGAGATTATCAAGACCAAGTTGCAGCGAAACCTCTCCTGCTCGGGACCTAAAGTGAAGAGGACTCTAACAGGCTTCTTCCCCGTAGTTAAATGGCTTCCAAAGTACAAGGTAAAGGAATATATATGGGGAGATCTGATGTCTGGGCTCATAGTTGGCATAATACTGATCCCTCAAGCCATTGCTTACTGCCTGCTGGCCGGCTTGGAGCCTATCTATGGCTTGTACACATCGTTTTTTGCAAACATCATATACTTTTTCATGGGGACGTCAAGACATGTTTCTGTGGGCATCTTCAGCCTCATGAGTCTGATGGTTGGACAAGTTGTGGACCGAGAGGTTTACCTCGCAGGCTTTGATTTGAATGAAGACAGTACAAAAAACGCATTTGCGTTAAATGGCACTGGGGAAACCAACACCACTGTTGTCAACTTGAAGATCACTGCACTGAATATGGAATGTGGAAAAGAATGCTACGCCATTAGCATTGCCACAGCTTTAACATTACTCGCTGGAGTCTACCAGGTACGTACATATTCTGGCAAGGTCTTAGAAATTTGTGTTGACTCCAAAAATGTGTTTACCATTAAACAAAAAGTAGTAAATTGTTTTAATTTAAATACATGCACGTGGTCATATCTTAATAATTATTTTAAATAAATAAATAAGGAAAAATGTGTCAAAAAGTGGGTATAAAAAGGTAAAATCAGATGAATGAATGAGGCCTTTATATAGCGCTTTCATATGTACTACTGTACACCCAAAGCGCTTTACAATCATATCAGGGGATCTCTCCTCAACCACCACCAGTTGATACTTTAAGAGACTTAATAAAACTATTTTAAAATGTATTTCTTTAAAAATGTATCATATAATATTAATAATGACATATTTCAGATTAATAATATTAATTATATTTACATTTTTACTTTATGCCCCCCAAAAATATCCACATACAGAAGTTTAAAAAGCTCATTATTTATTTTTTATTTATTTTTTATTTACTTCTAAATTAATACATTAGACAAACAAATCTATGTCATGTCATTGACCTTAAGGTGTATTGTATTTTCTCCTCAGGTGCTGATGGCGGTTCTCAGGCTGGGGTTTGTTTCCGTTTATCTCTCTGCTCCTATGCTCGATGGCTTTGCCACTGGGGCATCTTGCACTATCCTCACTGTTCAGGCAAAGTACCTGCTTGGCCTTAAGATCCCTCGACACCAAGGCTACGGCACAGTGGTGGTCACCTGGATCAACATCTTCAAGAACATCCACAAAACCAACTTCTGTGACTTAATAACAAGTGCCATTTGCATCATAGTGCTGGTTGCAGGAAAAGAGATCCAGGATCGCTACAAAGACCGTTTGAAGATACCACTGCCCACAGAACTGGTGGTAGTGGCAGTTGCCACGATAGTTTCCCATTTTGCTGATTTAAACGGGCAGTTTAGCTCCAGTATCTCAGGTGCCATTCCAACTGGTTTCATTCCTCCAAAGGTACCAAGCATTGAACTGATGCCCCGGGTAGCATTAGATGCCATTCCATTAGCTGTCATCAGTTTCGCGTTTACCGTTTCTCTATCCGAGATGTTTGCTAAAAAGAACGGCTACACGGTTAGGCCCAACCAAGAAATGATAGCAATTGGGTTCTGCAATATAATTCCTTCATTTTTCCATTCTTTCACTACAAGTGCCGCCCTTGCGAAAACTATGGTGAAGGACTCAACAGGTTGCCAGACTCAGGTCTCCAGCATAGTGAGTGCCTTAGTGGTTCTTCTGGTCCTCCTCTTCTTTGCACCATTTTTCTACGCCCTGCAGAAATGTGTCCTCGCCTGCATCATCATCGTCAGTCTGCGGGGCGCCCTGCGCAAATTTCGAGACGTCCCTAAACAATGGCGTGAGAGCAAGATTGAGGCAATTGTCTGGTTGGTGACCATGAGCTCCACTGCTCTAATAAGCGTGGAGCTTGGATTGCTGATCGGAGTGGTCTTCTCGATGATCTGTGTGGTGGTCCAGACTCAGAATCCTAAGGTTTCGTTACTGGGACAAATTGAACAAACCAGTGACTATGAGGACATGGAAGAGTATGATAATCTCTCGCCTATTCCAAAAGTGAAGATCTTTCGTTTTCAGGCGCCTCTTTTCTATGCCAACAAAGACTTCTTTTTAAAGTCTTTATATAAAGCAACTGATCTTGAGCCATTCCTTGAACTAACCCGCAGGAGAAAACTGGAGAAAAAAACTAGAGAAAAAGCTGTGAAGAAGACTGATAGCGTAGAACAAACAAATGGAGATGTAAGTGTAAGCTTGATTTCAAAAGACTTAGATTTTCATACAATCATCTTGGATTGCTCCTGCATATCCATAATAGACACAACAGGAGTGAGCACCTTCAAAGCGGTTTTAAAAGACTATAAAGAAGTTGGCATCAATGTAATTCTAGCTTGCTGCAACACAACCATAATAGATTCTTTAAGGAGAGGGTCTTTCTTTGGGGCTGGTGACAAAGACATGGAAAGACTGTCATTTCATACCATCCAGAGTGCTGTTAGTTCTGCTATAGGTACGACACAACCGGTTAATGACTCATCTGTGTAATGTGTCCACAAATGGGCCTTAAGAGCTGAAAAAAAACCTGTTTCTATTAAAACATTTGAAACATGAAATTCAACTCCTGGAAAAAGATCTCCTGTTGAACAAGTTTATGAAAGCATCAATTGATGGCACAAAAATTCCACTCCTGTTTGAATATGAAGATTGTGCTACTGTACATACTCAGGGGTTATGATTATAAACTGTAAGACAAAATTGCATTTATGTCTCATACTAAGTTTTTTTTTTTACTTAAAAAATGAGCAACAAATAGCAAAATGACTGTTTTTGTGATATATTTCTAATGACAAACTAATCCCTCTAAAATAAGTGTTATATTTAATACCATTTTAAATATAGGCTAGCCTATATAATATAATATCCTTTGTGGTTGGTGCAAAACTTGCCATTAACTGCCAGAAACAAACTAATTTCTGACATTAATAAATAAACACAGACAGGACCATGAGAAGGCAATACAGATTTGTGATTTTAAGTTATACTACTGTATTTTATGTGAACATGTTTTAATGGTTTTCTTCTGAAATAAAAGTGAATGATGATTTTCACTGAAGTGATTATATTTTAAACCTGTGTCAATAATTAGCCTATTATTTGGACTAAGTTGGATAAACTTGCTGGCTCAAGGTTCATACTTATTTCTAGCTTCATATGCAGCACATGACTATTGTAAAGCGGGGGTGAGCTATACATTTTTCAGACAAATGTCTTGAGAAGAGAGACAGAGCAGGAATCCCCTGATAAATATTGTATAAAACCACATATTATTATTATTATTTACATATTTTGTTATTTGTTCACATTGCAAAAACTTTTTAATTTTAGTAGGCTACTTTATATGTTATTGTGCTTTTTTTCAGTCAACATTGTACTAAATTTTGTAAACAATATTTTGAGATAAAAAGATAATAGTTGGACCCCCTGCAGACCTAGTGTAAAACCCCAATTGCCAATGTTTTGGCCAAGAAACACACAAAAGGGCATTACAGCTTAGTGCTT
The DNA here is from genome assembly GCA_031834385.1 of Semotilus atromaculatus. Classification (NCBI taxonomy): domain Eukaryota; kingdom Metazoa; phylum Chordata; class Actinopteri; order Cypriniformes; family Leuciscidae; genus Semotilus; species Semotilus atromaculatus. The sequence continues at coordinate 14,410,521 of JAULUF010000001.1, read as the reverse complement.
ACTGTAACGTTACCTGATTTGAAGATTCTCCACAGACTGCAGATTTTGTGGTTTGTAGGCCACACTGGCTGCACGGTTCATAATTTGTTCAGGTCTTTTACAACAAATGTGTAGTTTCTTATCTTGTTTGTTTACTTGTTTACTGGACCAAAGGTCCACAGGTTATCTGAAGGTTATTCCAATATTTTTTTTTTATCACACTAACATCATAAAGGTTGTGACGAAAACAAAACAAACAAAAAAAATGGAGCAAAGGTCCACAGGTTATCTGAAGGTTATTCCAATACTTGATCACACTAACATTCAAAAGGTTGTGGCGAAAACGAAACAAACCTTCGTTATCATAAATAACTACGGAATGCGTTTGATTGTTATGATAAGGAAACTATTCCGCTCCAGGACGCAAAGTGGCGCACTACTGCAGACGCTGAATCCAGTGAAGAAGACAAGACGACGTCAGCAGCTGGGATTCAAATTTTACCGCTCACTGGATGCGGGGAGAGAGATTTTTATACGTAATTTTATTTTTAGTTTATCGACGGAGTTGTGCATTAATACGGTACAACGATGTCTTGTCGAAGAAGGTAAGTGTGTAACGTTATACGTGGAGACTGTTAAACATCGCGAGATTAAATTATATTATGGCCGTGTCTCATTATGTGGTATTTAACGTTAACGTTACTGTGGCTGACAACTTAAAACACGTTAGGTACTAACGTTAACGCTACATTACCTCTAACTACATGCATTTTGGTAATCCAGCGAGTTTTACTGAAGCTTTAAAAACTTTTTTGTTCAAATAACAGTGTTAATTGGATAGTTTAGCAAAATAAATATGCTAATAATAATAGCAGTAAGTTAATAAACATTCTGTCATCATTTACTCACCCTAATATGTTGTTCCAAAACTGTGTAACATTCTTCTGTTGTTGAACACAAAAGGAGATCATTCACTTTCATTGTTTTGCAAAAAGATAAAAATGAAAGTGAATTGATACTGAGGCTGTCTGTCCCAAACCTCAAAATCGTTCAATATTCATTCAATCTCATTTATTTGCTTTTGTTTTCATGAGCAGCGAGGCTCTTGCATTCTCTCTTGTGACTGAGATCAATCATGCGATGGCCAGGCTTGTAGACATATGGGATAGCATCGGCATCATGGAAGAACAGAGAGTGGAGCGAATGCAAACTGTGAAAAAGCATATAGATGTAAGTTATCCCTTTGCATACATCACATCCCTCACATATTTAGGCTTTATACTTCCTCTTAATAATTATACATGTTCTCTAGGGGCTTTTACATTCCATGATCATGGAGGAAGAGGCCTTAAGACATCGCATCAGAACCGATATCATTACTTTCCAGAAACAATTGGATACCCTGTGCTTGGAACTGACAGTGGAGCCGTACAAAGTAAGAGCTGTGAAATATTCTCATGGGTGATGTGGGATTCAGGCAAAGACTTTATTCATTCATTTATTGAAAACGTTTTTAAATTATAAAGTTACTAAATATTACATTAATGATTTCCCACTTTAGTTTAGTTCAAATTTAATTTAGTTACTTTATAATGCTGTTTATTATGTTAAAATAACAAAATCAACACACATCAGGTATCTTAAACTATTCAGGCATGTCTTGAATTTTGGTAAATTTATTCTGAGAATTTCAAACTTTATATGCTGTTCATGGAAAGTTCCTGTTTTTCTTTTATGATTATAGTTTGAGGAAGATCTTACAGTTCTGCAGTTGGAGAAGAACCTGCGGTGCCGTGTGGATTCTCTTCTAAAGGAGAAGAATGAACGTTTGAGTGAGCTGAGCGATTTGAAGAAGCAGGACGAGGAGTTGTGCGTGACGCTGTGCGCTACCCCATACTACATTCCTTCGGGAAGTGTGCCCTCTCGAACCCAGCTGCAGGAACTCCAGGAGCATGTCGAGAAACTCGGCAAAGAAAAAGTATGTAGCCTTTCTCCTTTTGAAAGTGTTCCAAACACTCATGAGTTTCTGTCCTGGATGCTTTTGTTATTTTAGCTCTGTGTTTGTAGGAGAGCAGGGTGAAGGTATTCTCTGGGCTCCGGGAGGACATCAGGACTTTAATGGACGAGATGGGACATGAACCAGAGAGCAGTCTGGAACGGGATTCCATATGCCCTGACACTGACATTTTTCTGCTCACACATGAAAATATCAAAGCCTTGAAACTGCTGCTCAGCCAGGTGTTACACTTTAATCATTTTATTTAAAAAAAAAACAAGTTTTTAAAATGTAATTGTTTTATCTGATTTGGGTGGGTAAAAGATATGGATACCATATCTTCTGCATAAGCTAGTGGTGCCATCTAGTGGGTATGCACTGAACACCTTTAGCATCTCTGCCAGGGTCCAAAATGAACATGCCAAATGCAAATAAAAATCATTACAGAGCATACAAAACGGTCATATTTGCTAGCTGGTCAATAACTAAAAATCTTATTATGAAATATTTATTTTTATTTTTTTATAAACAGTCCACTAGTATGTTACATATTAACTTATTTAATTGTAATAATTTATATGATTAAATTAAATAATAATTTTAATAATGATTGTTGTTGTATAGCTGATCATATGCCTGTGGGGGTATTCCAGAAAGCAGATTATGTGACTTACATGGGTATGTTTACTCTGAGTAAGCAGATAACCTTAACTTTTAGTTCCAAAACCTGAGGTAACAATGCAAGTAGCCATAGCAACTTATTCTCTGAACATAACCTGCTCCGGTTAGTTTACTTCAGAGGTATTCAGCACATGCGTGCCCTATTGATTTTGGAACCTGTATACCAAGGTGTGGGTTAATCAACTGAGAGTTCAAAGTGTGTGTCATAGTAAGTTAACCTTGATTTCTGGAAACCCCCCCCCCCCCCCCCCCCCCAAGAAAAATTTGCACTTAATGCTTAATTCATATTTGTTCCACACAGCTTGAAATGAAGAAGGAATCCTTGATTTCAGCTTGTGACAAACTCAAGGAGCGAGCTACGAGCCTGTGGAATCGTCTGAGTTGTCCTGAGCCGGAAGGCGAGGTGTTCCGAGAGGCTGCGATGAGCACTCTCTCTGATGATATCAGGCGGGTAAGAGCTTTTGCATCTAAACCACAGGATGTCATATCAGAGCACTAGAACCCTGTCACAGATCTTAACTCTCCTTGTGGTTTACTAACGCTAATGGAGTGCATTTCCTCTTCCAGTGGCGGGGCTGTGTGGAACATCTGGAGAAACTACAGATGGCTCGGCTGGAGGAGGTGGTTGATAAGGTCCGACAGGAGCTTGTGGTTCTGTGGGACAAATGCATGTTTGGACCAGAACAGAGAGAGCCGTTCAATGTTCACTTCTGTGATAGTAAGTTACCCAAAACTTAAAAGCAGTCAAGTCATTGAAATGTATTTAAAGGGATAGTTCACCCAAAAATGAAAATTTTGTCATAATTTATTCACTCTCAAGTTGTTCCAAACCTGTGTGAATTTCTTTCTTCAGTTCTGCTAAACGCAAAAGAAGACATTTTGAAGAATATCGGTAACCAAACAATTGGAGTATTTTTTATGTCAATGGGGCCTTGGGTTTGTTTGGTTGCCCATATTCTTCAAAATATCTTCTTTTGTGTTTAGCAGAGGAAAGAAATCCATTCAAGTTTGGAACAACATGAGGGTAAGTAAATGATGACAGAATTTTCAATTTTGGATGAACTATCCCTTTAAGGGTACACTATTACCCATTTTCAAACCAGTATGGTTCGCATTCTGGAGCCAGAGCCTGTACTCGGCCAGGCGAATTGGAGCCCGTGCAAACCGGCCACGTGTTTCAACAGACTTGACGAATGAATGCTGACGTAACTGCATTAAAATATTTTTAATTTTGTTAAATATTTTTAGTATTGTATCGTGCTGGTCTAAAATATTACCACTTATAATAGGTGACCCCTTACCATAGTAAATCAGGGTAAGATACATTTTTTTTTTTTGGATTAATTTATTGACTCAATATTTAAATTAATTTTGAACAAGAAAGTAACATTAGTTTAGCTTTCATTTTAATTAATTCATTACCATTTTATAGAAATATTGTAAAAATGACCAACTCTATTTAAAATCATTAAATTCAAAGATCTGATAAAAACTGACTCCTTGCTAATGGAAAAGGGCTTTAACTTCATTCTGGTTGAACAGATCACTACACCGAGGAACTGCTGGCCCTCCATGACACCGAGCTGCTGAGAATGATGGCTTTCTATGAGGCAGCACAACCCATACTGGAGGACCTGGAGAAATGGAAGAGGAACTGGGCTCTCTTTCAAGAGTTTGAGGTTCTCTCTAGTCCCATGCTTAGTCAACTCAACCTTATGTGGTTTCACACGTGTCATTTTGTTCTATATGTTTCACTTATCAGAGAAAGGCTGCGGATCCAAATCGCTTCAGTAACAGAGGAGGGTCTCTGCTCAAAGAGAGTAAGGACAGGGCCAAAGTGCAGAAACTGCTCCCAAAGGTACTTTGGTACTTTTTTTACAAAAAAATTGTTCTGTCACTACTTCCTGTTTTGTAACCTCAATAATGATTTTAATTTTGACGTGACCTATTCCTATTGTAAACAAGTTGTGGCTGTGAACAACAAAAAAATTGACAATTTACTGGTGTATTTCTACACCTACAGCTGGAAGAAGAGTTGAGAGGCCGTGTGGAAGAATGGGAAGAGAATAAGGGGTCTTTCTTCCTTGTGCAAGGTCGAAGGATCATGGATTTCATCTCCTGCCAGTGGGAAGAGCATCGTTTGCTGAAAGATAGGGAAAAGAATGAACGGGCGAGTTTCACTTTATGGGTGTTTAAAATATCAGATGGTGTGCAATTTAGTAGTACATACTTAGTGACATATATACTAACCCTGATATATTTACATACTGTACTGTATTTTGTTCAGGAAATTTCTTTTAGCTTTATTACACTAACCTGTGTGATTCTTGCTTTCCAGATGACAAAGAAAACTGAAATCTCTCAGTTTAAAACTCCAACAAAGAGAGCCCTAGGAGCAACATATACCACCCCCACCCCTAACAAAATTAAAAAGGTACTCGTTTTCTCACTGAGAATGTTGTGCAAAAACAAGCATTTTATCACAACACATGTTCCTCTTTCAAGGCAAGGCAAGTTTATTTATATAGCACATTTCATACACTATGGCAGTTCAAGAAATTAAAATAACTACAAAATAAAAGCAAGGAAAATTAAAACGGTTATAAAAGAAATTAAAAGAATATATGATACAGTTATAAAATGATTTAAAAAAAGTAAAAAGATGATACATAAATAAACCTCTCATCTGGCAAACCATGGTGTATCATATTTTTCACAACTCCCAGTTTTACTCTGCGATTTTCCCATGGTGATTTAACTGTGTCTGTGGTGTTATTTCGGCGCCTAAGAAATCTATTGGACGTCTCCGGTGGACCCGATTTTCCCCTAAAATCAGACAGGACGAGCTCTAGGACTGACCCATCAGTCCGCACACCCCAAAAACCCATGTGTTCGGAAGCTCTAGGAATGGAATTAATCCAGTCCGTACCCCACAGAACCTCGAGTTTAATTACACAAACTCACTACTCCACCACAGACCCAGGTCATCAGCATGGTTTCATCTCTCAAGTTCCCCAATTAAGTCATTTATGTTTGTCTCTTACCCAATTCTCAGTGCCATTTGAGTTGAGAATCAAAAGGAAGAATACAGTGCATCCAGTCGGACATACGGTGGATACAGTTATAATTGTTTCAATTGTTTCAGACACGCAATCAGCTGGCACCTCACACTGCCACCGTTAACAGTATCAGTAGTGCCAGCGGCAGCAGCAGCTGCTCATCCACCACGTTTCTGTGTGTGCCAGGAAGGCCTCAACTCTCTGCCAAGGTGAAAACACCTGATCAGGGCAATCAAAACTCAACTCTGTGATCAAAGCTTTTGGCTTGAGATCAGTACAAAAGGATTGTGGTTAGATTTATAGGGTTAGTTCACCCCAAAACAAAAATCGAAATTCTGTCATCATTTACTCGCCCTCTTGTCGTTCCAAACCCGTGGGACTTTCGCTCATCTTCGAAACACAAATTAAGATATTTTTGATGAAATCTTGAGAGCTTTCTGTCCCTCCATTGACGGCTATAAGTGATCGTGTCTCTTCAGAAAATTTGGACTAAACCACTCAATTCATATGGATTAGTTTTACAATCTCTTTATGAACTTTTTGAAGCATCAAAGTGCTAGTTGTGTACCTGTCTATGATCTTCATTTGTGTTCATGTGGAACGACATGAGGATGAGTAAATTACAGAATTTTCATTTTTGGGTGAACTAACCATTTTAAGTTCAGTGTTAAAATAGAGATGTTCCCTCAGCTAACACTAGATGACACTGTTGGATCAACAAAAATCAGTACTCTGTAAAACTGTAGGTCAAGTCCCATCTTCTTTATGTTGTTGGTAGCGTCTTTACACTGAAGATCAACAATGCTTCTTAATTTTTGTGTGGTTTTGTCTTTGGTCTAACAGAGGAGCAAGACAACAGAGGCCAGCTCTGGCCCACGCATGCCGCTGCAGGAGTTCAACAGTGACAAGAAACTGGTTCCAATGAGCTACTCAGCCTTTACCGTAAGACCAATCACTCGGTTCTAGACCACTTCCCCGGATGTATATTAACTCCAAATGGAGCATCGGTGATAAGGAGGATGCTCATTTGTGACCGCTAATTCCCCAGAGAGATCATTAACATTTTAAGATCCACACAAAACGATTCAGCTGGTAAAGATGTGTTAACAAATGTGTTGTCTTGTTTCCCATTACAGAGCGAGCTCTCCAAGAAAGCCAACAGTGATGCTTTTCTCAATTCCACCGTTAGAGACATGCTTTGAATGGACTGTCTGCATTGTTTTTTATTATTTATTTTTTTATGAGGTTTAGGTCACAAATAATCATGTCAGGATTGGAAACTGTACAGGATAAAACGATTCTCAGGTGTTTACCTTATTTACATTTTACCAGTGCAGTGACTTTCCAACAACGTACATTTATTTGGTTTAAAAGGCACATTTATATATTTTTTTTGTATTGCTTTGTCATTGTTTACCTATTTAGTTGAATTGTGTATATATTAGCTCATAAAAGGTCAGTCATTTCCTTGTATATACAGCACTTTTAATAAAATGCTTTTCTATACATTTGAAATTGAATTATTTTATTTTAAGTCTTTCTATACACTGGGTTACTAAAAATGGTGAATATTCCCTGCCGCTTAAAAGTTTGGGGTCATTAAGATTATTCTTTTTTTCAAATAAATAATACTTTTATTTATTTGCAAGGATGCATTCAAATTACTAAAAATGAGGGTTCAGACATTTATGTTACAAAAGATTTCAAATGTTTATTTGAACGTTCTATTCATCAAAGAATCCTAAAGAAAAATGTATTTATTTTCACAAAATTAAGCATTACAACTGTTTTCAACATTGATTCTTGAGTAGCAAATCCTCATATTAGAATGATTTCTATCATGTGACACTGAAAACTGGGTAATGGAGGCTGAAAATTCAGCTTTGCCATCACAGAAATAAATCCCACATTTTAAAATATATAAAAATAGAAAAGAGCTATTTTAAATGGTAATAATATTTGACAATATTAGTTTATAATAACAGTATTTTTACTATAAATGCTGCCTTGGCAAGCATAAGAGGCTAAAAACATTTTACTGACCCCAAACTTTTAAATGGTAATGTATACTGTGAGTGGATGTCAACGCAGTGCTTCAGAGTATTATTATTTTTCATCAGATTGGTTGCCACTGGCAGAGCATAAACATTTGTTGTGTGTCTTAAAACTCCACATTTGAAATCATCTTCACATTCGTTTTGCAAATGGATAGTATTGTAGATCTTTGATTGTCGAGTTTGAATTTTTGAGTGGCACTAGATACCTCAACATGTAATTGGCTCATTTGGGCAAAACAATGTAATGGCCTGATCAAGCTAATGCTTTCAAGGCCATATGAAGCATTACACAATTAAAATTCTTCACCATTTGCCTGTCTCCTAGGACCCTCCATCAAGCCGTCTGGAGCACAATGGAAAGAACAATGGCAAATCAATCAAACAGATGCTTTTATGTAATGGATGAGAAGTGCTGAACAAATGCAGTACGAGTAACAACGTAGTTTTTATGTATAGTTTTATGAAACATTTCTTTTTAGATTCATCTTCCAGATACACTGTACATTAAATTCAGTTCGATTACACAATGATACAATAAAAGTACAAATGTCACACAGTGACAAGCCACTGCTTCTTTTCACAGAAGTCAACTACATGTACAACATAAATACCTTGATGAATTAAAGAGGGAGTATCAACTCCTCAGTATTAAAATGAGCATTTGAGGTTCACTGTATGCAAGGATAACCACATGCTTAATGACAGGCCGCTTTTAACTGTCTGCTGAGCAGTACATGTTTGTCATTAGCCTTTACAGCCAAAGCAGACGTTTCCCAGACAGCAACATAGTGTCTGCCCAGATCTGGCTCACATCTGGTACACATGGATTCCACGCGTACCAGATGTGGGCCAGATCTGGGCGGACACTATGTTGTTGTCTGGGATTGCTCCTAATTTGAAAGATGAGAACTACATAAATGAGAAGTAAGCTGACAACCCCATATAGCTTGAAAAATATTCAAGGGGATGAAGAAAGATCTCTTTATAGAGCAGTTTTCTTTACCTTTTTGTTTCAAACTTTAAATTCCTGGGCATATTATCTGTTTCCTTTCGTCTGATAAAATGTCTGCATGCTAACATCATCATCAGATTGTTCTGCCAAATAGGCCTATAAATAATCTTTGATTTGTCATATATATCACTGAAAGCGAAAACCCATAAAAAGGTAACTGCAATGAAGTCTCTTGATTTGACACATATTTCATATGTAAGCTGTTGTCTGTATGTTCTCATCAAACAACATTTGTAGACTTTTGAACTCTTGGCTATGATGTACCAACAGACTCCTGTGATTCCAGCTCACTCGACAGAAATCGGTTGGAATTGTTGCTGTATCTTCGGCTTTGAAGAAATGACAATCTGAAGATAAAAAAAAAATACATTTATATTCTGCTTGGTATGGCAAAGAAGCTTTCTTGGAAAATAAGACAATGCAGTTCAGTGCAAAAAGAGTATGCTAATGTCAGTGGACAGTGAATAAAAACAGATGTGAACAGGAAAACGAGAAAAGCCAAAAACACAAAGACGGATCAGACCAGAAACAAACTAACCTCAGCAACAGATTATTTGTACATATAAAGAGCCTTATGGACTGGCTTTGGACATACAATGTCTAAATGTCACTGTTCTGATGTCTCAGTCTTCGGGGGAAAAAGTTGTTCTTGAGCTAAAACAGGAAACCTTAAAGGATTAGGTAACCTCAGAAATACAATTTCCTGATCATTTAGTCACCCCCACATCATCCAAGATGTTCATGTCTTTCTTTCTTCAGTCAAAAAGAAAATAAGGTTGTTGAGGAAAACATTCCAGGATTTATGTATGGTGGACTTCAATGGGGTAACGTTACAAGGGTACAACGGTGTAAAGGTCCTAATTGCAGTTTCAATGCAGCTTCAAAGGGCTCTACACATCCCAGCCGAGGAATAAGGTCTATATCTAGCGTTTCGCTAAATCGGTCATTTTCATTAAAAAAAACCCACATATACTTGTCTTGCACTATACTGAGATGCGCCACATATTAAATAATCACATTGAAACATCACGCACGTTCCGGTTAAAAAAAGATATGGGTATAGGGTGAAAAACTTAATTTAATTTTCTCCTCCAACTTCAAAATTGTCCGACATCTTTGCTTTACTTTTTATTTTATTTAATTGTAAATGGCATCTGACTTTCTTTGCACGTTCACTTTGTAAACACTATGGTCGGTACATCTGCCTATGTCACGCGAAGCGTGACCTTTCAACGTGATTACGTTGGCGCGTCGCAGTGCTAGTGCAAGACAAGCATTTTTGTGGCTAATAAGTATATAAATGTTTTTTTTGTTTTAGAAAATGACCAATCATTTCGCTAGATAAGACACTTATTCCTGGGCTGGGATGTGTGGAGCCCTTTGAAGCTGCAATTTGGACCTTCAAACCGTTGTACCCTTGTACCCCATTGAAGTCAACTATGGAGAAAAATCCTGAAATGTTTTTCTATTCCTAACTTTAATTTCATTTCGACTAAAGACAGACAGACATGAACATCTTGGATGATGTGAGGGTGAGTAAATTATCAGGACATTTTAATTCTGAAGTAAACTAATCCTTTAATGGGTCCAATGCATCAAAATTTAGCTGCTCTTAGATTTGTTTTAGATTTACAGAAAATATGGTTTCATTAAAAATCTCAAACCAACCAGGTGTGTCAATCAAAGAGATCCATCAAAGTTCCTCTGACCAAATTTAGACATCCATTAAAACTAATTAAACCTTGTTGAAGACTTTTTGCACAATTATGGTGCAGATCCATTAATCCATTAAGAGAGCCAAAAAGAAAACTTTCACAATGTTTGATTACAGTTGCCATTTAGATGACATCTGTGACTAATTATTAATTATATATATATTATGTGTATATATATATATATATATATATATATATATATATATATCATCCAGAACTCCTAACAGGGGTCAATTTAGCTTGATTTCTTTTATCTTTTGTTGATCTGGAACTTTTTAGATACTTTTTTATTGTTATAGTCTCTTGATCAAAAATGAGTCTCGTTGATCAAAAATACAGCAAAAATACAGCAAAAAAAAAAAAAGTAATAATGTGAACTATTATTACAATTTAAAATAACAGTTTTCTATTTGAATATATTTAAAATTATTTTTATATTTAACCAGTGAGGTTCATTTATTTCTACATTTTAAATATTTTAAAATAACCGATATATGAATAGAATTTGAATTTATTTTAAAATGTAATTCATTCCTGTGATGGCAAAGCTGAATTTTCAGCATCATTACTTACATCATTACTTCAGTGTCACATGATCCTTCAGAAATTATTATTACGTTGATTTGCTGCTCAAGAAACATTTCTTAATGTTGAACATCAATGCAGCTTAAAACCATGATACATTTTGTTTAGGATTCTTTGATGAATAGAAAGCAAAGAAAAGAAAAAAACTGAATTTATTAAGTCATTTCTAACACTATAAATGTCTTTAGAATCACTTTTGATTAATTGAATGTGTACTTCCTGCAAAAAAGTATTATTTTATTTACTTTTATCCATACGTATTACATCTTGACTTGATGCAGTCCACATATCTATTCTATATTGACACATGGTTTGTAAAGCCCTTGAAGTTGCAGACATTGATTTTGACAGCAATTTACATTTTCAGTAATCAGACCACAGCTAAAGGCTAAAAAAAAATATTTCTGGCACTGGTTGGCAAATGTTACATCTCCTTATATTCACAGACCATGTGGCCTATGTGTCCCTTCAACTTTCAAACTGTTCCTACGTCTCCATTTGAATGACTGTAGCTGGTGCTTAGTGATAAAAAAGAAACCATCATCATGGAGAAGCAGAATGTGGGACAGAAACTCTAAAACTAGCACTTGATCTGCATTATCTGCAGGTATATAGACCATTATACAGCAGGTTTCAGTGAACCTGAGCTCACTGCAGATCTTCCCATGCAGGATAAAACTTTGCACTCTTTGCACATCCACACATTATCATGCATTTAAGCAGAGCACTCTACAAAAAAACTCTTCAGCATGGACAGCATGAGTGTCACATCCCGTTTGTCTTGCATGAACAGGGCTCCACAGGGTTCTGTCCTCAACATGTTGTTCATTTAACCATGATACAGCACGGCAACAGCTGTTTGGTGGAGCGAAACAGCTGAAAGAATGTGTCTTGGGTTCAAGTATGCTAGGGGAGTACAGAGTGATTGACTTGTGAGTTTCACTCGAGCGAATCTTGGCGGAGGGTCGGTAGGGTATAAGACTGAGGAATTCTCAGCCTGACTGTCACACAAGCCACAAACTCACTAAGTTCCTCATCACTTTCTCGTCTCTCTATAAAGCTTTGCTTCCTTCTTAAAATGGGACCTTTGAGATTTGACCTCTCAGCTTATAACACAAGTTAATGCAAACTTTGGAGGGATATTTCACACAAAAAGTGTGTTCTTATCGAATCAACTGTCAAATGTTAAAACCTTCTTAACATTTACTCATAGAATGCCTTTTAACGTTATGCAGCAGTATTGTTGGAAACCATAGGGTGGGTTATGTTAAAATATGAACATTGCTAAGGTCTCCAAATGCATAAAGTTCTGGGAAATTCTCAAGACATACATTGACTTTTTAAGTTATATTGCTGACGAGATGGTAAAACTTTAAGAAGTCCTGTTAAAAAATAACCCTTAAATGATTTAGCAGTAGCACTTTGCACTAACTATTATTAAACAGTTAGTTCACCCAAAAACGAAAATTCTGTCAAATTCCATGTCGTTCCAAACCAGTAAGACAAATACAGACATTTTTGATGAAATCCGAGAGCTTTCTGACAAAAATTTTTTTTTGCTAAAAAACAAACAAAAGTAATTAGTAATTAATGACAGAATTTTCAATTTTGGGTGAACTAACTCTTTAATGTCCCAAAAGAAGCAATGAACCCTTTAGGTCAACAGGCATGTCTTGAAACATTTTTCATGCCGTTCTCATGAGCTGTTCTATAATAAGACTGGGATTGATAAGATCAGTAATCCAGTTCAGATGAGTTTCCCGTTTTATGAGCTACATTATACTCCTAATGTCCAATAATTCTCCCCATATGCCAAAACAGATTCCTACAACACAGCAGCCAGGCTTTGAAAACTTTGTAAAAACTTTTGTATAAAAAAAAAATGCGGCCTGTCTGTCTCAAGGCTTTCTTCTTTGACTGATCTCTGTCCTCTTCTTGTTTCTATCCTTAGCTATAAGCTATCGAAAAATCTTTCAACATTCCCAGATAAGAAGCGAAAAGAAAGATGAGGGTGGAGAAGAGAAGATAAAAGACAAGTGGAGAAAAATATACTTGTATTTAAGAGGCTCACTGGAATTTTCAATTCTGATTGGTCATCTGATATTTCTGCTCTTCTAATACCGCAGTCACTTTAGCAAAACTTCGAAGGAATTTTGCGGGCAAAGAAAGTCCATTGCTAATAGTGTAGCGATGCATTAAGCACCCCCTACACAGAGGTACACACTCGCATACACACTCGCTATAGACACAACCCAAAGCAGAGTCGTTATATCATCGGCACTGGGCGGAGTTTTGCCACTATAGTGCGCATGCACCTTAGCGTTGCTCAGCAAGGGCGAAATCCAGTCATTCCAATTGAAATTCGCACAACTTGGAGTTTTGCGTGAGGGCGAAAAAGTTCCCACGCAGATACAGCTGATGTTCCAGTTGGTCACACGAATTTGGTTTGAAAATGACATCTGTGTGAGCAGTGCATCATACCTACACCATTAACAATGACCCTTTTCTTGCTCACTTGCAGTGTTGGGAAAGTTCACTTTCTACATGAACTAGTTCAAAGTTCAGTTCACACATTTTAAAATGAACTAGTTCAGTTCATAGTTCACAATTCAAAAAATGAACTAGTTCATAGTTCTTTTTTTTTCATAAATTTATTATTGGCACAGCTCACAACAACAGACAGCAATCATTTTATCGGCGGGCAAAGTTTGCTCAGAAATGTAAGATTTTTCGCATCCTCACCGACCTTGTCATAAAACTCGTTTAAATGATCATACTGTGTAACGAGTGGAAATAAAGTGTGGCCCCTTTAAGAGCTGCGCGCGCGCCCTGTTAAACTGTCTACACTCTATATCTGTATGGTATTGTACCGTGCGCCTCGATGTATGCGGGTAATGGTGCTCATTTTATTTGATCTGTTTGTTTTGTTTGGTAACGCTGTGGACGGAGCGTGGGACAAACAGTTTCCCCAAGTTTGATTGGGGAAATAAAGCGCGAGCTGTTGTGATATGGCAATCGCCTCCGTGAGTTTGTCTGGCCTAGTGGCTTAATTCGGCTGTGAGCTATCCCGGCGTTACAATACGACGCATCCAGTCCTCGCTGCTTTGTCGACTACATGCTGCTTTTTGTTTTGATGACGCATGCGGCGGTGCAACACTGGTGGCTGGTGTTGCCAGATTGGGTGTTTTATTCGCTACATATTAAGGCCTGTTTATGGTGTGTTTTAGCCGGGTTTTGCCTGGAAGGCTTTATAGAAATATGGCACCCCATTGAACGAAGTTAAACTGAGAGAGCGTTCGTTCACAGACACCAGAATGAACGAGTTCACAGTAACGTTCATCAGGCATTAATACAGTACGTTCAGTTCACGCTCGCCTAAAATATGAACGAGTTCATGAACTATCGTTCAATGAACGCGTTCAGGCACAACACTGCTCACTTGCTAATGTGACTGCTCCTAAATTCAAACCTTACTATTCTCAGCGTAACTAATATTTCATGTCCTCCGTTCCTCTTCTGCATCCTAATTACCCCAGCAGGGTTTATTTTGTGATAATAACCGGCTGACTGTACATTAACTGAGCAACACTGTATTATTTGTAGATAGCCTATTGATTGGGAATCGAATAAAGGCAAATTAAATCCAATAAGTAACTGCACAAACCATTAGTGCCAGAGCATCCGTTAACATCACTCAACCTTCTGCTTTTAAAGTAATTAATTCTAAATGTAGTAATTAGTCTGTAACTCTGCCTAACATATAAATCACACATTTAACATTATCCCCGGTTCTTTCTTCTGCACTTCCTCATCGGTTTAAGTAATTTCATGGTTTTTAGTTTTTAATAATCTATTTGGCATACAATAATAATGATTCGTATCAAAGTGTGATTTGAAACTGAGCAAACAAGTTTACTCTCACAGCAAACCGCATTATTCTAACTGTGAACTTTGCTAAAGATAAAACAGGCAGTATGGGTGGTCAAAAAAAAGAAAGGTCCAGGGAATGTGTACTGATATATCTAACCAAACAAACCTTCATTTTGATTTCCAAATCAAACATAACCACACCGAAGTAGTATGATCATTTAAAAAACATACCAAACATCTGTAACAAATCAAACCATAAGAGGATACGGATTTCTTGCTAGAATCTATCAGGCCTTGAGTAACCCGTCCACATTCTGCATGGGAAAGAAATGATACAAAACTAAATATTTTCAATACTGTCATTGAAAATTACAAAAGAGGCCATACTGAAATGCTGCCTGGCCAATTCTGTTGCACTTTTATGTTTAAATAATCATCCCTGACAAATTGGATCTATATGTTCACATGGACACCAGCGGTACAAACCCTCTGGACTGCCATTGACATTAAAACAAGAAAAACATAAATGTCAAAACTATTTTTTCACACGAATACTAGGAGGACAACTGTACAAACTGCAATTTAACTTAACAGCACTTTCAAATCTAAAATAAACAACATATTAATGCTCACAATTAAGAAATGAGACAAAGAATGTGAAAGGTCTTGGAAAAAAGTGACAGGGCCAAAAATAGAGAGCGTTTTAAAAAATCAGCGTGACTCCCTGTCAACATTATTTAGAACCATGGGGAAAGTGATTTAAAATAGATATGCATGCAAGACCCTATCCATTAGTCTGATGACCAGCTCATAGCCCGACCTGACATTAACCTGAAACACAAGGATTTGGTGCGGCTGAGAGAGAAAGTGGTGCAGTTTTGACCAAACATGGAAACATCATCTTTAGCAGTGGATTATAGTGGATACCTTTCTCAAATGCTCAGTCCGAACCTCATTTCGACTTCACAAGAGAAACGGCAAAAATAAAATGTGTTCAGGTTGCTGTCTATAGCTACCAGTGATTATCTATTTTTTCAAACTCAGCTCATTTAACAGTTTTCAGAGCAACAATTAAAATAAGAAGTGGTTTTTAAGGCTGGATATCTTTAAAAGGGATAGTATACCCCAAAAATTTAATTCAGTAATAATTTACTCACCCTATTGTTCCAAACCTGTGTGACTTTCTTTGGAAAACAAAAAGGAAATGTTTAGCAGGATGTTCAAACTCTTTTCCATAGAATAAAAGTTAATGGTGATCAAGGGTTTTCAAGCTAAGTTTTTCATCTAATATAAAAATTTTACCATTACCAAAAATGACTTTTCAAAGTTTTTGTTAAAAATATCAACACTGAACATTAGAAAACTTTGGAAAGACATTAGGGTGAGGAAAAGATTATATTTTTTACTTTCTAACAATTTAGACAGATGCTCAATGGTGAAAGTCAATCCAAGATTCCAGCAATATTCCAGCACATTTTATGATTTGTTATATATAGTCAATTAATTTAAAACTGCAAGCTAATTAGTAATAATAACAAATAAATGCCCTCTTTTAAACATGGAGGTTTGCCCACCAGTATTTTACTAAAACTGCCACCTCTGTGATCAATCTGAAATAAAAACGGCTCCGGCAAGCAGGAAAAGTTTGTAAAGTACATTGTAAAATCAATCAGACATTGCTCCTGTTAACCCACTCCAAGTGTCTGAGATCTTAATGGCAGAAATGAACAGTTATTCAATATTTAAGGCCTTTTCTGCAGAGTTAGCTTCAAAATGGCTGCAGTCCCAGGGTGGATGCGTTTTTAAAAAATGTGTTGAGACAGGTCTGTCCATCTCTGAATAAAAGCGATGTCAGGGTGCAGGGTCACATCAAATTAAATTTCTCTCTTTTGAGCCATTAACCAGACCAAAATCTAATGGGGCATTTTTATAGCTATAGCAATACCAACAATGTCCTTAATCTTAATTTAGATAGGACCATAAAACATGTGACCACCTTCATCTCAGCCTCCATTAAAAGAAATATCAGCAAGAGAACGCTCATTCCTAAATCACACTTCTTATTAAATTGAAGAGTTGCAATAAAACATTCTCTTATATGTTTTGGTTTTATTTCTTGGCTTTGTGTTTCACGGCTGTGTGGAGGATTTGATTTGACCTTGGCTGAATCTGAACGCTGAGGTCAGAGTTTGAAGTTTACCTTCAAACCTCTTGTTAACATGTACATATCTTTCTGAAAAAGTTTTGGACACAGTGCTGCATTATTATTTCTTGGAAACCCACAAGCTTTTGTGGCACCTGGTTCTGATTGAGACAAAGGTCCAAAGTTTTTTTTTTTTCAGTCACACCGAGCGAAACGTGAGTCTGGCTGCTACTGAGCGGATTCAGAAAGCTCAATTTAAAGCCCTCCGCATGAGAGCGGACTTGAACCGCATGGCTATAGCGCTAAGCCGCCCAAATGTTCCTCGTTTGAGAGAACGTCACATTCCAGACATTCCTCTGAAACGTTTGAGGAAAAAATTTGTAGAATATGGAAAATACGAAAGGCTGTGATTGACAGGTAAGGTTTGCTGGATGGTGGCCATTAGAGAAGTCTCTATGGAAACAGAAGCAGAGAGATATGTGTTTTCTGACACCTTTTCTGCATCGCCAATCATCAGTCTGATAATGAACAAAGTGGGAAAAATGCAGCATGAAAATACTTCATGCGGGCATCAAGGCTGTAGCTTTCAGACAAAAACCTCACTTCGCTTCTCGATCCATATTTGCTCATGTTGCACAAGGACAGATTCTTTAGCAGCCCCTCACAAAAGAGACTAAGTGTAACTCTAAATCCTTTAGTTATAGCACATGAAACACTGAAATAAGCAGGGATGTTAAAGCAATTAAGCAAGCCCAATGTTTACAATTAATTTAGATATAATAATTATCAACAGGGGACTACATTTCAGAGGGGATAAAGCTGAGAACCAATGATGATTTTTCCTTCGGAAACATCCTCTTAGATCATTTTTGACATACGCCGCCTCAGGTATATACAATGAGGCATATATACCTCATTGTATATATAAAATATACAAGGCCATAGTCAAATCAACCCTCCTCTTTAGTGGTGTTTTTGCTGCCCTTATTAATCTTCAAACATAATATTTAGACGCATCATCAATCTAGCAAACTTGTTATCATGTGACAGAAACATGTGACAGAAACATGGCAAATGAAAATGAAAAAAAAAAGAGTCAACGTAAAATCATCCAGGTCTATATACATATTAACATGTTGCTAAATGCTAATGACATTAATTAAATTAACATAAAATTAGCTATGAATTATTAAATTAACTTTTTACCCCCAAAATGGCAGATGTGTCAGATACCTCGGGGTAAGCTGTGTCAGCGACTTCACAAATATAGTTCTGTCACCAAATGCAGAAAATACAATTCAAATATTATTACTATTGGTAAATATATTACAAAACGTAAACAGTTAAGTGAATTTAAATATTGTGAGTATTAAACTGTTTCGTGAATAATGTACAGCAAAATAGGACTTAAAAGACTTTTGACTGGGTGTCACAGATACAGAAGGGGTCAACACAGGTAAGTGGCGGAATACAGATGTTTATTTGCAGAAATTTGCAGTCAGATAGTTTGTAGTTAACTTAGTTGGATGAGTAATAGCAGTCTTGATGTCTTTACAGATGACTGAATGGGTAGCAGACATTGAGGAGTAGAGTCGTTGCAGACAGAAGATGGATACTGGAGACTGGAACAAGGTAAGTACATCAGGTGAGTTGAGTAGATCAGGTAGATCAGGTGAGTTGAGTAGATCAGGTGAGTGTCTATGTGTAGATGAGTCCAGACATTAATGGTGAGGAGATTGACAGCTGATATAGGGAGTGCTGATGAGTGATAACAAGGGTGACAGCTTGCAGGTGCAGGTAAATAAGGAGTGTGTGCAGGTGGTGAGCATGAAGGATACTGGTAAGTGTAGTGCTGAGGGTGACTGAGCTGGTGACTGTGACAGTACTTCCCCCTCCCAGAAAGCGCAACCTCGCTCAAAATGGATTCCATCCAGGGGTATGATGGGCGTCCTGGAGTAGTGTCAGGTGATAGGGATACCTCCAGGATGGCACCAGCAACCCAGGTAGGCACTGGCAGCTCAGGAAGTCATGGCAGTGCAGATAGCTCCAGGGCCCATAGCAGTGCAGGTAGTTCAGGAAGCCATGGCAGTGCAGGTGGCTCCAGGGCCCATGGCGGTGCAGGTAGTTCTGGAAGCCATGGCGGATCGGCCTTCGTGACCTTGCCAAGGAAGTCAGGCTCGACCATTATGCCCGGGGACATATAGCCCGCAGGCATATAGCTTTGGGCTGAGCTCAGGGACTGGAACGGGCTTAGGAATTTCCCTCACGGGAACAGACTTATGAACTTCTCTCATGGGAATGGTGGCCATCTTGGCTAAAGCCTCGGGTGTGGCGGCCATCTTGGCTGAAGCGGACAAGGGTGACTGTGGCTGAGTGGTGGTTGTGTCTTCATCAACCTCACCAATTGTAAGGGAAGAACCACTCACCCACAGCGGTCTTAAGGGTGTCATCGTTCCAGGTTACCTGATGAGAAAGCTCAAAGAACTCCTCTACATAGTCCTTGATCGGGTAGCCATCTTGGAAATGGGAGATCAGCCGATCAGTGGGGTTAATAAGATTGAAGAGAATGCTCATATTGTTCTCAGTATAAAGTGGTCTGGTCTTCTGTCACAGATACAGAAGAAGACAACACAGGTAAGTAGCGGAATGCAGATGTTTATTTGCAGAAACAGGAAGCGCGAGTAGGAGAGTGACAATGGTGAGTACAACTGCAGTCAGATAGTTTGTAGTTAACTTAGCTGGATGAGTAATGGTACTCTTGATGTCTTTATAGATGACTGAACGGGTAGCAGATGATGAGGAGGAGAGTTTCAGATGTCTCAGAGACATTTTCATTCAATAACTTATTTAGGCCTATTGCTTAATACCGCATTTGTTTGTACAAAGTGGGGTCTACGTTTTTAATCAATTTTATTTTGATAAACATGACACAATATAACATTGCTACTACATGAAAAGAGGTTTTACTGCTATAAAAAAAACAGATTTGTGAGCATTGGTGGAACTGAAGGTTTTAGAATAAACACGAAACGCATGTGATTTTCATGCTGTGAATCCGGCCAATCGTGTCGTCATTAGAGCTTGTGCAGCCGCTTTGGAGAGGCTGCGCAGAACGAATCAGCCGGTGGCTCTCAAACCATTCTCACGGTACTTTGATGGCATAAGTCACAGTCACGTGGCGTCGGCGCTGTCTCAAGTCGGAAAAAATATCTAACCAGCATGCACTGCTTCAAGTCAGCTGCCATTCGGTCTGCGCAGCGCTGCATGAAGTTGAACAAGCTTTATGTGTAGACGAGACCAGACATCAATGGTGAGGAGGTTGACTGCTTGCAGGTGACTGAGGAGTGTGTGCAGCTGGTGAGCATGAAGGATACTGGGAAGTGTAGTGCTGAGGGTGACTGAGCTGGTGACTGTGACACTGGGCAGTGGCTTTGCACCACACTAAAATAATAAAAAAGAGACTACTCATGCAAACTAAACATCACTATTTGTCTAGAGCCACTTAAAAGTAATAAAATGGTGAATAATTCCTCAAAACATCATTGTAACAAAGCAAATCATCAGGATCCACCCATTATATTGGTGCATAAAACAAAGTATTTTGCTAGGACGAGACGGCAAACCACTGAGTGTAGACATTCAGAGTACTGGTCTTCAAAAATCAAAAAGGTCAAAACATCAATGAAGTAATGCATTTGCCTGGTGTGAAAAACACACACAAATAATAGAGACGCACAAATAAAAGACGGGAAAATAAATAGTGGTGTATTTAAAATGCCTGTGTTGTTTTACGCAGATCATAAAATTTCAGAACGATGAATATTCCACGGTCACAACCATGTGCTTTTGTTTTGATCAAGAGCCGCAATGATGTCATCTATACTTATGCAAAACGAGTCTGTGGGTAATTGCCTTTGTAATGGCAGAACCCGCTTAAAACAGTCTGAAACCATGAGGAGAAAAACAACTGGAAACGTGGAAAGACTTGTTACTGAATATTCTACCAGCTCTTGTGGCTAAACGCAGCTTTTCACTTTCAAAGTTACTGAGCGTGTTCTAGCCGATTATGTCATTTATAAGTGTCTTGTAAAAAGAATGGGTTCTAAATGGGTTTTATAAAAATAATTTTCATGATAATGCACACAGCCTAAGATTACAGTAACATTATCATTCCTAACATTTTTATCATCTTCAACATTTTGCAGGCCAAGGACTTTATAAACATGTAAAGAATTGAGGGTTGCATTTGATGATTTTCGCTATGATACTTGCATTGCAAAATCATTAAAGTAATCATTATTGATGAGAAATATTGGCACATAACATTTTAATTTTACTTAATACATTTTGTGGGAGGAACGATGAAACATTTTAGCTGAACTTTGGCTCAACTTATGACTTAATATTAGACGTTTGTTTATCGCACATGATCTTTTAGCAAAATGATGTAAACTTTTGAAAAATTTTATATTAGTAAAATATAATTAATAATTAGCTATGGACGCCCCATAAAAGACCCCTGCTATAGATTTCATGAACGTCAAAAACAAAACAAAAATTTAATTAAAAAAAAGTTATCAAAAGTGACAGTAAAGACATTACAATGTTACAAAAACATTATATTTCAAATAAATGCTGTTCTCTTTTCCTTTCTCTTCATCAAAGTATCCTGAAATAAATCGTCACTGTTTCCACAAAAATACTAAGCAGCACAACTGTTGTCAACATTGATAATAATAATAAATGTTTTTTTGAGCAGCAAATCAGCATATTAGAATGATTTCTGAAGGATCATGTGACACTAAAGACTGGAGTAATGATGCAGAAAATTCAGCTTTGGCATCTGAGGAAAAATATATTATATATAAAATATTGAAATAGAAAATTGTTCATTTAAAGTGTAATAATATTTCACAATATTACTGTTTTACTGTATTTGGCGAGTCCCAAACTTTTAAATGGTGTATACTGTATGTGTACTGTATATACACATTTTTACTTTTCATGTCCTTTAGCAAACAACTACGGGTATGTTTACACGACGATGTACTAAAAATGGAAATATTTTTCCTTTGCGTTTTCCATTGTCAAAATGATCCCCGTTCACACGGATCTGCGAAAACTATTAGAAACGCTGTATTCTGCTGTCAGGCCAGTAGTTGGCGATGTCACTTTGTAAAGAAACACTACGCTCCTATAGACTGAACACGTAATACGCTGTAGAGTGCCGAAGTGATGACGTCACTTTGTAGGACAACTCGGAAGCTAGCGGCGCATGGGCTCCCTCGATCGAAAAGCTATGCGTTTTCCCCATAGACTTTTGGAAAATCGCAAAAAATAAGATCTGTGTTCAACAAAGAGTTGTGACCCTTACACGTTTTGTCTATCAAGATCATCTTTACAAGTTAATCCAAAATGTATAAATTTTGAAGCCTAAATAAAGCCGTTAGATAGATAACGATGATAACGGTAAAAAGTTAAAAAAATCACAAGCAGGTTATAACTGGTGTGTTTTATGTCATAGATCAAAACGTGAAAATATTTAGAGGCTTTGTTAACCACAGACCTTATTTCAGGCGATTTAGCAAAAACCCATTAAAAAAACCCCATAGACTTTAGGGCGAGGGAGTGCTAACTCACTTCCGCGTTTTGGCCTACAAAGTGGCGTCATAACTTCGGCACTCTATTCATGCAGTTTGAAAAACGTTTTCAAAAGTTTGCGTTTTTAGGCCTTGTCGTGAAAATGAACGGCCAAAATGCATAAAAAGTTTCCGGTTTTTAGTTGAAAACGGTGTTGTGTAAATGAAAGGAAAGGGGCATTGATGCATAGGTGTCCAACCAGAAATATCACTTTACCAACATTCTTACATTCATCTCTTTTCTCACCAGAACTCATTTCTGAAAGCTCAGAGTGTTCAAGAGGGACTAACTGTAGCCTACCTGAGAGAAATGGAGGTTCCGTTGACAGACTCTGAGTGTCGTCTGCTCGGACTAAAGTCCCCCTGCCGGGCATCATCCCAACAGCACAGGATCCTAAGGAAGGCTCTCCGAAAAGCCCGGTTCAGAAAAGCATACAGGAACGGATTCAAGCCCGAGTTGATGTAACCCAACCAGAGCCAAGCGGTCCACATCTGCCAGGGCACGCTGTAATTAATGAAGGGATCCACCACGTTGGTAATGAAGAAGGGCGCCCAGCACAGACAGAAGCAGCCCATAATGACAGCCAGCGTCTTGGCCGCCTTGGTTTCATTCTTAATGCGACTGGAGCCTGGTTGATCGTGCTTAGGGTAAGTCGAAGAAGGGGCCGAGCCGGCCCGATGTAGAGATCCGATTCGCCGAGCATGACCTATAGCGGTGATGTAGATACGCTGATATGCGAGAACCATCAGCACCAGAGGCACATAGAAGGCCACGGCTGAACACACCAGGGCATAGGGTCGGTTCACCATGAACACACAAGTTGAATTGCGCGAAGAGTTTAATTTTTTTTGTTCGATCTGGGAAATTGAAATGAAAAAACAATTAAGTAGGCATCAATTTTAAACTCTGGCTGATACCAATAACTGATCATGATTTTCATGTTATTATGGTCAATAACATACAATAACAATTCTATAATATTTTGTCTGAATACATTTAAAACTAAAGATTAAAATCAATCATTTTAAATGCTACATGTGAATTTAAGCATCACAACATTATAATGTACTGTATGAAAAATGGATATAGATACGGTGATTTGCTAAAGATTACATTTAAAAGGGTTTTTAAAGACCATAACCTTATAAGGGAGTGTTAGATACTGTAAAATGTCATTTACATCAGCACAATTGAATATCCAGTATCAACCAGTGCATACTATATATACAATATTGACTAGTACAATAAATTATAAAATATCTAATATCGGCTCATAACCGATACTGATTAATTTTGTAGTCTTGAACTTCTCAACTACATCCAACAAATAAAATCATAAAAAAAAATGATATACAATCAATTTACACATACACTACCATTCAAAAGCTCAGTAAGATTGTTTAATGTTTTTGAAAGAAGTCTCTTATGCTCACCAATTTATTTGACCAAACATGTAGTAAAACGGTCATTTTAATATATTTTAAAGGGTAATTTGATCCTGGGATGGCAAAGCTGAATTTTCAGAAACCATTCCTCCAGTCTTCAGTGTCACATGATCCTGTGTAAGGATCTAAGCAGTGTTGGGTGTAATTTATTACTAAGTAATTCATTTCTGTAATTTATTACTTTTCCCATGAAAAAGTAAAGTGATAGATAACTCTTAATTTTTCTGTAATTTAGTTACTTCTGATGTTATTGCATTAAATACTGTATAGAACAGTTCTTTATAAAACAGTAGTGGATTTAACATCAAAATGTAATATCTAATTTCAAAATGTATGTTTAATGTAACCTTCTCCCTTGAAATACTTTGGTCAGTTCAAAAATAAATTATGCAGTTTTATAAACAGGTTGATCTGGAGTAATTAGTGATACAATGCAATACTTTTAAGAGATAGTGATTACAGTAGTCTAATTACACTGTCGAATATATAATTAGTAATTAATTACTTTATTAGAGTAACTTACCCAAAACTGGTCATATGGTTCAAAAGCATTTATTTGAAATATGTTTTTTTGTATCAATGTAAAAGTCTTCCTTCACCTAATTAAAATAAAATTAATTTTATTAATTCTTTAAAATAAAAAATTACTGACCTAAAAAACTTTTGAACAGTAGTGTAATCTTTTGAATTATTATTAATTAATTGTGGTAATATATATTTTTTGATTATTACTATAATTACCAAAAATATAATGGGAATTGGTCCTGTTTACAAAAACGCAACATTCCTTAAAATGGTGACGCCTAAGAAGACCATCATTTAGACCCTTTTCTACAGAATAGCTAAAGTAAATTAATTATCTCATTCAATTTTTTTTAATTGTTACACACTTTTTGTAACATTTTTATTTTCTTGAAAAAAAAACATTGGTTTTATAATCCAACCTAGAGAGATCTAGCAGAGAGTAATTACTTAAAGCTTTAATGCATCAGCATAACAAGAAGAATGAACCAAACTACTCCTCACTTACAAAGCTCTCGATTCCAATAGTATTCCAGCTTTGCATGATGGGAAGGAAAGAGATGAAAAAGGGGATGACCCAGCATCCAACCAGCATCAGTGAGACTCTTACAGGTGTCATCTTGTTATTGTAGACCAGAGGCTGACAGCAAATCGCATAATACCTGCCCAAGACAGAAATTGCAAATATCTGAAGAATGATTCAATGGATGCTGTCAGTACACTGTCTTTCGTAAAACACTGCGTCCCTACATACTGTACTTTGATATACCCTGATGACACTGCCGATCTTTCCTTGAAAAGTTAATTCAGTGAATTATAACTAGAAGATATGCACTTATACTGGAGACCGCAGAGGCAAAGATATCATGAGTCATGGGAATCATATACGGATGGAGAAAGAACTTGGTGACACAGTGAGATAGATCAACAGAATTTTGTTGCTCGGGGGGAAAAAGAGAGATAGATAGAGAGAGGCTTTAAGAGACTAAGAATGAGTCATGTTACTGCCATATGGACAAGGTGCGCTGCATAAATCACAGCTGCTCTCGGGTTAAGCTTTCGGGTTAAGAGGGCTGCAGTCTTCCCAATGGGTGAACATGAGAAAATTTGCATACGTAACACAGCAAATTACACATAATTAGCTGACACGCTGACAAGCCCCTTGGAGTTAGCGTGAAGACATAAATTATGTGTTTCTTTTTTTGTGCATTCGATTTTGAATGTACAGTTTACTCAAAGACACATTATAATTAGAAACTGGACAAAATTTAAATTAGACATCACAATACAGGCCGGACAGCATCTCTGTATATTGTAGTACTCTGTAATTTGGTGACGCAAGATTACAGAGCTTTGAACTACATAAGTAATTAATAATTGTGTGTATATACTGTATCAAAATACAAATGTTTTTTAAAGAGAAAAAATGTATGATCAAATCTAGCAACGAAAATTGCTATCCCAAAACTGTCTAAATTTAGACTTTTCTTCTCAATATTGCCATGGCAACACTAGCAGTTATTTGTGTAGGACTTTGGTATTGTTTTGTTACTATATTAGCTTCATGAGCAGCACTTACCTGTCTAGTGCAATGCAGCACAGATGCAGAATAGATACACTGGTTAGCTGCACGTCCAGTGAGGTACGGACCAAGCAGAACGTCTCTCCATAACTCCACTGACCCGTGGTCAACTCTATGGTTGCCAGGGGCATCACAACAAGGGCAACTAGAAGGTCTGCAAATGCCAAGGATACAACGAAGAAGTTGGTCTTCTTCTTCCTATATTTAGAACAGTAAATACACAAAAAATAAGATTAATAGATATTAGTTCAGTACAAAATCGTGTCTGTACAGTTTGTCAAAAAATGTTCATGTTTAAGCAATTTAATGACACTTGATTATACTTATGGAGCTTTTTTTTATGGAAGTTCTTTATATTATCATATTCAAAGTTTCTAGTTTCTAGTGTTTCTAATACAACAGCTGACAGAGGGATGGGAAATTTGACCAATGTAATGAAGTCTCCTCTGTAAAGTTATGCTATCATCATGGATTTTTATCTTTTGCTATTGGAGAAAAGGGGAACACAAAAATTATATTTTTGTATTTCCGTTCATCACTATAGAAGTGACCCACTATGATGACTTGCACTTCTGAGAACCCTAGAAATGTGAAAAGGGTCAACTATAATTTCATATGATAATTGAATTTGGAGAAATCATTTTCCTTGCATTTATGTCTTACTTTGCAGAAAGAAAATATCTAAGCATCTTTAAAATGTGATCGATTTACTTGAGAAGCAACCTGCCTAAGATTTTAAGGTTTGTTTTCAGAGAACAAATTGAAGATTCTTTTTCTTTCCCTTTGTTTTCTGGTTGTAGGAAAAAAACTAAATGCACAGTGGGGTTTCAAGATTCAAGATGTATCGTTTGTCTGAAATAAAGACTGTTCACACTTTTGTACTGAACACTCCCCATCTGTCATTGGTTGGAAAAACAGATAGCTCCACCCCAAACTCACACAATTGGTTGAGCCATTGCTATGTGAGGCTGGTCAGGATTCTCAAAAAAACAGAGCAAAGTTTTGAAAACAGAACCACATTTTGGGGGAATCAGCTTACTTTTAGATATCTTGCGTATACATCAAAAATGTACTTAGACACAGTAAATTTAAATGTAGATATGAAGCACCATTACCTTAGCTGTCTGTCTTTACAGAGAGCCACCATCACAAGCAAATTACCAAGCACAGTCAGTATGATGATGGTCACCAGGACAATAGACAGCATTATCCTTGAAGTGTTTTTAGACATGACTGGATCCACTGCACTGTAGACGAAAATATGCCGATAATTATACATGAATATAAGATAAATACTTATGAATCTTTGTAGTAAAAAATATCTGAGGTGGTTCTTACTCGTCCGCTGAGTCTGATGCTGTGGCCATCACTGGTCATCTGTATGGAAGTGGTCAGATGGAGTTTGGTTCACACAAGACACAGCAGTCCCACTCCTGTGGGACAAACACAACTGATTTGGGTTCTCGCATCCCAGATTCAATCATATTCTTTCAGCATGAGCTTTAAAGTGAGAGCATTGAGAATAAACCATCAGCACCTTTGTATATGAAACGAGCTTCTGGGATATAACACGGGAATATGAGACATGATGAGTCTATGACCCCTTTTAAATATAACTTTCCCTGCACTTTATAGACTTAATAGATGTTTTTGCTGCTGACAAACACATTTCTGGTTTGATGTTGATAAAGAGGTACTTCAGTATTTCTGATAGGGCTGTGGATAAAACAAAAAGGTTAGGAAAAACAGGAAAATTTAAGTCTTATTAGATTCTCAATCTAAAAATCAAATAGCAAATAGGCCTATTGAACATAGAAAAAAAAAAAGCACATGCACTCCATCATCGCAGGGTTAATACCCACAGTGGCCAAATCGCACCCTGTGCCTGTGGCTCTTGGGCCATAACTCAAGCAGGAGTGGAGAGAGCTCTCACAGGGTAAACACTGGAAGTGTGTGATGTATTTGCCCAGCTGGGAGGCTCAAGTGGGTATTAGAGAGAAAGCTCGGACGCTTCTTTCCTGTTCTGTTGCTTTCGTTTGAGTTTCAAATGAGCCGGAAAAATTATATTCCAACGCTTCTCTTGCAACTTTGCGTTCGTTCACAAACGTTTTGCAACTAGTCATTTTCTCTGGGAACTCAATAGTTTTGTGAGAGAACTCAAAAGCATTGCAATATAATTTTTTCCTCACCATGTCCCCTCATGGGCTCTGTAGAAATTTCTCTAAATTAATCAATGTTTTTATTTTTGATTAACCATTTAACAGAATAATATTGAAATCAAATCTAGCATTTTTTCTTTATTCTCTAATCTCTATATTCTCATCTGTCAGTAGGGGACCATTTTAAAATGTCAACCCTTTTACCATGATTTTGCATAATGAACAATTGACAATTTTAAAATCTTATCTTTCTAAGAAGCAACTTTGTTTCATAATCTTGAGTACAAGGCTTGTCAAATAAAATTGTAACTGTAACTGTCAACCCTGTTACCTTTCAGAAGCTTTACAGTTATTAAGTCCCAAAATGCATTAATTTAGCTTAAGATATCACAATACAATTTAATTACTCTTAAACACATTATTTAATTGTTAGAATGTTTAAAATCTTATGAAACTTACTTAAAAATCACACTGGGAATGGTGTGACCCAAAAAGATAGCTGAGCTGAAGTATGAAAGCTGATGCCATGTAACACAACACTAACTTTCACTAATCTTGTCTCATAAGATCTAAGAGCCCGCTATTCCCTTCAGCTCAAGGGGTTTCAAACTTGGTTAACTGTCTGAAGCATATAGATCTGTCCAGATAAATAATGTGGGACTTTGAACTTTCCTGTTTTTATAAAAGCATTAAATAAATTAAATAAACTGGTTTGTACAATTATAAATTAACTTCAAACTCTTCACTTAAAGGGATAGTTGACCCAAACATGAAAATAATTGACTCATCATTTTCTAACCCTCTTGTCGTTCCAAACCCGTAAGACTTTCGTTCAACTTCGGAACACAAATGAAGATATTTTTTATGAAATCTGAGAGATTTCTGTCCCTCCATAGACAGGTACTACACAACTACCACTTTGATGCTTCAAAAAGTTCATAAAGAGATCGTAAAACTAATCCAAATGAATTGAGTGGTTTAGTCCAAATTTTCTGAAGAGACACGATCACCTTATATGATGAACAGATTGAATGTAGGCTTTTATTCACATACACATTCATCACCTTACACATCAGTTGTGGTAAATGGAAGCTCAAGCATGTTCACTTGACGTGCCGTTTGAGCTTCCTCAAGAACCAATGAGGTTCATTCTCGTGTTAAAGCACGTTTGAGATTCTTTAAGAACCAATGAGGTTCATTCTCGTGTTACGCAGCACGTTTGAGATTCTTTAAGAACCAATGAGGTTCATTCTCGTGTTACGCAGCACGTTTGAGATTCTTTAAGAACCAATGAGGTTCATTCTCGTGTTACGCAGCACGTTTGAGATTCTTTAAGAACCAATGAGGTTCATTCTCGTGTTACGCAGCACGTTTGAGATTCTTTAAGAACCAATGAGGTTCATTCTCGTGTTACGCAGCACGTTTGAGATTCTTTAAGAACCAATGAGGTTCATTCTCGTGTTACGCAGCACGTTTGAGATTCTTTAAGAACCAATGAGGTTCATTCTCGTGTTACGCAGCACGTTTGAGCTTCTTTAAGAACCAATGAGGTTCATTCTCGTGTTACGCAGCACGTTTGAGCTTCCACAATAGGTTTATTCGCATACATCAAGTTGAGCTTCCGATTATTTTCGCTGATCAATTTTTATATGTGAATAAAAGCCTAAATTCAATCTGTTCATCATAAAGCAAGCGAGTCTCATTAGAAAATTTGGACTAAACTGCTCAATTCATATGGATTGGTTTTATGATCTCTTTATGAACTTTTTGAAGTGTCATATTTCATCAAAAAGATTTTTAGGTGAACTAACCCTTTAGAGCTAATGAACATGTTATACTTGAAACTGCACCCTAAAGTGATGTATCACAACCTGGATGCTTAATTGAACAATTTACAATAAAACATTAACTAACATATCGATGAAGTAGGCAGCTCTATAGGTTTCAATAAAAGTAACACCTACTGTATAACTCTTGGCAAGTTATTGTCATTGTAACCTCTTGGCAATACTCGGTTGGTAGGATTTGATTGGCTTCTCTTATACAAAACATAATTGACACAATGAAAAGAATATGCACTGACAAACCCTCCGATAAACAATTTTGACACCTTCCCACACAACCTCTTTTTTCATTTCACGCCACCAGGAAAACGGAGTGGCATTTGCATCAAAGGGATAAAATACAATCTGGTGAAAAAAGAAAAAAAAACTAGACATAAGCCATAAGCCTCATTAGCAAGTTATGAGAGTGACATTTTTACACAATCATAAAACCCATATGGGAGTGACACAAATAGTGGTCTGAAACACACATTGATCATTTAGGCTAGTTATGTTAGCTCACTGTGATTTTGCCAAGTAAGACATATCTTGTTGATCCTGGAACATCATTCCTGTCCGAGAATTTAGTCTTAACCCTATCCCTACCCCTAAATCTAACCCTAACCCTACCCATAACTTATCCCTAAAATCAGAGTGAAATGATAATGTGAATAGTAACACTGATGTATAACCACCTAACCCTGGTTGTAAGCCTAAATTTGACATAAATTGTAAACTTGTCCTCCAAATCTGATTGGTTGATTTGAATGTTGTTCCAGGATCAACAAAGATGTTGATCCAGGAACATGTTACTTGGTGAAATCACGTTCACCAGTGAGGGACCTACACGGCGAAATAATAAAGCAATAACAATCTTCACATCTTTTTAAAAACAATATTTTTAACCGACTGAAAATGGATTCACAAAGTCTTTGCTCATCATGAAATAAATAAATTAATAAATAAAGCTATAATGTGGTTTCAGTCTTGACCAGGATCAGTTCCTCTGTACAATTACAATGAATAAACTATGGCGACAATCACATCTTTGGCTGTTTAAAGTGTGCAAAATCAGTGGCACTACATTAATTATGATATATTCAACAAATTCATGATTATTTCAACCACAGCTGTACATTTCATAGTTGGAGGCAAATATCTCCAAAATAAGTAAACAGAAACCATTTGAAACATTTCATTATTCTTTAACGTACAATGTAGGAAAAACAAACCATCTTATCAAAAACATTCAACTAATAATAATAACAACAATAATAATAGCTATTATCATTACATTCAAATATTTAAAAATAGACGTAATACTTTATGGTGCTTAGAATAACCTGTTGCACATTTTGACAGTTGAAGGCATTTCGAGGCAGCATCATTCAAACAACTTTACTCACCCAGGGGCTCCGAGTTTCATGTCTCTATGAATCCACGCGTGTTTTTATAACCTGTCATATTCCATCACAGTTTGTCGGAGACTGAAGTGCTCTTCTCTGTTCAATGTGACAATCAAAAAGCGGCTGCAAGCAGCAGATCATCTATTGATGTAATTGACCGGTGCGCTCTGAGTCTCTGCCTGTCCAACACAGAGCACACAAGCGTCTGTAACACAGCACAACAGAGCAACAGCGCCACCCAGTGCCTCAACTCACTTTACTGCGCTTATTCAAAACAAAAGGCCCATTAGGCTTTCACGTTTCACGTTCACGAAAAAATGAGCAGTTGATATTGAGTAATGAGTATGCTATGCAGTATTCACTATGTACTTTGCCATATAAGGTTGTAGTGTCACGTACAGTTGTTATATTAAGCAAAATAGGATGGTGCTGAAAGCTGTGCTGTAGCCTATAGGAGACAGTGTCAAAAATGGAAGCGAAAGATAACTGATTATTAGGCAACGAACTAAATGGTCACTTAAGGAATGATAGTCTGCTGTGTGCAGACCACTGTCATTGTAATGCCCCCATTCATTCATTCATTCATTCATTCATTCATTCATTCATTCATTCATTCATTCATTCATTCATTCATCATTCATACTAAGTCTGAATATTGAAAGACTTCTTTCAAACCACGAGATGGCGAAAGAGCACCAAACATATGCTAGGCTACTGCATGTTTCTAAAGTCCCTTTAATCTGTAATCGAGTGGGAGATACGTCCGTGTTGTAGGCCTACTGCTGAATTTATGTCTCCATAGTAGGCTAGATATTGGTAAAGTAAATAAAATCCTCAGATATAATAAAATTATTTAGCCTACATGCAATTTAGGCTACTCTATATCTCATATCAGACTCAATACACATAAAGGTAAGATTCTGCATTAGGCTATTCAGGATGCCCAAAGTCAAGCTGATAAATTATGATTAAATAAAGTTTTTTTTTTTTTTTTTAAATGCTAACGTCCTGAAAAACGTGTGTTGACCTTGTTAATCTTGCCCACAATAAGTAATTTACTGAACAGAGTAAAATACAAATAGCTAATATCAAATACAATTTGTTGGGATTTTGTTTCCCTATAAGAAATTAATCAGCAAACAAATAATGACCTTGATTTACATTCATCGTGTATGCAGAAGAGTAAAAATCTTCTCTTGGTGGATACGTCATGACTTCAGCTTGTCTTCAGTCTGCTAAATTAAATCAGGCCTACATGACAATATACTGGTGGGCTATTGATATTGATATCCCTGCCATTGATTGAGCTGCTTCTTTCACTTTACCATCACAGGAAAGCCACTTCCTTTACAGCTAATGCTGTATATTAGAATTTAGCTTAATAACAAGTGACAGAAGAGACTGAGTAAGGAAGCTGCACAATATAATTTAATCTCTTTCGATTCAGTGACACAAGACAAAAACACCTGCAAGCATTGCCTTTTATCTAGACATGTGATTAATGAAATTGCTTATTAATATTAACAAGACCTTGCTGAGTAGTAAAGCTGAGTGCACAGCAGAAGAGAGGAACTGCGGTTTGCTGCTGTATACACAACCATATGCAGACAATGGTGAAATTTTAGACAGCTCCGGTGTTTCTGGTGACTTTGCACTCTTCGGTATTGAACAGATTTCAATGCTACCGCAAATGCCTGATTTTTTTGTTCTGAGAAAATCAGAGCGCTGAAGTATTTAATACAGATATTTGTAGAACATATTGAAGTAGGGAGAACAAAAAGTGTTTTAAAACGTTTTTCTGTACTTATTTTAGTCAACAATAACATGCTATTACTAAAAAATAAAAATAAAATAATTGTCAACAAAGCTTCCACATTGTCTGCCTTAAGACTTTTATGCCTAGATTTCCTCATGGAAAAAAATAGATGATGTTGATGAGCTTGGCAGATGCAGGATGGAGTTTTTCTGATATGGTTTACTGAGCAGCGTGTGCTTTTTCACAGACGTGCCTCAAAGAGTCTGGCTGAAAATAATGATTTGCATGACTCTTGTTCAGTCTGTTGTTATTGATTTACTCTTGAGCAGTTGTTAAGAAACAGAGAATTGGACATGATTGAGGGTAAAGGGAATAAATACTCAAACGCCATCATTTATTTATTTATTTATTTTGTCTTGTTCCAACATTTTGTTTAATCACTGTGGTTACAGAGAAGCATCACTGTTGGTATAAGGGATCAGTGTTAAATATTCATGGTTTGCGAGGGGCTTTAATTTCTTGCCCTTGTCTCTCAACTGAATAATGCCTAGGTCAGAGCTTACTCTAACTCTTCGGTTATGATTAGAAATTGATTATGGGCAGTCCGTTTTATTGTCATGACCTGGGGTCAGGGGATGAGGTCATGGGCCACATCCGCCTCTGAGCCATAAATCAAAACACACATCCAGAGTGCAGAGGTAAAGCAAGTCACACACACCCTGCATGCAACCTTAAGGTCCTTTATAATTCCCCGTTTGTTTGGAAATGAGTGAATAATTCGGGCAAATGGAGTGGAGTGTGTGCCCAGGCATTTCCAGTGTCCTGTGTCCACACTGCCAGAGTGTATTATTAACCGCGGTAAGGTCAGCGAGTCAGGCCGTTCTCTGAAAAGGAGAACAGCAAGTTTCCACTGAACCTGCTATGGAATTTATCACATAGAACTGATCAATCTAGTTGGCACTACAGAGCAGAGGTGGACAAAGTACACAACTTCCTTATGGTGAAAGTTCAGATACTACATGGTCAAATATTACTCCGTTACAAGTAAAAGTTGTAAAGACCGATTTTCACTTAAGTAAAAGTACAGAAGTACTCGTTTTTAAAAGTACTTAAGTATCAAAAGTAAAAAGTAAATATCAATGCATTGTTTTATTATTGTTGCATTGTTGTATGTAATACTTACAGTACCTTATGCCTCTGAATCTATGCCTGCCTACCTACCCTCATATCAATATCAAATGTATTTCTAGAACAGCGTTCCAGTAGTATGACTGAATGTGAGATTGAATAAGTGCACTCAATAACGTCCACAATGGTTTCGGACACCCAAATGGCGGTTCCCTCAAATAGTGCCCTATTTAAAGTTTTTTGGCTTTTAGTATGAATGTGTTAGCCTTACTGTTATCTATAAGCTAGTATGCTTTAAAAAAAAAGAGACAAAATCCGCATTTAGAAGACCAAAACCAACTATGAAAATGAAAATATGGTTGAAAATATGGAAAATATGGTTGACGTCAGAAACCAACATCAGTGGTGTTGGGTGGAAATGAACCCGACTTTCATTTCCACCCAAAATGAGCGTGCAACCCCTGCAACCAAAATCATCCCCTGACTGACGTTACTACTATCTACTCAAGGACCTTGACAGAAATGTAGTGAAATAAAAAGTGTGATATGTGTTTTTCAAATGTAGTGAAGTTAAAGTAAAAGGTTTCCAGAAAAAAATAATACTCAATGAAAGTACAGATACTCAAAAAGTATAATATTTACATTTTGTTCAGTCGACTTTCACATTTCTTGTTCTATCTATACACTGCTGTTTAAAAGTTTGGGGGGCGGTAAGATATTTTTAGTAATTCATTTTTCAAAGAAATACATACAAGGACACATTCATTCAATCAAGCAATTTGTAATGTTACAAAAATTATATTTGAAATATTCATCTATTTATCAAAGAATCCTGAAGCAGCACAACTGATTTGAACATCGATAATAATACAACATTTTTCTCAAGCAGCAAATCAGCATATCAGAATGATTTCTGAAGGATCATGTGACACTGAAGACTGGAGCAATGATGATGAAAATTCAGCTTTGCCATCACAGGAATAAATTACATATTAAAATATATTGAAATAGAGAATGGAATGGTCTAAATTGTAATAATATATCACAGTGTGTTCTCGATTAAATATCTGTGAGCATAAGTCTTCTTTCTTACCAATTCCAAACTTTTGAATGTGTAAACTGCACACAGACCTCAGGCATGAATTTCGAAGCCACTGTGTTGCGCAAACAGCTAACAACTAAATACAAAAACTAAAACCATCATGGAACCTCATAAGTGACCGATCTACACTGTTCTATGAGGATGATGCAACTCCACATGTACAACAACATTAACTTCAAACAGCAGACTTGCAATTGATTTCAATAGAGTTGAAGAAAATCTTCACTGGGTTTTGGAACAGATCAAATGCCTGCACTCCCCGACTTCAGGCTGCCTTTGATTATTTATGTTTGTCAGATTGTTAGGCCATAAGCCAAGTCTGTCTCATACGCTGTCCTAATAGGGTTATACATAAAACATCAACACCTGCTCTATTCTCAGGGAGGATTGAGCTGTTTCCTACTTTAAAACAACTCACTCTTTATATATTCAAACAGAGACCACAGTTCAAGACCATCATTGAGTCATTAGTATTCACACCTGTGTGTTTGAGATAAAGCATGTAAAACCGATGCATAGAAGAGCTTAGTGGCTTACAGGTGGCAGGATTTTTTTTTTTTTTTTTTACAGTTTGCTCAGCGTGTGACAAGACGTCTACAGTGGGTAAACAGGATGCAGCAGCCACTTAATGACACATTAGTGCCATCCAGACAGGGTTAATGCTCTGACAAACACTGAGTCAAGAGTGTAATTGTCCCGCTGGGTGCTCTGTTTAGGTGTAATGGCACCGTCTTTACATTACAGAGGTTCATGATGAAGTCTGAAACTGTTAGGACTGTTTTGTGATTAATTATTAATGCAAATTAAAGTTCATTAATAAATCATTTGCATTAATAGTCATGGGTGTTTTATAAACTGGGAACTGTAATGAAACTACATGCGCGTTCTTTCACAATTCATTATGCTAATTGGATTTAATGGCCTAATAATTGCATAGCTGGCCTTGTTAAAAAATATTTACAAATGTTTTTACACTTCTTGAAAATGCCTGTAGCCTCCATATGTGCGGCCCAGTTGTTATTTTGAAAGTCCTTCCTTGTGAAAGTGAAATATTAAGATCCATATTCAAAGGTATATGAATCTCCAGCTTTACCAGACGTTTAAGAAGCTTCAGCTATTGTTGAAATCGAGTGCCACATCCTGTGGTATACCTTTTTACACAAACAATGTCTGGGACAAATTCAAATTAGTTCTTTTAAGAACAAATGCAAATAATTTATTGCAATTGATCACGTTGATGTTCATTGGTCATTCATGCACTGTAAATAAAAAAAATATATATATATATATTGTTGGTTTAACGGTAACCTGTCTTAAAATGTTCATTGAAATTAAAAAATATATATTTTAATCTACAGAAACTCAAAATATTGTTATCTGAATCACATAAATGATCTAAGTCGATTTGACAAAACAAAAAATGTGACAAATCATGCAAATATTTTTTACGCTGTGATTTCTGTAGTTCTCATTGGATGACATCAAACATATCTAAATGCTATTTAACCTCTTACATCTTGTATTAGAACTATAAGATATTATAGTTGTTTCTAATGTCATTTTTGATTAAGGAAGGAAAAAATTAAACAAACTTTTAATTAAATCCATTATTTTTATTTTATAAAGTTCCCATATTGCCTATAGATTGTTGATGCATCACGTCTTTTCTTGTTATGTATCACATACATTTTTTATATAAATACAATGCGGAGATATATCTTGCCCTCAAAGTTCAGTTTCTTACCCACATGGTCTCCTCCCACAGTCCCACCTCCAGTCACCTTGTGTTCTTCAGTCACGCACACTTATTTCCTATCAGTTATTTTACCTTCCCTCCTTGACCCCGCTGACCCCTCGCTCTGCAGCCTGTCTGCTCTCACAGTCAATTTTAAAAACACTATGTGCTACATAATGTGCCAGCCTTTCTCTTGCCCTCCCTCTCAGACCTCTCAGTGGGACGTGCCATAGCACGAACACGACTTATCTCTTAGTTCGCTCTACTTTTGTAACTTCACAATTGATATCACAAGGCTCCATCTAGAAGAAAAGAAATAATTTTGCATTTATAAAAGTCAGATTACCAGCGTAGTGTGATGGTGTGTACTTGTGCTCTATTTAAGTGCTTCCATTGTGTAATTACTCAGGAAATGTAATTCATTGCAGATCACACAGGATAATTATAGTGCGAGTCTGAAGACAGTGTTACCACAAGGTTCCATTCAGTGCTATTCACGTGGGAAGTCAGTTCATTATGTGCATCAGCGTATCGATTATTTTATTCATATTCTGATGACAGTTTTTACAGTAACTAGTGAAAAAGGATAACCTGAGGATTCAAATAAAAAAGGATTCTTGAATTCACTGAATGGCCAATTTTTTTGTCATTCTAAGAGAAAGCCTTATAATTGATGCGCCGCTCACGGAACTGTTAAAAATAATACTTGTTTCCAAGTAGGTTTCAACTCAGGTAAACACATTGTCCGATCAAAAAACTGGCAGTACATTTGCCATGGCATGTTTATTTTGGGTTACCATGTAAAATGCCATGGTACGTAGGCTAAATATGGTAATAATTCAGTTCCGTGATAGATATCAATGTATATCAATATACCGTAGCACTGTCATAGTAAGCTACTTTTTGAAAGGTAATTTTGACAAACTATCGCTATTGCTGTGTTAAACGGGGTGACAAACAGGGTAGGACTGGAGCAGCAAAACATAAAAAAAAACAAATCTAAAGATTACTCGCTTCATCTCATCACAAGTGTTGCAACAATATTTTTTTTTTACCTCAAATAAAGTACTTATGTTGTGAATATTACATTTTTTAATTTTCATTTAGGGGTGTGGTCCTGGTCAAGACAATCTCCTGAACTCCAAACTGAATGTCAGAATGGGAAAGAAAGGTGATTTAAGCAATTTTGAGCGTGGCATGGATGTTGGTGCCAGATGGGCCGGTCTGAGTATTTCACAATCTGCTCAGTTACTGGGATTTTCACGCACAACCATTTCTAGGGTTTACAAAGAATGGTGTGAAAACGGAAAAACATCCCGTATGCGGCAGTCCTGTGGGCGAAAATGCCTTGTTGATGCTAGAGGTCAGAGGAGAATGGGCCGACTGATTCAAGCTGATAGAAGAGCAACTTTGACTGAAATAACCACTCGTTACAACCGAGGTATGCAGCAAAGCATTTGTGAAGCCACAACACGCACAACCTTG
Source organism: Semotilus atromaculatus (assembly GCA_031834385.1). Classification (NCBI taxonomy): domain Eukaryota; kingdom Metazoa; phylum Chordata; class Actinopteri; order Cypriniformes; family Leuciscidae; genus Semotilus; species Semotilus atromaculatus. The sequence goes on along the minus strand of JAULUF010000001.1, from coordinate 14,371,641 downwards.
AGGCGGATGGGCTACAACAGCAGAAGACCCCACCGGGTACCACTCATCTCCACTACAAATAGGAAAAAGAGTCTACAATTTGCAAGAGCTCACCAAAATTGGACAGTTGAAGACTGGAAAAATGTTGCCTGGTCTGATGAGTCTCGATTTCTGTTGAGACATTCAGATGGTAGAGTCAGAATTTGGCGTAAACAGAATGAGAACATGGATCCATCATGCCTTGTTACCACTGTGCAGGCTGGTGGTGGTGGTGTAATGGTGTGGGGGATGTTTTCTTGGCACACTTTAGGCCCCTTAGTGCCAATTGGGCATTGTTTAAATGCCACGCCCTACCTGAGCATTGTTTCTGACCATGGACATCCCTTTATGGCCACCCACCATGTACCCATCCTCTGATGGCTACTTCCAGCAGGATAATGCACCATGTCACAAAGCTCTAATCATTTCAAATTGGTTTCTTGAACATGACAATGAGTTCACTGTACTAAAATGGCCCTCACAGTCACCAGATCTCAACCCAATAGAGCATCTATGGGATGTGTTGGAACGGGAGCTTCGTGCCCTGGATGTGGATCTCCATCAACTGCAAGATGCTATCCTGTCAATATGGGCCATCATTTCTAAAGAATGCTTTCAGAACCTTGTTGAATCAATGCCACTTAGAATTAAGGCGAAAGGGGGTCAAACACAGTATTAGTATGGTGTCCCTAATAATCCTTTAGGTGAGTGTATTAAACAATTTCTAAAATAGATACCAAAAACATTTTTTATTTAAAGTCTCAATGAAATCAAAACGGATACATCCTGGTTTATTATTGAATATTGCAGTATGTATTTTATAAATAATTTAACTGTGCATATCATTCTTTAAAAAAAAAAAAAAAAATATGTGGCCACATAATCTTCTCTTCCCTCTTCTCAGATGATGTGTTTACGCGAGAACTGGACAACCTGCATGTCACTCACATGAGATCACAGCAATAGCAAACCAAAACCATTCAATCAATTCCTGTTGGACAAAATCAAGTCCTGTCCTACATTTTTTCATTTGAGAAGCCGTTTCACTTGGATATACGTCACAATAGGGATGAAAAGACTATTGCAACTTTTGTTTGCCACTCCAATTGAAGAATGACCCAAATGTCATTTATGTATAATTCAGGATATGAACATTTGACATAAAAAAAAAAAAAAAAAAAAAAACAACTCTGAGTCAGCCTTGTCCCCCTTGGTACAAATCAGCAACTGTGTCTCTGTGTATCGGCTGCGTGACAGTAAGGTGTCCCATAGCAGTAGCTGCCAGGGGCTTGTTTGAGGACACACGGGTCACATGGGCTCTCTGAGGCACGAGGAGGTGATGAATGACACGTCATCGTTCTTCTGGACTTTCTGCCTGTCTATTCACACTCTAGTGCTGACCTCATCAGCATCTGACGTGTTGTCTAAAGTCTCTAAATCTAATCATGGTTGGCGAGGCCTCATAGTTAGTGACAGTGTGTAGTTGGGCTAAGGGCTGGTGTCTACTTGGAGATGAAAATAACTGTGATGCTGAGCAGAACAGCCAGTGGTAGACCCTCAATCTATCCATCCAGAGAGAGAGAGAGAGAGAGAGAGAGAGAGAGAGAGAGAGAGAGAATGGGCCTGTAATGTTATAATGATCCATATAGTTAGTAGTATACAGCCTACATGGCTGCATTTACTGCAGTTTATCCTAGAAGCCAAACAATCTATTTACAGTGACTGATTTAATGTTTGCTTTTAAAGGGATAGTTCACCAATAAATGAACAGTCATTTGCTGACCCGTAACTGAATGACCTATATACAAATCATGTGGACTATTTTTATGATGTTTTTTTGTCCTTTTTGGATCTTGACATTTTCTGTTCCCTGTCCACGTTTCTTGCATGAAAGAGACACTCAGTGGTGAGTAAATAATAAAATAAAAAATAATTTTTAAGGAGAGGATCGTTTATCAAAAATAGCTGTGGTTCCTGCATGGTTAAATGCATGTTGTGTCTGTGAAAGCACATTGATGCAGTCAGGTGCTGCAGGGCATGCTGGGACAGTGTGTGGAGGTCATGATGTGCGGGAAGGCAGTCCCCGTTTCAGCAACATGAGCTGTGACAGATTCATCTGGCTGTTGGCAATGACAGATCAGAGACCACAGTTCAGTTAGGAGAAAGAGAGAACAGCCCATGGGTGAACAAACTCTTATCTGTTTGCTGATAAAGAGAAAGAAGAGAGAGATAGTGGTTATATATTGGGAATTTTATTTAATTGGCTGTTTAAATACATGCGCAATGAATAAACTATAAAAATACATATATTGAAATTACTTCACTGGTGAAAATTTTGGAATTAGGATTTTTTATTGTTTTTTAAAGCTGCAGTTTGTAACTTTTTTGGGTTAAAATTATCCAAACTAATTTTTTGAGCAAGTACATAACCAGCCAGTGTTCAAAACTGTCTTCTTGCCTTAGCTTTTAATTCCAGTGGTACTGGTGGATTTCCACGGGAAATTCAAGCATGTCTTTGCGTCATTACGTCACATCTGTACATATAAAGAAGGTGTCTCGGCTAGTAGGCTATATTGCGTGTGAGGATGTTGGATTTATAGCCTTTTCTCACAGCATTTGATGTAATTAAACGTATCAATTTGATGGCGGATCCAGAAGGTTCAAACGACAATCACCAGTGACAACTGGAGATTCACTCTTTGTAAAATGCAAAAGACTTCGGACTACTTCGGAGTGGCTACAGAAAAAAAGAGACTGCAACCGGGCCCATGCGAAACCAAGGATAAATATCAGAAGGGCTTTTAAAAATAAAGGTTGTAAAGCGCTAAATTCTAAAGTATTCTAAAGTAGAATCTGTGATTCTGAATGACAGTGATTGGTGACTGACAGCCACACATTCTCCTCAAAACATTGGATTCATCCGCTCTGTGCCGTGCCATGCTGAGCCATGCCGAGGCACAACCCACGTAAAATTTATCAATTCCGTGAATAACTGCAATTGCAGATTTCAAACAGAAATGGCGACAAAGAGGAAAAACTACGGACTGCAGCTTTAAAGTTATAAAGCAGAATACAGAAAAAAAGATTATTATTGACATTGAAAAAGCTGTAAAAACAGTTGCTGCCTTACATTTTTAAGTACTATCAACTTGGATGCTGGAGTCATTTCAACTTAAATTACATTAAACTGACTTAAAATGTCATTTGAATCTTGTATAACTTATTAAGAAAAGTTGAAAATTGCTTAACTTATTTTGATGAATTGAAGCAATGTAAAAACATGTTGTCATAACTTATTGATCACATCATTTTTTACAGTTTATTCTAATATATTGCTAAAATGTAATTTATTGCTGACAATGCTGAATTTTCAGTATCATTACTCCAGTCTTCAGTGTCTCCTTCAGAAATATTTCTGATATGCTGATATGGTGCTCAAGAAACATTACTAACTATTATTAATGTTTTTAAAAAAAGTTGTGCTGCTAAAATATTTGTGAAAACTGTGAATTTGAATATTTTTTCATTTTATTTTAAACATCGATAAATATTAATATCCTTTAATGTTCCTGAAAATCATTTATATGTTATGAGTATGATAACATGTTAATGGGTAATTCCCACTGAAAAATCATTATTAAACACAACTCATTATTAAATTCCAATTCAGTTTAAATTTAGAAACAGAACTGGAATTTTAAAGGCATGCCAACTTGGCGCATAACCCTACAGGCTACAGAGCAGATCTTCAGAGAAATGGCCACTTAAGGCAGGAAATGTGTTTCTTTTAAACTTCCGGAAGCATCTGAACAGAGCAGTTAAGCCTCGGTCCCTCAGGTACTGCCTCTGCGATAAAAGCCGTAAGTGGTTTGAAGCTTTTTGAGATGAGTTGCATTTAGAGTGGCTGAGTAGGCCTACTCACGAGGCACAGGATTTTACCAACCACAGAGGATAATGCCTTTCATAAACAGACTTATTCATCTCTCTCTCTCTCTCTTACCCTGTTCATCTGGTCTTAGTCATGGATAGTTGCCAAATATGGGATTCACAAGGTACTTGACTGATACCTGGTGTGGATCATGTCATGAAATCATGCATTAGTGGTTAGTGGTTGTTCTCTGAAACAAGTATAACAACCAGTATTGGTTGGATTTACCAACTGAGCCTGTTTTCGTTACCATAAATCTAATCAGTGCCTGGTCTAGAAACCTCAATATGACCTTGATTTGAAAGGTTGGAGCAAGAGTACATGGTTGCCATAGTGATAGCGAGCCTGGAACAAGGAAAACAGGAAGTAATGTTCATGCACCATCCTCCTTAAAGTGAACAGCACTGTGCCAACTAGTCTGATAATAAAATCCAGATATTGGATGATTCATTGCGTCATTTACGTGCCTCTAGCTAACACTGTTGGATTATGAGCTCTGGTGGAGAGAGGCGGTGCGTGTCATGTGACACAAGAACATGGGCTTTAAATCATACAGCGGAGGGTGACTCATTCTACTGGACATCACTTTTTTTCTTACCTGTGTGTGTGTGTGAGGCAAAAAGTGCAATTGGACTGCAGCGATTTGATTAAATAAGTGTGCATCGCTAATGCCATGTTCATTATTTTAAATTGCAGGAGTGAATCATCAAATATTGTCTTTTTGGAAGCAAAATGAATGAATGAAATATTACTTTCAAGAATATTTACTTTTAGTCTAAGCAGCAGACGTTTTCTGTCATGCTGCATTTTGATATAGACTTCCACTACCACATACACATATACACTCATTTAACACACACTAAAAAGCTTTCTTCTGTTCTGGTCAGCGGGAAAGTCTGTTGTGTTGAACATCCTGTGTCACTCGACAAGCAATTACCAAAAGCAGGCCTGGTTTAAGGACACCTGCTTTAAATCTCCCATCAAACTCTGATGTTCTACTTGCTTTGAAATGCAACTTTGGGATTTTAGTTTCAGAGAAGTGGCTTTACTGATTCAGGTGGATCTTTTATTAGAAACTGTCTGAGTCATACGCTCATGAATTACTTTCCCCAGCCCTTGATTGACAGATCCTCCTCTCGCATAATGGACAGCGGCTTTTACAGATCTGCTCAGATCTATCTCGAGTTGCAAGGCTGCGTTAACAGTTAATGCACTTCAGAACACGCCGGTTTTATTTATAGCACAGATGAAATGATGCCGTAGAATGTGCAGAAGTGAGCTGAAGGCTTTACCATAAAAAATATGTTTTCATCAATAGTCTGAATTTGTGTAGGACTAGGACTGTCTATTGATTTAATAATGTAATTATTTAATTATTTTACACAATATGTATATAAATTAATCAAAATATAATTCATAGCCTATATGAATATTTGCAGAGAAATTTTCCCCTGGGGGATTAATAAAGTAAATAAAATCAAATCAAATAAAAAAATCTAATCAAAAGCCTCCAAATGAAGATAATGTAAATGATAAAGTAATGTACATTATTGTGGCAGACAATATTTGTTTGTTTTTTACTTCTTTTTTTAAAACACATGGTATAGCTTAAATATATGGCATAACCAGCTATTAAAAAAAAATAAAAATCACATGAGGAAAGACCTTTGTGAACCTTTCCACGTGTGATATATTTTAATAGCTGGTTATGCCATATCTTACTGTTTTTAAGCATCTCACACCACGAGCACTGTGTTTTAAGACGCTGTATCAGGTTAAAAGTAAGTCAGATTAGAAAAACACATTTCAAAACATTTTTTTGTTCATACTCATCATTTGTAAGAGTGGTAGCATGCAGTACTAGCTTGAATTTCTCCATTCCCTTACAGTGGAATTTACCTACAGGTCAGGAGGCAGTTATGATCATTCAAATTCTTGCAGTCAATAGGCTATATATGCATATACAGTAAATGTAAATTAGTGGAAGTTTTAAGAGCTCCTGAACTGATCAAAATCAGATGCTGGGTTGGTCATGCAAGTGTTTGGATGATGTGTCGTTCATTCATGCTGTTTTCAGTGGGGAGTCCTCCTTTCTCATCTTTGACAGCACATCGGATCTGGGAATGAGTCTCCTACACTCCTTAAGCTCCTCAGAGACAGGCAGCAGGCGGTTGTTGCCATGGTAGCTGGTCACCTGATTGTGTCTTTGCCAATAGGGATTCCCCATTTATAATATACGGTGTTGCTGGAATTCTTATCAGGGTGTGTTGTACGTGTGTTGTAGGTGTGTTGTACATGTGTGTGTGTGTGTGGGGGGGGGGGGGGGGGGGGGTTGCAGTGTGTTCGGATGCATTAGAGTGTTTGCATGTGTTTAATTAGCAGATGTGCATTTCCCCCTAATATAGTGCAGTTTCCCATGGGATCATTAACGTTCTGTGTTATATCTTATCTATACTTGTGTGTGATTGTTTGTTGGGAAGGGGGAGATTGAGCTTCCTCCCGAGATGCCCTGAGGACGGGGGTATGAGTCAGGAGTGAGTCAGAGAATCCCCCTCCTTTCAAACACACACACACACACACACACAGAGAGAGAGAGAGAGAGAGAGAGAGAGAGAGAGAGAGAAAGAGAGAGAGAGAGAGAGAGAGAGAGAGAGAGATGGAGGGAGAAATGGAAGATATATCTGTGATAAATTGTGTATACTCAATTTATCACAGTGGGCTAAATGCATAGACTACCTTGATGTCTTTGTTATGTTTATAGAAGTGTGTGTGTGTGTGTGTGTGTGTGTGTGTGTGTGTGTGTGTGTGTGTGTGTGTGTGTGTCTGTGTCTATATAGATATATACTCTTTTATTTATATAACACAAACGTTTCTTTTACGATTAAAACGCATGTGCCATATTTTAAATATGACAACAAACATTCATAATATGAGGCCTCATACAAATGAACACTCATCTGTTCATACTCAGTAAAATGGTTAAATATGTCATTGAATCATTATCATTGCTTGTATAACATAATATATTTGCTTGTGCCACTGTGAGAGCATTTTTATATTTAAACACCAGCTTTATTAGAAACCATTAACACTCTTCACAATTTTTCTCTAAAACCACTACTCTTAAACTTTTGTTCTTTTAACTAAATTAACCCTCCTACACATTTTTGGTTGTTCTCTGATATTTTGTTGCAGTGCAGTGCCAGTTCTGTGACCCACATTTCTGGCCACCAATGGTTGTTCGTATTGTTCTGCATCAGCATTTCCCTATTGGCTGCTTGCATCTGTTTTGACCTTAATATACATACATACACACACACACACACACACACACACACACACACACACACACATATATGTCAGGGATAATGTACATCCAGCCGGTGGTTCTCTCAAAATAACCTCCGACAGGATGATGAGGACCCTGACACGAAGTGTATCGCTTATTACACGGCTTGCCACATAAGTAAATAATTAGACATGAAATATTGATCTGAGTTTAAATATTTTATTAGGTCTTTAAACGCAAAGCTATATATATATATATATATATATATATATAAAATTACATTGACAGGTCATTCATCCAATTCAGAGCACCCTCCATTTTCTGTATGAAACCAGAAGGGTCGACGACATGCAAAACGTGATATTATCGCTGTCACTGGTCATATCTGGCATCTATCCTCTTAAATCAGTACTGGGACAGCCCGCAGTTCACCTGCCAATGTCAATCTCTGGGTTATAACCATAATGAACCATCTGCCCTGCGAGGTCAAGTTGCTTTGGAAGGAGTAGTGTCTCACAGCTTCTTTGTTCCTGCTGGTTTGTCTTGTCTCTGTGGGCATCCGATGGAACAAACACTCTAGTTCAGTGTGCCCGCGACTTTCATCCTCCCCCCGAGCATTACAAATGACTCTCTGGACGTGTAATAGGATGCTGTGCATGGATGGCCATCTCAGCCAATGTGAAAGAGGCTGGGACAATCTCACATCAAGAGCTCCGCTTTAACTACGATGACAACCACGCTGTGACTTTTTATTCCCTTCTTCCTTATTTATTTTATACATCAGGTGCAAAAAGAAGATGTGACTAGTGCCGGTGGAAAGAAAAGCTGTGATATTTGGTGACGTGGAAGGGTCTAGTGACTCTGACTCTGGCTAAGTGTGAAAATACACGTCTGAATAAAGCAGATGACAGTATAAGCTCAATTAGATCCTGTCAGCGTGTGACCATGGTTATGAGGACATGTTGAGACATATAGTACATGAGACAAGCTGCATCCTTCAGTGAACTTATGAACCTCTAGATGTATGTAAAGGTTATAACAGACTGACGATGAGCCAACATTAACATATTAAGTATGTATTCAATAATCATGCACACATAAAGGACAATTCCAAAATTAAATTCCATTGATTATGTTAATATTATTGAATGGACCTGAGGTAACATGAACTTACAATGAATAGTTGTATTTCTATTAGCTAACGTTAGCAAAGATGAATAAATACTGTAACAAGTATATTGCTCGTGTTAATTCTCAGGTCCAATATGTAAGAATTTTGTAATAAAATATCCAAAAATCACTATCACAGTGTGATATATTTCCTGCAGTTGTGTACTTACAATTTCCCAAAAGTCTCCAAAGATTTTTTATTTCAGAGAAATACCAATTTTAAATAAGTGGCCGTCCCGGAAAAAAATGTCGCCTGTCAATGACGCAATATCCGGGCTATCCTCGGTTTCCGCTCGTACTGCCATAGCCATGACGTAACCATGGCGACAGACGTGGACAACTGCGTAGTGAGTAACATTTAGCGGCACCCAGTTCTTGTTTCGTTCAAACATAGACCATGTCAAGCAGACTTTGGGACAAACAAGGAAAACTAATATGAGGATCAATATCAGCGTGGGGTTTTTGAGATGCCGAGAGCTAGCGTCCGAGACTGACTTCCACTCGACAGAGAGCTAGCGTCCGCGACTGACTTCCACTCGACAGAGAGCTAGCGTCCGCGACTGACTTCCACTCGACAGAGAGCTAGCGTCCGCGACTGACTTCCACTCGACAGAGAGCTAGCGTCCGCGACTGACTTCCACTCGACAGAGAGCTAGCGTCCGAGACTGACTTCCACTCGACAGAGAGCTAGCGTCCGAGACTAATTTGGACTTGACAGAGCTTCACGAGTCACGAATGTTAGAATATGGTCAGTATGTTATTACTGTTGATCTAGCTGCTAGTTTCGTATAGCAAACAAACTAACACGTAGAATAACATTAACCCTTTCAACACACATTTAAATGCCGTTTAGTGTGATAGTGTAACATTATACCAAGTGAAACAGCGCTGGGTTACCTCACAAGTTTAATTCGTCTAATAAACTGACCTGTGTGAGTAATCCAGCACTTGCGTGTAGTTCGAGGATGAAATGTCCTTTATATCAGCGGGACTCACGTGTGATATCTTATTAGCAATCGCGACCTGCTTCATACCACTGTAATGTTAAAAAACATGAGTGTTTTCACTCATCCATAAACATTATTAGAGCCATCAGCTTGACAGCAAGTCCCATCATTCAGCTCGTCACTGCGTCATAAACATACGCTTTTGTTATTGTTGGAAACTGCGCCCTCTTGTGGCCAAAAAAGCTGCATATTGTACCTTTAACTAATGGGGCCTTTTTGTAAAGTGTTTTGTGGGGTACTCGTCTAGTTTTTCTTCTAAAGTTTCAATGAAATAATTTTATGTTGTAATTGTTAGGTTGCAATTTGCAAAAATATCTCTAGGGATTCAAAATATATTGTACCTATCGGTTACTGGCCTATATTCATTTTTTAAATTGTTTTTATCAGTCTTGATATTGGATATTTAATTATTAGATATCTCATCAGAAGATATAGTATATTTTATTGAGATTGCTCATTTTCCCTATTTCTACATTTAGTTCTCTCATCTAACACTTACTTAAAGTGAATGTTTAAAAACAACACTAGTAATGTAATGACACTGTTACATGTAATCTTCAGCAAAAATCAAAATGAATCCACTGTATTGTCAAGCCTACGTTTTTTGTTATATTTTGTATTTAAACAAAAAAATATACAATTTTAATACCAAAAATGTATCCACTATCTGCCATAACATGAAAATAATTACCGGCTTATTGGTATTGGCCAGAATTTTTATATCAGTACACTTTCCATGGAGGAATAATAACTGTTCTGCCAGTCCCTGATTACAATTCAGCATGATATAACCATTGTAACTGGAGCTGATGATTGATAAAGTTAGTCTGGAGTCTGAAAAGAGCAGTCATCTGCCTCAAGCTTCAGTGACTGCACAACTGATGCCCTGGCTTGAGGATTTGGAGAGCTGGCGTTACCTCAACCCGTCCTCTGCTCAAACTAGTGAGTCACCCTCAGCTTTTCGTCTGTTATAAAACACCACACACATACACACCGTCCTGTTCCGGGACAGATGGATTAAATGCACGAAAAAGTATTGACCTGAGCTGCACGGACCCAGGTGTGCTCCCTCACCCGCTCTCACGTAGCCTCGCTATTTGTTTCCAATCATCAGATGCATTTAATGGACTCAATTTCCCCTGCTATTAGCTATATCTCTCTCTTTAGTCCATTCGGTTGCCGGAAAAAGCAGATTGGATACAGTGCCTGTAAAAATAAGCATCTAGATGTTCAACGTAGATGGTCTACAATGGGCTTTATATACAACCTTATCAGTGTGCTGAGTGAGTCAGTGAATGGGTCACTGACGGGGAGATGGGTTCCTTCATTGTTATCGTAATTGTTTTTCTGTCTTTTTTGAAAAATTACTCGTCTGATACCGCAGCTGGTTCTGAACCTTGACCAGCATGCGTAACATGAGTTTGCGTCATCAGGTTGTGGCTCACAAATGCCTGCTGCTGTTAACCAGCCTGTCAGGGGATGTGGGCGTTCATATTAGAGGTCTTGATCTCTTCCTTTTCACCATCTTTTAACCTATTTTTAGTTTTTCATTTCTTCAGAATTTGCCATTGCACTCAGTCAGTGTCACAGAAATGAAAATGCCACCTGGATTCCAAAACCAAATACTTACGCTTAAGGCAAAACACACATGTGAATAGTGTAAATATAGATGTTACCATACTTCCCCAGTTGAATCACAGTTCAAGATGATTGCTTTGTCTAACACATTTTCTGAAATATTATGCTTAAATATGCAAATGAGACATTATCGAATAAAATATGCACTATTTTGCTTACACTTCCAGAACAGAAATCTGAACATTGGATTTTTGATATTTTGGATATCTCTTCATCAAAATCAAAATCACGACGTTTTAAGGAATGATGTGTTATTTAAATCAGGCAACTGATCTAAAAAACAATCTAAAAACCTTTGGAATATAGATATAGGAATAAACCTGGAAAGTTTGGTTTATGAAAGTGCTACTGAAGTGGGGATTTATTGCTTCTGTGCATGAGAAAAAAACTCATTTTGAAAAAATGGTCTTTAAAAATATGTATTTTAATGGAAATCTACAGACAACTAAATAAAAAATAATTAAAAAAAACACTCAAATTAGTTTTGGGTGTTTATTTCTAGTCTAAAAGAAGATAGCCTACATTATGGAAACAATATAGCCCAAAATCTCAAAATTGACCATAAAAAAATATTGCCATCATAAACAAAAGTGTGAGTTTGGTGGCAGGGCTATCTGTGTGTCCAACCAATGGCAGACAGAAAACGTGTTCAATTCAAAACTTCACTTCACATGTGGTTTAAAAAGTCCCAAGCTTGTGATGGAAAACTCACATTTTGTGTATCTAAACCGGACACGTCTGTGACCATTAAAATAACTTTGTCCTCATTTCAAGATTCGCTGTTGCGGATCAGCGGGGGCCTGATTTTTGGATCGAATCTCACAATAGAGGAAGCAAGACACCTGCTCCCCCCCTCTCCCCATAGACACACAAAGCCCTTCTGGAAGTTTCTGAGCGTGGGCCGTGTTCCACTTCCCCTTCCTGTGCTGTGCCAGAGGCAGTGGGCAAGTTATTCCCCCTCATCCTTGTCTGTCAGCTGCTAGAATGAGTCACTGGGCAACGGGCAGCAGGCTGGGTCGCCTCTGCCCACTAACACTCCCCTCTGCCAGTGCACACAGATGGGCCCGCTGATGGAGACAGGCATTTTGTGTGTGTGTCCCTGTCCACCTACTTGCATTTCTGTTGTTGATCTATTCCCACACACCTTAAGCAAAACAATGTTTCTGTGTTAGCGTTCAGGATCTGAGTTTGTCAGCCTTCTCTGGCCCAACAACTCCAAACTCTGACGTTTTACATCAAGTGCTTGATTTTCATGATAACACTGTTTAATGTCTTCCATTAGTAACACAAAAAAAGTCACCAAATGGACAATTCTTCATTTTAAATGGAATATTGCAGCATTTAGTAAAAATTAATTATCCGTGCACATTTTTATTTAAATGAATGTGCTGTCGTGGTATTCAATCAAAATAACTTCCCTCCCTCTTAACATCTCATCTCTTCTCTGATTATGTGTTTACTGGCACATGCGGGGGACAACCTGTCACTCACATGAGATCACAGCGATAGTAAACCACAACCATCCAACGATCCAATCAATTCCCACCCTACATTTCCATTTTCACTCGGATATACATCACAATAGGGAAGAAAATACTATTTCAACTTCTGTTTCATGCCGATCAAAGGGGCATAAAGAAAAAGAATTTGAGAGGCATTCAGTTTGAGCCAGAATAATTTGTCAACAAAAAGGCAATGTACACAGTTCAAAAGTTTGCTGTCAGTTAGTACTTTTATTCAGGGAGGATGCATTAATTGATCAAAAGTGACAGTATCTGTATAGCCTGTTTTATGGTATAATGCTTGTTCACTCCATGAAACACCAGTTGCAACAGCTTTCAGTGTTTGTTTGTCATGATAAACACTTCTCTGAGCAGGCAATGCAACTAACTATATTCAAACATGAGACAGAAACTTTTCTAAACAGGTAAACAACTTTTCTAAACAAAATTTTCTAAACAGGTTCATAACACACATAGTAAATCTGCTTGCAAGAGCTTTACTTTGACTTATAGTGCCCCTTTAAATAATTGCACTCAACTACAGTTAAAGTCTTTGTATAATAAGCAAACTGGTTGTTTCTTTTGGGAGCGTGAAAAAGTACTAGTCAGTCCATTCTAGTTTAAACTGATGTTTTTTCCTGTCTATTTTGCATTTCTATCTGCTAGGAGAATTACATAATGTCACTGTAAAAGGCCCAGTGAAAAGGTCTATTTTTTTTAGCTCTTTAAATCATCTTGACAGAAAATTTAAGATCCAGTTGGATAATTATTATTTGTAGCTCAACCAGTGAAAACCACTTATTTTACTGAGAGGCACATTTTTGACAGAGCCATGTGGGTGGCAGAATCTTATACGAATAATAATGTACAGTGCTGCTCAAAAGGTTGGGGTCGCTCTTTTATCTTTTCTTTTTTTTAGCAAGGGCACATTAAATTGAACAAAAGTAGCAGTAAAGATTTACTGTAGATTTAAAAATTATACTTTAAATAAATGTTGTTCTTTTGAACATTCTACTCAAAGAATCATAGCTTCCACAAAAATGTTAAGCAGTTTTCAACATTGTTTTCAACATTGATAATAAAAAGGAATGTTTCTTGAGCAGCAAATCCACATATTAGAATAATTTCTGAAGGATCATGTGACACTGACGACTGTGGAGTACTGATGCTGAAAATTCAGCTTTGCCATCACAGGAATAAATGACATTTTACAATTAAAGGGGTTTTATTACGTTTTCATTGATTGTTAAAAAAAAAGCATTATTGGTCACATATTTTACATTATTATTATTACAGCATCTCTCTCCCCAGTCTGGCCCGAACACAGCAATTTCGATAAAGCCCCTCCTTCCGAAATACAAAATGTGCTGTGATTGGTTAGCTGGCCCAGTCCTATGTTGTGATTGGCAGCGCTTAGCGCGAGTTCGGGGACTGTCCCGCCCATCCATAACAGCGAGTTCTTCTCTAGTGTAAACATTGAGGATGGCATCACTTTTAAAAACAATTGGACCGAATCGATTCAGACCCTGACAAAAACAAATGAGTTTTGGAAATGTTGTGGCAAAAACAGTGTCTCTTTGACACAGCAACAACGCTATCATCTTCTCTAGCACAGCTCAACCAGGCATCGTCCCCTCTTTTGCGTGTTCCGTGGGCACTGGGCAGGGATTATTTAAATGAGGAACATTGTGACTTCATAAGATCCAGAAAAATCGCGTTGTAGTCCAAACGAGCCGTTCGTTGTAGTTTTTGAAAAGATTCCTGTTAAATAAAAGATCTACCTTTGGAGTGGACTTTGAGCTTTGCAGCCTACCTTGCAGATCTTTTTTATGCTCAGACAGCAACATTATACACTAACTAAAGTGTGTTAAGACATTTGCTTTACAGTGCTTATGATAAACATTACAATGCTCATGATAACTTTCATTAACTCTACAATAAGTAAATCCACTTCACCAGTTAATTACTCCTCGACAGCGATGCCATAGAAATATACAGAGTGTCCGCAAAAACTGAAGTTTAAAGACAATATTCTAAAGATGGCGGCGCCCTCGTTTCTCTGGTGCATAAGGTCTATAGGGCATTACCAATATGGCCGCCAACTGAACTTACTTGCATTAGAGTACACCATGATCCAGAAGATGAAACAAAGCACATCTGACAAAGGGACAACTGCAGTTCTTCAATCCCCCCCACATTTTTATCTCAAAGTAAGCCAATCTCTTCTCTCACTCTCTCTCTGTGACTTCCTTCCTACATCCTGAGGGAGGACAACAAAGAGCTAAAATATATTAATAATTGATGTACGCCCACATTCACAAGAAGGACGGGAACACCCGTCCCTTCTGGTCCCCATGCCTTACTTTCACTGACCACCATTCATCCTGTATATCCACAATATCTATATTCATGCATGGCACATCCCTTCACCTAGTACATCTAGTTCTGAGGGAGTTTTTCATTTCCTCTCTACTTACAGCCTTGTAAAGCACAATGTCAAAAGCCAGTATTCACCCCCAGCACACTCACTGAATAGCAACAATCTACAAAGCTTCAAGGTCTGCATTGAGTGACATGGTCACCTTTTTCTGGGAGCAGCTGCTTTGAATGAAGCCAGATGGCTCACTTTTCTTAGTTTGTTCTCAGGAAGGCCAGGAAGGTAAATCCTTTTTCAGAGCAGGAAATGACTGAAACTAGAACTACTTTTTTACCTCATCAAAAAATCCTGCGTTGACAAAAAGTCCTAAAGAAATACTGAAATTAATTTGTTTAAAAGGATGTACACCCACACTTAAGAAAAAGCATATTTTGCGTTTGCCTAATGTTTCATCCACACCCCTAGGTGTCAGTGTAAGTCCAGGATGACTGCATATCAATCAGCTCAAGGGGTCAAAGTTTGGCTGGTTTGCATATCTATCTATCTATACATTTTTGCAATATATGCATATTTTGCATACAAATATTTAAGGACTTGACTGACTACGTCATTCGCAGTGCTTTACTGGAGTGGGCGGTGTTTAAGAGATCATTTGGCATGATTGGCTTGTTTTATTCTCTGATTGGTAGAGATTTCTCTGCAGAATCGTGGGTATTGTGGTTTTTCACCAGTAATTATTATGTTGAACATGATCATTTAAAAAATGTGAAATATTGCAGACTGATGGCTTCAACAAAAGCATGTACCTATGGTTGGGAATCAAAAATCAGATACTTCAGATCAGGAATCGAATACTTGTTATAAAATTACATTTTCGATTCCACTTATCGATTCCTTTGTGCACATTTTAATTTGATTTTAAATGATTCAAGCACAAGAAGACGCAAAAGAGAACTTAATTCAGCGTTTGGAGCACCAAATGAATCTTATTACTCCAAAGAATTACTTTGGTGACTTCAGCCTTGACTGCTGATGACATAACATTAGCGGGTGTGGAGTGGGCAGCAAGTGATAGGTGAGAAATCATCCAGGTGTGCGCACGTTGACACGGCAAACAGAGCGGGGGTGTGGATTCGTTTCCACCACGCGCCGCAGTGACGTCCCTCCAGGATTGACTTGCTTCGAGACACGGCGCCTGCAGTCACCTCATCTGTCCAACAGCCCTCTTGTTTGTCATTAGCCATAAGATCCGAGGGGGCTGTCCATTGACTGTCGTATTGATGGCCTGTGTTTGCCGTTCACTGTTTGTGCTGGTCACAGCATGTTCGGTAATTACACTCTGAGTGCTACACCAACGCACTGGCGTCTGGTAACCACAGCTGCCCAATCACTACATCTCGACAATCCTGATAAGCACACAGAGAGCTTCGCTTTATTCCGCCAATATCACAGTGAAAGACACATCTGCCTAAAAAAGATAAAGATCGCTGCTGTCGGAAATTATTCACTCGCTCATTCATTTTCCTCTTTGATGAGTTTTGATAAGAATTTTAAAGGTGGCTTACACAACCTCTGCGGCTATTGAATGTCCAACAAAAAGCCTGAATTAGAATAAGATTTTGCAACGCACTCAGCTCTAATTTCCCCAAAAGGATGTTATTTTCTCAATTTTAATTAAAAATGCTTCCTTTTCATAAACTGTTGACCTGGGCTGACTAAAGAACCTTATGTCTTTAAAGCAGTGATGCAATGAAATGAAGAGAGAGTGACCTGCTTTCGGCTGCCAGAGATGAGAAGCGGGGGCTTTAGAGCTGTGCGCTTTTACAGCCCTGATACACATTCAGTAAGGACAGTAAGTCAGGCGAGGTCTGACATTTCAAATCAGCAAAAGCAGGTAGCACATCTCCTCATTATTATCAGTGTCAAAAACAGGATGAATTCTGATTTTATATATAGCCTATGTGTGTGTTTGGTTCATGCTATGTAACGAGGGCAAAATGCCCCCAAAAATATCCAAAATCCTTGTGGGTAAATTTTTTTGGTCCCCATGAGGAAAACAGCTAATAAATCAAACTAAGTGATGCAGAAAGTTTTCTGTGATGGGTATAGTATATACTAAAATATTTGCACACTATAAACATCATTAGGGAATGTCCCCATAAAACATGAAAATCCAATGTGTAAACCTTGTAGCAATCTACTTGTCAAAGAAAAAAAAAAAGAAAAAAGGGAATATATTTAAAAAAGTGCTTTTACCTTATTGTATCCGTTACCAAATAATTTCCTCTGAATGAGACAGGGGATTTTCATTTAGTTTTTTAGTACGCATTATTTTGGATCACCTACACAAACAAAACCAGGTGGCTGAGCTCAGCTAAGCCATAAACCACAAGAGAACGCTGAATCCTCCGCCCCCTCAAGACTACAATCTGCAGAGTTGCCCATCTGACCCAGCAAAAGACAGAGAAACCTGTCTAGCCAAAGCATTTATTGTGTCTTGTGATATTTAGTGAGCTTTTTCTTTAAAGAAACATCTTTGCCCCTGACCTTTAGATATAGTTTAACTGAGAAAAGGCGATATAAATACATCTCTGGCAAACGGCGTGATGCTTGTGAAGGCAGGATTTTAAACTGATCTAATTTCTTGAGGTGGTGTTTATGTAATGGGCTGGGCATATCTTTAATCATGAGAATGACGCATCACTGCGATAATCAAAGATGAAGTACAAGGACACGGGCAGATTGCAAACCGAGAGAGGGGTGCTTGGCAAAATATAGGTCAGTTCTGTTACTCAAAGTCTCCAGCCCACAACCCCAGTGACGTCACCGAAAACCTGCTGCAAACATGGGTCATTAATGTACTATTTCAGTGTTTGAGCCCCAGCAGACCTGTGAGGGGATTACCACACAGATGTTGAAATTGGGTTTCAGACTAGACTGACATAGCAAGTGCAACGAGGGGTGTCTGAGCAGCGAATGTGTTTTTGCTGGGAGTGAATGGTATAGAAAAGAGTGGCAGCTGCATGGAGAGGTTTGGGTAGTGGACTTAATATAGAAATATTATAAGAGTCTGTTAATGGGAGAAACTGTAATTCTACAATTCAAATCTTGGTTTTATATGATCTTTAAAAAATTTTTGAGTGAAATAGACACGTACTTAAAGGATTAGTTTACCCCAGAATTAAAATGTCCTAATTTACTCAGCCCCATGTCATCCAATATATTCATGTCTTTTTTTTAAAAACAGTTTTCAAAACATTCCCCTTTTGACCTTTAACAACATTCCGCAACACTGTGGGATTGATGTATAAATTGCATGTGTGGGATCCTGCTGAACCTAAATGTAATTTAAAACAGTAGTTTCCTGCGCCCTGACAGGAAGTTGTTCATGTTCATCAGTCAATTGATTTAGTGTCCTCCAGACTCACAGACAGTCATTTCCAGCATCCTGATCAAACCTTATGCTCTGAATAAACTTTACACAAAGAAATGTTAAAAATAGTCACCATATTTGACAGCTACACATTTTTTTTTTAATTTTACACGGTTCACATGAAGGCGTGTGGATTTCCATTAATTTAATTTAGAACATATAGAGTAATTTAAGAACATATTGATGAGAACTCTTTCCACAGCCTTGTCATCCTTTTATGATTTTTCATTTTGAAAATAACAAGCAACCTGCTGACATAAACGTCAAGGAGAGTCCGGTTTTGTCCGGTGATACCCATGAGCGCTCTCTCTCTCTCTCTCTTTCTCTCTCTCTCATAGCAACCATAACTGCCTAGCAACGGTAAGTTGAGGGTGGGTGAGTGCTGTAGTATCTGGCTGGTGTTTGTGTACTGGGTTGTTGTCATGCAGCTCTCATCTCTCCCCAGCAGAGAGACTCGCGCTGGACTCTGAAAGGGAGCATCTTTATAGTGACAGTCAGGTTCAGTATACTGCGTGTGGAGCTTGTCAAAACAGTTATGATGTTAAGTGCATGTTGTTCCTCATAACATGTTCCATATGTCCATGTTTATTAAGTAGGCTACAGCAAATATCAATGTTTGAATCTAATTGAATCTTGAGTAATTCCAACAAACGAAAGTTCTAACATTAAGCCTCATGTAGATCCAAACCCATACACAGTTTTTTTCTTTGAAACACAAACAGAAAATGTTCATGCATTAAGGCATTAACTGTGATGAACATGCTTAAAGAAAGGAAGTGGAACACCTGGTTTTCTGCCAGTCATAACAACAACAGTTAAAATCTCTGAAGACAGATAATAGACTTCAGAAGGCCCACAACCAACAGCTTCAGATTTTTAAAAACAAAAATCTCAAAACTCATTCATGACAGGTAAATTGTCTAAAAAACACAAAAAGGCTAGGATACTTCCAACCTGATCTCATGAAACATAACTATGACATGGCGATTTTGTACACTGAAAAAAAAATGTGGTGCAGTAACAATTTTCACTCAGAAATTGCTAGTAAATTAATTATTTGAATTAAAAGCGAAATTTTGAATTCGAAAATCTAAAATAGTATTGTTTTGTAAAATATACAGTGATTCTTATGGAAACATGCTGTTTTTAGAAAAAAAAATTAACCATGAAGGTCCACCCTTAAACCTAACTGTCATTGTGGTGTAAACAGATCTTACCAAAACATAGGACTTGACTGAGAGCATATTAATTCATAACTCTTCGCCAAAACATAAAATAGTTACAAACTGCCATGAAAGTGTGTTGGTGTAAGCCAGCCCGTTCTCATCCCAAGGCGTAATATAATGACGCTTTTGCCAAAGCGTCTATATCGAACGCGCATGGCACCCTTTAGCGTCAATATGAGACGCCGAAATATATGGGTCAGAAGGCGCCTCCTAGCGGTCTAACCCTAACCCTACACCATACCTAAACCTACCCATCTCTCTGCGTGTTATATTGACGCTAAAGGGTGCCATGCGCGTTCGATATAGACGCTTTGTCAAAGTGTCAGAATATTACGCCTTGGGATGAGAATGCGTTGTGTAAGCTGTAGTAAGCACATGATAACAAAAGGAGTCTTTTATAGTAAATTACACTAGGAACACTTAGGAGAATCACAGGGAAGAAGCAGAAAAAAAATCACATTGTTGTTTTGGAGTCTCCTACCAGGTTTACATCCATCAAATGTCAAAAAACGGTTTAATTTTCTCATAAGATACATTTGCACATCACCAGATTTTCAATGATTCTCAAACGACTCGCGAAATAAATCAATCTCTCAAAATCCCTCCTTTCCGCGAGCTACTCTGCTCTGATTGGCCAGACAGCTCAGTCTGTTGTGATTGGTTTACCGTGTAATTCCCATTGCCATAACACCGACAGCTCTGTGTGTCCTGAGGCTTCCTACACCGTAAACTAAACACAGTAACGAACAATGACGTCGATATCACAATAAAACTATTACAGGTGGGTATTTCCTGAGGCAGTAGAAGTTTAACCTGCCAAAGGTTTTGATGATCTAGTTCTGCATTGTCATTATTGATACTCAGAAAAGTGAATTTCTTGTAGTCTGCTCTGCTGCCCCTTCAAGGTCCCCTATGAGAGAGATCCAGCTAGGAAGCCTGCTGACGAGATCATCAGTAACCTTTCGCACTTTCCTCATCACAAGTGCTGCAGAGCCAAAAAAACAAACACTTTTTACCCTGGAGCAGAGGCCATTATCAATAGGTGTCATTTGAACACTGACACGTGTGCATCTGTTGTATACAGCATTCAATGCATTTATCGTTTCTTTCTTTCATTTGTCTACTCATTATTTATCATGTATGACTGCTACACTATATAAATAATGTTATATCCTTTGTAAATATCATAATACTAAAATGAAACCTGTATCATAATAAAATGATATACTACTTTAATAAAATAGATGGATATATCAAAATAAATGCGAGAAAGTCAACAGTTAATCTTGTCTAAAATTTTGTTTATTTAAAACTTTATTTCAAGAAAAGAAATCAGCATTTCATTAATAAATGATTTATTTTTAAGATAATATTTATCATTATTTATTCTTATTTTATTATTAACATTGAATCATTTTTGTTACATCAGAATATTTGTGATTGGAGAAATTATACTGATCAGTTTAAAGAACTACAATTATTACTCATTCCATATCTATATTCTTCCTCTTTAACAACTTAAAAAAATGAAGTTGGACACAATTATCAATTGTGCAAGGCTAGAAAGGCTACCTAGCTTTGCTATGGACTGTTCATTTACACGGCAAAAACGAAACTGTTATTGTCTCTGCGTAAACTACAAAAACGTGCATTTATGAAACCGGTGACATCATGCGCATTACATGTTCAGTCTATAAGCGCATACTATTCTTTACAAAATGAAATCACCAACTACTGGCCTGGCATGAATAATAGTTTTATGCTTCTGCGTCAAATCGACGGCGTACCAACGCAGAGCCCTCTGCGTCGCCGCAAACCCCTCTCCGACCGCAAGGGCTGTGATTGGTCAGATTCAACGCGATGCAACGCAACCTGACGCAGAACCATAAAACGGCCACGACGCTGTAGGAGTGACGGCGTAGCTACGCCGTGGAGTTGACGCAGAAGCATAATGAGGCCTCTAGGCACAACAGACTAAACATTTTTTTTTAAATGATTCAGGGGGACTTGTCACCCTCTATGTCTAGGTGGTTACAGCCCTACGCTGCTTTACTGTAAAGGCAATTACTGTTAATTATAAGGAATATAACTGTAACACAGAAGGTATAGGCCTATATATTAATGATTTCACAGCTTTAAATTTGCTCAATTTTATTTAGTGTAAAAATGTTCCTTCAAAAAATAGAGTACATCATAGTTTGTTACTAGGTAACATTTTATTTAGATGATCCACTTTAGACATTCTATAAGTAGCCTATAACTTTGCAACTACATGTCTAACTCTCATTATGGAAATCATTAGATTATAGACTGATTAATATCCGCTAACACTTTATTTTGATGGTCCCCCAACATACATACATACATACATTTACTTAATTCTACAAACCTGAAGCCTAACACCTTTGGTTTTAAAGTGTAGACTTAATTCACTATTTATTTGATCATTTTTAGCACTATTGCACTATAGCTGTCTTCACCATAACACCCTATTAATGTATATTGTACTGTTCATGCCATGTTTGCTGTATCCTTTCCTTTTTTGCTTGCAAACCATCAAGTAAAATTTCCTTGTTAGCACAACTTTTGGGGCAATAAAAAATACATTCTGATTCTATAGCGCATATAGTGTCCCAGAAACAAACAACCAAACAGGAAATTGTGCTTAATTCTAGCTTTTCTTTATTCGTGACTGTAGGGAATAATAACGCTAGTTCATTTCTAAGATCATGTGTCTGTGCTGCCATTATACAACTCTGTGGCAACCACCTTGTGAAAATCTTATGCAAGACGCTTTTGTTTGCAAGGATGTGACCCAGTGAATGTGAAATCTGTGAAATGCATGCTATTTGCCTGAACCTTGATAATTTTGGACATTGTGAATGGAGGTTATTGTTCAACACACATGACCTATGATACACATTTTCAGTTCGTTTTTTTTTTTTGCTCACACACACACAGACACACACACACACACACACACACACAGACACGCACACACTTCTTTCAGACATCAATTTCATAGACATAAGAACAAAAGTGTAAAAAGAGTCATACCGTGGTTTTTGGTGTGTTATGTCATTTACATCTAATTTCCAAGCGATTAATACATTATGATATTTTTTTATTCTATTTCTCTTGCCAGTCAAATGTTTCACAGCATTTTGTTGAGGTGGATATATTCTCTCAGACTTTTATAGCCGACAGCTCAGTCCACCTCCTCTCTCAGGTTCAATTGTGATATAAAGGCAGGAATAGCAACATTCCTCCAGTAAAAGGTCACTGTATTCATCGTGCCTCGTACACAAAGATCTAGCATAGAAGCTTTATTAGCTTCCCGCCTCCTGCAATGACCTTAGTTGGGCTGCTCAACCAGACACAGGAAGTACGGCCTTTTTCTTTGGTGTGTCCAAGTCTCTCCTCCCCCCAGACAGGAGGTGGACGAGGAACCAGATGTCCCTGCAACAGGATGACCCTCCTTTAAATCGTTATCTCTAATTAGAGTGTTGCAGGTATCGGGCGCTCTGTAGCACACATCACAGGCCTGCAATTCATATGCTAATTACGTAGAAAACCCAACAGGAAATTCTCTAGTCTCCATCAGGAACTTGTTATATGGATGTTTTGGTGATTGCCTACTTGTTCTTCCCAGAGATCCACCTTGACAGACCATGGACATCAGAGCTTATTTTCTCAAGGGAAAAAAATTTGTATTTGCTTTTCTAAGATAGTCCCAAATATGTTAGACTGTAGATATGGGATTCAAAAGCCTTGAAATAATGTACATTATAAGTATAGTCATTCCTTATACTTTTGCTGTGGAAAATGTCAGATGTTCTCAAACTCATCTGAGCTATATGTGATTGATCTGATTGGATAAAGAGAAGGGATCATCACATTTATTTACCTATTCCAGTAAAGTGTTGGTAAATGAACTCCCCCGGCCCGCTGGGAGGAAACTCCCGTTGCTTTAGCCTATCACATTAGGCTAGCTGAGCAGGAACAAGACAGAGAGAGAGAGAGCAGAGCCCACAGGCTTAGGTCAATTCCATTACCAACGATTGAATTGGCTTCCTGTACCGCACTAGGACTAAAATACCAGCTAACGTGCAGCTCCAGTCTGGTTTGCTGGTTTCTAGCGTAAGCGCTAGCTGCTTAGCATGAGAATAGCATTGTGTTTGTTAAGCAATTAAAGAAATAAGGCAGCGAAACAAAGCGCTATATATATTGCCATATTTGTATTCACATTTAAAATCACATATTACGACAAATTCATAGTTTTAGACTATGACAAAGTTTTGTGATTTTTTTTGGGTGAAAATGTGCTTTTATACAAACATTACTGCATATATTTACTATAATAACAGTAAATGATGCATAATTATAATTACCCTAACCATAACTCTAGTAAGTTATGGTTACAATTAGTTAATAAATATTATTCAGTAGTACTTAATAAGTCCATGTAACTGTCACCTTAAAATAGTGTAACCATAAATTCTGTTTAAAATAAATACTTTTATTATAAAAAAAATTTTTTTTTATCACAGATAAAGATTTATAACAAAATATAGAATCATTTCTGAAGGATCATGTGACACTGAAGACTTTCAGCCTTGCAATCACAGGAATAAATTAAATTTGTATTTGAAATTGTAACAATATTTCACAATATTAATATTTTTTGATTAAATATGTGCAGACTTGGCTAGCATAAGGGACTTCTTTCAAAAACAATAAAAAAATCTTCCCAGCCACAACATTTTTAACTGAAATGTGCGACCAACATGACCATATTATAAAGGCAATGGTTTAACTTTAAATATATATCATTACAAAACACATTTTATTCAACTCCGATGAGAAAGATGGGAAAGTGCCTGGACTGCATCCAAGTTTTACCCCCACAAACCTCATGTAGGCACAGACGTCATATGTAGGTCATGACACTGATATCTTAAGACTCCAAAGAACACAATGTATTTCTTTTCCAAGTATTTCTGTCAAACTACTTGCACTTTCACCATATTACCCTCCAGGTTTGGCCAATACCGTCGCTAAAAAAAATCTGTATTAAATCAATTACGAAGCTTAAACAACCCATTTTTCGCTGACAGTGGACTGAGCCGGAAGGGTGATTTAGTTTTATTTTCTCCAGTTCCTGTGTCACATTCCATTGCACACAGCCAAAGGCAAGTCATATAGTGGAGCAATAGGATTTAGCTAAACTGAAGGCCATGAAAACACCATACCACAGGCCTAACATTCATTCATATGAAGTTTAGTTCCTGCGTCAGGCCCTTCGAGGAACAGGGTGCCAAAGGGGACACATGCAGATGTTACACTAAATTTGACATTGTTGATTCCAATGTTTAGTCCTTTTCTTCCTTGTATTTCCAAAATGAATAAACAAGGTATCAAAGAGATTTTTCTTGCTCGTGGAGTTGTTTTATAAAGACTAATAAGCACTTAAAAACAACATTAAGTAAATGATAGCACCTTTCTTTCTCTGTCTTGCGCTTTCTCTGAACCTTGTGAACTCAAGCCCTGTGCCGTTTGTTTACCCGGGCAGATAGTTCTGTCACGGACCAAAACCGATTACTCAAAGAGTACCACAACTGTCTATTTAATAGTGTTATTTTTCATCCCAAGAGCTTCTGCTCTCCTGCCTCCTCTATCAGGAGAAGCCATTAATTGAAACTCCATTGGAAAAAAAGTATTATCCTAACGTTTCCTCCATGACTGATGCATTGTCTTAATCAATCTGGCTTGCTAGCATGTCCCAATTAGCCCCTGCTGATGTTGTAAACAATGTCATTTTTAATATTATTTATATACTATTATAGTATTTATTAATATTTTCTATTAGCTTTTATTAATATATTTCAGTTTTAGATTGTTTGATTTATTTTCTTTCTTTTGTCAGTTCTATTAGTTTTTATTTCTATTTAACTTTATTTTTATTTCAGTTTTAGCATTCAATACTAAAATACTAGTAGTATTTAGTATTCATTTTTGTACTTCAACTTAAAATACTTTTTTTTTAAACTAACTGAAATAAATTTAAAGTACTGTTATATTTACAATAATATTTTTCCCGCCCTATTTTTGATAGTTTTAGCTTTAGTTTTAGTTGACAATAACAATGCTAGTCATAACTGCATTATCAGGTTCAAAAAAAGCATCTTTCTCTATTGACGGCCATTTAAAAGAAGCCATGTATTCAGATTTTTTAATATATATTTATATTGTGAAATACTGTTCTTGAGGTGCCATCAGCCAATCTGTGCTGTCATTTTCTTGTTTCCATGTGATTAGTCACATGACATTTATGGCTCAGGTGATGGCACAGCAGATTTCAAATGGCATATTTTCATGTGGTCAAGGAACTGCATTGACATGAATTGGATTTTTTAACAGATAATAATAACATGCAGTTAAATCCAACAAAATACTGTAAATCCCCAAATATGCATGATATTGATGACTTGCCTTGTCAAGGGGACTCAATGACATTTTAAACTGCCCTTTCAAATACATTTGCATATATTACAGCATTTTTGCAAATACTTTAGGAAGTACAAAAATACCCATTCATAGTCTAATGCTCATGCATTGTTATGATTTTCTTGGCAGCACTAGAATCATATTCATATAATCAGTATCCTCATATTGTTCCCTAATCCAATCTAGCACTGTGCTGATCGCTGTCCCTGAACCGACCCAATAGGATTTTCTTGACAATTCAATTACTCGTCTCAGCCCTTTACTCAGACTGACGCCCCATCGGCTGTTAAAACAACTTAACAGTGCCTACTTTGTTAAGGTTAGCTGAAACAACTTGAATGCAACCCAGTTCAAAGGAGCTTGAGTTAGTTCTAGCAAGATCCACTGTCACATATTTGCAAGTTGCTAAAAAGATGAGCAATGACAGCGGAAACTATGTCTGTCAAAACTTCCAGCAACACATTTCACTGACTCGCATAGCTGGGAAATATGATTTTAGAACAGACTGCTAAAGACTCAACAAAAGCGCTCTTGTTATTGTGGCCTTGCACCAATCTTGGACACTAAATCTGAGTCTTAAAATGTTTTAAATCCGTTCTTACAGCTGAACAGCTCCATATAAGACCCAACAAATTGTAATTCGGCAAATAAACTGAAAGCAGAAATTTCCTTTTAACTGTGCATTTACATGCAGCTGTTTTAATATTAAAATAATCCCAAGATGTAAAGCAGTGCTTTGTCAAATGTTTCGGTAACACTTACCGATAAGGTCTGATTTGTTAACATTAGTTAATGTATTGACTAACATGAACAAACAATGAGCAATACATTAAAAAAAGTTACCGATGTTTCTTACATTCACAAATGAAAACAAGTCAGATCTGACTTGCACATGTCTACAAGGCAACAATATCCTCTTCATTATCTTTGTGCTAGATTAAAACAGAACATTCATCATGCTTCTTATCATTATCATCATTATTCTTATTGTCAATTTGCAAACTTACTGCTCTAAAGCCATTTGGCCATATGATTTATTTCTGAATTGGCAGTGCCGCTGTGTTCTGCATATTATTCAGATTTGCATTCCAAAGATTACAGTAAGAACATTATATTGCAATCTTTAATAATCCATCAGACGGAGCAGGCTTCCGTTGCTCCAAAACTTACAGAACAAGCCAATAAATAAAAAGAGCGGCCTATTATGCTTTTCTGACGACTAATTTAGGTTTTAAATGATTAATCAGGATTACTGTCAGTAATGTATCCATATATCCTAAAAAAAAAACTGTTTTCAACATTGATAATAATTACAAAAGGTTTTTTTCTCCACGCTAAATCAGCATATTAGAATGATTTCTGAAGGATCATGTTATTTTAAGTTGTAATAATATAATATGTCAATATTGTAATATACAGCCTTTGTGAGCAAGGTGAGGCTTGTTTCAAAAACATTAAAAAAAAACGTTCACACTTTCAAAATCTTTTCAGGTGTACCAAGGCCTCTCAAAGCGTTCTTGCCTTGATACACGTTGGCCTCGGGTGTCTTGCCTGTTTTAAAGATTTCGGCATACCAATTAGTCCGTTTGTTTTGTTAAAGCTCAAACATGCATACTAATATTGTTTATCTGAGAGTGTTATTTCATGCACTCTTTTGTCCTCTGAGACAGACGCAGGAACTTTGACCATGAACAAAGCATTTTTTTCCCATGCCCACAAAATCATGCGGTCTGCATATATTCTGCATTCCTCATGCCATTCCAGACTCTTAAATGAATCAGTACAGTAAATGATGGCTTGTTTATTGCCAGTGAAGGTGTTACTTTTCTCTTTCCTGTCCTGCCCACTGATCAGCTTACACCAACATGGCAAGATGTGTTTGCTTTAGCTCTTTATCGTCTGTTAGGGTAAATCAAAGACAAGGCCGTTATTTCCGCCCCAGTCCCAGCCCAATCCACATCGAGCCCTCCCCCCTCCTCACATCAGAGTCCTCCATTACCTCCAGCAGAACTGAGTCATCCCGCCTGATGCAGGAACTCTCATCAACACAAACTACAAGCCTAAGAGCTCTACGGGCTGGGACTGAGGACAGTTATAGCTCAAGCTGCATCATTTGTGCACTCAATAAACCAGTGAGAACATAACGCAAGGCATAATAATCATGCGCATATCCCAATGTCATTTAAACGTTGGCCTGTGATTCCCCGGCAGACATTTGCTGCCTCTTACTTGTGCTCTTTTCTTTAATAGTCACACTGAGGTAAATTGCTGCAGGTTATTAGAAAAGTAAATCACTTTTTTTCTTTTTTTAAATTACAAAAGGAGTGTTTTATTAGATTAATATTGAATCTTAGTGTATATAAGTGGACATTATGGGCACTATATGTTTTTTTTTTTTTTTTTACATGAATTAATGAACTGATTTCCTTTGTCTTATTGTTACAAGAAGATCTTTAAAGCTTTTCCATGCATACACCACCATTCCTCTATCCTCTATTTATATATGTACATATATACATATATATATATATATATATCTTTTTATAAAGCACATTTCAATACAACAAAGGTTGCCCAAAAAATTAATAATAAAAACAACTACACACCTAAGAAATAATAACCCAGGTAATTGCTAAAAACTAATTTATTAACGACGGCTTACAAAGATTTAAAACTGGAAATGGTCTGAGCAGATCTAATTAGGGTTGCAAAGTTTCCAGAAACTTTCCAGGATTTTCGGAAACTTTCCAGGATTTTCAGAAAATTTCCAGGATTTTGGGGAAACCTTCCAGGATTTTTGGAAAGTTTCTGGAAATTTACCGGAAATGTTCAGCCCCTTTGCAACCCTAGATCTAATACAAAAAGGCAATGAATTCCAACGTATGGGGGCAGTAACTGAAAAGATTTAATCTGGATCTGGGAACCACTGAGAGAAACTGATCAGAGGATCTCAGGGGCCTCACAGAGGAGTGCCAGTTCACTAAAGTCTCCAGGTATTTTGGTGCCAATCCGTTCAAAGACTTAAAGACAAATAATAAACGTTTAAATTTGATCCGGAAAGGGACCGGCAGCCATTTGAGAGAAGATCAAATAGGAGTAATATGATCACGCTTTTGAGTGCCTGTCAGCAGTCTGTGCCTGTCAGGTGGGTGAGGCACATGCATGTGATGCAAAAATATGATGCAAACTTCAGGAGAATTTCTCAGGAAAAGGTGGTGAAGGGTACTATTATTGTTGTATGCTCTGATTTCCATGGGACAGAGTACAAAAACACCCTCAACAACACCTCAGCAAGAACACATCACCTATGTGACAGATTCTCAAGAGGAAGCTCACCAGTCAAGAAACAACATCTGCTTTCGACCGACCTCTCTCACTCTATTACACTTTCTCTTGCTATTATTTGCTCTCTGTTCCTCTTTCTGCAAACCCCAACAGGCTGAGATCATCCAGGACAAGGTTACACTGTGTGACTGGACAGAAATAGAAAGACTGGCCTGAAAAGCATCTCAACAGCATGCCAATCTAGTAACATTTGGCCAATAAATTGCAACATCCTGCTCTGTTTTTCCTGCCTATTATTGTTTCTTTCCACAAGCCATCACAGTAAAGGAATCTTGATTGCTCAACAGTACATCTGGTCCGTGTATATCTCAGTTTACAGACACTTTAAAGTCACGTTACCAAAGAGAGAGAGAGAGAGAGAGAGAGAGAGAGAGAGAGAGAGAGATGGGGGGGGGGGGGGGGGTAGTACAGTACATTTATATAGTACATTTGTCTTGTTTTTTCAAAGATACATTTACTTAAGAAGCTAAATACATTATTGTCTTCAAATAATTTATTTCATATGTATTATTGTCATTAAGCACAAATCTAACAAATTTTGTGAGGTTTATGCTTTAAAACAAACAAATAACAAACAAGCAAACAAAGAAACATAAATAAATAAAGACAAATGTACTAAGAAGCAAAATACATTATTGTTTTCAGAGAATTTATTTCAAATTGATTATTATTATTATTATTAAGCGCAAATCTAACACATTTAACAAAAACAAACAAGTTAACTATTTTTTTTTATTTAAGCATGAATATTAAAGCAAAATTTAATGAGGTCTATGCTATTAAAGTGTAAAAAAGTAATAAGAAAAATAAACGTTCTATAAAAAACTTAATTCAAGAAAAAAAAACAAGACCTTTGCGATTTTGCCTTTCAAGACTGTGTCAAGGGTCATTTTTTATTTTTATTTTAAGTATATGTCTAAGAAAGTATAGAGAGCTGTATGCTTTTAAATATATAAAAAAAGTTAATGAGGTTTACGCTTTAAAAATTTTATAAAATGTAATACAACATAAACGTAAAGGGTTAGTTTACTCAAAAATGAAATAAATTACTCACCCTCATGTCGTTCCAAACCCTTAAGACCTTCGTTCATATTCGGAACACAAATGAAGATATGTTAGATGAAATCTTGAGAGCTTTCTGACCCCACTGCAACATTATCACTGCTTTCAAGGCCCAGAAAGATAGTAAAGACATCATTAAAATAGTCCATGTGACTACAGTGGCTCAAATTTAATGTTATGAAGCGACGAGAATACTTTTTGTGCAAAAAAAAAGACTTTATTTTACTTCTCCTCCGTCAGTCTCTGACGCTGTTGACGTTATAAACCGTGCAGCGCTGGTTCTACGTCAGAACGACGGCTCAGTATTGGCCGGCTCCAGCGTCAGCATCACGTGTATGCGTACAGTCCTCACGTGAACAGTGTGGAAGCTCAGAAAGCTCTCGGATTTTATCAAAAATATCTTCATTTGTGTTCCGAAGAAGAACGGAGGACTTACAGGTTTGGAACGACATGAGGGTGAGTAATTACTGACATATTTGGGTGAACTAACGTTTTAATATTCAATTCAAGATAAATGGTTAATTCTTAATATCCAATGCCATTTTGTTGAATGATTTTTGCAGTGAGAGAGCACTGAGGTGAGGAGCTGTCTGATCTCTAATGTCTGCTTCCTCTTCTCACACAGAGAGGGAAGGCTTCCTGTGTCTGGCATTTGTCACCACTCTTGAGCCAAGGGGAGCTTTAACAGGAAATGAAGGGACACTTTTTTTTTGCCACCCAATATCATCTGTCATAACTGCTCCATTCTAATACTCGCCCCAAAACGCCTACGTATCAAAAGCGCGCGTGTTTGTTTATCTTCTTGATGGTTTTCTATTACCCGGTCCAGCTGTGGCCTGGAGACCGGTGAAGAGTAAACTGAACACATGCTCAAAAGCAGCAGGACTCATCAGATCCGTTCATGTATCACCACTGAGCTGCCGTTCACATTCATAAGAAAGTACCTCCGTGCAGTTATGTATCCATGACCTGCATATTCGAGCAATGTTTTGGAGAAAGCAGCTGATTTGAAAAATCTCCTTAAAGTCTTATGTAAGTCACAATCCCACTGCTGCTCAATAATGCAGCGGGTCTGGCTATAGAACACATGTACTGGGGTGGCAGAGAGATTTTAAGTATGAATGATTGGCTCACAGTAAACCTGCCAACTGCTGATGCAGAATAGAGGATTTCTTGTGAAGAAAGCGTATGTCCCAAAACAGCAGCTGTGTCGCAAGCTCATTTTCACGGTTTATAGTTAGTCATTTTTTTTAATGGTTATGTTAAAAAAGTTATACACTAGCCTTCAAAAGTTCAAAAGGGTCAGTACGTTTTTTTAAAAAGAAATGAATACTTTTATTCAGCAAGGACGCATTAAATCAAAATGTGACAGTAAAGACATTTATAATGTTACAAATATTTCAATTAGATGCTGTTTGAACTTTCTATTCATCAAAGAATCCAGATTTTTTTATTTTATTATAATGGTTAACACAAAAATATTAAAGTGCCCCTAATATGCTCTTTTAAAAATTCCTAATTTTTGGACAAAAAAACACTTTAATCATAATATAGCCTACATTGGACATCCGCTCATTTCTCAAAGAGTCTGAAAACGGTTTGTTCGTAGATTCTGTCTCTCGAAGCCCCGCCTTTCCAAGAGCTACTCTGCTCTGATTGGTCAGATGGCTCAGACTGTATTGATTGGTCTACAGCGTATATCAGAAACAAACAATACTGGTACACTTTAAGCAGCATAACTGTTTTCAAGATTGATAATAACAAAAAATGTTTCGAACACCAATTCAGCATATTAGAATGATTTCTGAAGGGTCATGTGACACTGAAGACCTGACAATTCAGCTTTACCATCCCAGGAATAAATTACATTTCAAAATATATTGAAATACAAAATTATAAGTTGTAATAATATTTCATAATATTATTGTTTTACTGTATTTTTAATCAATTAAATTCAGCCTGGGTGAGCATAGACTTTTAAAAAATCTTACTGACCCCAATTTTCTTTTAATGGTAGCATATATTGTAATGCATTCTGCTTTATGTACAATGTGTAAGTTGTGCATTTTATATACAGTAGAGGATATACTGTCTATCATTCTGTAAATTGATTCATTACATTTACTTGCAGGTCAAAAGTAGCAAGCATGGCAGTTACATGCTGACAATATAAGTTACACATTCGGCTGAATGCTTAAAATAGAAAACGTGAGCTCCTCGCAAACCACTTATCGAAGCAGCTTGAAGTGATGTTCTGTTGCTAAGTAGCAGGTAAAGCTCGCCCTCTTATGCACCCAAGCAAAACCAGATAGGAGCCGCTTAGCACATAGAAAGCTATCAGGACTACTAGAGGAACTGATCTGCAAGAGGAAAAAATGAGGTCAAGATATGCAAAACGTCTCAAACGAATCCTCTGCAACAGGAAGTCTACTTTGACAGTTGATTTTAGTTTGGCATAAAAATGATAGATTTCAGAGAAATAATGATTCTATCTCTTTCCACAAGTCTTGAAACTCCTAAAATGAAGGTTTTTTTCTTTTTGGTTAAGTGGTCTAGGAGGTGTTAACCTTATACATGAGATGTTTTATTTTCTAGTTTTTATAAAAGGTTTGCAATTGTCGCAACCTTGTTATCAGTTTCAGATAAGTGTACGTACGGTTTAAACCATGATTTGTGATTAGTTATTTTCTCAATACCCATTAAATGGAGATCTGAATTCAACAAACACAATGTATAAAAAGAGATGAAAAATATGTTTTTATGCCAAAGTGTTGAAAATGCATCCTAAATTAAAATGAGTTTGTTTTTATCAAATGTTGTTAGCCTCACACTATTTATTTACTTATTTGGACAATTATGTTTTTTTTACAAAAAATGCTGTGAACACCACAATTTGTGTTCAACTTTTTTTTATTATATATATATATAAAACAAGATTTATTTGTCATTCTGTAATGCTTTAGAAAGGATCCAATGATGTCACTTCTTAAGTGTTGCAATTATGTTAGAATTGTCATTTTTTTGTAATGGGGAAACCATGCAGTAGCAGGGTGTGTAAAATGCAAGACACAGCTAAAAATATATATTATTATTTTTTTATTTTTTTACAATAAACTGAATATTAATTAAAAAAATAATTTTAAAAGATAAATATTTCCAAT
Source organism: Semotilus atromaculatus (assembly GCA_031834385.1). Lineage (NCBI taxonomy): Eukaryota > Metazoa > Chordata > Actinopteri > Cypriniformes > Leuciscidae > Semotilus > Semotilus atromaculatus. The sequence goes on along the minus strand of JAULUF010000001.1, from coordinate 14,337,978 downwards.
TATTCTAGTATACCCTTTATGTATAAATCTGTGCCATCCAACAAACTCATTATCAGAATACAGTAATAATGTTAGAGCGAGGCTGGACCGAATAATCTCCCCATGCAGCCGTGTTCATGAATGGGGTGACATAGTCATTTAGTTTATGCTGGGCTAGCATGTTTTAATCGGTTTACAAAACAGATTAAAGCTAATGAGGACTTGTGTAACCAGACACAGGCAAACATTTAACACGTCCACAAAACAGGTTCTGTTGGGATGGATTTTTCAGGAGGGCATGAATCCAATAAGAACGATTAATCCCACAGAAATAATTACAATAATGACTCCAAACAGGAGATATTTGATTTTTAAACCGGAAGCTGCATAATCTAAGACTGCTTGCTAATCTGGTACATCACCCCCCCCCTCCCTCCGATCATGTGACCTGTGTCAGGCGGGGAAGGAAGGGGAGTGAAGATGATGTCATCTACAAAGATATGATCACAGGAGATGTGAGACCTACTTCGGTCCTCTCCATCAACAAAATCCTCATCAGTCAGCGCTGACATGTGACACGAACAGAGCGCAAAAGGCATGAATAATGATGACACTGATGTCTGAAAAGCAACTAATGACTGTCTGCCCTGAATACTTCATCACAGTCTTGCATTCTCCAATCATAACACGACTTGCAGTATGTGACACTCGTGTATAGAGGGTACAAGGAAAAGATTTGACTGCAGCTTTCCAGCACTGAGTTATATATTTTAGGAGCACGTAGCATGTGTAGCTGGGGCCAAAGAGGATTATGATGAATGTGAGGGACCAAGCAGTCAAGGGCAAAGGACACAGGATTTCCAACCAAATGTCATTTATTAACTACAAAAAATAAAGTTTACAAAATCAAATAATTGAAAAACTGAATGAAAATAAAGTCAGGTCTTGGGCCCATAAAGAAAAAAAGGTCAACTGAACAGAACCAGACTTAACAGAAATGAAATCAAAACCAACCAAACCAACATGACCTGCCTAATGACACACATGGGGAACTTATATATACAAAGGACTAGTCCATTAAACACACAGGGGACACCACAATCACTTAACACAATTACAATAAAATAAAGTAATTGACTCCAAAATTATCAATAAAGAGGTCATAAAATAACTTACTCAAATAATTATAATAAACAAAATATAAATAGAATGATGAACGAAACTAACATAATCAATCATATCCCCCCCTAATAATTAGCAAAATGGATTAACCCAACAGCATAAAATGGCCGCCACTGACGCCAGCCCTTCCTTTAATGGAATGGACCTCCACCGGAGCTCTGCGTCCCAGGCAGCACCAAACCTCCACTTTCCACATGCAGGTAACTTAAACTCAAAAGAAATAAACATTAACACAATATACCAAGGACAACTGGATAGTGTGCACCCAACCCAGTCATGTATGATAAAAGTGTAAATGATAAATAAAGTGAATGTATTGAACCAAATCTGTGTCTGTCGTTATTATGAAATGTATATTAAAGTGATCTGTAACAAAATATTGAATAATGCAATGTACTAAAAGGTAACCAAAAATAATATAAACAAACAAAAAAAGGAAAAAATGTGTTTTTGCATGGGTTAGTTACCGCCTTGCTGTGGGGCCACGTTGTCGGCCATCACATTCCCCCCCACTTCAGAAATCTCCCCAACACAGCGAGAGAGGAAGTCAGCTGTGACATTGTCCTTTCCAGGAACATACTGGACGATAAATCGGAAGGGCTGCATGGCCAGGTACCACCGAGTAATCCTGCTGTTAGTGTCCTTCATCCTTTTCAACCACTGTAGAGCCTTATGGTCAGTTTCCACAATAAACTCTCTCCCCAGCAGATAATATTTCAGGGAATCCAGAGCCCATTTCACAGCCAAGCACTCCTTTTCGATGGTAGAATACCGGACCTCTCTTGGGAAAAGTTTACGGCTAATGCAAGCCACCAATTGTCGTCTGTCACCTGTCCCTTGCAGTAGCACTGCTCCAATGCCTCGTTCAGAAGCATCTGTTTGCACAATAAAGGGTTCATTAAAATCAGGATTATGCAACACAGGGTCCTCACCCAGGGCAGTCTGGATGTCTTGGAAAGCCATCTTTGCTCCCTCTGACCACTGGAGTTGACTAGGGCATCTGGAACCCACCATATCCGTCAAGGCTGCCGCTCTGCCAGAGAAATTAGGAATGAATCGGTTATAAAACCCTGCCATACCAAGGAACGATCTCAATTGTTTCCGTGTTTGGGGTAGAGGACACTGTTGAATCACTTGAATCTTTTTTACCTGGGGTCTGACCACCCCTTCACCAATGACATAGCCCAGATATTCAATTTCAGTCCGTGCTATAGCACATTTGAGTGGATTGATGGTAAGACCAGCTTGCTGTAGTCGCCGCAGAACCTCTTGTAGATGTTGTAGGTGCTGTTCCCAAGTATCACTATAGATAACAATGTCATCTAGATAAGCGGCCGTAAAAGACAAACCATGTAATATCTGGTCCATGAGCCTCTGAAAAGTGGCTGGAGCCCCATGCAGGCCAAAAGGAAGAACCTTAAAATGGAATAGTCCCCAGGGTGTTCTAAAGGCAGTCAACTCTCTGGATTGAGGAGTGAGAGGAATTTGCCAATATCCTTTGGCGAGGTCGATGGTGGTCAGATACTGGCTTCGACCTAAACGGTCAATGAGGTCGCTTATACGGGGCGTTGGATAAGAATCAAACTTGGAAACAGAGTTCAAGTATCGGAAATCAATGCAGAACCGTAAGGTTCCATCCTTTTTGGGGACTAAAACCACTGGGTGGCACCACTCACTCTTAGACGGTTCGATGATTCCCAACGTCAGCATCAAATCAACTTCTTCCCTCAAAGAGACTTGTAATCGCTCAGGTATTCGATAACTCATTCTTTTGACAACAGCATCATTTTTCAACACAATCTCATGTTCAATCAATGTTGTGGCTCCCGGATACTCAGAAAAAAGATCAGAGTGACAAATGGCTCTCACTTGGGATTGGCGATCCTTGGGCAAATGCTCCAGATCAACACATTCCGTGACCGGTTGAGGCAAATATTGCTCCTCCAGTTCCTCCTCCTCCCTCACTTGTTGAATCATCAAGACTTGTGACTCCTTTTCAGGACGAGGAATCCACTCCTTCAGCAAATTAATGTGCAAGACTTTACTAGGCTGTCCCAAGCCGGGTGTGGAAATTTCATAGGTGGTGCGTCCCAGCTTCCGTTGGATCTCAAATGGACCTTGCCATTCTGCCAGTAATTTGCTTTCCTGACTTGGTAACATCACCAACACCTGCTGGCCAGGGTTAAAACTTCGTTCACATGCAGATCGATCATACCATGACTTCTGAGATCTCTGTGCCTCAGCCAGGTGACTTTGAGCCAGTTTTGCCATCGTTGCCAACCGTTCCCTCATCTGCAGCACATAAGAGATCACGTTTACCGAATCCTCGTTACCTGGTGTTCCTTCCCACAGCTCCCGAAGCAAGGTCAAAGGGCCCCTCACCTCACGTCCATATAATAGCTCGAAGGGAGAGAACCCCGTCGAGGCCTGGGGAACTTCTCGGTATGCGAACAAGAGATATGGCAACCACTGGTCCCAGTCTTTGCCGGACTCGCTGACGAACTTGCGAAGCATTTGCTTGAGTGTTTGATTGAAACGCTCTGTGAGGCCATCGGTTTGCGGATGATAAGGAGTGGAACGTAAGCTCTCGATTCCCAAAAGCTGATATACCTGCTTTAAGAGAGTTGACATAAAGTTAGTGCCCTGATCAGTAAGGATCTGACAGGGGAATCCAACCCGGGAAAAGAGTTGTATTAAGCATGTTGCTACGTACTTGGCTTTAATGGACTTCATTGGGAACACCTCAGGATATCTGGTTGCATAATCAGTGATAACCAGCATAAATCTATTTCCAGTTCGACTCCTCTCTACAGGACCTACAATATCCATCCCCAGTCTCTCAAAGGGTGTACCCACAACAGGTAGAGGTTGTAATGGAGCTCTGGAAGGACTTCTCATGGAGACTTTCTGACACTCAGGACAACTTTGACAGTATCGAGTCACATCCCTCCTTAATCCTGGCCAACAGAAGTGTCTCTTGATGCGGGCCAAGGTCTTGTGTTTCCCTAGGTGGCCAGCCCAGGGAATCGAATGACCCAACTGGAGGATTACCTCTCGGACACCTTGTGGCACGACAAGCTGGTTTGTTGACTCAAACTGACGATACAGAATACCTTTTTGAAACACATACCTTTCGGCAGAGTCAGTGTCATCCGCATTGGCTGTAGCTTCCTGTTCCCCTTTCTTGAGGTACGGAGCTAGACTGACGTCCTCCTGCTGTAACTGGACCATGTCAGTAGGCACCTGGAAACTTTGAAACAAGTCACACGAGGGGTTAGTCGGTGTCTTGGAAACATTATATGCAAGTTTGTCTCGTCGTTTTTCCCCACGGGACTTCCGTGACTTTGAAGGTTCCACCTCAATATCCACATCAAAGAAAGGCAAAGTACTAAGTGTTTGTGTCTGTTCCTCTTCCTGTTTCTTTTTGGCCCTGGTTACCACAACATTACAAAGCTGTTCTGACTGCAGTAAATCCAAAAGTATGGGTAGGTCATGCCCCAGAATCACAGGATACGGCAAATTATCTGCAACCCCCACGTCCATGAGATAAGTCTGTCCCTGTACTTTGATGTAAAGACCCGCGGTAGGTAACAGTTTCTCATCGCCGTGGACACAGCATATCAGTCTTTGGTCAGTAGAGTTAATCAAGGAAGGTGAAACAAACCGTCGGTGTACCAACGTCTGGTCACTGCCAGTATCAACCAAAGCATGAAGTTCTTTACCGTTCACTTCCACCGTGATCATCTTTACGGACCGTCCGGTCTTCACCGGAGCTGCATTACTTCTGGGCACATAACAGACTTGAGAGAGCTTAACAACGTTCTTCGGGCAAACAGGTTTTGTATGACCCTCTTGGCCACACAGGTAACAAATAGGCACTTTCTTAGGTGATTTGAGAAACACCGCTTCAGGTTTTCCTGCTACAGGAGGCTTACCAGAGTGGTAGTGCTGGGGCGGATGAAAGACCTGGGGTTTTCGAGAATCTCTCCCACTCCGCCAACTCCATGGCTGGTTCCTTCCTCGAGCAGCAACGAACACGTTTGCCAGTGATGCAGCCTCAGCAGCAGTATCAGGTCCCCGCTCCCGGATCCATACCTGAAGCTCAGGAGAGAGCATTCGCAGATACTGCTCAAGAATAATTATTTCTCCAATTTCCTCAATAGTTTTACCTTTCGGTCGAATCCACTTCCCATACAGCTCCTTCAGCCTGGCATACAGTTCATTGGGACTCTCAGATGATTCAACCTCCAGAGAACGGAATCTTTGTCGATAAGTCTCTGAATTAATATCGTACTTTCTCAGAATAGCCGACTTGACCCTCTCATAATCCAGCGAATCATCAATGTCCATAAGCACATATGCCGCTCGGGCCTTACCGGTCAGTAGAGGAATCAGGCGGAACGCCCAGTCAGCCTTAGGCCAACTACATGCTGCAGCAATCCTCTCAAAGGTTATCAGGAAATGTTCTATGTCATCAGAGTCACTTAACTTTTCTAATCTGGGTTCTTTAATCCAGGACTGACCTCTGTCTTGGTCCACGTGGTGAAGTACTCTTTCCCTCCTTACAGGAAATGGTCGATCAAGATCAGGGTCACCATCCTGACTTTCCTCTGGACTTGGATTCATCGAACGTGGATCAGGGGTGGGTGGAGCATGAGTACGAGCTTGTACCTCCATCTGAAGTAAGCCAAACTGGTGCTGCAATGCCTTAAATCGTCGTTCTTGATCCTTTTGTTCTTGGGCCCTCCCGGCCTCCCGAGCATCCATCTGCGCCATGTGGGCCCGGAACAAACTCGTCAAATCTGCCAGGGTTGGCTCCTGCCCTCCAGACTCCTCTGGGACAATCTCCTCACCATTCTCTATGGCCTCCACCTCTCCTTGTCCATCCTTTGGTATCATCCTTTGGGCCCCTCTTTTTCCAGGCCGACTCATGGCTCAAAAGACCAGGGAGGATCAAACGGGGAAAAACCAAAAAAAAATAGGAAACCTGCGCCCTCTGCGGATCCCACTTCTGACACCATATGTGAGGGACCAAGCAGTCAAGGGCAAAGGACACAGGATTTCCAACCAAATGTCATTTATTAACTACAAAAAATAAAGTTTACAAAATCAAATAATTGAAAAACTGAATGAAAATAAAGTCAGGTCTTGGGCCCATAAAGAAAAAAAGGTCAACTGAACAGAACCAGACTTAACAGAAATGAAATCAAAACCAACCAAACCAACATGACCTGCCTAATGACACACATGGGGAACTTATATATACAAAGGACTAGTCCATTAAACACACAGGGGACACCACAATCACTTAACACAATTACAATAAAATAAAGTAATTGACTCCAAAATTATCAATAAAGAGGTCATAAAATAACTTACTCAAATAATTATAATAAACAAAATATAAATAGAATGATGAACGAAACTAACATAATCAATCATATCCCCCCCTAATAATTAGCAAAATGGATTAACCCAACAGCATAAAATGGCCGCCACTGACGCCAGCCCTTCCTTTAATGGAATGGACCTCCACCGGAGCTCTGCGTCCCAGGCAGCACCAAACCTCCACTTTCCACATGCAGGTAACTTAAACTCAAAAGAAATAAACATTAACACAATATACCAAGGACAACTGGATAGTGTGCACCCAACCCAGTCATGTATGATAAAAGTGTAAATGATAAATAAAGTGAATGTATTGAACCAAATCTGTGTCTGTCGTTATTATGAAATGTATATTAAAGTGATCTGTAACAAAATATTGAATAATGCAATGTACTAAAAGGTAACCAAAAATAATATAAACAAACAAAAAAAGGAAAAAATGTGTTTTTGCATGGGTTAGTTACCGCCTTGCTGTGGGGCCACGTTGTCGGCCATCACAATGAACTACAGTATTGGATACAGAGCTATGATAATAATATAAGATACATACATCCAGGGACCCTTGTTTTTTCCCTTAGCACATAAAAACATAGAGTTTGCTTTTTATGTTTGGGACACAAAAGGAGATACTGTACAATAAAAAATAAATGGGGACCGCAGTTTTAAAAAAAGTTGTGTGAACTTGACAATTCCACACAACTTAATTTTTTCAATTACGCATTCGGTTTATTTACTTAATTTTTTTTAAGGCAACAGGTTTTCTCACTTTTTTAAGTTGTCAACTGATTACTTTTTACAGATTAAGAGCATTCTGCAAGATAATTCCTTTTCTGTTAATTCCGGGGGGTATTAGGGGATGATGGAACGTTGGAAAAAAATCCAAAAACATTCCTATACGATTTACTGCAGTCTGAAATGAACACTGGTGACAGCAAAACTGCCAAAATTGCTTTCACCACAGTGCATGATTTGTGAACTAGACTAATAGAATTTGCATCACTTAACCAGCTCCAGAAAAGTATGCTTTTCTGTCGTACTAAATTGGTTTGGTAGCTCATTATACAGCATGGCACTTGGGATGAGAGGCCATGAGTCCCAGGAAACATGTATCATAATAAAGGAGCACAAATACAGAAGCAAGTTAAAACGTTGGTTGCTTCAGCCAAATCATTTTTACCGTACGTTTTCTTTTTTATCACTATCGGTTAGGTTTAGTGTAGGTGCTACGTTGTTTTCAAACGCGATAGAGCATTAATATTTTAGCGCCACTCGCCAGACATTTTATTTCTGAACTGCTGCCATGCGTACAACAATCAAATTCATAAAATGATGGTTGAAATGTCAGATTTGTAATTTTTGGGAGAACTATCCCTTTAAACACAGCCTGATTGTAAGTTGTTTTCTTATGCTGGTATAGTGAGGTCAATACTTCACCTGTGCCCAAACCCCCATCCTGCCCGGTGACACGCTACTGCTTTGCTTATGCTTATGCAAAACAGTGTGTTTTGGATGTGGATGGACCGGATGTAGCTTCCGGAGATGCAGACGTGTGTGAGTGTGTGCGTGCGTGTCAGATGACAGAGGATTAATGAGAGGGCGCTGAGCAATGCCGCTGTTGGTCAGAGCTGAGTTAGTCTGAGGAAACCACATTGTGGAGGCCTGTCCGCTGGTTTTAACATGCTATGGAAAACAAACAAATGTCTGTGGTTATATTAGATAATGCAACAAAGGAAATTAGAAGCTACTAAGTTTCAGCTTTGTCTCTTGGGATATTTTTAAGTTGAGGCATGCCATTTTAGGTACTCAGTTTAATAGAGACTCACATTCTGACCAGCCTGACACAGCAAAACTGGCTCAACCAATGGTGTCAGTTTATGGCGGGGCTATCTGTTTCACTGGCCAATGGCATTCAATCAGCTGATGCTAATAGTGCAGAATTTGCACACTATGACCCAATTGAGACACAAATATGGCTTTTCGAGAGGTTAGTGTTTCTTATATAGACTTCATTGCTTTCATAATGAACCAACTGTTCAGTGCAACTGATATTAAAGGGACAGTTCACCCAAAAATACAAATTCTGTCATAATGATCAGGTTTTTTGATCAGTATTTTTCTCCTATGGAAGTCAATAGTTACCTTCATCTGTCTGGTTACCAACATTCTTCAAAATATTGTGTTCAAAAGAACAAAGAAACTCACACAGGTTTGGAACAACTTAAGGGTGAGTAAATAGTTCACCCATTTTTGGGTGAACTATCCCTGTAACAAAAATGTTTCTCAGACCTCCTAATGCTAAAGGTCAAGATAAAACCTGTTTAACTTGCAGATATCATATAGGGAACAAGATGAGCGGTTTCCTCTGAGCACAGTGACTAATTGGCCAAACATCAGGATCACTACCCCATGTTCATAACTCACATTACTTGTGGCTTTGCATTTCCGCTCAGTCATGAGGCCGTTGAAACTCATCAAAACACGAGTTTGCTCAGCTGCCTTTGTTTTTGACTTTTTATTTAGGAACAGCCACAGTTGATCAAATCCTGAGCCGGAGGCATCAAATTACATTAAAAGAGCATTTTTTTCGGCACTCCTTTAAAGGATAGTTCACTCAGAACTGAAAATTCTTCAGAATCATTTATTTACTCTTCTACACTCGAAGACAAAAGATATTTTAAAACAAAATTGACTTGACAAACAAACAAACAAACAAACAAACAAAGCACTGGGATATTTTTTAGATTAACTGTTCCACAGAAAAGTCATACAGGTTTGGAACGACATAACGGTGAGTAAATGATGACAGAATTTTCGGTTTTGAGTGAACTATCCCTTTATGTGATTTACTGCCGTTTTACACTCGACTCGTGTGTCATAACTTTCTGTTTCCTCCAAATTGGATGAATCATGTTATAGGACAGCAATGGGGTGGTGATGACACATTTGCTGAAAAATGCAGGAGAACGTTCAGGCCTGGATGTTCATGTTGTTGACACTCAAGTATTGCACAAAAGATGTTTAAAGAGCTAATCATTATGAAATCAGGAATGAACATGAGGAATGAAGGAATGAACTTGCTGGGTATGAATATTTTCCAATGAATAACCCAGTTGGCAACAATGACAACATTATAAAAACAATAACAATAAGAGTGTTATCTTTTGCTCTGTAATGCTCCTTTCTCTAGTGAAATCCTCCAAACTATTGTGTGAGGTAAGTAAATGCAACTTGAGTGCATATTAACCATCATATATCACTATTGAATTGCTGAAATTTCAGCTATGGATGATAGAGATATAAAAAAATGTATCTGTATGGCCAGGGAAATTATGAAAATAAAACTCCATTTACTCTTAAAAGAAAAAGTTATATATAGAAATCTAGGGTTCTTGACTCAGTTTTAAAGAACCCTTTATGCCAAAACTCTATATAATGAGAAATGTCTTAAGAGTGCATTATACTTTCATGTTTAATTGGTTAACTTATTTATTTTTCTTGTAATAAAGTATGCTTAATTCATAATAAAAATGAATTCATTAAAACTAAATTCATAAAATTATGAAGGCACCTGACAGAACCCTTTAAGGTTCTATATACAACTGTTTCCTCAAGTGACGGACTCTGAACTGACAGGACATTTTCAAGGGAGCATCATCCCGTTGTACACACAGGAAATGGCTAAATGGGTTGAATACGCAGGGGTATGTATGTTTAATGAATGATTTGAAGAGAGAGAGCACATGCCTCTTGGGTGGGACCAGTATAATGGGGTCGACCGTGTTGTAATGACTCATGTTCCAAACCCCAGGACTAAACCACTTCCTGTTTGCCACATGAGTACGAATAGTAGGCTACATATGAAAAAGCATAGCTATAATGCTCAGATTATAACATCCTTCTCTCCATACTATATGAACATGCATCAAATCAGCCTCACTCCCAACCCGCCATCAATCCTCACACATAAACACACATCACAGATGTGGTGGTGAGTTTGACGTCAAGCACTCGGCTCCTCCCCTGCGCAGAGTCACCACATCATCCTTTTGCAGTTTCTTCATGTGCCATCGCTTCGTTGCTATGACAGCTATGATTTACCCATGGTCCCTGTGAGAACACAGAGCACTACACACGTGCACTGAGCTGCCATGGCGACAGGCCACATGGCTTCGTCACCAACGCCTTTCCACTCTGAGACATTCAAACCTCTATACATTGTCTAGACTAGAGCAAGGGGTTTTCAAACCTTTTGATATCACGGACCCACAAATATGACGGACCCCATTGTATAAATGAAATACAAACTTCTGTCTTCTAGATCTGAGGGCTGATAGGTCCTTAACTCAAGCATGCAATCACGTCATTCTCTAGTGCACAGCTGTTTGGTTTCTGCTGTATCAGCAGCCATTGAGCTCGCTGCTCAACCTTTAAATACTTGGTCAGCATTTGCTATAGCAGTGCAGGACACTTCAGAAACCCTCCACCTTCCCCAGCTCCACCTGTATAAATCTGCTACAGGTAATTCATGTATGCTATATTGTACAGCAGCAGCATTTCTTACTTGCTCACAGCAGCATCAAGTATGTCTTGCCAGTAGCAAGTCATATACTTGCTCTGCAGCAGCAATAACCAACAGAAGCAGATCTATTCCACAAAGACCAAACATATCAACATTGTCATATTACCATCCCAAACACTCCGAGAGTTGCCATGACAAAAATAAAGACCCTTTTGTACTGTGCAAATTACTCTCTGGATAATATGTCCTTGCTTATAAGGTGATCTAGATGTGCTTCACATATCATTTAATTTTGAAATCGGTCTCTGGTCTATGTATTATCCAAACAAAACAACTACCTTGACAAGATATACACATTTAAACTGTACAGAACTGATGCAATGGACACAGCAAGAAAATATAAGATTTCACACTTGGCATTTTAATAAATAGACTAGACTAAAATCACTTAGCAGTAAACATTATTTAACACTCCACAATTTGATTTAGACAGTGTTAATGAATTGTTTTCAGCCACAAATGAATGCAAAGCCATGCGCGTTCACAGCTTTGCTGGAGCAGAGGGGGGAAGGGAGGATGTGTCACATGATAATGTTAACACATCTATTGGATAGAGAACCTTCCTATCTATGCTCAACTGAGGCAATGATGGCAAAGCACTATGCAAATACAGGCGTCTCATGAACAAGCTTGTGTTAAATCATGCAAATATTTTATATCCGAGACCTGGAGGAACTGAAAAACACAGAATGTTTTAAAATGCAAAACCATTCCTTCAAATCCACACATAGTGATGGAAGCAATTTTAAAGTGTTTAATTTAATTGGTTGTTGGGAATGTAACTTTGAATTCATTAAGGCAAATGTATAAATAATGTGTTTTAAACATAAAACTAATACAAAATAAGTGCCATTAGGGCATAATTTTCTTTCAAATAAAATAATATAGCCTATGTTTATTGTTTGTTTAACAAATGTTTATTTCATTTTACAGATGACATCGGAAATAAGTAAACCCCACCAGAGGAAGCTCAGCATTTGAAGGCTTATCTTTACTGATAACCATGTTCACTAATTAACTAGGGGCTTTCTTAATCCCATGAGTCAATAAAGAACTCACCCACATGCCTCCATCAAATCAGACAGGTTCCTAAAACCCCCTGTAGGGAAATGATAATTAATCAGCAATAATTAACTCTTCTCACATTGCAAGACCAGAAAATATATCCAGTTGTCAGAACATTATCGTGAATAATATGAATTACAGGACGGTGATCAGATTACAGTTCCTAATAGTAGGCCTACATTGATTTAATTAGGCTATAAAATAATTGAATATCAAGGTAGGCTACTCAAGGTCTTACCATTTTTTGAAAAGCATACTTACCAACGATGGAAACCACACAATGTGTGTAAAGAAAGATAGCCTAATCAAAAAATAGTCTCATATGTTCTGGCTATTCGACAAACAAACCGTAGCCTATTCACAGTACGCCTAGGCCTGTTACACAAAACTAGGTTGTGGATAAAAAGGGATATGTGGATATGTTTTACACGACGTAAAATAAAACCTAAAACACTTTAATAGCCTATACAGTACAATATACAAAGAATAGCTGCCTACCGCACCGTTTTCAATATGTAAACAAACGAGATGGTTTGCGAAGAGAATTATGGGAACAACCTTTTTTTTTTTTCAATAATTTCACTATAACTTATAAAAAAAGCCTGAAAAAAGTATTTTAAAATATAAGCCTATCATTTTCCCTTCAATTATGACACGTGCTATTCTCACGCTTGCATAAAACAATGCATGTCCAATAAATAGGAAGCCTAGCTATATGTAAATATTTTACAGTTAACTAATTAACAGATTTTATATAATATTTTTCTATTCTGGATCCAATGAAATTGTGTACACAGTGAATTCGTGTTTACAAGCGCTTTATTTGGTCGTCGTTTTGCCGTGGGTGTATCATGTTAATATGTCCTCTTTTCACATATTGTTTACTTTAAACATTATTCAAATTTAATTTCAGCAAACTGTTTTGTCATCTCAAAAAGAAATATTCGATGGCTGAATTCTGGTTTAGAAGGTGACGGCGGTCACCATCGATCGTCGCTGACTCTCATGAATGAAGAGCGCCAGTGAATGGAGCTCGTAGCAGACGTCATCTCCATTGTGACGTCGAGATCCTTTTATGGAGCGATCGACTGAAGCCCATTCATAAAACGGAAAGAGAACTGCCTCTGGTAGTAAGGCTCTCAGGAGGGTAACACAACATTACACTGCGCACTGGCAACGCTGGATTTGACGTATTATTTTCATTAAACCACAATTTGACCGTGACCAGTCCCCATCGGAGGAGGAAAATGGTCACAATGGACGAACTTAGTGAAATGGATTGCAGCGTTGTGAAGAGGTTGATGAAGGACGACGGTGCGAAATGTCTTCTTTTGGACTGCAGATCGTTCCTAGCGTTCAGCGCAGGTCACCTTCGCGGTGCCGTAAATATTCGCTGTAACACGATAGTTCGGAGGCGAGCGAAAGGCTCCATTAGTTTGGACCAAATTCTGTCCGGTGACGACGAAGCGAGAGCCCGTCTAAAATCAGGGCTGTACTCCGCCGTGATCTTGTACGATGAGCGGACCTCCGATACAAACACTATGAGAGACGACAGCACAATCACCCTCGTACATAACGCTTTGTGCAGGGATACATATAGGACAGAAATCTATCTGCTAAAAGGTAAATTCAAATCTACACTACACGGAGGAAAAAAAATGTGTTATTGTATTTCTTGATGCAACGGTATTATTTGAAATAAAGCTGCATGCTCTGAAATATCTGTTGTAGCCTATAGCTGTTTTGACTGTGGTTAAATCTAAGCATCATGTCTGCTCTAAGATAATGATGTAATGTATTCCCTGCTGGAAAATCCAGCTTAAGATAGTAGCTGTTTTTGGAACATGGTTAGCTGGTCTAAGCTGGTCCAGGCTGGTCATTTGCTGGTTGACCAGCTAACATGTTCAAACTTGACCACCTTGAGCTGTTTGACCATTTAGAAACCAGCTCCCACATTCTGAAGAGAATATTCACACCTTGACAATAATTTCCACCTGTTCATAGACACAAACCAACTATATGCCTCACATTTTTTAAAAATAGATTCCTGCATTTTAAAAATGCATGCCCTTTTTAGTGTTAAATTGTGAGGCTTGATAATAATTTAACGCTGATGTTTTTATTCAAAATGTTATATGGCTTGCCTGAAAAGAGTGGGCCTAAATTAAAATGTTAGATCCGAGTTATAATTTTTAGATTATCATGGTTAATAAATATTACAAGTGATCAGTCATTTACTGCATTATCTTTGTGTTCTTGAAATGTGAAAATTGTGTTAAGGTGGTATCTTAAGTGTAATTGCAACCTCTGTCTGACCTCAAAACAATAACAAAATATCAAAACAAATAAAATTTTAAATACAAATAAAATTCGGTTAGATGATTCAAGCTGGTCTGGCTAGTCTTAAAACCCCTTTAAACGGCCAACAGTTCAGCAGTTCATATTAGATATTTAAGCTGGATACAGTTTGGACAAATGCATTAACATGTTTTTATCTTCTTCACTTTATAGGAGGCTACGACAGATTTTCCACACAGTATCCCGATTACTGTTTGAAAACCAAAACACTGCTCGTGTCCAGCCCTCAGTCCAGTGTGGAGACCAGCTGCACCTTCTGCGCAACTCCCCAGCATGACCAGGTAACTACATTAGCAGCGCTGGATACTTTGAGGTCAGCTAATGGGCAGCCTTGTGTAACATTAAACGTCCTGTTGACTGCTGTCATCCGCTGCTCTTTCCGGCTGATATAGCAGTACTTTTGAGTGCGTTCGTCCGGCCTTCCTCTGTAACGGGGGTGTACTGTGTCAGACACTCCAGTGTGTTTCAGTGTTGATTCCCACATCGATCACTTCCTGTCTCTACAGCTTGTTAAGCAGGCCACCAATGACATAACAGCGGGCCAAATCAATACGAATTTCCCGAATAAATAAACTGGACATTTTTAGAGTGACCTTTTTATAGCAAATAGAGGTGTAAGTGGCCTGATGTTGTAATCTCTTATAAATGCTTTTCAACATTTTTTGATAAGGGCCTGTACATTTTATGAATATAAGGACAAATTAATAAAACCATTTAGATTTTAATTAATATTATTATTATTAAAATATATGAAATATGTAATATTATTAATTCAGTTTTTGTTCCTTTATTATTACAGGGTGGGCCTGTGGAAATCCTCCCCTTTTTATTTCTTGGCAGTGCTCTCCATGCGTCTAAAAAGGACATGCTAGATCGTATGGGCATTTCTGCTCTATTGAATGTATCTTCAAACTGCCCAAACCATTTTGAAGGGGATTACCAGTACAAGTGTATCCCGGTGGAAGACAACCATAAGGAGGACATCAGCTCTTGGTTCATCGAAGCCATTGAATTTATAGGTATGATGATTTTTTATTTATTTTTTATTAGAAAAATAAAACAAATATTATATATATATATATAGCCTATATATATAAATATTTTATGTATGTATGCATGCATGCAAATTGAGGTTTGGATGGTTAGGGTAGGTGTAACCGTTGGTCCGTAAATTAGTCTTGGTCGTTATAGGTCCTTTTAACTGCAAATGACATTCATTTAATCAGCAATTAAAACGTTGATCTGAGAGCTTTTGCAACATTTACACCCTCCTTTTTCTGCTAGTACCCATTACAATAGCTCAGCTTTGTCATTTAACGCAATGATGAAAATGAAAGGCCCACGTCAAAGGTGCAAAATACGGGAGGAATGCTGCGGTATGGGTGGGTCTTCCTTATAAAAGGGTTTCCGCAACTGAGGGAGGTTGGAGGGGGGGGATCCTGTATATCCAATTTCAGCTCAGCATCCTCTGCACTAAAGCTAGGCCCACAAGAAGGCTTGCCGCATTTGATCGCACCGTCCTAGGTGTGTGTGTGTGTGCTTGTATGTATGCGTCAGAGTGCAGAGCTTAGGGACCAGAGTCTGACTCATCCTCCATTCAGGGGTGCCTTGATACTGGAGTTACCTCAGATCTAGGTGTGTATGGCTGTGCAAAGGCATGCAGACAGTCAAGTGCACACGAAGAAAGGCATCTGACTTGTTTTGATATCGAGGTTATTTTCTCTTTGTTCCATGCACAATTTTTATTTTTTGTTAATTTGCAGCTTATTAGTTATAGCAGGAGGTGTCTGTGTTTATGAGTGTGAATTCCACCCCAGACCATTTTGCCGGGGTGTTGAGTGTTTGTTGTCCAACTGTGCCTATCAGCTTTGGGTGAATGTGTAATAACCAGTTATACACGTATTTCTAGAATTGCATTTTCCTTATTATAGGGTGTTTTGAGTGGTAATAATACACACGGATCATTGTGTATCAAACTGTTAAGCTAGTAGCAGGGATATTATTGAAAATGTTGTATTTTATGATTGCATTTTAGTTTTGTTTGAGATTGAATTGGTCATTTATTTTATTTGTATCTTTTCATAAATTACTAATCGTTTATATTTTAGTGATCGGTTGTTTTACATGTCAATCGGAAACCCTCTTGTCTGATTGGATAGGCTTTTTGATTCTAGTGATGCACAGGAGATAATTAAATCCAGTGTTGATTGAAAAACACTTTACAGTCTCACTGTAAGTTAATACAGTGTAATAATAATAATTTGGTTAACCTTCATAGTTAGTCTAGTTTTCACTGTTCAATCTCCAGACATGTTTCAAGCACAAATTTCAAATAGTTTTTTTTTCCAAGTAGTGATTGTGAGATTGCAGCCTGAACTGAACGTAATGAGACATAAAATATTGGCAAGAAAAATATTTTGTATCGAGTTCCATTCGAGGGCTGCATGCAAAACCAAAAGTAACCCATGCCACAAACAGCAAAAAAAAAAAAAAAAAAACTTGAGGTTTCTGCGTCGGTTTATTTAATGAATAGCTAGTTCTAAAAGATTCACAAAGTCAGGTTCTTTTTCGAATCAGTCTGACTAATTGTTTGCTGAATGAACTCAGTGAATCCTTCAGAGTGGTTTTCGAATCAACATATGCCTCATTGCTTTCAATGATGTTTCAAAAAGTTTCGGGCGTCAGCTTCACTGCTTCTGCGGTAAGATGACTCATCTGAGCTTTATCTGTGCTTAACAAAACTCTCTGCTCTTTCCTCAGACTCCGTCAAAGATTCCAACGGCCGTGTTCTGGTGCACTGTCAGGCCGGCATCTCGCGGTCGGCCACTATCTGCCTGGCGTACCTGATGAAGAAGAAGCGGGTGCGTCTGGAAGAGGCCTTCGAGTTCGTGAAACAGCGGCGCAGTATCATCTCCCCCAACTTTAGCTTCATGGGTCAGCTCCTACAGTTTGAGTCGCAGGTCCTGGCCACTTCCTGTTCTGTAGAGGCCGCCAGCCCTTCCGCCACTCTAGGCCCCAAGTCTTCCTCCACCCCCACGTCACCCTTCATCTTCAGCTTCCCCGTGTCAGTGGTGTCGCACAGCCAGCCCAGCAGCCTCACGTACCTACAGAGTCCCATCACAACATCACCAAGCTGCTGATACACCGCTGGACTCGGAAAAACTGCACGCGCACACCGGGAAGAGCCAATTCCTCTGACGTGCTTCACTTAGTTTTGACGGCTTCACTGGTAAATCAAACTCGCCCTCCAGTCTTAATATCAGAAGAAGTCGTCGTAATATCCTGTGGGGACAGTTCATCTCCTTCATTTCCTGTGGTTCACTTCCAAAGACTTTTCATTTGCAGGAGGTCCATCGACCCTGACAGGTTGTTCACGTCGCATCTGGACTTCCCATTTATCACTTCCTCTTTCGCCGGCCTTCCTGAATTCCTTTAATAGAGACCGCCGTGGCATGACCTTTGGCAGGAAGTGTCTTTAATCAAGTTTGTTTAGCATTTGTCAGTGCCTTGTACAGAGAAGGTACACAAACACTTTTACTCACCTTTCCTTCTGACTGATCGCAAGACATTCAAAGCATTTCAATCTGCAATACAGATCCGTTCCTGTCACAGATCAGAGCAATAACCTGATTCTCCTTCCTCCCAGTCGCCACCAAAGCACTGTATGTTCTGTTTTCTTTTGTTATATTGTTTGATCACGATTTTAAACGTCTGATTTTCTTTGCCAATTTGTACCCAGGAGATCTTATGAATTATTTCTGCTGTATGCCTTACATGCCGTTCTTCCGCACGGAATGTTCTCATTAATAGACTATTTAAGGAATGGTGTTGGATGATGCTGGGTTGTACACTGAACCTTTTTACACTGGAAGTTGGGAATGGGATTATTGGGAAGCCACTTTCCTATGAGTCAATTTGTTTTTTATTATTCCCCTTTGAGAAGCTCTGTGAGGGAAACTTGAAGAGTCCATATAGCAGATGGTATGTGTATGTGTGTTGGGACCTACTTCTTTTTTTATTAGATTGTGGGCACCTTTTATAGCACTTTTAAGTTATGCAAAATTTATTTGAGGTTTGTTTAGCACCTCGCCGGAATTGAAGTTGTAACCAAGCAGCGTTTTTTTTTTGGCATATTACATGGTCTGTTTGTCTGTCAATCACTGATGAGATGAATGCAATAATTTTTACTGTACTTGTGAAATGTTATTGTCTAACGGCTCATGGCAATATCATTCAGAGGGTTAGGATTTTTTTATTATTTTTAACTCTACCATGTTCTGTTGTATTATATGTACATTTAATTTATCTCACGATTGTCAATGTTAAATATAAACCGTGTTCTATAATGAAAGTGTGGCGTGATTTAATTGTATAGAAGAACAAAATCTACAGATAATATACAAATCTACAGGATCATATTTTGCTCCATAGCAGTAGGCCTGTAAGTAATATTCCAATAATTTTGTAAAATGAATAGAACATGACCCATCTCATTATTTCTTACATGGACTAAGAAAAGATATAAAAGAATAGAGCGCGCTATTATGCAGGAGAAGTGATTTAGCTTTTATCTGATAAATGAGGGTAGAATTTTGAATAGGTTCAATAGAAGTTCGTTTTGAAGAGCCACAGCGCCCTCTGACGTGTGTCCTGTTAGCTGCATTCACGTCATGGTCAATTCTGACTCAATCCTTCTAACGTTGAGTTATGCATATAACTACTGTTCCCAGAAGGAGGGAAACGAGGTACAACACATTACTATGGGATATCGCGCTCTAGCGCCATCTGCTGAAGACACCTTTATTCACGCCTGAAAGGCCAATGACGCATGACGACGTGGGCGGGGCTACCTGCCCACAGCATATAAATGCAGTCGTATGCGTCATTCCCTTTGTTCAGTCCAGCTCTTCACCGGGACCCCGACTGCGCGGGGCCCAGAGGTGTTGTACCTCGTTTCCCTCCTTCTGGGAACAGTAGTTATATGCATAACTCAACGTTCCCATTCAGTCGGTCAACTCGGTACAACACATTACTATGGGACCTATATTCACGCCCCGCCAAGTCGCTGAACTAAACGTAAGGGACCAGCACCGCCACATGACTCTTTTCAAAAGAGCGACGGCCCCTGGTTAAAGAATCCCTGCGGTGAGCATGGCCTGAGTTACCATCGCCGCAGTGAGATCTTGCCGGTACACCGGATAAACGTGCGCAGTGATGCCTATAACTGGCATCCGCACGAAAATCTTAAACCAGACCCATGACATTTCCATGCCCTAGAGTGCTCACACCCTCCAGGTAGAACCAACTCTTTATCTGCTATAGACAGCTTTATACAATTCCATGTGAAAGACATCGCTTAGATAGCGGCTTCACACAACTGAGTTGGAAAACATGACAAAAAGGCTGGCCAGACAAGTGTTTAGCCTGTATCTGCTCAATGTACATGCGTATAACTCGCACAGCGCACAAAGCAAGTCTCCTGTCTTCCTCGGAGTCAGAGATTTTACCGGGCAGGCAGCTCGAACGAGAGCGCACTCCCGACATGACTTTAGGCATACACGCCGCGTTCGGACACAACATCACCAAACGCAAATTGGATGCAAAAGGAATGCACCAATAGCACATGAACGACAGGGCAGCATCCTTAAATTCAAGGATTCTAAAGGCTCAAAACAGAGGTTAACATATCCTCCAGATCTACCATTAGGTCATGATGATACTATTAAATTTTGTAACATGCCTAAAACGCAGACCTAAAGCCCAAAGTATACTTCGGCTATCAGTGTTACGCACACCGTCTGCATGACGTAATTTACGTCAGGAGGGTCTACTGTGCGCATACAACACTGCGCAAGTGACTTGCTCGCTTGGCAACAAAGTTCACCAGCAAGTGTGCACGCCGGATATGTTTTTCCGCGCTCACGGCCGACAAAGTAGTATACTTTGAAAGGCTTGCACACTCAACTGCGCACAAGATGTAGCCTAGTGAATATGGAAAAATGGAAACAAAGTTCCCTAGCAAGTACATGCGCAAAACAGGTCTTTCTCTCCTTATGGCCAAAGGAGTAGAGTATACCCTTAAAAGCTGGCACTCCAAACTGTACGTGAGACGGAGCAGAACTCTGGAGTTCCATGACCGTCCATCCACTGTCCATGTGATGTACTTTATCACCATCAGGAGAGTCTGCGGATGTCTACACATACCGTCCGTGTGCAGCCAAATTTTTGTGACCGCGGAGGGTGTACGCACAACAGCGCATGTGTGAGTGACATGAATGAAGAATTTATATAGCGCGTTTCTTATGTACTTCCGTACAACCAAAGCGCTTCACAATCATGTCAGGGGTCCTTCCTCAACCAACGCCAGTATGCAGCATCCACTTAGATGATGCGGCGGGAGCCCCAGTAAAACAGCGCCAGTGTGCTTACCACACACCAGCTATAGGTAGGAGAGAGAGTACTTGAAAACCAAAGTACTTGAAAACCAAATACACGATAGTGCACATGCGCAGAAAATGTTCTTCTACCCACACGGCCAAAGAAGTATACTTTGAAAAGCTCACGCTCTCAAAATGTAGCATACCCGGGTCCTTTAAGGAACCAAAGATGCGTGCTTTGGCACGGAACCATTAATGTGCTTATAACATTAATGTGCTCATGACAAGCCGCAACGGCCATCCAATAAAGTTCCAGCATGGAATGGGAGTGTTTTTCCTTCGGAGAAGAAATCAGTATCCCCTCAATGGGCCACTGATATGGCGATACAGGTCTTCGCCTGCACCAAGCTTCAAATATGCGCTACTTCAACGCAATGCACTTCAAAAATGCAAGCACTCTGTTTTGTAGCTTCAATCAGATTCTCCCTCCCTCAACTGGTTGGCCCCTAGAGACCCCAGTGCAGGCCTACTGGCCGAGGGGGCAGAATCTGCCTCCTGTCTGGGACGGCAGGTCCCTGCATAGGGAAAGACACCACAGTGTCCCTAGCAGCAGTGTCATGATGCTTGTGTCTTTGCTGGCCAGCAAAAAGTCACCAAAATCAGTGACAGACCCTTCTGCGTACACCAGAGTCCTGGGCTATGTATGTGACTGGGCATTCACCCCCAGCGGGGCACTTCTGTCCATAATCAAGAAAACAGCGGCCCGTGTTTTCTGCAAATGTAAAAAGATCCACATCGGCCTTGCCAAAACCAATGCCAGATCTGCGCCACAATTCAAGTGTGCACACGCCACTCCAGGGGAGACTCTGGTCTGCCCCGTATAAAGAGGATTTGTGCCACTTGCAGCAGGGACAGTGAGGACCCCCTTGCCTGCTTATATACAACCACTGTCGTATTTTTCATTCTGAATAATGTTTACCCTGTTGGGCCATGTGTTTCATTATCAGGAGAACCACTCCAAAAAAGAAAAGTTTTATGTGGCGCTCTTACAGCACTGGTCTCACCACTCTCTTACAGAGTGTCTTGTCTGTGTCAGGACGCATTTGTCATCACTACTACACATGACGTAACTCTGCCCAGGGAAATTCCTTCTGTCAACAGATTCAGGTTACCCAGGGTTGTAGGTATCGGAGCCTGAATGCACAACGGTGCTACCGACATATGATGTGTTTGACACAGAGATATAGTTTGACATACAAACTACCGAGCGGCCAGCCCCGGCACTGCACATACAAAAAAGGAGAATCCAGCTGTACTACTCCTATCGAAGCCATGAGCCCCAGCAGTCTTAATAGTGCATTATTATAGTACTGCATTTATCTCCAAAACGAGATTTAACAGACCGAGATATAATAGCCCCTTTTGAGATTATCTGGAATCCCAGAGCTTGTAAATGTAAAACAAGCGTACGTGTTTGTAACATTGCTTGTTCCATGCTGTCTTAAGCC
The DNA here is from genome assembly GCA_031834385.1 of Semotilus atromaculatus. Taxonomy (NCBI): domain Eukaryota; kingdom Metazoa; phylum Chordata; class Actinopteri; order Cypriniformes; family Leuciscidae; genus Semotilus; species Semotilus atromaculatus. Next base: position 14,315,542 of record JAULUF010000001.1, on the reverse strand, counting down.
AGGAGTAGTTCGTACAAATAGGTACGATATTATGCTCTGATGGCACAGCAGGATAACCACCGCTTCTGCACACCAGGGCTGTAGGGGCCTAACTTGTAGGCAATCTACTCGGCGGAGACCTCAGAAAATGTTCTGTGCTCCGGGTGGATTGTGGCAATCTGCAAATACACCAATGTAAGCCATACATGAGGATGCAGAGGTTATAACAGGTGACATACTGAAAACATTTCTGAACTTGTAACACATTAAAGTGTTTTCATCTGCTGTAAATATAAGATAGGGATATTTTTTTTTTTTAATGGGGGAGTAATTAACGGCTGTAAAAGCTCTTCCTCCATCTTCGCTTGTGGCAAAGCCTGAGTTGCCTTTTATTTTTGCTGAGGAGAGAACACTTATTTCCCCTCAGTACTGGGGAAGCCCTCTCGGACACCGAAGTTGCAGTTACTCCACCGAAACAGAGGGGGCGCGGGAGAGACCGCAGCCGACAGCCCTACTGGAATCGTGCGAAGAAGCCACGGTGTTCGTGCGCGCGCGCGCCACCGTGGCTCGAGGCAGACAGCTACGATTCCCAGGCATCACCCAGTCCTAGGGAACCCCACGTCCAATTGCAAACATCGCTCAGCTGTATATTGCATATCACTACATTTTCCTTCTCTGTCGGCACACGGCCAGACTACGAGGTTAGCAATTCCAATGCATTAATATTGTTTTGACAAGCAAACACATGAGGCTTTGTATGCTGAACACACGTTCATTTTATTGACAGCATACTTAAAATGAGCCCGCTATCTTGCAGGGTTATTTTTACCCAATCTGTATAGATCTACGGGCGAGTTCTCATCCACTGTTTCTCTGTATCAGGCCAGGTCCCTCGACCGACAAACTTTGTTGCCGTTCAACAATGCAGATCAATGCAAGGGCCTTCACTTCACTTCCACCCACCTCGGGGGAGCCGTGATCTGTCCTGCTTTAATACAGTATATATCGTCAGAGCTTTCCTCGCCCGCATCCAGTGAGACAGAATTCAGACTCAAGGCAGCCAGAGGAACTTAGTCGTGAACACTACACCGACACTCCTCGGCCTCTATACGATCGTCCAACTTTACGTGGCCTCCAAAAACGGCGATCGCCGCATCTGGATTAGTATCCGGACCCGAAGACAGGAGCAGACCGTGTTTGGCCACTGTCCCGCCGAGCACGTGCTACACGCCGCGCGAGTGGGCAACGGTAGAGCTGCCGGTAGTGCACAGCACACATGCATTGGGGTTGGAGAGATTCCAATCCAAACACACCGGTGTGAGTTACATTATAGCTATCCAAATAACCCACACATGAAAAAGTGTATTAGCCATTTGTTAGTTGTAATAAACTCGAGCTAAAAAAGTTCTCTTTTATGCCTTTTCCTTCAACAATAGTAACCATCGTGGGTTTTCTTGTGAATGTGGCATGTTTGAACATTTTTGTTTGAGGAAAAAAACGTATTAGCCATTCGCCAGCAAAGCTGAACTTGTGCTAAAAGCTTTCCCTTTCTGCCTAAGTTTCGACAAGAATCACCACCGTGGGCTTTTATTCTTGCGAAAATGTGGCGTGATGGTGTTACAACAGCACGGTGAAGAGCTGAAGAACAAAGGGAATGACGCATACGACTGCATTTATATGCTGTGGGCAGGTAGCCCCGCCCACGTCGTCATGCGTCATTGGCCTTTCAGGCGTGAATAAAGGTGTCTTCAGCAGATGGCGCTAGAGCGCGATATCCCATAGTAATGTGTTGTACCGAGTTGACCGACTGAATGGGAACGAGAAGTTCGCTGGAAAACAAAACACTAATGTGTTCCTTTAGTCATATTTTTACACTTGATCATCAGACACACTGTAGCTAATCTGTAAAACGTTTAAAGGAAAAAAATATTTTGTAATTGCAATTTTGTTTCAGTGAGTCTCTGATATTTCATAAAATGTGATAAATTAAGTAGCCTAGAAGCCAAATGTACCATAGCAACAAATCACACAAACAAACATTTTTAGTAAGCAATCGTAAAGATTTAAAATAGCGTAGCCTAATGTAAATCGTAGGATAACGTCAGCCGAACAGGGTTGCCAGCATTTGACCAATGAATTTCCTGAGTCCTGATTAAATTCACGAGCTTTCCAGTCATTTATTACTGAATTGTGATGTTTAATTAAGACCGATTCACAAAGGAATTATTCATAAAATTTTATGAAGACATTCGAATGATTACTTGAAAAAAAACGACATGACTGAACAATTCACTCAAAAATGGAACACCAAATACTACTCTACACAAAAGCGATTTGTATATTTGAAAATTATTTGAATATTTCAAAGCAGAGCATAACTAGAACATGTCTATTAATAATGTCCATTTAAAAATGACCTGATATTTCCAGGTAACGTTATCCTGTTCCATGACTTTCCATAAATGCAGCTGCACTGTTAGGCCTCTAAATATCGTCATGTAACGTTAGTCATTCACAAATAGGCCTAGGGTTCCATTTTCACATCCATTTTCTTACGCCAAATGAAAAAAACGCGAAGCAAAGATGACACTGACAGACAAGACAAGACCGAGCAGGTTAGTTTTGATATGAAAAAAGTTTTCAGCTCTCAGATTCTGTCAATGTTATTACGAAATTCAAACAATAAATACCGTTTTGGCGCTTGTAAATGTGACGTGCCATATCGCTCTAGCGCCTCACTTCAAGCTGCACGTAAACCGATCTCACTCTTTACTACTAGTAAATAAACACGAATGAACAATAGCAGATATGGTGGAAGATATAACCTAATACAACTTACCGAAATGTATATAACGTCATGCCTCATATATAGCTAATATCGATCAATCAGTGTTTTTCAACCGCCGAAAGAATTCAACAAAAGGAGAACTATTACTCATAGTCATAACGTTACATTGACTGTAGCATACATCAGGAAATCCATTTAATGACCAGCACGTTAGTTGGCTAGAAAAAATAGCTATAGAGAGGAGTATTTTGCTAAATGTGTATTATATTAGCCTACATATTTATTATATTTTTTACTTATGTCACTTAATAATAGTTATGAATGAAAACCGCATTATATTTAATTGGTTATTTTTAACCTTTAATAAATAATACCAGCTGATAGGGCTCTCTGTATGTTTACAGCATTAGGTGAGATATTTTTCTTGAGAAAAATGAACATGTATCTATCTAGTACTTTAGTACTTTAGTCAATATTGAATCAAGATCAGAATCAAATCACAAGAATTGAAATCGTGAAATTTGTATCAAGCAATAAAAACAGTAGCCTACCAGCCATTGTACCATGTAAACATTGTACCATGTTGTCACTAAACTCATTTTTTGACAATCACAATTACACTTACTGTGATGCATTTTTTTAAAATAAAAAAGTATTTAATAATAAAAAATATTACCTAATATTATTTTATTTACTATAATTGAATTACTATAATTGAATAAGGAAACTGAATAAGGGTTCAGCAAGTGTGAAAAAAGAGAGCAGACAGTATTTATGACATGTACTTTATTAAGACCATTTTACATGATTGAGTGTTTGATTAATCCGCAGATGGCTTACGGTAGACAAGCCGTTTCTGATTAAATTTCACAGGAAGATGGAAATAAAGTAAAAATACAGCTCAGAGAATTGAGAAATAGTTCAGGAGTTAATCTCCCACGTATTGGCTAGAGGGGAGCAGTGGCCATGTCTGTGCTCATACTACTAAGAGGAGAAGAAAGGTCTGCCCTCTCTCTCTCTCTCTCTCTCTGGATTGAACACAGAGAGTCCTAGAGTAAGGCAGATGTCCTCCAGTACACATGTACAGAACAACAAACTACACCTGAGCAGAGCAATCAAACCATGAGACTTCCAGAGGTAGAGCCACGTCCTTCATTTCATTCTGTAACATGAATGCTGATATCAGTAGTGTATAACAGTTAAAATGTTACGGACACCCTCGTAAAAGAGGGCGTTTCTCTGACCCGAGAAACAGGACTGGAATGAACAAGATTTAGGAATTCCCGTGGTTGTGATCCAAAACAAGCCAAAAGCAAAAGGAGCGACTTCCAAAGCGGAGTCACATGGTCGTCTGAAAATATTGAAAAAAAGATCTGAAAGCAAAAATTCCCACTTCCTTTACAGTACTACAGTAATAAAACCCACTCTGAATCAGTAAACAACATTAAAAGCTATACAAAGGCATTGTCCATTACACAACATGTACATTACTGGAATTTTTTTTAACCCATGTCATTTAAAAATTATTTTGAATAACTTAAGTCCTGCTTAAAAGTGCAAATTTTTAAAAAGATTCATTTTCGGATTAGGTTATGACAATGGAATGGGACATTCTGACCAGTGTTCCTGTGCAAAGATATGTAAAAAATGTGTACCCAAAAAAAAAAAAAAAAACATTTTGCTATTTTGTGGTCAAAGGCTTTTTGAATAATTCTGGTCTCTGCATCAACATTCTTTTTGCTTTAAAACCCCTCTAAGGCTTTTTTTTAAACAACAATGCATAAAGAAAAATAAAAACACAATGAGATTATCAGGGTCTATATTGAACTTCAATAATGGAAAGGAGGATTGCTGAAATGTCAGATCCCTTTGAGACGTGGTCTGTTATTGTGAATCATATTGATGAATATAAAATGGGTAATTAATCACAGTACTAGTAAAACCTTTTCAAAGAAAGTAAGCTAATGCTTGAACAGTGTTAGATCGCGAAAAATGACAGGGAAGAGGTCACTTGTTGTCTTTCACGGAGCAGTCCTTTCACTGAGCCCTGAAGCAACGCTGTGGCCTATGTCCTGACCTTTGACCTGAACAGGAGGTCCAGGACACGGCCAGCCAAGGCAACTCTTTCTTGTAAACACTCACGAGGACAGAAATGGAGCATAACTGCAAATTAAAGAGGCAGTGCAGAGGCTTACGGGTGAGTGAATGTGAGGAGGCGTCTCTGGATGTGTGTGAAATGTCTGGGTAACAGTCTGAGTGTTTTGCAGGGCCGCTGATCTGGGACCCGCGTAGACTAGGACTTCTGCTCCGCCGCTGCTGGGGAAGGAGGTGTGCTGTCTGGCTTGATGATCTGGTATGTGATGAGGTACTCTGGGTAGGCCTGCAAAAACACAAAAAATTGGAAACAAACTGAATATCTACTGCCTTCAATATTTGTTTTAATGTTGTGCGTTTGTATTTACAGTTGTTACATATCTGAGCCCTCTCACCTGTTCTCCGCGGTAGATGACATATTCGGCGTAGGCTAGCCCGTTGACGCTGGGTCGGCCGATAACGGAATGGTGCCCTGGAGGAGCGTGGGCCATCTTCATGGCACTGAACTGCAAGAAGGATTTACCCAAAGTCACCCGGCAAAACAGCATCTGCCTGCAAACAGCACAATTATATTTGCAATAAGTAAAACTATAACATTACGTTTTAATGAAATTATAATAATAATAAAAAAAAAAATATTGTTTTATAAATGATAATTATTACATTATCATATATTAATTAAATAATTTAAAATAAAAACAGCATTTGAAAAAAAAAATTTTCTGTAAATATATTTTAAAAAAAGTATCATTTGTTACATATATACAGATTTATATTTATATATTACAATATAATTTACAATATACTATAATACTTTAAAATAATATATATACCAAAGCTTAAAGGTTTCCAAATTTTGTGTGTGTGTGTATATATATATATATATATGCAGACAAACTTTGGAAACCTTTGAGCTTTCTGCACACTGAATAAGACATGTATCAAAGCTTATGTGTAAATACATTATTACATAGTAGTACCCTACATCTATGGACAGTTTTAGATGAATTCATTTTAGTAATTAGAATTTTAATCAGTGTTCATGATTGTAATTATATACAGTGTCTGATTGTCTTTACACTTTTGTACAATAAACACTTTGAGAAGCACTGGATAATAGGATAGACAGCACCATCAGCTGGTCATTTAGGGTAAGTACTCCTGTTTTATCATTGATAAGCAACTATTCATATTGAGAGCTAATCTAGGATCTTTTGCAACAAACTTCCGTATTCTGTAAAACAGTTTGCATCGCTTCCAGTTCAGGTCTTTTGTAAGTGCTCTGTTAAATATAGAGCCGTTTTACTGATAAATTTGATACATTTTAGCTGATAATCAAGGGGAAGAATCAGATGTGTGTGTACCTGTGACAGATGTAACAGGAGCGGTCTTTATGTGTGGGGCAGCCCGTGCCTCCTCCGATGCCGTACACATACTGGTTGCTTTTTGAGGAGTTCTCTGCAAAGTAGATCCCTGCCCCAAACATCCCCCCTATGTAGGCATGCCTCTCATCAAACCCTTTATGGATGATGGCGTTGATGAATGGTGACCCTTGTAGATGAAGAAAAAGGAAGTTGATTATTCTTATGTAAAAACTGTAAAACTGAGATAATACTGTTTGAAAGAAGCTTTTGAGTCTGATATGGGGGAAAAAAGGTTCTTTTGTAGCTTGAACTTTCCCAAATAGCACTTATGACAGGTCATTCATCTCTAGGGTTGGGAACCGAAAAAACGAAAATTCACAAAATACCGGAACCGTGCGAAATTCCTGAGTTTCGGTTCCGAACACGGTTCTGGTGTGATGATTTCATTTGATTTTGAAATAACAAATGTGATTATTTAATGAGCTCATATTCCCTGAAAGTCACATGTTAGAATATTCAAAGACTGAGGTCCTCTGTTTTTGGTATAAAGAGCCAACATTCGGACTTTAAAAAAAGAAATTGAGAACTCTGACATTATACTACTACAGGAAACATGGAATGTTAGAGATTTGTCCACTGGTTGTCCAATTGGATTTAGGGAAAAGATTGGATTAAGAGGGGTGACTCAGGGCAGAGAGTCAGGGGGAACGCAAATATGGTATACAGCACACCTCATAAACTCAATCACAGCTATACAAGTCGGAAAATTTTACATTTGGTTAAAAATCCAAAAAGACATCGTCTCCACAGACCGTCACATATTCATGTGTGCTATATACCTTCCCCCCAGCTGAGTCCCCCTATTACAGTGAAGAAACGGTCTTCATCCGGCAGGATGAGATCAGTCATTTCCAGACTAAAGGGAATGTGTTCATGTGTTAATGTTAATGTGTTAATCTAACGGGAAATAACTGGAAATAAACCAGACTTTCTCAACACACTGTGACAAATATATCACAAACACCAGCCACTCTCAGCCCTCATACCACCTAAGAAACAATTATGACAACTTAAACAAAAGTGGGAAAAGCCTTCTAGAGCTCTGTCGATCACTGGGCCTTCATAATAAATTAGGCATAAACCTGGCATGTACCAAAATATTCCACCAATCAGCATCCATGTGCAATTTGAAAAAAAAAATATATATATAAAAATCATGAAAAAGGAAACCAAAAAAACACCAAAGAAATGTGGTTTGACAGTGAATGCAAAAATATCCGAACAACAGTATGAAATCTTCCAAATCAAAAACACAGAGATCCTGACAATGAAAAACTCTGCCATCAATATCACGAAGCCCTTAGACTGTACAAACAAACTCTAAGAGTAAAAAAGGAAGAACACACAGAACAATTATTTCAAGCAATGGAGGAGTCAATAAATACCAGTAACTTCTGGAACAATTGGAACACGCTCTATAGACCACAACAGGAAGATTTGGCCATTCAACACGGGAACATATGGAAACACACTTTGAAAATCAGTGCAAAACAACTGAAACAAATCCTGCTCGAAATTAATTAAAAACCAAAATAGAAATCCTGAAAGAAAAAATTAAAGACAATCAGAACCCCCTGGATTTTCCAATCACAGTAAACGAGTTTACAGATAGACTACATGCTTTAAAACCCAACAAGGCATGTGGCATTGATGGAATATTAAACGAAATGATCAAATACACCAACAACAAATTCAAAACCGCAATAATCAAATTATTCAACTTTGTTTTGAGAGTAGGATATTTCCCCGACACTTGGAACCATGGCCTAATTACACCAATATTTAAACAAGGAGACAAATTTGAGCCAAACAATTACAGAGGCATATGTGTCAATAGCAACCTGGGGAAAATATTCTGTTCAACTATTAATATAAGATTGCAGAACTTTCTCAAAACCCACAAAATTCTGGACAAAAGTCAAATTGGATTTCTGCCCAAACACAGAACGTCGGACCACATTAACACCCTCCACACGATCATTGATAAACATGTATACAAAAATAAATCCAAAGTCTTCGCTTGCTTTATTGACTTTGAGAAGGCTTTCGATTTGATCTGGCACGAAGGACTCTTCCTAAAACTACTGGAAAATGGGATTGGAGGGAAAACATTTGATTTGATAAGCACTATGTATAAAAACAATACATGTGCTGTAAAAATAGGAAATAAACAAACAGAATTTGTCTCCCAACATCAAGGAGTCAGACAAGGTTGCCCATTGAGCCCCACTCTATTTAACATATATATAAACGAATTAGCCAAAGCCTTAAATAATTCCACTGCCCCCGGCCCAACCCTGTCGGAATCAGAAGTTAAATGTCTCCTAAGAGTTTAGTCATTCTGTCAAAAACAAAAGAGGGACTACAGCAGCTCCTCTACGTCAACGTGGGCTCTCAAAATTAACCTTGAAAAAACGAAAATAATGATTTTTCAAAATAGATCCAGGTTTAGGGAAAATAAATACATCTTTAGAGCAGGAAACCAAGTCCTCCAACACACATATCTGGGACTAAAACGGAGTTCGACAGGGAACTTTAATCTGGCTGTGAATGAGCTGAAGGCAAAAGCAATGAGAGTCTTCTACATGATTAAAAATACTATTCGACATGAAATTCCAATTCAAACCTGGCTACCAATTGAACCAATTGCTCTGTATGGCAGCGAGATATGGGAACCTCTAAAAACCCAAGATTTCTCAAAATGGGAAAAAAGGAAATCGAAACTCTGCATACCCAAATTTGTAAAAGGATCCTAAAAGTAAACAGAACGACACCAAACAACACTTGCAGAGCTGAATTAGGACAATACCCCCTATTGATCAATATCCAAAAAAAGAGCTGTGAAATTCTACCAGCACCTGAAGCGCAGTGACCCGAGCTCATACCAGGAGCAGAACCGGCCCCGGGAGCGCACTCTCACAGCTGATGCTCAAACTACAGCCAGACCAAACCAAATTATAAAATTACACAAACTAAATTACATTACCTATTGGAAATATGCTACTAAATCACAAAAGAAGATGAAACTCTATTTAAACCTGAAAAGAGATTATAAACCAGTAGAATACCTGAGCTGTGTGAAAGAGCATAAAGAAAGAAAGACCCTAACCAGGTACAGGCTGAGTGACCTCTGTCTGGACGGCAGCCGAGAGAACAGAGACTGTGTTCTCTGTGCTCTCACTATCACAGCATTAGATCAGACTATTTCACTAGATTCCAACAACTAGAACCAAATTTCATGGCATTACCAAATTCAGATAAATGAAATCATATTTTGGGAGAAAACTCCAGCTCAAAGTATGTAACAGCCTGCCACAAACTATGAGAGTCAGCCAGTGGACAAAAGAAAAGTCTGAATGTTGGTTCAAAAGTGTGTTTTTTATTTTGTTTTTATTTATAAATGTATTCATGCAATTGTTTACTGATTCATTTGATTATTTGTTCACTGCCTATGTAATGGCCAATGCTTTGGCAATACTGTACAAGTCATGCCAATAAATCTCATTTGAATTGAATTGAATTGAATTGAACTGAGAGAGAGAGAGAGAGAGAGAGAGAGAGAGAGAGAGAGAGAGAGAGAGAGAGAGAGAGAGAGAGAGAGAGAGAGCTGCACCAAAAATCTTTCATCGATCTTGATTCAAACACCCACGCGATCTTATTCATGTGTGTTCAAGCATATTCTACCCCTTCTGAGAGGGTATTTTCCACTGCTGGAAATACAATAAGCTATAGGAGAGCTATATTTCTGCATAAATTGCTAAATAATATGTTGAACTTGTTGACATTGCCAGTCTGTTAAACTCATTTGACAAGTATCAGAAATAAAACACAAAAAGGATTGTGTATTTTCCCTTACTACTATTTTTATTAGTCGTTTTAATAATTTTTATTGAACCGGAACCGGAACCGGAACCGGAATCGTTTGGCGGAACCGGAACCGGAAAATTTCGTACGATTCCCAAGCCTACATCTCGTGACCGTGAGCTGGAGCAGTACCGTGAAAGAGCATGCGCTCGTTGTGGTGGTTGTGGTTCTCGTCTGCGATCTCCTTCTGCCTGTGTGAGTATCGCTCCCTCAGCTTCTTGTTCACCACCTTCTGAATCTGTACCAGCATTGTACAAAGTTGACATCGTTGCTTAGATGTTCATCAAACATTTGAACCATAAACTAACTAATCAAACGTGTCTAGAATAAACAGAAAAGAAAATAGAAAAATGCACACTCACCTTCAGGATGTTGTACCTGCTGAAAACACCCCCCGCATTGCCACCATCCCTGTGCTCTCTGATCGTACTCTGCAGCTGTAAACAAAAACATAATTCTGTTACCTGCTATCTTACATAAAAACAACTATTCAACACCACACAGCCCTTCAATAGGGTTAAATAAAGATGAGAGATAACTAACTTAGTTTAAGTAACTTAAGACTAAATAAATGATCTAAGATTAAAACAATAGCTCACACACCAAAATAAAAATAAATAAAAATAACATAAGAGCACAAATGTGTTTTATTATACTATTATAGACAAGTTGTAATTTAACTTGATTTAAGAAATAAAAAATAAGTCTACAAATAAGTTACAAAAGGCTATAAATAAGTTTAATAACTATAAATAACTAAAATACACAAAATTAATTAAAATAAAATACACTAAAATAAAATAAAAAAACAAAATCAGTTATATAAAACTAAAGTTTTACCACACCAAAAAAAAGTAAGATTACAATAGGTTATGACTATTAAAAAGTTACTTATCGCACACACACACACAAAAAAAATATATATATAACTCATCGCACACTAAAATAATAAAAAAATAAGACTACAAGCAAGTTATATATTATAAGACTATATGTAATAACTTTTATTGCAAAGTAAAATTGATCAAATAAGACCACAAATAGGTATAATAAGACTATAAATAAGTTGTAACTTATTGCACACTAACACAAACCATTTACATCACAAAAAAAACTGTATGATCAAGGAAAATATTGTTTAGTTAATTTAGTTGTTGAAGGTTGTTAATGCATGTCTGAATGCATATCACCACAAAATAAATGAACAAATAAAATAAAATAAATACACGCATAAATAAAGCCTAAAAATATCAGCATAATCAGCATCTAGTACAAGAACTATCCATTGTATAATGGCAGGAAAAGGCTCCTCACCTCCTCCTCTACTGACTGAAACTCTTTGTCATCAGGAGCCAGGTCGATCAACACCGTGCCTTGACTCGCACAGTGGAATGTCAGGTATGGGTTGGCACCTGTTAGGATGCACACCAACACATAAAACTATAAGTTACCTAGTCATGAACAGATGGTGTTTAAGAGAGAAGCTGGAGCTAAACGCTTCTGAACTGACCTTGTTGACCGCCCAGCAGCCTCTCAATGCCTTTGATGAGTTTGTGTCTGTGCCCGTACGCGTTGATCCCGATCTCCTTGAGCTCCTCGTGCCCCATGTCAGCCAGCACATCGAGCGAAATCTAATACAACAAGTGAACACCAATCAGAACAAGGGAAACTAAAGTAGTCTGCAGGCACAACCAATCACATGAAGTTGCAATTAATAATGGCATGAAGCGTCTCATTTCAAGTCCAATTTCGACTGCATCAAAAACAGCCAACAGTGCAATTTTTCATTTTCTCAGCATTTTGGTATGTGAAACTTCCTCCTACTGAGATGATAAGCTCATAGAGCGGCAGGAGGCTTGGATGGATATTATCGCGTGTGACTCATAACACACAAAATTATTATTGCTGAATATGCCTCCTACACGGAACAAGCAGACAAAAGCAAACACTCAGATGGCGATTTGTGCATGCTAGACTGAGGCAGGGAGCCAGTGTGTGTCTTACAGAGAGCATTATGGCTTAATCACACTGGACTAAGCATGTGAAATTATTTCGGATTTCAATGAATATGGCCAAACTTATATAAATTGAACATGAGACTTCTTTCAAAAACATACCAAAAAAAAACTTTTGAACAGCATTGTGTGAATGGAAGTGACTGACCCCTCATCACCCTTGACTCAGCCTCAGCCTGTGTAATCTCAAGCTCTCACACTCAACTCCAATGGCCCACTTATTGGCAATGCATCACATCTATGATAGCTCTGTCAAAAGCCATTAGACCAGGAGCTGCCAATTGTGCGCTCTCTCTCTCTCTCTCTCTCTCTCAGGAAGCACTGTGCACTTCAATCGATAGGATTCGCAGGACTGGCTATTATAGCAGTGAAGGTGTGATGGCCACAGCTGGAAAGATTCTATTTTTCTTTAATTCTTTTGGCGAAGTTTTCATTTGTGCCAAAGCTGAAAAAAAAAAAACTGCAGCAGATTTACAAAACCTTCAAAAACCGACTAGCCGACTTAATCAAGGACGGTAACTATAAAAATAACTAGAAAGTTTTAATCATCATTTTAACTCTGAGAATAGAGAAGTAAAACATCACAATTATATATATGCACGACAAAATGCTGATTTTATGCTGATAAACGACAAAAACATTGATAGCCAATCAAAATCTTCCTGACTTTGCAGAGTTTGAGCATTTAAAGCAGCAGACAACAACTGCAGCCAGCGCTTATAATAAAAAACTTTATCGTGCTTGGGTGTGAACGCGAACACATTTACAGTTAGTTATCCTTGTTGGTGTTAGTAGACATGTTATGAAACGAGTTATGAAAATTTCACGAGTTATGAAAATGACGTGATCTAGGACCTCAATAGTTCAATATGGCGTCTACCCTGGTTAAGGTTTATGGTTTTTAACCTGGTTTTGTTTCGGTCCCTGATTGGATGAGTTTATTAGGTGGCGTTTACATTAGACAAATTCTTGCGTTAAGCAAGAGCAGCAAAGTTCATGGTGTGATGCTCAAAAAACCCAACCAAAATGTCCACTACTTGAATGTGTGTGGCGTTAACAGTGATGCTTTTAAACAGATGAATTTAAAGACAGATTTCCAAAATGGATTTACTAATAAATTAATAATTAAAAAGTAAAATATAAAAAGTAAAACATTAGATCATAAGAATGAACTAGACAAGCTCACTAATTAATTTATCAAATGTTGGACTAGTCAACCAGTATGACGCATCTCTATTCAAAGGGAAGTGGAAATGCAGCAGACATACAGAAGACATCTAACATGAGAAATATTTGCATGCTGCCCTTCTGACGGCTCTAGTAAAGTGAGGAGACAGCTCTAAACTGTGCCGAGGCTTAAATCAGATGCGTCTAATGACGGCATTGGTGCGCGTATGAGATCTGTGAGCGTGTCCTCAATCTCGTTTGCACTCAAGTCTGTCGCACCGTCTCTGCAAAACTGTTGCCTCTTCATGCTCCATCTCCCATAAGCACAGCGAGGCAGAATAAGATGGAGAGCGAGCAGACGAGTGAGTCACTGTGAGACAGATGAATGCGTCTTACTAAAGCCACAATCAGAACTGATTTCAGACCCACACATCAAGCGCTCTTCCCAGCTGGTGGCCGCCAAGACCATTTCTGTTCATCTATGTGCAAATGAGTGGCGGGTCTGGCACAGCGTGCCAATCGCGTCCCACGGCTCACCCTCACTGAGTTGAAGCTGAGAAGAAGAAAAGCCAGAGGAACAACAGTCCTGAGCTCAGTGTGAGGGAGCGGCACAACTGTATTAATCAAAAGAAGAGGCGTAGAGGTCAGACCCATCACCCAGGATCTCTCTCACAACTATAAAGATCGGGAGACGCTAGTAATCTCACAGCTTCCGGCTGAAGAGGAGATGACTGGAAATTATAAAGCCAAGGTGCTGAGAGAGAGTATATTGAAAGGAGATAATTGCGAGGCCACAGATGTCATCGCATTTACATAACTTTGACGACTTCAGGAAACAACAGCAGGCCTCTCTACATGGGACAGCTGGCAATTTAATGTGTGGAGTGGAACTGATGAGATTGAGATGATTGAAAGTGATTTGATCCTAGGAAGTGACCTTACCTGTTCCCGCTCAAAAATATCCCGCAAATGCTCCAAACACAAAGTCTTCAGGAACTGATTGATGTTCATATCCAGAATTGTAACTATAAAGAAAAACAAAAACATCATATCTCAAAGAACTATAATCAAACATTTACGGCTTAACTACATTTAGGTTAAGGGTTAACTAACAATTACACATAACAACTATATATAAATATATGTATGTATATACATACATTCTATACACCTTATTTATATATATATATATATATATATATATATATATATAACTTTCATAAACTTGTTTTTAGATTGATGAGAGAAAGCCCATTAGGAAAATGCATTGTACAGTGTATTCTGAAAAGTTTTGTTCTGTAATGTTTTTTTCTCCGTGTGTGCTTTGGTTGGCACATATTTGTGAATGATATGGACTGTTATATCATTTGGTTATTACAGTTTTGTGAGACTCATCCTTAAATCTGATAGTTGACTTTGCTGGATATAGCAAATTATGACAAAATGAAATTACTGGGTAATAACTAGGAATTATCCCTAAACCTAACCTTAACCCATGTAGTTACCTTATATTAACCAGTACTTTCTTAGGTAAGTACAATAAGTACACATAAGTGCAAATAATGTAAAAAAAATGTTTTATCTATTGACAGCCCTAATATATATATTATATCGCGGAACATGATCACAGAATCTTTACAGCTACTGGCGGTTTTGAAAAATACAAATTGCACACAAAATTGAAAATGGTATACCGGATGAACTGGTATATTGCACAGCACTGATATGTAGTATTATATATTACTCCACCATGTATTATTATTATTACATCCAAACATTTGTAACAAAACTTATAACTGCTAACAGGTAGAAAGTTCTGCCCAGATAATCTTACTATGATTTATTTTATTTATTTTTTATATGTAAGACTAAGAGACTCTTGGTTATAATCCCATTACAGTTATTGTTCTTATCAAATATTATTACTTTTGTTAGAATTTCAACTTATACATCGCATCATTTCTCAAATTAGTTTTAAACTGAAATGTTATATCAAACAAATGTTTTATTTTATTTATTTATTTATGAATGTTTTATTATATATAAAAAATTTATTAGTTGCAGACGTACTTAAAATCAAAAAAGTTACATCACATGATCTACTTACTTTCTCCCTCCTTCCTCTCTGATCCAGTAGCCCCATCAGCGGGGCCTGAAGCTCCAGGTACAGCCAGCTCTGCCAGGGGCCCGGCCAGATTGTCTATGCTGCTGGCGGCAGACAGGCAGGAAGGTGTGGATGCTGGAGAGATGACAGAGGCACTGACCACCGTAGCCTGGGGCTTGAAACAACTAGGAAGCGCTTCAGGGGGCATGGCATCAATCAGCAGCGCCCGGATATCATCAGCCTGGGGATCAGAGGGAATCGGAAATACTCAACACTAATTTCCATAAGAAATTGTGTCTGATCAGTTTTAAATACAACTAAAATCATCTAATACTCATGTTACAGTAGCATGCAACATGGGCGAGGGGATAAATTAGACACAAGATGCAACACAGCATTAGTTTGGCTTCTTGGTCTAGAATTGGACAATAAAAGATGAGAACAGCTGTGTCATTAGCACCTGGCATGAGCACAGCCACAAGAGCCCAATTAGTAAAGGTTACGGTAGATTTACCATTTGCTTCGCACAAGCCTGAACACAGGGGATATGGGTTTAAACACCTCAGCTTATGTGTTCAGAAGATAAATGTCCCAATTTCTCAGGATAGTCTATGCCACCTGAACCATATGAGATCTTACAACCAGAACAATAGTCCTACAAAGGATGAAACTTTTATAGAAGTTGGGTTTAAACGGGTCTATGTCTTGACACGCAAGTCTGTAGCTCTGTTAAATGATTGGCAACATATAAATATGTGCTTTGATGTCCATGTGAAAGGTATCTTCTAAAGGCATTACCGTCGCTAAGTCCAGCGGCGTCTGTCCCTCCTGGTTCTTCATGGTGGGGTCGGCCCCATGCGCCAGCAGAAGAGCGCAGAGCTGCGTACGGCCCTTCTGTGCAGCCTCGTGGAGGGGCGTGAAGGCCCATTTATCAGTGGCATTTACACAGGTGTTGAATTTGATCAGCAGGGCCGCGATATCCACATGCTGGAAGGGAAGACAGAGGCTTATTAACACAATTAATGTACAATAAACAATCTTTAAAGCCTTAAAATCAATAAAGCCTTTAAAACCAAATCTTTTAAGCATAGACCTTTCTATGGAAGATCTGCTTTGGTGTAAAGGTTTGCCTGGTTTTAGACTTCATATACTGGATTGTCAGCAAGTTATATTTTTAAAGTGGTCCATACCACTCTTCTAAAGCTTTGTGTACACAACAAACCAAAATGTAAACTGTCATTGATTTAAAATATAGACATCCTCCCTAGCTCTACTTGGCAAGTGAATGAGATAAGTAGCTATGTTCCATTTGTGAATCAAATTACTCTTTTGAGTGAATCAATTGATTCAAAACAGTCATATGATTTGCTTTAAAAAAAAAAAAAAATTATAAATCAGAAATAAATTATTTGTTCATGAATTAGACTGATATAATTTTCACGTTCAAATCATTTCATGATCAGGTGGTAGCGGTTAATGGCTGACTAGAGGATAACGTTTTTCATACAAAGCTCTTTTTCATACCAGCATTTTTTTTTTAAAGATGCCACCCAGTGCCAGCATTTTTTATAATTTTCACAAATGATCACTTTCATGGTCCCAAGAATATTTTGTTGCATGAATATCTGAACATAAAATATAAAAAATACATTCTTTTTTTTATCAACACTTTAATGTGGGTTTTATTTTTTTTTAAAGGCAACACTTAACAAAAAGCTGAGAAATTCACATTTTTGTCAAAGACTGCATCCGGATTGGATTCAGAACGATGGATTTTCAAAACATAAAACACAGATCCAGTAGACCGAGTCCATCAACACTCCCAAAGCTTCACAGTCCTATAGCTCATACTGGGGTCAACATTTCATTCGGTAACGTTAGGCAGTTTTGATTTACATGCTGTTTAATGTTTGAAGATCGCGTTTACTTACAAGTGTGCAAGCAATGCATCTATCGCTGGTTTCTGTTTCTTCACCTGTGTTTTTGATCCGGATATTCTGTACTCTTTCAGAAGATGCGTAAAAGCGCTCACTACTGTATAACAATAAAAACATGGATTCACGGAAAATTCTGTCAATGGCGGGGAAAGAGATAAATACAATTAGAGTTACATTTTGAATTGGAATTAATTTTAGTAATTTGTATGTGCTTTTGACATTTGTATTACTTTTAGATTTTTTTATATTTCTAAAATGTCTTAATTTATTTAATTCAGTTTGTTTTATTTCAGTTAGCAATATTAGCACTTTCGCCTTTAACTTATCTAATATTTATATTTTACTTTACATATTTCAATGAACTATTTTGTTTTTAAATACTTTTAGTTTAAGTGAACAATAACAACACTGAGGTTGGCACCATGAGGATGACTAAATAATTGTAATGTTTGGGTGGACTATCCCTTTAAATGGCATATGAGAAACATTCTCACTGCCAATGGAAAGCACAGAACAAAACAAGCTTGGGTTTTGACCAACTCAAGAGTTGTGGTGTGCAGTGTGTGTGGCTGAGCTTGTCCTGAGCCGCCCTCCCATCAGCAGCAGTGACTGTATGGAACTGCGATCAGCTGCCTGTGTTTGCCGAGCGCTGACAGCCTCTACACAAACAGGCTGCATATGAACAGAGGGAGGCGCACTCAAGGTCAGCCAGCATCGGCCGGCCGCCAGCTCTCCTCTAGCCAATCAGAAAAGCTTGGGCCACCTGCCACTCCGGTTGCAGCCAATCAGAATCTCCCCGCTCCAGTCACAGAGGTCCTGTTTCTTGGACAGCAGCGTACACGAGTGTGGTCGAGGGCCGGAGTCAGGCTAGTTCTGATCCAGCATGTTTATGTAACCGCAATCTGCTCCCATCCATCTGCATGGTTTAATCACATCCCTGTATACCTCCACAGGGCAGACGCTTAAATACCTCCAACAACCATCACCTAAAATGAGTTTCTCTGAATTCGATTGATTTGATTTCCAGAAATCCCGTATTAGAAGAGTTCTGTGCAGTGCGGATTAAGGCTCGCAAATGGCATCATCTGGGTTGTTCTCGAGTGGAAATGCAACTGAAACCACCTGAAAGAATCAGGAGCCGCAGTGACTCATTAAATGTGCATAAGCCTAGGTTCTGTTGGCAGAGCAAACACAGATGTCCAAACACTTTTTGCATACAGCCACACACTGATTTTCTCAGTCACAGGAAGTGAAAACAAAGTGCTGTATCAGAGCACAGAGGGGTTCAGGTGAAGCTTTGCACTTGTTCTGAGAGGGGAAAAGCCCTAGTGTTTAGTTTGCAGGAGCACATACATGGATTATTCAGCATCTACATCTGTTTGTGTGTATCTGAGGTACCCACAGCACAGTTTCCTGCCAGACCTGGCATGACCGGAGGCACGACATGTGTCGGCTTAACAGATGGCTGTATGTAGTCCCAGTCTCACTGAAATACTCCTCTTTTTAATCAGCAATTGCACTCACCCCGTACGAGGCTGCGTTGTGTAGAGGGATAAGGCCACCTTTGTCCTGCGCGTTGACATCCGCCCCATGCTCAAGTAAATACTCCGCTACCTCCAAATTGTTATAGCCAGCTGTGGAGAAAAAGATGCAAAGAAATGTAAATCCATCTGCCCATGAACCATCTGTTATCATCAAACTCAAGTTACCAATCCATATCACATGTATGTTTCAGTGTTTTTGAAACGTTGAGACTTGAAGAAAAAAAAAAATTCCACTGTTTTATATTGATTACGTCCTTTAATAATGGCCATAAATTATAAAGTGGTTAAGAGGAGTGTGCCATTGAGAATTATTACAAACCTGAACACCGTGAAATCAAATTTACATGAGGATGAATATCAATTTACATCTAAATGATAATTAATCTACATGGACCCAAACCCCAAATTGTAGCTAAAAACTGCTTAAATCATCTGTTTTCAGCCAGATTTACTGATTTGAAAGTCACTGCGTGTGGAACGTGCATTAAGCCCACCAGGCATGTTTTTTTTTTTTTTTTTCAAACAAATAGTTTAGTAGTTTGCTCCAGTATGTTTTGTTGCTTCATAATAACCTGCTTTTTATGGTTTATAATGCATTATGAAACACATTTTCCACAGAGTTCAGTGGTAAAAATTGTTCAGAAACTTAACTTCACTAGGCTGTTTATCACATATCACAATGTAATTGTTTTTAAAACCTTCACACCAGTGTTATTGATCACGAAAACTAACCTTAAATATATTAAAAATAATTTTCATTCATTGAAATAAAACTAAAATAAAAAAATAAATATTAGATGAAAAACCTAAACTTAAAAAGAAAATTAGAAATGTTGCCTTAGCAACTAACTGAAATATGTTACGTACTAAAATTACTAAAACTAAAGCTAAATAGAATAGTAACTTATATAAATAGTATATAAGTAGTAATACAATAAGGCAATATTAAAGAAATATAAAAAAAAATTTAAATGACAAAAGCACATAACAAAATGACTAAAACTAAAATATAAAATAATAGCTAATTCACAATATGAGTAAATATTATAATAGTATATAAATAACACTATTCCAGCCCATATTCATAGATCATAGTTTTTCCCCTCGTCAGACTTTTATTCAGATTTGGAATCATTTTCCAAATTCAGATTGCGTGTCTTGGGTGATATCTCATTGCCACAGCCTCTACGTAGGTCTATTGGAATTCCCACCATCACAATCTCAGTGAAATTTAATCTATTCCTATCTTCAAAACTCAATTAATTAAACTCTTTAGGCAGTGTTATTGGAATCTTTATGCACAGACTCCTTCTGATAGCAATTATATTTATTAGTCGGTGCAAAGTGGAGATAGAGTGTTTTCTGTCGCTGCAGATAAGCTAGAAGACTCAATCTGGCAGTCAACCTTTGGAAGTTGACACTGACCAAAAAGAACCAGACACTGCTATTTTCAGCTTTAACTGTCTTCTTTTTCCTTTCCCTCTCACTCTCGCTCCAGACATACACGACTGCCTACAGGACTTATTAAAGCCTTCATCATTACAGGCTATAGCTCTCTAATTATGCACAAACCAATCTTTGAGAACCTCACTAATGAGAACATGCTCTCTGTCTCACACGTACACACTCCACCGCGGGCGCTGTGTTCATCAAACGCTTCTTGCAGGTTCTCCCAAATCTACAGGCATTTTTAGCAGTGTTTCTCACT
Source organism: Semotilus atromaculatus (assembly GCA_031834385.1). Taxonomy (NCBI): domain Eukaryota; kingdom Metazoa; phylum Chordata; class Actinopteri; order Cypriniformes; family Leuciscidae; genus Semotilus; species Semotilus atromaculatus. The sequence continues at coordinate 14,294,918 of JAULUF010000001.1, read as the reverse complement.
TCATTCCCTTGAATATGTCATCCGTTTGGCTGTACCGCTCTCTTTTCCTCTAATATTCAATAACGCAGATTTATTCTCATTAACACAATGATAAACATTAGGATTATTGTGAGTAAAAAAACTACAGTGTGGATAAGGTGTCAGCATGTTGAAGTTGTGAAAAGTCAGCAGTCATTTTCCATATATGAGAGAAAGTGTAGACCGGATCAGTAAAATGAGCTAATGAGCGAAAACATGCTGCATTTCTGAATGGGGCCGGGTTGGTGTAGATATTTCATACTTTTAAGAAAAAATTTAATTCCATTATATATTTTTTTTATATTACAGTAATACTACAACCCTAATTCTGGAAAATTTGGGACGTTTTTTAAATATGAATAAAATGAAAACTAAAAGACTTTCACATCACATGAGCCAGTTTTTATTCACAATAGAACATAGATAACAAATGTTTGAACGTAGACATTTTACAATTTTATGCACAAAATGAGCTCATTTCAAATTTGATGCCTGCTACAGGTCTCAAAAAAGTTGGGACGGGGGCATCTCTACCATGGTGTAGCATCTCTTCTTTTCAAAATAGTTTGAAGATATCTGGGCATCAAGGTTATGAGTGTCTGGAGTTTTGGTGTTTGAATTTGGTCCCATTCTTGCCTAATATAAGTTTCCAGCTGCTGAAGAGTTTATGGTCGTCTTTGAAGTATTTTTCGTTTAATGATGTGTCAAATGTTCTCTATGGTTAAAGATCAGGCCAATTCAGCACCCGGACTCTTCTACGATGAAGCCATGCTGTTATAATAGCTGCAGTATGTGGTTTTGCATTGTCCTGCTGAAATACAGAAGGCCTTCCCTGAGATAGACGTCATCTGGAGGGGAGGATCTGTTGCTCTAAAACCTTCATATACCTTTCAGCATTCATAGTGCCTTCCAAAACATGCAAACTGCCCTTACCGTATGCACTTATGCACCCCCATACCATCAGAGACGCTGGCTTTTGAACTGAATGCTGATAACACGCTGGAAGGTCTCCCTCCTCTTTCCCCGGATGACACAGCGTCTGTGATTTCCAACAAGAATGTCAAATTTGGACTCGTCTGACCATAGAACACTTTTCCACTTTAAAATAGTCCATTTTAAATGAGCCATGGCCCACAGGACACGACGGCGCTTCTGAATCATGTTCACATATGGCTTCCTTTTTGCATGATAGAGCTTTAGTTGGCATCTGCAGATGGCACGGCGGATTGTGTTTACCGATAGTGTTTTCTGGAAGTATTCCTGGGCCCATTTAGTAATGTCATTGACACAATTATGCCGACGAGTGGTGTCGTCTGAGGGCCCGAAGACCAGAGGCATCCAATAAAGGTCTTCAGCCTTGTCCCTTACGCAGAGATTTCTCCAGTTTCTCTGAATCTTTTGATGATGTTATGCACTGTAGATGATGAGATTTGCAAAGCCTTTGCAATTTGACATTGAGGAAAATTGTTTTTTAAAGTATTCCACAATCTTTTTAGACACTCTTTCACAGATTGGAGAGCCTCTGCCCATCTTTACTTCTGAGAGACTCTGCCTCTCTAAGACATCCCTTTTATAGCTAATCATGTTACAGACCTGATATAAATTAACTTAACTAGTTGCTAGATGTTCTCCCAGATGAATCTTTTAAAAATGTCTTGGTTTTTCAGCCTTTTTTTGCCCCTGTGCCAACTTTTTTTGAGACCTGTAGCAGGCATCACATTTGAAATTAGATCATTTTGTGCATAAAATTTTAAAATTTCTCCTTTTAAACATTTGTTATGTTGTCTATATTCTATTGTGAATAAATTCTTGGCTTATGTGATTTGAAAGTCTTTTTGTTTTCATTTTATTCAAACTTTTCCGGAATTCGGGTTGTACAATACATACAAGAAAATATTGTACAAGAAATATATTTAATGTATCCATAAAATTGTCATTCCTTCACAAAAAAACAAAAAAAATTACAAATAAAACTACATTAAAACACATTGCTAAATATTTAGCCCCTGGCTTTCACCTCAGCCCCCCTAAAACAGCCTTAAAATGACTCCTTTGCCAATCGTTAAAAAATTGCAAGACAAAGCATCAGGATTTTCATGCACGAGATCCATCTAGCCAGAACAAATAGATGCATCTTACGATTCTCTCCGCAGGCAAACGCAGCCCATGGAAATAGGGAATGTGTGCTAGCTAGAGTAAAATCATGTGTCTGTATCTCTGCCTGATGGTTAGGGCCGTAACCCACCTGCTGCTGGCCTGGCCTAGCAAGATAAGTGGACTGACCAGAGCGCTCACTGCATCTGTTCAGTGCCATTTGCTGATCTGTGCTGTTCTGCACACAGTGTGAGTCCTGCTATGAGTCACTGGCATGGCTGTAGTTTTGTGCAAATGATGATCCTGAGCAGTGCTCTCCTACCCTGAACTCAGATCTGTTGTGAGTTTCAAGCTTTTTAGTCTGTACAAGTGTAGCAGGATTGTTTTCTCACACATGAACATTCCCACTAATATTTGTATTATTGTTATTATTTTGTTAGTTGTGAACTAAATTATAATTGTATAATTGATTATATATAAGTGAATTGCCACATGCTTGCAAAAAAAAATTCAGCTGCAATTGTATGTTTTTATTATTTCAGTTGTGTGTGTGTGTATATATATATATATATATATATATATACATACATTACACATACACACACACACACACACATACATACAGTGAGGGCAGAAATATTAGGCACGTAAAAAAACAAAAGAAAATCAGCAGGGTCAGACAAAAACAGGTGGAGAAGGACCTTGAAGGACCAGCACCACGTTCATCCTCCAGATTCTAGCAGTAAGTTTTGGGAGTTCATTTTTAGTCCATCTCCCACCCTGAAGTTCGTTTTGCAGAGATGGATTAAATATGAACTCCCAAAACTTACTGCCAGATTCTGGAAGATGAATCCTTTAAACAGTGGTAGATGTGAGATGTACAAGAGGATGTGGTGCTGGTCCTTCAAGAGGCACTCCCAATCTGTCTGTCTATAAAGACTATAAAAAAAACAAAAAACAACAGTCTTCATGTATTTTACTACACTTCAGCTTGTGATTCTTATTAAGTGGGGGGTCATTTTTTAGGATTCTTTACCTAACCTAAGTCTCTGAGATCCTGATATCTTGCACTTCTGGAGTCTCCAGGTAGGTTGCAGTTCTGGAAACGGGTGGCGGTGGAGACTAAAGGGTTCCTGATTGTTTCACACTTAATTCTTCACCTTAATTCTTTTGCTGTTAACATGTGTATTTTCTTCTCCACATGTATTTGTCTGATCCTGCTGACCCAATGAGCATTTCACTGTCCAGTTGTCATGCCTTAACTGCAATTTCTAGTATTGCATATAAGGCGTTTTTCATTTCCAGCCTTCTTGAACAATTATATGTCACTTATAAATGATTAAATACAAAATTTAAAGAAGTTATTAAGATTCATGTGGTTTGGAATTGGTCAAATGTGCCTGAAAATAAAATATGATCAGAAAATCAACGTGCCTAATAATTGTGCACGCACTGTATATATAAGGAAGGCTCACATAAAGAGATTATTCTGAATAAGACTTTATCAGGGACACAAGTCATCCAGAGAATATTGTTGTGCATGTAAATGTCGGTGACGGTACGAACAGTATGGAAGTCTTAGGCAGATTTAATATTTGGCAAGAAAGCTTTTGAATCCCCGCCTGGAAGCCAGGCTTACAGAGTGCTCAGAAAGGGATGAGAGCCAAGATTTAATTCAACATGTCCCCCTTTTCTTTCCTTCTGGGTTTCCCTGCCTCGCCTCTGGGGTGGGATGATATCTCACACACTGCTTCAAAGCTTTTGTAGAGATGCAATTCTCTGGATGGTGGTGCCATTTGAAAGAGAGAAGTGTTCTCGTTTCAGTGTTGAAAGCGACAGCTCAGAAAGAAGCAGAATGATTTTGCATTACCTGCCAGGTGCAGCGGAGTCGAGTTGCGTCCCTGTGTGTCTCTGCAGTTGATGTTCTCCAAGCTGCACAGTTTCTGGACCCGGGCCAGGCAGCCTTTCTTGGCGGCATCCAAAAGCGCTGCATCTCCTCTCAGCAAGTCCTGGATATCCGTGTCTCCCTCCTTCACCATATCCAATGGAGTGTTTCCATCCCGATTCTTCTTGGTGGGATCTGCTCCATGCTGAAGGAGATAAGGACATTGAGTACAAATGCACACAGAAGCCCAAAGGCTGACTTAGCACAGTTTAAAAACCTCATCTTTCAGAGTTCAATCATTCAATCCACATCTTTTTTTCAAAGGACGTGAGATTTTTACTAAACACATATATAGAAGATACAAAGTACACCTCTAAATTAATTTTACAACTTCCCTTAGAGATTTAGATTCAGTGAATGTGAAATGTGAATTTCTTTCCTGCAGCTTCAACCTCATCAGTTCCACTTTAAGAAACAGTGACACAATTGTTTGAAGGCTAATGTGCATATTCCTTACAGCTCTGAAGCTGAACCTCTCTGCGACAGTAACCTGAGACGCGATGAAAGCAGACAGCATTAAAACCGACGTCTGGTCAACACCAATAATTCTGAAGCCCCTGCAGCGGTTCACACTGCATTTAAAAACTTTACAGGGTGATAAAAACCATTAACAACTCAAGGCTGTCAGACGCCAGGAGAAAGAGATATCACTTGAATCAACAAGTATGCCAAGTGAAGTGAAGAGGTCATTGCGTGAGCCAGCAGGAGTATTGATGACAGTACCTTCAGAAGCAGTTTGCAGATCTCGTATTTGCCCTTGGCCGCGGCCTCGTGCAGCGGGGTGAACTTCCACAGGTCTGCCACGTTGACCGACGCTCCGTGTCTGACCAGCAGCTCTGCCACTTCGTAATGGCCGTACGAGCAGGCATTATGCAGTGGCACCAAACCTCTGGCAGCAGACAGGGAAGTTGAGAGATAAATGGTGACAAGAAGATTATAGCTTATCTCCTAGTGCTGCTAACTCATGCACTGACTGTTAATAAAGTTCACTCCACAACAGAGGGAGAGTTTCAGATGAAGAACTGCAGGAAGTCTCACCCTTTGTCTTTGGCGTGGACATCAGCGCCGTGGTGCAGAAGGTACTCGACCACGGCCACGCGATTGTAGCCAGCGGCAAAGTGGAGCGGCGTGGAGTGACGACCCTCCAGGTCTCGACAGTTCACATTCTGAGGGGAGCAAAGTTGCTATACAAGACGAAACAAACAGCATTAAACTGAAAGCAAATTTTGATATTGCAAAAACAGAACTTTACTTTAGTGATGAGCACTTAAACGCATCAAGGAATTAATTTCATTTGATCTGCTTTTATAGGGTAGCAGGCCAGAATTATGGCAAGAGTCAGTAGAGATTCTGATTAATTGCCAGACAAAAGTCTAATTGGTGCTCTGATCTAATTACTTTACACATAATGAGGCTTGAGATAATGAGGATCTGATTGCATCAAAGGCATCCATCCATACAGACATTTTTATCATCTTTCTAAATCACTATCTTCAGGCTTACATTACTAATCAAAAGTTTGAGGTTAGAACGCTTTTGATCAAAAGACTTATGCTTAAATTATTGAAATTAGTTTGGAAGACAAATATAAATTGTACTTTTAACAATTATTTATAATTTTAATAACATTTATTTGAATTCATAACAATTTGTCAATATTAGTAATATATTAATATACATACTACCATTCAAAAGTCTGTTATTGGTTAAAAAAAAATATTTTTTTAAAGTCGTCTCTTATTTATTTGAACAAACTGTAACAAAATACTGTGAAATATTATTATGATATATATTTAATGCATCCTTGCTGAATAAAATTATTGTTTTCTTTCACAAAAATCTTTGAACGTTAGTGTATAGAAAAAAAAGTCCAAACTGTAGACTGATGTGTATGTAACAAGATGCTGCGTTTGTGCGTATGCTGGCTCAGCGTTTTCTCTCTACCACACACACACACGGTCGAAGGTGAGGTCTTCTTACATCTACCCTGTTCAAGGTCATGAGTACAGAACAAAATACATTTAAGAGCTGCAAGCTGTGTCCTTGAAATGTTTAATTGTCTGGGATAAAGAAACTAAACCCATTCAGGGTTTTATTCCAGACAAAAGTCTATAAAAAAAAATTCAATATCCATAACTGCAGATGTATTTTCATCCCCATCTAACCTGGGGCTGTTTTGCAGAACTATACTAATGAAAACCATTGTAAAGGTTATTACAAAGTATCTCAAACAAATTATCAAAGTTTTTCACACAAAAAAAAAGCAAAAATGACAGCTCAAATTTCTCTTTCTAGAGAGTTATATGCCATAAACTTTCATGTTATATCTTGGTTCCACCAGATCACAGACAGATTTTAAGGATCCCCCCCCCCCCCCCAAACCCCTTTTAACCCTTGACTCTTAGACAACTAGTCGATCATCCGGCCTATTTCTATTTGAAACCAAATTAAGGCATCTCTCACCTTCACAGTGTCCAAGTCTCCTGCTTTTGCTGCTTCTAAGAGTCTATAATCCACATCTGAGTTCCTCACTGGAATGTTTTCTAACAGACACAAACATAAATTAACGTGAATTGCCATAACTGTTAATGCATAAGGATACAGAACATCAAAGCCCAATAAACAATCCCAAACCCCAGATTCAGACTGTACCGTTCAGGATCTGCTGCACAGCTTCATTGCCCATCTGTGCAGCTGTAAAGCCCTGCAGAGAGACGATGGTGGGGTCAGCTCCATAACTCAACAGCATCCTACACGTCTGCAAGTGTCCAGCCAGAGCCGCCCGGTGCAACGCCGTCTGACCCAGAGTGTCAACAGCATTCATCTATAAACAAACACCAAAAAGGATAGAAAGGAAGTGAGCAGCCTGGAATCCCCCTGATCAGTGAAGTGCACATCTGAATGCAGCCCACAGAGCAAGAATGAGCTGTAAGCAAACTTGGCCTCTTTTGAAATGAACACAAATATGAATTAATCAGACAAGCCCCTGGGAAACTTCTACGCTCCTTCAAAGCCTATCAACACTAAACAGTGAAGAAAGAAAGGGACCTACTGCACAATTGTGTGCGTGTGCGGTTTAGCATATGGCACAATTACAGTTCATTATTCTGTCTCAAACTTGTTATTTTTTAAAACTCTAACTCTCAGCAAAATCACGCTTTACTAGAAGTGCAAAACGTACATGACGCAGTCCTCTATATCAAACACACACTGGCTTTGTTCACACTGCAAATGATTTGTTTATAAAAATGTTTAACCAATGGTAATGCATAAGGCTACTTTTAAGATAAAACAAAAAATTAAATATCATTGGTCAGCTGAAATGCTTACATCAGAGTGTTGAAATGTATAAAAAAATAAAATAAAAAATAAAAAAAAATTGCTTGCATGACTTCATATACCCTTGCATTTCATTGAAATTACATTTCAAATCAAACATAAGGTCAAATCTCATTTACATCTGCTAAAAGTTCTTGTTTCTTATATTTTTTTGCCAAAATTTGCTCTTTACATCAAAAAGGCGTTTTATTGCATTTTTGGACGAAAATGTTCCATGGCAAAATGTTGGTGCATTACTGCTATACATACCATTACATATAGAGTTGCAAATGATATATACATAAAAAAAAAATCAACCCTGTCAACCGTTCAAAAATGTGGGATCAGTAAGATTTTAGATTAATACTATTATGTAGCATTAATAAATGCATTAACTTAATAAAAAGAAAAGTGATTATTTCAAATAAATGCTGTTCTTTTCCACTAAAATATTAAGCAGTACTACAGTATTTAACACTGATAATGATAAGGAATGTTTCTTGAGCAGCAAATCGCCATATTAGAATGATTTCTGAAGTATTGATGCTGAAAATTCAGCTTTGCCATCACAGGAATAAAACATTATAAAATATGTTAAAAAAGAAAAAAGTATTCTTGATCAAATAAAAGCGGCCTTGGTTATCATACGAGATTTTATTGAAATTTTCCCCAAACTGTGGAATAGTAGAAAAGGAGGTCTGTGAATTTCAGGCTGTCCAGACCTACAAACTACTGAACAGATTTCAGTATATGCCAAAACATCCTTTCCTGTCTGTTTGAATAAAGCCATAATATCAATAAAGATCAGCTAATAAGCAGCATCCGTCGTCAGCTGATTTTCTCAGTAACTGTGTACTTTAGACAGCTTTTTTCTTCATGCTTCCTGCTCTTCTTATTAACACAATGCTTCTGCACCATCTGTTTACTGGTTCACACATGGTCTGTAAACACACACTTGCTACAATTGCTTCTTGTCTTTGAACCTCCAGCCTGACTAATTATCCAGTCCATTAATGTCACTTAAGTCTGGCCGCTGAAGTTTGGCAGCGAGCTGGGTCGCAACACCAGTTAACGATCGGATGCGTTTCCGAGGGCTCGTATTTAAACAGATGGACGCTGGTGATTGAATGATGGAATTCGGGTTGTGGCGGGTCAGCCTCCGTTTATTTATCATGCAAGAGAGCTGGGATGCGAGCAGAAGGGAGGCTTTGAAAATCAAGCTGCTCCAGGCAGCATAAAAGACCCACACAGCATCAATGAAGAGGACCTCCCGATAATACAACCTTGCGTGAAAGTAGGACACGCAAGTTTGATGAGCGGGAAGCCCCTTTAGACACACTCTCGGCTCGAACAAAGACGGCAGACTGGATGAGATTATTTACAGGAGTATCGGCTCCCCTGGTCTCTCCGCTGAAGAATAGCTGATCAGCCTGGATGCTCTCAGCCAAGGCAGTAGCTGAATGCCTGATCAGTTAGTCGATGCTTATCTGATTTGGCTCTCTGAAAGAGCTCCATTGATTTGGAAGTCTTTTACCCCTCTCTGCTCTGGAGAGGTAATGACATGAATGATGTAGCTCGTAAACGTCCTCCAGTTTCTCTGACACAGTCCAGCAGTGAGACCGAGGCGGCAGGCTGTTTACCTATTTAGTGTTGGCGCTATCTTTTCATGTGCAAGATGTAACTTTTACAAAGAATTACAATGGCAGAACTGGCCACAGGATGAATAACTTACTATGAGATTTAAGTTCTACACTTTTGCATCCAACAAAATGGTAGCGATGGGAATAAAGCAATTCTGGTTCTGATTTGACTTATTATTACCATTATTTTATTTATATATATTTTTTATATTATTATCATTATTATTTTAGAAACATTTGAGTAATAATTATTTTGGGCAAAAATTGCAATTTATATACAGATGAAACTCGAAAAATGTGAAAATCGTGCAAAATTTATAATTTTGATGATTATGGCTTATGAAAACCCCACATTCAAAATCTCAGAAAATTAGAATATTATATGAAATCAATAAAAAAAAAAAGGATTTTAAATACAGAAATGTCAGCCCTCTGAAAAGTATAATCATGCATATGTATATAGTTATATATAGCAAATATATTAGTTTCACCTTTTAATTTGAATTACTGAAATACACAATTTTGCACAATATTCTAATTTTTAGAATTTCACCTGTATATGAAATGTGTACTGCCATAGAAAAGTCTCTTATGCTCACAGAAGCTGCATTCATTTGATAAATACAGAAAAAACAGTAGCATTAGGGAAATATTATTAATTTTAATTAATAATCACTTTAAAATGTCATTTTTGACATTGAATGAGTTACAGATTCCTGTAGTAGAGAGTATTATATGATATGAGTAAAGTGATGCTTCTGTGTATTATAATTCTGTACATATTTTTTTAATTTTTGTAAGTATATCATCAACCTGTCCAGGGACTGCAGGCGGAAATTAGCATTTTTTGCTATAACCTGGCACATGACATCTCTTCTTTCTTAGATTAATGGTTTTTGTGCATTGTCCCTGATCAAATAAAATAAATAAAAAAAAAAAAAAAAAAAAAAATTTATTCCTGTGATGGCAAAGCTGATTTTTAAGCATCATTACTCCAGTACTTCAGTGTGATCCTTCAGAAATCATTCTAATATGCTGGTTTGGTGCTTAAGAAACATTTCTTATTATTATTTTGTGGAAACCTTGATGGTATTTTTTCAGGATTCTTTAATGAATAGAAAGTTCAAAGAACAGCATTTACTCGAGACATAAATGTCTGTACTGTCACTTTTGACAAATTTAATGCATCCTTGCTCTTAAAAATTTTAAAAAACAAATATTATCATACTGACCCCAAACTTTTTAACGGTAATGTATATTTGAAATACATTTACTTTCCTCGGCAGCCTGTTCAGCATTCATTTCAGATTTCAAGAGAACAAATCAAACACAAAATTGTTTTAGGCAACAAAATTCTAGAGAGCTTATGACTTCATGTTTTCAAATTAATTTAATCTAGCAACAGTATTGTCTTTATTATGTCTTTTAAACCCATAGTTTGGATTTAGTTTGTCTGCGAGGAATGTAAATGTGCCAGGCCTACGAAAAAAAGATTAAAAGGCGCTCCACGCACAGAAGCGACATGTTATAAATCATGGGAAACCATAAATCATGCTACTAAAATTTATTGTTCATTTTTGTGCACAGCTGACAAAACAAAATGAACCAATTGCCAATTTGCTCTGATCCGCAAATTGCACAATGTATGCATTTTGAAGCAGTTTCATCAGCATTGGTGGAAGAATACAAATGTAACAAAAAACTGATAATAACTTCATAAAATATAAGTGATAATAAACAAACTAGTTCTGAATCAGAAATAGTTCTTGATTTCCAACACTAGTGATCAGATTTCAAATAATAGATCAATCTGCTCTTGGTAAACAAAGTGATGAATGTTTGCCAGTTAATTAGGAAGATGTTAGCATATAAACACTTCCATACTGATGATGAGCACTTCCATCTCAAAGCCAATTATCTCATCCACTGATAAGCAGACAAATTACTTTGGAAAAAAAAAGAAAGAAGTGCAGTGCGAGGAAAGCTCATTCTTCATTCTTCTCCTCATGCAGCAAGAACGTGATGACTCAACTGCACACAAAGGTGGAAGTGACAAAAACGCTGCTCCACTGAACTGATTTTTCTCGGGCTGATAACAGACACAAAAAAGGTGCTGTGGTTCTGTAGAGGGGCAATATTCTAAACTTTTATACAGTTTTTCCCGCCTAAGGTCCTCTAACAATGTCAGTCAAGGCTTCCTGTACCAAAAACAGTCCACGTAGTTATAAATGACCAATTTCCTCCCTATCTCTGACCTGAGCTCCAGCATGAGGGAGAATAAATCTTGGCAATTTTTGGGTGAACTATCCCTTTAAGGCAGACTGTGAGCTGTGAGAGGTGGATGGTGAGGTGTCAGGTGTGTAAATGTGTGTGTCGCAGCTCTGTAGGCACTCAAGAGCACATGTAGGGATGTGGCGCTGCTGATGCAGGACCAGCTGTGTACCTTCGCCCCGTGTTTCTGCAGAACCTCCATGATGTCGTTGTGCGCCCGTTCTGCTGCCACATGGAGAGGCGTCATGAAGCTGCACAGGAGAGGAGAAGAAAAGCGGCTTTGACATCAGAACAAACCTTTTCATAGTTCCTAGAACTATTAGCGGAAGGACCCGCATTTTGGGGTGTTCGCACCGCAGGAACTAGGAACGATTTTAGTTCTAGGAACTCCTTTTGGGGAAACTAAATGAGCTCCTACTTCAGAGTAGGGTCTAAACCAGCGCTTTAGGAACTACCAGTGACGTAAGTGTACGCTGATTGGCTGAATGGCCGCAAAACACTGGCACCCGCCATTTTTAAAAAAAAGCCGTGTACACAGCCTATATTTACTACACAAACTAACTATACGAACATGGTAAACAGTGATAGATGGACCTCTCAACATTTACACTAAGGAGAAAATCTAACGCAACTTTGGAGCAAGCAAAACATGATTATGTACTTCTGCTCAGCTAGCGACGTTAGGCATCAACCACACAGAAAACGCTAATACTTTTTCATATGCTGTCTACTTTCTTTGTACAACAGTTCTATCTAATAACGTATTAGACAGGACTGTGAAGGATAATAAACTAATGGAGAATAAGCGCTGTGTGCTCAGGCTCTAGCGGATCCGCCCTGGGGGCTAGATCCTAGAACTACGTTCCTAGAACTACCCGGTGCGAAAGCCCCTAAACCGAGATCATGATGAGAAAGACAGACATTAGCATTAGTCTTCAACACATGACAGGCACATTCACTCACTCTTTGTTCTTCTCATTGACATTGGCTCCTTTCCGTAGCAGCAGTTCAGTGACCTGTTTTCGTTTCGGGTGAGGCGAAGCGACCGTACAGTGCTGAAACACAGAATGGAGGCCTTGTAAGTGTCACAGAAGTCTTTTTGGTAACTTTTATGGGGCTATTTGTCTTTTTTAATCTTGGACACCATTTTGGTAACCATTCACTTTTATTGTATGGAGCAGAGCCGTGAATATCCTGCCTGAATAGGTTCTCTAGTGGTTTAAGGAACAAAAAAGCAAATCATATAAATTTGGAAAGACATGAGACATTTGGAAGGTGAGTAAATGATGACAGGAATTTAATTTTTGGGTGAACTATCCCTTCAACATCTGCTTTCAACCTGATTTCTCAGCTGGAGAGATTTAAAAGTGAACGAGGAAGGGCTCACCAGTGCCGTCTCGTGCGTCTGTGGGTGCTTGAAGTTGATGATCTCCAAAGCAAGGGTCTTCTTCACCTTGGTCATGTCTGCTTCCCGTGCCGCCTGAAGAAGAGAGTGGCCCTTAAACTCGTCTGCACCGGAGGAAAAGAGAAAATGTAGAGAGGTGATGCAAGACGCTCTGACAGAAGCCGGTGGTAGACATAATTCATCAGGACAAAGCGTGAAAAAAAGTAATTGAAGCCTCACAGCTACAATGCAATCTGGCTTTACGGCAGCAAAAATATGAGTTAGGGTTTCTAAAATGTATGACTGAATCTTGACCTGATCTAATTCATTTTGTGCATTCAATTTGTTATGCTTCTGCTCATAAGAACTGCAAAGACAGAACATTATTCCACCTACAAAAGTGATGTTTTACTGATTATGAGCACAGCTGGGATTCGGTCACAGGTAATCACAGCTGAGCTGATTTAAATTCAGCAACATTTAAATTACTATTGTCATCATTTGCAACAGTTAATCTTAAATGGATATCCATTTTCATAGTTTGTAAACATCACCTTTTTCACCTCTTCTGAGTTTGCAGGTCTGATTATAACATTATATTAATAATATTTTATTAATACATTATAATACCGGGATAATATTTTTGTGATTTTAACAAGTAAACAAAGTATTCTGGTTCACTCTAACAAGAAAATAAAGGGAAAAGACAATATTTGCTTCAAGTAAAAAAAAAAAAAAAAAAAACATTTATTGGCACTTTATTGGCGATGACACAAATTTCACAATTGGATTCGATTTCAATTCACAAGCTTGCGATTTGATTCACTTCAAAATTCAATATTTATTCATTGGAGCCTTTATTCATCAGGTACAGTACATGGTTAACTTCCTGTAAACTTTACAGGGAACTCAATTATAATTATAATCATTATAATAGTCCCCCTTTTTAGTCAGTAATTTTATTCCTTAAAACTCATCTTTGATCTCCAAAATAGCATATTTAAAAATTTTTCCAGTAAACATTTTTTCTTCATGCCTTAAAATAGCTTGAACTGTAACTTCATTTAGTACGCGGAACCATGAATATGCAAATAAGCCCTGCCTCAACTCCCTCAAACAGGCTCATTTACAAGTCGATGTATCAGAATGGTAATGCATTTTATGCATCGCTCTCTAAAACGTCGGACACATAACGGTAAATTGATATGATTAGCCTTTGGCTAGACTACGCTATCAAACGGCTAATAATGTGTTGCTAATGTTACGCGAACCAGGTTCCCGTTCGCCATCTCAGAGTCACACAGCTGCCTTCTAAAAATCAGCATCCTTAGAAACACTTTGAACAACTTACAAAGTCAGTGGAGAAAGGTATACAGTTCATCATAACATCGTAATATACATCATATACATAATTCGCCCGCTATATTGCTAAATGCACCCGATTTTTAAAAAGCATTTATTCAAACATACATTAATTTAAGAACAGATAAAAATGCAATAAAATGCATTATACTCCATATATTTAGCAAAATACTCCTAAGTTCATTTTCTAGCTGACTAATGAGTTTTTAAACATTGAATGGCTTTTCTGAAGTAAATGAGACATTATATGAGATTGTTTGCAAGCTGTTTCATTGACGCAAGTTTCCACGGTTGAAACACTGATTGAACAATTACATGTGACATGATACAGATGTTGGCAAGTTGTACTATATCTTTTAACATCCTAAAATACCCACAGCACAGGCTCAAACTCAACATAAATTCCACATAAAGGAAAATCTTTACACAGCAAATTGTGTAAAGTTTCAGTCAGAACTACTTCACTCCACCCCACACTGGGAGAAGACAGATGGAGAATTCACAGGCAAAATAAATAACAACGTCGCCTGCCAACCTCATCAGCACACTGGAACTCAGCCTCTACTGCGCTTGAATAATGCAGAACGAGACTATTGTAGGTTTAAAGGCGTCTTTCTCAAAACCTTGATGTGTCTGTCTCAATGCCAGCGAGAATGTGGCAGGAACAATCAGACCCAAGTTGCGTCTAGCTCACTTACACTTGTAAGCGAAACAAGTGGGATGAGTTTTGTGGGATCTGATGCCACTTATGCGAAGCAATGGTGAAAGATCCCGGTCTGTTGTCTTCACTTCATGCTTAAGGAACAAGGCTGTTTTATAACAGCTGTAAGTAGAACTGGATTCTGGATAAATTGAGAATCACGATTTTTTGTTTCACATAGGTGTCACGATTCTTCCACGATTCTGAACAGACAATTAAACAAAATAGCATATAATTTACTAGAAGTTCTGACAAAATGTTAATTGCTTCCGTCTATTTAAAAATGTTTAATTAATTTGAAAGATTTTATTTTTTTAAATTGGTTTGAATGAATGATTCAAAGACTCGCTCATAAACATTAAAATGAATCGAACGAGCCCACCCCTGAGGTCCAACTCGCCCGGGTCCCCGAATTATAGCCGTTTGAAATCGGAGGTCCCAGCGAACGGCGATCAGGTAGGGGAGTGGGAGTATCAGATAGGGTAGTGGGAGGCCCCGGGGCCTGCCACTCTAGCGTCCGGGCAAGGGTCCCCCTGGGACCTCCTCTCCCGAATTTGAGCTCTCTGGGTCTTCGCGTTCCAGAGATACGAGCGGTTCTCTTCTGAGATCGTGGCGTCACCGGCGTCCGCCATTTTGCACCGCGCCCGATGGTTTTCGGCTAATATCTCCGCGAAAACACCACCAAAAATTATTCCGAATCCGTAGAGTATTCGCCGAGATATTTGTGTAATAGATGGTATTGTTTATGAGTTCGAGCATGAGCGCTCTTGTAAAAATTGACTGCAATCTGAAACTTCACCGCTAGAGGCCGCTAAAAGTTCCATAGAGCCCCTTTAATTAATGATTCAATAACAAATACATAGTTGATAGTCACTTGTCGCCACCTAGTGGCGTAAAGATTTAATCCATATAATTGTTATTTAACACCCCGAGTTCATTTCAAAAGGTGATTTACTCTATTTTGATCGCTACCGTAGACATCAGTGTTTATATCTGAACTACAGTAGTAAACATTTGAAATGGATCAAAACATTTCATCAAAGTTTTACATGAATTTTGAACAATACCCGTTCTTGTCTTAGGACAACTTTGATTCACTTTTTTGATCCCCTTCAAAATGTTGACTACTGTATACATTTTTATCCCAGTACTTAATATTTGTAGCACAGATATTTTGATACTGTGTGTTTGAAAACAATGTTTGTAAAGCCGCATCATACATATACGTGACAACTGCTCTCTCTGGGTAAACTGCGGCGCCAACACAGACTAGTACGGAATGTTCTGGTGTGATTTTGTCAAATGTTTAATGGACACAGGCGAACCGTTGTCATTGAGGATTGAGATTGCGTGGGTGTTTGAATCGAGATTGTGATCTTTTAACGATTAATCATGCAGCTCTAGCTGTAAGGCAACATATGCTATACTGTGAATATAATGACAACAAAAGAAGATGAATCAAAGCCTGTCGAGCCTTAAACTCACAATATGGTCCAGCCTCAAATAATGTATATTTTTTTAGGAAATGTAATTGAATCTTATGTAATTGTGTTGTGTGTGCTTTTGTAACTTTTTTTTCTTTCTATTTAGCTAAATTTATTTTTATTTCAGTTTTAGTTTAACAAGTACTTAATCTAGTTTTTCCCCCCATTTAGTTAACAAAGCAACATTTAAATTTTTGTTTCACCGCTAATCTATATATTATTTTATTTTATCTTAAATTTCAATTAATAAAAACAATTCGTTTTTAATACTTTTAGGTTTGGTAAACAACAACAACATTGATTTACATATACTTATATAATGTAAATAGTAATGTAAGTTTTTTGATACTTTTAAAGTTGATATTTTTATTCAGCAAAGACGCATTAATCAAAAAGACATTTATGAAGTTACAAAAGATAATTTAAAATGCTGCCTTCAGAGGATGTATTCCAAGGTAGGAAGGGTTAAAAGCATGTCCGAATCCAATACTAGCTTCACTTCCGGTCTCCTGAGATATTTCGTCTGATCGATTTTTGAAGATGTAT
The DNA here is from genome assembly GCA_031834385.1 of Semotilus atromaculatus. Taxonomy (NCBI): domain Eukaryota; kingdom Metazoa; phylum Chordata; class Actinopteri; order Cypriniformes; family Leuciscidae; genus Semotilus; species Semotilus atromaculatus. The sequence goes on along the minus strand of JAULUF010000001.1, from coordinate 14,278,156 downwards.
CCTTCGTTGCCTGTGATATCCCACAATCCTGTGCATTCCATTCCGTGACAGTTAGGCCATTTTTAAACTATTTAAAAATCAGACACTAGGAACAGTTACGTGGATATTTCAAATGGAAGCATATATAGCGTCTAAAACTGATTTTAAAAAAAATGCTGTGCCACCGAATAGTTCGCAAGGCGTTTTCAGCTTGCCTTTGGTGGACACACGGCCTTATAAAAAATAAAAAATAAATATTGCTTAAGAAAGTTGAGGTTGGGTGAGCAGTTTGTGTGTAAATGTACAGTACTTTTTTGACCAACGTTTTCCACTTTTGATGTCGTTTCTAGTGAGAAATTTGTATTTTTAGTAATTAAATATTCGCTTAGTTATCACCAAAACTCCCTTTATTTTGTTATAGATCATTTAAGCCGTTATGCTGCCTCAGAAGTCAGTCTCGTGAGGTACCTTCGTGAGCAAATGTTTTCAATTTTAATGTTTAAAATTGTTCTTGTCATGATAAATGCAGCCTTGGGGAACCAAAAAATATTATTTTAAAAACATAAAAAATTTGTACTGATCCCAAAAGTGAGTGGGGTCAGTTTAATTAAAAGAAAAGGTAAACTCACAAGTGAGCCTCTCTTTGAGTTCAGGCGTCGGGGCCATGTCCACCGCGCTCTTCCCATGGCAGTTGACCAGCGTGGGGTCAGCTCCGTGACTCAGCAACAGGGAACAAACCTCCACGCGATTCTTGGAGGCAGCCTCGTGCAAAGGGGTGAACTGCCAGAGGTCCATGGCGTTGACGCACGCCCCATGCTACAGAAAGACATTCATGGTGAGATCACACTAAAAGGATAGCGCCATTTCAGAGGCCCCAGATTAATTTTCAAACACGTTGAGAACATTATGCAGTTCCACTTGACTAGTTAGAGCAGTTTTAGCATAGATTATGAATTTATATCTATTAGGGAGCATTCTATGCCCCAGAAGCCAAGTTAATAGCACTGATGGAAAAGAATATCGAACACATTTTTAGAAAATGGCAGTTTTCCAGGAGGGAGACATCAACTTGCACTTAAAGGCAGGGGGTAGAGAGTGCAAAACTATGGCACAGATCTTCTAAAAAGAAAAAAGTATTTTTAACATTAAATGCTAAAAAAAAAAAATTTGACAATAAGTTCACACTGATCTTTGCCATACAATGAAAATGAATGGCTTCTGGGAACTCATTAAAACATGAAAATCAACAACATCAGGTGTGACACGGTTTGATTGGCCATATCTGAAAAGAGGTGAATATGAGATTTGAGATCAGTGGAGATGATTATCAGTGAATAATGACTTAAATCTTGTCTTTTCATATAAAAATATATTGGATGACTTCGAAACACTTGGAATTTAAAAGTTGTATGGACTACTTTGAAGGTGCTTTTGTCATATTTGGAGTTTGACAGTCCCTGGTCACCGTCCACTCTCACTGTATGAAAAACATTCTGCTGAAAAATGTCCCCTCTTGCGTTTCATGACATGAGGATAAGTAAATCATTTTTGGGTGAATTACCCCTTTAAAACCCTTCTTGAACTGGATAGAGTTTTCTTTTCTTGAACTGCAAGTGAGAGGAGTGAAACAAAAGCTCCTGAGGAACTCAGAAACATTGAGATAATACCAGGTGTTCATAATAATGGATCTGTGTAAAATAAAATGATTCGAAATAGTATTCTGATCATTGTAAGGTACATTTAATCTAATATAATGATTGAGGGGGCTTTATTGAGATCTGAGGAGCTAGTGATATTGTGATAAGCTCTCAAGAGACTAAGAATATTCTGCTCTGCTGTGTATCAAACTCCAAACATTGTTCTAGAGACAGATTGGCTGCTCCACAGGGCTCTGTTGACACAGCAAGCATGGGAGAACACACCGTGAGCATACTGTTCCATATAACAGCTTTGTAAATAAAGGGAGCTGGACTTAAAGGCCATACTCTGTGAATATTCTGGCTCAAGGGAGAGAAACTGAACAAACTGAACTTTGACAAGACATGCAGAATGAAGCTGCATTATGCAAAAATGAAGGAGATTCATTGAAGAGGTCACTTTCTTATTGGGCTGGAAGATAAAGTAAACTAAACCAGGGTTATTAACAAAAACTTTTTGTTAACTGAAATAAAGCTGGAAAAAAATTATGAAAAGTAGAAATGTTTAAATAAGTGCAAGTTGAAGCACTAAAATTACTAACTAGAAATAAAAAATAAAAATAAAACAGAATTAATATAAATTCAAAATTCAAAAAACTAAAAGCTGCTTCAAAATACAATAAAAAAATATAATAGTATATAAATAATGCTAAAATAAGTGATGCCGAAAACAATGGAGCATGGAAAAAATACAGCCAATAAGAACTTATTTTGTTTAAATTAGTGCTGCCAAAACAATTAAACGCAATAAATCGATTCTAACATAAAGGTTTGTGTTTATATAATATGTGTGTGTATTATATATAGTGTATTTTATATATATATATATATATATATATATATATATATATATATATATATATATATATATATATATATATATATATTACACACACGCACATATATATATATATTATATAAACAAACTAGTGCTGACGCGATTAATCGATTCTAAAATAAAAGTTTAAGATATACGTGGAGCAGGACTTTGGAACAAGGACGATATACTGAGGACTATTCATTGTGACAAGACAGAATGCAAGTCACTGACAGTTGCAGTTGCATCTAGTTAGGACAAAACCTCAGATTATGTACATAATGTACAGTACATGCAGCTCAAATGGAACAGTGTTGTTTGTCTTCCATACAGGTCACACTCAAATATATACAGTGGTGTGAAAAAGTGTTTGCCCCTTGGTAAATATGAACAAAGATGGCTGTAAAAAATAAATCTGCATTGTTAATCCTTTTGATATTTTATTAAAAAAATTAGCAAAAATCTAACCTTTCATTGAAGTAAAAGAGTTGAAAGTTGGGGGGAAAATCACATTATGAAATAAATGTTTTTCTCCAAAACACGTTGGGAACAATTATTTGCCCCCTTTTATTAAATACTTTTTGCAACCTCCTTTTTCCAAGATAACAGCTCTGAGTCTTCTCCTATAATGCCTGATGAGTTTGGAGAACACCTGACAAGAGATCAGAGACCATATTAAGTGTTTGCTGCCAAAAAGCTCTTTTTTTTGTTTCATCTCATGGTCAGATGAAACAAAAAAAATTGCTTTTTTGGCAGCAAACACTTAAGATGGGTTTGGTGCACACAGGGATAAAAAAGTACCCCAGGTGTAGAATGAAATACTCTGCTGTATCTTTAATGTTGTGGGCCTAATTTTCTGCCAGAGGTCCTGGACATCTTGTTCAGATATATGGCATCATGGATTCGTTCAAATACCAATAGATAAAAAATCAAAACCTGACAGCCTCTGCTAGAAATCTTATAATGGGCCGTGGTTGGATCTTCCAACAGGACAGTGATCCAAAAACAAGCATCAAAATCAAAACAAAAATGTGTCACTGAGCACAAAACCAAGCATCTGCAATGGCCAGCCCAGTCCCTGACCTGAACCCTATAGAAAATGAGTGGGCTGAACTGAAGAGAAGAAGCATCAACATGGATCTGGGAATCTGAAGGATCTGGAGAGATTCTGTATGGAGGAATGGTCTCTGATCTCTTGTCAGGTGTTCTCCAAACTTATCAGGCATTATAGGAGAAAACTCAGAGCTGTTATCTTGGAAAAAGGAGGTTGCAAAAAGTATTTAATAAAAGGGGGCAAATAATTGTTCCCAACGTGTTTTGGAGAAAAACATTTATTTCATAATGTGATTTTCCCCCCAACTTTCAATTCTTTTACTTCAATGAAAGATTAGATTTTTGCTAATTTTTTTAATTAAATATCAAAAGGATTAACAATGCAGATTTATTTTTTACAGCCATCTTTGTTCATATTTACCAAGGGGCAAACACTTTTTCACACCACTGTATGAAGAGTTCAGATGCAAAAGCCTTTAAGTGCCATTTGAAATTTTCTTCTAGAATGATAATTTTTATCAAGCTTGTATATTTAAGTTCAGTAATTTCACTTAAATGGCAATGAAGATGACCTATTAATAGTCATTTAAGTGAAATTACTGACCTTAAATATACAAGCTTGATAAAAATCATCATTCTAGAAGAAAATTTCAAATGGCACTTAGAGGCTTTTGCATCTGAACTCTTCATATGCATACATACTCAGTCAGGTTTTTGTCCTTACCTTCAGCAGGAGCTCTGTAACCTCATAGTGTCCATATGAACAGGCGTTGTGCAGAGGAACAAGACCACTGAGGATTGCAAGAACAGAAAAAAACACACACCAAAAAATAAAAATAAATAAATAAATCATTTGAGCACAAAATGGGCTTTTACTTTCAGAAATATATGGACAAAGGAAGGCTAATGAACCAAAGCTTTTACCAGAGTGAAAATAGCAAAATAGCTAATGGAAACAATCTTTATTTAAAAGTAATAAAGTAAAGTAAGGGGGAAAAAAATTTAGACATAAGAAGACATACCCTTTGTCTTTAGCGTGAACATCAGCGCCATGTTGTAGGAGAAGTTGAACAATTCGAACTCTGTTGTATCCGGCTGCCAGATGCAATGGAGTGGACTACAGAAGAGAAAAGAGAAAATGGAATTATGACAAAACTGTAAGATATACTGTTCAAAAGTTTAGGGTCAGTACGATTTTCTTAGTAAAGACATTATTATGACAGTAAAGACATTTATGACATTTGTCCATTTCAAATAAACAGTAAACACGGTTCTTTTGAACTTTTGATTCAACAAAGAATCCTGAAAATAATTATCAAAGTTTGCACAAACATATTAAGCAGCACAACTGTTTCCAACATTGAAAATAATAAGAAACGTTTCTTGAGTCCTTAACCATTAGAAGGATTTTTTTTTTTTTTTTTAATTGCTATGGGTGTAACGATACACGTATTCGTATTGAACCGTTCGTAATGTAATGTAAGCGGAACGAAACTGAGCTGCTCGTTATTGTGTGGTCGACGGACCGTTTATCAGTTTGGACCAATGCAGCGCGAGCCGATCTTGGTCAAGCGACACTGTTACTACACAGTGCTGAGAGATCCAGTAAAGAAAGCATTTGAATTCGCCACTGAAGTAGGCCTTATAACATCATCTCTGCGAGATCTAGTGAGAAACATTCACATTTCTCCGTTATTAACGGATCAAACAGCGCTGACGTGGAAACCAGGAAGAAACATTGTGCCATGAAAGAACTATCCAGTGTCCACAGATCAGCAACATCACCATGGATTTACTGCAGTAACACTAACGTTAACTGTAACCATGGAGGTTTGGCAGGAATAGTAGGCTATAATGCTTTCAAGTAACATTACGTCGGTTTTATATTGACATTATGAATACAATTAAACTAAAATAAACCTTTGTTTATAACTAGGCTACTACAATATTACATTTCATTGTGTCCAAGGAGCTGTTTTGTTTTATATGCTCCTAAGAAAAGTCAAGTATGGCTCCATCATTGCTCAAAGTAAAAAAAAAAAAAAAAAAAAAACTTTATGATGTTAGTTTTAATAAAGAGCTAATAAAAAATATATTTAAAAAAAAAAAATCACGAAATTTCTCTGCATTTCTTTCTTTTTGCTGTATCGAAAAACGTACCGAACCGAACCGTGACACAAGTGTATCATATCGAACCGAACCGTGAATTTTGTGAACCGTTACACCCCTAATATATACCTCAAATGTTTGAACAGTAGTGCATTATTAGTATTAGCATAGCCTTTTTTCTGAATGGGAGGTCTTGATTTGTTTAACATGAAACACTGAAATAAGTCCATAGTTGGGTTCCTCTCCTATAGAAAGAGCTGAGCTCATGACTGAATTTCATAATTCCGTAAGGATGTCACACTTTATTGAAGCTCTGTGACTTGTAACCTCACCTGACAATCCAACCCTATACTGTCCTACTGAAAATGATATAGATTATGAGTATCAAAATACAGGCTAACATAATAATTAAGGTATTCAACCCCATATATTCAGTGTACCGCAGCACACAGCAGGATATAACAACAGTTCCCACAGCACAGTGTGATCGTAGCAAAAACTTACATCACCTGTATACTGATGATTGATTTACGATCTGTATTTATTAAAAGGGTTTTAAATCAAGTTCAATTAAAAGGCAGCCTGATGGCACAAATATTAAACATTAGTTCAAATGAGATGCTAATCAAAATTTTTTACTTTCAGGCGTCAAGTAATTCATGCATTTGGCATTCAAGAACAAAAAGAAAAAGAAAATCGACAAGACAATCGAAAACAATCAAACAAAATGAGGATCAGGTGGCACAAACAAAATCAAATCCCCATTTAAGTCTCCAATGAAATGCGTCAAGGCACACAGTCATAAACCATCACAGCAATGTATTGATGCGAGCGAAGCACAATGCGCAAACTCCATGTGTTCCCGCACCGCCTCCTGCGGTAAGCATGGATCATTCACCATACAACTGAAAATGCACGAAACAATGAAAAATCTATCTAGATGAAATTGAAAAACTTTTAATTGTGCCCTTTAATTGCCAAAATAATGATAGCAACAATACGCAGTGACAAACTCTCAAAGGCATGCACACCAGGGTGTTGGAGGTTGTAAAAGACAAGGAAAAAAACGAGTGAAAGTGTGATTGGTGGAGTGGAAAGCTATAGCGGTAGAGGAGGTATATTAAAGCTCACTTATCGAGCAGATTGTACACTAAGCACATCAGTGTTTTCCCTCTAACACCTTCACCCCAATCCATTCCATTCACAAAGCTGCAGTGTCAATAAAGAACCAAAATGACCACAATGTGACAATCAAAAAGATGAATAGAATTTAAAAAATAATAAAACCAACAGAGAATAAAATGAGTGCAATCAGGCTCAGTACTTTTATAAAAAATAAATAAACTTACCAGCATTTTTTGAGATGTCGACTGATAGACAATGTCGCCAGAATGACAAATAAAATCAAAAGAGAACAAAAAGAAACAAAAACAAATAATGACAATGATAGCATTATGTAATTCTGGCACATCCTGCAACAATTCCTTGTCTTTTGCACTGTAACTTTACTTGGGACATCGGTACAAGCTCAATGTAACAAAGCGCAGGACCATAATGGCAGCACCGTATTGTGACAGACTGAAATGACATGATTTCAACACAAAGAGGATGTGCGAACAGAGCAGAGTCCATCATTCTTTTTACTTTTTGAGGGAATTTGGGCTGACTTGACAGAAGAGCTGTAACTGATTCAATAGCACTCAACCAAAAATCACTCCAGGCGGCTGTGACCGAGAGAACGCACTTGTGCTGCTAGTTTATAGGATTCGTCCTATTGCAGAACACTGGTCTGCTGACGAGTTTAGATCTTTCACCGAATTTGTATTATCGGTCCAAAAAAGGCTTTGTTCACTGGAACAAAAAAAGAAAAGAAAAACAATTTTGTCTTCAACTTGATTAGCATCGAATAGAAGTATTATTAGTGCTTCTATTCCTAGCAGATAACCATTAATAACTGTATTCTTGCCATCTGTTAACCACAGCAAAACTTCTGTAAACAAAAAAAAAAATTTTTAAGTCATAATGAGTAAGAGCATAGCCTAATGTAAATATAAAGACTGACCCTTGGGGAACACCTTGCTATTTTACCAGGTGGGAAATATTAATTTGAGGATATTCTGAGCAACCTGAATCTTGCATATGTAACAATTCAAGAAGCTGGATCACCATGGTGACACACTCATACAGTAGCCATGGCTACACTCAATCACTTTGGCCACTCCTGCCAATCTGTCCAGAAAACAAACAGGGCTAACAGGAAAGACCCATCCTGCAGAAAACACACACGCTCTCTTGTGCTCTCTGCAAAACAAAATAAAAGACAAAATGTAATGGCAGCTTAACCATAGGCTATTATATCTGCTTCTTGCACAGATCCTCCATCAATTTCTTTAAGAGCCCGACACACCAGCAGAATTGCCGTCTCACTCGAGAGCTGTTCCTATTGAATCACTTAAGATGAATGTGTTGCCTAAAGATGTACAGCTAGAAATATACTACCCCCACACTCCAAATGGCAACATCCTGGCACTGTTTAAAAAGAGCACAATGCTAAAATGCGCTTTTGCTTTGTTTTAAGGATACAGAATTGGCAAATAATGAAACTTTTGAGCATCCTCCTGGTAGGAGTGGGGAAATCGATTCACATAACGTGATTCTATCTTCTACCGATTCAAATCGAATCACAAATTTCAAAAATCGATTTTCTAAAGTGTTACTACAGTTCTTTAACTTCGCAGTACTACTTATTGAGACGTTAGTGTTATTAATGCGCTGCTCGTGCTGATGGACTCGCAGCCGAAGATGCACGCCGCCTCTCAGATGCATGCGATCCCACATTTTCTCAGCTTTTTGCACTTGAATGGTCAAATATAATATAAAAAAAAAAAATAATAATCTAAACAGTCTGTTGTGTCCTGCGCTAACATAAACAGTTAGGAGAAAATCGGATGTGTAGCAGTATATTATATCAGTGCATTTGTTCTTAAAAAGACATCAGCCCAATAAACTGTTGCTGTCTGTATTATTAATATTAATAATAATTTTAAAAATCACTCACTGTCTTTGACTGCCTTACACTTTAATATGTATCAATTTATATTTAATTCATACAGTGAAGACAAAACAGTGTTTTATTTCTGTACCTGAAAAATGTAAGTTTATTTCATTTGTATATTTTTTTTCTATTGTGTATTTTTCTATTGCCAATTTGTGAAAGTGTGAAACAGTGTGAACTTGTGAGAAAACACAAGCAAACAAATCAGTCATATATGCAGCAAAACACAGTCTACCTTAAATCAGACATCCCTTAAACATTAGGAGCATTCATTTTACCTAATCTTAGTGCCTAGAAAACAACAACTCCCCTGTTTTTCCTCAGAGTAGAAATATCCCATTGTCCAAGTCTTCCTCTTGTCTTGCCATGGAGGACTGGTGACCTGTATCCATGCCAACGGTGAGTGCTTCTCCATAGCTGTTGCCATGGCTGCGGTACATGCTATAACTAGCATGAAATCAACACGGATGGAGCCTTTGAAAACAATGTGTTGCTAGGCTAAGTAACCCTTTAGTGCATCTGCGTTAGTGCTGATTTACTCATGAGAGTGTCGAGAAAAGGGGAAAGGGTCTCTTTTGTCCCTGAGCAAGTCTAAAGTAAAAACCAGGTCCAGAGAGAGGTGTCTTACTAGCTGGAAGCAAACAGCAGGAAAGGGCTACCGAGCACACTAATGCCAGCTACATGCTGACAGGATCAATAAGACATTACCCCTTCTCCCCGGTCTGCAAAAAGGGAAAAATACAACCCATTGGGGCTTCTAACTGCATATTAGGTTCTTTAATAAAGAAGCTCGGGACCCAAAGGGGGGGTGACGCCTAGTTCCTCCATCCTAATCACAACACCAGCACACCCTCCCTCCCTCCTCCCTATTAAAGCACTGAAGGCTTTAATGACCAGTGCATCCAATGGGATGCTATTTCAAATCATGTGCAATCAAGGGCTCAAGTTTTCCCAGGAGTCTATTGCTGGAAAGCAGAGACAAATAGTCATGTGTGATAATTAACTGCAATAAAGTCTGTGTGTGAGAGAGAACGAGAGAGTAAAGAGATGAAGGCAGACGGGAAACACTACAAGCCCTACACATATGCAGCTGCTCTGTTTCTTCCATCCACCTACGTTTCTATGGGGGTGCATCATTGTGTAATGAGGGCCAGGAACAGACGCTCGAAGAGACAAAATTTGTTAATCCTCAGAAATATGGAAATGAAACAAAAAAGTTGCAACCGAATTAATATATTCTCACTAGCAACCACTGCACAGATCGCACGTCGCTTGTTTTTATCTCAGTCTGTGCAGCGAGGCTGCCTCAACTTGATACTTTATCAAAGACGGCAAAGCACAGAAAGCTTCACATGAAGTGCGAAGTAAAGACAACACTATTGAGACATCTACTGAATGCATATTGCATACACTATAATACAATTGCTTAGATTATTTATTTTTTGGTATGCATATGTACATTACTGTTCAAAGGTTTGGGGTCTATTCATCAAAGAATCCTAAAAAAAAAAAAAAATACACCACCGTTTCCAAATTAAATAAAAAAAAAACATTGATAATTATAAGAAATGTGTCTTGAGCACCAAATCAGCATATTACAATGGTTTCTGAAGAATCACCTGACACTGGAGTGATGGCTGCTGAAATTTCAGATTTGCAATCATAAAATAGAAAATAGTTGTTTTTAAATTGTAATAGTTTTCACACTATTACTGTTAAGTTTTTTTTTTATCCAATAAATGCAGCCTTGGTGAGTATAAGAGACATTTGTTTCCTCCCCAAAAAACAAAAACATACTAACCTCAAACTTTTGAACAGTAGAGTACTTACACTGATTATACTTATGTAAATACCTTTACTGGCATAGACAAGATCGCATTCTTTTGCAAAATTGCATTAAAAAAATTTGTAAAATATTAAAATGTATATTAGGGTTTCGGTGATGAGCTGGGTCTTTGATATCTATCAGCGTTCCACTGATATATCCTCTTGAATATTGCATATATCCACTTGTTATTCATTGTGCTGTGAATCTCCTACCTCTGTGATTTTGCAAGTAGACTGTGCTTTTGCAAACCAAAGCCAACAAGAGAGCTGTCTTGAGGAACGCTGGATCCAGAGCGCTGAGACTTGGTGCAAAGCAAATCTGTCTGTGCTAATTCCTTCCCAAGCCTTTTACCACATCATTCTCCTCCAGTACACATAATCTTAAAGCTAAAGCCTGCAATATGTTAAGGCAAATGTTATCACACAATATAAACATCTCTGTTTCACAATCCTTTCCAGAGAAATGATAAGGCATTCAATTGAACAATGGCTTCCAATGTGCTGATATGAATGAAAATGTCTTCTTCATACGTTCTTAAAGCTATTTATAGTGACGTTTAGCTAAAAGACATCAAAAGCTAAAAGATATTTGATTATGAAATATGGTTGGCTTGCTAATAAATAAAAAATTCTGTCGCTATTTACTCATGTCTTTCAAAACCTTTAAGAATGATGTTCTTCTGTGGAACATGAAGATATTTTTTAGTCCACACAATGCATGGGATCAAAAACCACACTGGACCCCACTTTTTTCTTTCTTTTTTTTTTAGATTTCTTTTCAATCCGTAAAGTTTGGAAAGACATGGGAGTGAGTAATGCATGAAAGTTTTAATTTTCAGATGAACTATCCTTTAAATGCCAGTTAGCAATTCCTCAAAATCAAAATGTTCTGGAATTATATGGGTGATTTGGGGAAAGAAGATCAGATGAATGCAAAATAACGACAGTACAAGTAAGGAAGGAAACAAGCTTACTGTTCAAGTTTAGTAACGTGGTTAAAGGTTCAGACAGGTTAAGTGGAACTGACTACAGTGTATATTTAACATAAAACTGAGCCCAGCTCAAACCTAATCTGAGAAAACAGCAGCGAGAAAGAGTAAAACGCAGAAAGAAAATGAAAAAGTCAATTGTTCACCATGGAACAACTGTGACATGATTGATGGGATATGCGGTAGGCGTACGGTAAGTGATTGTTTTTCCCTGAGCCCCTGTAGAAGACATCTTGATAATGTGCTCCAGTGTGCTGTGTTAATAACGTCCTGCACTTCAGAGAGCTCCATCATTTTCAAACCTGGACCGTGGCAAATCACACACTCTGGAGTACGCTTTCAATTCCCTAACACACACACACACACACACAAGCATAGCTTTCAATCCATGTTCGGAGTCATCCTCTAAAGCTAGCATGGCACTGATAAATTATTTTCCACTTCAAGAAAAAGAGTGAGGGCAAGTCATTCATCTCTGGTTTGATTTTACACTGATTTCTCAGGAGGTCAAAGGAGAACACAAGTAGGTAATGGAGCCAATCAAGACCATTTTCCCAACTGACACCGCATAGAAGGTTTGGTGTGGAACCAAACTCAACTGACCATTTAGTTCAGACAGGGAGTCTGGAGTTTTAACCACTTTGGTTTGTGGTTATGGTGAACGCAAATCGAGACAAGAACTTCTAAATGCAGGCTTAAATGTATCAAGTGTAAAAAAACAACAACAACAAACTCTACTAAATATCCCACCTACTATCTGTTCAGAGTCTATGTAGCTTTCTCACTTGATAGTTTTGCTAAAAGGGTACTTCATCCAAAAATTTTAATCTTTTCATAGTCGTCTTTTGACCTTACAAAGAAAGTCAAGATGGTCCAATATGGTTATGACCCCATTGACTTTGTATGGATTGTATGGACAAAAACAGTGTTTCAAAATACCTTCTTTTGTGTTCCAATTGATGACAGGATTTTCATTTCGGTGAACTCTCTCTTTAAAATGACCCAAACTTGGTCTGAGCGGTTCACATTAACCAGAAGTGATTCACACTTCATTCCAGACAACCCTCTTTTCAAACTACAAAGGTGGATTCTAAGAAGAACTACAAAATACTTTGCGGAACATCAAAAGTACTTTCACTCTTCCTAAAATCACTGTGAACCAGTTCAGTTTGAGGCTAAAGTGAACTAAATCGAGAAGTGAACAGCTAATTGTTATATTTTGCAGCGTTACACACTTCCAGAGATGTTCAACAGTATGTTTTCGCCATCAATGTGAGTAACAACTAAGTGTGAAAGCAGATGAGAATGAGAGACAATCAAAGTATGATCGACTGTATCAAATGTGAAAATGACAACCTAGTGTGTGGAAAATTCAACAAAAGTACCTCCTCAAATCTAGCTTTAATCAAATTAAACAAATTAGATAAAAAATGCATTTCAATATGTGCCACGGGGTCTTTTTTATTTTTATTTGAGCAGTCGTTCTGCTAAATGTGTGAATGTTCTCTTACATTTTAATGAAAAGCCTGTCCACTCATAGTGCCCTTGTCATGAATAAGTGCCACTGCAAAGAAGGCTTTTTTAGCAAAGATGGAGCTCAGCTTTTAGTGTGCCCTTAAACGTATCACAATGAGCAGTGTCTCTGTCTTCACTGACAACCTCTTCTCCAGACAGGAGACTAATGACGCTGCTTTTTCCATCATTCAGACAGCTACAACTACGGTGAAGCACTCCTTTCTTTCACACATCGACACTCCCTCTCTGTCTCCCCGGGCCAAACCACTGTTGCCTTAAGTGACTTAACCCCCTTCACAACCCAGTAAATGAGCCCTTTAAAAGAAGCCACAAGACACCAACCATCTCTCCGCCCTCAAGTCACCCTGGATGGTCGATAGCATCACTAACTTCTGGAGGTGATAAGGAGATTATACATGTCCCTGAAGGGGAATGAGATGTGCTTCCATGCCTGACCCACCACCAGCCGCCTATGGGGGAAACCCACAGTGTCCCAGTTACTGGTGTGACTTCTAATGGTTGCAAATGACATCTTTGGTTGTGGATAGCAGCTGCTCCATGGGGATCGGACCTCTTCATCAGTGGCCCTGGTCAAAGCGTGATGACTGATCTTGGCATGGAGCAGGGAACTGTTCTGGGCCCTGCCACGCTGTGAGAGCGAGATGCTTGCAGCATTGAGAGGTTAAGGACTAATGATGAGAGTCTCAAAGTGTGATGGACAAATCAGTAGGGCTCACACAGTCTCTTGGTTTCAATAGGCCAAGCGTTTCATCGCACATCTAGTTAACGACCACCTACTAACTCTTGTACCAGCTGTCCGCAGTCTTATTAGGTATTTTTTCTTCTGCTTACAGGGCTTAAAAGTACAATGGATCTTTAGGACACCAATGTTTCAATTGAATTTTACTAAATACTACAGTCTCTAATAAAACTGGTGATCATTATTTCCATTCTCAAGTCTTTAAATCGCAGGACAGCCACTTTTCTTCCCTCAAATCATCATGACTCGGCAGGGCATTGAATCCTCGCAGGTTGTGGTAAATTGCAATATAAGAGTGCCAACCACGAGCCAGCTTCTCACATGCAGGCAAGAGAGAGGCAGGCAGAGGCCCAACCTGAATACAAAGCAGTTCAAGGGGGTACATTTAACACGCAAACGCTTCACTGAGCAGGAGCTCCTCCAGGGTCACAGCTGCCATGAAATGCTGAGACAACACAGCCAGCCAGAAAATATGACAGAAGAGAATAAAATTCTGTGTTACAAGATGTAGCTGAGGGAGAATTATAGTACATTTATGGTGCTTTTTTTTTAAATTACCTTCCATTTTCAATGTATGGAGAAGAAAAAAAAAAAAGAAAAAAAAAAGCAGCTTGGACATTCTGGAAAATGCTTACTTCCATATCGTCGCTGTCAGGCGGAAACCTCGTATCTCTGTCATTTGTATATTTTTATTCAAGAAACACCATACATAAAAGGCTAATGATTTATGTATCATTTTACTCCATTAATATAATTACACATGCAGGTATCTGACCATATATAAAACCAAAGTATCAAAAAAATTATAATAATTTAAGTAGTTTTCAGTTTCGGTTTCCACCCGACAGTGATATTTTGCATCACATTAAAGGAGAACTACAATCAATTGTAACATTGAGCTAATTTTTTTGTAAATTTGGAGTGCTGTCAGTACAGAGAACAACGACAAAAATCGGTGTTGCCTACACCGTTATCCTCTTTTTAAAATTTGCACCCTGTTGACTTAAAAGGGGCTAGTTTTAAAGGATTAGTTCACTTTTTAAAAAACTTATATATAGCCGGATTGCAGTCAGATTGCAACTAAATCTCGCTGATATGAGGCTGGCTTTCACATTTGCAAAAATCATTGATTTTGCAGTGATCTTTGATTCAGTGTAGCACAGCGAACACACAGTACTGCATATATTTAGCAGTGCAAAAAAATAACTTATATATAAACTTAAATAACCGATCGTTTTGCTAGATAAGACCCTTATGCATCGTCTGTTGTCGTTTAAAGCCATTTGAAGCTGCACTGAAACTGTCATATGGACCTTGGACGGTTTGGCTACCAGTAAAGTCCATTATATGGAGAAAAATCCTAGAATGTTTTCATCAAAAACCTTATTTCTTTTCGACTGAAGAAAGAAAGACATGGACATCTTGGATGACATGGGGGTGAGTAAATTATCAGCAAAAGTTTTTTAAAAAGTGAACTAATCCTTTAAACCTGCTTTTAGCCTCTATAACATCCTTGATGTGTCATTACAAGTGCACAGCCATGTGAGTGATTTTATTCAGAGTGAACACGGTCAATCTGACTGCAGTAGATGTGAAAGATATGAATAAAAGTGATGTTAATTAAGCCAGCTCACATACCTGTATTTTCTTCCTGTTTTCGGTCGAAGTACTGTACTGTACACTTCTCTGTACTGACAGCACTCAAAAAATTTACAAAAAAATGAGCTCAATGTTAAAATTGACCGGAGTTCTCCTTTAAGGTTTGTAGATGATGACAATTTTCATTTTTGCCTTTAAATATATTACCAATATATAATATTACACACAGAGATGAATAAAATATGTCTATCACAAGCAAGCAAGCCACTGATGCATTGCTGTGGATTAATGTAATAACACCCAAAATATTAAATAAATTACATTAATAAGTCTAATTACTTTAAAATTTATTATTTTAATCTATTGAAAGCTAATAAAAATAAACAATAAACAACAAATGAGCAAAAGAGACAGTGGATTGAGGTAAATCTTACTAAACGCTTGATGATTGCTGCTTTGAGAGACCTATTTAATCTGCAATAAGTTGAAGAACAGAACTGTCAAGACCTTTACCTCCTACGCAACAAGACATTGTGGAAAAACTGAAAATAGAATACTCTGAAGAAATCTGCACATAGTGGTAAAAAAATCCAAAGAAATAAAGAGTACAGCTTTAAAAATAAGCCTTATTTAAGGTTTGTTTTACACTCAACAAACCAACAAAGATTAATCAATTTCACTGTAAATTTCTCATCAATTACAATGGCTATTTTTTTTTCAGTGTATGTACTGACATCCCCTCTGGACAGCTGACCAGTCAGATTGCAACTAAATCTCGCTGATATGAGGCTGGCTTTCACATTTGCAAAAATCATTGATTTTGCAGTGATCTTTGATTCAGTGTAGCACAGCGAACACACAGTACTGCATATATTTAGCAGTGCAAAAAAATAAAAATAAATAAATAAATAAATAAATAAAAATAAATCACAGCACATGAGAAAGCCCTTCAAATAAGAAAACAGGAAGCCCTAATTTTCACAGCATGGGCATGGGTACAACTTTGAAGCTTCTAAAACTGGTCAACATAAAAACTAACAACAGCAATTCATGAGAAAGATGAATGTGAGGTAATTTGCAGGATGCTGAGAAAGATGTCTGTCATGATGTGGTCTTGTTCTGTGGTTCCCTGTCTTGTTTATTAGTTATCCCAGGTGTTTCTGTTTTCCCACGCCCCCCTGTTATCCTGTTAGCTCGTTTGTCCCTGCTTATTTAAGCCCTGTGTTTCAGTCTTGTCTTTGTGAGTTCTTGTTTAATGTTAGATTGTTAACACGAGTGTTGGTTGTCCTTGAATCTTGAATCCTGAGTCCTGTTCCTGTCTAAGTCTAAGTTTAAGTTTGTAACCTGTTAAATAAAGCGTACTGCCTGTATTTGGATCCTGCCTCTCCTCTGCTTCATCCACATTTCGTTACAATTTCAGTCTTTTAAGGCTGAAATGAGATTGAACCAGTGGAGAGGCTAGCATGCTACCCCATAATAACCTCTCATTAGGATAGATGTTGGAAATGGTAGAAGCCTCTAGGTTCATGGTGTTATACTTAATAGATGTGGTAGAATAACCAAGCAGAGCCCATTACAATAAGGTTTCAGCTTTGCCTGTTAAGTTCTACTTTATACTTAGGCCGTGTGTCCAACCAAAGGGGTTTTTCCCCAGGCTAGTGTATTTTTCCAATTGTTTTCAATGGGAGCGCCACGTTTAAAACGGCAATAGCGTGACGAGGGGCTTAGCGTTTTAACCGATCCCGAGAGTTGAAGAATGTTTTAAATTTAAAACAAGAGCCAGAGCAAATACTTGACATTGTATCGACATTTTTGTATAGAAACTATACAGAAACAAACTATCTGTGAAATGAGATACTAGTTATACACATACGCAGATATTCTGTATCATAGCAAGCAAAGCATCTCAACTGAAAAAAAATTTATGCTTTGCTGCCAAAGCCCTTTCAAGTGCCCACAGCAAGGTGCTTTCAGCAGAGCACCTTGCTTTTTCAGCTGGCTAAAAACACTTTGGTGGACACACAGCCAGGGGCGGATCTAGAAAAATATTTATGGGGTGGCGAGAGGGGGGCAGGAATTTTTGAGGGGAGGCAACATATGGCAGACATATACTGAATTTAATCACAGTTATCACAGTTTGATGAGAAATTGTATGTAGGCTACACACTACAAAAGGGCACAGGCTGCCATTTACAAACTCATACAGACAAACTTAATGCCATGCAATCAATGTTTTGCATTTGAGGTTTCATATGAAACAGTTAAAGGGGTGATGAACTGAGAAATCAAATTTTCCTAGAGCTTTTGACATCTAAGAGGTCATCATATTATAAGAATATCCTGTAAGTTTCAGAACTAAAAACGTCCTTGTTAGTCCAATAAAAGCTTTTATTGACACCAGGACAACTCATTTTTCAAAGTGGGGAACTATGACGACAAAGAGGATAAAACACCACCCCCACAGAAGATCAATGCCTACTTCAACACGGCCGGTTTAGCCCCGCCCACCGATTCACGTATTACACGCGTATAATAATATGCAAAATAATATGCAAAACTGTTATCCACTCACAGCAGTGGGCATTTACTTCCAAGTCTTCAATGCGAGACGCCCATAAAAACCGAGCGTTTTTGAGCTGGCTCAAAACTAGGGTTGCAAATAGCCTATTACTTATTCATTTTGATGTTTTTGAATGTAAAAACCAAGCAAACGTCATAAGTTGACCTCAGACAACAATATAAAAATTGTTAAAAAGTCATCGCAGCATCGCAAATCAGCATCGCAACTGTGCTAGCACTGTGCTATCATTATCATTTCATTTCTAGATAGATTTTACCTCTTTCCTCCTCAGGGCTCAACGCTAACATTTTTCTTTAGAAGCACTTATGATCAATAACAGACATCAACTTTCCCATTACAGGGTGATATTTACCCCTTTAAATTAATTTCCAGGGGCATTTTTTTACCATTAGGATATAAGAGCAATTTTTCTAATCTTATTAAATGTCTGTGCATCATCTTTTGTCAATTTCTTAAATAAAAAAAGAAAAGTGGTTCACTTGTAATGGACAGCAGGTGAAAGTGAGTCAAGCCATTGTCATCAATACAAAGTTGGTCATATTTGGCAACAGAGTAGATCGCAAGATATAGGATCCGCCCCTGCACACAGCCTTAGGTTTATGTCAAAAGTTTAGTATTAATATGAATTTTAAAACAAGTGAATGATCAAATGCTTGGCAGATTTAAATGAAGACGTGTGTGTGTGTGTGTGTGTGTGTGTGTGTGTGTGTGTGTGTGTGTGTGTGTGTGTGTGTGTGTGTGTGTGTGTGTGTATAAAAGATTCTGATATGAATTGCTAAAGTTAATTGCTAAAAATATGATTTGAATTTAGTGAAAAGAAAAAAAAAGAAAAAAAAAAGACATGCAAAATAAAAAAAAACACGAGAGCTGTTAATATTTACTTGAATAATTACTTGAAGCAATGTTTACTGAGGAATATTTTAATTTACTTTATATTTGAGAGGTGATTTAAGAGAGGTGAAGTGTGTGGAAAACAGCAAGCAATAAATTGAGGGCCCAAGGCCATCTGTTACATGATCCAGGGCTGAGAGTGTGAGGGCCACTGAGGCAAATATATAATTACCAAATGAAAAGTGGTTCACTTGTAATGGAGAGCAGGTGAAAGTGAGTCAAGCCATTGTCATCAATACAAAGTTGGTCATATTTGGCAACAGAGTAGATCGCAAGATAAAAT
The DNA here is from genome assembly GCA_031834385.1 of Semotilus atromaculatus. Classification (NCBI taxonomy): domain Eukaryota; kingdom Metazoa; phylum Chordata; class Actinopteri; order Cypriniformes; family Leuciscidae; genus Semotilus; species Semotilus atromaculatus. The sequence continues at coordinate 14,259,001 of JAULUF010000001.1, read as the reverse complement.
GTCGAATGGATATATCTTGGCTGATTAAAGCTCATTGGGAAGGATGTCTACTGTATTCTCATCCTCCAGTCAGAATATCAAAGCATTATGCATGACAAAGACAACCGTGGTGAAGCACCATGTAGTGTAAGAACGGACAATTTGCTGCAGCGGACCTGGTGGACCTTCCTCACCAGCATATGGCGTTTTCGCTTACAGAAAACACAAGGTCCACGATTCTATCCTCAGTAAAAGAAAAAAACTAAATCCAACCTGCTCGATTGGTTGGGCAGCTTGAAGCAACTGTGACAAAAGCTCTATAAAACGAAAATGTAGCGCTGAGGACGGCATTATCAACACAAACATCCCACACTTTTGGAAACAAAAGGTGCACAAAGCCAGTCACTAAATCTTACGTTCACTGTAAACATTTATACGTTGGGTAGTAGGAAGAAAAGATAATAAAGAACAGTAAAGGCTGCCTAATATTATATAAGAACCAGAGTTCCTCTCATGTTTTGTGTCTGACACCACCTCTGAAAATACAAATACTAAATATGTATATGAATTGCGAGCTGTCGATTTTTAAAAGCATTTATGATAATTCTCTGCATTGCTGAATTACTTTTTGTACATAAGCCTAGAGGAAAATAATTATTTTGTTGACAACACAATCAAGCCACATATATGAAAAAACAATGTAGGGAAATACTGCAGTTTTATGTTGTTAAATTAGTGCATAAATACAACAAAAAAACTATTTACTGAAAAACTTATTTCAGTATTGAGATATAATTTTACTATATACACAAGTATACTAAAAGGGGCTCTTCTAAAAAGTTGTGGTTAACAGCTTTTAATTAACCTGAACCGCTACACACTTAGCTGAAACATTAAGTATTAACCGATCGAAAACAGTGAGACAAACCAAACTAAATCTAAATCGATACACCCACAGTTATTACAGAATATGGAGTATAACCACAAAACATTGTTTGGAGCAGAGATGGACAGAAGACCAAGGAAGTGCTTTTCTGTCTGAACACAGAATACATTATTCAACCATATGGGGGTTTGGAGGAGGTCCAGCCGAAATATGCTCAGAGTTACAGGATGGAGGTGTTTTGTGGAGGAAGGCTGTGTCACTAAACTGCGCTGGCAGTCGCTGCAAGTCAAATCACTTTTCATGGTTGAGACTGGAGTATCAGGTGGAAGAAATTGGCTATTAAATTAAAGGGACAGAGCTCTAAATAACACTCTTCCGAGAATCTCTCACAGCCTCTCTTCACTGTACAGCAGAAAAGATAAAGAATAAAACGAGGTAACAAGACAACAGGGAAAATTCTGTCTGTGGATCTACATAAGAAGGTATCCTCTGATTCAATCAAACAATGTATTTAGGCTTTGACAACCTGCTTTGCTCTATTCTTCCTGTGGTGTCTTTCTATTTCTAATAAAGTAGCATTCAGAGGCAAAGAAAGCAACAAAAGCCAGGAGAGTGGCATCTTGGCGATTCGTGCAGAAGCTTCTATTAACATTACTTTAGACTAATCTTCATACACCCATAAAGCTGCATGGGAGAGCAAAACAGCCAACTAAAGCAGATGGACCCAGAAAGTGCATTTTTTCATTAAGATTAGCTAAAGATTATCCCGGGCATAATGCAAACGCCAGCTCTTTGTGCTTGAACAAGCATTATCATGGTGATTGTAAAATTCTTCCACATCATGAACCAAAATCAATTAAACACGGAATGCAAAGCCAGTCTATTCTCTGAGTGGGCTGAATCCTTTGAGATTCATTCAAGAGGGTACAGATCAGATGCATCTAAATACTATAATCCCTTTACTAATGACGGCATCTCACATAGAAACACTGTCTCAAATAACTAAAAGGACGGGCATCAGACTTTATTAGAGGTCTGCTAACACAGAGAGGCAAGATATGGGCCCTTGGGTCGATAAAAGCCAATCTCAGGCACATGCTCAGTGAGCCTTTACTCCACTCACCTGTTTTAAGATGAATAGAAACCTTGTTAAACAAGCTCAGGGATGAATTTCAATCTAAGGAGTTTCCAAAAAATCTAGAATGTTTAGTGCCGTGTGAAATGGCCGACGTTCTGATCAAAAGGAGAAAATTTATGTTGTGACATAAATTTTGCAAAATAAACTGCAGTAAGCAGCACTGGGACATCCGTCTTAAAATGCGCAGTGTTGCACTGCATTAAAATGTTCTCAAGTTGGGAAATGTCTGGACATCAGTTGCTTTCTTTACAGGGGAACTGGGAAAAAGTAATATCTCAAATGAGATGTTCATACATGTTAAAAAAAATTATATGTGGTGATGAAACGCAATATATACAGTGTCAGTAAACGCAACATTTACTGTCATATATAATCATGTACGTTACCGTAGTTGTTCTATTTAGAATTATGCTTGAGACTACATTGTATTATTTTTAAGCATTACAGATGTAAAATAAATAAATACATACACATTTTTTTCAAAAAGGTCAAATCATATGTTGATGCTTTAAAGGATTTGCACCTGACATACAAAAGGAAACAATTTCTTTAAAATGATTTCATAAAATGTCTTAGCCTGTAATCACAAGTAGCTATGATTGATTAATCCTGACCTGCCCTGAGAAAAAAAACTGGAAAATCATCACAGCATCCTTCAGAATGCTTTTATAAGCCGCATCAGCAATCTAAAATTATTATTGTCACATTCAAAATAGACAGCAAAGAGTTGAATTAGGAGAATCATTATGTAAAAAATCATAAATCTTTGTTAAACAGTTTTCAGAAATGATGTCACAGACAGTGCATATGAGCTGAGAGTGAATGTCTGCAGCCAGACTTCTCAAAATGTTTACCAAAGCAGGGAAAAAACATTTTGGGTAGCACGCTTGGGAAATCAGTCAATATTCAATAAATATGCATGAGGACTACATGCAGAAGCGGCTGAGAGTAATTCCTCTAAATCAAGCCCTTGATCTCTCTGAGAGATTAGGACACTTCTGCAGCCATTTCACTGCTCCTATCTTGTCCTCAGTGACAAATATTGATGAAGTAGTCATTGTACACAGTCTAACATGGGCTGCTGATGAAATTCATACAAGTATTGTTTAAATAGATAAGACAAAACAACAACAACAACAGTAACACTTTATGTTAAGGTATCCTTGCTATACAGTGTAATACATTTAAGCACTGAGTAAAAATAATTAACTACATATACCATATTTACTATAGGGTAAGGGTTAGGATGAGGGTTTGGTTTAGGTTTAATTGCTTGTAATTATGCATAATTTATAGTTATTAATATGGAAACTACATGTAAAACGTGTAACAAGGACACTAAAATAAGGTGTTACCAAAAACTCAATTTAAAGCTCATGTTACACACAAAGAGTGAATTGCAGGCTAGTACTCTTGCAAGTAAACTGCAGTATATCTTCGTAAAAACCTGAGGGTTTGCTTTAATCTTGGAACCAAATGCAACACTCATGCACAACAACAGCAGCAAAAACTAGTCTAATTAAATTGCAGTTCCACATAAATTACTTGAGTTTTCTACTTGATTAAATATGAACCAATTAAATAAGAGTGATGCTTCTTAGCTTCAGCTTTAAACCCAACCCTCAGCATTCACTTTTACTTTTAATTTGAAGATAAAACTTATTTTCAACTGCAAAATTAACCAAATGAATGCAAGGTGAAGTGAAAAATGCCGATTTTTCACAATGAAGCTTAGTCATGGAAGACACCTTATTTAATGAAATATTCATTTGAAGGCAATGTCTCACCAGTCGACTTGAAACAATTGCATTTCGGTTGGAACTATAATTTCCAATAGGACGGAAGCAGTGTTAGTGTCACAAGTGAAAATACAACAAGATTTTGTTAACAGAAATAAAATATCTAAATTAAAATAACTTGGAAAAACTCAATCTTAACTAAAATACATTTTCATGACTACTTAAAGAAAGTATTCTTAGGTTTTCTTTTTAGACAATATAAACTAAACCTAAAATAGTGAAACTAGAAAAAAAAAAAACTAACAATGAGTGAATGCTGAACAAAATAACAAAACTAAATTAAGATTTGCAAACTATAATAACCATGGACAGAAGTTGACTGCAACTAGATTAGTGAACTCTGCTGAGAGACATTGTGTGTGAACCGACTTTCCTAATGCTTATGAATGATTTCATTCATGTAAAATGAAATATGGCATCTACCTTGACTCAGTTTTTGAAGTATGTGAGAAGGAGAATGATAATGATGCAGTGAATGTTCTTACCTTACGACCATCGCTGGCGTGGCAGTTGACGTTTAACGGCGTAAGCAGGGCCATGAGCTTCTCTTCATTTCCGCTCCTAAGGCAAAGCAGCAGTTTTTAAAGAACATTGGGGAACAGTAAAAAAGAAAAAGCTAACAGTGAATTTCACAGAGAAGATAAGGAGTGAAGGTGTAAAGGATGAAAGGAGAGATGGGGGAATAAAAGTAATAGCCAAGAAAGGACGATGTAAGATGAACAGCATCTATTGGTAATTTATGGAACATAAAGAAGAAACCGACAGGGTACCTTCAATTTAAATGTCTCATATGTATAGGAGTGGCACTTGCGGATATCCTATATAAAGTTTCTGCTGTAACTGGAGTGAGCCGTAACCTGGAGCTCCAGTTTGTGGCCTGGAGTTGTTTGAATCATCAGCACCTGCCAACAACTTTGTTTCACCACGAGCACAACACAGTGCTGAATTTGACAGGCCAGCCACAGCTATGACCAAAACCTCATGCCATCTGTAGCTAGAAATGGGCCTGATCCCACTCTAATCAAAAGATGAACAATGGCAAGGAGATATATTAGCTGCCAAACAATGTGGTCGTGCTCCTGTGCTGGAACATGTCGACGTCGAGTGTTCCATCTTTGGAAACTGTCAGGGTCTTGCAGGCGAGCAAAAACTACTATGACAATAGCAGACTTAAGTCCGAAACTTTCCTACAGGACAAGCCTAGACAGAACCTCGCATAAACAGCAGAGTTTGTTTCTCCCCAGTTGCTCTGGGATCCTCCTGCCAGTAACTGCAGATAACTGGCTTCAATGAATAACAACATAAGTTCCTTCATTTAAATGCACACCCCACCACCAACATGGAAAAATAGCACTGGCTGGGAGATTACAACTGGTAAGAGAGGCTGAGGAATGGGAGGGTGTCATCAATCTTCTTGATGCGTTTGCAGATGCATCCCGGTCTTCTGGAGATTACTACTAAGAAGAGCACAGGCCATAAGTCAAACCCGACTTTCTTGCAAATAGTTGTCTATCTGCATCGCCCATCTTCCATTCTGCAAGTCTCTAAAAACGATTCTCAATTTATAGCGTTACTCGTGCCATCCTTAAGGGGGGGGTTAGAGATCAACTTAATTCCACAACAATGAAGACCCCTGTGATCATGTGTTCCTAACAATATTTCTTCCTAATGTTGGAGAGAATTACAAGGCCTTTGTAGTTCCTTTCTCTCTTGATCATTAAACCAACAAGAGTCCTGATTTGTATCCATGCTGTGGGCTGCGCCTGAAGGCAAGGGTATAAAAAAGGGGGGTAGGGCCAATGGAGATGTAGACCAGAGTATAAAAAGGAACATCTTTTCTCTATAACGAAAAGGTGGTGACTGCTGGGATTGCCTACGTGTTGCATGTTTCAAAAGGCAGTCTTGTTTCTCCAAGGCTAGGTGTCCTATGGTGACAATCAGGTGTTTGGTGAAATGGAGTTTCCCCAGACAACAGGTAGGATGTGAAGTTGAGTCTATTTCGCATCCTTCTCTTCTGGATTCACCTGCAGCACTCGGAAACCAATTAAAACAGAATTCACCACATGGAATAATGCATTCTGCCCATGGCATGCAGCTAAATGGAAACTCAGGCTGTCCTCTGTGTAGGAAGTGGGCTCCTCCAGGCCATCACATGTACGTATTAAATACATCCACTGAGTGAGACATTCCCGGTCCTGACGGCACCTTCTCCGACACATGCCTTAATTCAAATCCATGTGCACAGACAAAAGAAAAACAGTGTCTATGGAAAAAGCAAGGGAGGGAGGAAGAGAACGGAGTCATGAGAGAGTGGGAAATGACATGAGGAAAGGTTGAGAAGGCATGTACTCACCTCGCAGCTTCCAAGAGTTCGTCCTTCTTGTATTCACCTAAGTGATTACAAAAAATCATGGTGTCACAGGCAAACAGGATGAAGGACGTACAGCAGCAGCAAGAAGCCAGAGTAACTAAGGAGCAGCGGACCGCCGGCAGCCCCACACATACAACTCAAACACACACGCGCACAGACATCAGTGCACCAATGCTGCCTTGCTTTTCTCTCGTTCTCTGCCTGTCTCTCTCTTCTGGTGGCGGCGTTGCCGAGCGCCAACCCCTCTTGCCTGATGAAACCGTGACGTTGAGTAGATTGTGGACGCGGCATCGGCAGTGTCTAGGATACGGTGGATGAACTGACGCATATCCCTGCTCACTCCACAAATTAAATGGCTCTCTTTCTCAGGCAGACAGACAGCACACACACGCATATACAAACACACACACCCCTCCCCTTGTATACAGTGAGCCCGATACTTCCCCTCCACTGTCAATTTTATGTTTGTATAGGAGGAGCCGTTGCAGTGATAACACAAGATAAGAGAAGGGGGAAAATATGTAATAAACAAATGTCGCCCGCCCCGCTCTCCCCCCCCACCCACAATACCCAGCCTCTCAACCAATCGGAGAGAACCAACTAATTCAGCTGTGATTCCTCCCCACCCCCACATGTGCTTGCTCTTGCTCTCTCTACTGAGGCTTGTGGAGACAAGAGAAGTGAGGAATAAGGGGGGAGGATGCAAAAAGACAGGGCGAAAGAGGGAGGGAGTGGAAAAAGCAGCAGAAAGGCATGTGAAAATGTTGTGGAGAGATGGATATCATGACGTATGGGCTGAACAACAAAATGACTAAAACAAAATGCTTCGAGTAGGGCTTGTTTGGCTTTTTGTGGAAGTCGCATACAAAAGGGAAGGATGGTAATAAAACCGAAAAAGGCATGCCTGGAAGCTTCATGTGCTCGGCAGGCCATCGGATGCATTCTCACCGAGAGGGCGGCCAACCTCCAAGTCTGACGTCCCCCCTACAGAGAGATCCTAATGGCGCGCAGCGCACAACACACAAAAACAAACACTTATAGAGTCGAAAATTATGATTTTGCCAATGGGAGGCCATAAATATTCTTACTGTCCATGAAACTGTATTTTGCATAGTTTTATAAACTACATATATTTCTATCCACGACAGGAGAACTATTAAGTGTTTTCCTTGTATATTAATGACAAACGGATAAATGGATCCTGCTCACACATAACCTCTAAACTAACAAAAGCTTTCTCAATTTATAGATCATATACTGTCACTCTGTAAAACTGTGACGAAAACACAATGATACATTAGGATTGTGTTCCTCATACATTTGTTTTTGTGGTTAAATGAGGACTATCCCACACAGGTGTCACAAGTTCACAACAAAGAAAATTTGGAGAAAAAATCTGGTACAAACAAGCCATGTCAAATGTTTTCTTTAGTAGACTGTTTTGTCTTTAGATGCCTTTTATTTGAACCACAGGTAACATTAAACAGCAAGGTTAAAAATGTATTACTTTGTTAATTCATGATACTCAATACATTAACTTATTAATAAATATTTTAAAAGTGTTGTTTATATGTTAAATGTTCTTTCCACAATTATACATTTCATGTTGTATACATTTATATTAATGGGTAATTAAAGGGTTAATTGCTAGTTCACAATACCTAATTCATTAAAGCTACAGTCCGTAGCTTTTCCTCTTGGTTACCATCTCTGTTCGAAATCTGCAATTGCAGTTATTCGCGGAATTATCATCTTTACGTGGGTTGTAAATCGGCATGAAACAGCGCGGATGAACACAATGTTTTGAGGTGAGTGCTGCTGTCAATCACTGCGCTGTGTGGATGCTGTCATTCAGAATCACATATTCACTTTTTGAAAGTTTGACCAACATAAGAATTTTCACTGGAAAATGTCTTCTGAACAAGTAACATCCACTTTTATTCTGATCAACTAAGGGGGGAAAAGCATTCGACATGACAAGCGATCGTTAGATTTAATCAACGCGATTTACAGCAACCGAGCAAATTATACTTTGTTCTCAAATTGTTCATGTTAACAACATCAGCATTGCGTGACTAACCTTAAATTTAATGTGTTTTATGGTTACCTGTGTAGTTCAGAATTCATATTCTCCATAATAGCAAAACGAGAAAGGCACAACAAAGGAAACTCCATAACTGTGTGAATTAAGAAAACGTGTTACACGATTGAACTATTGAAATGTCTTACTTGTTAAGCTTACTTGTTGAACCCCGTCAAAACACGCAGTTCACACACCTTTCAAAAGTCCTGCTGATGTTTATCCTTGTGTTCGCATGAGACGGTTTCTTTCTCTTTCTCTAGCCACCTTAAATCCGAAGTATGAAGTCTTTTGGGTTTTATAACTGGTGAATCTCCAGTTGACACTGATGATTGTTGTTTGGATCTTTCTGGATCCGCCATAAGTTTAATTATGTAAAGTGCTGCGAGAAAAGCCTATCTCAACATCTCCTCACGCGCAGTATAGCCGGCTTGCCGAAACTCCTCCTTTATGTGTACGGATGTGACGTAATTACGCAAAGACATGCTTGAATTTCCCGCGGAAACCCACCAGTACCACTGGAATTAAAATCATTATTACAAGCTAACCGTTTTGAATCTAGCTACGGCAAGCAGATAGTTTTGACCACTGGCAGAATATGTTTTTTTTTTATAATTATTTTGGATCAGACAGCAGCTTTAACTAATGTTAACAAATAGAACCTTTTAAACCAGCAAGGAGTAGATTATCATTTTAATAGGCTGACTTAGACCTTGCAATATTCCATTTCCTATTAAAATTATAGATCACTGACGTGTATCTTTTATTTAGAAATTTGTATTTAGTGTTTGGCAAGTGTTAATTCTGGACCCTGCGTGGAGGAGAAGGTGGCTAGTCGGCCCAGAAAAACAGTTCTAAATGCCCTTTTGGTGTCTTGACTGTTGACTGGCGCAAATCAATCCCAAACCCGGAGAGATAGACTAAATGACCCGAGTTATAGAGCGTGTTTAATGGATATCATAAATTGTACTGTGCTACAGTCTAAAGTATGGCATGAGAGATAGAGACAACAATGCTTGACTATGGCAAAATGATCCGGGAGTGAAATCTTGTCACGTCCTGGTCTGGTACTGAGTTTTTCTTGCTTAGTCAGTATTAAACCACTGAATGTCCCCAGGACAAATCACTTTCAGAGCGCTAAACGACATTATTGACAGGAAGGAGAGCTTTAAGAAAAAGAGAGAGAAAAGAAAACACCACAGATGGTGAGGCAAAAAATATCACGACTTCAGAGACTATTAAAGAGCTGCCTGCCAAGTTTAGCAATCTTTCATAACCGCACCAGAGACACTATTAGTCTAGTCGAACTGTTGCAGTCAGATGCTCTCTCTGCATGAAAAGGATGGATATTTACCCAAAAGCTAAAAGGAGAAAATTATCTAGATTGATTTATACATTATTCTGAAGTAGATACGAGTAGTGCAAATCTCACCAGCATGATATTGGAGTTGGACTGACTTTTTCAGTAGGGTGTCCTCAGTTGTTGCTAGGATGCTGCTGGGCAGTTGCTAACTGCCTCAAGTCAAAGAATCCCACCCTCCATGACCGCTCTATGACATCTACAAGAAATTCGGACTCCTAGATATACAGGTGTGAGGACTTTTTCTAATGACCAGAGAGCAGAGTTTCCAAGACTACTCCCATTTCAATAGGGACATACTTTAAAATACAGAGAAAACAATGAATATAGACATTTGGCAGTGGGATCAAATACTCACTTTTACAAAACAACATTGACTCAGATTTAAATGGCAAATAAGAGGGATTTTAAAACTGAGGATATGCATTGCTGAAGGAAGCAGCAAGAAGCAGTAATCCAGTAGTCTTATAAAACTGACTAGAGGAACCTGCACTATGAAAACTAATTTTGAGAATGACTTACTGGTTTTATGTGTGATAAAACCAGTAAATAATAAATCTACTGCGGGATCTAGAAAAAATCTAATTGTTATTAAAACAAAAAAACACGCTATTAGTGAACAAAAACAATTTCTAAAGCTAGGTCTTCTTAACATTAGATCGCTCACACCTAAGGCGGTTATTGTAAATGAAATGGTCACAGATAATAATTTCGATGTACTGTGCCTTACTGAAACCTGGCTTAAACCAAATGATTATTTCGGTCTAAATGAGTCTACTCCGCCAGGATACTGTTATAAGCATGAGCCCCGTCTAATCGGTCGTGGCGGCGGTGTTGCAACAATCTACAGGGATATCCTTAATGTTACTCAGAAAACTCGTCATAGGTTTAATTCGTTTGAAGTACTTGTGCTAAATGTTACGCTCTTAGATGTAAGAAAAAAATCCCTATTATCTCTAGCCTTGGCTACCGTATATAGACCTCCAGGGCCTTACACTGTTTTCCTAAAAGAGTTTGCAGATTTTCTCTCAGATCTATTGGTCAACGTCGATAAAGCATTAATTGTTGGAGATTTTAACCTACACATCGATAATTCAAATGATGACTTTTAGCTTCGGACCAAGGCTGTATCTCAATACTAGTTTTACTTGATCTTAGTGCAGCGTTCGATACTATAGATCACACAATACTCCTAGATCGACTACAAAATTATACTGGTATTCAAGGACAAGCATTAAGCTGGTTCAGGTCATACTTATCCGACCGCTACTATTTTGTCTATTTAAATGGAGAAAAATCGATCATAACTTCGGCAAACTATGGAGTGCCACAGGGATCTGTGTTAGGCCCTCTATTATTCTCAATATATATGCTGCCACTTGGTAATATTATAAGGAAACATGGAATTAGTTTCCATTGTTACGCCGATGACACTCAAATATATATTTCATCACGGCCAGATGAATACGCTAAATTATCCAAATTGACAGACTGTGTTAAAGATATAAAAGATTGGATGACGCGTAATTTTCTTTTATTAAATCCAGACAAGACAGAAGTAATACTTATCGGTTCTAAAAACCGTCCACAAAACCTCTCACAACACTACTTTAACATAAGCCCATTTCACACAGAGATTCCGGAAAATACACGGATAATGTGACCCGGCATTTGTCCCGGGATTGTTTGATTTCGGTTCATTCACACTGCCAGTGATTTGCCGGGATCTGTGAGTGCGTTCACACACATCCCGTTAATGTCCCGGAAAGCCGCGTGACGTCAGGATGAGACGTGTAACGTACGCGTCGAAAACATGTGCACGCGCGCACCGTTCCACAGAGCTGGCGAACAATCTCAGCTTCAGCGCGGATAGTGAGGAGCTCCTGTCTCTGCTTCGGTCCAGTTTGCAGACATTTTTTCGTTCTTTCTTTGTTGAGGACGAACACAAACTTTCTTCTAAGAGCAACAGAGTCGCGCGATGGCACGTGCGTCATCACTATAACACACCCCTTACGGCATTGGTCCTGGCTTTTGTTCACACAGGGTGCGTTCCGGGACTGATCCCGGCAATGTTACTAGGTCCTCAACCCGGGATCAATGCCGGTATCAATCCCGGGTCGTGCTTGCGTTCACACAGAAGGCGTTCTGGCAATTTGCCGGCAATTTTCCGGGATCATCGCGCTGTGTGAAAGGGGCTATAGTAGGATGCCCTGTTACTTTATCCTCTACTGTAAAAGACCTGGGTGTTATATTAGACTGCAACCTGTCTTTTGAAAAGCATATTTCATGTTACAAAAACAGCCTTTTTCCACCTTAGAAACATTGCTAAACTACGTAATATGCCATCAGTCTCTGATGCAGAAAAGTTAGTTCATGCATTCATGACCTCGAGACTAGATTATTGTAATGCTTTATTAGCTGGTTGTCCTGCATCCTCAATAAACAAGCTACAGTTAGTCCAAAATGCAGCCGCTAGAGTTCTTACTAGATCAAGAAAATATGATCATATAACACCGATTTTATCATCACTTCATTGGTTACCTATAAAGTTCCGTATTAATTACAAGGTATTGCTACTGACCTATAAAGCCCTAAATGGTTTAGCTCCAGTCTATTTAACGGACCTTCTATCGCCCTATAATCCATCGCGCTCTTTAAGATCACTAAATTCGAGGCTTCTGGTCATACCTAGGATATCCAGATCCACCAAAGGAGGGAGAGCATTTTCACATTTAGCTCCGAAGCTCTGGAATAGCCTTCCTGATATTGTTCGTTGCTCAGACTCGCTCTCCCAGTTTAAAACTAGACTAAAGACGCATCTCTTCAGCCAGGCATTCATATAAAATTTTTAAACTTACAGTTACTGTAAATCCGGCCTCTAGTTCATAAAAGCCAGAGGAGAACTGGCCCCCGACTGGGCCTGGGTTCTCCCAAGGTTTTTTTTTCTCCATTGGGTTACTTGATGGAGTTTCAGGACACCACTGGGTCACTTGATGGAGTTTTTCGGTTCCTTGCCACTGTTGCCTTTGGCTTGCTCAGTTGGGGATATTCAAATTAATTAACCAATCATTAATAACATTGATCAGCCCTTCCAAACTTGGATGTCTTTTTTTATTTTATTGTTTTCCACTAATAAACAAACATTGTTATGTTGTTTTGATTGATACTGTGAAGCTGCTTTGATACAATCTGTATTGTGAAAAGCGCTATATAAATATACTTGACTTGACTTGTGATGTCCCAGAGACCCCACTGATATACAAGTATATAATAATAGGCATAATTTCTCTGATGTTCCTAAGAGTAATTTCTGTGATATTCCTCTGATCTTATCAAATCCCAGTAGGCAAATCTTATTAAAAATGCTATGCCTCCGCTTTACCGTTCAGAAATGTGAAAGCTCAAAATATTTTTTTATTATTATTGAAAGAAAGAAATTAATACTTTTATTCAGCAGGAATGCATTAAATTAATTGTCAGTTTACATTGTTAAAAACATTCTATTTAATATTCTTTTGACTTTTCTATCGATCAAAGAAGCCTGATCACAGTTTCCACAAAAATACTCAATAGCAGGACTGCTTTCAACATTGATTATAATAAATGTTTCTTGAGCACCAAATCAGCATATTGGAATGATTTCTGCAGGACCATAAGACAGAGTAATGGCTAGGCCTACTAAAAATTAAGCTTTGCCACCACAGGAATGAATTACATTTTAAATGTATTAATACAGAAAATAGCTATTTTAAAGTGTCCTAATATTTCAGAATATTACTGTTTTTAATGTATTTTGGATTAAATAAATTCAGCATCAGTGAGCAAGAGAGACTTATTTTTCAAAAATGTTCTCACAGACCCCAATATGAAGATAATATGATGGCATAAAGAATCGCATGGGAAGGGTAAGATTTGTGAAAGTGTACATAAAATTGCAAGCGTAAATGAAATTTGCGTGTGAAAGAAGATTTGTAAAGGTGTAAATCGCCTTTCAAGTGTAAGAAAAAAATATTTGCAGCATTTTACTGTTATTCGTAAATGTAATGCATGTATTGTGAAACTACACCTTAATGCTTATGCAAAATAAATAGGATCTGTAATTCTTCTGACTTCCATTTTTCCGCGGTTACACTTTTGGTACGTTTTATCCGCACAAATACGGTCAAAAGCACTGCAAGCCTCTGAAGAGCAATTTGCAACCGAAAACAACAGAGTCAGGAACTGACTCTCCTTTTACTCTTATCTGATAGGTTCAATAAACACGCCAGTTGCCAGAACACATCTGTGAGCACCGTGGAAGCGCGGAAAAATGGAAGTCAGAAGAATACAGATCCTATTTATTTTGCGTAAGTATGAAGATGTAGTTAATTAAAAAAAATTATATATATATATATATATATATATATATATATATTTTGGCTGTTCGTGAAGCGTTTTCATTTATACAGCAGCACCACCGCAGGCCTGTGTTCCTCTTTGGCCGTGTTGAGTCGAACTGAAAAGAACGATATAAGTTTCAGAATTGTTGGTGGAGTTTTCGCGGGGATTTTAGCCGAAAACCATCGGAGGCAGTTCAGCCATATTCAGCACGAATAACGTACTCGGTTACTAACGTAACCTCGGTTCTCTCTAGAGAGGGAACGAGTACTGCGTAATATCTTACGCTATGGGGAAAACCTCTTTTCCACGAGATACTGAAGCCAAAAATTATCCTTAATTTTCTATTAATGTAAAACGCTTTGCAGCAGCAAGCAGACCTAGGCGAGACAGCTTGCGCGCCTATTGGCTGCTCTTGCGGCAAATGCAGCAGCCTATCGAGAGGCTATGTGTGACGTAATGACCAATGGGGGCACTTCGCGCCCATATCGTCACGTCCCGCCAGAAAGGGCGTGGCCTTGCCTTAAAAATAGGCTCGATAGGCTGATACAAACTGGTTTTCATCGCCGAAGCGAACCAGAGCGTATTTTAAGCACGGCAAGATACGCAGTACTCGTTCCCTCTCTAGAGAGAACCGAGGTTACGTTAGTAACCGAGTACGTTCTCTTACGAGAGTATCTCTCGTACTGCGTAATATCTTACGCTATGGGGAACACCATGCAACACGCCGTGCAAACAGGGATCCAACACCAAAGTCCCGGGGCCGAAGCCCGGGGCGCATATAGTGCACAATCACCATAAACTCATATAGAGCGGGGAAGAGAGGCTGGAAGCATCATTCCTTATGAATTAGCACCCAGAGGGGCTTTATTATATGTTTAACCAAAACGCGCAGCCAGGGCGAAAGCTTTCGGCCTGATCTGGGTGGTCATGCTGTGTTAACACTCGTGGGGCTGCTGTATTGTCTAATGAACAGTACGCAGGTCAGATTCAGCATCTGGGCCGCACAGGGGGGCAGATAGCACTGAATTTTAGATCGCCAGAAGCTTAGCTTGTAAGGCGGGCACCTCCAGGTTATAGTATTTTATAAATGTAGACGGCGAGGCCCAGCCCGCGGCCGTACAGATATCTTGCAGGGTAACCCCGCTGGACCAAGCCCACGAAGAGGCCACGCCTCTCGTGGAGTGCGCTCTGACACCCAAGGGGCACTGCAGGCCCTTTGAAGTGTAAGCCAGCGCAATGGCGTCCACTATCCACCTGGATAGGCTCTGTTTTGAGGCGGCGAGTCCCTTGGAACGCCCGCCAAACAAAACAAAAAGCTGTTCGGTCTGTCTGAAAACAGACGAGCGGGACATGTAAGCTCTTAGTGCCCTGACAGGGCAAAGGAGGCTCGCGTCCTTCTCCTCATTGAGAACCGGAAGGGCAGACAGGGAAATTACCTGGGCCCTAAACGGTGTGCTGAGGGATTTCGGCACGTATCCGTGCTTAGGTTTGAGAATGACCTTCGAGTCATTAGGCCCAAACTCCATGCATGACGCGCTTACTGAGAGCGCTTGTAAGTCCCCTATGCGCTTCACTGAAGCGAGAGCCGTGAGAAACACTGTTTTGAAAGACAGGTGTTTCATGTCCGACAATTGGATTGGCTCGAACGGGGCGCCTTTCATGGCCTCCAGGACCGTGGAAAGGTCCCACGTCGGGACTGAAGGGGGCCTGGGAGGGTTCAGCCTCCGGGCTCCTCTAAGGAAACGTACAACTAAGTCGTTCTTCCCCAGTGACTGGCCAGACACCGGTTTTGCAAACGTTGCTATGGCCGCCACGTAAACTTTGAGCGTGGATCGGGTCCTGCCCTTATCCAATAGCTCTTGAAGGAAGGAAAGCACTTCCGAAACCCCGCAGTCCACGGGTGAAAAGCTCTTGGCTTGACACCACGCAGAAAACACAGACCATTTCGAGGAGTAGAGACGTCTAGTAGACGGAGCTCTAGCCTGCGCGATCGTGTTTAACACTCCCTCTGGGAGGCTAGCGGGTACCCGTTGATGGCCCATGCGTGCAGGGACCACAGTTCCGGGTGAGGATGCCAGATCGAGCCCCTCGCTTGAGAGAGAGGGTCTCTCCTCAGGGGTACAGGCCATGGGGCAGTGCTGGTCACATCTGGTTAATGTTTCCCACAGCAGCTGGATCGCGGGTGCAGCGACCATTCCCCTGCTGGGACATTGTTTCTGGACAGTCTGTCTGGCCCCACATTCAGGTGGCCAGGCACATTCGCTGCTCTAGTGAGAGCAGGTTGCGCTGAGCCCAGACCAGGAGGCGTTCCGTCAGCCTGTGAAGGTTTCAGGACCTGATGCCGCCCTAGCGATTTATGTATGCCACCACTGACATGTTGTCCGACCGGACCAAGACGTGGTGGCCTTTTAACTGGGGACAGAAGCGCCGTAGCGCTTTGTCGACTGCTATCATTTCCAAGCAGTTTATGTGAAGGAGCTTCTCCCGTTCTGACCACAGGCCAGCTAGCGGTCTGCCCTCGAGCAGTGCTCCCCACCCCGAGGTGGAGGCGTCCGTGGACACCACCCTCACACTCGAAGCGGTCCCCAGACTCACACCTGACTGATACCAGTCGGTTCTTTTCCAAGGTTCCAGAGCTGAAACGCACTGTAGGTCGACCCTGAGACGAAACAGACCCGCTGTCCATGTCCTGGGTGGAACCCGCGCTTTCAGCCACATCTGCAGTGGGCGCATGCGAAGCAGGCCCAACTGGAGTACAGAGGCTGCTGAGGCCATTAGACCCAGCATTTTCTGAAACCTTTTGAGCGGAACTATCGAGCCGTGGCGGAAGGATTTCGCGACGTGCTGAATGTTTAGTCCGCGCTCCGGTGACAGGCGTGCTGTCATGGATAGCGAGTCCAACACTGTTCCCAGAAAGGAAATTTTCTGGCTGGGAGACAGTGAGCTTTTCGCCCAATTGACTGTGAGGCCCAGCTTCTCGAGGTGCTCGAGTAATGTGGTCCTGTGTTCTATAAGCTCTGACTGTGATCGAGCTAGAATCAGCCAATCGTCCAAGTAGTTCAGGACTCGCATGCCCTGAAGCCTCAGGGGTGCGAGCGCCGCGTCCATGCACTTCGTGAATGTGCGAGGTGCTAGAGACAGGCCGAACGGTAGGACTGTGTATTGATATGCCTGGCCCCCGAAGGCGAATCTCAAGAATCGCTTGTGATGGGACGCTATTTGTATTTGAAAATAGGCGTCTTTCAGATCTATTGACATAAACCAGTCCCCGTAGCGCACTTGCGCGAGGATTTTCCTGGTCGTAAGCATTCTGAACTGGCGTTTGACGAGCGCTCTGTTCAGTTGTCGCAGATCTAAAATGGGTCTGATGCCCCCATCTTTTTTTTTTTTTTTTTTTTGGTACCAGAAAATATCTGCTGTATAGACCCCCTTCGCTCTGAGATAAAGGTTCTATAGCCCTTTTGCTCAGTAACTTCGCTATTTCGGCTCTAAGTAGATGAGATACTTCATTTCTCACCGTAGTTTCGACGCGCGCCGTGTAACGGCGAGGGCGTCGAGCGAATTGCAGCGAATAGCCTCTCTTTATAGTGTTCAGCACCCATTCTGATACCCCGGGAAGCTTTGACCACGCGTCTGCGTGAATAGCTAGAGGTAGAATGAAATCCGGGCTCTGGCTGTGGCAAACTGGCAGCTCGAGAGCCCTGGCATACTAGGAACAAAACACTGTGTTTACAGCGTACGAGGCGGGGGGCGCGCTGATCACAGCGGGCAACCTGGCCGCGCTCAGTTTCTCTATGGCAGATAGTGCAGAGAAAGTGAGCGGGGCGAATCCCGTAGGATTCGTTGTGTATGCGAGAAAACGTGGGTGCGGGATTGCGGGCACGTTTACTACATTCAAAACACTGTAGGTTAGAGCCGACTGAGTGTGTGTTGGTTTCGTTTTTTTTTTTTTTTACAGAAACCAAGGGACACGCGGCGTGTAGTGTAAGCGGGCATTGTGGTATGGGCGCGTTCACTACATAGTGTGCACAATCGATCGGGGTCAATTTTATTTGTGCTAGCTCTGCACCGTGGCAGGCTGTGTTTGGGTGTGGGAATGGGCACTGGGGGAGTGGGCATTCTTACAACACTCATAACACCATCGGCCGTGGCCGGAACACCAGAAAATGCACTTTTTAATGGATTTATCTGGGTAGCCGTAAAAACGTCTTTTGTGCGCAGGCAAGCGGGCTGAGACACCGGCTGGCTCACTGCGAAATACACTGGAACAGTCACAATGCTTGGGACTGAACGAGCGACTGCAGGCTTCGTTTTTACAGAAGCTGTGGGGCGTGTAATGTGTAGTGTTTGTGGGCACATTCACTACACTTACTTCACAATCGATCTGTGTCAATTTTATGCGTGTGAGCCGTGATGCGATTTATCTGGGTCGCCATAAACGCAGCGTTTTTGTGCAGGCAAGCGGGCCGTGGTACCGGCTTGTTTACTGCAAAATACACTGGAGCAGATCATAGCGTCATCACAATTGTGTATGGGCATTTGATTACAGCCGTGCATGTTACATAAGCTCATTGCTGCAATATTGACATTTCCAGTCGCTCGAACTAGAGGAACTGAGAAATGTATGAGAAAAGGGAGTTGGTCCGACCTCAGTGGGACTGAAAAACTAATTTCTCATTTCGCCGGTGACGCATGCGCACGGGGCGTGCATAAATTTATTCTGCTGCGAGAGCCGGGATCGAACACGGGTCTCCCGCGTGGAAGCTTCGAGTTTTGCCACTGAGCCACAGGGGGGAACACGAGAGCTTAAGTTAGCGCGGGCATATAAAAGAGCGTCATCACAGTTTTGTGTGACAGCGTCTGTTGCAGGTGTGCGTGTTAAATCACAGGCTCATTACTGCAATATTGACATTTCCAGTCGCTCGAACCAAGAGGAACTGAGAAATGTATGAGACAAAGAGGGGTTTGGTCCGACCTCAGTGGGACTTAGAAACTCCCTTCTCATTTCGCTGGTGACGCACGCGATCACAGTTTTTGTGTGTCGGTGTTTGTTTGCAGGCGTGCGTGTATATCACAGGCTCGCTGCTGCAATATTGACATTTTCAGCCGCTCGAACTATGAGGAGCTGAGAAATGTTTGAGTAATGGAGTCTTGGTCCGGCCACAGCGGGACTAAACAACAACTCTTTCCTCATTTCCGCATAAAGTTTATCTGCTGCGAGCGCCGGGTTCGAACCCGGGTCTCTGGCGCTAAAGCTTAAAGTTTTGACACTGGGCCACAGGGAAACAACGTAAGCTTAAGTTAGCACGGGCAGATAAAGGAGCGTCGTCGGCGTTAGTTTGCGGGCGTGCGTGTAAATCACAGACACACTGCCGCAGTATTGACGTTTCCAGCCGCTCGAACTGAGAGGAGCTGAGAAAAGTTTGAGAAGTGGAGTTTTGGTCCGGCCGCGGCTGGACTAATAACACACTCCTTCCTCCTTTCGCCAGTGACGCATGCGCACGGGGTAGCTCTCTTGTAACGTAAAGAAAGCTAGCCGCGCCTTGGTGGGTTCGTCGAGCTCGTAGACGGACGCGGCGGCAGACGGCGGCCGTTGTTCGTCAGTGAGCGACTCGAGCGAAGCTGGCGGGCGAACCGGCGAGCTTTGGCGGGCTGGATAGCTCGGGAGCGCGCTGGGCGCGGCACCACGGCGGGCTGTGGCGTCTTTAAAAAGACGGACGCGGCGGCAGACGGCGGCCGTTGTTCGTCAGTGAGCGACTCGAGCGAAGCCGGCGAAGCTGGCGGGCGAACCGGCGAGCTTTGGCGGGCTGGATAGCTCGGGAGCGCGCTGGGCGCGGCGCTTCTTGCGGCGCGGCACCACGGCGGGCTGTGGCGTCTTTAAAAAGACGCAGCTCTTTTAGTGAGGAGAAGTGTAAGTCGCGTCACGTAAGCGATCTCACACTCTCAGCAGAGTAAATATACATGATATAAAGGATATAGTACGCCGGAAAGCGCAGCAGGTACGGCGGCTGAAGGCGGCGAGGCCAGCGACTCCAAAGGCTCGTCCCGCTGAAAAGCTTGCGTCGACGGCGCGGCTTCCCACTCTGGATCCAGCGATGCGTGAGCTTCGCTGAAGAGATGAAAATCAGTTTGTATCAGCCTATCGAGCCTATTTTTAAGGCAAGGCCACGCCCTTTCTGGCGGGACGTGACGATATGGGCGCGAAGTGCCCCCATTGGTCATTACGTCACACATAGCCTCTCGATAGGCTGCTGCATTTGCCGCAAGAGCAGCCAATAGGCGCGCAAGCTGTCTCGCCTAGGTCTGCTTGCTGCTGCAAAGCGTTTTACATTAATAGAAAATTAAGGATAATTTTTGGCTTCAGTATCTCGTGGAAAAGAGGTTTTCCCCATAGCGTAAGATATTACGCAGTACGAGAGATACTCTCGTAAGAGAACATGTTTATAAGATGTCCCTCTAGTGGACTGAACGTGTAACAACAACCACATGCACTAGTGCATTGGCAATCCATAAGCCTGTGTAATGTCGTAAATATTAATAATAGGATGAATTTGAGCATTTAATATTTGAATATTATTCGAATATTAAATAGAATAAGGAATGGAATTCGAATAGTATTGTAGAGGAAGATTGACAGCCCTAATATATATATTTTTATTTTTTTATGCCTATAGTATTGCAACGATAAACAGAATATGGTCAAATTCATTGAAGGATTTATCTGTTGTTGTTGTTGTTGTTTTTTAATCTCTACCAGTCTATACCTTCAGGATGTGCACAAATGATTATTTCCTCCCTCTTCAAACACCACCACTGAAGCAAGGCCTAATCGCCTCTCCGACTGAACCATGAGTACATTGGTTGCTTGAATTTCAGTATATATTTTGTGTGGGTGGGTGTGAGAGCAACAACTCAAAGTAAACATGCGCAGCCTGAGGACAAATGACCTGCCTTTGATTTTCAGGTCGACACACTGATAAAGTGCACTTGGCAAACTGATAGAGTGCACTTCAGTCTCTTGCTGTGAAGAGAGTTGTTCGTGTGGCGCACAACTGTGAGTTAGGAAAGGTTAGAGGGAACTGGCACGTGTGGTCAGGGCGACTGGGCCCCAGCCTAGCTGGCTCAAAGAGAGAGGTTTGAACAGGACGGGTAGGTGGTGTTGCATCGTAAAGGTGTTCTCCACGTAATCCTAGGGCTGCTTAACAGACACACTTCTGCTGATATATGATGGGAAACGAAGGGCAAATCCTGTTTGCTGCACCACACAATTTCCTGTCTGGAGCCAAAATAAACATTGGGAGATTAGCTTAATTTCCGCTTCCTACACCGTGTTTGTCAGCAGCACACGTGTTTCATAACACTGAGGAGTCTTAAAATCTCATTTCAATCTTAAATGATTTTCTGAATGTTTCGGTCATATTTTTAGCTGTTATAGTAGTATACATATACACCCCTCGAGACATGTTTAGCGTCAGGATGAAACTTTGCAACAAGATTCAGTCTAGACATGCCATATTCAGTTATCTAAAAAGCAACCACATATCTAACAAATTTGCAACCATAAATATAAGCTATATTAATTTCTGCTGCATTAATCCATGAAATGAATTCCGCCCACTTAATTATTCAAAGGCAACACTGAACAAGCCACTGAACTAACACATTTGTATAAACATTGTCAGACAAAGATGCGGCTGTGATATAAAAAATTTCCCTTCAACGTTTTTTTTCCCCCGCTCAAAATTTGCATTGCATTGATTTTTTCTCCATTCATATCATTCTAACAAGCTTTTGAGCTGTAAAAAAAGTGGTAAAATAGCCATTTTTACAAAGTAGCTGATATTCAGCAGGAAGAGCCTTATGGGTAAAGTTTGTGGCACTCTGCAACCCATTAAAGGGCTTAATGCTTCATTTCGACTGAAGGGAAAGAGAGAGAGACTGGAAAAAGATATCTTACAAAGCACAATTAACTAAATAAATCTCATTTATAACAAATAATCTAAATATACAGGAATAATATTATCCTTTATTCCTTTCCATGAGTATCTACACTATATGGCGTGATAAACAGCCACAGCTTTGCACTAACCATCAAACTCCTTCATTCTTATAATTATCTGGCAAATGTGCAGCTCAGTCCCAATGCTTATTGAGAAAATAAACCATATTGAGAGGAACAATTTCCACCTTCTGTTAATATAACTCATGATTCACAACTCTAAGCATGAGAGACCCAAGTGCACTACCACACAGCTGAAAGTAAAAGACTGATGATGCCTCTGACAAGACCTGCAACTCAAATTATTGCTTTGTGGGCTGCAATTTATATAAACACGGTGAAAACCCCCTTTTGGTTTTGGATCAGTGACTCCAAATGGAAAGTTCTTGGGACTAGGCATTAAAAGATCAGGGCCCTGAGACATGGTCACAGTTTACTGACGGCAAAGTGGATCCCTTCTGCCAAACGGAGAGCTGGGAATTGGAACCTAAGCCACGGAAAACAATCCAGCTGAGCCCTTGCTTCTCCTCTGGCTACACCTGAGAATTTAGCTGTCAATCAAAACCTTGGCATACCCTGAATGAGCCATTAAAGAGAAAAATGTTTTAGGGTTTGAGCCGTAAGGTATCACCCATTCAGTCAGAACATCAATTTCACGTCCTCAATACCAGAAAAAAATAATTAAATATAGCCATAATTCCAAATATTGCTTCTATGGTAGCCTATGGCTTTATAAAGTAAATAAGAAGCACAGAAGCTAATAAGCTAACCACAGAAAGTGTGTTTCTCAGACATCAAGAGCCCTAAAGGATTTTACTGGGACATGCACAGCTTGGATAGAATCTTAAATAGTTTTTGCCTATTTTGGGATATCAATTGTTACCTGTGTGGATTCCCAAGCAATATATGTTGATGTTGTTCAAATGCACAAATGAAGTCCAATTAGGCCAAGTCAGTTTACTTGTTGGCCATTCTTGGAAACGCTCTTATCTATGTCAAATAAATGCTGTTCTTTTGAACTTTCAATTCATCAAGAATCCCGATAAAAAGTTTCACGGTTTCACACAAAATGATTAAGCAGCACAACTGTTTTCAACATGGATGATAATAAGATTGATTTCTCGAGGATCATGTGATTCAGAATCAGAAGACTGGAGTAATGACTACTGAAAATTCAGCTCCGCCGTCGCAGGAATAAATTAGATTTTTAAATATATTAAAATAGAAAACAGTTATTTTAAATTGTAATATTTTTTATCAAATAAATGCAGACTTGGTCAGGCATTCTAGACTTTTTTTCAAAAACATTACAAAAAATCTTACCTAAATGATATGATTTTAACTCAACATTTACTCTAAATGCACTACAAATGTTCAACACTAGAATATGTGCATTGTGCAGTATGCATCGACAAGGCTGTTGGTAACGGGCACAAGGGAGAGCTAAAACACCTGTTAATTAGACAATATTGCTCTATCACTGCTGGTTACACACAGCAGGAACTGCCATTTCACAGCAAGACAACAATTAGAGATAGCCGTCTACCCTGGCAAAAAAAAAAAAATCTCTAGATATAACTTTATGGTTTTGCCATTGCATCACTGCCAAAGACTCAACCCGACCAATCATAAGAATGTAAACCTCTCCAGAGATCATCAAACAACAGAGTAAATCAGGACGTGCTGCGACCCCCACTCTTCTCCAGTTGTTTTATCCTGCATCTGGAGAGTTGGATAACTAAGCTCATTATTTCTGTTTCTCTTCTCCCCATGTCTTCTGTATTTCTGCCTACAGTTTTATTACAGGCAGGCCGGGAAGCCGCTCAGCCATGTGTAAAACCAGGCAATTACAGCTCAGTGATAATAGCAAGCAAGGGCAACAGATAGCCTGGGAAGATGAATCGCTTTCTTCTCCGTCATGGAAGAGGAAAACATCAGCTAGACCAATTGGCAAGGTGTCTGATCTCCCAATGATTTTTATTGTCAGGCTTTCTGCGCCATTATCAGTGTGGGCTGATTTGTCATTTCAGGAAAGACGCCGCAAAATAGTTGCACCCATCACAGTGTTTATGCCACAAAAGAAAGGGAAAGGTGACAGCCAACGGTGCAGAACGGAATTTGCATGTTCTCATGGTAACCCTCCTGAGAAATGCTCTGATGGATAAAGACAAATGAAAACTTGGGAGGGAGGATCTCAGGGTTGAGAGAATTCATCAGGGAGCCGATCGAAAGGCAGCACACCGCGGTAATCAATGAGCTGTCAGGGATGAGGGCAAGCTTGTCACAGAGAGGAGACCAAATTGATGGTGCTCTTGCTGGGCCATGAGCATTTAACAATGAAAATGGGTGTCCCTTAAAATATATCCAATTGGAAAGTCCATTAGCCAGTTAATTTTCAGGCTCTTTCAAATGACACTTTCACATAAGTAAAAACTAATCGAACTATGGCCAAAACATCACACTTATTGGGAATGCTACTTTTTTTTGTTGTTGTTGGTGGAAGGGCTTTAAAGGGATAGTTCACCAAATAAAATCATCCATTCAGTCATCTAACACTCACCCTTATGTCGTTCCAAGCACTTTCATTTATCTCCAAAACACAAATTAAGTCTCCCCATTGAAAGTCCATGCAACCAAACTTTCATGCATCAAAACATACAAAAAGAGATCGTAAACGTGATCCATATGAATAGTCTTCTGAAGAGACACAATTGCTTTACATGATGAACAGATTTAAATTAGGCCTTTATTATACATAAAGCTCATCAAATATGGTAACATGAAAGCTTAAATGTGCTTGCTTTTGTCTCTCTGTCTCTTCAAAACACTTGGATTAAAACGCTTAATTCATATACTTTTACTAAATGTCTTTACAAACGTGGACTTTCATTGGTTGGATGGTTCATATGTGTTCCGAAGATGAACGAGAGACTTGGGTTTGGAGCAACATGAGGGTGAGTAAATGATGACAGATTTTTCATTTTGAGTGAACTATATTATTAAGCATCTTATTAGACAGTAAAAGTTCAAATTTACAAGAAACTGGCAGACAGAAAGAGGAGACATTGAATCAGACACAATGCATGCCGGACTTGAACCTGCCTCGTCAACTTGAGCAGCAAGGCTGCAAAATAACCACTGCAGTGCACAACAGCTCAACAGCTTGTTTTTTCCACGAAATAGACAAACAAATAGTTTTGTGATTGAGTATCCAAGACCCTGAATAAGACCCTGAATTCTCTGCATATTGGATTTTATGCATTTCTGGTTCTGAAACCCAGTTAAACCACATTATAGTGGGATGAATATCAAATAAAGTGTTTCAGGCTTCTTTTTTTTTTACTATGATCATGGGATGTGGGAGGTTCCTGGTGCTATACACAGTCACAGATGTATCTGCTCCACTTCTGGTGTGTAATATACTTTTGCTGTGGGCATGCAAAAGGGATTATGTTCATGCCGCAATAAGAGGTTTATCCTCCTCATACTCGGTATAAGAAAGGACTTAGTGAAAAACCCACCAAATGAGGAATAAAGCAATAGGGGAGGGCGGAAGGAAGGTGCAGAAAATCTTTCTTAATAAAATGGGTCATTAAAAAAAACATCACACCAACACTTTGACGTTGTCAATGCATTTCAATTGATTTCCATGAACAAATGCACAAACGACTTCAAAGATAATTTGTCGGAGACACTCTGAAAGGCAAAGTGAGCTATGACCTTTTCAGCTTAAACCCCTCTGCTGCCAATTCCATTCAGATCAGACTTTCTCTTCGTTTGTGCGGCCCCCGCTTCTTCTGACAGGTTTTAGCTTGTTTACTGCTGACTGCTTTGTGTGCCGGTGTACGAAGGCGATCTGGCCCTGACACTGCAGGCATCCTGAGCTGTGGGCACAGAGGGCCTATTTAACATTTCTGGCTTTAAGGAGCCTCCCTGCATAACCCTAGCTCAACTATACGCGCCATGCTGCTTGCTAATCTGTTCGTTGCTCCTAAGAACTGTCAGGGAAGCCAACAGCACCTGCCCGGAAACAGGCAGCTTTCCCAGAAAAACCAATACGTGTCCAGCACCCTTAAATACGCTGTGGCTCCTGCCGCAGACTCTGTGTATGTGAGTGTCTGAGGCAAGCATGGGCTGAAGAGACTGAACCAGCACCTCCCTCTGGGAGCTAATCATAATAACAATGTGAACACTTTACTGGTCTATGACTTCCTTAAGAGATGCCATTTGTATGCATGACTACAGACATCTCATTTAAGGCTTTGCATTCAAGGTCTAAATCATTGAATTACACACAAGCAAGGTGGTGAATTACGGTCTAAACATCTGTGTGTCGTCATTATATCTGTAGCCACTATTCTGACACCTTCCTAATAGATTTTACTGAATAAAGGACTAATGAAAGCAAACTGATAGGAACCAGTGGGATACAATTTGTGAGCATGTTGTCTAAGCTTTTTGTTTTGTCAGCCTGATATTTGTCCAAAAGCTCACACTGAGACTCACCCACAGGGGGGCAGTGCGAGTCCCACGACACACGTCTCTGCCACACTAATGCGCTTTAAATCTCTAATTTTACATAGACACAAGCGGGCAAAAACATTCGAACACACAGCATTCCCACTGGTTCCTTCTGTAAACACCACAAGAACCTGATTTCAGATCACTGGGTAACTAACTGCTATGCTGCTAGAACTTGGAAAGAGAAAAATAATAATCTAAGTCTACCATCACAGTCTGACATTAAACTTTGCTTTCCTTATGTAAGCTAAGAAATACTGCAGCGTATTGGTTGAGGTAATGTGAACTGGCAGCCTGGGCTCTTTACGTTGATGATATCCTCGTGGATCTATATCTGACCTTGGCTAATCTGGACATCAAATGAGATCTGCACTACACAAGCATGTACTGTCAGGATCAATAAGACTTTGCACGTATATAAGCCTAAAGTGGGCTAATCTAGCAGGAATCTGCAAGAAGAGGAAGATAAAATACTGCAGTACAAGAAATCCAGGTAGAACCAAATCTGATATGTGGAAAATAGGTGTGGAAATCATTAAGCACCTCAAGAAATGTACATTTTTCCAGCAACAGCACAGAGGTGGCTCTGCATAAAATCTGTACTGAAATATATGTCGGCACTGACTTACCAAATTTCGAGCATTTGTCATATAAAGGTAACATTTTAATATACCTTCATTGTTCTTTTTTACTCAATATTTGTATGTATGTTAAGATTGATTATTGTGCAGTGTCCCAGACTAAGAATTTCCCCAAAAATAAATGTTATCAATGTTTTTCATGTATAATCAAGCAATTTTCCAAAACAAGATATTTTGTCTATATTTAGGATACATAAAAGATCAGAAAGCCATTTTATTTTTAAAAAACAACAACGTAATTTCCACCATAGAATACAGAATACTAATAAATATTAAATACAATGAATATTTTTAAAATTGATGTGATGGCATTGATCATTAGATCATATAAAGAAATAGTTTATACCATTTTCTATTTTAATATATTTTAAAATGTAATTTACTTATGTGATGACGAAGCTGAAGAGTCATATGATCCTTCAGAAGTGATTTGATGAATAATACAATACATTTGTTATTGTTATCATTGTCAATGATGAAAATGGTTATGAGTGTAAGATTTTAATGCATCTGATCTGTATACAAAAGTATTAATTTCTTTTCTTTTTTTATTCTTATTGACTGTTGGGCATGCTAGTAGACAAATTAATCAAAGTGAAAAGTTTAAGTATGTTTAATAAGAATTAGGAGTCTAGGTTCAAGTGTGTTTAAAGTTAAAGAAACACCCACAAATAAAATTAACCATTATAATAACTAGGGATGCACCGAAATAAAATTCTAGGCCAAAACTGAACCTTTTGGATGCACTTTGCCGGAAAACCAAAACCAAAAATACTTTAAAATTATTTTAATTGAGATTTGTTTTTTGTATAATTGTATTAGTATTTTAATGAAATTCAATCATTATAATGAAGCAAATAAAATAACTACTTTTTTAAAAGTAATACTAAAATTGGACAGAAAATCTATTAATATTAAATATCAATATATTATTCTTTAATCAGTTCTATGCAACAGAATCAGTTATCCAAATAATGTATAGTCCTACAAAGCTATTCTCATCAGAGCATGTGAGCAGAGTGTATTGCAGCGGATCAGTGAATGAGAGGGTAGCGTCATTTAACCAGCGTTACCCAGCATGGCTGTCACTACAGCGGTGGTACATGAATGGACCGTTGGCATGGGCTGTGAGCAACTGAGCGCTGCATGTGCATAGAGCAGAATATTGAGAGGAGCGTCAAACCGCACAGTGATAAATGCCAGAGAGAGAGTGAAACCTGAGCGCTGAACACTGAGGGCCCGAAATTTAGATGCATCCCCAATAATAACCTATAAGACATGGCTATGTGAATATGCCAAT
Source organism: Semotilus atromaculatus (assembly GCA_031834385.1). NCBI lineage: Eukaryota > Metazoa > Chordata > Actinopteri > Cypriniformes > Leuciscidae > Semotilus > Semotilus atromaculatus. The sequence continues at coordinate 14,230,547 of JAULUF010000001.1, read as the reverse complement.
TTTTTCATTATTAAAAATCCGTGTGCATTTCCAAATATGCAAAATTTGCATATTTGGATCCGTTTTTCCGACTCCTTGCAGAAAATATGTAATTGCAGTGCTCTTTTAGACTTCAGCTATAGAAATATAAAGATAGACAATGAAGAACTTTTTTGCCTGCTTGATGATCAAATCTTAATAGGAATAGGAAAATTGCAACTCAGAGACTCATTACACACCAGTCTGGGCCAGAAAGACAGACAGAGGGGCTGATTACACTGATTTAACAGCCCAGTGTCCAGTGAAGAGGATTGATCAGCTTTAGACGCCCACAAGCAAGCTCTGACCATTAAGCTAAGTAATTAATTGAAGTTAATGTTGCCTCAGATATTCTTCTTTGTAAAATGGCTCTGTGAACTCCCATTATCGAAGCTCGTCTGGGTGCTTTATCAGCAAAAATTAATGAGTTCTCCTCTTTTTTCCCTAAAGAGAGCCACAGGAAATGTGTTTTTTATCAAATCTAACAGCTGTAAAACACTAGAGGAAAAAAAAACTAAACAAATTGTATAAATGGAGCTGGGAGAGTATATTTAGACATGATCAGAGTAGAAGAGAATTGAGACAGCAGTGATTGAGCAGCGAGAACATCATGCTAAACACTACTAGCATTCTCTCGTTACGTCCATGCGTTTGTCAAGACGCTTTTATCCAAAGTGCATTCAAAGTATAGGCTACGTTTTATTAGTAGATGCGGTTCCTGGGAGTCAAACCTTAACCTTAATCAAACCTTAGTGTTGCCAGCACCTTGCTCTACCTGTTGAGCTAGAAAACACAAAGCTGTACAATTCTGCTTTTAGCTAAGATCCTCACTAGAGGTTGAATAAAATTCAGATCAATGAAATGTTCAGGTCTTTGCACGAAGCATCTAAGCATAATGAAAGCGGGGTGGCTGTAAGCTGAATACAAAACAAGGTATTTGCATTGCATTAAGAGCACTAAAGGGAAAAAAGTTACACAAGAAAAATAATACATTACATTTGGATTTCAGTCCCTGTGAGGAGCTTAGTGGCTGGGCTTCTGGGTGCTCTGTATATTGCAGACAGGAGCGGATAATTCAGGAGAGCATTAATTATTCAGAGATAAACAGAGACTCCCTTGATCTGAAGCTCCACAGGTGGGCTGAAAAAAGATCTCACGCTGGTCCTTGAGCTCATGGGTAAAAATGGCCTCAGATCAATGAAATATGTCTCACACCAATATGAGACACACCAAATTCGCAAGTTACATTTCAGATGAAGGAACTTCCTCAGTTTATGGGTCTATTCACCAGAGCATAGGGTTCCAGAACCATTTCAAACCATTCAGAACGGTTCATGTCCGTTAACGCAAAAAAAATTAAGGGGGATTCTTCTGCCAATATAGACAAACATACTAAAATACTCATCGGTAACAAGCTACAGAAGGAAGCAAGGAACAAATATATTTCAAATTTATAATATAAAATGTAACAAATTAAAAGAAAGAAGGAAAGAAAGAAAGATGAATAGATGGATGGATAGATTACAGTTTACAAGTAGGCCTAAAGCAAGGGTGTCCAATCCTGCTCCTGGCTGGAGGGTTTATCTCCAACCCCAATTAAGCATCAGAATCAGCTCATCAAGGTCTTACTAGGCATACTGGAAACTTCCAGGCAGGTGTGTTGAGGCAAGCTGGAACTAAACTCTGCAGGACAGTGGCCCCCCAGGACCGAGTTTGGACAAAGTCAAAATTTACAGTTTTTAATATGCTGTAACCAAACAAAACCTGAAAGGTCTTTGCGTCAGACGTTCATGGGGGATAAAAAGGATTATCTGACCCACCCAGCAGGGCATAGGCTATGGATCAATTGCTAGATCTAATTGACTGGGAAGAGACTGCCTGCCTGCAACAAAAAAGTAAATCTTATAATAAAACTGTAGCCAGTTTTATTTTCCTGCTTAGCCTAAATCCTTGCGGAGAGAGGCGAGATATTATGCTGAATATTAAGCAAAAAAAAACCTCTTTACGTTGGTGCTAAGAGCACTTCAAGATGTTTGCATTACAGATTTTTTTGTGTTGCAATGCATCACAGGGCTCTTAAAACAGCTTGAGGCATTTTCGATTCAAATTGGAAAAATATGTTCATAATAACATGATAGCAAAGGCAAAAGAAGAGCCCAAAAACTCAAAGTAGAGAAAAAAGGGTGGCAATACATAAAATAAAAACAATCAAACAGGATTTACCGGAATTGGATTTTAATGAATTGGATGTAAATTTCGCCCAAAGCGAAAAATGGAATTGAAGAGAGCTGGATGGAGCTCAAAGAACATTGGTGAGAAAATAAACATGGGGATTCGTTCTGTTCTCTCTTGAAAAGCAAATAAATACCTGATGTTTTCACACACTTCATGTCCCTATTAAAAAGTAAAGTTGGGTGATATGACCAAAACAGTATATAAATCACAATAAAGTTATTTTGCAGGAATTGTATAATATATGACATAATCAAGTGGTAATTCCTATTTCTGCAGCTGTATCTCTATTTAATTATTTTGGAACTTGGATGCATACCAAAAAGGTATGATTATTTATAATAAAAAAAAATGAATAATAAGTCTGGCATCAGTACAAAACAGCTTCATATTATAAAACAAAAGTTAAAAACAGAAAACAAATACATTTGAAAAATGTTTGAATGATGAGCTGTCGTAAAAAAAAAAAAAAAAAAATTGGTTGAGGCATTTCTGCGATTGCAATGCTTCACCGTCATCCCACTCAGCTCTACCTGGTGAACCTCACCTGAGAGCAGTGGACCAAAGATGATGTCCTGACAAGCTGTAAAAATGGCTGAGGCTGTTTACCTGATGTCAAGCAGCAGTTCAGGTCCAGCCATCTGTCCTCTCCGAGTGGAGACCAGGCTGAACGTCAAGACATCACGCAAAGAACCAGAGGGTTCTCAAAGACAAAATAAAGCAGTGGCGCAGAACTAGGCTTATTTCTGCTTTATTATGTTCTGTACTCCGGATCCTGAGTAATGAGCAGTCAAGCTGTCTGCTGTGAGATAGGTGGACGGATAATTATGTGACAGTGCATCTATCCCTCTGTTGAACAGGGAGGGGAATTGACATGAAATACTTCTGGAAAGCTGACAAATACTGCAGTGTGACATATACAACAGAATTTTGTAATTAAATCATGCAGCCATTACGACCTATTATTTGAAAGCTTACATTAAATATATTTTTTACAAGTACCATTTAAATTAACAGGTACTGGTAAAAGGTTTTTAAAAAAGGGGAGGGGAAAAAAAAGACGAGCCTCAGAATTCAAGGTCCAAGCATTTTCCTTTATATCTAGTGTGTAGTACTTTTTTTTTACCCACATCTACACTACAGTTCAACACTTTCGCTCTAGGACGCTTGTTTTACAGCGGGAACGCAATTCATTTGCTCAAAACAACACCGATTTGACCAATTACATTAACGCTACACTTCAACCAGCACAGTTATTATGATGTAGGCTGCACACAAATGAATGTTAATGTTAATTACAGACCAAGGCTAGCGAATGTCTCCTATAAGCTGCATGTTGAAATTAGACTAGCACTTTAACCATGAACACATAAGCCACACCACACAAATGTATTTTAATTGGTTTATTTTCTTAGCAAGGATGTAACTATAATTGTTAAGTACTTTCCATCGATCAATTTATTAATTTTACATTTAAAAGACTTCATGAGTTTAACTTATACCACACATGTGGTCAGTCTGCAAAAACACAGATCAACATGCTTGTTTGCTTTGCGGCCCCTTTCAATAAAGTTTACAAGTTTTTAAAAGAAACAAGCATTCGATCTATGTCAGATCGTCCACGAATCTTTCTACAGTGTTGTTGGCAGGGCAGCCAGAGCTAATTTTGACGCTCTCGCCGGCGGCGGTGTGAACGCACAGTTACGTGTAGGCATTGACAAGTGCTTGTGTGAGGGGGTTATGACATAGCCGCAACTTTAGTTTAAAAGACAAAGATATTTTATCAGTCATAACTTCTGGAGAAAAACAGCGCAGACACTGGACAAAGATTCCTGCATTCGTGCACGCTATCAAATGGAGCATACTTTGGATGCATTTACATGGTTCAAGTGACCCAATTGCTTTATTTTCCTCCCATGAGGCACGATCTGTGGAACCCATGTGACCCACGAACATGTGAGCAGGAAAAAAGCACATGGATTCTGATATTCTCAGATCGGTTTCAGGCTTAATTCATATGTGGAAATAAATCTAATATGAATTGAATACGTATATTTGCATCTGCCATGTAAGAAGACAGATCGGATATTCCCCGGTCAATGTGAGTCATACGTCATTGAAAAACATGTTTTGCTGACCTTTAAAGATGGTACAGAAAGCCTGCGTCCATTGCAAATGACTGTTTTTTACTTCCTTTTCGGCCTAAGTTTTTCCGGTTCAGTATGTCTACCTTGGGTTGTTTCGCCAAGTGTATAGAGTAAATGCAAATATTGGATATGAGTCACTTTTAAAAGATGACGTAAGCTGGTCATAAAATAAAAATAAAAAAACAGTCAACAAATCAAATACTCATCAATAAAATGACATGTTACACCACTGTATAAAAACCTTGATATAGTCGTGATGTTTTTTTTTATTATTATATTTAGAAGGGAGGATTAATTGCCGATGGATAGTTCAAAATATGTACCATTATTTTGACTGAAAAAACAACAAACAAAAAAGGAAATATATAAACCTAGCACCTAAACTTTTATTTTACATCTATTATCTGTTCTGTACATGGTATATAGGTCTGTATGTGCAGATTCACTCTTTCTCCCTGGATATGAGCGTGTGTGTGTGTGTGTGTGTGTGTGTGTGTGCTCGTGTTTATATTACATTGTGGGGACCAAATGTCCCCACAAGTATAGTAAAACCTGAAATCACCTACATTGTGGGGACCAGTCAGCGGTCCCCATGAGGAGAACAGCGTATAAATCACACTAAGTAATGTTTTTTGAAAATGTAAAAATGCAGAATGTCTCCTGTGATGGGTAGGTTTAGGGACAGGGACAGTGTAAGGGGACAGAATATACAGTTTGTACTGTATAAAAACCATTACGCCTATGGAGAGTCCCCACAAAGATAGCGAACCAGACATGTGTGTGTGTGTGTGTGTGTGTGTGTGTGTGTGTGTGTATGTGTGTGTGTGTTAGGGCTGCACAATATATCGAAATTTCACAAATGTATATATCGCAATATGCATATCGCAAAGGCTTGCAATAACCGGGGTCATGAACAAAAGACAAAGAGAAAAATCACTCGCTGCTCTTGGCTGAATAACTTTTGTAGCTTTAATAAGAATCAGTATATATATATTCAATTCATAGAGTGAAAACTGAGCCGTGTTTTATTTTTACCATTGATTATTCAGTTTCTGTTGTTAAATAAACCTAATGTACCATGAAACCCTAATCTACCTGAAACCCTAAACCCCGTGGTTTACACTGATGTTAAATTAATACTTCTTACGGCCATTTCACACATACTTTGCAGTGCGTATGCGGTGCGTATTTTGTCCTGTACCTGTCCATGTTAACAGGTTAGAGCATTCACATTAAACACGGATGTCGTGTACCGCATTTTTCTTCAATATCGTGCAGCCCTAGTGTGTGTGTGAGAGAGAGAGAGAGAGAGAGAGAGAGAGAGAGAGAGAGAGAGAGAGAGAGAGAGAGAGAGAGAGAGAGAGAGAGAGAGAGAGAGAGAGAGAGAGAGAGAGAGAGAGAGCATGAGCACTATCTGCCAATTTGAGAAGACGACACTTTTTAATGCATAGCATAAACTGGTGTGTGATTAGTTACTTCAATTATCAGTCACACAAATGTAGCACATGCATCTTCCGCATGTGTGTAAAGAATAAAGAGAAAGGGGGGAAAGGAAGAAGTTATGAGGCTTGCCTTACAGTGTGTAATATTTACATATGGCATATAATAATATTTATAACCTCTACGAAAAGCTGTGCACATGCAAGTGATGGGATTTTGGGTGTCTTTGCCACTTCGACACTTAAGGCCTCATTATGCTTCTGCGACAACTCCACGGCATAGCTACGCCGTAACCCCTACGGCGTCGTGGTCGTTTTATGGTTCTGCGTCAGGTAGCGTTGCATTGCATTGAATCTGACCAATCACAGCCCTTGCGGTCTGCGTCGCCTCGTTACATTGTAGTTTTTTGGAGGTGCACGTCGAGCTACGGCGTAGGGGTCGGAGAGGGGTTCGCAGCGACGCAGAGGGCTCTACGGGGGTACGCCGTCGATTCGACGCAGAAGCATAAAACAGGCTTTAGTGTGTCTCTCATTGAAAATGAACTAGAGACATGTGCACGGATCCCATGTGAAAACTGCCTTTGTGTCGAAGTGGTACTACCGGCCTAAATTATGAGCAGCCCACCGGGAATTCTCCCGCTTTTCCTGATGGCCACTCTGGGCCTGGATGCATCAATAGCCCAACTGATCTGAGACTATCAGCACTTCATTAAACTTCCTATAATGCAATTTAACCCCACTTTCTTGATGTTGAAGGTCAGAGGCATTAGTTTCATCCCTTGAGGATTTAAGCAGACTACATTTGCACAACTGATTCTGTGTAATCCTATAGACTGTATGACAGCTGGAAAACTAGTGATTTTTTTAATATATTTTTTTTATATCTAAAACAGGTGGGGCATTATGATACAATAAAAAGAGACAACAGTTGCATCTGTCCTAGCTTAAGCATGCTGATTTATTTAAATGTATGCACATTGCACACCCACATATTCACCTAGGGTAAAACATATGAACAAAATCTCTGCGGTCATTCAAATTAGACGGAAAAATATGCACAATTGGTTGGTTTAAACTCATCTGGGAAAGAAATTGGCAAGAATATCAAATTAATTATTTTTCTATTCGATTAAGAAAGTAAACAAGTAAAAAAAATACTTTGTTCAGCTAGCAAATATCATACTCCTTCGTTAGTCCAAAAATACTAAAAAGAAATGACACACAAGGGAGTAGGTCTGGGTTTTCCGGTTATGTTTACTCTGGGTTTTAAGAGATTGTCTAGGGTATGGTTCCGCTGCTATGAGACGAAAACCATTCACTTTAAAAGCAGATCATGAATGTAATTTTGCAGAAGATTTCAAAGGGAAAATATTTATCATCTTTTTCTATTTGGTATGATGAAAGTCTAAATGGATATTCAAAGCACTGGTTGAGTTGGAAAGTGGCTTCATTGGGGTTAAAAAAAACTGACACCAATAGTTCTGCAGAAGAAAAATAACCAAAACAAAACTTAGCTCAATATTTCACCACTTAAGGAAATGCCACAGTTGAAGTTTGCATCAACAAACTTTGTTTTTTTCCCATACTTCTATCCCCCCGAGTTCCAGAGAAAACATCATCCAAGACCATCAGTGACTTTGTATTCCCCTTGACATTTTCCAGTTTAGACTCTATAGTTCTCAGAGTAATATGACTAACATAAAACCATTTATATATGGAAAGGAACAGACACAGAAAAAAGAACCCATAAAAGTGGGCAAAACAAAAGCTCAGAGGTTCTAGTCCCTGAGAAAGACGTTCTGAAAGCATGCGAGAAATAATGGTTAAAAGGGCTCTTTTTGAAGCCATGCAGCAGTCCACTACCTTACCAATTCAGGTCTATATCTCATAAGAACATTTACTCTGCTTTCTTGCACTGTTTTTGTGCTGGAGGGCATCCGGACTTCAAACATCTTTCCATTACACACATAAATGTCAGAGTCATCATTCAGACGCCTCACCCTGGGATATGCTCTTTTAAAGGACAAGGTTTTTTGTTTGTCTGTGAAATTGAACTTGTATTGACTCAAAATAACTTTGTTTTAACATGGGAAGTGGGCCCTAATGAATAGTACTTCTTGAAAGTCTATCAAGCAAAACTAAATGAACAGCGTTCTGATTAACATGGCAAGAGGATGATATGCCAGCGGCTATTTGATTGTTCCATTCTGAAGTGTTATGAACTAATCTCTGCAAAACAAACAAGCCGAACAAATTGGATTCATCAAGCCTGTAACAATAGAGAAATTTACTCACATCTGATTAATATACAGCACCAGGGGCGAGGTGAACTGACATTTGAGAATGGACAAACAAAACTGATTTAGTTAACGAACAACTGCAATCTCATGCGTCATCATTTTAGATTAAACCTGAACACGAAATGTATACTTTATATAACAAGCCTTAATGTCTACATTTTTTCTATCAAATCTCTACTGTGTCTCATATTAGAGGTAGAGTCATATTAAGCATTAAGCTATCTGGAAGTCGGTCAAATAAAAACGGTGCAGAACACGGGCAATTTTCCTAAACATTACATATATTTAATACCACTTACAACAGTAGTGTTCTGCCAGGAATATTTTCAGTTCTGCACTGGCACTTTTTGTTTAATTAATGCACTTTTTGTTTTACACTAGCCATCAGAAACCACAGACTTTTCATAAAATCCACAGCTAAACTGTGTGGCAAATACATTATAAAATTAGACATCCACATACTAAATTAAGCTAATAACTTTCCTATCTGACCCATCGGTGTTCTAGCAAGAATTAAATGCCTCATTATTCATATAAAACTGTTAGCCTTTAAATAAATGAAAAAAGATAATTGCAAAAACACAAAATTAATGGAATGCAACATTTAGTAGTAATTGATCCTTTCACAAAAAGCTACAGTACAAGTGTGTCTAATGCAACTTAAAGGAACATTTTGTCTTTGTAAGGACATCATATACGATGGCAGAGGCATTACCACATGATCAAAGTCAAGCACAAGCGACTCCAAAAATTGATATAGCCTAAAAACACAAGGGATGTAAAAATAGTTAGCAACCACGGTTTTTCAAAATTCCTTGCAATAAACAACAAAAACACTTGGCTTAATCGTGCTGACTTCCATTTTACACTCAACAGACTGTTTATTGGAAAGCCTCCATCCAAAGAAACAAACAAACAGGATGCTCGATCAAATTAAGTAGCTGATAAGCAGCTTCCCAGCACCAAACTCTTTCAAAAAGTGCAATAAATAGCCATTCGTGCAGCTGAACTGACCTAGACAAGTTAATATGCACGATCATTAAGCTGTAACAACAAAACAGACCTGATGACCCGGAGGTTTATTCTGAAGCGGTTCGAAGAAAATGCAGCTATGCTTACAGATGGTTGGATGGCATTAGACCTCTCACGTAACGCCTTTTGGCAACTAATGCTAAATGGCTAATTCGCAATGTAATTGGTGCAAGCAACATTCAAATTATCAGAACAAAAATAAGAGGAGAGAAACTCGCCTCGGGCAAATAAACAACAACATGAATAACTCGGTTCACGTTGCTCAGCTTCTAAGTGAATTCTTCAGTTAGTAATTAGGGGTTAGGTTGCAGAAAAATGAAAAAGCTGTAGATTGTGTAGTCTGGTATGATATAGCTAGCCAACCCTGATTACCAATGAAATGAATACTGTTCTTCAATATTTCTAGACAGATGATGGGAGGCTCGAAAGGCAGGGTCAGGTAGCAAGGCAGGAAAAGTGGATCTATAACAATTATCTGAAATACTCTAGAGACTGAAGCTCTGCCTCCTGCTCTATTTATACTCACAAAACCAAACACATCAACTCTGTCACTCACACCAGGAGCTGCCATTTATACCATATCACCTTATTTCTGATTTTCTATGAGAAGAAAAACAGATGTTCATGGCAAATCTCAGAATTTACATATTTTTAATGGCTGCTGCAGTTGGTCTGCATATCTAGTAGCTCTATAAGATCATACGCATCTCTCCTATTGATACCACTTGAATGAATGTGCTTAATCGTTTTTGAGACCTGAGAAATGACCTTCTAATTCATTTGTTTTTGCATCTGATGTACATTTCATTACAGAATACATTTCAGTTCACATGATGGGAGAAATAATCAACATCTTTATGCTGCCAGCTGTTGTATCAATGAAGTCTTTTAATAAAGCTTATATTGAGTTCAGAATGAGAATCGTTTTATGACGCATTACCGTTGCTGTGTTTCTGTGAGAGATGAAGAGTGAAATTTTACTACTATGATACTTCTTGGCAGCTAAACGTATTGTCAGTTCGGAGAATTACCCCGCTGACGAAAGACTTTCTACATCCCTTGTACAACTGATGTATTTACCAAACAGGAAATGATGCAATTAAGTGTAAACACAATTGAAATGTGTCTAAGAGGATCATGTAATGAATCAGTACTACAGCCTGATAATACACAAATCTCTGACCCCAAACAATACAAAGATCAGGTCCAAGCGATGTAACCAGTATGTTATAAAATTTAGTTTCATTTGAATTTTACCAAGTCATGGTGCATATATTTTCACAGCTATCAGTGGACAAGACTGCTTCGATATTTACATGAAAAAAAAAAAACATGGTGCAATGCAATATTATACCACTTTAAAATACAGAGAATATTTCACAAACGTATATTTTATTTCTTTGACTGAAATTAGGGTGAACAATAATGTTTAAATCTAGAAATAAAATAAAGGTTTTTCAAACAGTTTTTTTACTGAAACACGAGGACGAATCATTTTCATTTTATATGCAATAACAAAAACAAAGAAAAAAGGCTTTTGTCAAAAAGGTTGGAAAACTCATAATGCACTAAGCATGTTGTGGTGTGGAATATTTGGCTTGTGTGCGTGAGAGCGCCCTCTGGCTTTCAGATGAAGCAGCATTTACTACCGATCAGCTGCGCTGCACTGACAAGCTGCGCATAAAATAATCGCATACTTTGCCAGATCGCGTGTGGTTTCATTTCGATTAATTGTGCAGCCCTATAATTAAGCCTGGTTTCCATTACAGATTTGCCCAAACCTTGTGTGGTATTTTCTAAATGTGAATAAAACATGTTTGCGAAATGACGGCGTTTCCATTAACCGATGTTATGCGACTAAAACGTAATTTCATCCTCTCGCGATAAATTATTCCAAAAATCATGGCAACGGATGTTGGTAGGTTTATTTATAATCGCAGCCACCAGCTATTATTTTGAATCGAAGGAGACGTAGGCTTGTCATTCAAGCATTAAAGGTTGTATCAGTGATTTCAGGCCCAAAAATAAATGATCACATTCATCTAATCTTTCCTAACGATCCGCTAGCTGCCCGCCCCATAAGCAGGCTGTCAAAAAAACGCGTCTCTGTAGGCAGCCTAGGCTCTGAGATCTGCACAACCAATCACCGACAGGGGGCGGGTTTTGCGCCAACTTCGCGTCCAGCCGTGCACGAGCGCAAAACCTCACAAAACCCGCCCCTGTCGGTGATTGGTTGGAACACTGTTTATTTTGGTTTTGAGTGGTGGTTGTACCCATTTGTTTTTGTGTGCAGATCTCAGAGCCTAGGCTGCCTACAGAGACGTGTTTTTTTGACAGCCTGCTTATGGGGCGGGAAGCTAGTGGATCGTTAGGAAAGATTAGATGAATGTGATAATTTATTTTTGGGCCTGAAATCACTGATACAACCTTTAATGGCAAGGAAAGCCCCTTATATTTGGGAGCGGCCACGTATGAGGTGTTTCTGGGTGTTTCTCCCTTCTATCTGCTTCAGGTCTTGATAAATTGTGGCATTTCTTTGTTGTTTAGAATACAGTAAACAGTAAATTTCGTAATAGAATACGTAATTCTTTTGTATTTTATGAGGTAATAAAGAACTGTGTCGTCTTCTGTCCAAACATACCACACCATCTTTAAAGAATGATAAACTTTTACGAATGCCCGGTGGCCTGTAAATGCGGAAAAACTGTTTCCATTGCAGTTTAGAGATATATTCCTTTTTCGAATTGCCTGAAAAATCACCTCATGCAAGTTTTTGCTTGACGTGTTTCCATTACGTGTATTTTCAATTTGTGCAATTTAAAAGGTAATAGAAACGCAGCTATAAAAGCCCTGAAGTTGTCAAAAGTCAGTCAGATGAAGTGATTTGGTGACAAATAAATGGAAATTTCTTGGTCCACGTATCAAGGAGACTGAGTACCTTGTAACAATACAAAGCAGGTTGAAAATCAGCGAAGTTAGACTTTATAATGGCCAGAATTAAAACAGCACATTAAAATCCTCATGATGTAGCTTAACTTTAAAATCATTATTACCAATATATCCATAATGTTAAATAGTCGCCCATCCCTAGAGAGAGCACGCAGGCAGAGAAGCGCTCAAGGACAACAATAGTCCCACTTTACACAAACACACTTAACGTGAAGATACAGATCCATAACAATGCTGCTTCATTTCAAAGGTGTGTATCAGAGTATCAGACAGAAACAAACTGCAGACACTCCAAGATGAAAACACTGATAAAAGAAAGAAAAAGAGAGACAGAAAAGACTGTGAATGGAGAACATGAGGTTGCTGCACTCACCGGTGAGAACGGCTTTAGCGGACGGGTCAGCCAGGTCCAGGGCAGACTTGCCGTCGGTGTTGCGGATGTTGGGATCGGCGCCGTGCTGGAGCAGAACTGTGCAGGGGAAACACAAGCAGTATCGTAACTCAGGCAGACAGAGACTGCTGCTGGGACCGCTCGCACCGCTGACTGGGAGCGCTTGCCTTGGCATGGTGCAGACATAAACACACATCGCGCACCAGCGCACCAGGAGCAGCAGCGAAAACAGCCCGCACGGAAAAACACACACTGCAGTGAGGCGGGGGGAAAAAGCCCATGTTACACTGAGAGAGTCCGACTCCAGGCATGTGACGGGAACTCGGGGATGAGAGTGGAATATCAAAGCATGTCTTTCGATCCTCTCCACGGCCCCCTGAGAGACAGAAAGAGACGACGAGAGCCGTTCACCGGCGCTCTGCTATTGATACCCAAGTAACGCAGAGCACCTAGAGCCAGTAGCGTCTATCAACTGTCTCCAATCCTCTTCTCTCTCTCTCTCTCTCTGTACAACAACATACGCTTGTACACAGACTAACGTACGCGTCCCCTCCCTCTGCCCTCCCTGTCCAATTCACTACCCTCCTCAGTAACACTTCCACACATCTCGCGCTCCCTACAATTCATCACACAGATCTGTGGCATCAGAGAGGAATTACACAGAATACTTGAGGCATTTCTATTGCTTTAAATAATAGGGAATGAGCTTGATACTAATGATTTCAAAATCAACTAGTCAACTAATCAGTCTTTAGGAAGACGTGCATAATCTGATTTGAGTTCACCTGGATCAAATTATTGATCTATTTGTGCAGGGACAATTCACTGTACTTTGACGCATTTCCGTTTTGGTGACCATTTGGTGACTTCTATTGTTTGAAGAAAACACTACATCGAATAATATTTCTCAAAATATGAAATATATGAACAAATATTTAAAAAGGTATTATACATTGTAGGTGTGGCCGATATGCCCCAAAAATACAGAGATAGGCCTATAGTTATTTTCTGCTTTCTATTTGGATAAATAAATATCTGTATTTATTTATTTACAAAAAGTATTACACATCCTGCCCGAATGTTGTGCAACAGTGTTCACATTGAAGGCTATGAAAACAAATACAGTGACCACATAGTCTATGCCATATATTATGTGCATTCTAACATTCTGAACATTATAACATTGTAACAATATTACAATCAAAAAACAGAAGTTCAACAAAAGTTTAATTCACTAAACAAACTAGTAAGTTAGTAAAAGAGGAACCCACATTCACTCATCTGAGCTTAGTAATTATTTCAGCCTACATTTGATTACCCCATTACAATAATCATTTTACATTTACTGCTATCATAAAAATACACTTACTTTAAGGTTTAAAATTCTAAATATGGCACATTTAACGTCCAATGTTTTACAAAATGTAGCTATATTTTGCTCATTCACTGAAGTCTGTGAAGCGGAGACTCGCTTGCATAAATGCTCCACTCCTGACAGCAAGATTTGCTAACATTTACAGATGGAGAATATACCTGTAAAACATAAGATATGCAAACAACACATTTCAAACGCATTAAACAGCGCAAGTATCTGTCTGCACATGTAGACTATCTGTCAGAGCATCTGACAAGGCAAGCAGATCTAAACTATGCAGGTTTACTGTATCTTACTACTACGTTATTTTGAAGCCCTTAATATAAAGCATTTCTCATGTTTAGGACAAAATGGGATTATACACGTTGCATGCAGCAACTCACTCTGTGTCCTTCACTATTTTTCAGATGCGCTCAACTACTGTATATCAATTTAAAAGGTATTACCTCTTCCTACATTGTTTATAAAAAAATGTATTGATACAAACTCAATGTACTCCCCAGCCCTAATAATTTCCTAAATAAATAAATTAGTTGACCTCACTATCATTGTATTGATTGTTGTACAATTTGTCAGCCTATCTTCTCTGATAGAAAAAAAAAAAAGATTCTAAATAACTGCAAGAAAAATACAGCACAGCCACTAAAAACATAAAACAATCAACAACAAAAACAAAAATCACACTAATCCATTTGATGGCCAACAGAGTAGTAGACCATTTCTCAGAGAGGTTCAACACTGAAGCACTTCTGCTAAAAATTGTGATGTATCATTTTATTTAATTCATTTAAGTTTTAAAACTAGAAGGAAAAAAACCCCACTCATTCTCACTAATTGTCTAAACAGTTGTTTGATGACTAGTTAGGTACCATCACTCACATTCTCCACCAGAGAGAAGACAACATTTAATTCTATTATAATCTTACAAAAGATTAACATTTCAAATAAATGTTGAACTTCCTATTCATCGAATAATACTGAAAAAATGTATCACAATGCCCCACGAAAATATTAAGCAGCACAACTGTTTTAAAAATTGATAATAATATGAAATGTTTCTTAAGCATCAGATCAGCATATTCAAATCATTTCTGAAGGATCATGTGACACTAAAGACTGGAGTAATGATGCTGAAAAATCAGTTGTTTTGAATTGTAATAATATTTCAATATTTCAATTGCAGTGGCTTTCCTTTAGCTCAAACACTAGAGCATCATGGGTTCGATTCAGGGAAAGCAAAAACTGATGTGTACCTTGAAATGCAATGCAAGTCGCTTTGGATAAAAGCGTCTGCCAAATGCATGCATAAATGTAAATGTAAATTTCACAATATTACTGGTTTTACTGTATTTTTGGTCAAAATAAATCTGACCAACCTCAAACTTTTGAACAATAGTATTGTTGATGATGGTCCATCATGTTGGGACCGACTAAAGCATATGTTTTACAAGAAAGCTGTTCTCAAAACACTACAGTGTCCAATCTTTAAAGCCTGTGAAGCAAACAAGTGAAGGAATTCTGGCAAAGAAGCTTGAACTAAAAAAAGAAAAGCAATCTTGTGTTGCGCGAGTATGATTGTATTGCTATGCCGGTGACTCATAGGTCATCCATTTCTCATCAGAAAAACACAGTTTTGACAAGCATTAAACCGGTGTGTGAAATACACCACTGCATAAAGGGAGGACTCTGGATTTAATGCAGAAAAATAAGGGATGAGGAAAAAGGTTTAGCTAAGTGGGAAAATACAGCTACCATCAGCCCTCTCAGTCAAATTATTATGCACTAAAGGCCCCACAGAGACCACATTTGCATACACTGGTGTCATGAAAGCACTTTAGCGGTGGGCTGTCGTGGGGCGGGTGGGCACAAAGGGTTGGAAGTGTCGGCGTGACACGATGGGGTGATTAAAATTCGCTGGCGTGCTTATGACAGCTTGCCTATCCATCAGGCGACAGGCATCGAGGGGACATTTGGGTAACCTCTGCTCTGCAGGCGGTCCCCCTCCCTATGAAACACATCTACGTTGTTAGCATGCTTATACTTGCTGGAGGGTCAATAACACTGTGCTTTTTTTGTCCGGATAGATTTGTTTGTCCAAAACTACACTGCAATGTTTTAATTTTAGTATTAAAATTAATTTGGATATTTTTCGGGGGACGGCATTTATATCAGCATGATACAAATGTTCAGGTACAAAAATTATAATAAAGAAAAGAGCTTCGCTGCCAAAGGAAATATGATTAAGTAGCTTAGCAAAATTTTAATCAAACTAAATTGTTGTGTGGTGCAAGTTGCAACTCACATTCAGAAATATTAAAGGAAAAAAATGGAGAGAGATAGAAATTTTACTATTTCACCACCATTTCCTTTAAAAAATCTATTTTGCACTAGGTAACTGGTGATTAGAGTTTTGCTGGCATCCAATGGGAAAAATCTGTTACTGCGCACATTCGCACAAACAAAATATTACTGAAAGCTAATTTTTTTTAGATATCATCCTTAAATTTGGAACACAACTTTTTTAGATGTATGGCTTTGAATTTCTATCCGTTTTAAAGTTCAATGTTTCATACAATTTATATTTTATATAAAATAATGATAATAATGTTCATAAATATTTTTCATAAACTTTGGTTTCAAAAAAATGTGGTTTCACTTTTTGCACTTTTTTTTTTAACTTAAACAATAGTCTGCCAAGGGTCCTCTTTAAAATGAGACCAAACTTAAGCCTTTGCTCCCAAGTTTAACATTTTTATGACAGGTTTTTTAACATTTTTGTTCACTATGGACCTATGTGCAACTTTCTTTCTTCTTTGTTAATGCCAAGTCCAACTGCATGAATTTTGGCACAGGTGTGTATTTTTAGTGGAATTTTACTATTTCATTTTTTACATTTTTAATCCCAGGACCATTCAACTATAAAATGATGCAATCTTTGTTAAAGGTGGGGTATGTGATTTCCAAAACGACCGGCAGATTTTGAAAATACACAACTCAAAAGGTCCTACCTTCTTTCCTCCAACACTGGCCCTGACTCCACCCATTCGAAGAACATGGACGCGCAATCATGATGAGCGAAAACTCAGATGCGCGAGACTCAGCCCTGGCGTCTGTACAGCGGTCTTCTATTCAAAGCAGGATTCATAGCAATGTGCTTTGAGTATGCGCACAAAGGGGTCACAGCACGCACGCAAGGATGGGGGAGGGGGGCATGGTACGACCGTTTGATTGACGGACTTACTGTCCAATGATTCTAGGTGGTCTTGGAAATGATTGGCTGGAGTTTTTCGAGATGATTAAATTGATTAATTTTCATTTCAGTGCTTCTAACTCAGTGGCTGTAAGTGGGTTATGAATAGGATTACAAGTGATTTAGAAAAAAGTGACAAAAAAAGAGAATCACATACCCCACCTTTAAGAGGCTTCTGTTGGAAAGACTTCAACATTTTTACCAGATGGTGCCATTTTTTCAAGTTTGGCCTATAGAGCAATAACTCGCTTTATTCCTGTTTTCTGCTTTTGCATATTATAGAGCCAATTGGGTAAATTGTGCAACGATAATTGTGTGGGTGTGTTTGGTATGGATGTCTGAGTGTGGTTGGTATGTGTGTTATAAAAAAAATATGTGTGTGTGCGCATGTGTGTGTTTGTAATATTGAGAGAGAAAAGCTCAACTGCAAATAACAAATCCAATGAATGCATGCACTAGCCGAGTTTTGCTGACATCCAATGGGGAAAATCTGGTACTGCGCCCAAACAAAATCTTACCGAAAGCTTATTTTCTTTATTTCATATAAAAAAAAAAATCATAAATAATTTTCATAAACTTTAACAACTTTTGTTGACTGATTCTTACTCACCTGGGCTTTTTATTAACTCAAAGGCGGGCGTGCGAGAGAAAATAAATAAATAAATAACAGAGCACGGGTACCGCGTTAGCAGGCTAGCGAGTTACTAGCGTGTTGTGCTAAAAATAACGGAAGCTAGTGATGTAAGGTTAATCTGATATGTTGGGTAAGCTGTATTTAGTAGTATAAACAACTAGAAATTATAGTAAATGACAGTTTAAAACAGGAAGAAATACGAAGCTAATACGAGGCTTAGACGGAGCTTACAGCCTCGAAGCAAACAAACTCACAGCAGGCAGACAGGAGCAATCGATCAGTAACAATACAAGGATACATGGGTCAAAAACAACAAAAACAATAACTATTTAATTAATTCATTACCTCTTTTGTGGTAGGTCCATTGAAAATAGAATCATTGAATTCACTGAATCGAAATGAAAATCAACAATGTAATCGAATTGAGATCGAATCGGGGCACCTGTATCGATACCCAGTCCTAATAATTAATGATATATGTAAAAAATATATTTATTTATTTATTACTTTTTATATGATCGCTACCAACCACCACATCACATTTCAAAAGTCAGCAGACTGAAACTTTTCTTCAAAATCGTTAAAAAAATTTCAGACATTTTTCTAAATCATATAATACAAAAAGTACATTTTAAAAATGTGGTACGTGTGCTTAAATTACACACTTTTTTCTTTTCTTTAAAGCTACAATATGCAGCTTTATTGGCCACAAGAGGGTGCAGTTTCCAACAATAACAAAGGCGTATGTTTATGACGCAGTGACGAGCTGAATGATGGGACTTGCAGTCAAGCTGATGGATCTAATAATGTTTATGGATGAGTGAAAACACTCATGTTTTTTAACATTACAGTGGTATGAAGCAGGTCGCGATTGCTAATAAGATATCACACGCGAGTCCCGCGGATATAAAGGAATAAGGAAATTTCATCCTATCGAACTACACGCAAGTGCTGGATTACTCACACAGGTCAGTTTATTTGACGAATTAAACTTGTGAGGTAACGCAGCGCTGTTTCACTATAATGTTACACTATCACACTAAACGGCATTTAAATGTGTGTTGAAAGTTATAATGTTATTCTACGTGTTAGTTCGTTTGCTATACGAAACTAGCAGCTAGATCAACATTAGAATAACATACTGACCATATTCTAACATTTCATCATGTCGAGCTAACGTTATAACATTGATTTGTTTGATGTACATTTGCTCACCTGTCTAATAAAGCAATCAAATCGTGACTTGTGAAGCTCTGTCAAGTCCAAATTAGTCACGGACGCTAGCTCTCTGTCGAGTGAAAGTCAGTCTCGGACGAGTGGAAGTCAGTCTCGGACGCTAGCTCTCTGTCGAGTGGAAGTCAGTCTCGGATGCTAGCTCTCTGTCGAGTGGAAGTCAGTCTCGGACGAGTGGAAGTCAGTCTCGGACGAGTGGAAGTCAGTCTCGGACGAGTGGAAGTCAGTCTCGGACGCTAGCTCTCTGTCGAGTGGAAGTCAGTCTCGGACGCTACGGACGCTAGCTCTCTGTCGAGTGGAAGTCAGTCTCGGACGAGTGGAAGTCAGTCTCGGACGAGTGGAAGTCAGTCTCGGACGAGTGGAAGTCAGTCTCGGACGAGTGGAAGTCAGTCTCGGACGAGTGGAAGTCAGTCTCGGACGCTAGCTCTCTGTCGAGTGGAAGTCAGTCTCGGACGCTACGGACGCTAGCTCTCTGTCGAGTGGAAGTCAGTCGCGGACGCTAGCTCTCTGTCGAGTGGAAGTCAGTCTCGGACGCTAGCTCTCTGTCGAGTGGAAGTCAGTCGCGGACGCTAGCTCTCTGTCGAGTGGAAGTCAGTCTCGGACGCTAGCTCTCTGTCGAGTGGAAGTCAGTCTCGGACGCTAGCTCTCTGTCGAGTGGAAGTCAGTCTCGGACGCTAGCTCTCAGCATCTCAAAAACGCCACGCTGATATTGATTCTCATTTTAGTTCTCCTTGTTTGTCCCAAAGTCTGCTTGCCATGGTCTATTTTTGAACGAAACAAGAACTGCATGCCGCTAAAGGTTACTCACTACGCAGTTGTCCAAGTCTGTCACCATGGTTACGTCATGGCTATGGCAGTACGAGCGGAAACCGAGGATAGCCCGGATATTGCGTCATTGACAGCGAAATTTTTTTCCAGGACGGCCACTTATTTAAAATTGGAATTTCTCTGAAATAAAAAATCTTTGGAGACTTTTGGGATATTGTAAGTACACAACTGCAGGAAATATAATACACTGTGCAAGTGATTTTTGGATATTTTATTACAAAATTCTTACATATTGGACCTTTAATCACGGACAATCTTGTCACTGACCCTGAAATAAATAAGCAAAAAACCTCATGCTGCTTAGAATTCAAAGGAAAGGGCCACAGAACCAACAGCATTAAAACAGGCGTGAGACCTGCAGTTGGTCACAAGGACCTCCTGAATAAACAGCGGCTGCCACGTGCGCAGTAATTGGTGGTTGGAGTGTGATCATCAGAGTAGAGTAATTATGGCCGAACACTGAGAGGACTGATTAACTGAGAGCTTCAGAGAGAACATGGGTTCTTGGGTTAATGCATAAGCATGTACAAATCCCCACTGTTCCAACAGGATTCAGAGAGGCTCGGATACACACACATATCAGACACAGCCATCTCTGCAAGCTGCGTTCATTAAATTTCTCGACATACTTAGACAATGGTGAAAATGCCCATTAGTTCCAAGTGAAATCATTAGCAATTTGATAAACCCAGATGGGAATGAAAGAAACGACTTGAGGGGTTCGCATTCGCAAACACGCACACGGGCATGCACACAGATTATCTGAGATTGAAGGTGTGCGGTAGGGACGTTCGTTCATGATTAATCGATTTATTGATCTTTAATTTCATTCCTAGCGTGCACAATAGTGGTTAACTACATCATTGGAAAATAGGAGTGGAGACAGCTACAGCTCAAGGCTATGAGAGTGTGGAGTTTAAACTTGTTCACTAAGTAGAAAAGTCAGGCGTGAGGCGAAGTAAAGAAAAAAAATAAAACATGCTGTCACCATTACCGTCATCCATCTTTGAGGCAAGGAATGACGACACGACCTCTAATTTCAAACTGCCTCCCTGCAGCTTTAGGCTGATGGGCACAAAAATTAATGAGTGGAGACCAGAAGCAATCCTAATTAGCAGAGGGGATGCTAATTATTTATTCATTATGAGCAAAGGGCAGAGGTGACAACACTTGTTGGGTTCAGAAA
This sequence comes from Semotilus atromaculatus, assembly GCA_031834385.1. Classification (NCBI taxonomy): domain Eukaryota; kingdom Metazoa; phylum Chordata; class Actinopteri; order Cypriniformes; family Leuciscidae; genus Semotilus; species Semotilus atromaculatus. The sequence continues at coordinate 14,209,533 of JAULUF010000001.1, read as the reverse complement.
GGATGAAGATCTGATAGGAAAAAAGCTTGTATTCATGAAATAATCTAAAGGGACCAAAAAAAGACTAGTGCTGTTTATTATTTTGGTTAATCTATTATTTGTGAGGCAAGCTAGAAAACGAAGAAAAATGTGCATCAACTCTAACCCTTGTGTTATGTAGCGGATCAATTTGACCTATTTTAAATTTTTGAGTTGTCGGAAATACCGGTTAACCTATGGTTTGTTTTTGTTTTTTAAATTTTGTGTCATTTTCTCATTGCACATGCATGCAAAGTTTCAACACACTGATGTGTTTTGATATATATACACTAAAATTGATATAATTTCAAATTTCCGTGCATGGGTCAATTTGACCCGCATTTGTACCATCCCAAAATAATATTTTGGTTTATAACTACCCTGGTCAAGGTAAAAAAGGAGCTTTTCCCCACTTATTTCAATACTGGAAAATATTTTGTCAGCCACAACTGGTCAAAATTAAGGAGCAGGACAATTTTCAACTTTGATGAGAATAAATGTTTCTTGAGCACCAAATAAGCATATTAGAATTATTTCTGAAGGATCATGAAACACTGAAAACTGGAGTATTGATGCTGAAAATGTATCTTTGCCATCACAGTAATAAATTACATTTTAAAATAAAATAGAAATCAGTTTGTAATAATTACACAATACTACTATTTTTAACTGCAATTTTGATTAATTAAATATAGCCTTACCCACCACAAAATGTTGAACTGTAGAGTGTAAGTGTGTGTGTGCAAATGTAATTAATCACATAAATGAATGTGTTATTTTTGACAGCCTTAATATATATGTGTGTGATATGACGTGAAGTATGGCATATTGAGAATGTAACCTGCAACCTTCGGGTTATCAGTCTGACTCTCTAACCATTAGGGCACGACTGCCTTAAATTTAGCTTCTAATGTTTACTAGTAAAAACTATCACAAAATTACACATCATCTTAAATCATGGCGCTCATGCACTAGATGCTGAAAAAATGTTTATATTAGGGATGCTAACGATTGATTGATGATCGATTAATTGTCGATGAGACATTTAATCAATAAAACGTATCGATCGCCGATTAAGCAGGTTCATGTGCGTGCGTGCCGCTCAACCATGAAACAAAGCGAGCACGCCGGAGTTATGTTTGGGACCATTTACACCTTCACCATGACTAAGTTTGCGTGTGCATTCGCAGCCTTTTGTTTTGTGCAAATACAAGTTGTTGTAATATTGTGTTTATTTTGTGAAGGCATATCTTTATTTGGTTAAGAATTAACACTGGTAAAGTGTACGGTGATCATCTTCAGCGCGCGTAGCTCAAACTGCAATGCACAACTAATAATGACTATGATTGGGACTATCATATTACATAACACAACAACACTACTTTATTAAATCGTTGTGAATTCATTGGGTTTAGTAGCCGTTTTCAGCGCGTTGTTCTATGAAGAGCGTTGTCCGTGTACACATTCTTAAGGCTAACCATTAATCGATTGTTTATTTAAACGACGATCGATCATGGGAATTTGTGAAAATTGACATCCCTAGTTTATATTAAAACATATTCAAAAAACCTAACCTGTGTGAACTAGCCTAGTCTTTTATGTAGTATAAAATAGCCAAAAGCCAAAGCCAAATGTAGCCATATAATGCGGTCTGGAATTAAACACATTTTCTAGTCAGGCATGTTCAAACATCCCAGTAATACTAAGTGTTTATTTTTGTAGTTGAGTTATATCTAAAACCAACCAAGCCTGAGGATTAAGAACAATTAGGGCGTCAACCAGAGACGACGGCAACAATTGAGACATTGAACAGAGGTTGCCTATGCTACACAATAAAACAATATACAATAACAAAAACAAACCAGCTGCTTTACCTGCAACAGCCTAGAATTTGATTTTTTTTTTACTTTTTATGGCTTATCTTGCAGAATGTTGTGATCAATATTGAATCTGAAATATCTCAAGCCAAGGACAGAAGTTTTATTTCCAGCTGAGTCCTGATCCTAACCTGATCTACAAAAATGACTCAGTCAGTCTAAAACTCTCCAAAATATTTTTCCAAATGAACAAGTAGCCTACAAAGATAAAAGACAGAGAACAACTACTTCAATCTTTTCAGATTGAGAGATGTGAAATTACATATGTGTCCTCAGGCCTCTGAATTCTCCCCGAGATTCCGCAGATAATTCTTATCACAAAGTTTTTAAATTGGAATGTGTCCCATTTAATTGGATTATGCTAAAAATGTAGCAAGTGGGCACTCTGGATAAAATTGCCATGAGCAGCAGACTACTTTTAGAACAAAATCATAGAAAAACATAAGTACAATACAAATTAAAATACCTTTTTCATTTTTGAAACAAACTTAGACACAAATCCACAGCCAAATCACTTAAAACAAAGACTGGGAAGCACATTGAGATTATTCCATGATCTGCCCATTGTGATGCAGGAAAGAGAAAATGAAAAATGTTGAACGACATTCCATCGCCACAATATTGGCCCTCTTCACCCCTCAGATGCAATGTTAAATTTCTCATGAATACCAAGTAGTAAAGATCTGATTAATGAGTGAGCGCTGTGTAATAATGTCAGTCACCGCGGCTAATCAAGAAGAATGCCACATGATTAACCCTTATTGAGAACTGTTCCTCAGGCAAAACACAGGAAAAATTAAAGTCATACATCTTCAGAATTCACTAAGGCAAGATTATTCCATTCGTCTCCTCAATCTACAGAGCTAACATGTCTCCCAACTGAAACCAAACCAGCACACACTACTTGCAAAACACGTTTGAGGTTGCACAAACCAACTTTTTGGACAATAGGCTATATACTTTAAAAGTTTACAAAAGGGGGCTTTCACAGCGCTGGCATAGAAGAACCATTTGTGGTTCTCCAAAGAACCTTTCAGTGAACATTTCTCAAAATAACCTTTTTTTGTCCACTATATAGAGCACCTTTTGTAAAAATGGAAAGGTTCCATGGATGTTAAAGGTTCTTTATGGAACCATAGAAGCCAAATACTTTTATACGCAAGTTAACGCAACCTTTATTTTTAACAGTGTACCATCACCTTAGTCAAAGATACACAAAAAGAGGTACTTACCAATGCATACGTCAATTTTGCCCTTAATGGCAGCTTCATGGAGCGGAGTGTAATTCCAGTTGTCTCTGGAGTTGGAATCGGCTCCCTGACAAAGCAGCAAGCTGACCACCTCAGCGTGACCGAAGGAACAGGCGTTGTGCAGCGGGATCAAACCTCCGTCGTCTCGCGCGTGTACGTCCGCCCCCATCTGCAGGAGATGCTCCACAACGTCTTTCCTTCCAAAACCTAAAAGACAAAAATATCGGTTAATCAAGCTCTTTTATCTCTACAAGGTAACAAGCAAATCAGTCATGCCGACCAAGAAAAGGCTGTTTCAACAGAAAAAAACAACAACTTTATTTTGGTCTGGCATTTTAAAACTGAGAATACTACAGGATAGAAATAAACCGGTTTCTTGCAATAGACCATAATGACAATTAATAAGGATTATTCTATCCTTTTAAGTAAACATGTAATATAAGCACCTTAAAGCGGCAGATTCCATTAATAATATGCCTGTGAGTGTGCTCACAAGATATTAATTTGTGCACATATAGAGGAAACATTTTGGAAATAACATTATTTAGGCTAAGTCCTGGTGTAACTGAATCACCCCATGAAATGGCTTAACAAGAGCAGTTTTCTTGTCTGTGTGGACATTTCCTATTGCAACAGGAAGTTGGGGCGGGACATATCAAATGGCTCTTCTGTTTGTATTTAAATAGCCTCTAAACAAGCACACAAAAAATAAAATCCACAAAACCCCTATTGTGATTTCATGGGGTCTTTAAAGAAGATATCCAGCCATTTGTGATTACTGGATAAGGATTATTAAAAATCATTCTGCAGTTTCAAGTTGAGCATAAAATAAAAAATGAATATGTATACAGAAATTTTCATACATTTTAAAATTGTATTAATTTGATACATTTTTATTAAAATGTTGAAATTCACTTACTACATTTCCAGGTTTATATTTCCAACACTGAAAAATGGTATAATAACGCGCCAAAGATGCATATAATATTTTACCATAAAAAACTAAATTTTCTTCGGCAACAAATACTAGGCTAACTACATTTAAGTTATGTTAAAAGGGATTTGGCAGCTCTGGAATTTTTCAAGTAACTTGCGAGGGTCCGGTTTAACTTTTTCGTACTATTTTACAATATAAAGTTACAATATGTACTTTATAAACTATTAAAGATTATTTGCCGGTGTATTACGTTTTCTTCCGTCTGTATGTTGAACTTTATTCACTTTCGGGCAGCGCATCACACGAAAACAAACACGAGCAGACAGATATAGCCTAGCTCCCAGAATGGTTAACTTTCTACTAGATGTTACGTGATTGCCCTGTTGGCAACTTGGACAAACTCTCCCTTATTCCCCTTGTACCCGTTTCCTTTACTGTTTATTTAACTTAGCTACCTAACGTTAAACCTTCTACCTGGCTGCTTTCCAGGTCGGGATTGATCGCAAGCATTTATGGATTTGTATTTACCTGCAGCGAAGTGAAGTGGGGTGGACTTGCGCCCAGCCATGTCCTTAGCGTTTACATTGACCGAATCCACTAGTTTCTTCACCCGGGACACGTCCCCATTCCTGCAGGCCTCAAACAGCTCCCTGAAAGCCCCACTCGTCCCGCAGCCGCTGCCTCCAGGACTGGCACTGCCGGAGTCGGGAGTGGAGCCCGCACTACTGCCCCCGCCGGTGGTAGACGAGCTAGTGCTGCTCGAGCTGGAGCTGCTGCTGCTGGTGCAGAGAAGCGGAGCGGGAATATCAGCAGTGATCTCCGGTTCCCTGATGCTCTCCTGCTCCCCACCAACTGCAAGGCAGCCGGTGTCGGTGGGTGATTCCAGAGGCGTGAGGGGACTGGAGTCGGGTCTTGGTGGGGAGGATAAGTTTTGTTGTTGTTGTTGCTGCTGATGGGTAGTGCGACGAGACGTCGCCATTTTCGCACACAGATCCCCCTCTGGCAGCGAAAACAGTCGGGGAGAACTTCCGGGAAGTGCCAGAATAAAACTTCCGCTTTCAAATTATAAAAAATGGATAAATTAATATTTTGAGCTCTGTGACTTATTACCATGGTAACCACAAAAAAGTAAACAAACAAAGATTCAGACAGAAATATATTGTGCAGAAGAAAATTAAAAGAAATGATAAAGCTCTGCAAAGTGGAATACAAATAGAATGTTAGGCTATGCAAGGAAATCTACTTAAATTATAAAGACAAACAATATAAGGAGTTCCCCCAAGAATGAAAATTTTCACCCTCATGTCATTCCAAAGCCGTAAGACTTTCGTTCATCTTCGGAACACAAATGAAGATTGTTTGATGAAATCTGAGAGCTTTCGATCCCTCCATTGACAGCTACACAACTAGCACTGTCTTTGATAGTTCAAAAAGTTCATAAATAGATCATTAAACTAATCCATGTGAATAGAGTGGTTTAGTCCAAATTGAGATTTGATCGCTTTATATGATGAACTTAATTTAGGCTTTTATTCACATAAACATTGATCAGCGAACATAAACATAAACTCCTTCAGAACCTGCTTGAAGCGTGAGAATAAACCTCTTGCTGAAGCTCAAACGTGCTGCGTAACATGAGAATGAACCTCATTGGTTCTCGCTGAAGCTCAAACGTGCTGCGTAACACGAGAATGAACCTCATTGGTTCTCGCTGAAGCTCAAACGTGCTGCGTAACATGAGAATGAACCTCATTGGTTCTCGCTGAAGCTCAAACGTGCTGCGTAACACGAGAATGAACCTCATTGGTTCTTGCACATCAAGTGAACATGCTTGAGCTTCCATTTACCACAACTGATGTGTGAGTTGATGACTGTTTATATGTGAATAAAAGCCTAATTCAATCTGTGATCTTGTCTCTTCAGTAAATTTTAACTAAATATTTAAAACCTTTCTTTTACCTAAATGTCTATGCCTAAAACCACTAAATTCATAAGGATTAGTTTTACGATCTCTTTATGAATTTCTTGAAGCGTCAAAGTGGTAGTTGTTTACCTGTCAATGGAGGTACAGAAATCGCACTGATGTCTTTAAAAGTATATTAATTTGTGTTCTGAAGATGAACGAAAGTCTTATGGGTTTGGAACGACATGAGGGAGGTAACAGAAAAAAAAATGTTTCAGTGAACTATAAGCTGGTTTCCCAGTGCCAACCAGTTAAAAAGTGCCTAAACCCCTCTAAAACCAGTTGTGTAATGAAACAGAGCAGCTAAAACAAGCAAACCACCGTAATCTTTGTCTTTTAACAGTTCAACATACTTCTGTTTACAATATCAAGTCCAAAAACATGGCTCAAAGTCTGTCTTGGATATTCGCATCTGTTTATAAAAATCCTTGTCATTATTGGGCAACTCAACCATCACTGATCCAATATTGACGAAACAAAACAGCATATTCCCCTTCTGTAACTGTATGTTTTAACTATTTGTATTGGCTAGTGAAAGTGGTTACCTCACTGTTGCACCCTGGGATGATGAGAGTTCTTCTTCTCAGCTGTTTGGAAATATTTGGTCGCCCAAGCTGAAACACTATAGCCGGGATGAACATTTGAAGTTCCTTTGCTATGCCTATCTAAGGTTCTGCTTGTTTGATGCCTGTTACATAATGACAATGTTTGCGTGAGATTCATGGTGCTCTTATCACACACACACACACACACACACACACACACACACACACACACACACACACACACACACACACACACACACACACACACACACACACACACACACACACACACACACACACAGTCCAACGTTACTGTTTACAAAGCTATTTGATTTTCTCCTCATGTTCAAGAGAGTCTAAAATATTGTCAAAATATCTATATGTAGCCTACAGTCTGAAAATATAATTGAAAATATAAGATTGTAAATCTAATTTAAAGAAATAAACAGAAAGTTTAGGGTTTTGAAAAACAATAAAGAAACAACACACATTCACACTGTATGTAGAACATACTTTTTAAATAGGTGTGATTAGGCTACGTATAAAAATATATATATTTCGGACAGTTTTTTAAGTTAAAATGTTCCTTAATTTGTTATGCTGATAACATGAAAAATGCATTGAATTGTTTTAAAAAGATTATTTTCAATATAAAACACTGTTAGAGGAATGCTGTGTACTGGAAGTTCTGAAGCTGCTCCATTGCTGTCCACCTGATGGGTTTTGTCACCCTGTTCTGTCAGTCACAGGGGTTCATAAATTACCTCCTGTGGCCACTTTACAAATTCAGAGGTGCCGTTTTTCATAGGACATGTGCACTGGACACTTAAATGACAGTTGATATTATATGACAAGCCATGTGTCCAGTACACATGTTTAAAAATACTTTTCCAATTAAGCACAATACTTCCAGCTGTTGGAATTCAAATCATTGTCAAGATGTTAAAACAATTTCTGTGTTTTTGTCTGAAAGAAATATTGGGGTGCATAATCACAAATCAATACCACGCAGAAATATATTTTCTTTGAGACATTTTGTTTTGTTCATATATACTGAATTATCATATTCCACAAAAAGCAGCATGTGTCCCATTTGGTTTTGTCACCTTTAGATGCCTATATTGATTCAGAATGAACAAGCCTGAACAGCTGTTCTCCTGTTAACCTTCACTACAGTCTGTTTTAGCTCACTATTTCACAACCCATGTGGCTAAAACCGCTTCGCCTTTTCTGCTGATTGTACAGAAAATGTTACAAAAATGTTTCTTTGATCTGGATTTATCTATGGATTTTCCGCACTATCTCTACATCAGTTGTGGCAACAAGATAGGGTATACCACAGTGTCCCAATGTCTCTGAAACGACAGATAATTCTGACAGGATGCACAGTTCTTTGAGAGACAAATAATATAGTCTTAATTGAGTCCACTAATTAGCCTGAAATGTAGAAAGATAAAAAGATACAAAACCATTTTACTAAGTTCCTTAATTACTTCTCCTTTTCCATTCTGCGACAAAAAAGTGAATTAAGTTCCTCTACTTGACCCCAAAACAAACGGTGCATCTGAAATGGCATACTGTCTGTAAGTACAACATTTGAATGCACACTTCAGAATCTCACCGGAAGTAGGTAATCTTTTCCCCTGTTTTTCGAATGCTATGTATTCGGACATACTACTTTGTTGGCATACTGTTTTCGCATACTATAAGTATTTGATTTTGGGCATAGTGATTGTAATTATCGATGTGCATTAAGATAACAATTAGCAAAAAGACTGATAACTGAGATTTTGAGAGACATTGTAGAGGCCTAGTCTCTGTTGACTGGACTAAATGATCCACATGGTGGATCAGAGGTGATGCACACAACTGACCAACATGCATTCCTTGTGTATTTTTCTTTCCAGGCTTTCTTTGACTTCATCTACAAGTGATTGGCATGTTGGACACTGATTGATTTGTGCAAGTGAGCGCCAGAAACAACTAGACAAAACCTTGTGTGTGGAAATCAGTTATGAGCAACTGTCCCTGAGAGAACAGCTTCCCTTTGCGTTACGATTCTCACCAGCCTCAATGGCAACATATTTTAAACACAGCTCTTCAATAATCTCCAGAATACAATGAACAGGAAAAAAAAAAGAAAAGATCAACACCGGTCATAGAAGGCGAAAGTATGCTGAAGTTAGTGGGTTCATGTTCATAGGAAAAGTGGTGCATATTTTTGTAACAGTGGGGCCTCCAGCATGGCCTACTGACCCCCAGTCCTTTCAGTCACGTGACATGACATTGATCAGCATGGGGTGCGTGCATGCCCCTGTAGCCTGTTGTGATTGGTCCAAACAGGTAGTTCACGTGAACACGGCCTGATCGCCGGGAGAAATGTAAGTAATTTTAGTGCCGGCAAAGTTCAGAAGCTCACTCATGCCGCACACACATCAGCACGAGCATATTACTCTCGTGAACAAGACGCAGACACTGGGTTTGAGGAAGAAGTTCGACCCAATTCAAATGTCGTAACACAGGTATGCATTAACTTATGGTCACAGTTTGCTTCCTTGTGATACTTTTAAAGCGTACGGGAGGAGTTACAAATGCATACATTTGATTCGTGTTGCAGCATGTAGGGCTTTTTTTTTTATCTAAGGGAGATGTGGAACTTATTAAACACGGTCGTGCTCATTACAAACCAGGAAGAGCATGCACGCAAAACAACAGAGGACGCAAGGCTTAACACTTATATATGATATATATATGAAATATATATGAAGAAGGAAAACAATTTTGCATTACAAAAAAAAAAAAAACGACTCAACGATTAAGACAGGCGGTGTAGCAGCAGTAAGATGGTAGCCTATGTTGGACCCGGACGAAAGTTGCAACTGCAAATGAGCTCCAACAGGTGTGAATCCCACTGTTTGTTTCAAAATGTACGTTAACTTACTTGTCATTGCCTGTTATTTTAATGCACCATTTGTTTTAAACTAAAGATAAGTTTATCTTGCGCTTTGCCAAGACAGTCCGGAACAATGTTTCATTGTTCCTGACCGTATATGGATACAAGCTAGCCTAGAAGAGACCTGTGCGATTTGTAACACTTTGAATTCAATTTGTCGCTAACTTTGAAATTGTATTCCCAGATTTGAATGCTACAAATGACAGTTTTTTTTTTAAATCTATTACTTCTTACCTCGTGTAAATTACTGTAAACTTTGTGTGCCACTGTTGCAACCTACCCTCTACTGGACTAGCTAACACTCAATAAAAATGGTAAATTATTTTATTTAAATTTTTATGGAATATTTGTTGTAAATTATTTTCCCCTGGTTATTATTATTTGAATCTTTTTAAATTCATGTACCCTTGTAATCTTCTCTGATGACGTATTTACTTCCTCGAGGGCGGGAATAAATCATCTGTAACAAATGATCCAATCAATTTACGATGGACTAAATCTAGTCCAGCCCACACATATTTTGGTCATATTACACTAATGTAGTAAATATAGACATCGCAGACTTTCTTCATTTTTTTTTTTTTTTTTTTTTTGCGGTAGGCCTAATCATACTTGTTAGAAAAAAAAGTAGCTTAAAATAAAATGCACAAAACAGGCTAACATGCTACATACATGCGTATGGATTATGTATTCTCAGTTGTGGCAAATGCTGTATAGATTAGTGTATATGAATGTAGATGAAAACCTTGTGAATGTTACATTTATTTTGTCCTGTTAATACTCTTTTAAAAATCTACTGACATGACAGGAGGGTGCTGCTCATCTGAACACTCTCCAGTCTGAAAATGTTTTTTTCTAAACAGTGACCCTTAGATAATATCATCTCAGAAAATTAGGCATTTTGTTGTAAACATCAAGATTTCTGTCTTTTTAATTATTTTGAATTAAATTTATTATAAATGATATACACTAGAGGGTGCTCAATATCTTCTTGCAGTCCTAGCCCCCTCTCTGGCCTCTAGATAAGATAAACTTGTTTGACCTATTTACTGCAATCTTTTGCATAATGCTTAATAATTTCATTCTGAGTCCATATTAAGCTGTGCACGCTGTGCATAAGGTTAATTATATCATACTGAGTTTATATCAAGGATTTCATGCTGTACTACATCAAAGTAAAAGTGTGAAATTTAAATGAGTCATGTAGTTAAACAATTTCATCAGCTTTCATACCAACCTTCACAGACCACCTGGATAGACCTTTCTCACTCTCTTAATGTGGTTATTAATACACTTTTCTGTGTTTTCAGTGCAAGTGGCTGCCCTCCCAACAAATCCACCATGCCAATCGAGCTGGCCATGCCGATTTATCTGACAAATGAAGAGTACTTGAACCCAAGGGCATCCAAATACAGCAGGCCCTTGCAGCCATGTCTACCCCAGCGTCAAAGTAACAAACTAAGTTTTAGCTCTTCTAGGGAGCAATCAGAGTTGAACGGCATCAGCTCACCCTTGGCAAAACCTAGCAGGGCCAAAAAACAAGTATCTTTTGCTGATCACAAGGGCCTCGCCCTGACTGTGGTGAAGATCTTTTCTGAATTTGATGACCCCATTGACATCCCAACCAATATCGAGCAGTTCTTTAGTCCTTCTCTGACTTTATCAGAAAGGAAGGACAAGTTAACTCTCGACTTTGACCAGCCATCTGCAGATTACTTGAAGTTCCGTCAACGTATAGAGAATGATCATGTTTGCCTTGAACACTGCATGCTTAAGGAAAAATCTATAGCGGGAACGGTTAAAGTTAAAAACCTTTCCTTCGAGAAGTCTGTTCAGCTTCGCATTACCTTTGACACTTGGAAGAGCCACACAGACATAAAATGCCAGTACATAAAGGACACTTACACCGGTTCAAACCGCGACACCTTTTCGTTTGAAGCTAGTTTGCCTGATCAGATGCCGCCACATGAACATGTTGAGTTTGCCATTTGCTATGAGGTCAGTGGCGTCACTCTCTGGGATAACAACCAAGGACAGAATTACAGAATTATTCAGTCAGCACTGAAGAAGAGTTCAAATGACTCAAGCGATGGCCATCAGCGTTATGGCGTGAATGATTGGGACGGTCATTTTGACCGTTTTGGCAGCCCCAGATGCTCTCGGGGAATCTTTCCCAATTGGCCAAGCTATGCTGGATATGAAGACATTGGACCGTATTACTAAGAATCTACTTTTGGGGCAGTTTATCCTGTACACATCCATCAGACATTGTGATAAATGCCTCTTTAAAGTGCTACTTTAAAAACACAGCAACTTGTTATTTGGCCTCTTGTTCAAGTAGCCTACTTGTCAGATTGTAAAGCTCTGAGGACACTTGAAATATTTATGATAAAAAATAATAGATTATGTTGTCCAAAAATGCAAGTACATTTTTAATACGTATATTGTTCATGGTGCAATGCAAATGTAATAACGAGGGTAAGTTTCTGTTTGTCAGTTGCATTCATGCTAGTTTCTTTGCAGGGTTGTGTGAATGTTCTTGTGGTTGATTTTGGTTTTGTATGGATTTGCATGGACCTTTATAAAATAATAGTGTAAATTAATTTAAGTATAAACTAACTGCAGGCCAGGATATTTGCTAAACTGTAAATCATGACCATAAATATTTGTTCACAAGCAATTCTTTCTTTGAGACAAATTGTTAGTATTCTCTCTTTTTTTTCTTGAGCTAAGAGCAAAGACAGAATGACTCAAAAAGAAAGTGTTTTTCCCAGAAATGTGAAATCCAAGATGGACTAGATGGATGTATGCAAATCTTTTTTTTTTTTTTGTTCTTTCCTGAACAGCTAATTTTTTAATGTAAAACTCTAAATGTGTTTGTATTTCTGTATTTTAATTGACTGACTTATTCTCACTGTAATTGACTGCACAACATGATTATGATATTAGTGATGGAAGTTCATGTGTATTGTCATTTTTTTTCTCTCTCTAATGTATGCACTTTATTGTGTTGCAGTGTTTAATTTCTTGTCACCCATTTTAAATTGCATTGTTTGAATGTGAATATAAAGTTTGTCAGAACCACTTTAAAGATGTTGTAAAGTTCTCTTGATGGTATTAGGTATGTTCATTATGTGCATTTTAATGCAATGTTTTAAATGTTCATAGTCACTGAAAACTTCAAATAAAATATTGGCATATGAAAGTAAACAACTTATTTGACTTGTCCTACCTGGAGAAGTAGGGTGACATCAGTTGTGATAAAATGTTTATCATGAACTATCATGTCAACACCTGTTGGTAAATGTATGCATTTTACATGTTTGAATGCCTAAAGTAATTTACTGTTTTGATTATTTTAAATATGACATTTATAACGTATTAGTGTTATCAAGCAAATTTAGTTAAGTCTGTGAATTAACTTCTGATAGGATAATGTTAAACAAATTACTTGTTTTTATTTTGGAAATTATCTGAGGGCGGTTTATATTTATTATTTTATTAAATAATATTACTATTACAAAATAACCACGAATAAACAGTTTTTACAAAAAAAAAGTTTGAGAGGGGCTTTTATTTTACAATTGGTCGACTTTTCAGGGGCGGCTTCCTGTGCGCCCTGTGACGTCAGTTGCCTGACTCGCCGGCCTCACATTTAAGACACTAGGTAAGCAGAGAGAAGTTTATTCTTCGCCTACAGTCGCTAAACTTTAGTAAAATGTTTACAAAGTAAACGGGACATTGAGACTAGCATTTAGGGTAGTACATTTTGAAAAGGAGCGGATTAGGTTCAAAGAGACAGCGAGCGTGAACGCGCGAAACCAGATGTGTGTTTCTGAAATGAACTAACGTTAACGTTAGACTGTCAACTGATGATGGAGTCGCCGAAAGAAACCAGTCAACCAGCAAATAAGACTTCAACGTCTGGGGGAGATCAGGAGCAATGCTGCCCTAATGTGAGTAACGTTATATAAACACTGACAATCTCGGTTTAGTAAAATGAATGACAGTAGCGCTACCATGTTTGTGAATTGCTGTGGCAGATTGCTAAATAATGAAAGAGATCCATTTTGTTATGCATTCCTAACGTTTGATATTTTTTGGGGGGGTTGGTTTTAATTATTTTTCAATTACTAAACATTTATATCATGGTCAAATAATTACTTGGTAAATAAATTACTTAATTGTTTAGAAGTGTTAAGATTGTGTCTGTAAGCAGTATCATATTTCTCCCACCTAGATTAAAACTGTGAAACACTGAAGAGAGTGTGCTTATTTTAGGTGTTCTTTTTAAACTCCTATTTAGGAGAAATATGCATTTCATTGCTATGTTGCATTCCTTTGTCTTACATTTAGGCTTCCTGTGAAAAAAATGAGGAGCAGGACCCTCCATCCCCAAAACAGGGAGATTTCAGTGATCCAGTATATAAAGAGATCGCAATGGCAAACGGCGCTATCAACCGAATGAACAGAGATGAGATGCGGGCGAAATGTGTCGAGCTGAAGCTTGACGCACGGTATTGAGAACTTTTAGTTTTTTTATAGTTATTTAACCTGCTATTTAGCCTACCTCAAATTCACTCGTGCTATTCATGTCTTTTCAGTGGTGTTAAGGATGTCCTGAGGAAGCGCCTCAAAAGTTACTACAAAAGACAAAAACTGATGCATTCAACTGCTGCAGATGGAAACAGTCATGCATACTTTGACTACATCTGTGTGGTGGATTTTGAAGCAACATGTGAAGAGAATAACCCACCTGACTACCTCCATGAAATCATCGAGTTCCCCATTGTTTTGATCGACACGCGCACATTGGAGATTGTGAGTTGGTGAGGGAACAGTCTGGCATACGTGTGCTTCATTCTTGCCAGGCAAACATGATTCCATACAATGAGTTTTGTAGGATTGATTTACTAGTTAATGTTTGTAATTTCATCACTGTCATTGCAGGTAGACTCATTTCAGGAGTATGTGAAGCCAGTGGTGAACCCCGAGCTCTCCGAGTTTTGTGTGAAACTTACCGGAATCACACAGGCAAGATTTAACAAACTGCTAACTGAATGAAATAACAATTTGCGTTATATACAATACCATTCAAAGTTTATGGTCAGTATGTTTGTTTGTTTTTTTTGAAAGAAAGAAATATTTTTTACTAAGCAAGGATGTATTATATTTATCAAAAGTGACAGCTAAGATATTTATAAAAGATTTCTATTTCAACTGTTCAATTGTTTTCAACATTGATAATAATAAGAAATGTAAGTTGGGCACCATATCAGCATATTAGAACGATTTATGAAGGATCATGTGACACTAAAGACTGGAGTAATGAATTGTTTTAAAATAGAAATTGTATTTTAAGGGCAAATGTAATGCCATCTATATGGTTCTATCTTTAGTCTAATATAATGTTAAGCAATTGCTCAAACTTATATTTGATTTTCAACATAATTTTTTTTCCAGAAAATGGTGGATGAGGCGAAAACATTCAATCAAGTTCTAAAGCAAGCAGTTTCTTGGCTACAGGAAAAAGAACTTGGAACAAAGTACAAATATACATTTTTGACAGATGGGTAAGGATGAAACTGAATGTTATTAAAGTCATGCTTAAAATGTCTGGGGCTGTTCTAGGAATTCGTTCTCAGGGTGGCTTCACCCTCAGTGAGAATGTGTAGCAAAAGACCATTTCCTAAGTGGTGCCTCTTTGTAAAACGACACCACTATATTACCATTATAGTAAGTCAAAGGTAGCCTACCAGCACTTAAATTGGTACAAAGTCAATATAAACATTTTATGAGTGATATAATGATACCAGTCTGTCTGCAGTCCAGTTCAAATCGGTACTTGTGTAGGCTACTGTTCGACTAACAGAAAATTGCCATCATATCTTTATTATAATTAAGTGTAACTGTTAACTATCTAAAACATTAAGGATTTTTTCTACTGGCCTGGTTGAACCAGTTGATCAGATATTTACTTTCCCTGCCAAAACATTCACTGGCCCTGCCTAAAAAATAAAGTAAGTTAATGCTTTCAGTGTTTCAAATTTACACTTATTTTTAAATTTAAATGTACACATTTACACTTTACAGTGCTTGTGAAAACTATTACTGTATGAAGTAAATATACACCGATACCTGTTAAAGCCACAGAAGTTACTGTATTTAGTTAAGAGCAGAGATTATCTCTTTTTCTTTTGTTGTTTGATTAACATGATCAACATAGGAAACTCTGTTTCGGATTAACGGATCCGTTATATAGACACACATCCAATATTTTCTTAATTGTTTACCTTTACTAAGACATAACCGATGTTTTTTTACGTGGGTACTTTTCAAGAAGTGCTGTCTGAGAGGCGGCTTACTGTATGCAAGCTTTAGGTGTGAAATGTCTATCACAGTCCGCACGTAACACATTGAGTTCTCTTTCGTGGCGTCTTGTGCTTGACTGGCTTAAAATCACTAGAATGTTGATACTGACAAGACTTAAAAACAGGTGAAATAGATCAGCTTTCTTGAGGAAGCAGATCGTTCAGATAGGTGACTTTCAGGCGGCTGGTCTAGAACTGCCCCTGTTGCAGAGCAAAATATATTGTACAACTCACTGTCTTGTCTGTGTAGGTCATGGGACATGGGAAAATTTCTCCGTACCCAATGCAAACTGAGTCAAATCAGATTCCCACAGTTTGCCAGAAAATGGATCAATATCAGAAAGTCTTATGGAAACTTTTATAAGGTTTGTTTTCATGTTCATTTTCCTCATGATTCCTTACACATCCATAGAAGGATATCTAAATTGTAAATAAGTTGGCTTTGGAGTATTACATTTGAAAATAGGTTTTCATGCATCTCATCCTGTCTCTCTCAGGTTGCTCGTACTCAGACGAAACTAATCTGCATGCTGGAGAATCTTGGGATGCAGTATGACGGACGTCCTCACAGTGGTCTAGATGACTCCCGCAACATTGCCAGAATTGCCATCCACATGCTGAAGGACGGCTGTCAGCTGCGGGTGAACGAGTGCATGCATTCAGGAGAACCACGGAGCGTGCCCATCTCTGCCCCTATTGAAGGAGCCCTAGCACCTCAAATGCCCAAAAAAAGAGACTAAAAAGACTCTTTCCCAAAACTAACATTGCTTAATGTGAACAAATATGAAAACCTGTCATTACGTAATTGGGACAAACTAATCTAGGTTTACTTAAATTGTTCCAGTAATGTGTGTGATTTCTTTGCTGCAAAATCTTACATCATAGCAGATCAGTGGGGTGAGGCTGTGCTTCACCTTTACAGCTAATTGGGTTTATGTACTGTATTTTGAAACTTGCTTTAGGAACTGAAACAGAATCTGCAGGCAAAAGGCTTGAAAAAGCCTGATGATCAATAATTGTGCATTGCTTTTATTAATCTTTGTTGCACATCATTTGAAAAGCTCAATTTGTACCGGAATTTTATTGCCAATAAATATTTTTTTTATGATGACACTGTACAATATTATTAAGATTAGAGATCATTATACAATATTCTGTTTTTTTTTTCTCGTTTGCCTGAGATCTTATTTGCAGGTGTACTACATTGTTGTTGATTTATTTTGTGTACTTTAACCCTTATAGTCTACTCAAAGTTTAGATATCTTGTGGTTGTGCAACGATTTGTCAACACAAAAGTTCACATGGTTATTTTTCCATTAGATACACATCTCATTATCCAAGGTCATGCTAGAAATTTGAGTTATGAACTTTAATAATTATATTAAAAATGCTTGAATTAGTGCATGAGTTTCTCACTTTAATGGGAGATATTTAATATGATTTTATATTAAATAAATAACATCGCGATATAATATTTCTGATGATTTGATTAGATATACATTGTAATTTATCAAAATGAATGCATCTGCGCACCATGTCCAGTAGATGGCGTCAAATGACATCTCTCGGTAATCGTAAACAACACAGCCCACCATCATTAATGTCAACAAGGTCCAGTCGGGCTTATTTGCATGATTGTGGCTTGAGTTGTTCCTAGTCTATTATAGTATTTTGATTTTCTTCCCAGTGTGTATGTGCAGAAATTAAAGTTCCATTCGTATCTTAGGCAAACATGATCCAGATACATCTCTTAATATGTTTTAGAAGCAAGCTATTATTTACACTGTCTTATAAACATGCTTGGATTTTCTGATAGTTAAATCAAAACGACCGAAACGAAATTACCTTCACAGCCCTTTTACTGATATTCCTTGTTATCCAAACCGCTGTTAATACGCGACGCGTCCTTCGTCACCACCAGACCAATCAAATCCTTTGTTTACGCGAGCGTCGCGTCGCAGGCGGCGTAGAGAAGGTGGGGCTCTGACGCAGTGCTGCTCCTGTGAGCATTCACTGCTGGCTGCATGCGCAGAGAATAGGCGGAGACACAGGGAAAGACCACAGCAACCACCACTGCCCTTCTTTCATTCTAACTCACTGGATATGTCTTAGTTTTTTTCTCATGTGGTATCAAAGGAAGCGCTGGCGGATGCGCCAGCCACATGATCTAGGCTGAATATTTGTGACATTTAAAGCGCGCGTGTTGGTTTTACCCTGTGATCGAGGATGCGTGAAAGAACGCAGCCCAGCCCTGTTTTCTTGAATGCGATTGAACTGAACCACACATTTTCGGATGAAGATGAAATCGGCAAGGTCTAAATGTTGGTTTCATCTGGATTGTTGTGCAGAGAACCCGAATCGATGAAGCAAGTGAAAGCGGCACCATGCTGCCTAGGTGATTGATTGGTGCCCAATGAAAACAAGGAGGAGCACAGCTTCGATACGATGGCTGAGGAGAATAACCTGAAGACTGCTAGATTATGGAGGGATGCTGCTTTGCGCTCCAGGAAGCTGAGGAGCAATCTGCGACAGCTGACTCTTAGCACTAAAAACAGCCAGACAATTACTTTACCTGAGGACATAAAGGAGATTGAGGTCCTCAATTTGGGCAACAACTCACTTCAAGAGCTTCCAGATGGATTAGGTTCAACCCTCACCAGGCTCCGCATCCTCGTCCTTCGCAGGAACAATTTTGCCACTGTTCCCTCTGCAGTATTTCAACTTAGTCAGCTGGTTGAGTTAGACATCAGTCACAACTGCTTGAACCACTTTTCAGAAGATATTGATCTTCTCAAGGGGCTTAAAAAGTTGTGCATCAGTCATAACAAAATCCAATACTTGCCATCTCAGATTGGGACATTGCAAAGTCTGGAGGAGCTTGACATCAGCTTTAATGAGCTGCATGATTTCCCCAGGTCCTTTTCACAGCTCAGGAAGCTCCGAACACTTGATGTGGATCATAACAAGCTGCAGCGTTTCCCCTCTGAAATCCTTGCCCTCTGTGATCTGGAGGAGCTTGACTGCTCTGGGAACAAACTAGAGGGTCTTCCGGGTAACATCATGATGCTCCAATCCATTAAAATTTTGTGGCTCAGCAGCACCCACCTCTTATTCTTGCCTGAAACATTTTGTGAGCTGCAGAACTTGGAGAGCCTGATGCTCGATAATAATTTCCTCGCACATCTGCCACAATCATTTGGGAAACTGCAGAAGCTGAAAATGCTCAATCTCTCCTCAAATTTATTTGAAGATTTTCCTCAGGTTATTATCAAACTCACCAGTTTGGAGGAGTTGTATTTAAGCCGGAATAAACTGTCGTTCCTCCCTGAGGAGGTAGGACAGCTGTGCAATCTTGCTAATTTGTGGTTGGACAATAATAGCATAACATTTCTCCCAGACTCTATTGTAGACCTCGGGAAAATGGAGGAGCTGGTTTTACAGGGTAACCAAATCGCCATACTCCCAGACAATTTTGGAAAACTTGCCAAAGTCAACATTTGGAAGGTGAAGGATAATCCTCTCATTCAGCCTCCATATGAAGTGTGCATGAAGGGGATCCCCTACATAGCTGCCTATCAGAAGGAGCTTGCACACTCCCAATCTGCTGTAAAACCCAGACTTAAACTGGTTTTAATGGGCCAGAAAAATGCAGGGAAAACCACACTCAGGCAGTGCATCATCAACAAACCGTCAGACGCCAAGATGGCGATTGGATGTAGGGGTATTGATGTGACGAACTGGGTAGCAGATGCAGAACGCAGTCTAACGTTCATTGTATATGATTTATCTGGGAAGCAGAACTATGATCTTATCAAACCCTTTTTCCTCTCTCCCGGAGCTCTTTATGTTTTGGTGGTGAATCTGAAATTATATACATCAAAGAGCTTCTACTCTCATGTAGGCAGTTTCCTCCACCTGCTCAGTGCCAAGGTGCCACATGCAGTTGTTTGCATTGTAGGGACCCACAGCGACTTGTGTGAAGAAGTTGAGATTGAAGAAAAGTGCCTGGATATTCACAGACAGATTTCGCTCCAGGAAAAAACAGACACTGAATGCTTACATGTGTTTGCCTTGCAGGTTGACGAAGCCCTTGAGCAAGGTTACGATGTTCGGACTTCTAGTCCCCATGTTCTCTTTTACGGGGTCACAGATAAAAACTTGAGGCGTAAAAAGTCCCAGTTGCAATATATGCTCAACAATCGACTACAAATCCTTTCTCCGGTGATATGCGTCAGCTGTCTGGAGGTACAGAGAAACATCCAGCATTTGAAAGAGAAGCTCATGTCTGTCGCTGATCACAGGGAGATTTTCCCCAATCTTCACAGAGTCCTGCCAAAGTCATGGCAGATGCTTGAGGAACTGCATTTTAAGCCACAGGATTTATGGCTTTCCTGGTGGGATTCGGCCCGGTTGGGCCTTCAGGCCGGGCTGACTGAGGACCGTCTGCAAAGCGCACTCTCTTACCTACACGAGAGCGGTAAACTTTTGTACTTTGAAGACAGCATGACGTTAAAGGAATACGTCTTCCACAATCTACCCCGGTTTATCGCCATCTTGAATGTGTTTTTCCAGAGGGACCTTGCTGCAATGCTTGAGAGACTACAGGATGAAGGAGATGACGGAGAT
Organism: Semotilus atromaculatus; assembly: GCA_031834385.1. Lineage (NCBI taxonomy): Eukaryota > Metazoa > Chordata > Actinopteri > Cypriniformes > Leuciscidae > Semotilus > Semotilus atromaculatus. Next base: position 14,188,993 of record JAULUF010000001.1, on the reverse strand, counting down.
AACGCCAGGTCTACGCAGATGCATGGTCACGTGGAGGGTTTTCTGTTGCACGGCCTCCTGCCGTCAAACGTCATCCGCTTACTGCTTAAACCTCTGGTACAGACACAGCAGGACTTGCACCTGATCATGGAACTGCTGGAAAAAATGGGCGTCTGCTACTGTGTCAACAAACCTCGCAGCAAACCGCTTAATGGGGCCACCGTCTGGTATAAGTTTCCCAGTCAAGTCAGCAGCGAGGAGCCCCATCTTGAGGCCTCGGCCAGTGGGGGCTCATCGGTCCCTGGTCAGTTCTTCTCGGTCGAGCAGCTGCAGATTGAATACAGATTTCCTTTCCTCACCCCTCTTGGACTTTTTGCTCGGTATAGTGTTCAAATCAACAGCCACGTGGTGCAACGGTCCGATGGAAAGGATCACATCTTTGCCTATCGGGGGAAAGTGCCTGTGACGGTGAGTTACCGGCCCTCTCGGAGCAGATTGCAGCCTGAGATCCTCTCCATCTCTAGCCATGCATCCTTGCCAAATATCTGGACAGCTTGGCAAGCCATCATCCCCCTAGTGGAAGAGTTAAACGTTCTTCTGCAGGAATGGCCTGGCCTTCACTACTCTGTGCATGTCCTGTGTTCCAAGTGCCTGAAGAGAGGGTCCCCCTATCCACATTCCTTTCCAGGTTAGTGGTTTGCTATTTTCTTCACAAATGTGTTTGATATCATGTGTTTGTGACCATCATTTGTTCTTGCCAACATATATTTCCATTGATTTTATGCTATTGAAGGGATAGTTCACCCAACAGTGAAAGTTCATCCATCATTTACTCACCCTGTCATTACAAACCTGTATGACTTTTTTTTTTCAGAACACAAAAGATAATTTGAAGAATGTTTTAATTGTTTTTGCCCATAAAAGTAAAGTCAATAGGATCCAAAAAAAAGTTTGACCCCGTTCACTTTTATTGTATAGTAAAACAAAAAAAAAGTCATATTATATTCTTTTGTGTGCCATAGAATAAAGAAATGCATACAGGTTTGAAAATACATGGGGGAGAGTAAAAAGGTTTTTTTTTATTTAGATTTTTTTATAAATGAACTCTCGTTTTATGATGTTTATGATGGAAACCAAGTTAACCAGATGCATTCAATCATTTAGGTTTACAGTTAATGACTTATATTGTTTTAGTTTACCACTAATATGCAGTCATACATCTCTCAGGCATATATACCAGAGCAAATACAGAGTGAAATTAATTATTCAGTGATAAATAAGGTAATCTTTGCAGTGCTGTCACTATGGAGGAGTATGTCTGGGTTTATTGCCAAGTAAACACTGACACAATAAAGGGTGAATCAGCAGGAAATTAAGTCATTTTAGGATGGGTCTAGGCTAAACACAGAATGAGAATGGCTGTCCATGACAAGAGGGAGAGGGGAGGGGTGGGGGTCTCGGTGGGTTTGAAGCCACACCTAGAAACACAAATTAGCTTGGGCTGTCTGCCGTTCTGCTGCGAACACACTCGCACATCCACAGCAGTGGAGACTGAGAGGGTAGCCATGGTAACATCAAATGCCTTTCTTTATGGGTTACAGACAAGGCGCAGCAGTCACTGGCGTATATAGTAACCTAAATACTAGGTTCCAGTATATATTTTTAAAATCATAAATAAGAATGTTTTTTAATTGATTTATGTTAATATAATACATATTTATTTTCTTAGGAGTCTTGTATTCTGTAGTTTTGCAATCTCATAGACTAGGTTAGGTTCCTGTTGTCTTCTGACAGACTTCATTTATGAAGACGTCCCACACCGCCTTAGTTTCTAAAAGAGTCAAATCTGGGGGTGAATTATTTTACTGGCAAACTATGTAGTTATTCTTAGCTTTAAGGATCTCATTGGGTGATAGTTATGTATGGTGTAATTTGTTGTGTTTATATCCAGTGTTGGAACGGGCACAATTTGAGTGTTATTTTAAAGATAAAGTGGTTGGTTTATGTAAGAGACATACCTTACTGAACACACCATGCCCATTTTTGCCAAATAACAGTCAAAGACAGCGTTTACTCAAGCTTATATAATGAGGCCCAGCTTCATATGTTATTGCATGCTAATTGTTTCACCCATCATGGAAAGGAAATATGTTTCACTGTGAAAAAGTACAATAGCCCAAAAGTATTTGGTATTCAGTCATATTTATGTCATTGCATTAAATAAAATCTAAACAAACCAATTTTGGTTTTGTTTTTTCAAAGAAACGAGGCTAAACCTATTCTCCGAACTAATTCCACATTTCTCAACCATTTTTGAAATGTTTAGTCTACCTTTGCTTTTACATTTTTAATTATGTCTTTGTGTAATAATTGAAAACCTAACACATTTATGTGAATAATTGCCACTTGATTTTTGGTTGTTGTTATAAATAAATGTCTAAATACGTTTTGGACCCACTGTTTTTAAAATGATCAGTACACACTGACAGTATGTGTTTTGGGGCATACAATGCTTGTCATTTGTGCATTACACTGTGTGTATTCCCAAAAGACCAAAGTTGTGATTTAAAAATTTTTTTCAATGTGATTCTTCGCCTTCTTGTCCCTAAAGTCTTTGTTCTGCACAGTGATGATATTTTACATATTAGTATTATGTTTAAATAGCTGGGCAGGATGTCCTCTTAGATTTGGCAGCTCTGTTTCCTGTCTCACAGTTTTTCCCTGCTGTCACATGATGAGACAGGATCAGGTGGGGCAATTCCTGACTCACATTAGTTCTTAACAACAGCTCACGAGATGTAAAGGCCCTGTGCCATGGCAAAGAGTGAAGACCTGTTTGGCCTGCTTAATGAGTACATTAGCTTTTAAGTACCCATTATTATTCAAGGCTGGATTTGTTGAGTTCATTAATGATAATAGATATCGACTGCAAGCTGTATTTGTGGTATGGGGTGTAGATCTGTTTCTTTGTTTTATAATAAACAGGTTTCCTGACCGAAGTAAAAACAGAACAAGTTTAGCACCGAGGTTTTTTGATCCTACCAAATTTAGGCATGATTTTTTTTTTGGCCCACTTGCATGTTGATATAGTGTTGAAGCTCTCTGAAACATTAAACAGTTTGATGGTCACAGAAAGTTCTCCTTTACTTATAAGAGTACTGGGACCCCCAAAACACTTGCTTTTAGATGAATATGGATGTCCAACAGCAGAACAGTGTTTTCAGATAATAAAGTCCTATTGAGTTTTTAGCATATTTAACTTTTATACAGCTTTTATTTCAGTAAGCATTTGGAAACTTTATCTATCGTATCTATCTAATCTATGACAGTTTAAAATGAATTTCACTTAATTTTAACATCCTTACATTCAATGCAAATCTGCATTCTGTTTGCACTTAAATTCAGTTCAAATTCAGGACCTGAAAATGATTTCTACCTCTAGAGTGTGAGAGCCTGTCTGGGTGTACATGTTATGTGAAACTGTTTAACAATTAAAACAACAGTCTGGAAAGAAAAGTTGGTGGACGTGTTTTGCAGGTGATGCGAACTTATTGATTTTAACATACCTACACCTGTTCTCTTTCCTCTTTAGATCTTGACTCTGTAGTGACGCAGAAGTTTGCACATTTGGATACAAGTATTAATATAACAACCTTACTGTGTAACCGATAACCAATTGCCTATTAATTACAAGCGGTTCTTGAAAAAGTAGAATTTGTCCTCCACATCCTTTTAAAGCGCAAAGAATGTATACAAAGAATGGCAGTAAATTACTTTTGACAGTTTGCTTGCATGGCCTGTAACATCCATTTGGCATCTTCAGACAGGGTTTGAAAATAAGGAAAATGCTGGCATAACCTGTTTGCTAATGAACCCGGATGGTCAAAATTGAGATGGCAGTTGGTACAGTAACTTGTCTGACCCATTTAGAAACTCAGTCAACTGATATTTAGTTTTTTGGCTCTTGGACTGGGTGTTTGGAATAAGAGCCCTCTCGTTACCCTGAGCTAAATTCAGTCACATCAGAGCTGGCCGAAGCACCTGCACTGTCAGAGCACTGTACTTTTTGCTTGTATCGATTACCATTAGCGTACGTATTGAGCCTATGTTGTTGGTGGAGTGTGTCACTGGTGCCAGAAAGTGTCCATCCTGGTGGCGGTCAGGGCAGCAAGTCTTTTTAGCAGCTTTTCTTAGCATGCACTGTCCATCATCTTGCCAACTGACCTCAGCTTTTTGGGAACCTTACTGGTATTTTGAGATATTTTGGACGCCACCGTTCATGGCTTTTGACAGACTAATGATGGCGTTTCTGCACAGGGCAGTTTAAATGACAGGGTTTTCAATATTGTTTGAACTATAGGTGGAATATTTCACTCAACCAGAATTTTTCTTATTCAAAACATAAAATCTGGGAAATACAATGATAACCGATAAATGGCTAAATAGTTTTTTTTTTTTTTTACTGTTTATTTTATTAACTATTTATTTTAATATTGCATTCTTAATACTATTTTGTCTATATTATTGCAAAAAACACTCAAATCTGCTGTTTTAAGTGAAATTAGGCATCACAACATTTACATTAAATGAATATTCCTTTTTTTCAGACTGGTCATTATAATGAAATGGAAAAATACTTCTAAAGCATTTGTTAATCTTAGTTCATGATCATTTCAACATTTACTAATACATTATTAAAATCAAAAGTTGTATCTGTTAATATTATTTAATGGACCTGAGCTAACAATTAACAGTTGTATTTTTATTAACTAAATTTAACAAAGACTAACAAATTTATGGCATTGCTAGTTGATGTTAATTATTAATTAACGTTAAATAATAGACCTTATTGTGAAGTTACCTAACTTTTTAGATATTACTTTTATAACTTTAGATAAGCTTTTTATTGTAAATAAAAACAAAATTTAAATAAATCTGTTTTTAAGGTTTGCTAAAGATTGTTAAACAATATCATTCAATTAATTGTTTAAATTAACTTTTTAGATGTGACCTTACTGTAAAGTGTTACCTTTAAACGTTTTAGATACAGTGTTTATAACTTTAGATATCATCTTTTTATTGTAATTAGGAACAACATTACAATAATAAATCTGTTTTTAAGATTTGCTAAATTATATTTTTTTAGTGTTTTAAAGATTAACCTTTAACGTTTTAGATATAACTTTAATCTTTTAAATAAAGTTAATTGATTAATCTTTTAAAACTGTTTCTTGTAAATAAGAATTACATTTTGAGGGCCTTTGTTCATTTGTTGGCCTTGGTAAAGAAAACCTCAAGATGTATATCCATATATTATTTTGTTTGTTTCTTCTTTACGTTATATCTCTCTGCTTTCAGACATTTTTTCATGACATACCCTGTCAGTTGGGGTATGTAGGGTCAGTTTGATTCCTCCTGTTATCCCCTTAATGGATTTAACAGGATTACCCCGTGAGTGAAAGGGAACCTTAAAGACTGGCAATTAAGTCAAGGCAGAGTTGGTTAAGTAATCATAGCCTGACGAACTGTAACAACTGTAACAAAAAAAAACAAAAAAAAAAACGTTTTAAGGAACTGCCCTCAGGATGAGAGAGCTGTTCCTGAATGAATTAGAGCTAGGATTTACCTCATCGGTGTAACAATAAACATGTCTGAACCTGTACCAAGATAAAACATGGCTTTAGAACAAGAAGGAATAATGTATGTCGTAAAAAACTCAAGATAAGACGTAATTTATGAGGTGGATGTGTTACCATCCAGACGTTGCCAATTGAATGTGTGTGGTGTGATCAGTGTCAACAGGAGTTTTGTATATTTGTAAAAACTTGCTTCCCTCTATTATTGCACTGGACCTCTGGAAATTATGCTTGTGAAAACATTCCACGTTCAGAATTCTGGGAAATTATGCTAATTTTGAGATTCGTAATGGTCAGCTACGGTGCTTTCTTTGTGTTTCCTTGATTTTTATCTGGTCTTATTAGATCATGACGACTTTGGCTGTATCACAAAGACATTTTTATATAATGATCACTGGAAGTTTAGAGCATGTGTTGGGCTGTCTCGGAGGACTCTGTGTAAAATTATTATTATACAACTTTTCATTATTCTATTTATTCCTTGAATTCAGGACACAGCTCACAGGCAGGGAAGATGGCTATCATATTTAAAGTGGAACAGGAAACCTTATTGGGGTGGTTCTTCATTAATTGGCTCAAATGTCTCACGTGAGAGTGAAAGTGATATGTCTCTTATTGCATGTTTGTGCTAATGATATCAAATTTCTGTTTCATGGCTATATGCTGTAATTTTGTTTAAAATCATGCGTTACGACAATTCCAGACTGCCATTCTTGCTCTAGAAGAGTCTGTAAACTCTCACCCCCATCTGTATGATTTCATGTCTGTTTTGCATGTTTCAACCTGAAACCTTTTATTCCCGAGCACCGGAATAATCTGATGTTGTCAATCCTGTTATGTCACTACGTTCCCTCAAGGTCTACATTGTAAGCCTGCAGAATTATCCATGTGACCTGTGCAGGGCTGGATAGAAGGGTTTGTAATGCATCGGCTATATGTTATTGGCTTTCAAATATAAAGAATTATCTTATTGGTACTGGCTAAAATTTTCATATCGGTACATCCGTACTGCTAACACATTTTGATGCTCCCCAACAGACACTCATACTGACTATATTGTCAGTAACCGAACTAACTACACTATACTACTATATAAAACTATATACTACTAACCGAACCCTAACCTAACAGTCTACTACAGTCTACTAATAGGCTACTCTGAGACTTAGTTAACAACTATGTAGTTGCAATGATACTCCTAGGTAGAATGTCTAAAGTGGACCATCAAAATAAAGTGTAACCTTTTAAAATTAGCCATTAATCAGCCGTAACGTAAAAACGAATTATTTTCTTATTGATATTAACCATATCATATTGGTGGATCCCTATAATTAGCATATTTTTTGAACATGTACTATAGTAAGATTATGGTTAATTTAAACATAGCTTGCTAATACCATGATTGTCTTTGAAATACCATGGAAATATGGTATATGAATGTTAATCATATAGGACCATGATGTTTATCGAAGTTCCTTATACTACCACTGTATCATTGCACCACCTTATATTTTTCCACAAGAGCAAGATGATGTTTTATTAAGCCTCTTTGGTTAAAAATTTGTCTGGTATAAATTTCTCATGTTTAGAAATAAAACAGACGTGCAGAACCTTCCATCCCAGATCTCCATCATTTTTCTAAAGTTGTTTTCGTGGTCACATATGCTTGGTGCAAATCAGCATGGTGGCAGTGCCGAAAGCCTCGACAGGATATCAAATATGTGTAAATGTGCTATCAGCGTTCTCACTGGGTCAGCACGATTAGATAGCAGCTCTCACCTTGTCCCGTTTCCATGTCTGTTTCTGTGTTGGATCAGCTCTTTGCTAGTCAGATGTTTACATGTTTCTTTTAGCCTCAGCTTATTTTAGCCCAGATCGGATCTCTGCCTGAAGGCCTCATCAGATTCTGCTCTGCATCTGCTGCATACTTCACCATAGAATATATTTTTGAAGTGTGTTCTAGTAACAAAAAAAGAGCATTTATTGTGACTCATGTCTTTATTGATGTGTGCAATTGTGCGTAGCTGGAGAACATTGATTCGTTTTTCACGTGGTATTAATGTAGCGTGCTTCATTTGTTGATTGTATAACTGCTGCACTGCCGCAGCGTGTTCTAAGTGGACAGATCTGTCCATACGGATGAAGTGCTCCAGCATTGACCTTTGGCAGTAAAAGCAGCGTGAACTTCCTCCAAAGGGAGTGATGCTGCTATTCCTGGAAACCAGTGTTTGAGGCTGCTCTGTGGCCAAGAAAAGTCTTGTGCGACTTGAGAATTTCAGGTTAGGACAAACGTTACATTCTCATATACTAGACAGGGTATATGAGTGAATGTATACGTCTGCATCACTGAATACTGGGTTCAATTTATGAACACATGAGCGCTGATTTGCTTCACACTTTCACTTGAGTGTGTTCAGCATACTTGATTATTCATACGCTGTGAAGTAAACCTAAGACAAACAGAAGATTTGCCTTAAAAATGTTAACGAATAAATAACACGTACTTTTATTTGGCTCAGACCCTGTCTTTGAGAATGGTGTTGCTTTTTTCCATTCTGAGTCATTTTAATGGAGTCATGTGGGAAAGGGGGATGTTTTCAAATTTATTTGTCAGTAAATACATTTGAAAGTATGAAAGTAATATGCATTATTTTTAAAAAATAGCAACTCAAAAAATTAGCAAATTTATAAATTATAAAATAAATAATAAATAATTAATTAATAAAAAAAAATAATAAATTAAAACATCTAAAAATGGCAAACTCTTGAATGGTAGTGTAAAAAAATTCTGATATTATGGTGTAATTCAATAAGTAAATAAATCTAAAAGTAACTGAAGATTTTTTTTTCTTCAAAAAGTTTTTTTTTTTTTTTTTTTACATTTGAAATGAATGTTGAAGATAAAAAGATCAAATGAATGACAAACGACAAAATGAATGTTTTTGGCTGTGAATTGTTCATTTCAGTTCGCTCACAAAGCAGGGAGGAATTTAGAGATCTCTCTCTGTGGGCTTCCTGCAACTCTAAAATCAATACAAATTCAATTGAGCATAATTGGCATAACGTGTCAGCCTAAGCTAGCGGATAATGATGGTAGCTTGGTGGATGGTCACGATACATGTCGGCAGTGATCTCATTACAGACCAGATGTGAACATCTGTCACGAGCCTGTCAGATGACAGATCAAGCTTACAACAGCCTTTTTGCTGTTTACATACAGAGATATCAATGGTTAGGTTGAAGGGTTTTTTTCCCCCCAAAAAATTTTTACTCATTTGATGATAATGTTGTCTTGAATACTAGGTACTTCTCATATATGGTTTACGGTCACTGCTTTGAGAAGTGTGATTGTGGCAGACTGCTTGCCCTTTAGGCAGGCCTCTTTGCTCTGTGCAGCAGGTTTTGGGTGTTTGCTTTCTTCCAGTGTTTAATTCTATTCCAATTAAAAGTTATAAGTGAATCTGTAGTTTAGCAGGTTGTACTGGCATAACATCCTGTTTGAGGACCCAAAAGACAGTCTCACAATCCCAGATTCACATTATGGACAACTGTCTGCTGTATAAAACCATATATTCCACTTTATTTTATAGTTGTCTGTCAAGTAAACAGTACGTGTTTTTTTTTTAGATTATTCTTTTTATTATAAAAAAGTTTAATATATTTGTAATCATGTAATTTCAATAATTTTACTTCCATTTTAACTTATTTTTATGGCGCGTAAAACAAACTGTGTTCATTTGAATGACATGTCACTCATGGTCTCGTCTTGTCTAAGTGGGCGGTGAGACTACAAGCTGTCAAGACTACAACACAGAGCACTAGAAACCTAGATGGATTGTGTGAAATAGAGTGGGAACAAATCCGGTTCTGTTTATTTATTTTCGTCTGGCTTGATTTAGATCTGCACAAATGAAGCCCTGATGTTTGATTACAATATTGTTTGACATTGTGTTCGCTTTTGATGGACATCTCTGTGTGGGGTTCGCAAATAGCAAACGGACAATAAAGAGAGGAATTAGAAACATCTGGAATGAAATGTAAAAGACACCAGATTTGTGTTTGAAGAAGAGAATAGATGAATTCAAGAAAATTCCTTAGTACTCACACGGTCGGATCTGTGAATAATCAGTTGTGTTATAATCAGGTTTTTGGAATGTTACTGAGAAAGAGCGATATGGATTTGTCGTGGTCAGTTCCCCTGTTGATTTCCCTTCATTGTTTCCAAATTCTGATGGTGCTGATTTTGTGTCTTTTTGATGCTTTATAATATTTTGATGCGTTTCTCAGCTCTCCCATGTCAGTAATAGTTGTTGTTATGCTAGTTGTCATCCGAATCTAGTTAGTTGTGGATGAATCTAATACAGTTTTCTAAATAATGACATTTAAAGACTGTTTTAAAGGTATAATTAATGTTAAGGTCATTATTTGCTCACCCTCATACCTGTATGATTTTCTTTTTTCCATGAAACACAGAATGACAAAGTCAGTGAGTTGAATCATTCATAGTGGTTTTGTTAAACAAATCAAACAATAATTAAAAATATCCAGGAAAAAGAATGATTTATTTACAAATCAGACCCAAATCTTTTTGGCTACGTTTACCCTGCAAGCCTTAGTGCTCAATTTGAATTTATTGCTCTGATCCAATTTTTTTTTTAGTTAAGCTGTACACATTATTTTGTTAAATGTAGCCAATATCAGATTGGAGGGTGATCTGATCACGGTCCCGATCAGACCCACATACACAAAGGAACAATGACAATAAGCACGCAGTCATATGGACATAAACATGAAGGATACTGACGTCAGTGTTTACATGTTTATTTATAAGCTGATGTGCCACGAAAGCACCTTTGTGCACAGACGATAAGGCGGATGAAGATGAAGATGAGGAGAAAGAGAGCTAATTTTTTAGTTTTTTAGTTTTCCCTTAAGTTTTGATTTTTAGAACTGTCACCATGATACTTAGACCTCGCTGTCCTTCCACTGACTACCGTCATGGTTGTCTTTCATATTATCCAAATGACCAAAGAGCTACTGGTATGTAAAATCTTTGGAGTGACTTTCGTCAGCCCAGAATTGTGACAAAAGTGACTTAAAAGTGTCACGAATTCTGAAAATGACAGACATTGTAAAAAATGACTTAGCACCACATATGGAAGAAAATCGAAAAAATCAGATTTGTGCTGTTCACTCTGTCATGAAAAAAACTGATCTGAGTCACAAATGAGCACAAAAAAAAAAATCTGATTTGTGCCACTTTTGGCTGCAGTCTGAACGTAGCCTTTGTGTTTGAAATGACATAGAGGTTGAACTATCCCTTTAACTTGTGTTAGAAAGTCAGAAATTTATAGCCAAAGTGATCACCCTATAGTTAATGATTGTGTCTAACTGGTATGTGTGCTGTTTCATCTGTTGACTTATGTTGAGATATGAAGAATAGATATTCACTGGAATTTTCATGGTCATGAGCAGACCTTTGATTTCAGGGCTCTTCAGTGACAGATTTCTTAAAAGCATTGAGCATGTGTTTAGAAGGGATTCACTTCTAACGTCAGCCGCTTGGCTTTTTTAGAAGAGCATGGAAATCTCATCAGGACACAGCACTGACTGAGACATCTGAATCCAGATGAATGGCCAAGTGCAGATGAATGCATGACGCGTTTACATCAATGTGTATTGTTGTATTCTATTACTGTTGTATAGTAAAGATATTCATCAAATGATGAAGAGCATTATAACCGTGCATATATCACCATATCCAAAACCTATCAAATAACCACTGCTATCTTCAGCGGACACAATTCAGCCTGCATTCAGCAACTAATGCAGGACTTGATTTATCCATCAGGATTTGGCCATATAAGTAGTAATATAATTGTTTAATAATACTTCAATGTATTTCAATTTTAATATAAATATTTCTGTTTGAATTTATTAAAAAAATGTACATTTATTTATTTGTTTTTTATTGGGCAATTTAATAATTTTTCCCTGCCCACAAGGTCTTGATTACATCAGCAAAAAAGTAGTTTCATATAAAGTTTTGATGAAACTTCCTTTTGTGCTCTGATGATTTTGTTCATTTTGATATCATGTTCTTAAAGGGGTCATTAAAAAAATCTTTGAGGTTCCATGAGGTTCACTCATAATGAAAAAAAAAAAAAACATTTTTATTTTTAAAACATATTATTACATAACACAAACTATTATTTGCCACCTTCTTTTTAAAACTGTCTGAAATGATCAGTTTTTAATGGGCGGCTTGTCAGTAAACAACCACTGGCTAACGTCATTGCATAGGAAACAGCATCAACGCCCACTCGCTATTGCACGCAATTAAGTGTTTTGAAAGCATTCCACATAAAACCGTAATTTACAGACAAAGCATTATGATGCAGCTGCTGTCAGATACAGCAGAGTTGGCTGCTTCATCTTTCAACAGAAGTTTTACAAAATAAAATGCTCCAAACAAACACAGAATCCTCTGCTGTGTTTATTTTCCATTTAAATAAAACCATCCACTTGTTTCTGACCCTGGGATCGTTCTAAAGTCTGTACTGAGATGCAAAAGAGCTGTGTAAACTGGATGAGTCAAAGCGAACGTTCATTCACTCTTCCGTTTGTCCTGTTGACGACAGACTCAAGTGCGTGGTGTATGTCAGAAAATGATCTTGCACCTGTATACTGTATCCAGTGTAGACAACGTTCGTGATAATAGGTTCTATTTGCTTTTAACACGATGCAACACTTCCATCCAGTGTAGGCAAATGTCAACTGTTAAGCGACTTGACGCCGGAGAACTGTTCGTCGATGTCTTGCCCCGGAGGCAGTCATATGCAAATGTTTTTGCACAGGTCACCCAATGTCAAAATGATGACCCATTGTTTTTTTCCCCAAGCTTGGTTAAATAAATGCTTTGTTCATAACGAAGAGGGTATTTTAAGCTATGAAACTTGCAGGATGTTTATGTTTTAAAGGTTCAAAGACCTCAAAGATAAAGGGAAATTTGATTTCTCATGGCATGATCCCTTTAAGTATCACTTAAGTCTATTTCTGTGTCGGCATAAGCTGTGTGTATACGTGTGTACATGTGTGTGCATGGGGATGACCCTGATTCACTCGCTGACGCTCTTTGTGCTTTATCACTCAGAGCGATAATCCTCCGCCCGAGTCGCTAGCCTTGTGTGGCTTCTCATGTCTCATCCTGCTGTTCACGATGCAGTCTTGCCTGATCACTGTTCTCACCAACAGTGAGAAATGAGTGAGTGCAGAAAGACAGTTGCAGCACATTGTCAGCTTTCCCTTGTTTTAAAACCCACTGAGCATCAAATATAGGTTCAAAAATTCACGAATAATCACAGTGTGGTTTTGTTCTGTTTTGTTGTGAATGATTCTATAAATCAAGCTGAACTTGTGCATGACAAGCGCTATGTCAGCTACACGCTGTTACTTCCGGAGGCAGTTTATTTTGGCAGTACCTTTATGAATCCACATCCTCTGGACACTCGGGAAAAAGATGAAGCATTCCAGGATGTCTTTGACCCAGATTTCAAACTTCACAAAGGGCCGCAGAGCGAGTCACAGCATGAATGCGTTAAAGATAAAAACGGATGTAAAATATCTGGAATGCGACTGGAGGGCTAGACAAGCCTTTGTCTTTTGTATGTGTGTTTTGTCTTATTCAAAATAACAGAGGCACAGAGCTTATAATTGGACGCTTTGGTCTTAATAAAAGTAGTTTCATCCTTATTTTCATTTTTTTAACGAATGCATGATATATCGCTACCATACTATTGGTAATGGACAATTGTATATCAAAAATAAAAAGAATTTTTATAGAGCCCTAATTTAAAAAGTCCCTGTAAGGCAAATGCTTATTATGTTTCTAGCATGTTATATGTTTGGCAACAGTTCTTCTAACCCTAATTGATTGAGTTTGTAGGAAGACACATCATGGCCATATTCCAGGATTCATCATGCTCAAAGTGTGAAAGAATGGTTGGAAGGGAGCATGAAGGATACTTTTCACACATGAATGAATACATTCACACATTGTCAATTCAAAATTATTTCAATCAAGAGGGGCATACATTTTTGGTCAAGATCTTGTATTGACAATGCAAGAGTCAAGCACTCTGTAAAGTCTACTCCAGCACAACCCTTAAAACTTTCATTGAATTTAAGATGTGCCAATTCATGTGTGAAAATGACTCCTCATGCTCCCTCCCAACCATTCTTTCACAATTTGAACCTAAACTTTTGACTTTGTAATTTATTTAGACAAAATAGAATAGAGTTTTAAAATTGGCCATTTATTGGTTATCTGCCATAACACAATAAAATGGTAGCTTATCTGTATCGGCCAGAATTTGCAAAAATAATTACATTCATTTTTAATTGTGCAAAATAGGATTTAAAATCATAATTTCAGACTCAAATATTTAACTTTTCTTTTGAAAATTCACATTTATTTTATGTCATATTGTTTTAGTTATTGAGAGTTAGTTATAGTTTATGGCTAATTGTTGATGGAAAATGTAGTGCTCAGAAAACAGAAGATGAAGAATGTGTCATTGGAATGCAAGATCTTAAGTATGAGCAATAGACTGTAGGAGTGAAGTGGAAGCTAGACATGCCATGAGTGAGTGTAGCAACAGTGGGCTTTGTTATGGAGATGTGTCTTATTGTTTCATTCTCTTTGCTGCTTCCTGTCCCAGCGAGTACAGGATGTTTAAACTGCAGTGTGCCTAACGGAAATGTGTTTATAGATTCAGGGTTTGGAGATTTATTGTGTAGGTAACTAATTCTCTCCAGGTTCAAGTTTTTGTCCTCCCTGCCTCCAGGCGCGGGGCAGGTTTACCTCTCATTAATGACTGTGTGAACTGTGTGTAAAAGAATTAGGTCTCAATTTCATTATTGAAAAGCTGAAGCCTTTCTCGTGGTGTTGGGTGGTTGTTTCACCTGTTACTGTTGATGTAACCGCAGCAGAGGTATGTGTTTGTATTGATAGCTGTGGACAAATAAGTAGAGACAAAAAAAAAACATATGCTAATTTTATGTATAAATGCAGCTAATTATAATTGTGTGTGTGTATATATATATATATATATATATACACTCACCGGCCACTTTATTAGGTACACCTGTCCAACTGCTCGTTAACACTTAATTTCTAAGCAGCCAATCACATGGCGGCAACTCAGTGCATTTAGGCATGTAGACATGGTCAAGACAATCTCCTGCAGTTCAAACCGAGCATCAGTATGGGGAAGAAAGGTGATTTGAGTGACTTTGAACGTGGCATGATTGTTGGTGCCAGAAGGGCTGGTCTGAGTATTTCAGAAACTGCTAATCTACTGGGATTTTCACGCACAACCATCTCTAGGGTTTACAGAGAATGGTCCGAAAAAGAAAAAACATCCAGTGAGCGGCAGTTCTGTGGGCGGAAATGCCTTGTTGATGCCAGAGGTCAGAGGAGAATGGCCAGACTGGTTCGAGCTGATAGAAGGGCAACAGTGACTCAAATAACCACCCGTTACAACCAAGGTGGGCAGAAGAGCATCTCTGAACGCACAGTACGTCGAACTTTGAGGCAGATGGGCTACAGCAGCAGAAGACCACACCGGGTGCCACTCCTTTCAGCTAAGAACAGGAAACTGAGGCTACAATTTGCACAAGCTCATCGAAATTGGACAATAGAAGATTGGAAAAACGTTGCCTGGTCTGATGAGTCTCGATTTCTGCTGCGACATTCGGATAGTAGGGTCAGAATTTGGCGTCTACAACATGAAAGCATGGATCCATCCTGCCTTGTATCAACGGTTCAGGCTGGTGGTGGTGGTGTCATGGTGTGGGGAATATTTTCTTGGCACTCTTTGGGCCCCTTGGTACCAATTGAGCATCGTTGCAACGCCACAGCCTACCTGAGTATTGTTGCTGACCATGTCCATCCCTTTATGACCACAATGTACCCAACTTCTGATGGCTACTTTCAGCAGGATAATGCGCCATGTCATAAAGCTGGAATCATCTCAGACTGGTTTCTTGAACATGACAATGAGTTCGCTGTACTCAAATGGCCTCCACAGTCACCAGATCTCAATCCAATAGAGCATCTTTGGGATGTGGTGGAACGGGAGATTCGCATCATGGATGTGCAGCCGACAAATCTGCGGCAACTGTGTGATGCCATCATGTCAATATGGACCAAACTCCCTGAGGAATGCTTCCAGCACCTTGTTGAATCTATGCCACGAAGAATTGAGGCAGTTCTGAAGGCAAAAGGGGGTCCAACCCGTTACTAGCATGGGGTACCTAATAAAGTGGCCGGTGAGTGTATATATATATATATATATATATATATATATTAATATATATATTATATTACCATTATTATTATTATTATTATTTATTTTTTTAGGGGTCGTAACAATATATTGTGTCACAATATATAGCAATGCAAAAATGCAACAATATGTATCGTGGATAGTGACAATACAGTGAAGAAAATAAGTATTTGAACACCCTGCTATTTTGCAAGTTCTCCCACTTAGAAATCATGGAGGGGTCTGAAATTGTCATCGTAGGTGCATGTCCACTGTGAGAGACGTAATCTAAAAAAAAAAATCCAGAAATCACAATGTATGATTTTTTAACTATTTATTTGTAAGATACAGCTGCAAATAAGTATTTGAACACCTGAGAAAATCAATGTTAATATTTGGTACAGTAGCCTTTGTTTGCAATTACAGAGGTCAAACGTTTCCTGTAGTTTTTCACCAGATTTGCACACACTGCAGGAGGGATTTTGGCCCACTCCTCCTCACAGATCTTCTCTAGATCAGTCAGGTTTCTGGGCTGTCGCTGAGAAACACGGAGTTTGAGCTCCCTCCAAAGATTCTCTATTGGGTTTAGGTCTGGAGACTGGCTAGGCCACGCCAGAACCTTGATATGGTTCTTACAGAGCCACTCCTTGGTTATCCTGGCTGTGTGCTTCAGGTCATTGTCATGTTGGAAGACCCAGCCTCGACCCATCTTCAATGCTCTAACTGAGGGAAGGAGGTTGTTCCCCAAAATCTCGCAATACATGGCCCCGGTCATCCTCTCCTTAATACAGTGCAGTCGCCCTGTCCCATGTGCAGAAAAACACCCCCAAAGCATGATGCTACCACCCCCATGCTTCACAGTAGGGATGGTGTTCTTGGGATGGTACTCATCATTCTTCTTCCTCCAAACACAGTTAGTAGAATTATGACCAAAAAGTTCTATTTTGGTCTCATCTGACCACATGACTTTCTCCCATGACTCCTCTGGATCATCCAAATGGTCATTGGCAAACTTAAGACGGGCCTTGACATGTGCTGGTTTAAGCAGGGGAACCTTCCGTGCCATGCATGATTTCAAACCATGACGTCTTAGTGTATTACCAACAGTAACCTTGGAAACGGTGGTCCCAGCTCTTTTCAGGTCATTGACCAGTTCCTCCCGTGTAGTTCTGGGCTGATTTCTCACCTTTCTTAGGATCATTGAGACCCCACGAGGTGAGATCTTGCATGGAGCCCCAGTCCGAGGGAGATTGACAGTCATGTTTAGCTTCTTCCATTTTCTAATGATTGCTCCAACAGTGGACCTTTTTTCACCAAGCTGCTTGGCAATTTCTCCGTAGCCCTTTCCAGCCTTGTGGAGGTGTACAATTTTGTCTCTAGTGTCTTTGGACAGCTCTTTGGTCTTGGCCATGTTAGTAGTTGGATTCTTACTGATTGTATGGGGTGGACAGGGGTCTTTATGCAGCTAACGACCTCAAACAGGTGCATCTAATTTAGGATAATAAATGGAGTGGAGGTGGACATTTTAAAGGCAGACTAACAGGTCTTTGAGGGTCAGAATTCTAGCTGATAGACAGGTGTTCAAATACTTATTTGCAGCTGTATCTTACAAATAAATAGTTAAAAAAACATACATTGTGATTTCTGGATTAGTTTTTTTAGATTATGTCTCTCACAGTGAACATGCACCTACGATGACAATTTCAGACCCCTCCATGATTTCTAAGTGGGAGAACTTGCAAAATAGCAGGGTGTTCAAATACTTATTTTCTTCACTGTATATATTGTGTATAGTTCACCCAAAATAAAAATGACTGTGAGAAAAAGAAAAAAAAGTTTTCATAGTTTTAGTGTCAGTACTACATTAAACTACTTTATGTAATGTTTAATATAATGCAGTGGGGGAATATTTGTGGGTCCTGATAATGTAAAATGTCTTATGTTACCAGTAAAATGTGACCTACATTATTTTAAATAATAGCTAGCTAGTGACAGAGTGCAAGCATATTCTTCTAAAATAATTCTGTATTTTCAGATTCAGGATCATGACTAATTTTATTCTTGTGTCACCATTGTCCTGTGCATTGGGTTACCAGCACCAAGTCCAAGCCTATTAATTTACACCCACAATGTAATATCAAACTTAGAAACAGGAGAGTCGAGGTGCGCGTTTAATTCTGCAGTGAGTTGGGCAGGTGTGGTTTTATGTTTTAGTATACAGCCTGGGTTAGTACCAGCTTTATTTTGCCCCAGGCTTCCTTAGGTAAACCCCTACGGTGCAATTATGCGGCCAACAGTCTCCAGACTCTCCACCCCCAAGACCACTGATATACCTGACTTGTTTTCATTACTTATTAACTCTTCTCATCAAGAAGAGGAACTTCTGCTGATCATGCTGAGATGTTTTAAAACATTTCATGTATAATGTGTGCTGCTGACATGCACATTTGAGACATTTAAAAAAAAAGAGATAATATTCTCAAGCATAAAATATTCTCTCATATTTTTATTCCATTTTAGTTAGTCTAGTTAAACTGACTTTTGCAACCAATTTTCTAGTGTAATATGAGAAAAATTGAGGGTGTTTGTTTATTGATTGGATCGTGAATTGATTGGATCATTTTGCTGGTTTATAAGGAGAGATTCTTGCTACGATGGGAACGTTTAAAAAAATATTATATTCATTGCGCCCTAAGAGCAAGAATTTGCATTGGGAAAATTCTTGATGAAGAAAAATATTGATTTCTTGATTAAATTTCTTGTTGACTTTAAGGAAGAATAAAGAAGCATATTTTTTTTCTGTCTCTGTGAGCGTACAGCTACAGTAAGACTGTCTGTAAAAGTCATTGTTCTTCGCACAGGCCTTGATGCGTCTTATCATGGTTCATTGCTCTTGTGTTTTATCCATAAACCTGCAAGCCATTCTTGCTTACTGGGGATTGTTGTACGGTGGTATTGACGTGAAGGTTTTGTTGGGGAGTGCAGTATACCTTTTAAGGACCTGCTAATGCACCTCAGAGAGCAAGAACAAAAAGTATGTGATGCAGAAATGGAGAGTCTGGCAGAGGAACAAACAGACCCGAGTGCAAAAACACACCTGGAAATGTTATTCAGGGCAAAAGTCAAGAAAGGAGGCAGTTTCTTAAGTTTTGATGCCAGAAATAACTGCGTTCCAACACATATTAGCAGCACTATGACCCAGACTAGAGGAGGAGCAAGTAATAATAATAACTACTGCATGAATCAGCAAGAACACTCACCTTTATATTCCATATGATTCTCTTAAAGGGAGTGCTGACTAATTTCCCAATCACTGTCTACAGTGAACACATCATGTATAACCAGCAATGAGATAAAACCTTTGGCAATCACTGTGTGCTAACTGTTTGTTAATCTCACATAAATCTGTTGGACTTGCTTTGGCCTCCATCTTTCTGCTGAGTGACCAAGTTCAGTCTAGTGGAATTCCTCCTTTATTTAGAACGAAGGAGAGCAGAAAATCAATAGGCCTAATGGCGTAAGTGGTGTACCAGTCAGGCCACTGTGCTGAGGGTGTATAATGCAAAGCCTTGATGTGCTGTTATTTTACGTGTTAAAGTACATAACTAGGAGTTTTCACAGGAAATTTTCACATTTGTCTAATTTATTTAGCTAATTGCACATTACTTGTCAGGAAGCTGCATGGTTAAACCGCTTCATGGCACAATTTGCTTCCCTGTTGGTGTGGGAGATGTTTCACTCCAAGCCATTTTTCATGCCAAGTCTATTGTTAAAACCAGATCAAACCTGATGTTAGGATAGATCAAGGCAATATCAGTGGCTGGCGCATTATTATATCATAAATGCACATCAGATTATTTATAGTTCTTCTGTGGGGTTGATAGGCTACTGTGTAAAAGCTGTGCTCAGGTCACAAATAAAGGAATCTACATAGACTCTTAAAGGGATAGTTCACCCTAAAATGAAAATTAAGTAATATTTTACTCATCCTAGTGTTGTTCTTATGCCATATGCTCTTCTATATTTTATGGACCACTAAAGGAGAATTCTTAGGCTTTTTTTCTCTCAACTTGTGTGTTTTTTTCTGGGTGAGACGGAGTGAACGATCTGAACTTTTGGTCACAAGTAACATCAATCCCATTTCTAGTATATAATAATCATTTTAATATGAGAGATTAACATGTTGCCATTTTTTCTTTCTTTTACGTCTTATTGGTATCCAACTTGTTTTAAAAATGGAAATGAGATCCACTGAGATCTGATGAAATAAGGAACATGTTGGCTTCTTTTCGAATTCAAAGTCACATGGAAGCACTGTACAGAGATGACTGTGGTCTATAATCTCTTGGATTGACACATGATGTAATGCTTTGTCTTCCTGCGGTTGGTCTGATCCCCCTGAAGTGCTCAAAGTGTGCCTATTAGCTTATTGACTTGCTGACTAGCACACTGGAATCCTTCATTTCAGTCTTTATTTATAGACATGGACAACTCTCCTATCAATTCAGGCTGCTTAGGCTGAATTTAGCACAATTGTTTTTGAACCAAGATGTTGAACCTCAAAACCATCAGGGTTTGCTTTCGGAAGATAAGCTTACATAATCCACCCTAATAAAGGCATACAGATGCGCTTCTAAAGTATTATGGGAACTGGTACTAGTTCTTCAGAAGATCAACTCGTTTTAAATTATGAATAAAAAAAGCTTTAATATCTTTAGCCTTATCTATAAGCCATTGTGTTTTTGCAGGGTGATTCACTGGACACAAGAGTCTTACTCATGCCCAGATAAAAGCTTGTTAAACAGCGCCGCCTTGTGGTAGATTTTAAAGGCCCATTAGAATAACCTTTGAAATATTTTTAAATTGCTTGTATTTCGATATTTCTTTGACGTTTGAAAAAATAAAATAAAAAACTTGACAATGTAAATAATATATGTCATAAAGAGGGCTCCATTGGGCTCCATCTCCGTTGAAAGTGTAACTTTGTTTCCTGAAAGCAGCAGAGTGAAACAGTGCCTGTCTGCTTTTTTTATCGGCCTTGGTTCTGGAAGTATTTTTTTTTTCCAATAGGAATTAATTAGAAATAAGCTATGAGCCAAACCAACCAGCTAAAATGTATCACAACATTACAAACGTTGATTTGAAGCAAAAAAATATTTGGAAATCGAACAAAAAGACAAACGGGTCCCACTTAAATGAGGGAAAGAACTATTTCTATAATATATTTATTATGTCTGTCTATGAGACTGACTACCTTCGCAGTGCTTCATTGGAGTGGGCGGGCTTAGTTTTTTTTTACTACAGAATCATGGGTAATGTTGTTTTTCACCAGAAATTACACTGTTATAACTCGCAGTAGGTCTGTATTTAAAGGTTTATTATATCGTCAAAACAATTCCGCTTTACTATTATGAACTGTTTCTTTTTAATGAGCCAGTTAGCCTTGAGCTCCCTCTTGAGGTAGCATTTTGAATCAGACTCACTCAGTCAGTGAGTCGTTCAGAACCGAGTTCACAAATGAATCCCTCACTGAACCACGATTCATTTTTGATTACGTTCGAATTTAATCAGTGAACTGTTACTGTCTATCTATCTATCTATCTATCTATCTATCTATCTAACTGTCTATCAGACTTATTATAGTATTATTTATTGAGCAATTTTGTAATCTGGTATCTAGAAAAGTCATTTTATTTATGCGGAAGCCCTGTAAAATCGCAGATTGTGAATTAAACAAAACCTATTTTGTTTTTTTCTTGACATTATAGGTGAGCTGTTAAGTCAGCCCCGACCTGAGGGACTTACTGAGATCATCTGCCCCAAGAACGGGTCGGAGCGGGTCAACGTGGCACTAGTTTACCCTCCGACCCCGACTGTGGTTAGCCCCAGTCATAAATGACACTGACTTCACCTGCACTTTCCTGCCTGTGAATGGCTTCCACAGACCGCTGCACCTCTTTCCCCAGCATCTTATATGTACACGTGTACACACACAGAAGTATATGTGTTTGTGTGTGCTAAAGCGTACACCCCTTTCCTGTTGCCTCTACCTTTCATTGCTCATCGGAGGGAGATGATTGGACCACTGGATACCCGACAAGTGCAAAGAAGGTTTATAATGGAAGCTTGCCATGGGGAGATCATCATATCAGGACATAATTACAGGTATAACATTTTGAAGCTATATATAAAATGATGGATCATGTTTTGGATCTCCGTCTTTTTTTTCCCTCACTGTAGTCATTCTCTTCGTTTTCAGGTGTTCAGCTCCGACTGCCAACACACGATGAACTGAAAGTATTCGAAACTTTTGCACTGACATCCTGTTTTTGTCTATGTGCACCTAAAGCATTTTCAATCACCCTGAGCCTTCTTTGACGCTTTGAGCTTTTCAGTTCAATCCGAGAGGAGCCGTTCCTCTGCGAGTTCTTGGACATTCCCAGTTGTTGCATCTCTTGGACTGAACCCACATCTTGTGCTGCTGCAGGTGGTTCAGCGGACAGAATATGGAAGAGAATGGACTTGTTTCTCCTCAGACACATGACAGACATTCATTAGTGAGTTTAGATTGATGCTTTGAGTGATATTGTACTTTAAATGCATGGATTTGAAATACTAAAAGGATTATAAAAAAACATAAATGCACTAGCGCAAGCCTCTTAAGAGGTTTAGTCGTATTGAACATGAAAAGACAGAATTGTTGGGCATAATTCTTCAGGATCTATTTATTGGTTTTCTGCTTAAAAACACATTGCTTATTTAGAGTGGAGAAGATGAGACAGGATTTTAGTGATGCGTGCAGCCAAAGATGTAAAAATGTTTCCCTGAACCACTGACACAAAAGCATCTATCTCTATCTCTATCTCTCTCTTTTTTTACATACATACATTTATACCCACATACACTTCAGTGCTTATACAGGTGCATAATCCATCGCATGAGGATATTATTTTAAGCAAGTATCAGCCATCTGGAAGATTTTCATGATTGTCACATTGTTTCTTGCATGTTCAAGCTTTCCTGATGTACAGTCACGGATGTACAGAAACGGTACAAGTACAATAATTCAGCCAAGGATGACTTTTCACGCTTGAAGAATATTGTGTAAGCATAATCTGCTTAACTGTAAGGTTATTTGATATTTAATTAACTGAATGTAAAAGCAGTGTCTGAATCAAATTGTACATATTTATCTAATAAGTGCACATTGTCTAGAACAAAGAAGCAAGATGTTTTTATAAGAATTGATTCATACTTAGAAACTACTGTGTATTGTTAAAAAAAATTAGGGAGGAGAGAATCTGCAATACGTGTAATGTTTTGTGAACAGTTGATAAACTTTTGTACGTAATATTTTATTTTTGTAAGCTAATAAGCTGTCACCAGTATATCCCACATTTAGGCCTACTGTGCATTGTGCATGGCTACTGTGCTCAATGTAAAAGCCACAAACTGTTTTCTAAATTATAAAAAAAAATGTATTCTTTCTCATTGTAGAACCACAAAAACACCAAATATAAAGGCTGGTTTCCACATACTGTTGTTTACTTTTTCTGTGTTTTCTTGTTATTGCATGAAATACATGAGAACAGTTACCGAGGAAACAACACTGTCCAATAATGATAACCTACTAACATTTTCAAATAATGTGACATTTTTTGTTTGTTTATTTGTGTTCCGTGGAAAAACGCATTCGACGAATCTGTTGCATAGAAAGCCAGGTAAAATTACTTGCGTGAACGCGCATTCCCCAGTTAATAAGATTTACGCCCGTTTCACACTTTATAAGTAGGCCTACATGGTTAAATATGTTACCACTTGCTTGAGCAACTCAATAATCTATATAGAAATAATGCAATAAATGTTAAAAGTGTGTTTTAACGTGAATACGTCTATTAAAGAGTGTATATGTGTACAAAGAGAATCGCACTGGTAACAACTTTTGCAACAAGTTGCTGATAACTTCTTTATATGAATACAAATAGTGAGTAAATGTGTTTGTGGTAGCTAACGTTACAGCCGCGGATCAGTTGCGCACTGCAAACGCACGCAGCATGTGAAAGCACTATAGCGCATAGCGCGTGCTGCTCCTGTACCGCATACGCACTGCACACGGAGTAGGCCTATGTGTGAAACAGGCGTTACAGCTACAAGAGGGTGAAGATGATCCTGATATAGCCTACTTAAAACAGCCTCTATTCCTGTTACATACAGTGATACTGGTTATATTCTGTCCAATGGATGATACACCGGTGAGAAATTACATACTATCAGCTAAAAAATGATAAACGACCGAATAACAGGTCTTGTGTCAATAGTCTAATGAAATACGCTGTCTAATGAGGAGTTGAGAGAGTCAGTGTTTTTTTTAACGGCGCATCAAAATTAAACGGACAACACGGACCTCCCTGACTGAACTAAGACGATCTATAGGCCTACCTTTTGTTTGACAGACATTCACATGATTGCCTGATGACACCTGGACAATACCTTCATTTTTACTTATTTACCTATTTTATTTATTGGTTTTACCAAAGTGTGTAAAACATTAACACAGTTAACCAAACAATGCGAAGGTATGAATGTAGGCCAGCCGGCCACGGATGGGCAACTTGGGTCTTGGAGGCCACTGTCCTGCAGAGTTTTGCTCACGTTTTTCTGTTCTACATAAATCATGTGAACTGATGTATTAAATAAATCAATGCAATTAACATGTTGAATTTAAAAGTGAAGCAAATGTATACATTTATTAGCATGTTATGAAAACAGTTCAGTCTGTATTATATTATAACAGCTGTATTATATTTACAAAAAAGCACAATTTAATGAGAAAATTAAGACCAGTTACAAAATACTGCCTTTCACTCAGCAACATGATTACAGTGATGAATTATTAATGTGTCTTAGAACTCATGACAGGAAAAAGAAAGTGAAAGTCTCTGGAGAACTCTATTTTTGGTGGCCAATCTGGCCAGTCAAGGTAACTATGATTTTATAATGGTGTTTATTCCAACAGAACAAGTGAACTCCAAATGATTGTGTCCATATAATAAATACACTTAAGATCAACAACCAAGGGCCATAAATAATGAGCTGCACCTTCTGGTGTTGATGGTGTGAGATCTTCAGTCGTTGTCATAGATACAGTCTGTAAAGACATAGTTTTTTGAAGATGTGAATACATTTATCTCTTTAACTGATAGCCTATTGTCTAAATTCTGATCTGAAATTACATCACATTTGCAGTAGAATGCATGCTGCATTTTCATGTAATGTTCAGGGGCATGTGTTCGCTACCTACCATCTCCAATATCATCATAGACCTCTTCACTATGTAAACAAAAAGTAACATTTTAGTTTTGCATGGTCACACATTGATAAAACATTTGCAAAAAACTGAACTTAAAAAAATGTAACTTACTCTGGTTCGATGTTGCTCGCTGAGACATATCCAACTGAAAGTCAATTTTACACTTTCATCATTATTACCATTGCTTGTCATAATCTGGAGTCACAATTAATGTCACTTACATTTGCCCTCCTTGTTCCTACAGATAAATTTGTCAGGGTCAGATTTGCTGATGACGTCCACAGTCTCCCCAGCCTGTACAGCCAGCTCTTTCCCACTGCCCTTCTTACTGGTGGCAATCGTTACTTGATAAAGTACCTGAATCTCACCATCGTACTGGTAAAGTAAATACCAAATTGTTTGCTTATTAATTCAATGAAGAAAGCACTCTTATGTGAACTTAGCATTGTGTCATACAGTTATCTCATACGCACCTTAAACTTCTTTCTGAATTCCTTTTCTTCTTTCTCAAACTTCTTTTGTTTTTTTGGGTCCTCGTGAACTTTGGTCGCCTTGGATTTGATTTGAGGGAGGCTGCAAAATATCATTATCATCAAGACAGACAAATTTAAATATGCTAATATATAATATATAGTATGTTTTAACAGTTTAATTCTGTGTATGGCATCATATTGTTTTACAACATTAATAGCAAAGCACTTAAGATAACATCTGTTTACCTGGAAGGTGACGGAGCGGAAGGGAATGAATCAACATCATCGTATATGTCTTGGGTGTCTGTGATGTAAAGACATTTGAAGACGAAACATAGAGTTGGTTTCACAGTTACTTTGAAAGCGTTATATAGGACTAAAATGATTTTTACCTTTATTTCCTTCAGGTGTAAATTGTGGAGGTGGAGGAATGCTGAAAAAGAAGTATATAGCTATTTGATCATTTTATGGGCAGAAGCCATTTAACAGACTTGATTTGCAGTTAATATTGTTTTCTGTAGATAAAAGCAAAATCAAGGGAGGTTGAAGTCTTGGGAATAGAACATTAGTGAATCATCCATATCCAGAAACGTTATGGTTAGAAAAGATTAGAAAAGCATTAATAACAGGAGGCTCAGAAGACATTAACTTGAAGGCGCTATTTGGCGTTTTTGATTGTGAAAGGAACAATTAATCAGTTTGCTTTGTTAGAGCAAATGGATGCAACTGCATATGCAATTGTGATTGGTAAAGATTTAAAATGTAGAAAAGTAACATTGACTGATTCCAGCTTACTAATGTAAAAATTACTCATTATTGTGGACTTGGCTTTTTCTCCGCTCAACCGAACTTTTGAGCATGTCCAAGAAGTAGCGCGATTTAATGAGTGGCCTGGGATCTCCACTGCTATGGTTTCAGAGGAATTTATTGTGGGAATACAGGCACACACATATAAACAAAGTATGAAAATCTTATATTATATTACTTTATAAATATATATATATATATATATATATATATATATATATCTTGCTCTTACCTGATTGGATTAGGATTGGGATCAGGTATATCATCATACACATCATCATCTGGCGGTGGAGGTAAAACAACTATAAACAGCAGAGGGCAGACTTGTTTAAGCATCACCCCTCAAACTTAAATTATTACAGTTACATTTAATAAAAGTTTTAAACTTAGACCTTACAGTCAATAAATCAGAAAAAAAGATTGGTTATATTAAAACTTACCCCGGTGCCCATTAATTTTCCTGAAATATGAAAGAAATATAAATTCTCACATAAACGAGAGCAGCAGTATTTACTGTGCAAGTTCTAATGACATTTTTTTTGACTGTTTCTGGACTAGATACTAGAGTGTTTAATGTGACATCAAGTAAATGTCCAGGTGCAGGTCAAATCTGCTTTTTCACATCTTCCTATTATTAATTATTAGGGAAAATAGCTGGAATTCTGCAGAATGAACTTTTGTTTTTAAGTGTTACAGATTCTTACCCGTGATCGTCCATAGATTCCACGTCATCGTACACCTCCTCATTTTCCAAGTTATGAGGAAGAGACAGGCCTTGATTCTTCAAGACGCTGAAGTCGATCTCAACCATTTCCGTTTTAACATAGCCGACTGAAACATAGAGAAACAGAGAGTCTTTCCTCAGGGATGTTTTGTTAAAGAACTCATGTGGTGTGATCAATGACCAGTTCATATAGTCAAACTTTTTATAGTGTTCTCTTATAGTGTATAGTTCTCTTACATGATCCATCTTGACTCCGGCCCAGCCATTTACCCTCTGGGTTGTCAGTGATTCGAATAATATCAATTGACTCGGCCTTCTTTATAGTGAGGTCATGTTTCCCACCCTTGCAGTCAGCTTTAGCTTTTACCTGATGAATAACCTGCAGGGGTGGTGTTATCTGTGGAAAGAACAAATCAGAAAAACAAACAACAACTTTATAATCCTCATGAATCCAGTAAAGTAAATTGCAATAACTGGTTGGTATTAAATTCTAAATAAATGCTTTAAAATAAAAATCCCATCCTACTTTAAACTTCTTAATTGCTTCTTTCTCCTTTTTCTCACGGTCTTTCTGATTTTTAAGTTCTTTTTCTTGCTTCTTTTGAGGATGACTTATCTCTACAGCAGACCTGTGATATAGCAGACCATACACCATTTATTAGCCAAAAACACAAGTTAACACTACAGAACATGGCAAAGCAGCAAAACAGTTGATATTACAATTTCATTCTGTTCCAGGTGGCTGAGGTAACCGCTGTGTGTCACAGACAGTGGCAGCAATAGAGCTTAAAACATCTTACCGACTGTCATCGAGATCCTCATATATCTCACCATCACTTCCACTTCCCTAAAAAAAGGTAAGACATGAGACACTGCACAAACAAACTACCTTCCAGGTATCTGTATGCCTTCGCTAAGATTCTTACCTCCATTTTCTGGCCTGTAGTGATAAAATGTGAAAAGATATTGTAAAAATATTGTATTGTACCATTAATTATATAGTATTGTAAGTATTTATATAGTATCATGGTTTCCACAAAAATATTAGGTAGCATAACTGTTTTTAGCATTGATAATAATATGAAATGTATATTGGGATAAATAACAGATGGGAATGTATTAAAAATATTTAAAAGATAAAGAAAAGATGACAGTTTTCACTGTATTTTTGATCAAAAGCCTTTGTGAGCACACAAGGCAACTTTCAAAAATGAAAGTAGCCTCTAATGAAAATATGTCTAATATGTCACACACACACACACACACACACACACACACACACACACACACACGCACACACACACACACACACACACACACTAAAATTACTCCTTCAATAATGTAAAGGTAGCTCTTACCCCTAGATGAATCTCTTAAGCTCTCCACATCATCATAATTCTCATCTTGAATTCTGCAGACAAAAACAAGGGTTTGAATTATCATCACATTCACATTAAAGAAATTGTCATTACCTGATTAATTCAGTCACAGTACTAAGAGTAGCATGTCTGTGGCACTCACATGGGTCCTGAAGGTCGTGGGGGCAGGCTGGGAGGTAAGGGTTGAGAGGTGGTGAAGGGTGGTGGAGGTGTTTGACTGCTGGGGTGAGAGGCGGGTGGAGGAGGGGGAGCTACATTCTTTGGTCCAGGACCTGCAAGAAATAGTTAACCTTAGGACCAGCTTTTATCTTTTAAAATGAACAGTTTACCCAAAATGTCAATTCTGTCATGATTTACTCACCCTCATGTATTTTTCTTACCTGTATAACTTTCTTAGTTTTGCAGAACACAAAAGGTTCACTGATTAACATGAAAACAGATGAAACACTACAAAAATATCTAGTTTAAATCAAAATATCGAGTTCAATGTGCTCCACAAAAGAAAAAATGTCATGCAGGTTTGGAGCGACAGGATGAATGAATTTAAATTTTTGGGTGAACTATCCCTTTAAAACATGACTGACAATCTGACAACAGTTTGTCAAAGGAAAAAAAAAAGTGAAGACCTTTTTTGGAAGCCCCCCCCCCCACTGAGACCAAAGTTTTTAATCATAGTAAAATAATCTGATCTTTTCATATGGAAACCTAGTCATACACAGGATCTCACCATTATCACAAGTTAAAAATGAAAGCTATCTCTAAAACTATGTTCCCATTTTAAATTAGCTTCCCTTTTTTTTTCACTGACTTCAGCTCTCAAGTGAAAAGAGAAACTCAAACAAGGAAGTTAGCTCAGCGCATGCAGGAAATCTTGAATTTCCAATATGTTGTTTTTGCTCTCTGATACAAGATGCCCCTGCGTGTTCATTTCATGATGGCAGCTCTGATGCCGATTCACATGCTGTGCTGTAAACGTGTATTAAAGAGTAAAGACAAGCATGTTGCACTGTGTCAAAGTGCATGAATTATCAGCATCGAACCTTTCGTATAGTCATGTGATGGTCCTCATTTGGACATAAATTACTGACTAAGATATGCATCTACATAGTTTCTCATTTTTATTAGTTTATGGTGCTTGTCTTATTGTGCATGATTGTTAACCGTCTCGGGGGAGGCAGAGCAGTCACAAGTAAAACCACGGAAACCACTTTGACCCAAAGTCTACTCTACGGTGTTTATGAGCAGTGGCTGCTTTGCATACAAAGTTTTTGTGGCTTTGATATGACTGGTGAAGTGCATATTGCCTATTGTTTTGTTACATCAGATTCTTCTGTACAAAAAGCCTGTACAGTTTGTTCCAGGTGGGCAGTACTCACTGTCTGTTGCAGCCTCTGAGCCCTTCTTGAACTTCTCAAGGTTGACATTGGGAGGTCTGTTGGGTTTGGCAGGGGCACTGCCCAGGGCATAGCTATTGGTTAAAGGTTTCTTCTTGGGGGCTGAAGGGTCATTGTTCAATGTTTGTACAGGAGGCCCGGATGGTTTTCTTGGAAAGTTGGGTTTATGAGGTGCTACAGGCTTTGAGACTGGCTCATTAGCACTTGGTACTTTAGCACCCTCTTTAACAACTTCCTCTGGTTTGTTGAAGCTATTTTTAATACGGAAACTTGATGGTTTCAGATGAGATACTGAGGAAGGTCTTGCAGGCTCCACAGTGCTACTTTCCTCCGTCTGCTGGCGCAACATACCCATGGTGCTTTTTGGCTTGGGTGCTAATGGCATTTTTGGAAGGGTGGGATTAGAGCTAGAGTTGTCTTCAGCTTTTGGGATTTCTTTGACCCAGGGTGGTTTTACCGTAGTAGCCAGTGGCTTTGTACTTATCACCTTTGAATCGTTCGCCATACTGCTTGAAGGATGCTTCTGTAGTGGTCCCTTTGGGAATGGGGCCTTTGAAGTCTCAGAATCATGGCACGAGTCTGGTGGTTTAGGTTTAACGGGAACTTTAAAGTTGACTCTGTTGTTCTCTTGTGTGTTTTCAAACCTAGTCCCGAAAGTTTTTGGCTTCGGAGGATCATGCATGTCTGGAGCGCTTCTGGCTGTGTTGACTGTGCTCTTTACAAAGTTTGGTTTGGGGGCAGTTGAGGTAGTAGTAGCTCCACCGGAGAGGCTAGTTTCAAGAATAGGCTTCTTAGCAGGCACCGCTGGGCCTGAAGACAATGTGGGCCCGACAGGTGGTTTTGGACGTACACCTGGAGTCCCCTCCGTAGATGCACCTCCTGTTTGGAAACGAGCCATGATAGCCTTCACATCTGACTTGTTGTCCTGCAAGCATAGATTGAAAGTCAAAGTTTAAGGAACAGAGACAAACCTAGGCAGAGTGTACACATCCCTATTTGTGCTCTTGTCAGTTTGTTTAAGCTTTTATCTGTGTGTGATTTAGTATACATAGTCTACATTACATTTAAATTTTTGCATTTTATGCAACTTTTATCCAAAGTGACTTGCATTACATTAAGAATTTTTTTCAGTTCATGCATTTAATGGGAATCAAACCCATTGCATTGCTTGCTCTGTAAAAAATATTGTTTTGAGAGCAAAACACAACAAAAAAAGCAGTGTAAATTGTACCAGCATAAGCGTTGCGCGATAGGACCCTTTACTAGGCCAAAATTTTCATGGTTCGACCACTAGTCTGCACTGCGTTATCGGCGTGTTACTCAATTGCAATTGCATGGTTCAGTTGGGTGATTGTGTTTGGTAAAACTTAGGGATGAGAACATTTTGGCCGATTCCGATAACCGATAATTCTTTATGTTTGAAAGCCGATAAGTAATATTTTGGCCGATAAATCTAAAACCAAATTTTTACATACTTTTTGTACATACTTTTTACTCATCATTAAAAGCCATGTCCCAAGCACACAATTATAATGTTCTTCTCATTATTATTTGAAGTAGCCTATATGACAGACTTGTGCTTCACATGTTGCTGTAACTATATTTTCCTTTTTTGAAGGGATTCCAATCATATGTCAAGCAATCCAAAAGCATCATGTGAACAGTACGCATCTTATTTATCAGTTATATTATATGGGCCAAATTTTCTTATTGGGCCGATAACGATAACTTTAAAAATGATCATATATCGCCCGATACTGATATGGTGGCCCAGCCCATTCTCACGTAAATACGTGTCTATAGCACGTAGTGTGTTTATCGTGTTATTTATACGCGAAAATGAGTTTTTACGTGCATATGATACGCAGTTTTCGCGTGCATTTGATACGCACTTCATTGTGTGTAATACACACGCACCCAACACCACTAATTCTACCCAAACGTATAATACACACGCACCCCACACCACTCCTAAACCTACCCTTAACAACCCATGCGTATCCTATGCACGTAAAAACTAATTTTCGCGTATAAATAACACGATAAACACACTACGTGCTATAGACACGTATTTAGTGTGATCGGGTTGGGTGGCCGATATATATGGTGCATCCCTGGTAAAACTCTTTCATGGTTTTCCTTCCAATAGGCCTCTAAAACTACGCGACTGCAATAAAGGGTACCCTTTTGAACATTCTGTTGACTTTAAGTAACTTTGCAACTACATGTCAAATAACTCTCTTTAGAGTATTAATAGACTGTCTGCTTTATATCTGCTAACTCTTTATTGTGATGCTCCTCCAACACTCTGCTGACTATAAGTAACTTTTCAACTACATGTCAGCTTATTCTAAATCTAACCCTACCAGTATATTAATACTCTACTAATACTCTAATGCAATGCTACTTATAGACAACCGAATGTGTTAAAGGGACCAAAATAAAGTGAAACCCGATAAAGGAATACATTAAGAGTTAATCTGGCATACAGACACACATGCTTTAATATTTCTTAAAAACCTCTAAAAGTTAGTGAAAGAAACATGTATCATAACTCTTTATCCTTTTATCTTGCTCATATTGTTCATTGACATGCATGCCTAGGGTTGCCAACCTTTTGTTGTATAATTTAATGTAAATTAAGTAAATTCATGCAATTTGATTAATACTATTAAGACATACTACAAACTTGACATCAAAGCAGTATAAAATGCTAAAACTCATACTTTTAATGTCTGTCCAACTTAAATGTGTATTCTATATAAAATGT
The DNA here is from genome assembly GCA_031834385.1 of Semotilus atromaculatus. Classification (NCBI taxonomy): domain Eukaryota; kingdom Metazoa; phylum Chordata; class Actinopteri; order Cypriniformes; family Leuciscidae; genus Semotilus; species Semotilus atromaculatus. Next base: position 14,156,193 of record JAULUF010000001.1, on the reverse strand, counting down.
TTTAATTAGGGTTATGTCAAGTGTATTATTTTTTTGTAGTCTAAAAAAATCATATTGTAGTCTAAAACAGCTGTTTTTTTGTTGTACTGAACTGTCCATAAAAGATTGATCAAATTGATGTTCAATACCTTAAATTAACCACCTGAACACTGTCTAATAAATTGAGTATAGAACACATAAACAGCAGATATGTTTTACATTACAAAAATATCTATAAAAACATCTTTACCTCTGACTTGGGGTCTCCACTACAATTTAGCACAGTTGATTTTTCCATCAGAGCTCTCTGTAGTCAACTGCTCTGAACCTGAGAGTTTTTGAGATCACACAGGAACTGAGCATTTGTCTTACCAAACTAGCAGGAAGTCACTACGATCACTACAGCGCGTATATGAAGAATTAATAGAAAAGGCTTTTTTTCTAATTTGTGATAGGTGCACAAAAGTCACAGTGAAATGCATTACTTTCACATATAACAATATATAACCATTTTCACTAAAATAACCATGAAATAGCTTTAGCTTTTAAAGCTAGTTTGTCAGTTACCAGTCATTCAAATCTTGCGCAATTGGATGCAAATCTCTTTCTGAAAAAAAAAAAACCCCGTCATTTATTTGTCCATAATGTATCCCCAATGTGAATTCGAGCTGATTTCCCCGGATATCTCAAAGCTGTGGTCTACACCTCTTTGTTTTCACAGAAAAATTGTGTTCTAGCCTTTTGTATTAACGTGTCTAGCGATACATGAGAGACTCTGGGCGATGTGTGTGATGCACCCTTGGTAACAAGCATTTGAATCAGGACAGACCTCTCACCAGGAAGAGCTGATAAGCTTTGGACAAGTTTCTAATGTGACAGACCTGACCCAGAGGTACACACTGAGCTGTTTGACTCACTGAGCGAAAAAGAGAAACTGTTAGACACAGGAACTGACATTGGCCAACCAATTACAATATCACTATGCTCTTGATAAACAACAGCAATGTAGACATTTTTTAAAACCACATACAGTACTTTAAATGGAAATTTTACGCCATGTCTTTGTATTTGTGTAAAAATATCCTGATTAATTTACAGTAAAAAAAAGAGAGTATGTTTCTGGTATTACAGGATGCCTGTATATTTTTCAGCAGAAAACCCCATGAGGAACCAGAATTCATCATAAGTAGTCTGTCCATAAAACATGGTCCATTGCGGAAAAATTAGTGCTCCAATCATAATGGCCCGGGGCCAGGGGGACCCGAAACCTCGGCGGCACCCCTGCACATGATTGTAAAGTAAATAATGCTATAACTAAATAACAGTAAATGTAACAGAGAACATCCTAATGTATATAACTGATCACAAAAATTAGACCCAAAACTATTTAAAGCTGCAGTACGTAGTTTTTCCTCTTTGTCCCCGTTATACACGGAATTATCAACTTTACGTGGGTTGTGTCTCGGCACGGCACAGCGTGGATGAATCCAATGTTTTGAGGAGAATGTGTGGCTGTCAGTCACCATTCCGGTGTGGATACTGTCATTCAGAATCACAGATTCTACTTTTTGGAAGTATGACCAACATAAGAATTTCCACCGGAAAATGTCATCTGATCAAGTAAGTAACATCCACTTTTGTTCTAACCAACTAAGGGGGAAAAAGCATTGCTGTAAATATCGCTGATTAGATCTAACGATCGCATATCACGTCAAACCATGTAAATTATACTTTGTTCTCAAATTGTTAATGTTAACAACATCAGCATTGCGTGACTACATTTAATGTGTATTAGGGCTACCTGTAGTTCAGGCTAGCCTACTAGCCGAGACTCCTTCTTTATGTGTACAGATGTGACGTAATGACGCAAAGACATGCTCGAATTCCCAGCAGAAATCCACCAGTACCACTGGAATTAAAAACATTATTACAAGCTTACCGTTTTGAATCGAGCAAAGGCAAGCAGATAGTTTTGAACACTGGCAATGTACTTGCTCAAAAAATTATTTTGGATAATTTTTAACTTAAAAAAGTTATGGACTGCAGCTTTAAAGAGAAATAATCATGTGTGATATGATATGCCATGCATGTCCTTTTACTGTTTTCACTGTAAATTGTACAGTAATTATCGTATAGTTTTATCTTGCTAAAACTTTACATTTGACCATACTTTACAGTAAAATCACATATAATATGATGTTCAAAAAGCGTATTTATGGTTGGCCTTGGTAAATGGTAAGGTAACTTTATTATTAGTTCTTTGCGTTTTACATTTTTAAAATTTTTACTAATTTGATCTTAAAAAGACATAGCACACATCATTTTATTAGGTTTTAAAGAGTAAAATAATAGATAAACTGTTCAAAATGTACAGGTGTGGTAACATTAGACTTTGCTCCACATGAGAAAGTGGGACAGTGGGAAGTTCATGTTTTAGTGAACTGACCTGAATATTCATATAGTAACAGGTTGACAACTTAGCTAATAATAATTCAACTTTGAAAGCCCCAGGGTTTGTAGTTTTGTGAGAAAGTGAATTTGTTTGTATATTTTAACATTGTAAATTATTAAATGTTATTTATCCTTTTTCTAATGTTTTTATTATTTGTTTATAATGTTTTTTATTAGATAAATTTACTATTCTTTTTATCATGTTGCCTGTTCATTGCAAGGTGGTGTAATTGTTTTGAATTGTAATTTTTATTGTTATGGTGTTTCTGATTAATTTGCTGGTTGACCAGATTGGGCTAAAATGTTTAATTTCGGGTTCATTTCTGACCCTATAATTTTACATGCTTAAATTATAATGTGACTGCTAACTTTCTAGTTGTAAACATTAGTAGAACAAGTAGATAGTTGATGTGATGAACTACACCTGTATTTACTCTCCAAGGACACTTGCACCAAACAACCTTGAGACATTGTTTGTTTGCAGATGCCACATAGATTGATCGTTTTGTTTGTTATCTACTGCAATGAGATCACACAAAAAGAACATGTCTGTGTAATCTCAGATGGCATGGCCTCAGGTTTAGTGCAACTGACATCAAACGGCTCTCATAAAAACATCAGATGTGCTCAAATGAAGTAAAGACCCAGAGTCAGATGTAAATGCAATTTATATGTGTCAAAATACGTGTATAGTGTTTGTATAGGGGTTTAAAATCACTCGTATTCCTCTGGGCAATCTTGAATTGTGATATATTGCGAAGCAATATATTTTTTTTGGAGAAAGTTTATTTTGTAATAATTAACTCAACTTTTTTTCCCCTTTATTCAAATAGCTAAATTAAAGGGATAGTTCACCCAAAAATGAATTCTGTCATCATTTACTCACCCTCAAGGTGTTCCGAACATTTGTTAGGTGGAGCATAAAAGAAGATATTTCGAAGAATGTTTGTAACCAAAGAGTTGTGGGACACCATTGAATTCCATAGTATTTTTTCCCATACTGGACGTCAATGGTGTCCCACAACTGTTTGGTTACCGACATTCTTTAAAATATATTCCTTTGTGTTCAACCGAAGAAAGAAATGCATACATGTTTGGAACAATTTGAGGGTGAGTAAATGATGACAGAATTCAGAATTCTCATTTTTGGGTGAACTATCCCTTTAATATCATAATCTTGTTACAACGGCTACAGTATACATTTGAAAAAAATAACCTAACATGTAACATATTAAGCAGAAAGATGTCTTCTAATCCTATTCCAGCATTCAGTTTTTTATGCTTTAAAAAATTTGTCCAAATAGCTAGATATACAAAGAATACGGAATACATTATTGTTTATTATGGCTGTTACTATAACAACAGCTGTACCTTTAAAGGCTCCCGACATGCAAAGCAGCCTCACAAAAAGTCCACAGTTCTGTTCTTTGGATGGATGATTTGTGTAATGTGTGTTTTGAATATGACACCTTGCGTGTATTAACACATGCTTAACAAAGAACCAATGGATGTCTGTGTGTGTATTTCTCAAACGGTCATGGAGAAGCTTAATGACCATGAGAAGGGAATTTGGGAGATCCCACAATGTGACTGTGATGCAATCTGAAACAGGTGTCCTACCGTAGTTTCACATTGATAATGTGGTATTATTAAGCTGAAGCAGAATGGGTTGCTGTGACCACAAATGCCAGAACCAGATATAAATTTAAACCGGTTTGTGACAGTTTGTCTTTGGTTTAAAAGTGTGGTTAATTGATGGTAAGGTACAACTAGCTAGAAAACCAGATGGCAGAAGAATTCAAGAGAAACTCAAGTGTGTTAGACGAAGAGGAACTAAGATGTGTTGGTGAAGCAAAAACTGGCCAAACATTACACAATCTTTTTTTACACAAGAACATATGATAAAATCCCCTAATCATTCCCCAGATTAACCTTTTTTAAATGAAAAAAATGTGAATTTGCTGTGAAATTTCACAACAAAAGCAACATTTCATTTCATAACAGTTTATATTTTTGCTTCTTATCTTTTACTGATGTCCAACAAACAAAGCCTATGATAATGGAAATTGCATGCACATACTTAACCAAAAGAAATATTTTACGTAAAAAGGAAAATGACGAGTTAATAAGTAGACGAACAGTGTCAGATAAACGTAGTGGGCTAGAAGAGACAATTTATACACAGAAAACTGCCTGCTCCATCACAAGTTCACAAGTTTCTCTGTACTCATTTCTCTAAAAACTGTCATAAAGTTACATTCCGGCCATTACAGTGTGATAAGTAAGGGATGAAACCTGAAAGAACACTCACCATGGTGGTCGAGCCAAAAAAAAGATCCTCTCCTAGATCTTCTCATGGACTAGTAGTTCTCGACCAGATCTCGAACGTGTTTCTGTTTGCTTCAGTTTATTAGTGACTGTAAATGCCTGCCCACTCCTGGCTACTTCCCCTATCTGCTGGCAGCCCGCTGATGCGCTGTCATCACAGGAAGCCCTATCGCTCTCCTCATCAAATCTATTTGCCTATCCCATACTCCCTGCACAATTGCTCTTTCTATACTCGAATATGCTTCCCTGCTGTGCATGATGGAATACTATAAGAACACATAAGGACACTGAAGCAAGCTTTTTTGCTTATTTTTACTGTCTTTGTTGACAGGAGTAATATTCCTCTTTCTTTTTTTACTGCATGTTAGGGGTTTTACGACACCATCACATGAATACTTTACGTTTTGAAATATATGAAAATAGAAAACAGTTATTTAAAATGGTAATATTTCACAATATCGCTGTTTTTTTTTTTACTGTATTTTTAATCAAACAAATGCAGGCTTGGTGAGCATAAGAAAATGTGCAAAAAGATTGTACCAACTTACCAACCTCAAACTTTTGAATAGTAACTCATGGAGACATTAAAGACAATCAGACATTTTCTTCAGCTTAGAAAAAAATAGACTTTAATATCAAAAGCTTTCAAAAAGAGCTATAGTAAGCATAGTAGCATGTGAAACTAGATACCAGGAAGTGACATTTTACAGGACACAGCAACAACATGTAAGATGAATGTATCAATTTCATACGAGACCTGTTTATTATAGAGGTAAACTTTTGCATCACATAATATGGGGATGACAAATGTACAAATGCATGCCGTGTTCATTATATGCATGTCCAGTGTCTTTGTTTGGATGACTTTTAGTCCGTAGATCTGTGGTACAAATAGCTGTCCTCTGTCTCTTCTCTGTAACCATGGTAAGTCCCAGTATTCTCATCTGGACAGTGAATTCCAAGTGTTTGCTGCAGTTTCTGTTCCTGTTGACCCAATTCCATTGAGTCCACAAGGTCGTAGATGCTTCCCAAAGACCACATTGGAGACGGGAACCAGGCCTTTACGTCTCCGTCCTTACCCACCACCAGCATGCTGAAGTAGTCCCTGTTTATCTTTAACTGATTTCTGAGACTCTCCACCACATCCTGTGAGAGCGTCTCTTTCTCAGTTTGACTTTTTCCTGTAGGGCATGATCAATATTCCATCCTCATTTCATAATTCATAAACATAAGCTCTATGTATTACTTGCATGAAATAAGGAATAGTTTGACGATCTCACCATTCAATGGAAAAAACTCCACTGTTCCTGAAGCTGTCGATCCAGTACCCACAATCTTCAACAAGGCAAAATGACGGATACCTATCCATGCAGATTAAGTTTTAATGGTTGCCTATTTTTTTAAAGAAATATCCACACTAGAAAGAGCTCAGAAAACACGATGCATACCCATTGGACACTCCTGTCCATTGAGTGCCTGAAGCTGCTGATGGAATGAGTAGTCGTCTACTGTAGGTGCTGAGATGATTAGAAGTCTTCGTTTGGACATAAACCTAAAAACTCACATATGATAATCAGAATAATTAGAAAGATTAGCAATCAGCTCAAAGCAGGGTGAAACTCATCGTGTTTACCTCAGAAGTGAGTTCTCCTGATTATTTGTTTCGTCTTTAGAGCAGCGTGATGGAGCTTTTCGCTCGTCTTCCATCTCAGATTGACGTGAAGGAAAGCTGTCAATGTAATCCAGTAAATCGAAAGGAGCTGTTGGCTTGCTGAAAACCCTGTTAAGCTAAAAACCACAAGTATGCCTTTGATTCTGTCATTCAAAGTCACTGTGAATTAGGAGAAAATAAAGCGTTCTTACGTTTGGCCTCAGGTCATAGTCAGTCAACACCATTGAGAAGTTTTTGGAGTCCAGCCCATATTCTCTGCGGATCTCGCTGATTAACTCTGGGTTTCTGAACTTTTCTGGCAAGGATGCTTGTGGTGGCTCGGAGTCTGTTTCAAAAATAACATTTTACATTCCTAAATATAAAGAAATATAACTCGATCAGCTCGATTCACAAACAAATAAATGAGCTCTTATGAGCTGGATTTTTTTTTAGTGAATCAGTAAAGTACAGATACCTGTGTGGCTCGATTTACAAACAAATTACTCTTTTGAGCCGGTTCTTTTAATTGAATCAAACACATACAGTGCGACAAGTGCGGTTCAATTCATGAGAAAATGACTCTTTTAAACCGATTGTTTACAGTGAATGAAAAACATACAGCGCCACCTGTGTAGCATGATTCCTGAAACAAATGACTTGGTTCTTTTTAGTGAATCAAAAACATACAGTAAGGCAAGTAGTTTGATTATTCTTCTGTACAAATAGGTATAATCTTTATCTTCATAACCAATTTTACAGGTGGTTTACAAAAGTCAGTGTTTACACATTTGAATTACCTTGGTAGTGTTGGATGTGTAGCGTAAGAGTATGATCTGAACCCATTATGGACAGCACTGAGACCTTTCTTTGGGAAAACTCACAGCTACGTAGCTCATTATCATCTCTCTGTTTGATATACTGACTTGAGACATCACTTTGGGATGAAATTACCTGTACCACAAAAAGAAAACCTCATTATAATCAGATACACTATGGAGAGCTGCAAATATGTATGAATTTTCAATCAAGAACTTACAAGAAGTCTTCTTCTCCCTTTGAGGTTTTGCATGAATTCTTTAAGAGCTGCCTTTTCCTTATCATCTGCTTCTCGTTGCGACTTCCTCCTCCCTCCTTTTCCCTTTTTCTTGCCATCCTTTCCTTTTCCTTTCTTTTTAGAGGTTGAATGGTCAACGGTTTGTTCATTGAAATCCTCATTAAGGGTGCCAAAATCTGATTTTGCACTAGCATGCGTTTTATCTGCTTCAGAAGGTTTTTTCACTTCTGTTACTGGCTCTCTGTTTCTGTCGGGAGTTTTCTTTTGGTTGTCGTGCTTCAGCCTCTCATTTCCTTTAGATCCAGATTCTGAACCTGATTTAGTTGATGGTTTACCATTGCCTGAGCTGCCCGTCGTTTTACGGATGACGAATCGCGAGCGTCCTCTCAAAATATCTTGGACTTTGTTTCTCAATGTTGCCTTTTTGTCTAGACGTATCTTCTGTGTAAGGATGGATGTGGTGTTCATTTGCCTCTGTGGGCTGAAGGTCCTACGCTTGCTGGAACCTGTTTTTTTCATCACTAACCTCTTCTTTGTGATCTTGCATTTAACTGGTAAGCCCTTTCTGGCAAGCTTCTCCAACTTTCGCACAGGCAGCTGATCAATGACCTCAAGGATGGCCTCAACACGAACCGGGTAAGGAAATCTCTCACTAACCCTCATGTTCTTCTTCAGAATCAACATGGAGAATGTATGGTACTCCACCTCAAGGTAATGGAGAAGTTTGCTCACCATTTCAGAGTCCATGACCTCCATAGTGGCTTCTCCGTGCAAGGTTGTGCGTTGGATTTTCCCTTCCATCATGGCATTCTGAATAATAGTGACAACGAGCGTGTCTCTTTCTGCCAATCGACAGTTTAGTCCCTCAGACTCCTGAATCTGTTTCTCCATCATACGCAGATAGTTGTCACCATGCGATGGCGCGGTGATCACCCACAGGCGGTGTTTCCCGGAAAAATCAGCCAAGAAGTCCGACTCTGATGGATTTTCGCGAGCCCCATCTGACCCAACGTCCTCCTTGGGAGTTGCAGAGTCACTTTGATTCTTCCCTTGGTGTTTTTTCTTGCCTGCTTTTGCAGAAAGCACCGGGCTGTTGATCCAGTGTGCCAACAGGAGCAGGAGGATCCACAGACGAGACATAGCGAGACTTCACACTCTCTAACCAACTTACCAACAGAGTGAGGAGGCAGAGAGAGAAAAAAACAGCTTCTGGTTCACATTAGAGTTCGACCTTGTTACAGGAAACTCCTGGAATTTCTAAACTTCAAAGCAACGTGGAGCTGTGAGGCATGCGGAGCAGCCTCTTGTGCTTCATAACTTTGTGTCTGCATGGAGGATGAGCTTTTGTAGGAGAAGAATGAAAAGGCAGGATGAAACCCAACCCCTTTACAACTTTAATGTGATTTAGTTGTCAATTTGCTTTAGCCGTTTCTTTTGGAGAATAATTATTATTGCCGATTATATCTTGACAATTTAAATTTGCGTTCTGAAAGTCAATATTGAAGTATAAATAAGAATAACAGACATTTTTCTTTTATTCACAAAGGCAAGTCTTTGTTGTCTCTGGACACTCGGAATCCATGCATCTGTAAAACAGACATCAAAACTATGATGATTAGTAACAGAACTCCAATAATCTCACCGTGTTTCTCACAAACACAAACTAGCCTGTTTGTATACAAACACAGGCTAGTTTGTAAGAAACACGGTGTTTCTAAAGGAAAAGGTTTTCACTGTGTTTTTAAAGGAAAAGGTTTCTAAATCTAAAGGAAAAACACGGTGAGATTATTGGAGTTCTGTTACTAATCATCATCGTGTTTCTCACGAACACAAACTAGCTTGTTTGTATCAGACTAAAATGTCAAATTATATTTTTAGATTGCTTTTTTTTAGACATGAAATTACATAAATTGTTTTGTTCTCAAAATAACTTTCCATGACATACTTTGAAATTTGTTTCCTATGAATTCACCGAGATAAGAATAAATGCATGGCCAACACACATGATGTTATCAGATGAAAAACAAAATAAAAGGTTGAAAGTGTAAAACTTAAAATTTTTAGATAAACTGTGGTAAGCAAAGTTATGGTATTAAATGTGATCCACACTCAAATAAAACATGTTAAACATGTTCGCCCTTAAATTTTTTCATATAAATGTATATTTTAATATGTAGAGTACATTACAAGAGATCTATAAATAAGTTGGGGACGTATTATTTTCATGCATTTTATTTTTAATTTTTAATAGTGCAAAGCTAAAACTTTTTGTCTGAGAAGAATTGTGAGAAGTGGCTGTAGCAATCTGGGAGAAGAGTTTATGGTCAACAGTCATTGTACACAGACATTCCACAAATGGATTTAGTTGAACAGAAACATATGAGAGACAAGGGAAAACTAAAAAAAAAAAAAAAAAACACCACATCCAATGCTAACGGAACAGAAGGAAAGGATATGCAAAAATTATTTAATTATAGTCATGATTTTGTTTTCAAATTTAAATGTTTAACAAATGTCAGTGTTATTGCTCAATTGTTTCAATATTATACTATTAGCCACCTACCTTGCCATTCCTCTGCCTGGTTTCACGAACAGGGCTTAGATTAAGCCAGGATTAGGCCTTAGTTAAAACAGGGCATTTAAGTAGCTTTTATAAACGTGTCTTTGAAAAAAGCATTTCTGATGTGCATCTTGAGACAAAACAATGACAATGACATATTTTAAGATAGGCTATATCAGTGCAAGTTGCTTTCAGTTAAAACAGCTCAAACAGTCTGGGACTTTTGTTTCTGGGACTGGGTTTAAGCCTTGTCTGTGAAAGCAGGGGTGTACTTTTTTTCAAAGAGGCCAAGAAACAAAGAAATTGTCATAGGCTAAAACAGTTCATCAGGACAAAAATGTTTACATTTTGTGGACTTTATAAGGTCTGAATGTGCTTTGAACATAAGAATCGTAACTGCACTGTGCACATTGCAGCAAAAATCAAGAACCTATTATTTGGGATTTCTCAGATTTTTTTAAATGTGAATTGCATTCAGTGTTGACGTCTTGTCCTTGTGTACTACCGCCCCCTGCTGGACATGTGAATCTCCATATGAAGACTTTGGAAGACAATTTTATGAAGACAATGTTACTATTAAAAATACAACCCGTAATTAAAGAGTATGAATGTATTTCAATATATATATATATATATATATATATATACTTACGCTACACGGCTAACCAGCTCCGGAGCAAATTGAAAACTGAATAATTGAACAACCCTTAATAAATTATTCAATTAATATGTTTTTTTTTATTTTTATTGATTGATGAGTTTTACTATTAATAGAAATGCGTAAAACTTAAAAAAGTACCATGGTACAATTTTACAACTCTCATAATAAGTTTATCTAAATGTTGAATCTCCCATAATACAAAAGCAACACGATTTGATGTGACAAATAGAATTGAAAGACACCGGAAAACGTTTTTTTATTGTTGTTAATATTCTGTACGAAATCTTTTTTTAAGCCTTAAACTGGTCTGTGTTCAATCTAGTTAACAAACGCCCACAGCACATGACTGATTAACATTGATGGACGGTCGAATGAAGCCACAGAAGCGGTGCACATAGAGGTGAGCGCGAGCGCGAGTACTTCCGGGTTGCTGGCGGCTTTAAGCTTTCCGTCCCGCAATTCAAAGGTCGCTCATTGATGCTCTTTCTCCTCTCGGTGAGAATTTCAATTGTTCATTATCGATCCTCGCCACATTGTCAATTGATCCTAAGAAGTGCATTGGGGCATGCATTGATTTGATCTCCTAATGTAAACGACAGCATGTAGTTATTGCTTTCTGCTTAGCTATCAAGCTAGTGTGTGTTACGAAAAGGAAAGAAGGGGAAATGAGCGCTTGTGCCCGCCTTCTGTCGATCCCAAAGCCGCAAACTCTTGCTTTTGAATTAGTGGTGCATAACGGGGTTTACTGAATAGGGCTGTTGTGTTTTGAGCCGCATGCTATTAATGAAAATATCAAATGTATACATATAACGTTAGACGGAAATTCTGCGTGCCTTGTGTCATTGAGTTGTTTGAATGAATGACTTGTGCTCTGTCCAATAACAAACTCTAGACACGAGGACGATCAACGTTTTTTTCTCTTAACCGTATATGTTGACTATTATAATTTTTTAAAACATTGTAGTTTATAAATTAAAATTAATGTGTACGGGTCAGTAAGTGTTGCCCCACATCTGATAGGGATTTATGACTCTTCTCTGGTCCTGTGACGTGGGGCTGGAATTGGATTGTAGTTTTCACGATAATCCAATATAACGTTAGTCTGTCTGCACATGTTTCGTGTGATTTTAATTGTTTCCCACATTTTCATACACGCATAACCACTTCACCGCTTTTATGGGTGGGATGCATGTATATTTAAAAGAAAGAAAACTGCTTGGATGTCTGTGTATATTATACCATACATATTTTATTTATTTTGTTGTGAGACCTATTAGATATATATCAAAGTCTTTGTCTAACTTTAAAAATGTACCTAGCATAAAATATCTGATAACCTTTTAAAGTTGTGATGACCTGTTTGACCTGAGAGGTCTTGACCACATTGTCAGTATCATTTAAATGTCGTCATTATGATGTTTAGAAAATTTAATTATAGAGATATAATATTCAATATTACAACATTCATAAAACAATTATATTTTTTTTAGTTTTTTTTTGTTTTCCATTATTGTTAAAAAAAAAAAAATTAGTATACTGTGGATTAGAATATATGCAGACAGTGTTTATGGTGTCATAGACCTACAGTATAATAAGGTTATAAGCTGCTACTGTATGACCTGCACTGGCCTTCTGAGACAAACCCTTATCACCTGAAGAGACAGTCCTTACCTAAACACTTCACTATACATTTCAGTGTTTGCTTCTGCGGCCCCTTGACTGTTTTATCCTCTGGGTTAAACTGGAATTATAGTGGCAAAAACAAATAGTGTAAATTATATGTATGCGTTGCTGGTCAAAAATTCAGGGTCTATTTTTCTCACAAAGGCTGCATGTATTTGATCAAAAATACATTAAAACAATAATATTGTTAAATAATTTAGCATTTAAAATAGCTGTTCTATTTTTAGCTATTTTAAAATGTAATTTATTCTTGTGATGGCAAAAGTGAATTACTTTAGTCTTCAGTTACACATGATCCTTCAGAAAATTATTCTGATATACTAGTTAGCTGTTAAAACATTGTGCTGTCCTGCTTAATATTGTGTGGAAACCATGATAACATTTTATTCCAGGTTTGGAAAGTTTAAATGAACAGCATTGATTTTAAATAAAATAAAATAAAATGTGTAGCATTATAAATGTTTACAGTTACTATTTACCAGATTAATGCATCCTTGCTTCAATAAGAGCGTTAATTTCTTTAAATAAAAAGACTGACCCCAAACTTTTGAACAGTATTGAATATATTTAATTGTATTTCTTTTTGAGCCCTTTTAATTATTAAAAAAAATTTAATGTGTTCTGTTGTGTTCGTAAGATATTCTCTTTTTAAATGTGAGGACATAGTGACTTAATATGCTCAGTTCACTTGTTAACCATGAGCATATGTGTGTCACCTTGGTGGTGGGTAAACAGCTGAGCTACAGTTAGTGGGGCAGAGTGGAGCATTATGGGATAGGTCATCCTGCTCACTTTTTTCCCCCTCTCTCTCTCTCCCTCTCCCTCTCCCTCACATGTAGGAGGAGGGTTGTTCCAACTGCACAGCTCCTCCTTGTGTCTCCGATGGCGAGTCTTCTGCGTGTGGTAGCCACCAGCTGTTCCAGCCCCGTGTTCTCCGGGCTGGCCTGTGCTAAGCTTCAGAGTGTGCGGTCGGTGAAGACACCATGTGTGCGGTTCTTTAGGACCCATCAAGCCCTCTCTCGCCTCGCTAGTCCAGGTATCGTTACTGGAATATTACAATTGTTTTCAAACATGTTCTGTTTCAGACATTCAATTTTAGTAACCAGGTGACTGAGGTCATGTTTGGTTGAGGTATGCGTTGATTTAAAGACTTTGAATACAGTTCCCTTATGCTTGTATATAAACATCATTTGTTGTACTTCAGCAGATTTTGTTTTAAAGTATGACAAAAGTAATTGAGACATTCCCAAACTTCTTATCCTAATATTTGTGCAGCGGTCCATGTATCTAATATGCAGTGTCCCTCAAGGTCACTGTGTCCCTGCCCTTCTTGTTCTGCCACTATTAGTTGTGTTGAAGGTCCCAGGAAATGAATGAGTGTACTGTAGGTGACCTGTGTAGCGTGCTGGCTGCCTGGATACAGCGCGTGTTTGAGACCTGCCAGTAATGGAAGACTTTTTTTTTCTTTTTTTTTAAAGGGGAAATGACAGCTGGGGTGGGTTATTTCTGGCACTGTATCAGCTGAGGAACCAGAACTGTGACACAGCTTGTGCAGGAGAATGCCTGCTGGGAAAAGAAACGCATGTCTATGGCGACTGCCAGCAGTCAGTGTAGTTATAAAAAGTTTGTGGGCGTCAGATATTCACTTTGTTTCCATTTACATCTGGCAATGCAAAAAAATTTTTTTTACTTTCAAATTCTTTTCATTTATTTATAGTACTGTCGGTATGATTATTTTGAGTTCTTTTGAAAGTCTCTTATTCTGAACAAGACTAAATTTTTAGTACAGATTAAAAATACAGTAAGAAATATTACAAATTAGAATAACACTTTTCTGTTTTAAAATATATTCATGTAATGGCAAATCTGAGTTTTCAGCACCCATTACTCCAGTCTTCAGTCACATGATCCTTCAGAAATCTTTCTGATTTGCTGCTTAAAGCTGCAGTAGATAACTTTTGTAAAATTGTATTTTTTTTAACATATTTGTTAAAACTGTCATTATGTCCTGACAGTAGAATATGAGACACATAATCTGTGAAAAAAATCAAGCTCCTCTGGCTCCTCCCAGTGGTCCTATAGAGAGCTTAAGTCCCACCCCATCCGCTTCCGGCTCATGGGACCTTATTTCGAAAAAAATATGCATGGTAGTCAATGGGGAGAGAGAACTTATCTTTTTATTTCGTCTGAGCTGTGCCCTGAATTACACATATGGTGTTTGTCAATTTAAAAGGTCAATTATGAAAGTCAAGAAAGTCGCAGTTTGTCATAAAACAGGAGCGTAACAGTTAGTTTTATGTGAAAATCACTCAGTGAACTACATCTCTCGTCTCGCACCAAGCTCGTTTGTGTGCAGTCTGGTACAACACACACAGGCATGACGGCGTAACGTTACGATTATAACGTTAGACTATAGAAAACATGACAGACGTTAGCTTTAGTAAAGTTAGCTTCATTCATTGAGAGAAAAGGTATGACGTCTCATGCGCGCCTTTTGGGTTTTGTAGTCTTTGTAATTAGGTATTTTCACAGTCTTATACCTCGACAGTTTTACATCAAACTGTGACTTTCTTGACTTTAAAATGTATCTTTTAAATTGACAAACATCATTATGTGTAATTCAGGGCACAATTCAAACGGGATCAAAATATTTGTTGTCTCTCGCCATTGACTTTCATGTAATATTTTTCCGAATTAAGGTCCCATGGTGGTTAACCGGAAGGGGAGGGACTTAGGCTCTCTATTGCCATTTGCAGATATACACCGCTCCCGGTCAGAAACAACCAATCAGAGCCAGGAGGAATGTCTTAGCAGTGTCAATCACGCTCGTGTATGCGCTGATCACACCCCTCTCTTGCACAGCGGCGTACCGTCGTTCAAACTCAAGATTGCAGGTGTGCCACAGCTGTGCTAATGGCAGAGAAATAACCTAAACTGCCAATTTCTCGAGTGGCATCTGCTCATAAAACAAAGTAGGATTATGTAGGCTAGATATAATAGCACACGGCTTCCTCTTCTCCACGTCCGTTGACTCGTAGAAGTCGCTGTGGGTGTGAATTCCTCGTCAGAGCCCATTGACTCAAGTGTCAACTCTAGCCGCATAACATACAGATAAAATGTCACGCACTGTGCAAAGCAACAATTGAAACCTGCTAATTCACTGGCTTGTCATGTTGATGAAATAATGTACTGGCAAACCTTATCTAGCATTACATATCGCTAGAATAATTACTTGCATACTGTAACGTTAGTTACCGTTATATTATCTTACTAGCTATTTAGAGCTATTATAGAAAGAGTGCAACGTTATAAAGTTACACTACATGTATTGCAAAATACTTAATGATTTGAGGACCAAGTTTGTAACCAAAGTATGGGCTGGCCACAGTCAATGTAAAGCATATTGTTGATGTTTCGTCCCTACCCGTGGATGTGCTTCGCTGTGGAGGGAGGGCTGTAGCGCAGCAGAGAGCGAGGGGGAAGGACCTGGCTGTACGTTGTGCTTGGTCAAATTTTCAGGCTAAGTCAACGTTTTCTCAAAACTCTCTATTGAAGCTTTAAACATTTCTTACTATCAATGTTGAGAACTGTTGTTACATTTTAAATGTCTTTACTGTCACTTTTTACCAGTTTATTGCATCCTAAATTTTTTTTTTTTTTCTTGCTGTCCGCAAACATTTGACCGGTAGTGTGTAATTTTATGTTCTGTGTAAAGTATATATAATTATCCAGATTGGTCAGATTTGGCACTGGCATTATGCTCATGTCACAAAACAGTCACAGTCACCTATTCTCAAAAAAAAAGAAAAGAAAAGTGAATTGCTCTTGAATATGCCAGAAAGCAGAGATACTCTAAAGGCGCGGGTACACTTTATTTTCTGCGTTCCGCTCTCTCACACACAAGTATACTCCGTTGGACGTGAACGTGAGCGTGGTCACTATCTAGTGGACTTTTTCAAATGCTCAAGTCACTAGTACATGCGCTGTTGTACGTGCACCATCCTCGCGGACACAAATTAGACCGTATGTGGACGGTGTGCACAGACGTCTGTGGACCCTCCCGATGACAAAAATGACTTTGGCCTTAAGCTATCCAAGGATGTTTTGTTTACACCAATAATAAATGCCACTTGGTTTGTTTTTTGTTATCTATTGCAGTGACTCAAAAATTATGCATATGGTCGGAGTGCCCAAATACTTTGAGTTGTCTTTGCTGTCTGTGGCCCTGGTCTGTAACCACCTCTAGGCAGCTCAAGTCTGTGTTCACATGAGCTTATGTTGTTGTTATCTATAGATCATGCCTGCGATGGAATTTTCCACAAGCGACCTTCTGCTACCAGTAGCAGGACATGACTTGGATGACTTCTTGATGCATATTCAGCCTGTCTAGACCACATGTTGTTTGCACAACTTTTACAGACCAAAACTCATAAAATGAAGCTATGCATAAAAATTCAACTTGATTTACTTTATTACACATGCCAAAACCCAGTTATGCTCTGTTTTACAGCTTGAAATTCTCCGTTTTATTTTTGAAAATGTGACTGCAGAATTGGAGCTGTTGCAAAGTCACAAGGTCTCGCTTCAAATGCACGTAGCTGTAAAACCACAAGTCTCGCGGAGACTGCATGGACATCTAGTCCAACACACAGGTCTCAAAGGTGTTTCTTTTTACCACTCTTTATAAACTCGTTCACCAGTTGTAAGTCTGCTCCCGTATATGGTGCTTATCTTTATTGTACAGCTTTACTCTTTGACCTCTCTTTGATTTCAAAACAGAGAGTCTGATCTGGTTTAGAAATTATCTTGAGAGATTAAATTGGCTATGAGAGTAAGGTGAGATCTGTTCACTCTTCACTTTGTTTCTGTGGTGTTGGCGTCTCTAAAACTATAATTTAAGGTTTTACTCATAAATTTCATGTAAAAAGAGAACATTTTAAAATATATATATATATATATATATATATATATATATATATATATATATATATATGTATTTTACATTATAATATAATGTAAATATTTTTTTAGTATATAGATATATCAAATGTATTTAATAATAATAATAATAATAATATTATTATTATTATTATTAAGTGTATTCTAAATAAAGATTTATAATAAAATGATCAATTTTCATGTAAAAATATTTTTTTTTATTTAGAATACAACTATAATAATGGTAAAAGCAATTTTATTTTATATAACTTTATATAATATAAACATTTACTTTGTATTATAATGTAAATGTTTTTCTTGTATGCAAAGTAATATAAAATATAATAATAATAATTATTGTACTTTAAAAACAAAAAAATAGTGTTTTTACATTTATAATTGCATTAGAAATGGTAAAAGCAATTTTATATAACTTTATATAATATAAACATTTACTTTGCATACAAGAAAAACATTTACATTATAATACAAAGTAATATAAAATATAATAATTATTATTATTGTACTTTTAAAAAACAAAAAAAAAGTGTTTTTACATGTATTTCTAATGCAATTATAAAATGTAAAGATTCTCTAGTGCTACTGGCGCAGGGCCCATCTGTTGAACATTTGCATTTGATATGCACATCTCATGTTCCTCCAGGCTCTGCTTGATTCTGTAATTCTGTTATTTCCTGCAGGGATTCCATACAAACAGCTGACTGTCGGCATTCCCAAGGAAATCTTTCAGAATGAGCGTCGAGTGGCCATCTCTCCAGCCGGAGTGGAAGCTCTCATCAAGCAGGGCTTTAATGTGGTGGTGGAGTCTGGAGCTGGGGAATCTGCCAAGTTCTCCGATGACATGTATACGAAGGCAGGAGCCACCATCAGGGATGTCAAAGATGTCTTTTCATCTGATGTTCTGCTAAAGGTACTGTTACAGGCCTTCAAATTCATTAATCTTACCTTCACTTAACCAAGTGTTCATTAACACTCAAGTAGGGGTGCACTGAAATTTCGGCCGCCGAAAATGTTCGGCCGAAAAAGGCCATTAACGGTTTCGGGCCGAAATAAAAAAAACAGCCGAAAACGTAAACCGAAAATGAATGTCACCCGCCCCTCCCATCCGTGCGCAAGCGCTAAGGTTTCACTCACAGGTGAGCTGTTATCACACGTCTGCCTATAATTCCCTTAACTAAGACGAGTTGATGCATACCTCTCTCATCTCAGTGCGTTCACTAAATCGCTCTGTCTTGTGGCGAAACTTTGTTAGCACTTAGCTTAGCCCAGTTCATTCAATAGGATCCAAGCAGAGAAGCGACCAAACAGCTCCACGTTTTCCCTATTTAAATACAGTTACTCGAGTAGTGTAAAGGCCTCATTATGCTTCTGCATCAACTCCACGGCGTAGCTACACCTTCACTCCTACGGCGTCGTGGCCGTTTTATGGTTCTGCGTCAGGTAGCGTTGCATCACATTGAATCTGACCAATCACAGCCCTTGCGGTCTGTGTCGCCTCGACGTGTAGTTAAAATTTTTTGGAGGTGCACGTCGAGCTACGGCGTAGGGGTCGGAGAGGGGTTCGCGGCGACGCAGAGGAGTCTGCGGGGGTACGCCGTCGATTCGACGCAGAAGCATAAAACAGGCTTAACTCGACCAAGAACGGTGACACAAAATAATACGTTGCACTTTTCTAAGCGTGTAAAATGGGTCACTATATTGTATAGCGGAATACCATAGCAAGTGCTTGGGAGCACTTTGACTCAGCTCAGTAATATCATCACTCCCCCCGCTCCTTCTCCTCCTCCCTCTCATTTGCATCAGTAGAACCAAGGATTTTTCACGAGTGATATTACTGGGCCGAGTCGAAGTGCTCCCAAGTACTTGCTATGGTATTCCGCCATACAATATAGTTACCCATTTTACACGCTTAGAAAAGTGTAACGTTTTATTTTGTGTCACCGTTCTTGGTCGAGTTACACTACTTGAGTAACTGTATTTAAATAGGGAAAACGTGGAGCTGTTTGGTCGCTTTTCTGCTTGGATCCTATTGAATGAACTGGGCTAAGCTAAGTGCTAACAAAGTTTCGCCGCAAGACAGAACGATTTAGTGCACGCACTGAGACGAGAGAGGTATGTATCAACTCATCTTAGGTAAGGGTAGTTTATATAACATAGTTTAATATGAAAAAACGGTGGAGTATCCCTTTAAAATAAAATGTTTTTATTCATGCAAAAGTCAGCATAACAACATTTGAAATAAAACAAAGCTTAAAGGATTAGTTCACTTTTTAAAAAAACTTTTGCTGATAATTTACTCACCCCCATGTCATCCAAGATATCCATGTCTTTCTTTCTTCAGTCGAAAAGAAATTAAGGTTTTTGATGAAAACATTCTAGGATTTTTCTCCATATAATGGACTTTACTGGTAGCCAAACCGTCCAAGGTCCATATGACAGTTTCAGTGCAGCTTCAAATGGCTTTAAACGACAACAGACGATGCATAAGGGTCTTATCTAGCAAAATGATCGGTTATTTCTAAAATAAATAAATAAAAAACGAAGTTATATGCCTTGCTCTGTTCTGTGATCCGCGGTCGTGACTCTCCTGTTCGAACTCGTTCATCAAAATGAACGAATCTTTTTTTCGAGTCATTTCGTTCATTATGTTCGTTGAATGAATGAAATGACTCAAAAAAAGATTTGTTCATTTTGATGAACGAGTTCGAACAGGAGAACAGAGCAAGGCGAGCATTTGTGCTAATAAAACTTAAACTTATTTATTTATTTTTGAAATAACCGATCGTTTTGCTAGATAAGACCCTTATGCATCGTCTGTTGTCGTTTAAAGCCCTTTGAAGCTGCACTGAAACTGTCATATGGACCTTGGACGGTTTGGCTACCAGTAAAGTCCATTTTATGGAGAAAAATCCTAGAATGTTTTCATCAAAAACCTTAATTTCTTTTCGACTGAAGAAAGAAAGACATAGACATCTTGGATGACATGGGGGTGAGTAAATTATCAGCAAAAGTTTTTTAAAAAGTGAACTAATCCTTTAAACCTTTTCTTTCTATTTACACTTGTTATATAAAAGGTACCAAAATGCTCATTGAACAATCTCTGATTGTATTATTGTCCTATTTAAACTATTTATCTCTGTTGGGGACACTTACGTTTCTTTACGTATAAACTGATTGGGTTGACGGGTTAGGGTTAGGGCACACGTGATGATGTTTGTTGTTAGTGCACTTCACCATTTACAGTACATTAGAACACAATATATGGATATTAGAAAATATGTATAAAAGTAAATTAAACAACATTCTCTTAAATGTTTTCTTATTTCATTAAATGTTTTCATTACATGGACTGTTTGATTAAAAAGGCTTATTTCTGCTATTGATACCTGCTATTAAACCAGGCTTCATTCTGTCCACCTTTTCGCCACAGGTGCGTGCCCCGATTTTAAACTCTGCTCTGGGAGTTCACGAGGCTGACCTCATGAGTGAAGGATCAACCCTTGTCAGTTTCATCTATCCCGCTCAGAACCCTGAGCTGATGGGCCTGTTGTCCAAGCGCAAAACCACCATCCTGGCCATGGACCAGGTGCCCCGAGTTACTATTGCTCAGGGTTATGATGCCCTCAGCTCCATGGCCAACATTGCTGGGTAAGGCCATCTAAAATGCAAAATGCAGAAGACTAGACAGCATTTTGTATTTGCATGATTGTTTTAATTTCGATAATTGACAGCTTTCATTTAATGTAAATGCAGTTTTTTTATTTATTGTGTTGTATAATAATAATCTTGGTGCCAATAGCCTCATGGGCTGCACGCCGAAATATAGTGCAACTGCACCTCGGGTGACCTTTTCGATTCCTGGCTCGAGGTCCTTTGACAATTTTTTTCCTCTCCACCCTTTGTTTTCCTGTTTATCCTGTATGCTGTTTTATTACTAAAGGGATAAAAATGGCAAAAATATTACAAAAAAAGCTTAAATTTATATTTATTTTTCAAAATTAATTTTTCTATTTAAAACAAGACACTACACGTAAAACCATTGTTTTTTTTTTATTCACTGGTCAATTTAGGGATATTTTGCTTCCATAACATGTTTTTATTTTAGAAAGAAAACATCCAAAATACACATTTAAGTGTTTATTTTATTTCTTTATTATCATTTTGCATCTGTAGATTTCCATTACAATACATATCTTTAAAGACAATTTTCTCAAAATGATTTTTTTTTTCACAAGCACAGCCAAATCTCCACTTCAGTAGCACTTACAAACACCGAACTTTGTAGTTTTATTCCTATATATTTTCTATTATATTATTTAATCTTATTCCTAAAAATAAAATCCTCTTTACAATATATCAACAAAATGAAATGAAGTTTGAACCTGGCTTTATACAATGTTAAAATTTCGGTTCTGGAAATGTATGCAAATTAGAGTTATAATATGGCAGAAACTTGTGTTAAATTGTCTAAATTAACTGAGGAAGAATGGTGGTTTACTAGTTGAAGATTTTACCTGGTTCACCTGCAGTGCCTTTTTTTTAAATGTATTGATTTCTGCTTCATCAGTGGCCATGACTGACTTTTTTTTTTTTTTGGCAGTTATAAAGCCGTGGTCCTGGCTGCCAACAACTTTGGCCGCTTCTTCACTGGCCAGATCACAGCCGCGGGGAAGGTTCCTCCTGCTAAGGTATGTGCTGGCATAACCACACACACGTCCTGAGTGCTTATTTTGAGCTTGCTTGATTCATTGCTGTACATTTCTCACATTAGTTATTGGATGAAGATATTAGCACTGTTCATACTTTCCCAAATTAGATTTTTCTGTTTATTTCAGAGCTTGAATTTTACAATAAGGCCGTTGTTCTTGGCAGGTGTTGATCATTGGAGGTGGAGTGGCTGGCTTGGCTGCTGCTGGCTCTGCCCGTGCTATGGGTGCCATTGTCAGGGGATTTGACACCAGGTAAAATGTCCTAAAACTGATAGTTACATTTTGGAAAAATTTATAATTTTATTCGGCAAGTATCCATTAAATTGATCAAAAGTGACAGTTACAAAAGATTCCTATTTCAAATTCGGTTCTTTTGCACTATATATTTATCAAAGAATCCTGAAAATTAAGTTTCCAAAAATTAAGCTGCTCATTAGAATGATTTCGGAAGGATCATGTGACTGAAGACTGGAGTAATGATACTGAAAATGTAGCTTTGTCATCAGATAAATACATTTTTAAAATGTTAAAATTTAATCCTTACTTTAAGGTAATAATAATATTTTACAATAATACTGTTTTTACAGTAAATGTTTTTACAAATGTTTTATTTCTGTGTAACATGAAATCAAGTATGCACAGTCATCCATCAAATCCTAGGTGGTGTTATAATATACCGTACAAAGTTTTACTAACATCTCCACTACACATAAAATGTGGTGACACTTTATTTGATAGTTTTTTTCTTAAAATCAAGTGGATTTTCTTTTTCTGACTTTTTGATTGTTCAGAAACTTTTTTTAGACTCTATCCTACTGTAGGTCTTTTGTCCAATTAACATGAAAATTAGCATGAAATTTAGTTTACAGATTGCCAAATGTGAATTGTAACGGATCCTGTGGATCATTTGCTCTTTTTTTTTTGTCTACTTTGACCCTAATGATTGACCCTTCTAAATGTTATCCCCCCCCCCCCCCCCCCCCTTTTAAATCTTGATAGACGCTGTTATTTCCCATTCTTGTCAGCATTTATAAATTTGAGTTTTGAGTCATCTACTTTGGATTTATGATGTTTCTTTTATCTGTATTGCTTTCCCAAAAACAAGAACATAAAAAGGCCTTGTGCAAAAACAGTGATGTCACTGCTAATCCTGCTGAAATGGTTTGAAATGTACATATTAGTAAAATTTTAAAAAGCTTTTTAAATAAGTGTGAATTTACAGCTTTAGAACCAAGCTCAGTGTATTTAGGTAGAATTCATATCCTTTCTGTTCTTTGGAACAAAACATAAAATAGGGATGTCCTAATCAAGTTTTTTTTGTGCCACCGATCCGTTATGAGTCACTTAATATTAAACATCTTTCGATACGGAGTCCTGATTCGACACTTCAAGTAAATGTAACTTATTAAAGCTTGAAGCTCGCGGTTTCAGAATGCCAATCTGTCAGTCAAATCAGAAGCAAGGTGCAACCCATAAAAAATAAACCGTAAATGACTTTCTTGTGATTCGTTACAAAGGTGTGCATCAAATATGCCAAACATGGAGGCTCAAACTGTAAGAGGGAAGGGGAGGTTATTCTGTTAGGGTTAGTTCACCCAAAAATGAAAATTCTGTCATTTAGTCATGTCGTTCTAAACCCGTAAGACTGTTGTTCATCTTTGGATTAAGATCTTTTTGATGAAGCACATTTGAGCTTCCGCAAGTACCAATGAGGTTTGTTCTCGTGTGTCAAGAAGGTTTGGTTGAGCTTCTGTCTTTGTTCATTGATCAATGTTTAAATGTGAATAAAAGCCTAAATTCAATCTGTTCACAATATAAGCTGATCGTGTCTCTTCAGAAAATGTGGACTAAACCGCTCTATTCATATGGATTAGTTTTATGATCTCTTTATTAACTTTTTGAAGGGTCAAACTGCTAGTTGCGTAGCTGTCAATGGAGGTATAAAAAGCTCTCAGATTTAATCAAATACATTTTAATTGTGTTCCGAAGGATAAATAGTCTTATGGGTTTGGAAGTGAGTAATTAATGACAGAATTTTAATTCAGACATTTTTGTGTGAACTGGGTCTAAAGGTGTTTTCTGGGTCCTGGAGGTGCTCTGACATTTTGTGCTTATTTCTGATACTTGTGACATTTCATGGCTAAAGTCTGAGAGCACAAAAAATTGTATCACATAGCCTAGAATATTTGCTCCAAAACTATGTGAAAATCATCCTGCCTACTCATTCAGATAAAACAATATAACGATTTAACATTTGTAAGACATGTTTTGTGTACGAAAGCTTTATGCGAGGACCCATGAATATTTAGTGTTTCACACCTGAGAAAGACAAAGACCCTCCCCTAATGGCCCTATCAGGTACTATCATTATGAGGAACCTTGCACAAAGAATGAAGAGAGACTTAAAAAAAGAATGGCTTTTTGATTGTTTGGATTTATTTCCAGCACAACATAATCCAAAGATACACAAAAAATTACAAAAAAAGCACATTATTGAACAGAGACAGATCTAAAGACAGAGACTTTACAGTCACACACCTTTGTGCCATTGCTGAAACAGAGTACATACCTGTCATTTCCAATGTGTTTGATTTTTGACTTTACCATGTTCATGTACAAAGACTCATGTGAATGTTGAAGTCAACCGGACTCATCAGTGGGGCGTTTGGTCCCTGTAAAAAAAAAAGAAGAAAAAAAAGAAACATGCTGATTTCCAGGAAAACTATAGGGCTGCACAATTTTGGGAATACATTTTAGATTTTTATGGTTAAAATTGCTTTTTAAAATGTACAAAATACACACACACACACACACACACAGGCTATGTGCAGTGCTGCATAAAATAATAACAATAGCCTATAGCAGGCGGCCTGTAAATCTTTAAAAAGGAACACTTCAGTAACATTACACTAGAGAAAAAAATATATTGATTATCATGTTACTTCAATCTCATTTCATAACATCAATATGAATGGAAACATTTGGAGTAAAGCCATAAAGCTTAATGTTTGACGCGTTTTGCTTTCAAACTTACTCAAACTCACAGCGCGCGCAGAGAACATTTACTGAAGCGATCGAGCCGCTCCAAACTATTAAACACTATTGTTAGCATATTGTACATCTGCGGTTTGAGCAGCTGTCCACAAACACAGTATTTACCAGTAAACACATTATAATATTCACCATGTTAGAGTAAACACTCATACGAGCCTACTTTTATCATGCTGTGTTTATTATCGAACATAAAAACATCCTTGTGTCGTACATGTATATAAATTTAGCAGTGAAAGGTTGCCTACCAGTCTAGTTCACATTTCAACATGTTTCTGTCTACGTATAGATACACATACATGTACGACATTAGGCTTCATGTTTTTACTCCAATCTCATTTCATAATGTACATTTTAGTCTGACACCAGTTTAACATGTCTTATCTTAAAAATCTTCTCATCTTCAAATCACATTCTTCTAATTCTTCTGAGGTAAATCCAAGTGGCACAGCACAAACAGTCTCCCAAACTCGATGAAAAGCAGAGCAGTACAGAAGTCTCTGATTCTTTGTTTAGAGGTGATGAGGGTATTTACAGCTCATTTGCATGTGAAAAGCTCTTGCGTTGTCTCTTTTGCACTGATAAGAAAAAAGTGAGTTGGTATCACCGGTGCAACCGCCAACCCCAGGGGGTTAAAGATTACTTGGGGCACATGAATAAAAAAAAGACGTGCACGAACAAGTCATTTAAGACTGTGAGATTCCATTAAAAATAGTAATTGTCCATTTCTATTACATGGTGACTTTAAACTTTGTCTGCTTGACTGATTCCACCAAGTTCCAGCAAGTGTCCTCTCGGTGGCAGTGTTGTTTGTCATGGAGTCTTGTCCTCCTCTTCCAGAGCGGCTGCACTGGAGCAGTTCAAGTCGCTGGGTGCCGAACCTTTAGAGGTGCTGGATGTGAAGGAGTCGGGAGAAGGCCAGGGAGGTTACGCTAAAGAGATGTCCAAGGAGTTCATCGAGGCAGAGATGAAGCTGTTTGCCAAGCAGTGTTTGGATGTTGACATCATTATCACTACTGCGCTTATCCCCGGTACGCACACCTGCAACATTTACTCCCTTTCCATCTCCCCTTTTTCCATCACATGCCCTCTATGGCATGCACTCTTTCACATAATGAGTGATCTTGTTTGCTCAATGTTCTTATTTTTTCCATCATTTGACTTTATAATGATGGATAACTATTCATCCAGAAATGTATTTACTCACCCTTATGTCATTAAAAACCCTGTTGCTGTTATTTTTCTGTGAAATGCACAAATCTTAATACAGATTTTTCCATGCATAATAGATTATTTTTGTCATAGTGATCACAGGTTGTCCGCTTTTCTCCAAAGGCCAAAAAAGCACCATAAAATAGTCTATATGACTCCACATTTGCTATGTTATAAGTCTTCTGAAATCGTTCATATAACTCGATATCTGCTGTTTTAAGTCTTCAGAAGCTGTATATATCTGCTACGTTATAAGTCTTCTGAAGTTGTTTGAAAGCTTTTAAGTCAATCATTACAGTTACAATTTTAGGCCATTATTTACACATTTCCTTCACTGTACTGTGGCTCTTAAATAAAATAAGCCATCTTGGTGTGATTTGAGAGCTGCAGTAAAAGGTGAATGTTATCATTGCATAATGACTTCCTTTTAATCTATTATATTTGAGAAACTCTGAATATAGGGCACACATCTTTTGGACTACTTTTATGGTTCATTTAGAGTGCTTTCTTGTCCATTTTGGAGCTTGTCTGTCCTTGGTCACAATGAGCTGTCATGATTCTATGGGGGAAAAAAATCTTTTTTTTTTTTTTGCTGTACATGGAAAGAATAATGTCATGATGAATAATAATGTACATTTTAAGTTTCGATATGACCTATTCCTTTAACTTTGATCTTGGTTTAACTCGTCATCCTTAAGTTAATACTCGTATGACTTACATTGGCATTTGAAAAGAGAAACGGATTAACCAGCAAAGCTAATTATGTACAGCACAATTACCAATTTAACCGCTCTGTGGCTGCAGATGTGCTTCGTGTTCATTTGAAGCATGTGTTGTCCTAATCTCCATGACTGAAAGCTAATAAAAATCGGGCCATGTCCATAACAGAAAATGTTTACAAAGTGTCATAAAAGTTGCTTTGGGTCGCTCTTGCTTTAGGTTGGCAGAGAGTTGTCTTTCCACTCTTGTGTTGCTTTTTCAGTACCGCTGGCACTCGAAGTCAGTTCCTGTGACTTTTGCATGCTCATGCACACTCCTGGTGTCACTCCAATGTTATTTTATTTCCATCCCTGAAGCTATGGAGCCACCGGTTGGACTTTTAGAACTTAATTCCTAAACAAACTGCATACCTGGCTGTTTTTAGCACGCTCCGATTAACGTTGTTAAAACACATGCAATCTGTTCCACTTTTATCTGAATAGCGTTTTTCTTTTAAAACCAACAAGCCGCAAAGCAGCTTATCAGTATATTGGGTTGCACGAATAAGGCACATCAGAGGAGTCTTATTAAATGCATATCAGTCATGGTTTTGGTTTACTAGTCTCACTGTGCTGAAATTATTATGCAGGTCGGAAGGCCCCTGTGCTGATTACTAAGGAAATGGTGGAGACCATGAAAGATGGTTCAGTGGTGGTGGATCTGGCCGCAGAGGCTGGGGGAAACATCGAGACCACGGTTCCTGGAGAACTATCTGTTCACAAAGTGAGTACACTACAACTGGAACTTACATGAGCTCCATGGGTTTGTCAGGAAGGTTCAGGTTCACTACCATTACAGTAAAAAATGACTGTAAAGACTTTTATGATGTTACAAAAGATTTCTGTTTCAAATAAATGTAAATGTTAGTATTTATTTATTTGTTCATCTTAGAATCCTGAGCAAAATGTTTCATGGTTTCCACAAACATATTAAGCAGCACAATGTTTTTCAACATTGATAATAAGAAATGTTTCTTGAGCACCAAATCTGCATTTTATACATCTGCATATATATCATGTGACAGTGAAGACTTGAGTAAAGGTGCCCTCACGTCCTACTAGAACTCGTAATTACAACTTGTACAAAGTTTCTTGTACTGCATGATTGCTGTACCACCTGACCGCCATTTAGGTGTTATCATAGAAACGTGTGATTCCGAGGACTAAATAAATGGCTCCGAGTAGAAAGTCACGTGTTGTCATCTAGAAATGTTGGTAATTATGACATGGAATGAATGCAGCATAATTCCAAATGGTATTGTTTTTTCGCAATATTTCTGTTTTAACTGTTTTTTTTTCTTTTCTTAAACCATTCAAAAGTTGGAGGTTGAAGATTAACTTCTTTCATAAAATGTGCTTGTGTATTTTCCTATAGGGTGTGATCCACGTCGGCTATACTGATATTCCCAGTCGGCTCCCGACTCAGGCCAGCACATTATACTCTAACAACATCATCAAACTCCTCCGTGCCATCAGCCCGGACAAGGAAGTTTTTTACTTTGACGTCAAAAACGATTTTGACTATGGCACAATGGACCACGTCATCCGAGGTTCAGTAGTTATGAAGGTAAACCTTTTTTTCTACAATGTTCTTAGCTACAGCAGGACAGATAAAGCCTTTATTGTGTGTCGCAGGCTACAGCTCGCACCTTAAAGTGGTGGAACCTTTCTTTCAATTACATGCAACGTTTTTGTGTGGATTCTTCCTTTACCATTAGTTGAACTAATTAATGAACAGTTGTATTAACCTAACCTTAATGAGTAGGACATTAAAAAAAAAAAAAATTCAATTATCTTTGTTAATGTAAATGAATGCATTAACTAATGGAACCCTATTGTAAATTGTTACAATAGTAATAATATTGTCAATTTTGTATGTTGGTCAGTGTAGGTAATGTAAAGGGTGAAATAAGCATTTATTAAATAAGCAGTTGATTCTCTGCATTCACTTTCCATGGATACACTATGATTTAAAGGGGTCATGACATGGTTTTTTGTTTTGTTTTATGTTCCCTTAGGTGCAATTATAGTATTACTATAGTTTTTTTTACAAAAAAACTTTTAAAATGTAGTGATTTATGACATTTTCCCACCCTGTTTCTCACCTCTGATTCAAACAGTCTGTTTTGGGGTGTTTCCCCTTTAAGACTTCAGTGTTAACGCCTATACTGTTATGATTGGCTAACGTCAGTGCTGCTTATGCATAAATTATTAACGTTAATCATTTTGTATCACATGTAGACTACACAATGCTCCACCACGTGAAACTTCGGTCTTCCAATCTTTTACCATCGTGTCAATTCTCAATTGATTTTGATTCATATGCGCGAGGGAGGGGGAGAGAGAGAGAGAGCAAGACAGTTTGAAGGCGCGCACGGCCGGGGCTCTCTCTCTCTCTCTGCTCGTTCTTTCAGTAACATGCCCTGTCACACTCATCTGATCACTCACTATTCAAATAAAGCTTTGGCGGGCTGCATATGCTGCAAATAAACTGCATCCAACTGCTTTCCCTGACGTCTGGATCGTTCGGCAGCGTATTTAAACATGTTGTATGTATCTTGTAAACAGACCCACTCGCTGCACGACAACGCATGCGATGATGCGAAATGAGGCGCAGTTGTCTTGTGCTGGAGGCGGTCATATGCAAACGACTGGTACGTCACTTCGCACCGTGACGTCACTTCTTACCATGGATCCAGAACGAGCTGTATTTAGAGCTTGATTAAATAAATGCTTCGTTTATAATGGGGAGGATGTCTTAAGCTATGAAACTTGCAGGAAGTTTTAATAGTACATAGATCTCTTATATACCAAAAGATCAAGGCAAATTTGGTTTCTCATGTCATGACCACTTTAACAAACACAAAATTTGGCCAGAACAAGATTGTTTTATCCAATCTGACAACTGAACTCAAATCAGTTTGATGTGAGCAGAGACTCAATATCACTCTGGCGCTCATTTAGCTTTCAAGAATTTGAGTGATGGTGTTCTGACTTTTACTCTGTCTGTCTGCAGGATGGAGAAGTGCTTTTCCCTGCACCACAACCTAACAACATCCCAGTGGCAGCGCCTACAAAACAAAAGGGTGTCCAGGAGCTGGAGAAGGAAAAGGCATCTGCCATCTCGCCCTTCAGAGCCACCCTCAACACGGCTGGTCTTTACACCGGAGGTAAATCACAGTCCGGCTGCCCTCTCTGCCTCCCTCTTCCCACCGGATCTCTGCGGGTCCCCCGGGGTTAATATGAAAGCGGCTCCCCATGCATTTTAAGAGGAAGAGACCGCTGCATTGGTGGTCTCTGACACTGAACTATGTTAATAAGGCTGTCGTGTACATTTCAAACGTTTAAATAGGCATTTCAAATAGCCTTTGAGATTAATCCGATTTTAATTTTCTTCCTTTATCTACATTAGCAATCTGCATTGCTCAGAAATTCCAAAAATAGCAGCTCCCCTGTTTGCCCGCTTTTGTCCCAAGATGTGATTAGACTCCAAAGCCCCGCTAAACCAAACGGCGCACAAATGAATTCTATTGGTTGCAGACGCCCGAGGAACACTCGTGTGAGGAGAGGCAATGTTGGCTTCACATCAAAGCGCTCACTTCCTCACTCAGACAAGCCACAAAAACATGCACGTAAATAAACACCGACTGATAAACAAACATGCAAATGAGATCTTCCTGCCCTTTCATGGTTTGCTGTATCTGTATGAGTCTAGGTACAGGCAATCCTGTCTTGCTCAGAAGGACAAAATCACTTCCTTCTGAAATTGTGATTGGTCACCTAATTGCGACACAAGCTGTTTTATTTTTCCACATCACCTTGGCACCTTTAAGCATCTGAATGCCAGGAAACTAGGATGATAAAATTCTGAGGGGGGGAGGGGGTTCCTGCCCTCCTGCTGTGTATGTCTGTTGTGGTGAAGAGGTTTTCTTACCCACATGGCCAATGGCTGGTCTGAGTTGGAAATGCCATAATGCCAGTCAATACCTGTGTAGTAATAGTATTAATAAAATAACTAATAATAAGGAGGAATTAAGGTATAAAAGCTTATACCACTTTTCTTTTTTATTCATGTATATATGTATGTATTTATTTATAAAACTATGAATACTTCTAAAATAAATTACAAACTAAAAAGTTTTAAGTTTTAAAATTGAGTTAGACAGCAAGCCTACCAAATATCAGTCAAGTGTACATGATCCACAGCAATATTGCTGGTTTGAGAGGATTATGGGATGTATAAGCAGGACCCATTGTTGGCACTAGACTTATTTCTCTGTTAAATTGTCAAAGTCAAAATGACCAAAACGTACATCCTTACTGAAAAATAAAATGTTTTGTGTCTTGTTTCTACTTAGGTCTGACATCGGCGATCGGTCTTGGGCTGGTAGCTCCCAACGCTGCTTTCACTCAGATAGTTACAACCTTTGGCCTGGCAGGAATCGTGGGATACCACACCGTATGGGGCGTCAGTCCTGCTCTTCACTCCCCACTTATGTCTGTTACAAATGCCATTTCTGGTAAGTTATTAAGATATATACATTTTATTTACTATATAATTTGCTTAGTAATTTCTAAATAAAATAAAAAAGCATGGCAAAGGGAAATGCGTTTTGTGTATAAAAAAAATATATATATATATATATCTCACACACACAGGGCTTAACATTAACCCTATATATCCATGGCCGTTTTCCTCCATGGTATAAATGTCAAAATTGTGGCCAGTGAAAATGCTGAGTGGCTAGTTACTTTGGAAAACCACTATCCAAGTGGGTGTGAATTAC
This sequence comes from Semotilus atromaculatus, assembly GCA_031834385.1. NCBI lineage: Eukaryota > Metazoa > Chordata > Actinopteri > Cypriniformes > Leuciscidae > Semotilus > Semotilus atromaculatus. Next base: position 14,124,350 of record JAULUF010000001.1, on the reverse strand, counting down.
CTACTTGCTTTAATGGGCAGAATGTCACCTAATTTTTTTTTTTTCTACCGTGAGTTAGTGTCTGTCATGGACCCCACCCGTTAGGCTGTAAATTCGCCTCTTCATTAGTCTAGACATAATCATCAGCCAGGCAGATCAAGGATACTTCTGTGTTTCGTTAAGCTTTTTTTTTTTTTAATTTCTCTCAGCAGGCTGAGAAACCAGGAAACGTTTCATTGTTTTTAACAAGTCCTTGGTGGTCTGCATTAAAGAGTCCTTTATGTCAAGAAAGCTATAAACTTCACATCGAGAGTGTGGGGAATCATCTGAAGCAATTAGTTTCCCTCGACCTGCTCCACACTTCCTGTGAATTAGTTTATTAGTCTTGTAGAGACAGTCTCTTGCTTTTCTTTGTCTTATTTGCGTATTAGGTGGTACATATTTGACACTTATTGGACTGTCTTTCACAGGTCTGGAAACGTGAGCGAGTTGGAATTTGCTTATTTCAGTGCCAAAAGTAATGAAGCTTTCACAAAAGTGACCGAGACGTTAAGCCACTAATGTGGAATTTCTCATTCTCATTGAAAGTGTGGCAGATCTTTTCCAGAAGCATAAAGTTACTCTTTTTGGAGTAAAGTTCCCCTCTCGTTCTTTAATCTACCTGAAACTGGTGAATCAGAATGACCCCACATCTCTTGATACGACCGTTTGAACATCGCCTGATCCAAGGAATCTTTACGGACAAATGTAGTCAACTAGATATTGGTTTTGGGTCCATTTTGCTGATGTGACCTAATGGATGTGTCATTTGCCTAAACCAACCCTTCTTTCCAAATACCTCATCTGTTTATCCTCCGTGATCACAGAAAGTCGGAAATATTATCCAGCCATTAGAACGAGCAATCCTTTTGTGGATTTTCAAGCGGGCTCCTACATCTTTCATTTTCATCCAAGAGTTTTATTTTACAGGTATCCAGACCTCTGAATGTCTGGTTGTGTGTGTCGGGGTTCGTGCCTGTGTAGGTTTACAAATTGTCTGTTGTGTTTCCTGCAGTGTTGTGGTGCTCTTGGCCTGCAAGCTGGTCTGTGATCAATTGTTACTTCAGAATTACAAAGTGAGAGGAAATGCTTACCAACAGTTACACACTTCATTGACTTAAGATACCGCTAACCAACAGGCCCACCTCAGGTTTGGTCAGTCGATTTAATGCTGTGGAAGCATTTGAAAACAATTAAAGAGGTGATGGTTATCAGATTTCCTTTTGGGATGCCAGTGTTGTCCTCGTTAATTCCCGGTCAAAATGAGTTTCAAACTGCTTTTTTTGAGTGCTCTGCCAGTGTCAAGCATATGATGCAAGACTTCTTCTAGTGGAGGGGGGAAATGGCTGGGACAGTTGTCTTGTTTTTCTCACTTGAAATAGTCACAGTTTAGAAGCAAATCTGGAAACTAAGGCAAATTCCATTAAATCTGGCAAATTGTCAATAATTAGTCGGCATAGATGCCTTCAAAGATCTCTCAGTTGCCTCATAGCCGTTTCATATTAGTGACGTATTCTGATGGAATGCTAATTTTTGCAATCAACATGTCACTGATTTCATTGTGTAGTTGCTATTATCAGCGCCCAAAGAAATTATTTATTTATTTATTTATTTAATCCATTTGTTTTATTTATTTTAGCTTTTCTAAATTAGTGAAATTAGTGGTGCAATCCACGCTAATAGCTGTAATTTAACTAAGAACTACATTTTTATAAAAAAATTTATAATTAACTAGTTTAAATACTTGTGTATTTAAAAAAATATACAATTTTATTTGTAAGTAAAATATTAAAATTATTCCAGTTTACTTTTAAATTTGTATTTTTTTTATCGTTTGTAAATAACATGGATGCTGTGTGTTTTTAGGTTTGACTGCTGTTGGTGGCCTCTCCCTCATGGGTGGTGGATATCTCCCTAGCAGCACGGCTGATTCCCTGGCCGTACTGGCTGCTTTCATCTCCTCTGTCAACATCGCTGGTAAGTGCACTGAACACACGATACCATACCTACCAACACATCGCTAAAATGTCAGAGGCTGAAAGTCGAGTAAGATTACAGATGCGAGCAGGTGAGGGCTCTGCACTCGGGTCGACTGCTGCCCTCTGGCTGCCCTGCATCTTGTGTTCGTGAGAAGAGTGGCGTATTCCGTTCCTTCCAGGTGGAATAGTTTAGTCCGTCAAAGCTCACACCTGAAACAGGAAATGTCAGCGCGGCAGTTTTGCTTCAAAGAGCCTCGGCAATGTCATAAATCAGGCTCTGCTCAAAAGCAACCAGTAGTGCCATTAAGGAGGAAAAGGGAAAAATGTCTTGAAGTGGGCAGGTGGCCAAAATGCCATCCTGAATCCAGTGACCCCTTCATCCTGAGCCTTGGTATGGTGGGCCAAGACACCAGTCTAGGTCAGAGGGTGTGTGAGTGATTTAATGGCATGCTACTAGGCTTTTACAGACATTTTTCATCATGCTACAATAACAACTTTTTGATATGTGTTCCAGCGCATAAAGTGTCTGAATTTATATATTTATCTTCTCGGAAGGCAGGTGTTTAATTTCAGTTGAAAGATGTTTTTTTTTATTTCCATTCCTCATACATGATGATGTTTCATCCCGCAGTCCCATTAACCATAAACCTTTGGAAGTTAGAAATATGGACATTCTGCTCGCTTTTTCCTATCCCTTAAGTTTTTTCGACCATTTTTATTGTTACAAGTGCATGCAGGGAAAAAATAACAATTGCCCTTTCCAATTTAATTTCAATAAAAGACAAGGAATTTATGGTGAACCTGCTCCATTAATGACAGGAATGAAAACATATTTTATTCTTTGGCCCCGGCTGTAATGTCTGGATATCCTTCACATTTAATTGTGGGAAAACGGAACGTTCTTTCTAATGCTGTATATACATTGTGTTCAACCGTCTGAGTGCATTTACTTTTTAAATATTTTACCGGGATCCTCAGAGGAACGGGTCACTAAGGTTTGAGTGAAACTGGATATCCGTCTGAGTTTAAAATGAAAAGCTTTGGTTTGGTAATCGTCCTAGTCAGTTGCTTTGCTAGGGCGGCGTAAGCCAGGAAAATGAATGTAAATGCAATCACATGGCAGTTTAAAAATACTTCACTAATGAGCAGCAGATGAGTGACTCCCGTCAGTGTTCGTGGCATCCTTCTGCAACTCAATTGGAACTTTTTTTTTTATGTGAAACTTTATATTAGTAATTTTATATAATGGTTTAATATAATTTGATGGATTAAATATAATGTTTTTTATAATTAATTAAAAAATAAATATGCATGCTTAGGATGAAGTCAACGTAAGATTGTGTACGGTGTATATACTGTGTTCTTACTGTCTGTTTGTTTGATCAGGTGGTTTCTTGGTTACTCAGAGGATGTTGGACATGTTCAAGCGGCCCACTGATCCCCCAGAGTACAACTACTTGTATCTTCTTCCTGCTGGTTTTTTTGTTGGAGGTTATGGGGTGGCTCTTCAAAGTGGCTACAATGTTGAACAGGTAAGACTATTGCTTAAAGTTAACAGGAGTTTCAGTTGAGTTACTTGGGTTCAAACTTACACTTTTCAACATGGCAGATGATAAACGATGAAAACGTCTGTGTTGAAGGCATTGTTTTGAACTAAAACTGAAACTATTATACATAATTTGTCAATTGAAAAAGTTAAAGTAAAATGATTCGATGGAAAAACTTAAACGAAAATCAGATATGTTGCCATCTAACTAGAATGTTTAAGTACTAAGTAAAACTGAAATCAAATGAGAATTTTTAAAAAGATGACAAAAGCACATAAGGAAATTGCTAAAACATAAACAAAAATTTTATACTATAAAAATAAAAGCTAATTCAGTATATTTATAATACTATAATGGTATATAAATGGTACTAAAATAACAATGATAAGCTGGTCACTCGATCCTTCAACCAAAGTTGCATAAAATGTTCAAACTATTAAAAATAATTTCAATTGAAATAAAGCTAAAATTACATAATGTAAATATTAGATGAAAACTTAAATGAAATTTTAAAAGTTTTAAAAATGTTGTTTTGGCAACTAACTGAAAAAAGTTGAATTAAATCTAAATAGAAATATGCTAAACAACATGTTCAATTTCCACTCAGAACACAATAGCAACTTCTTGGCCACCACATAAAAACACTTAATATAGCAAACATCTAGTTGTGTTGTAGTACTGCAAAAGAGAAATGGATTCTGGAGGATATATATCCTCACTTCCTGTGAACCTTCTTGTGTGCAGATGATGTACTTGGGCTCCGGCTTGTGCTGCGTGGGGGCTCTGGCGGGTCTGTCTAAACAATCCACAGCCCGTCTCGGTAACGCCCTGGGCATGATCGGAGTGGCCGGTGGCATTGCTGCTACTTTCGGAGCGTTGAAACCTTCCCCTGAGCTCATGGCTCAAATGAGTGCGGCCATGGCGGTGGGTGGCACTGCTGGTGAGTACGTGTGTGTGCTTGTGTCTGTGCGCATTTCTTCTTTAGTCAGCAGCCTTTGAACCTAGTGTGTGTAAGTAAATTGGAAGTGGCCTTGTGAGTTTTTTTTTCCCCACAACCCCAGGTAATGGTCATCAGGTCATGTGAGTCACACAGCGCGGTATCATTCTTTGTAGCCAGTCATGTCTAATCTAAATTGCTAATTATTCCTGGAAACCTGCTGGAACGTAGTTTAAACCGTCCTGACCAGCCCCAGCTCAAACCAGAAGTCTGCTTGATTCCAGATGCTTCCTTCCTGAGGTCTCAGCCCGCCCAAAACATGCCCTCTACACACCCTTCCCCCAACCTGCACTCCAGATTCACATCAACACACACACACACACCACTTCATCGGATGTGATCCGCTTACCAGCAGGCCTGAATTCCCCTTTCTTGTTTGCTTCACCTTTACAGGTTTGACCATCGCTAAGAAAATCCAGATCTCGGACCTGCCGCAGCTTGTGGCCGCTTTCCACAGTCTGGTGGGTCTGGCGGCCGTGCTCACCTGCGTGGCCGAGTACATGGTGGAGTACCCCCACTTCGCAACTGACCCTGCAGCCAACTTCACCAAGATTGTGGCCTACCTGGGGACCTACATTGGAGGAGTTACCTTCAGTGGATCTCTGGTGGCTTACGGCAAACTTCAAGGTCCTGCTTGTTTGATTGGATAATAACACTTAAAGGGATAGTTCACCCAAAATTGACCAATTTTGTCACAATTCAGTTGCCCTCATGTCCTTCAAAACCTGAATGACTTTCTTCTGGGAACACAAAATATTTTGAAGAACAGTTTTTATCCATACAATGAGAATCAGTGGGGTCCAAAACAAACACACGAACGACATAAGGGGGAATAAATGATGACTGATTTTTCATTTGTGGGTGACCCGTTTCTGTTCGGTCTGTCTGTTCTGTAAATAATATAATAACAATTATTATTTGTATTTATTTTTATTATCAAGAGGGCGAAAAAAGTAAAAAAACAAAAAACAAACACATGTAGTAAACCTTCTGTTCACAAGCGGTTATCATTACAAGCACCTTCCCAAATGCACAGTATAAGCGACTCAAACTCAAATGTGTTTGTCTTGGTTCGTAGTAAATGATACCACACACAATGAAAACGCCGGATCATGAGCTGCTCGCATATACAGTGCCACGCTTCACTCTTAAACATGCTGCTTAATTAAATCAGAGCCTTTGTGATTTGATTATCGCCCTAAACTATATAGAAATTCCGTTTTATTTTTATTAATCGTGCTGTCGTGGCTCTAAGTCCTTGTCTGGTGTGGCTTTGTTTGTTAACTCACCATCCCACCGGTGCCACACATGCCTCATGTTTAAATCTTGGCCAGGCGGAACCTCTCAAAATTTGGCACTAATTAGTCCCTCCGCCCCCCCAGTCATTTTCCACTTGTCCCTCAAAGCTGGGACGCATTATATTCAGGAGCTTTCCCATTCATCCACCACTCTGAAGCCTACAGGCTTGCTTGCACTGATAAAATCGATTAGAAGTCTCATTTTTATCCTTGTGAGTTTTTCTTTCAGTGTAAAAAGGGGGGGTAGAATGCTGTGCATAATCGCCCAATCCAATTGTATTGCTAACTTGTTACGTGTGTAACTGATTCGGTAATGCGGTAAGTGTAATTTATTCGGCTCCTACTGAGTTTTTCCTGCATTCACATACTTTATCTTGCACTGATGATATGTCTTGCACATATTATTATAGTTTACAGAGCGCTAGCAGATGCTTAAAGTGCACTTAACAACATGACATGAAGTTGTGTACCTTTGTTTAAAGCTCAACTCAAACAAGCTTCTCGTTTCCAAGAACAACTTCTCCTAATTTCCTTTCACTTATCACGTTCCCAAACAGCATGAGTCCATCGTCTAACCCACTTTTTGCTAAGGCTCAAATTGTTTTGCTCTTCTCACTTTCTCCTCATGCAGGTATTCTGAACTCAGCTCCCCTTATGCTTCCTGGTCGTCATGCGCTGAACGCCACCCTCATGGCTGCCAGTGTGGGCGGCATGATCCCCTACATGCTTGATCCCAGCTACACCACTGGCCTGACCTGCCTGGGCTCTGTGTCTGCACTCTCTGCCGTCATGGTAAGGGTTCACAGCTTTCTAAAATCTTTGTCTTTGCCAGGTTGTCTTTTATACAATTGTCTTTTATAAAAAATTCGGTCCCACTTTATAGTAAGTGGCTTTAAGTACTATGTACTTACATTGAAGTTACTACTTTGATACAATGGACTTATTATGTACATACATGTTTTTACATTGTACTTATATTTTGAAAATACCTGCATGTAACTACAACTGTAATTAATTGATGTAATTACATTTGTAATTACACAGTTGACCCTTCCCTTACACCTTAACCTACCCTTAAATCGACCCATACCAGCACACCTGTCCCTAACCTTACCCGTATCACATCTCAATAGCAGCAAAAGTGTACAATACAACCTGAACACAATAAGTACATAGTACTTAGTCACTTAATATAAAGTGGGACCAAAAATTCTAATATCATTTCTTGAGTGTTGCTAGGCAGTTCAGATGTGGATGTTTGGTTTTTGTATATATATTTTTTATTTATTTAATTTTTTTATTTAATGGTAGCCAGTAAAATGTACATAAAATTTTAATTGCGTAATTTAACAGTATTTACTCTAAATTCACTAAATAACAGAAAATATGCTCTGTCCATTGACAAGACTGTCGGTTTTGGAAGACACGAGGGGGAATTCTGAAAATCAGTCTGTTAAAATGCCCAAATATAACTTGATCAATCGGACAATATATTGGCCTTCTGCTGGCTTAAGAAGGGACAGTCATTTATAAAATTGCTCATCTGGTTAATCATGATATGAGGATGTAGAGATTAAGATTGAGTGAGTACACTATATACAACTTATGTTCAGCGCTTCAGAACGGCGGGCCATACGTAAACCTCTCAGCTCATGAAACCCATCTCCCTTTGGCTTTAGTTTTATTTGTTGTTTTATATAATCCATAAGAGCACACCACCATGACAGATACAATTAAACCACAATCATGAAAGTCTCAGTAAATCAGAGCATCATGAGGCTTTCATCATTTGTCTGTAATTAGGAAGTTGACATTTTTATACAGTTCCTTTTACCTCTTTAAAGAGAATCAATCACCTGCAGTATGGTGTCTGGCTCTTTTTACAGTGACATTCTTCAAGTCTCCATCTTTTTGCTTGTTTGAATGTATTTTTTTACATGATGTGTGGTAGCTGGCTTTGTTCAAGCCTGTTCCCTGAGGAAAGTGCATTGTTTGATAATACAGGTCGATATCATGGACGAGAGAAATTAATACTGTGTTTTGACAAACACCTCATGCCTTAATTGAAGCCCATTGTAACCAAATCTGTGTGAAATATGTTGCTCTGGCGTGATCTATATCGCATTTCCTATTTGCATCATCACCCAGTGTGTAAATGAACAGACTTGTTTTATAGAAACGAACCGCGTGTACAATGCTCATACCTCGGGCTTGTGGTTTTTCTTTTGGTGGACTTCCTTTTTGTTTAAACGATGGAATCGAGTTACTGTTGTGCTTTGCTCACTTGTCATCACAGTAACCTTTGATCTCCACCCTTTTTCCTCTCCCTGACCCCTCTTTTCTTTTTCTTTGTAGGGCCTGACCCTGACAGCCGCCATCGGAGGGGCCGACATGCCCGTGGTGATAACAGTGCTAAACAGCTATTCTGGCTGGGCCCTGTGCGCTGAAGGATTCCTGCTCAACAACAACTTGTTGACCATTGTGGGTGCCCTCATTGGCTCTTCTGGAGCCATCCTGTCCTACATCATGTGTGTGGTAAGTTCAGTTCACTCCATGTTTTTTGTTCAAACCTCTTTAATGAAGTAGTTTGTGGCTTAATGTGATTGTCTGAATGGATAATTGTGGTGGTTGTTATTTGTGGAAAGTGACAAAGCTTGTGGGTTGGAGAAAACATTGCCACAAAGTATTTAAACGTATCCAAATATTTTGTATTTTAAATATGTATAGATCTATTACAGGTATGTAAATATATAAATATATTAAATGTGCACTACTTTGGGGTAGGTAAGAATTCTCTTCATGACTACAAGAAGTCTCATGGCTACATTTATTTGATCAAATTTTTCATTCCTGTGATGACACTGAAAATTCAGCTGTCACATGATCCTTCAGAAATCAGTGTAATTTATTCATTCTAATATGATGATTTTGTGCTCAAGTAACATTTATTATTGTTACTGCTATGTTGAAAAGTGGAAACTGATATGCATTTATTTTTTTCTTTTTACGTTCTATTCAAAAGAATCATGAAAAAGTGTGTATTTAATATAAATAACTTTAGTGACAATATAAATGCATTTGCTATCACTTTTGATCAATTTAATGCATCCTTGCTTAAAGGGATAGTTCACCCAAAAATAAGTTTTGTCATTTACTCACAGTTAAGTTGTTCTAAACCTGTCTGTTGAACACAAAAGAAGATATTTTAAAGGATGTTGGTAACCAGACAGTTGATGGTAGCCATTGACTTCCATAGTGTTTTTTTTTTACTACTATGGAAATCAATGGCTACCGTCAACACTGATTACCAAGATTCTTTAAAATATCATATTTTGTGTTCAACAGAACAAAGATACTCATACAGATTTGGAACAACATGAGGGTGAGTAAATGACAATTTTTATTTTTGGGTGAACTATCCCTTTAATGTGAAAGAACCTCACCGACCTCAATATTAAACATCAATGTATAATGTATTTAAATGTATAATATTATTTTAGGTCAGATTGGAACCCAGATGCCTTTGTTCTCAAAGCGAAAAACTTAAAGCAACACTGTGGAAAATGTCTTACCTTAAAATAATGTTTCCAAAACCTTATCAATAGTTCATCAAGTCATAACAGGGTGAAAGGCACTGCTGGATTTGCTTTGCAGCCCTATATCTGCTATAACCCCACTTTGTAAGTTTGCCAGATCAGGTCGCGTTTCTGTTGTCCGAATGAGACACTAGACAACTACAAATTTTACTAGCTTTACGTCAAGCATTACAACAGTCATTATTTAGTTTTTCTTCGTTTCTGATGTCGCGATACATCGTACTTTCATGAAATCATGTAACATACTCTACCTTGTCTGTGGATATCGTTCATTCTAAAGCCGGTGCTGGATAAACAGCGAGTGTGACGGTAGGCTAAACTATTTACGACAGTGGTAATGGACAACTTCGTTTCCAACCAGTAGGGTGACAGAGGAAAAGTTCTGTGGTGTTGCTTTAAATCTAAAGTAAAAGTAGTCATTATGTCTTGATTTTTTTATTTATTTAGCCTAGTTTTTTTCTAATTGTAATATTCAACTTGGACCTGATCAGGAAATCAATTAATCACACAGACGTAGGGCTGGAAGATTTTGGCTAAAATCATAATCGCGATTAATCGAACAAGTCACCTCGATTACGATTATTGAACGATTATTTAAAAAAAATTCTCATGTCACTGGCAAGGCTTTTACTGTAAATATGTTTACGGTTATTTTTTCTAATGAAAGAGCATAATCCTATCTTTGTGATTCTAAAATAAGGAAACACACAGATAGCTATTAATGCTTATTTATTAAATATTTCAAACATTTGAATTAAACAAAGCATACAATGCTTGAAATAAAAACACTTATAAAAAACGTAATTTAAGTTTTAATGTAAAAAAGTTTCCTAAAAATTTAGAAAATAAAGAACTTTTAAAGTTATTTTTGTAAACAAAATAAATTATTGCCATCTTAAAAGTAAAATATAACTTGTATAAAACTAAAAAACAAATCATTTTCATATCGTATAGCATTTGTAGTGTTAGACACCTGCTTTGTGGGGGCACTTGCACTTGCACTTGTTTGTCAGTCTCTCTCTCTTTTTGAGCAATGCACATGTAATGTCTCAGCAGCGTCTACAGTTTGCTTATGAGCTGCGATTTCTCTCTCGAGAAACCACGCTTGTGCATTTTTTTTATCTGATTCGATCATAAACGCTGGCGAACGATCCCGGCTTCAGCGTCATCATTACGACGACACGGCATTGATTACAGCTTTTGTTCACACAGCGCGCGTTTCGGGACTGAACACGGCAATGTTACTAGGTCCCCAACATCAATCCCGGCTCGTGTTTGCGTTCACACAGAAGGAAATTTCCCGACAATTTCCCTCCCGGGATCAACGTGCTGTGTGAAAGGAGCTCATGTTGCTTCAATTTCGCAGACTGACTGGACGGTGCGGAGTCACGTGACTACACACGCGGTAATATGTTTTAAGGGGAAAGTACATTAACACGCAGTGGGCGGAAATATTCATATGATTCAAAAACCGAAATAACCGACATGGTAAAATTACGTCGGTTATAGGCTCTGAATTTCGGTTTCGATTATTTTTCGATTAATCATCCAGCCCTACACAGACGTATCAGCGTTAAAAGGTCATGTTAAATCATGTTTGGAAAACCTAATTAATAATAGGTTATAAAACACATGTGTGCGAGTCTAATAACCTTGATCACAAAGACTGGATGTTCCTGTTATAATGACTCCCGTGGCTTGTACGTCTCTGGGATTTGGGAATTGAACACCATGGTTTTCTTTTAGGATGAACGGATGGTATTATTTTGTACGTACCCGCTTTTATTCTTCTCTCACATGCAAATTCCTCTCGAGTCATTTTGGCTGTCTGGCACACTTCTTAATATCCTGTTAATAATGTCTAAATGTCATATGGACACACATTTTCTTGACACAATCTTTCTTTTTTTTTCCCGCTGAGAAGTGGACTTCATACTCTGAAATCTGATTTCCAATCTCTGGGTGTCTTTTCCTCTCTAGGCCATGAACCGCTCCCTGGCAAACGTTATTCTGGGTGGTTACGGCACCTCATCCACTGGCACGGGCAAGCCCATGGAGATCATAGGTACCCACACAGAGGTCAACGTGGATCAGACAGTGGAGATGATCAAGGATGCTCATAACATCATCATTGTTCCAGGTAATGGAGGCCCTTTGTAGCCTTGCACATCTGAAACTCCTTGGTTTAAACTAGATCTGGATGTGCTGTCAATGACTTCAAACGATCCTTTATGTTATGTCTGTTAAAGCAACCTTGTTTCACCTCCATTACATCACTGGTAATTTTCTGACCCCTCCTGTGTGGGATATCCCCCTAGAGAGCACCCTGAGGCATGCTGGGACTTGTTTTGAGGTGGTCTTGAATTCTCATGTTTTTTGGGGGGCCAGTTTTTATCTGTCTATTTACGTTCGACTCTTTGGTGTGTGTTGTGGTACGGCGCGGTTGGCCTCCTGTGGCATTGTTCGTGTGAGCTGAGCTGTGATGGGTGATGTCAGGTTTATCTCTTATGGCACGTTTCTTTTTCCCAGCTAGAGCTGACTGATCAAACAAGATGTGTCAGATGAACTTTAACTGTTTTCCTGTGATACAAGTTTAGTTGGCAAATAATTTAGTTGGACTCGTATATCTGAAGTGAATATTTTTCTGTGGCTGGTTCCTTAGCAGGGGCCTCCGTAAATGGCCTCCAGCAACGGCAGCGACTCTCACGCTGCTTTGTTCTTCGCAACAGACTGTTTTATGGTCGCGTTTTATGGTCTGACAGCAGGTCGAGAACATCAAGACCGTGGAGGCGACAGGACAGTGGAAAAGAGGAGCGATTGGATGTGGGAATATGAACCGAAAGAAAAGGAGAAATGATAATAAACAGCGCAGTCCAGAGTAAACAAGACTGCGGGGCCAAGCACAACAGAGACGGCCCCTTTTATTTAAAACAAATGACCGTCCAACAGGCTCTGAGGCATCCAAATTTTCCCCTCTTGACCATTGCCTGTTAAACCACTGCCAAGATGTCTGAGAGAGCCCTGTGCTCATGGACAACACAGGCCTGGCCACCATGAAGACCATTAAAAGTGATTCTGGCCGGCTAGATAATGTTAACTTTGCTTCTAATTCCAGGGTCATTTAAATATCCCAATTAGGGCCTCACGAGATATCGTTTTGGCATCGATATCGCGATGTGCACATCCACATTAGTCATCTCGCAGTATGTGGGATGTCAAGTATAGGGATCGTATGATCCGTACGGACCAGGCACCACGGTTCGAAACGCATTCTCAGATTAATTGTATAGTTTAACCATCGTAGAGCGAAAGTTTATCACTTGCATGTGTTCTAGGTCGTGTCAAGCGATTTTTAAACTACTTGAGAGCAAGACGACGCGCACGCACTGAGCATCACGGACAGCAAGGGAACACCAAATTTCGTTCTCTTCCACGTCTATTTGTGCTTGAATGGACATGCTCGTAAAATTGTCAAAATGGCAGTCTCTGTGAGTGTCCTCGTAAACAGTCGCTTATGGCTTACGTGAACTTAAATAGAGGGAGAAAATGGACTGTTATCATTATATTGAATCTGTGGGCTCGGTCTTAGTGACAGCAGCCTAATATATTCCTGCTGCCAGCTGTCATTAATGTTAATCAAACAACAAAATATAAAGACGTAATTAATCTTTGTTAAAGCTATGCAGTGTTATTTTACATTTGATTATTCAATTTATGTACCTGTTCTGGTAGACTCACAATAAAACAGATGAAATAAACAGTACTTTGTTTTTCAGGTATTTATTTATGCTTGTAATTTGTTGATTTATTTTCTATGCAGATTCACTCCCTACTAAATTTCAAGTCATCTGGGGAAATGGTTTACACAATCGCAATATATATAGCAGAAAAACTAAATATCGCAATGTCAGTTTTTTCCAGTATTGTGCAGCCCTTCCCAAATGTTAAAATATGGTAGCTACACTACACTCTTACACTGGCCCTGGCCGATCAGACCATCCTTATTATTGAGCCCTGGATTGCTAAATAACATAATTGAACCCACTTAAGTTTTCTTCCCTCATTGACCGCTAAATCCATCCATCAGCCGTCACTGTGTTGTCCTTTTTTTGGTATGTTTTGAGTGGGGTTTCCTTCACTGCTCAGTCCTTACACTAAGCAATGGCCTTGTTTCCATTTCCACGTTTTTGTTTAATTTAAGTAGTCGTAGTCACTTTTGCTGATTGACAGCTGTGAAAACATTTAAGACTTTTCTGTTTAAGCTTGAAGTTTGCCAACCATGGCTGTTTTCCCAGGGTGAAATGTCTTTCATTTAAAAAAGAAAAAGCTGCAAAAAATCATTAGGAGTGAGGAGGGTTAGTCAACATGCACCGTGACATGCTTGTTTAAATGGGAGGATTTGAAGGTTGTTGTAATAATAAGCCTATCAGAAGGCTTAAAACTGATTGACAGGTGGAATTTTATATTAGTTTTCCTCACCGTAGTGCTAAATTGATGAGAGATTGATTTGTCTTAATTTTTGCATAGTGCACATTACTCTTTCTGATCCCAGTGTAACTTATTCTGTGCTGCTTTCAAAGTGCACTAAAGGTGTAAAAATAAACACTTGTGAAATATTATGAATTCTGGTGCTGTAGATTTATCAAAGATGCATTTCAACATGATTATCTTTTAATTGTAAATGAGTGGAAATTGCTTGCTTTACTTTCAAAACAGATTTGTCCTTTTTGTTTGGATTAATTATTAGGCCAAAATCAATTCACATGACATATTGTGAAAGATGAGGTGCGATTACTAAAAGTATAAAAATGATTTTTAGGGATCATGCAGAGTTCAATAGTTTTCCAGTGGGAGTTTCCTAGGCTTCAAATAATAGTAGCAGCTGTTTTTTTTATATTTTTTTTAGGTGTGTTCCTTTTAATTTTTAATTGATGTGTCTTTTACTTCAGGTTATGGTCTGTGTGCAGCAAAAGCTCAGTATCCTATTGCTGATCTTGTCAAGTCACTGTCTGAGCAGGGCAAGAAAGTCAGGTAAGAAACATTCAAGCATCTTCAGTCGTTTTTAATTCTGTTTAACTGTGATTTGACACCATAATTAAGCCACGTGTGGACCACGAGACCTGTGATACCAGGAGAAAGCTATCCGTTAACATTTCCCATTGATCTCAGTGGAAGTTGCTGGACACCCCTTATTAGTAAATAATGTCTGAACTAGGCTGACACTTGGAATCTCTCCTTTCTTTGTCCAATTCCTCACTCTCCCAGGCTTTTTTTTCATAGTGGAACTTTGTTTTACTTTGTTTACTTCTAATCCATAATGCTCGTTATCCGTAAAAGATTTTAAAGCCATTATTATAAATAATATAGTTATTTATTAATGTTCTTTCAGATGTTTTTCTACCCTGTCTCTTTAAGTCCAAAGTGTGTGTGTGTGTGTGTGTCTGTCTCTCTGATGGGGTCTGAGTCTTGTCAGTATGGCTGGATGAGTGTTTAAATGGCTCACTACTAGTTGCAGGTCAGTCTGGTAAACCTCTGAACGGCAGCCTTCTCTCTGCATGTCGGACTCCTCCATTTCAAAGAGTGCTTTTGAATATCGTCATTCAGTTGCTCTATTGTCTGGGGCTTTTGTTGCCTCTCCAGTGTATGTGTAATGCCCTGTGATCTGAGAGCGCAGTATACCCCAGGCCTCCCAGTGCTGTGAAAGAGCCGGTGAAGAGCAGAGCGATCGGTGCGGGCTACGTAATTCTTTCCACAGTCCCAATGATGCCTCTCAGGTTGCAGGGCGTGGAAAGACTGAGCCTGACCCTAGAGATGTTTCACCAACTTTTTTTTTTTTTTTTTAAGATGGGACTAAAGAAGTGACAGGACATAATTGGTGGAATGGGGGAGGGACCCGAGATTCCTTTGTGTCTATCTCAACCTATAGCTTGAGTTTGGGGCGTGGCTACTGTAGCAGGCAGAGCTATAGGGTGTTTAGCTGCTGTGGGACCATGACTGATGCAATGCATGGGGAAGACTTTCAGCTTCAGGTACAGAGGTGCAGGCCAAAATTCACTTTATACCTACAAACACCTGCTTCGGATTGGAATATCCCTCAATGAAATGAGGAAATGCCAATCCAATTGAGCATCTGTTGGATGTGCTGGACCAAAAAGTTTGAACCACAGCGTCTCCACCCCACAACCTACAAAACTTGCTGCTGATGTCTTGGTGTCAGATACCACAGGACACCTTCATGGAGTCAATGCCTTGGCGAATTGACGTTTTTGCAGCATGTGGAGGAAGGTGATCATGTTTGGCTCATATGTATATGTTTTGGTTCTTTTGCTGTTGTAGGCTGTAAGAACCTTTGAAATAATTTGTCAGAATCGAGCATTCACCAGCCCCGTAGTATAAAATATAGTAACACATTTTGAACTGTAGTTCGCATAAGGACAAGTTCAAGATCTGGCTTGTGACATTTCACAAAACCGTTCTTTTTTTCTGTCCCCATGTTCTCCTACTCTCTAAAAGCAGCAAAAAGGCCAAATTAGAGATGTGGCCAATACTTTATAAATGGGCATCTGATTTGAATGTACTCTTTGTATGGCCACAGCCACTGTGGCCCTCTCTCTATTTGTCTCACTGGATGGTGTCAATGCTTTTGTTGGCCTGTTCCTACTAGATAGTGGTTGTCAGCACTAGCCTGGTCTCACCACACTCTTGGCAGTGAGAGGAGCCAATTATGGCATCATCTGTGACTTAAAGGTTCCCTCAGCATTTTTTAATGAAGGAACTCACACACAAACACGTTCTAACCAGAATGTCATGGTGTGGTGCCAACCCATCTTGTACACTTAAAAGATGAAGTACTGGTCACAAAGTGGTCAGCAGTGCAGTTTTACTCAAAAGTACATTGCCGTTGATGGAGACCGTTGGGTCCTGCATCAGATTGTTCCCTGACATTTTATCATGAGCTTCATGGGATACTTAATCTGACAAGGTGGCATCTGAATGAAACAAATTGACAATTTCAACTTGACTGTTTGTCACAAATGCTAGATTCCTGTTTTCTCTCTCTCTAGAGCTGTGGGCACTGCGTGATTGTGGAGGAGAGATGCAGACCGGAAGCTTGTGTAATTTTCGTTCATTTTGTTTGATCTGAGAGCCCAACAGCTGCTGCCAATTTGAGCATTTGCAGTTGATTAGAAGGGGAGATGGGTGGCCAAATAGTGGACAGATTAGGTAGCGCACCCGCCGCTCCCCCCCCTCGCTTTCTTCAGGATAATTGGCTATGGGTGTCGCCCTGTTGAGAGGACTTTGGATAGAACACTGTAAACTGTCTCCTTATCATTCCCATTATGTTTCTGTCTATCTCTCCAGAAATATCATTACATTTGTTTTTGCTGCAGTGTGGAGTTGGAAAGATTTGGTAAAGTAGTCGTAAGTTTGGGAAGGAAAGCACAGCAGTCTAAATTTCCTTTGGGGCGTAAGCTATCGCAGATATTTTCAGAGCATGTGTTGGTTCAGCGTGGTGAAACAGCGTGATGGTGATGGGAATAGCAGGACAATCGGGTTGGTTTGGATGGGATAGCTGAGCTTGGACTCATTGTCCGCCCAGACTGTTTTGCGCTCCCACTGCAGCTGCAGCTTATGTAAGCCAGCGTCAGAGCTGACAGACAAACCCCATGTCTCGAAAGTTTTGAGGCCTGTCCACTAAAGTATATTTCTGTTTGGTTTATTATTGAACCTTTTTTCCTCATTTCCTATTTGATAAATAAGTTTACTTGAAGGAAACTGATGAGCAGATGTCGGATTTGATGGAAAGCAACTGCAAGAATGATGTGGTCTTTGTTTTGCAAGTGGCCACGGCACATTTTGTTGGAAAAATAGCCACCCTCATCTGAACGAGACCACTTTTTCAGTAACTGCTTAGGACATTTTCTGCAATGAATGCTGGCTTAATTTCAAAGAGAAAATAATTGACAATAGTGTAAAATAAAACTAATATGAGATCAAATAGTGTAAATATGTCATGCAAATTGGCCTGAATGCTCTGGAAATTGACTAATTACAAAGTAAACAACTCAGACATGTTAATTGGTCAGAGGTAAATTGGTTAAAGGTGCACATTCATGCTTGTGATGATTCTACCATTTAGTTATTTAATGAGATCCATGTGGTTGTTTTATATCAAATAAATAAATAATTTTAGAAATATATAATTTTCCGAGCCTCCTTTTTATGTTTTAAATGGTCAATTACTTTTATTTATTTTTGCTTTATTTAAAAAAAATAAAATTATTGAATCTGTTAATGATATCTGTGTGGCTGTTTTTAATTATATGTAATTATTTAATTATTTTTCAAGTTTTCTCTTTTATGGTTTAATTTTTTTTTTTAATATGCTTGCCTTTAAATGATGTTCTCTATATAAAATGTGTATATATATATATATTTATTTAAAACCAATTATTGAGCGTGAAGCTAAACTTCCATAGGAAAGTTGAAGGTTTATCTTTTTTATTTTTATTTTTACTACTGAACCATACCTGTGCTGTCCAAAGCTGGATAAATACCCTATTGTTTCTTTTGGAAACAGTGAAAAGGTCAATTGTATAAATAAAAAAAAAAGACGATTTTCAGGTAACTTGGCTTTGTTAAAGTTAAACATGAAAATAGTAGTATTGGTTTCTTTTTGGTTTAAAAGCATATGTAACTGCAGTGTAAACATCAAATAGAAATGGAACACAAATTTACATCAGTTAAAAAAGCAGGAACAAATGCAGGAACATCACTTCCTGTCTCTCTCCTAAGCCTGTTGGCTGTGATCTGTTTTTACAGCGAAGTTGTAAAGCTGCCCACGTGCCCTGAGGGTCCACTCATCTTCCTCAAGCGATTTCCCCTGAGCTCATGCACTTTACTACCTGGCATTAAAAAGATACCCTCAGCCAATGCTTATTTCCTTCTCTGTTAACCTTTTGCAAACAGCCTGACCCCGAAGTACATCTACTTAACTGTGTTCAAAGACTCCTGTTCATGGTGTCTGAAAAGTCACCCTGACCTGCACTGCCAGAAAGTGCTTAATTTGGATGCCATATGTGTATCAGGCGATCCAAAAGGTCACGTGATCTATATCGTAAGTTTGTTGTGTGTTCAGGTTTGGAATCCACCCTGTGGCTGGTCGTATGCCGGGCCAACTGAACGTACTGCTGGCTGAAGCTGGTGTGCCATATGATATTGTGCTGGAGATGGACGAAATCAATGAAGACTTCGCTGGTATGATATCCATTTTTGGTGTTTTTTTTGGTGTTTTTTGGGGGAGGGTGTAAAATTCATCTTGCTTTTCATTATCTATTTTTCAGAAACTGATCTGGTTTTGGTAATTGGAGCCAATGACACGGTTAACTCAGCAGCCCAGGAGGACCCCAACTCGATCATTGCTGGCATGCCTGTTTTGGAGGTCTGGAAATCCAAGCAGGTGAGCATATTATTGGTTGTTAAAATCTGGCAACCTTTAAATATAATTTTAGTCTTATAAAATCACCTTTTTTGCTGATTTCACATGATTTACACTACTGTTAAAGAGCCTGGGTTTTGGGGTTTAATTTTTTTTTATACTTTAATTCAGCAAGGGCGCATTGAATTGTTCAAAAGTGACAGTAACAGCATTTATAACGTTAAATAATTTTAAATAAATGCTGTTCTTTTTAAGTTTCAATTTATCAAAGAATTCAAAGTATAAACGGTACAACTGGTTTCACGGATAATAATTAGAAATGTTTCTTGATCACCAAATCAGAATTTTAGAATGTTTTCTGAAGGATCATGTGACTGAAGACTGGAGAAATGGTCAGGAAAAAGTCAGCTTTGTCATCACAGGAATAAATTACATTTGAACATTATTTTAAATGAGAATATTTCACAATATTACTGTTTTTACTGCATTTGCTCAAATAAATAGAGCCTTGTTGAGCATAAGAGACTTTAATAATATAATAATAATAATAATTTAAGTGTACATGATATTCTTCATACTCCATTTGTATCCGGCTTTACTTTTATGGTTTTAAAGGCAAGATTGCAGGAATTGCCCTCAGGTTTTGTAATACAGACCATCCCTCATTTTTCCTCCCAGAGCGATATGTCTCCATCCCATCCCCACAGCTGGTTCCCACTGTAACCGTGCAACAGTCCAGGTGTATCTTCAGCAAGACAGCCTCACGCTGTTTTCATTAGTGCTGACTCGCTCTTTCTGGAATGATGACATTTCAGAGCATCCGACCCATACTTTCCCTAAAATGCTGGGCTGGTGTGCCTCACCACATGACAAGCCTATTGTAGCCAGACCTTCTCTGGGGAAATCACTTGGAGTACTGGGGCTTGACGTTCGCAAATGTGTAAATACGTAGATCTTCTCCCACGAGTAATTGCATGTAGCTTGTTAACCTGTTCCATAATTCCGTATGGAATTTACAAACACTAGAGCTTTGAACTAAAGCCTTAAATGATTTGTAGCAACTTGGATGTGTAGCCTCAACAAGAGCACTCGACCAACATAGAACCTAGTGACGCTCTTGATGACACGATAGCACAGCAGAATATGAAGTTTCCCTGTCAATTGTCTACGTTGTTTTTTTTAGACTCAATCTCGTGCAACATCCACCCCTGCTGATTGCTCCCAGCCTTGTTAGAGACCTTCATGTGTACCCTCATTTCCAAATGAAACCAGCTGCCCTATGAATAATTTAACAAAAGGATGTTGTCCTGTCCTGGGGGATGCTGGGCCTGGGTAAAGTGGTCACATGACTCTTTTGAGAAGAGCGGTTGGGTTTGTTTGAACGCCATCCCGATCACCTGCCTGGCATCGAACATCTGCAGGGCTTTTGAGGGACAGATGATGATATTACAAGGATCCGCCTGCTGATTTTGAAGTCTCAAGATGAGGGTCAATTCGTTCCAAATATCTTTGAATAACACTAAAGCTAGACCAGCGGCAAGGGCTCTCCTCTCTGGTTTTACTTATTCAATTACCAAGTGTTCCTCCTTCCCAAACAGATGCTCCCAATCAAAGCACTGCTCTCGACGATTTTCCCAGAAACGGCTCAGCCTAAAAACTGGTGTTTGAGACACTAATGACTCTTAATTTTGCAAATGGCATATACTTAAATGGCCATTACATGTTGGAAGCTTGGGCTCTTTTTGCACCCTCTTGTACAAATCCTAAAGCCATACTCCCTGCTACTTCATGTGCAGGTGCATCCAATATTTTTTACAGATATAATGTTGAAACGTACTGTATTAGCTGGCTCAACTCAAAGGAAAATGCCATTTGATAATCTTAAAGGCAACATACAGGATTTTATTTACTGTGAAATTTCTAGCTTGTTCCATAAAGTACTGTTCTTTGTTCCCTAATAAGACAAAATGCATCAACCTCTGTTTTCATCCCTCCAGATCATCGTGATGAAAAGATCTCTGGGAGTTGGCTATGCCGCTGTGGACAACCCTATCTTCTACAAACCAAACACATCCATGCTTTTGGGAGATGCCAAGAAGACTTGTGATGCTCTGTCTGCCAAGGTCCGTGAGGGCTAGAGAGAAAAGAGAAGATCTGACCTTGCTTTGGACCAGATGAGTAACAGAGATGAGGAGATCGAACAAACCCAACAAACCCTTAAATATAAATTAGCACTAATAGAATCAAGCTCTTAAATTACACTCTTTGCCCATTTTCATCATTAAACTGTAGATATGTAGTTTATTCTGTATTTACAGAACTTTTCTTTTCATTAAATGTCTTTTTTTTTGGTCCCCCATTTAAATAGTTTAAAGGGGAAAAAAGCATTGCAGCATCACATTAATTAGCATTAATAAATAAAACCAACCAGTTTTCATCTGGTGTTGTATGTATTATAGTTCAATTTTTATATAGCATAGCAATCAGTTTTTTAGAAACAGGGTGGTAGTGTTAGCATTCATGTTACATACATGCATATGTGTTTGCATACACTAACTTGTTTGAAAGCCATAGACTACTCCAAACTATATGCTTTTTCCCCCCTTTTTCTTGCTTAATTGTTTATATTTTGTGAACTTACCATGTGCATTAAGTGACCAGCTGGTGGTATATGGTGGTGTTCCAAGCAAGCAATCAACCTTTTTAAATGCAGCTTCAGAGGACCATTTCCCCCCACAGATCTTTGAAGGATCGCTGCTGAGATGAAGTAAAGTCCTAGCTAATATCATGAAAAATTTACGCACTTAATCCCAAACACCTATGGCTCATCCATAAAATGATTTGTATTCCCCAGCCACTCTTAATTCAAGTGAATGTCACTGTAGTGGTGATGTTAGTATGAGTAGTTACTGTATATCTGCCCTGTTGTCCTTGCAGATTTGTTCCCAGCAGTAATCCTCTACAGTATTTGACAGGGATTTGAACAGATGTACAGTAATTTACCCACTGGTTTTTAATGGAATAGATCCTATGAGATACAGGAACCAGACCATTACAACGACCCTACCTCTCCACAGTTTCAACTCGACCAAAACAATCCCTCACCTTCTCGATCTCAGTCCTCCGCTTATGTTCACCTCTAGCTGGGCTGCATTGGGCACGTAGTTTGTTCCTCGATGTAGATTTTGTGGATGTAGGAAAGTACATCATTCTTTGCAAATAAGCTGCAGCTTAGATGCTGAATATCATCTGATTTAAGGAATGTTTGAATATATGAAAAGTAAGGGAATCAATTGCTGCAAGGGAAAGGAAGTATAATCGAACATCATTTGGGTTAACACAGAGTTTAGCATTTCCTCCCACTTCAGGATATGTTTGTGTAGACGGGTGCTTGCATAGAAAGGATGCTTTGACGCAATACATGGGAGGAGGGTCTTCAGATGTTTCATTGTGCCATGGTGAGGAAATAATGTCATACTGTGAAATGTTTGTTTTTTCTCTTCACTGTATCACAGAACATCCCTCTTAATAAACATCTTGATAAGAGAACCGATGGCACGAACGATCATTCATTTCTCAATATCGCATGCCTTCAATGTTGCGGGCACCACAATGCCTAGATTGGGCTGTTGAAGAAGCCACTTGCATCTTCTGATGAGTGAATATCTGCGCACAAGTGACAGTGATTACCCACTGTCAGTTTCATGGTTACCTGAGGTTTTTCCTCCCATTTATGTCTAGAATTAAGGGTTGAGATGGTTGCTCTGATATCAATTCCATGTGGGTTCTTTCACCTTCGCAACAAGTGGCACTCAGACATGATGGTATCTCCATGCATCTTCTCCCAATCTCTTAAGTGGTGAGGGATTTTTATGAAAGTGCTTTAAAGAGTTATAAAAAAGCTTCAAACAAGCTTTTATTTATTTTGAGTCAAGGTATGGGACATTTGTGACATGAGGGCAAAACACATTCCAGCCATTACTAGTTCATTCATTTTTATTTTGGTTCTCCATTTTTATCCTGGTCCATCTATCAGTTTCAGCATTTTATGTGCTTTATTTCTCTTTATTCCCGCCCTTCCAATGTCCTGGAGGCTCTTGTAGATGTTTGTGGCCACGCTAATAGGTTTTGCAGAGGAGTTCTGGCCTGATGTTTCTCCTCGCTGAAAGCAGTTTAAATGGGCCTTCATGACTGTTTCATTACCCTACAAGTTATCTACAGTACTGAACAACACCAGATGAAATATGATTGGAGCTAGCTAAGCACGCTGTGTTCCTTAACCGCAAATGTGAAAATTACTATGTGGTTTGTCTCAGTGATGTCAAAGGATGTGGCTTTTGTTTTCCCTGCTGGACTCTGTTACTCAATCTACATTCCTGGAGATCATCACTGATGCTCCTTTCCATGAACCTACATCTCTATTCCAGAAAGAATCGGATCCAGTTCCGTCCGATTACTGTGCACACTAGACTTTGTGCTCCATTTACTTACATTTGGTATGCACTGGATTCACATGCATGAAGTTTTTGTAGAGCCCCCAAAAATTTTTACAAATTGCAGAATTGAAAACAAAATATCAATACTAATCAAATTCAATATTGGTCTATGGGATTTTTATTTGGCTGTGACGTTTAAAGCACATCTCTACTCAACGTGCCACAATTTATGGTATTGTTCATGTATGGGGTGATACTTGTTCCAAACTTTAGCATAAAATATGAGCAGTAACTAGTGACACTTGTCTTGGCAAGCACTACTAAAAAGTTTCATGCCCTGCACACTATCTATTAGTTTGTATGGTGGCATCTTACCTTAATCCCCAAAGGAAGCTGTGACTGCAGATAAAAGGGATGTCTAACAGTTGATCATCTCTCTATATGTCCTGAATCATGCCCACCTGTTCCACCTGTTCAGCTCTTTTAACAGTTTAAGTACACGCAAATCCCTTTCATCATTCGGCCGGCTGAACATTACTCTGATTTAAAACACAGGGGATGACTGTTCACAAACAGTATCTCCAAAGTCCCCTTCTAAGCTGCTGCGCAGATGCTCTTAAAAGCATTCGTCCAAGCCATATCACTCTTAAAATAAAGATAAATGTTGACAAGGTTCAACCCTCGTCGTATCATATCCTGGCTATTAGGCCTGACATTTAAGAAACACAAACAGTTCAAGTGTCCTTTTAAGATACTTTTATTGTCTAAATTCCCTGAATGTGAAGCTTTGCTTAAAATTGAGCGGTTAATGCCAAAGATGTAGAGCTTTTTTTATTCTTTTGAGGTTTTGCAGAGGAGTTCTGGCCTGCTGTACAGAGGGAGCTTTTAGTAAACAGCACACATGGATTTGGCAGCGCTGTTATCAGCAATAGGGTGTATGTGAGTTTGTATATTAGAAGTGGAGAGGCTATTACATGTTACGATGAGTGTATGTTGCCTGATAGCAGATCGTCATTTAATTGTAGACCGTTTTATTGATGTAAATGTTTTGTACTTATCCCATACTGTATGTATATATAAGCTAAAAATAACAAATGCAAAGGTGCTATAAGGACAGTCCCTTTGAACTAACCCAAGTGGTGCTGTTGAAAATCTGGGAGTCTAAATGTATTTTGAGTTTTATGATTTTGAACATTTTTAAACACAATTGTACTGTAAAATATGAAATTGTAGATTCTGCACTATTTCTAGGTCACTGATCAAATAAGCAAAATTGTAACGTTGTTAAAGTGAATTACTTAAAACAAAAAGATTTTCTTGCTTCCAATGAACCTCAAGATGCTCTTTAATTGGATCATCTAAAATAATTCTGGAACACATGACCATCAGGTTTTGATGACCCCCCCCCCCCCCCATTCAAATATAAAAATCATTTTAAAATGTAATTTATGGCAATACTGAATTTTCAGCATTAATCCTCCAGTCTTCATTGTCACATGATCCTTCAGAAATTATTCTAATATGCTGATTTGGTGGTCAAGAAACATTCTTATCAACTTTTTTTAATTTTTTTTATTTGGATAGGAAGTTCAAAAGAACAGCATTTTTTTTTTAAATAGTTAATGGTTATAAAATAGTATATATATATATATATATATATATATATATATATATATACATACATACATACATACATACATACATACATACATACATACATACATACATAAACTGTTCACAGCTGAAGTTTTTTTTTTTTTTTTTGTAAAGTTTGGATCAGGACTATAATGTCGAGGCTGCAAATCTCCTGGACTTGAAAGTGTTTGTGCAGTACTAGCCATGGGGACAAAATATTTACACCAATATGGTTAAAGTTGTTCTAAACTTGGAACCACATTTTGATGTTAGTGCAGAGAGCATCCCTGACTGACCTTCACACAAACCTCAGACACATCTATGCCACATTACCATAGAAGCATGCATTTTTGTTGTTGTTCTGAAGAATAGCTTGATAATGTCACTAAATTTACGATCTCACTTTTGTGATAACAGGCAAGTGGTTATTTTGAGTCTTCACCAGTAGGCAGTGCTGTTTCTGAGCTGTAACTTTTTCATTGACAGTGTCTTTTACCTCTTTACATGCTTTTGCTCTATTAGTAACAAGATTAGTAACTATTAGTAAAAGTTACTTTTTAGTTTTATTTCCCTTATACTAGTGATGCATCTTGAATGACAGGAGTCATGGTTATAGTAGACACTTATAGATGTTTCTGGATGGCAAAATTATAACTAAATAAAGGTACTAATGATCATAAACAAATTCTTAAGCACCTCCTTAAATAAGTCACATTTCCAGAGAAATAGTCTTCCTACAGTGTCTTGAATCAAACATCAGTCACGAATGTTACTTAAACGGTGTACACGAGAAGCCTTGTAGGTCCACATTTGACTTCAAAATCTAATTGGACTCAGGCGAAGGACTTTGAATATTCTACCTTACGCTAGATACACTGTCAATGATGCAATCCAACAATGTCTGTGTTGACAGAACGAACCCACACATCCATGTCTTTCGACAATAGTTAAACCCCTCTGTTTTTTGTTGAAGTCAAGAAGCTAATGTACATCATGAGGGAAACAAATAGGGTAATTCATGAAGACAACTTTACATCTCAGCATTTGAAGGCTTTTTTGAAGTGTAGCTGAGATGTGAGGAAACATAAGCTGCTTCGTTTTTCTCAGTACATTGTTTGTTTCCTTACATTCAGGCCTGTATTGTTGGATCTGTGCAGTAGTGAGGAGCTGATCGACGTTGGCCGGGGTGTTTTACACGGGCCGTAGCTAACCACACAGCTGTTTGAACCAGCTCCAGACTCCGTAAAACAACTCATACGAAAAGTGTATTAAGGATTAATGGATCTTTTCGGGAATTGGCAAGCTTGATTTGTTGCCTCAAAGACTAAATGAACAGAAATAACAAAAGTGAATTGTAGAAATGTCATGGCATTAGTATTGTGATAGCATCTTGCTCCAGATGTGGTCAAGATAAACTGAGTGTTTCTTTACAGCTTGTAGAGAATGGCTTTAGTGTAACAGTGTCTTAAACACACTGTTAAAATTCCATCTTGTCCTGTTTAGGTTGGGTTTAGATGTTGATATAGGCCTATGTAGTTTTATTACCTTTTTAATTGGTAATATTAGTTTTTTTTAGTTTTTTTTTTAATAGTAGAGTCTCCATATAATTCCAGAGAAACTCAATAGATAACATCCCTAATTTTTGTTGTTCTAAAAATTTTGACATTCTTTAATGTTTGCTAGTTGCACATTGTGAGAGATTAATTATGATAGACATTCTTTGACAATGTGCTCATTGTGAAAATCAGTTTAAATGCTGGTCTTGTGGTTTATAGAGTTGTGAAGTGTTTAGCTCTTTCCAGTCAATGCCATCACTCAACACTGTCCCTCAGCAACATCTCCACTGTCCTTATCTCATTCCGTGACATGGCAGCCACTTTGGATTGTCAGGAGAGGTGCCTCTTATCTGCCGAGTTCAGAAGATTTCCGTGAGAATCCCTTAAGAAATGCTTGAAAAGAAGCCTTGGAATGGAGTTGAAATCCCAGAGGATTTATCTGCCAGAGGTATCCTGTATCTGGGAGGCCTGGGGAGCACCCTTTGTGTCTGTTCTTCAGGTATGTCTGTGTGAGACGGTGGATTTGAAGAATAAAGTGGAACAGATGACGTGATTCCCATTCTTGTTGTTGGTGAGAGCTTTGAACACAAACAACAAATACATACTCTTTCTTGTTTTTACTTCTGTAACATCTGGGAAATCTAGCTTAAACTCGTAGCTGTCTTTTCGAACAGCTGGTTTCTAGCTGGTCCAAGTTGGTTTTAAAGGACTCCAGGCTGGTTATTGGTTAGTCCAAGGGAGCCATTAACTGGTCCAAACAGATTTTAAGTGGTTTACACTGGTTATCAATACTGACCATTAGTTGACTTAAGCAATAAAATATGATAATTAGCTGGTCTAAGCTGGTTATTAGTTGGTCCAAGATAGTTATTAGATGGTCTGAATGTGTAAAAGTGGTGCTAGTGAGTTATTTGCTGGTTAAACAGCAACCATGTTGCAAAAATCAGCTTGACCTGCAGCTAATGACCAAATTGAACAAATTATTAACCATTTTTAAACGGCTAATGACCAAACTGAACCAGTTAATAATTAGTACCAGATAATGACCAGCCATAACCAGCTATGGATCAGAATTAACATGTTAATGACCAGTTTGGTCCAGCTTAAACCAGGTAATGACCAAACCATTAAAAGTTTACCATTATGAAAAAGGTAATTGGCCTTACTGAACAAGGTAATAATCAGTTTGATCTAGCTAATAACCAAACTGGACAAGTTAATAACCAGATTGGACCAGTTTGTACAAACTTAGGTAACACTTTGTCTAATGTGGACCATCAAAATATTCTACTAACCATAAGTAACTTTGCCCCAAAGTAACTGGAACCCTAACACATTTCCCTAACCTAATAGTCTACTCTCTCATTAACCATTCCAGTCATCTCTTGCCATTCCAGTCATCTTTTGCCATAGGCAAAAATTTTTTGATTGTGGGTGAGCACCCAGAAGAAACCCACAATGAAATAGGGAGAAAATGCAGACTCCACACAGAAAGGACCCTTGGCCCAGCTCGAACTAGAGACCTTGCTGTGAGGTACAGTAGGCCTACTACCCACTGTGCCACCTTAACAGTCTACTAATTCTCTAATGAGAGTCCTGCTCTAATACTCTAATTAATTGACATGTAGTTGCAAAGTTACTTACTGTTGGTCAAGTTTGACCAGCTTATGATCAAATTGAACAAGTTAATAACTATTGTAGAAAAGCTAATGAGAAGCTTGAGCCAGTTAATGACCAAAATCTGACCAGGTAGTAATCATGTTGAACCAGCAGCAGCCAGCTTAACCTTGATTTTTCCAACAGGCAGGTGGATGGGGGTCACTGAGCCTATCATACATGCTGGAGTAAAAGTGATGGGAGAATAAATGGCCGAGTGAGCAGACTCTCTTTGGAATCAGGTATCAAGAGGTTGAAATACCCTCCGCCGTGTCAAAGGGAGCCACCGCTGGCTGACACAAAAGAACGACTGACACCAGAATAGAGGGATGGGGTTTCAGAGACTGGGCATGAAAAGGAAAACATCATTCTCCGTCTGTTTTGTTCACAGGCAGTGAAAGAACTCAGCCCCTTATGCGGGTCATGGTGCAACACCACTAGAGGAATTTGCACTGATGGTATTCTCTGAAACGGCCACTATAGTGAGTGATTGGATCCATTTGTATCGCTTTAAATTGAAAGGGACGTTTTTTAGTGAGTCAAGGGTCAAGGATGAATCAGTAAGGGTGGCCGGCAAAAAACAAAACCAAAACAACACTTCTCAACGCTTTTATCATAGCTGTGCCGCCTTTGTGTTCGCGGGTGGCTGAAGCAGCCCAGAGACAAGCTTGGAATCACGGCGGGCTTGTGTTGCCCTCATCGCGCATGTCTTTTGTGTGCGGGGAGGTTATCTGTCTGCCTCTTTTAGAGGTGGGGGACAGACAATAGGCTTTCGTGCCATGAGAAGAGGAGTGTAGGATTCTGGGTCCCTCCCTGAGCATGCAAGGCTTGGTTCATGAACACAGCACAAAGGAATGAGATCTCCACCTCATCCAAGACTGGATTAACATAGACACACATATACACAACACATATGCACGCCAATGGGAATCATAATAGGTCTAATTTGTTTGTTTACGATACTCTGTTGCAAATGGCTGATTGTAACCACAACATGAGCTAATCAGACAGTTTCTTCTGAAAGTCATGCCATGCCAGCATATAAGTCAGACGCAGGGCTAAAATATGATTCGAAAATAGAATTATGCAATTTTGAGTGCTAATCTAAGAGGAGAATATGTGTACATGGATGTAATGCATCCATCTTCATTTAGAGAAACTAAATCAGAGAGCCAACTTCTCAACCTTCTGTTAGTAGGAAACATTTAAATGACTACAATTATGCGTTTGCCAATCAAAACCTTCGCTAACTATGTGCTGAGAAACGATGACTCACTGAACATTTGTCAGAGAGAGATTTACATTTTGGCCCGAGGCTTCTACGGTTTGCTTCGGATGGTCCAAGCAAAAGCACCCTTGAATTTTTAAGATTGAATTGCATTTAGAACATTTGTCTTGGCTGCCCACCTTTGAAAATAAATAGAAAAACACAACTCCAAAACCCCCGGCCTGTGCTTTATCACTCATGAGACTGGGCTGTCCATCAAACAGTGTGTTTCACATTCACTTGAAAAGCATGTCAGATGTTTGCGTGTCATAGCTAGACGTCTCGTTAAGTTATCGACCGGTTTCAAGACTGGAGGGGAATTCTCTCAATTTGCCCGGTGACCGCTGGAACAACAGTAAAAATCTAATTTGGATATTTGAGAGAACGCTATACCCTTCCCATACTGCAACTCCAAACGCCAAGAACATGGAGCCAGACCCTCAAAACAATTAATTACGGGTCATAACCCGAGAGGGTCGGCATTCCTGACGGCTGGAGACAGTGTTAGATATTCATCAGCTGTGCTCTGGGAGGAGACTGCGTGGAGCAAGGATCTATTCCAACATCACGAATCGCTAAAAACATCATGCATTTTATACATAAAGCAATCTGTCCATGATCTTACCTAAATCAGACCGACTGACAGATTATACAGTTTGGAATTCGTATTTATAGGCACCGAGTCAAATCAAACATCAGTGGCCAAAAACACTGAAGATTTATGTTTGCCACTTGTCCCAAAAATTTATTTCAACGTCAGTTCTCTCAAAGTGCAGATGTTTTCGTTTCTAATCCGCCCATTTCTTTTCTTTTTTTTTACAGGATAGCAGATTACTAAACAAACTCTAATTTCACATAGGAAATAAAGGTTAAAGGGTTTGTGACCTAATGTTGTCAGTCGTAAGTAGCTAAACACAGAATGACTGATTAATATGATCTGTTTAATGTATAAGTAACCCCAAATGAGGCTATTACTTAAACAACCTGATTCACTCGCTAATTGTGTCAGTGTCTTGGAAGCCTGTACTGATCTAAAATTTCTGTTTGATTAATCGCTGAATCAAATGTGTGTAACATGAGCAGAAATACCAGCACCAATCACACAAACATCGTATGAATCAATCAAACACAAATGTTGCATAATTAGTTTCACGTTTCTCTCACATGCAACAGAGGTACGCCGCAACAGCTGAGGCGGCATTGCAGTAGGAATTATGAAGATGCTCCAGAGACTAACCAAACCACTTTTTATAACATGTTTAATGTATTGTATCATTAGAATATTGTTGTGCGGGCGGCCCCTCTGTACTGATACAGATGATTGATATGAATATCACTCACAAGCGTAATTTCTGTCATGCAACACAATAGACATATCAAAAGAAAGGCAAACTGTGCTGCAAGTTAGTATTTCAACATGTGGTGCTCTTAAGGTCTCCTTTCATAGGTGAAGCTAATGACCAGGACTACCTTTGAAATTGATCCTATTTCTCATCAAGTGGTGCAACATTAAGGATTTTATCTGGGCAAATGGGTAATTTATCAAGAGTGTCATTAAGATACTCTAAAGTGAAATGCGAATGAGGCATTTAATCTAAGGGGAAAATAATACAATGATAAAAGGTAAAAAGCGAGGATGAAAATGGATATGCTGCATCAGTCATGTGCTGGCACTTTTGCATATTTCAGTCTCTGATTTTTATTATACAACTGCATTATTAAAAGGATCATGACCTTAGGTAATAGACAAGACAGATTACTTCGCCTCATTCCAAATCACCACCCTTCCTATACTCATTTTCTCGTTCTTCTTTCAGTTGAACTTGCTCATTTTATGTCTCTGTTCATTGTGTTGACCATATATGGGCAGCTCATACCTTGAACTGACCCCATCCCTGATTCTGTTTTGAAATGCAATCCAAGTCTATGAGGTGATGATTAGCAGTGCAGGTAACGTAAATGGACTTGAAGGCTAAGATTGAATAATGATTAAAACTGAACTCCAGGTTGCTGTAATCAGATTGGTATGAAATGTTCATGTATCGGTGCTTCAAAACCCTAATATTCATATTATGCTTATACGTTTGCACATTCTTTTATACAAGTTTGTTTGTGTTAGAATAGGGATGCTATATACAGTGTTATTGTTGCTGTTGTATTATTTAAAGAATATTAATATATGCCTTGCGTGTTATTTTAAAATAGGATAAATCCAGGGACCCAGTTGTAGCATCCCACAAGGTAAAAAAAAAATAGGATGACATCTAGTCGAGAAGACTAGTAATAATATTCATGTTAATCAGATAATGGTTGTGTCCGAAATCGCCCCTATACCCTCATATCAATATCACATTTATTTCTAGAACACTGTTCCAGTAGTGGGATTGAATGTGAGATTGAATAAGTGCACTCAATAACGTCCACAATGGTCTCGGACACCCAAATTACTGTTCCCTCAAATAGTGCTCTATTTAAAAGTCTCTATAAAACATGTTTTGGCTTTTAGTATGAACATGTTAGCCTTACTGTTATCTATAAGCTAGTGTGCTCCAAAACAATGACAAAATTCCCATTTAGAAGACCAAAACCCAACATTGAAAATGAAAACCAGGTCGATGTCAAACATTGAACAGACGTTGTATTGTGGTTGAAAATGAAAATCAAGTTGACGTCAGAAACCAACATCAGTGGTGTTCTGACGTCCACATGACTTTAATTGTGTGAAAAAGGCTTGCTCATGATAGTGCTAAAGATGCTATGATAGATTGTTCTGCTGTGCCTGACTATATTTATTTCATAAACAGGAAATTTGGAAAAGGCTTGAGGTAAGAAAGGCTGCCAACCATGGTTTTATAGCACAACAAAACATTTGTCTCTTGCTGTTTCTTTCTCTTCCAGAAAAAATAATACTCCAGTAAAGTACAGATACTCAGGGCGGCGGGCGGCAGTGGCTCATGTAGGTTGTCTACAAACTGGAAGGTTGGTGGTTCAATCCCTGGTTCCACCTGACCAAGTGTCGAGGTGTCCATGAGCAAGACACCTAACCCCAGCTGGCATGGCTGACACCGCCATCGGTGTATGAGTGTATGAGTGAATGGGTGAATGTGAGGCAATATGTAAAGCGCTTTGGTGGCCATTGGGTCTGTGAAAGCACTATATAAAATGCAGTCCATTTTACTCAAAAAGTGTACTTAAGTACAGTACTCAAGTAAATGTACTTTGTTACTGTCCACCTCTCTAAATAATATCTGAAAAGAAAAAAATGTGTTGAACCGGGTGATATTTCTATTTACATACTGGGCTACAAGTTTTCTTGAATGCATTTCATTATGTAATCCAAATCACAATTATAGGCATGTTGTTGATTCTGAGTCATAAAACGTTCTGCTTTTTATGAGGTCCTCTATCTTTCTTTTTTCAGGAAATGCACTTAAAGGTCACAAGAAAAAGTGAAACCTGCCATTTCCAAAAATGGTTAAGCAATACATATTCCTGTGACACAGCAAAGCCAAAATCCAAGACAAACTCAATTTGAGCCCACAGATAGACGAAAGAACCATCAAATAAACTTAACATTCCGATAATTGTTTATATGTCAGAGGTCTCGAGGGTGAGTCATAGGATGATGGCGAATGTACTGCCGCAGTAGAACACTACTGTGTTTACACGTCTGGCTTCTTTGGGCCAAAGCTTGTGGTTGTCTGTTACTGCTCAAGGTCTTCGCAGATAAAAGATATATTTGACATGCATTAGAGGTACTTTGAGACACCACTCCAGTGTTATGGAGATTACCAGCTTAGAGTCATTTTTGACACTGGACTGCTAGACTATTATATGACAGGTGAGTGCTGGTCACTAGTAACACAATTCTTAATGTTTAGACAGTTTTGGGTCATTCGATTAGATCTATAATACATCATGAGTGTAGATTTGGGTCGGGACACCCCAACTTTTTTTGTTGGTTGTTTCTGAACATATAGTATGAGATTGTAATTGCTCATTGCTTAAGTATTGGTAGTTGACCAGTGCAAGGTTTCTGAAATAAGCAATATACATGAAATCAATAACATATTCACTCAAATATCTGCTTTGTGTCACACAACATAACCGAATATTGAATGTGCATGTTACAATCAAACATTAACATTAAAATAGGCACAAACAGAAGTCTTTTATTCCCTATTGTGACATATATCCGAGTGAAATTGTTTCCATTTTGATTTCATGCTGACTTATTGAGTTAGTTCACATTATTTCAAATTCCAGAGTGGTGAAAATCAGCAAAAGTGCAAAGTAAAGCAAAATTCTTCCTTTCATCACACCTTAACACCAAAATTCTTCCTTTCAATCAACGTGCTAACATAAACATCTTGACATCTCTAAATAATACAGGTCCTTCTAAAAAAATTAGCATATTGTGATAAAGTTAATTATTTTCCATAATGTAATGATAAAAATTAAACTTTCATATATTTTAGATTCATTGCACACCAACTGAAATATTTCAGGTCTTTTATTGTTTTAATACTGATGATTTTGGCACACAGCTCATGAAAACCCAAAATTCCTATCTAAAAAAATTAGCATATTTTATCCGACCAATAAAATAAGTGTTTTTAATACAAAAAGAAAGTCAACCTTCAAATAATTATGTTCAGTTATGCACTCAATACTTGGTCGGGAATCCTTTTGCAGAAATGACTGCTTCAATGCGGTGTGGCATGGAGGCAATAAGCCTGTGGCACTGCTGAGGTGTTATGGAGGCCCAGGATGCTTCGATAGCGGCCTTAAGCTCATCCAGAGTGTTGGGTCTTGCGTCTCTCAACTTTCTCTTCACAATATCCCACAGATTCTCTATGGGGTTCAGGTCAGGAGAGTTGGCAGGCCAATTGAGCACAGTAAACCATTTGCCAGTGGTTTTGGCACTGTGAGCAGGTGCCAGGTCGTGCTGAAAAATGAAATCTTCATCTCCATAAAGCTTTTCAGCAGATGGAAGCATGAAGGGCTCCAAAATCTCCCGATAGCTAGCTGCATTGACCCTGCCCTTGATAAAACACAGTGGACCAACACCAGCATCTGACATGGCACCCCAGACCATCACTGACTGTGGGTACTTGACACTGGACTTCAGGCATTTTGGCGTTTCCTTCTCCCCAGTCTTCCTCCAGACTCTGGCACCTTGATTTCCGAATGACGTGCAAAATTTGCTTACATCCGAAAAAAGTACTTTGGACCACTGAGCACCAGTCCAGTGCTGCTTCTCTGTAGCCCAGGTCAGGCGCTTCTGCCGCTGTTTCTGGTTCAAAAGTGGCTTGACCTGGGGAATGCGGCACCTATAGCCCATTTCCTGCACACGCCTGTGCACGGTGGCTCTGGATGTTTCTACTCCAGACTCAGTCCACTGCTTCCGCAGGTCCCCCAAGGTCTGGAGTTGGTCCTTCTCCACAATCTTCCTCAGGGTCCGGTCACCTCTTCTTGTTGTGCAGCGTTTTTTGCCACACTTTTTCCTTCCCATAGACTTCCCACTGAGGTGCCTTGATACAACACTCTGGGAACAGCCTATTTGTTCAGAAATTTCTTTCTGTGTCTTACCCTCTTGCTTGAGGGTGTCAATGATGGCCTTCTGGACAGCAGTCAGGTCGGCAGTCTTACCCATGATTGTGGTTTAGAGTAATGAAACAGGCTGGGAGTTTTTAAAAGCCTCAGGAATCTTTTGCATGTGTTTAGAGTTAATTAGTTGATTCAGATGATTAGGTTAATAGCTCGTTTAGAGAACCTTTTCATGATATGCAAATATTTTGGGTTTTCATGAGCTGTATGCCAAAATCATCAGTATTAAAACAATAAAAGACCTGAAATATTTAAGTTGGTGTGCAATGAATCTAAAATATATGAAAGTTTAATTTTTATCATTACATTATGGAAAATAATTAACTTTATCACAATATGCAAATTTTTTTAGAAGGACCTGTACAGAAAATTATCATAGTGCTACTCCTGTTTAACAGTTGTACTGTTCTTAAAGCATTGGAAACAACCAAGATGATCAGGGTTAGCATGGCAGTAGCATTTGGTTCAAAAAGCGTATTTCTCCATTGATGGCACTGAGTATGTTATGATTATGAAATATATTATTGCAAGCAACATACAGTATGCCATAATTAATTACTGTAAATGTACCCATGTCAGTATGTGTATACGAAAACACATCGCAAATAATTTTGAGCAGAACTGATTGCCCATGAAGTGAAGATGGCAGATTTCAAATCACATATTTCTTGGGTTGGGCATCATCACCAGACGAGCTTTAATGCTAACCCTAAATTGGTTTAAAGTTTATAAAGTGCTTACAGTTTCGTGGCTGATCCTAAATATCCTAATATCCTCACGTCTGGAAAAGTGAATTCTCACTTGAGCAATGAAGGGAGGAAAAGCTAGGATGAGTCATGGGGAAAGGCATTAATGAGAGAGGGCTTGATGGATTCACCTTCGGGATTATGCTTTCTCTTCACCAGGTTGCTTGAGACATTTCACATTTCCCAAGTTTGAGAGTCTGTGGAAAAAATTCACTGCATGTTAACATTCTCAAATTCATCCTGTGCTTGCTGGTTCTCAGAGCTCTGAGCCTATTATAAATATTTAAGGGAAACTGTTGACATGAAGATAACACTGACAAATTGAGTTAACATTTCAGCAATAGATTACTACTCGTGAGGGGGAAGAAAGAGTTTAAAACGCATAACAAGTCCACGTTAGCCGCTAGATCATGCTTCGTTTACGTTTTTATCTATGCTGTTTGTTATATGGCTAGATTAATCATATAATATGATATCAAAGGTTTCGGAAGATATAAAATAAGAAGCAATGAGGCTGTTAAAAGGTTCTGAGGACATCAGAGTGTTTAAGGCAGTATGAAGAGCTTACAGCACAATCACACTGGATCATCCCATCAGGGATGTTTACAGCGCTCTAGCATGAGAGAGTGAATGGAGAGTCTCCAATAAGCCATGCACTGATGTATAGACCACATCAGGTCAGCAGTTAGCTTGCTGGTGTCCTGCACCTATTTATTTTTATTTTTTCCGAGGGGGCACCATTGGTGGTCCTGGTTCACTTAAGTCTGAAATGCATTACACCACTAGGCATCATACACAACTTAGTGAAGCGGTGCAGAGAAAAATGTCATCATAAACAATGGAGGATCATCAGATGTTTAAGTCGTTCCAGAAAAACAAGTTTCAAAGTTTCAATAAAATCTGTTGACTTAGACTGTTCAAAATCTGCAGACTGGCTGTGTCTTTCAGCACTACCGTCAACTGCTACCGCAAAAATCTGAGCAAAAGTCTTAGTGTATTCTTTTGCACTTAGTGATCTATTTGAGATCATTTTAAGAGAATGTAGATAATTTAGGGTAATATAGCACATCTTGTCATGCAAAGAAATACCCACAGACCTTAACCCTAACATTAAGTGGTAAATCAGGTTTTCAGGGCAAGTGCCCATTTTGAATGGTATGGAAATGGTGTTTTGTTATAAACATAGCTTTTCTTCATGTTCCAACTCATCAAAACCTGTGAGAAAATAAAGACGCATTTAAACTGCCAGATATTGCATGACACAAAACACCATGAACTTAGTTCTTCCAAACTGTGTCACTTATACAACATTTCACAGAGCCAGTGATATGGCGTATTAATGGGTGTTTATCCCTGTGATGGATGGCACTGGTGTATTCCACAGGAAAGGCTGCAGTGAGATCATTGTGAGCGGTTATGTCGATACAGAGAGTGAACGCAGACCAGCTCAACCGCACTGCTGATGTTGAACATCAACTCACTGAGGTGCTGAAGGTTTGATTTTGGTCTCC
This sequence comes from Semotilus atromaculatus, assembly GCA_031834385.1. Lineage (NCBI taxonomy): Eukaryota > Metazoa > Chordata > Actinopteri > Cypriniformes > Leuciscidae > Semotilus > Semotilus atromaculatus. Next base: position 14,087,059 of record JAULUF010000001.1, on the reverse strand, counting down.
TCAATAATGACTGTATTAACTGATCGTGCTACCTGCTGAAGTAACCATCGCAACTGTTGACTGGTCATGCCTAGTATGCAGTATTTGTTTTTGTATACGATATATTGAATACAATATTAAACTCACAATTTATTTATTTCTTTTATCACAATACCGGCATTAATTGGACAAAGGTGTGAATTGTTAATAAACATTTACATTTTGATTTAACTGAATTTTGCTGTTTTTGCCACGTCCTCAACTTCTACAACGAAACATTTTAATTTATTAAGAAATAATCCAGACATATTTATTCTCTAATCAGTGTGTTTCAAAACATGTTATTTTGGAAATATTGTGTTAGTTGGAATTTCTTGGAAATCAAGTTATAGTCCCCCCCAAAAAATTCAGTATCACTTTTCATCCTGTCTTTTGCAATATCCATTTATAAAAGCCAGTTCCTTAATTACATCATCCTCCAGGAAGTAACATCCCTTTGGTGGGAAAACAACAGCACAAACATCAGTGAGTATTAGCTTTTTATTATTATTATTTTGTTTGTGGTATTATTAGCTGGTTTGTTTCACAGTAAAGCATTTCACGTGTTCGATAAAATTGTAGAAATCAGTATGATAATATCCAAAAAAACTTTTGAGAACAATTTCAAACTTTAAGGTTAACACCCTCTATCTAGCTGTTTATGTCCATCATGATAGGTATCGGTTTCTTTTTTCTTAAAATAAGTTATAATTAATAAAGTTTAAGTGCCCAAGCTTGACTAGAGTCTGTAAACCTTTTTATAGATTTATTTTTATTTTTAAAAACACACTACATAATTCTGGGCTCGACATCTCTGGCTCAAAGATAAAATTTATGTCAAACACTTAAGGATGAATGACGGAAGCTTAAAATTTCCAAACAATATCAAATCTGACAGCTCTGCATTTAAATCACTATTGTAGGCTTACCGTAGTGACTGCGGGTAAAATGAGAATATGGTTTTAATCCACAGTCACAGTCTTTCGGCTTGATAATGGTGTTTTGTTCATTTCTAACAAAAATAAATGTGAAATCCTCCAGACTGTAAAGTTTGTTCATCCTAACTTTTAATTTAGGCTTAGGACATTGCTTGTCATTATTGCATATGACCAGCAATGTTCCAATATGATGTCTACAGTTAAATCAAAGAGATTTAAGAGTGCATATCATTTCAGATATACACTTTAACCTAATTTTTTTCTGTAATTGTATTGAAAGTTTACCTAAGATCTATTTCAAAAGGATTCCTGTGGTTGAAAAGACTGGTCTAAAGTGGGAGATTTGAAAAATATAACAAACTGCTTGGACCAAAAAAATTTCAGTAACAATTCATCATGTGGTGCGCTTGAGACTAGGCCCATTTTCGATCACAAACATTTGTTTTGGTGGCACTTTGTAGTCTAAATGTTGGTTTATTCAGTGGTGTGTGAGTTAGTGCGGTGAGAGGGCACTGCCAGTTCTGCCTCACCCAAACAAGTGGCAATTTGAACTGTGAATGATTTTATGTGCAATTAAATTTAAAGGGCCGAAACAAAAAAGGGAACAGACTGAGACCCCAGAGCAGTGAAAACACAGGAAAATGTGCACAAGAGGCACAAGGCTGAGAAGTGACATCACAGGAGGATTAATAGTGCATTTTATTGACCCGCTTTTTCCCGTAAAAACTAAAGACGTAGCAAATGGGAAACACTGTCACAATATCTGAAACGTTCAGATGATGATAGCGATGAGATTCTCAAGAAGCAGCTGTTATCTTAGCTGTTAGTTTCACAAACAAATGGGGGTTTTTTTCTTTCCCTCTTGCACATAAGGAAAATTTTAGAGAGTTCGTTTTTCCGTAGTTCAGAAAACCTTAGACGAAATATAAATAGAAGCAAATGTTTGACATACAAAATACACTTTATAAGTTTTAAACTTTATTTACTTTATATTTTGTTTGTATATTTTGTAACTCAGTTCTTGCCATGAAAGTACACAGCAGATAAAGTGACACCAATAACCTTTCCTAATTGGCCAGGACTTTACATTCATTTTCACTTTTTTTCTGGGTGCTTAGCAAACTTTCGTAAACCAATCTGTACTTTCCCGCTATTAATTATGATGGATGATGGGTAGAAAAGTCTAGAAAACAATATCAAACAGTGCTGGCAAATGATCAGGTGTCCCAGTGATGTCATTGCTGTTTTTCTTTTTGAATTAAGTGCATGAAAGATGTATGTTGCCATATGCCAGTTCCAGAACTTGTTGTGCAGAATCTTCTGGCATTATCCCGGCCCTCTAAACTTTACATTACAGACTGTATGGGTGTGGGCCCATCCATAAAAAAGTCGAAGTATCCAAGCTAAGGGTCTGTCTGTGAAGCTAGAGCTTTCATTTGCATTTATGGTCTTATTTTACAGTTATCTAAGGATGAATTCAAAAGATTTGCGGCACTGTTTGTTTTTATTGTTCAGCATAATAGATTAAGATCTAGCAGTTTCTGGGTGAAATTAGCATTGTTTGTTGCAGCTGTTATTAATTTAACTCCAGCGCATGTACTAAGTGAGTCAAACAATTGCTCAATGTCTTGTCAAAAATGGCAGCAAGTAGGATTCCAGTAATGCAGAAAAAAACGGAGAATCCTTTTGGCCTTTTTTTAACTAAATCCCAGAGGACAGTAATCTCGTAGACGGAGCTCCTTTGCCGAACTTTTACAGTGAGACCGAGAAAGCAGCTGTCAATTTCAGCCTGTGCTCTGTGCCATATGTGTGTCAAGCGCGTGTTCGTGTTCTGCTGCCTGGTCAAGGTATAATAAGTAAGTCAGAAAGACACAGCTGCTGACCAGATGATTGGGGCCACCTGCTTTCTTCATCATTTACACGTTCCACAAATGTACAAACAACAGCAAATTAAAGTCAGATCAGAGTCTAGAAGCCTTGAATCACTACGTCTGTTTTCTGCACAGATCTATCTATATATCTATCTATCTCTATCTATCTATCTACATAACATTACATTACATACTAATCATCCTCCCTTTTAGATGGCTACCACACACCCATGGTACATATTTGGTCAATAAAAGAAAAAATGACAGAAGAAGTAGGAATCGCATTCCTCTTGTCCCATTTAATTTGAATTTGATTTCAAATCTTTTTATTTCTTTTCTTTCATAGACGGCGCTGAGGGAGCAGGTCACGACCTGGTGGGAGGCAGTGGCCAATTTTAGAGGACCAAGGCGATCAGAGGAATAAATTAAGGCTAAGGATTTGGCTAATTTCTCCCCGCCTTATTGGAGACAGAAATCAAAACAAATTTGGGATAAAATCTGAGCTCCTGCTTCATTTTCCTTTGGTCCAGGTAATTACTGAATGTGCCATGGTGCTCTCATTACTAGGCAACCAATTCCAAGTCCCCCCTGCCTTGAACATTCCAGCCAAATTACACCTCCCACGTGAGCAGGCAATCAGCCGCCCAGGGCCAACCTCTCATGTTTGTAATAATATTCTAATAACCAGTTACTGGCCGTTTGGAGAGCGCCCTACTCCTACAAGTCACCATAATTAGGAATCCTAATGAGAGGAAAGCAGGACCACCACGCCATACCCCCCTTCGCTTGGCGGGAAAAGGCCACAACTCATTGCCCACAGTATCTGCTCGTCTGAACTTCTCAATGTGTTTGTAAGTGCTCATAGAGCGGTCGCGTCTCCTCTTCTGGGCTGATTTCTGTCAGTTGTGCCCCTGAGGTTACTGGAATGGAGGCAGCATTGTGAGAATTCCATTGTATGTGGTTGACGTTGGCTCATTTAGCTTATCTTTATCCCACTCCACATTCGAATACCTGTATAAAATTACAAGATTAAGTGGGAGAAAGGAATGTAAAAGGTGTACTAAAACTATGTTTGCGGTTTAACACCATGATATTGGCACTTAATCTGGGTTTTTGTTTTATTATTATTAGTTTTTCTAGGTGCAACCTTGATATGTTGTCTTGCCGGATAGATCCCAACTGCTTTCTATTTCCAGGAATGTTTAGATCATTATAAAAGCTCATTGTGTGAAAAGTACCTATAGTCAACATATCACTCGCTTGGATTGTTTTTGCTACTCGTTCTTTGAGAAGAATTCGATTTTTTTTTTCTTTCATCTTTGTGTTTTTGGCCCTTTCTGTGGAGATGTTGATTTAGCGCTGAATTTTCTTCTCTGTTGGTTATGCTACTAATTTGTGGTGAAACGGGTAAATGCAGCCTTGTGGGAGGCCATTTTTCTCATTCCTCCTCAAAAACTCCAGCAAAAGGCAAAGCTCCTATGACTCTGGCACAAAATCTGTTCATGTTAGATTTTACAAAAGTTATTCTGTAAGGTTATCAAAGATTCCAGTCCGCTGGTTTTGTGTATGTATCCATTACCTTTTGTGCCACTGAAAGTAAACCATGCTCAAATTTGAATGGAATTAATCACAAAATTGAATATTTCAAGCATCATGCTCACCAAGGCTTTATTTATTTTATCAAAACAGTAATAGTAATATTGTGAAATATTATTACAATTAACTGGTTTCTATTTGAATATATTTTCAACTGTCATTTATTGATGTGATGTCAAAGCTGAATTTTCAGCATCATTACTCCAGTCTTCAGTGTCACATGATTCTTCAGTAATCATTCTAATATTATGATTTTGGTGCTCAAGAAACATTATTTCTTATCATTTTTTTTTTTTTTTTGTGAAAAATGTGATACATTTTATTTTTTCAGGATTCTTTTATTAATAGAAAGTTCAAAAGAATGACCGTTATTTGAAATATAAATCTTTAAGTATTTACTGTTACTTTTGATCAATTTGTATGCGTCCTTTCTGAATTTCAATATATTTTGAAATTGATAAAAAATTCTATACTGCTAAAAAATACTATACTGTGGTTAGTTAGTAGTTCCATTGTGAGACTGTTAATAATATGTGATTTCCTTTTTGTTTATGTGCCCAAATTGTTTTAGTTTTTTTGAAGAAATTTTTTGGGTTTTTAATAGCATGCTAAACTTAGCATTTAATAGAATATGATGTAACTTCACCATTCTATGGACTCCTTTTCTGACAAGATACTTTTTATTTTATTTTATTTTTTTACAAGTACTACATCAATTATAAATATTATAGTATATTATTGTAGATGTTTCATCAGTGACCTTTTTTTTTCTTTTCTTTTTTAGTTAGAACTACAAGAAATAGACTTTTATTTTCTCTGCCTAAAATGTCACAACTCAATAAAGTTGCCAGTGCAGTGTTTGGGACTACACCCATTTACTAGCAGGTGCATAAAATCAAGAATACACCCATGTAATCTCCTTAGTCTCCTTATAGTTTCCTTAGTTCACCCCACAACCTTTTGGCTGTGTAGTATATTTCTGAATCATTAAAATACACTACAATATTTTGACTTGTTTTGGTTGCAAACTAAGATAACAGCTGAGGAGGTCAGTTAGCCGAAAACGCCTGTCATTGGCAATACATTTCAATGAAAAAAAACAACAACACATCATTCTCCTTGGCCCTTTTCACCTCACATTTTCCACTCCTGCATTGGTAATTGTTTATTCAATTTTGAGGGAAAAGGCTATGCTCCCTAACATGTGTCTTGAATTGATAGTTTTGCCCCATTTCCTTTTTGAGAATGAGGTCCTCCCAGAGTCGCCCTGTGGCAGTGTAGGTGGCCGAGGTTAAGCATAGAACTAGCAAGGAGGGGGTTTTACTAAATTTCTCTGTTTGCTAAATCTCAATATGAGGCCCAGGACAAGGAGAAGATCAGGTGGCTGAGAGGGTGAGGTCAATCACAAGCTATTTCAAGAAACAAAACAAAAAAAGGATATGCTTGCGTGATGCAGGATCTGTTTTCTCCTTGATTTCTGTTGCTTGTTAGGGCCACAGTACCAGGCGAACATACTGATCTACACATGTACGTATTAGGTGGCCTATGATGGCTGTGTACTTTATGGAAGACGTATTTGTGTGGCTATTATTGCATAATATTGTTTAATGATTTTAATGTGCCTGTGATCTTGCACTGAATCACACTCTTTGGATACCTCAAACAGCCTGTCCCTTAAGGCGAGTGGTAAATTCTCACCTGCCATTTTAACAATGTGTGTGTGATTTCAGCAATCTGTTACTAAGAAACATTAAACCAGGCCCCTTATTTTTTTCCCGTTTACTCTCTTATTTTGAGATTCGTGTGTTTCAATGTTTCACTGTGTTTCAATGTTCCAGACAGTCAGTGCACTATTGGTGTGGATTTTAAGTGACTCATTCTGCAGGTTATATTGTAGATGGCGACCGTCTTCATGAATTACAAATGACCATCTTTACGAATCATTGAATATCATCATTAAAATTGGTGATTCATTCATGAACAAAGCAAGTGATTGACTGCATCCTACTGTATGATGAACAGTAGGTGAAAACGAAATGTGAAAAGAGTACAATGTCCGAATTCACTGTATTTATAAAACAACAGACAAAAAGTACCCGGATGATCTATTACTTCGGCGGGATTCTGAAGCTGATGCTGGTAGGTCACATGACAATGACAACTTAGCAAACCTAGTACATCCGGAATACATTTATACTACTGCACCCACATTTATTCTATATAGAACATATATGGTTATGAAGTAATTGCTTATTGAAAAACACCTATCTGAGAGAATGCAATTTTGATATAGCCACTGTGGTTATGAGCATGTCACTGAATTATTCACCCAACCAAATCATTCAAAACTCTGATTCATTCAGGAACAAAGCAATCAATTCATGAGTCACTGGATCATTACATACTGATTACACATCAATCACACTGATTTATTCAAGAAGGAAACATGTGACTGTCTTTATGACTAAGCCATTGAATCATTAATTAAATAAATGTGTGAAAATGCACAGTTCTGCCGTGACTTTGTTTGGAACTCTCTTTCTCCTGATGCTGCTTAAGTGCCACAGTTTCTCATTAGAAGTTGCTGATTTTATTAATAATCAAAATGCACATGTTTTGTACTAATGCACATCTGTCAGTGCAGTAATAGTGCTGTTTATGCTCTAGTCTTTGTTATGCCTAAAGCACCTGTCATTAAAGGGAAAATGCGTGTAAATCACTCATCATGTGAGGCCAGCTATACTGCAGTATTAACCTGTCCCACATCCCGATGTGTCTACACTGGAGTCCCACGCGCTCATGCGACTGAGGTAGCATACAAAACCTGTACCCAACCTCATTGTGTATACAAATTAGAGGGTGTTTGTTTGCTTGTATAGACATAAAACCTGTACTTTGGTCACAGTTGGTGAAGTATAGTGGTTTTCAGTTAGAGGAGACCATGATGGGGCTCAGTTAGTCAATCTACATTAGGAACATTATAGGGAACCTGCTCAGAGCAGAGATGACCAGCTTCCACCAGCATTTCTCCCTGTATAATGCGAAGCAGCTGCGACTCTCCTTGCGTGATACACCGAGCCACCAATTAATGGGGGGGGGGAGGACATGTTGACCTACAAAACAGAGGAGCACAACACACCCTGTAACTACAAACAGGTTTGCCTTGAGAAACGGTCCTCTCCAGGGAAAGGGGCGAGAGTGAGTGAAAGAACAACTGAGGAACGGTGACCCTTGTTCTATCGCAAAGCTCATGTGCACATAATCCACTTACATTTTAAAGAGGTTTTTTGTTTCTCTGCGGTGAGACTGCAGAGTTCTTCTTTTCACATAGTTTTCACATAACATTTCCCCCCCTTGCTGACTTGAATTTCAGTCTCACAAAGATGTCAAAAAGGTATGCGTAAAAGGCATTCAATTGGTAATATTGTAGACAGTGTTGGGGGTAACTCATTACAAGTAACTTGAGTTAAGTAATCAGATTACTTTTTTCAAGTAACTAGTAAAGTAATGCATTACTTTGAAATTTACAGCAAATTAACTTACTTTTTCAAATAAGTAACGCAAGTTACTTTTTCACATTTATTGACTGACAGCTCTCCTGTCTTCATGTTGAGAAAAATTGTGAGTTAGTGCAGAGCCGCTGTGTGTAAACATGATGGTTATTGTAGTTCTAGACTAAATGTGAGCATGCATTTACTAATCTCACTTGCACAAAAAAGACTAAGTATTCCTCAAAATGAATACAATCAGTGAAATACAAGATCAGAATTATCCAAATTATCCAATAATTAAATATGTTAAACAAAACAAATATGTTTCTGCATTTAATCTCACTTTATTGACCAATTTACTTGCTGCTAATCTTTGATGATGCAGTTGAACCATAAGCAAAAATGACTATAGATTTTTGTTTGTTTTTTTATTGGTGAAGTAGCCTAAGTGTTAAACTTTCTTCTCCTGCATTCTATTCTTCTGTGATCTGTGAACTCTACTGCACACGTGTGTATTAGCATTTCCTTCAGCCTGAGGCTTAGTATTTCGATTTTGGTCTGAAAGGGCCTTTACATTTGCCCAGAAATATAACTCTTTTTGTTATAAAAAAACAAGCCCAGCCCAGGTCAGAAAAAGTAACGCAAAAGTAACATAACGCATTGCTTTTCCTAAAAAGTAACAAAGTAACGGAATTAGTTACTTTTTCAGGTAGTAACTCAATATTGTAATGCATTACTTTTCAAAGTAACTTTCCCCAACACTGATTGTAGACTGATGTAAGGCTGCTAATGTGAGGACCAGAGCCAGCACCTGAAAAGATGCTTTAATCCAGCATACTTGACCCCTAGGCTGGTTCTGGGGGAGAATTTAAGAATCTTTCTTAGGATGAATGGGTTGGAAATAAAGTAAATCTGAAAAATTCAAAGACATTTTACAAGCTTCAAATTACAAGCTCAAATTCGGTTTTATTTATATAATGTATGCTTCTATTTTATGTACAGCACAGTGTTTCTTAAATTTTTTTTTGTTTTCCCATATCCATTATATATAGTGATAAAGAAATCATATATTGTGATACAGGATACGTTATATTAACAACGTGCTGTTCAGTAAGTGATTCAGTAACCACTGTCTTTTGTTACTAATTGGTAGTTGGATACTCCATGTTGTTTTTTAGTGCAGCCCACAAAGACATCTCAGTAGAAAGACTTGTATTCATTCAAGGGACAGTCTTTTTTAATTTCATCACATAAAATGCAGACTGCGATGTCACATTTGCAACTCATAAAATATGATTCAGCAGAGCAAAGGCAGTGTCGCTCAAAAGGAAACACTTGGTTCGCTTTGGTCAACTTTCTGTTGCTTCTAATTTCGCTTTATAAATAAACTGCCATTAACATTGATCCTTTTTATTAGTTTATCAGTTGCCAGATTCTCATTTAGCAGATGATATGCATATAGTCATTAATCGTATGGACATTGTTTTGTGTCATTCTGTTTAATGTAAAGGTCACAAGAATAATCATAGGTTTATTGGCGTATTCCCGCTTGTAAATGACACTTTCATTTATAAGTGGGAGTTGAAACACGTCCTATTAACAAACCCTCCTCTGAAAACACACTTAACCTGACCCGGGACATTATGGCTGAGTTCCACACCTCCCCAGCCAGTTCACAGTTCAGCTCAGCTCAATGTTGACTTCCCCTTTCACTCTGTCAGTTTCTAGTTAAACTCTTCCAGCCATGTGGATTCTTGTGGCATTGTGGGTTTACCTAGGGAATGGATACAGACCAGAAGCACCACTGTGCTGGCATTTATGATCTGGCAATAAAGGAACATCCTGGCTCTATCTTCTGCGTGTCCTGGTCTGGGAGACTCATCATCAAGAAATAAGCCTTTAGGCCGCTGATAAAACATCTAATTAAGGCAGTGGTTTGGTGGTCTGTCATTCATGTGCTAAGCGCACAGACAAGATTTTGTTGTCAGATGGCAGTCACTATTGCCAGGCTTTTCCACAACATCTGCAGAATATTTTAAACGAAGGTCTATATTTTTTTTTAATGCATGTGGTGAAAAATATCTAAAAATATCTAATATCATTGAAATATTTTGATGATTCATAATCTGTTTTATGGGTGAATAAAATGCCATAATGATTGTGGTGATTTTTGTATAGTTTAGTTTCTGTATTTAGGATACAGTTAACTGTTTACAATGATAATGATAGTTATATGCAATTTAAAATGATAAAAAGTTATATAAAATGTAATACCTTACTGTATACTGTGTGTGTGCGTGTGCGTGTGCGTGTGCGTGTGTGTGTGTGTATAAATATTCTCTATTTATCAAAAATATTATTTAGTACATTGTAGGTTATCTATAGGAGCCAGTTCATGTGAATTTTTAAAATTATTTTTCATCATGTTATAACATATGGTTCATCCCAAAAACAGATTTACCCCTAAAACCTAAATCATCAATAGGTTTCAAAAACGTACATAACTTACTTGTATAATTAATAATAGTTAATAATAGCTAATCCATGCATTATGTAATACTCTTCTCTCAGCACATGAATATTGCAGTAATTGTGTGGAATTAGATTATTGTTATTGGATGTTTTCATTTCTTTCTTTCTCATTAAGATTTCATCTCTTCATAGAATGCCAGGGAATTTAGGGAACAAGAGATCAGGAGTTGTTGCAGTTCAGATAACCCACCGCCTGAGGACCTGTGGCGGGACTGAGAGTAGTGCTTTTGGGTCAGCGGTAAATGGGGGGCTGACAGCGGACTCAGTATGCCATAACCAACCAGCCATCCGCCCCCCACACACACAGGTTACAGCCGGGGCAGATGGGAACACCGGTGGATGTTAACCCCATTTGCCACATGCCAGTCTATATGCAGCCTATTTGCTAGACGATACATATGATTTCTTAGTCTGGGGCAAGATGTCATTACCGGTGAGGCTGTCATCATCCCTCAAGTGTATATATTAGAGATATCAATGTTTTCCGGTGGAGAAATTTTATTTTACTGCTGTTAAGAATGATTAGAACTCATTTGGGTTTGTGTTGGTCATGTGAAAATTGGCATATTTTCAAAGTTAGACTGTGGGCTCCCTAACTATTATTATCAACCTAGAATATTGGGGAAATGTGCCTTAACTTCAAAAACGTACTTATACATACAACTCACTGCAGTTTCCATCTAAAATGATGCCAACAACCTTTATTCGTTTTCACACAAATTACGATTTGTTTTATAAACAGATTATCAATTAATAAAAAACAATTTTCACACAGTTCCTTGCACAATACAATGTTATGTTTCCAAGAGCCTGGGCTGAATATATTTCCAGGAAATGTAAACTGGTTTGATTGAATGCTTTTGTTTGGTTGTGTTTACCTAAAATTAATTCTTTGCGCAACAGAAATTAGGGATTTGGGATGTTTTTAATGGCGTCTGGCTCATGTCGAGACTCTTAAAATCTTAAAAAATCAGCTAAATTGTGTGCAACAACTAAAGATTTCCATCTAGTATTTACGTCTGGAGAGGTGCTGTCAGCATACTAATTGAAGCACTGGCATTAAAAACATCACAACTAAAAAGAAAGAAAAAACCTAGATCAACCTCACTTCAACAACAACAACATCATCAACCGTGTCCCTAGTTTGTGTCAGTCAGTTTATTTGAAGCGTGAAGGTAATTATGCCCCTTAAATGGACAAACACAAGCAAATGATGTCCTTTTAATTTCAACCTGCAGGGCCATAGTTGCAAACAACACCATGAAAAACATCCTGGAGATGTAATTCTTCCGTGACTGAAACTCACAAGGAAACTACAGAGTAGACGCTCTTGCTAATTAAATGACATGGCACCCAGCTTCTGTTCCTTTCGGATTGAAGGCTCGAGTCTGGTCAGATGTTCGCCCTTTTCCCGTTCCCCCTGGGTTCCTCTCTTGTTTGATGTCAGACCCTCCACAGTTATTTAGCTCTTCTAAAGCAGGGTTGAGGACACTGGCTTTTAAGCCTTGCTGGCCAAGGTAAACTTAATTTGTATTGTGTACATATGGTTAAAAGTGCCTTTCTTGTAAAAACCTAGCGTGATGCCGTGGGCCAATAGGAGAGTGTGTAAATGAGAACAGCGCACTAAGGCATTGTGTGATGAAGCGCCGCAGCCCTGCTGAGCCCCAGCTGGAGAGCTCTTATCAAGGCCCAAATGAGTGGAGGTGAGAAAAGACAGACCAGCAGAGCTCACAGGTCCACATTTCACAAGGAGACGAGGGAGGGGAGGCCGCCTGCTATAGAAGACGCTTTTAAAGTTTGTGATAGAACAAGAGTGCTGGGGAACGTTACATTTTAAAGTAATGGGTTACAATATTTAGTAACCCCTTCTAAAAAGAAACTAATGGTTACTTTCTAATTTAAAAAGTCACACATTAAGTTGCTTTTGCGTCGCTTTTTCTCACCATCAGCTGACTGAAGGTAGCGAATCCAAGTGACCACCTTGGACGTGTTGCGAAATCAACATGGAGAAAACTTTCATTTAAATGACTGGATTTTGTTAGCAAAAAACTGCTGAACAATAATAAATATAATCGCACCTTGAGACTCTTTCTCCTCCAAAATTGAAGCATATGCTTGGCTTACATGAGCTATTTTTGCGGGGTTTATCAGCGTCACCATTTTTCCTGAATTATTTAATGCGCCGTAAGTGTTTTATACAGGAATCACAACTGTAGAAAGTTCATTTAACAATTTAGACCATAATAGTACATTTTCTTATATTATACTGTACATTTTTATTTGTTTTATGAAAAACCTGTATGTAATCTATTTTATTTTATGTGGCATTTGTAGTGCGCTATATACCCCCAAGACTGGTTGACAAAAAGCAAAAAGATAAAATCCCCTTCCTGGTGCATTAAGTCAACAAACACAGATCTTGTCAGTCTAGTGAGTTCAGGGCCAATTTTATGATCAGACATTAAAGTGGGCAATCTGATTTAAAGTTTTGATAAATATATCACATATCAGGGCAGGAAAGAGACTTACTTTATTATAATCAAGGCCTAAAGGTAATAATGCAAAACACTACATTTGTGATTGAGATACAAGTTGTGCATGATTAGTTCTGTATGCTCCACGTTTGATGTCACCTGTGTCAAAATATGGCAGAACATTTGTTACGGTATATGTTTAATGAAAGACACATGATGGATGTGATTGGCCTAAACTGTACAGCATGAACGGCTGGAGGGTCTAAAATATTTAGGCTTAAAAGTAGAGGACGACACATTGCACTGATCAATCTAAAAAAAACTAAAAACTAAAAACAAAAAAACACTACAATTCTGAGGCATATGGGATTTGTTACCTTGGCCAGACAGTATGCTAGGTTTTAAAGTGCTTGTTGCAATGACTTGTGTCCTGCATGAGAGGCACCATAAAACAATGGAAGAAGGATATTGGAAAGAAACCAGAGGAGAAGAGATAAGGAAATTGAACTCAATGAGAGAGACGTGAGCCGGCTTAGCGGTCTTTTCCTCTGTCTCATGTCACTTGTTTTCTTTCAAAACAAACCCATGTTGCAGGCTAGTCTTTAGGCCTTTATGAAACATCCCTTTAATCAAACTGTCCTTTCTCCCACCCCACTGACGGACAGGAAAAACATAACGTTTTTACAATAAGTTTAGATGGGTTGATTTTCAAAATGTTGAAACAATAAGAGTAAGCTGTGTCATTCGGGCCCACCCTTTTGAGCCTCTAGACAAGAAAGAGTAATAGCTTGCAGTTGCTCGTACAAGATCAATACGTGCCACTTGAAATATGGCTCCCACAGAATGACCACACAAAACGAATGCTACTGCTAGTGAACAACTGAGGGAGTGACACTGCGGTTAGGAACTTTTTATACAAGGGAAACAAGGCCTTTGTGGAAATTTAGTTCTAATTTAGTTGATTTTTCTGCAGTAGGAGGACATAAACCTATATAACAAATAAAAAGTGAACCCTAGTGTATGTAATAGCGCATGTAATCTTTCTCAATTATGTGGTACACTTGTAGTGTGCTCTACCAAAAGTGTGCCTCTTACTTTTCTTTAGTAGTATACTACGGTTAAAAAAATAATACTATACTGAACAATGCATTGAGCTTGAAAATTTCTCTTTTTTACTTTAACTACTTTACTGTATAAGTAGTTTGTAGCTAGCTCAGTGAGCTACAGTTTTTATTTTATTACATTTTTTTCAAAGCAGAGGGTCTGTTCTTTCTTTTGATATATTTCATGTTCAGATATTCATACAACAAAATATTCTGGGGGCTATGAAATTTTTGTGAAAATGGTCAAAAACGCTAGCCTGGTTGACACCAGAACCTTCTCAGTTGTAACCCGTAACTGAGATCTCAAATCTCAAATTTGCCGGAAGTTCATCAAGGTTTTCCCAGGCTACAAAAACGCTGGCGGTGACCGGCAACTTTTGCAGTTAAAAGTATCCCAAAGCTTTACAGTCCTGTAGCTCGTCCTGGATCGACATTTCATTCTGCTGTAGATAGGCACTTTTGATTTACATGCTGTTTAATGTTGATGATCGCGTTATTTTACATAGGCCTGTGCATATTAGGCTACATATGATATCGCTTGTTTCTGTGTCTTTTTCGCCTGTGTTTTGATCAGGAGATTCAGTGCTCTTTCCGAAGATTTGTAATAGCGCCCCCTACCGTATAACAGGGAAACAATTCTGTCAATAGTGGGGAAAGAGTTAGTAGGCCTATTTTAAACCTATATTTAAAGTGGCAATTTCTTTTAATATAATGTCCATATAAATGTTATGCATAATATAATATTAGATATATCTTATATGGCTTATAATATCTTATAAGATATTATTTGAATATCTTTATCTTAAACTAAACAAATATAGCCTAATGTAAATTATAATTTAACCAGTATTTCTCTGACTGGGTTTTTTAATGAATGAATTATTGACAAACCGTCTGAACGAACATATGAAAGAGCTCGCGTTTGATCAGCTCGCAAGGCTTTAAAAGCGTGTGTGCAAGACAATGTGATGAAAACAAACAAAAAAAGATTTAGGGCTTTCTTTACACTTTTGCGCTTCTCAGAAAAAGTAGCTTGTCATGAATAATAATACAAATAAAAAACAGCTAATGGCACACTTCTGAAAAATGAAGTTAAATAGATAGAAGCAAAATTTTTGTGTGGATTCTGTGTGTGTGTATTCATATTATATAAATAAAGTAACTAAATGCAATAAAAAAGTTTTGGACACTCCTTATAGCTATCCAGACTTGTGATGGCTGAAATTGGGGACAAAGGGCCAGAGGATCTTTATTGCTTGCATGTGTGGGAAGCATGTGTTTTACATTTTCTAAAAAGGCTTTTAAAATGTGTACTTTCTGGGTAATTTTACCACTGAAGTGTCTCAGGACAAGAGGTTAAAGAAGTCTGACACAAATTTTGTATTTTTTGGATGTGCAGCTGGTTGTGTGATTGCTTTATAAAATGTCACGCCGAAGTCATCAGAAAAAAATACCATAATATTATATTAAAAGCGTCACTGCATGTCATATGGGGTATGTAATGTGCAAACATTCAACAGAGCGCAGACTTTATATACATGTGTTACGGAATGTGAAATTTGTGTATAGCCGTATGAAATCGCAAAGGCAGCACCTGCTGTTTTGTTTTCCTTCTTTGAAATTTATATTTATCTATAAGAGAGACTGATCTGCGCTATTTAAATCTTATTTTGAACGGGATATGAATGATTTTCTTAGCGCATGTTTGATCTTCCCACACATCAGGCATAGATGAAAAATGCACAGTGTTCCAGCTGCATTAATGGACCTCATCATTTCTCAGCCCTTAAAAGCTGTTGCCAAATTCTAGCAAAAACCACTTTTTTCATTTTTCTTCACAGTTTTCATAATTTCAATAGGTTCATGCTCAACTGTTGGACATTCAACATATGGTGCAGATTTTTAGGCGTTTGGCAGTCACGCCACCCAAAATGAAAATGAAATATTAACCCTGTAATTGCCATGCTTTAGTCGAGCTGCAATTCAAAGGAAATCAAGCGATGCGCCCAGTTTGGAGGGCCTGCTTTATTTTTCAGTGAACGCATCAGAGCGTGTGCCAGACACAATCATCAAAATGATATTTCATTTCGTAGGATTGGGATATTGCGCTGTCACGCTATACGGGACTGTGCAAGTCCAACTGATATTGTTGAACTATCACACATTAACCCGCTAAATTGACTGTGACATTTCAAAACCATGATTATTAGCATTTGGTGTGTAGTCTGAGGGAGGTCAGGTCTTTTTCATAGAGCTCTGGAAAGAGTCCAGGAATAAGTTCAAATTACATGAATCTCTGTTTAATATCCGCCTCAGTAGGCAGACTGATAGAACATCAGGATTTCTGAATAAAAGTCACGGTGACAGAAGTTTTATTGTAACAGGGTGACTGGGGTTCCGTTTGTCCTGTGCAACACGAGCTTAAACACACTTTATCACTGAAATTCTCCATAAAAATGATCGGCGATGTCTCACATTTTGCGGTCTAAAGACAATATGCTTGTCCCTAAATACCAAAGATGAGTGACTGATCCAACAAAAGTAAAGAATTCATATTCTTTTCCATTCTTTTTTCATCACTTGTGGTATTCCTAACAACTCCAACTATCCTCTATCCCCTCCATTTTTTTTCATTTTGCACACCACAAACCTTCTTTCGACATCCACTCTAGTTGATTCCTTTGAAATTCTGCCACTATCACCATGAATAGTCGATCATAAGGGAGGACAGGTGTTGAAATGCTTCAAAAGGCATCAGTCTCTGATTTCATGCAAACAACAACAAAAAAGTCTTCCACATAGTAAGAAGTAAGGTAAGACATGTGTCCTTTTGAGAGGAAGCAGACTTGTTTTTCTGTCCAATAAGCAGGTGATAAAGGGGAAGTTTCATGTCAAGGCCAGATGTCCAGCGAGATGCTAGTGTTGGGTAATGACGCAATGCGGCCTTGAAGACGAGAGCTCCCAGACCTCTCACCGCTGAGAGTCCTCCAAAGCTTGCAGGCAGAATCCCTGAGGTTTCTCATCACACACACACACACACACACCATGTGTGACAACACACCAGCCCACCCAGATATTACCCACAGGAAAACAAAATAATGCGTGTGGATGGAATGCTGCGGATGGAGCGCTGAAAGTATTTGGATATGACTAATAGTTACGCAAGGTATCAAGTTCCTTTCTCTTTTTCAGCAAAACCCAATCAAATCAAGCAAATTGCAAGGAAAATGTGTTGTATTTTCACTTTCCTTGAACAAACTAAAAAAGAAAAGCGTTTGTGTCAAAACACCACAGATCTGTTTGTGTTCCTTCTGTCTGTTTTATTAAACACTTCTTGACATGTTTGATCCAATTGCATGTTTTTGGATGCCTTCAGATGGTGAAGGAGAGGAACGGGCAGGTGGGCTCAGGGTTTCTACGAACTATCAAGCCTCACACATTTTATGCATTATTCCTCTCCACGAATGGAAAGGGTTCATAATCCTGACTTAATTTCATCCAGCGGGTGAAGAACTTGCCGTCATTATCAAAATCATACAGACAGCCAAACTTCTCCCATACTTCTTTTTTAATTCAGATCATCTGCATCTGTGAGGCTGTTTACTGTGAAGGCCTTGATTTTGTTTCAGTAAAGGGTAAAAAGTAAAAGAGTATGGGTTTCATTGCTATCAAATCAAAATATATTTATAAAGCACAATGAAAACAATAGAAGGTGACCACTGTGCTGTATAAAACCTTGCTAAAAAAGAATATAAACAATTTATACCACAATGAAATGAGAAGGAGGAGAGTATCAAAACACTGAAACGTGATCGATTCTTATAGGGATAGTTATAGGTAAAAATATTTGAAGTCATAAAACTATTCCACAGTTTTGGCCCAACAACAGAAAAAGCACTTCAACTTTAATCTAGATCTCGGAACCATCAACCATCTTTGCTCAGTAGACCTCCGAGATCTAATGGATGTATTTGGATTGAAAAGATCACAGAGATATTCAGGAGCCGATCCACTCAGAGCTGTGAAAAACAAACAGTTCAATTTTAAACTCAATTCTATAACAGACCACAGCCACTGCAAAAGAGCATAATACAGGGGAGATATGATCAAATTTCCGGGTGCCAGTCAGAAGTCTGGCAGCTGCATTTTGAACCATCTGAAGATGATTTAGATTTGATAAATCAATTACTAATCAGTGAGGCAAAGACATTTCTGTGTTCATTTAGTTAAATGTGTCATGTTGTCATGTTGTGTTCATACACACAAATTGCTTTAACATTCTCACTGTTTCTGCTTAAATGAATACATGATGTCAGCTGACTGCATGATCTGTATTGTCTTGGAATTGTACCAATATGGACCAATATGTACCAATACTGCAATATGGACATTACTTTGACACCTAAGTCATCTGATAACAGATTACTCTTAACTGTAACATAAAACATTTTGTTTTGAAACGATATACAAATAAAGAGAATAGAGAGGCTGAATATTCTGTGTTATGCAACAGTCTTAACCCTTTGAATCAGAAAGTGCTGATTAACTTTAAGGACGGTTTGTTACATAAAATCTATTTCGAAATCTTGCAGTTGGTCAACAATCTTTGAATGTCTAGTCTTACGTCTACTGTACATACTGTAGCTGTCAATTCAAATCAGCCCAACTTTCCATAAAGACTAAACCAGAGCTGTCCGTGGTTCTGAAGCGACTGTTGATCATACAGTGGCAATGTTTGATGACTCCAGATTCACAGGTCAATGAATAGTTCTGCTCTATTCTCTGTAGGCCACAACACGTTAGAAGAGGAGGAAATTGAAACACAAGATTATTTTATGCAGTTTTTGCTTTAGAACAATGTGATTGAAAGAAGATGAAATGGTCAACATATACTTACAACCACTAAGCCTCAACCGCTATAAAACCTCATGTTTTTCAAGACTAAAGCAGACCCTCAAAACAGATTGCAGTTGTCTTTAATCATGTTCATTTGCTGTTTTAGAAAACAATGTTATTGGATAAATGCATTAATGTGGTTGATGGACTGAATAAACACCAACTTTATTAGCAGCATGTTTGCCAAAACCAAATTACATGAACATTACACATGTTTTAGTTTGGGCAAGAAAGGCCCGTCTGTGAAAGATCTTGAGCTATCTTGCCATCTCAATTGGATACGTTCTTGTTTTCAAATCACATTTGACAAGTAGGCTAATGTTTGTCTTATCCCAGTACAGATGAAAAAAGCAAGAAAAAATACTCCGCCGCTTAGGTTGTATTAACTTACATTCAAATGCAGAATATGGCTTCGTATTAATTTGTAAATTCAGTTCTCTGTTCTCCTGAAGGGTCGGAGTTGTCTGGAGTTGGCAGGCACTCGGTCTCTCTGTTTCTTTCACTCACTCGAGCTGAATTGATAAACACATGCTTCATCTCAGCCAAAGCCAAGGCAAATGTTTGACACACCTGCTGAACAGAAATTGGAAACCTCGAGAGATCATAACAGATCCAAATCTCAGTCTGAACTGGCCTTGTGTTTAACACGTGCTGTAAGTGCAGTCTGAAAAGCCACTATATTTAGCACTTTCACTCTTTTGTGTTAGCTGACATGAGTTTAGCGTGTTTCGGAGACCTGTTGATAACTAATGATAGAAGAGCACCTCTGTTACTGGAACTCCTTGGGCTTGGCTCAACATCACCACATCTAGATCCAAAAATATGCAGTGGTGCCGCTACCCTCGGGACTGTTAAAATCAGCCCTGTCTATTGCTGCTCTCCAAGCAACCTTTCTGGAATGAAATATTCACAGCTGCTCCTGTGGTTTGGTCAACAAGCCACAGATTCCTTTGGGGAAAGAGTGAAGTTGTGAAGCTGTGAAGGTCACAATATATATTTCAGCTAAAACAAACAAATGGGAATTCCTTCAGCGCTGCACACTGAATATGTATGATGCATCTGAATCAGCGTCTCCCTGCGAGAGCCAAATGACTCTGTGGCTCTTTCATGAGTCAACAGGGGATTACAGACTTATACAACCGGTATTTGTATTTATCTTCCTTGTTTACTTCTTTATTCATGTCTAAATGCAATTTGCTTCTTGGCTTGGTAGGAAAATCTAGCTATATGTAGGCCTACTTCTAAGCATAAAATGTGGTCCATTTTCATATACTTTGATGATCATGCACCATTTACATAAATAATGAGTATGGTAAATGTCTTTTAAGTGATAACTATTTGAAATAAGTATTTGGAAAAAAAGAAGCACGGATCCAGTGCCAAATAAGGAGTTAATTTAAATGAAAAATATATATAAAAATTCGGTGACTCTTCACAGTCTTTTTAAAGGCCACATACGTGGGTTCGCATAATTGATTAAAAAAACTTGATTCGTTCAACTCAAGCGGCCTACACTGCTTATGATTCACTATAAATAACCAACTCCAGGGGCGCAGGGGTCACCACTTTTGAATAAAGGAAACAATATCAAGTCTATAAAACTAGTCAAAACTCTGCAAATAACAAGCATATTGGTGAGAACACTCATTTAAACAGCATACACACACCCGAACATGACTGCACATCACATTTTTTACATTATTGATACAGCAACAGGAAATAGAAATGAACACAAAAACGTGTCTAGTGCCTACCTTACAAAACACTTGCGATCAGGAGTAGAGCGGCTGCGGACGAATTTATATGCTCACACAATATTCATTTGCGGTGCCGTTGAATAACTATTTTTAGCTCTGTGCTTTGTACAAAAGTGTGTTAACGAACCGAACATCATACCCCTCAAAAAAATTTTTTGTTGTTTACGAACCACCTTCTAAACTAAGACCTTCTAAACTAACACATCAATTCTCTGAATTGAAATAATGGGAACTGCCAGGGAAAGTCCATGAGTCAACGTCACTGTTCCCAAGTGAACTAAAAAACGCAAAAGGGGAGATGATAAAAGGTGAGACTTCAATCCAAAGTTTTAACTTAGTAATTGCTGGAACTGCTCCTAAGGTTTAAGAGGGAGAGAAAGCATTAGGCCTACAGAAGAGATAATCAGAATCAGCCCATAATCTACTGCCAATATTAACATACACACCACATGCCCTTCGCATTGACTCTTTTGAAGTGAGCAGGCTAATAAAGCAGTTTGATGATTGAAAGTTGTGTTTAAAGTTGAAAATGAGTCAAAAGGGTATTGAGGTTGGATATAGATGTATATGTGGTTTTCGTTAACAGCTGAAATATATAAACAAGTATGAATGTTTTCAATTCAGACTGTTTGGGCAAAAGTGAACTCAGCTTAAAAAAAAACCCCGTCCCTTCCATGACTGATACTAGGACAATAAGTGTAGCAGTGACCCAAGACAGTATGTGTTTTGAGTTCTTGAATGCTTTTGGAGATGAGCTCATAGTTATCACTGGGATCTTTTTCTTTCTATTGGGAAACAATAGAGTGTTTTTGGGATTGAGAAAATCAAAAAAATATTAACCGAAAAACCTAAATGCAGCAAATTAATTTTGTTTTACATACATCTCACATCTGAAAAGTGAATAAAAGAAGAAAATAAGCTTTTCTCAGCACCATGGATGCAACTTCTGCTAGGTAAAGAGAAATATATTTATTTATTCATGTGTAACCGATAGAATAGCTTTTTAAAAGAGGAGCATAAATGATAAAAAATGTCCATTCCATGTTTTTTTGTCTTTGTTTTTCTTTAAATATTACATAAAATAAATAATTTATTCCAAAGCAGTCAGGTAAAGAATGGAGATATCAAATACAGTGGCTTTTGCATGTTAATAATATTAGAGTTCTTTACGCTATGGTGCTAGCTTGACTAAATTCGGATGGTAGGAAGCGGGGTCTCCGTCTCGGCCTCTCAGTCTTGCACCTTGAGCAAGTGCTTCCAGTAAGTGTTTGCATAACTTTCAGTCCACTGAGTCACAGAGTTTGAGAGTCTGTTAGAGTGTTTCGTATGAGTTAGTACAGCATAAATAACTGCATCCAAAGGTCACACACACAAATACACACAAGCAATACACTCTGTGAAAGGTCTCTTCAGTTCATTCTGGGAGGTTGCAATGTTCGATTCCTCTCCGTCGGTTTTGGTCCAACCTTTCCTTTGCTAGAAAAGGGTTTGGCATAAAAAATGTCCCACATTTTCCCTGGTGCCAATAACTTAAAAAAAAAAAACATGTGATAACAGTCTGACTCAGTGAAAAGGTGTTCTCTTAGTTCCTTTACATAGTGCCCTTTTCTCCAAACGGTTCCCTTTTATACTGGCGAAAAATTCCAAGTCTTTCCTCAGTGCAGTTAAATGTTCCCTTTGGTGGGGTTGTAGCTACACGATAGGAATGGGGAGAAAGTGTGTGGCTGTGTTTTTTCTCCGGGTCTTCTTGGCTTTCATCGGCCTCCCGTTGGCGCTCAAGCCGACGAACATGGGCTTCTTCTTGTTCCTCCACTCTGCCGAGGCGTAGGTGTTGTACCTGTTCTCCTCGATCCGCTCTATCAGCTTGCAGTCAATGCCAAAATCCCTCTGAAAGAAGAAGATTTGTCAGTGAGTTCTAGATATTATCTTTGGTCAAGTGGTAAAAGTCTATTTTAAGTGTTATTTAAAATGTAATAATTTGAATGCAAACCATATCAATATTATTGTCCCACTTGTAAGAAAAAATTTTTTTCAATAAAAAGAATATAATATTGTATATCATGTATTATGTAAGGGATAATATACATCCAGTCGGTTCTTTGCGTCGGGGTCTTCATCACCCTGTCGGGGGTTTATTCTGACATAACAACCGGCTGGATAAACATTATCTGGATAAACATTACACGGCTACTTGCCACATAAGTAAATAATTAGACACGAAATATTGAGTTGAAATATTTGATTAGGTCTTTAAACGCAAAGTTTTCGCGGAGAGAGCAGTTGCTAGCGCGTCAAGTTGCTAGCGCGTCAAGTTTAAACTAGACGGATATCTAAGAGATACGGTATACAGTCATAGCACTTATTACACAGCATTTCGCCACATAAATAAGTATGGAGATAAGAGATATTAATTTCAGATTAAACTGTTTTTAAATCGTACCTGTTTGTATTTTATAATCCAAGAGCGTACAAAACAATAGTCACAAAATGGCAGCAGCAGCGTTTGTATGAAACAAGAGAAAGCGAGTCCACGATACTGGATGGCATAATTAAATAACTGTACAAAAAATATAGATTTTTTCAGAGTTTCGATATTTTATTAGCTCACCAAATGCAAAACTTCCACTAAGAAAAATAATCAGTGCTGCTGACTTTAGTAACCCGGATGAGCCTGTGTTATCTGTTTTCTGCGGTTGTTATCTGGGACCGCTGGATGGCACGATTGACCAATCAGAGTCAAGTATTCCACAGAGCTGTGTAATAATATAATATAATATACAATATTGATGCATAAAAATGATAAACCCTTACATATTATGATCAAGAATGTTTTTATACTTTTTTAAAATGATTTTATATTTTATTTTAATTATAATATAATAACATTTTGGAATAAGATAAACTGTATCCACCATCATTTTAACATTCGCTCATCATCAATATTTCTGCCTGCTTTCAAAAGATAAATATGAATATATTGTATTTAAAGTGTTATCTTATAGACAAATCATTGTTATATTATTATCAATATAATATTGACACATTAAAGTCATTAGCCTGTACAGAATAATATTGAACATAATTGTAATACATAATACAATAATTTTTTTAAACAAAAGTTATTACTGGTGTCATAAAATGACCTGTGTCCTCCACCAATTTGACCTTTACTCATGGTAGCATCATCATAAGGATTATTTCCATTCCCCATTTGATCGATTTTACCACCCTTTTTCCGAGCATAAATAGAATAAATGGTGGCGTACGTCACTATATTGATGGATACTTCCGCAGAGAGGACAACAGTCCTGAGGTGTAGGTGATTACATTTTAGGACTTTCCCCTTCCTCTCAGTTGATTTCACTTTTGGGAAAACAATTGGCACTATTTTTCCCTGTTTCAGGTAACATTTGCCATTCACGAGAGCGGAACAAAGAGGGAGCTGGGGATTGTATGGCTGGATTGTGAATGGAGTAGAACATGCATGGAGCAGTATTGGAGGAGAGACTACAGTGTAAGGAAGAGGGCCTTCTCGGCTTACTTTTTCAAAGATAACAGAACTCTTTTGCTCAAGCCGACTTTTGCCGGGGGATTATTTACAGTCAATGGAGTGGAACTGTCCTTTAAAACAACCCCAGGCTTTTTAAGTGCCCCGAGACATGAGAAATAGAGCAGGCTCTCTGACATCAAAGCCTCTGAGAGGGACCGAGGGCTGACTGATCTTTCTGGAAGCTTGTAAAGAGCTGAATTTCTATAAATAGTTTAGAAATTCTGAATGTTGTTTAAAAATTCCCGATAAGAAGGACGACTTCGGTTTGGATGGGATCGTGAGACGTTATCATTATTTGTTGTAGAGTCCAGTCATTAACTATAATTAAAAGAGAAATGAAGAGAAAATGATGCTCACCGCCCCGTAGACCACCCCTTTCTGGTTAATTGCAAGGTAGTAATTGCTTTGAATCCCCTTGATGGCAACGATGCCCACATCCACAGACTTGATTTCGAGTGTACCTACAAAACAAACATAAACATATCATTTACATAACGTCCACATAAAAGCATTGCAGTTTTTAGAGTTTTGGAATTATGCAAGTACTTATGGTGCACCGCTGGTATTGCATGAAACACGTAATTGCATAACAACAGAAAGAATGCACATTTATGCTTTGATAGAACAAGAAACAAATATTAACATGCACTGTAAATAGATAGGCATTACAGAAAAGACCTTCTTAAAACTTTACCCACAATCCACCTCATAACCCAAATGCTAGAATCAAAAATTATCCATCTTCCCAGGCAAAAAGGAGTACTTATCTTCAAAAGCTGAAAAGTCATATTTTGCTGTCTTTGTTGTTATTGTTTTCAGAGCTGAAAGGCATACTGGCAAAGCTTTGCAGCCATTAGGGATCCAAGTTGTGGTAATCATTATGGTTTTTTTTTAAAAAGGCAATTATGTAAACCCATAAAGCCATCACGCTTTAGATGGGATTAGTCCCAGACCAAAGCATGTCCTAGTAGCAAACAGGGCTATGATCCTATGATGTTTGTGTATGGGGTTAAAAGAGCTTTTGCCTGCAGCTTGTGGCCTTTGACGAACACGAGCAGTTCAGTTTACCTCGCTGCTTAAGTCAACTCAGTGCTTTTATCTGCAACTATTCAACAAGACATCAAAACCATAAAACCAAGCCTCAAAAGCAAGTAAATAAATAAGCAATACAAATAATTTAATTCATTATAGAAATGTAAAACAAAATGATAACACTTTATAATAATTTTACAGTAATAAAGTATAAAGTACTGTATATTTATAGTTATTGCATAGTTCATATTTTATCTATATAAACATAGTTTAGTTTATAAATCTCTATAGGCTATATGCAAATAGTGAGTTCTTCATTCATTGTCACAGTAATTCATTATTGTTTACTTAGCATGTAATATCACATTAACATTTGGTAATGTTTTTTAATGCTTTGTTAACAAAGTATTAACCCTAAATAGTTTTAATTTAGGTTTTAGTTTAAAATGAACTGGCCTAAATCTGCAAAAAAAAAAAAAAAAAAAAAACTGTGGTCGGTTGCTTTATACGTCAGTCAGATCTATTGCAGCAAAAAGTCAATATATTGCATATTTCAAAACTATGTAAAAACCCCCTTTGAGTTTTGTGACGCAGAGGGATTGAACCCACACCTGTGGATCAGGGACACATGTGCTGCTACAACAGGAGGATTAAGTGGATCTGAAGGCAGTTCTTCCACATGGGCTCAGGTTGCAGTCACCAAGAGAAGATGTAAGGAGACCTCGTCTCCTATCCTCTCTCCTCCCTCGCCTCAGGTTCATGAACAAGAGCCACAGAATAAAAGGAGGAGGCTCAGAGATGGGATCACAGACTTGGTAGGATTAAGGGGGAATAATCCATGATCAAAGAGCAATAGAGTGGACAAAAGCAATGGAATGGCTGCCCAAAATGACACGAGCACATATAAATTTGGACGAGAAATCCCAAGCAACAACCAAGATGTAAATAACAAACATCTACAGACACATACATTTGTGTGTACACATGCAGACACAATGTGAGTGATGTCATGTGTGCAAACAACATGTCATGTCTACAGAAAATTTGGTGGCTGCTCTTTAAAGCTTTCAATGTCAAAATAAAGCCTGAATCTTCTGGCAGAAAGCACCTGTTTGCTTTCAGCTATTTGATGTGGTTTGTCTAACCAAAACACGCTGATTTTTTTCTTTTTTATACGACTACCTCACGCGTTCCAAGAGTGTTTCGCCTGTCTGTATTGAAGCTGAAATGCAGGTCTGCAACAAAGGGCTGGATTTACAAAACCAAAACATCTCTGAGGCATCTAAGCAACAGGTCTCGCTGCATGCTTTCTTCTTCCACACCATAAACATTTAAGATCTGCTTCTCTTTCATTTCAGATTTCTGCCAAGTACCAGTTATTTAATGTGAGATTTGTACCTAAAAGTACAGAGAAACGTTTTAAGGCCAGTGTCTGAAGCGCAGTAAGCTCGCAAGCGCATATTATCTAATCAACATTTTTAAGACATTACCAAGAACAACAGCTGTGCGTGCAACAAGTCTGTTACAGTTTTATTTGGCTCATTAAAGTGTGTCTGCGTAGTCATGTAAGAGTTAAAACTCTGCAAACCTCTACACCAGTGGTTCTCAAACTTAATCAGATGGTGGACCACTTTAACATTACCACCAGACCACCTAACACCCCAAGTCTGAAGGAAACTTCAAACTACTTAAAAACAATTATTGTCCTTTGTGTTTAAAATAGCCTATAACTGATAACTATCAGTTACATTATCAAAGTAGCAGAAGCCCTTGATAACAAATTTAAAATAATATACGTTTTTTTTTTACTAATGCAATTCATTTTGAATTTATTTTGTTTTTTTGTTGTCAATTATAACTATTTTATAACTATTTTAACTTGTCGGCCATTACTATTTTTTTATAAAAAAAATTATTCCAGCCAGTAAACTCGCCAACCACTTGGAATCCCTCACACAGCACAGTTTGAGAACAGCTGCTCTACAGACAGCAATTCCTTGACTCATAAGAGCGTGATTACTATTAAACAGTTTTCCTGGCAGACCCGATGTTTTGTTACATCTATATCATGATGCTCCGGGATTCTGACAAACACGATTTCACCGCCTGCATTATTCAAAGCACTAGCCAAGACATTCTCTTAAAAAAAATGTGAGAGAATTTTCTTTCGTGGAGCAACCTAATCCTCCAAGTATACTTGTTTTACTCCCCATTAGGGCTCAGATTACAAAGACTTAAAAGCCTTAGCGTTTTAACAAGCCCGGCCCCACCTTACCCATACCCGGCCATGTGTCTGTGACATTACACTGCCCGTGGCCCAATGGTGGTCCGGAGAGTCCCACCCGTAGCCTAGCGTGATCTTCCCTCAGTAGACTTGGCTTCTGCCCCAGGCTCTGTAGGTGGCCACCCCCTTCCAGCTTAACGGCGTTCAGTGTTTTCTTGGCAGAGTGACAGAACTCAGGTTATCGCATCTTGTGGTGATTACAAAAACCCCGCAGCCTCTTATTTGTAGCCTCGTGCAACCTGCATCACTACCAAAGCTTGCTAGAGAGTGAAAGAGACCCCCATCCACTTCAAACATGTTTAAAAACAACATTTTTTATCAGGCAGACGGACCTTTCCCTAGCAGCGTCCAGATTGGATCGTTTCCAGACATCAAAATAAGAATCATACCTGCACTTGGGAACCCTCAACTGCTTGTCAGCTCTCTACACCGGTGCAAAGTCCGTATAAGTCAAGTCATATATTACACCAGGGTGCTTAATTGTCCTGGGAACCTTGGACTGCCACGCCTCTGACTCGCACGTCTTTTCAATTAACCCCCCCTTACAGACCGTAAAGGAAAAAGGGTCCCCATTAAAAGGCATCTTTGCAACTGACCCGTCATTGGCTTCTGATGACAGTGACTTGCACCTTTGATCTGGGCTCTGCGGGCCCCTGGCTGCTGGGCTCAGGGAGATCAGTGGACGGGTCTGGGGGGCCGGTCTCATTATCCTACTCTCCTGGTTCTGCTGAAATAGAGTGACTTTGGATGAACTCTGGCTGGGAGGACTGTGAATGTGTTTGTATGCAGACTTTTTGAAGATTTTACAACCTGATCTTATGGGAAAACTGAATGTTACAAGGTGGCGATTTCATATTAATTTGTATTGTGTGAATCGTACAAAAACAGACAAATTATTATTTAATTTTTTTTAAAAGGAAGCATGAAGGTCAACTCCTCAACCCACCCCTAAACAAACCTGACACTGGGGCATAAGCAGATTGTACGAAAACGTAATGAGATCATATGAATTAGAACATAACGAATTAGCCACCAATTCACAAAAACATAAAATATTTACAAATTGCCATAAGATATGTTGTCACCTCTGCTCTTTTTTCATTAGCAGAGTGTGCTGGATTGTCTGGAGAAATGCAACATTTTTCATGCTAATAGCCACGCATTAGATCAGATGATGATAAACTGATGTTCTCGGTCATGTCTGTGCATCCTCTGTCATGTTAAAAATGAAATAGATGAACCTTGGATATCTGGATTTTCCTTTGCTTTTCTGCAGTGCACAAGATAGTTTACAGAAAGCATATGTGGACTCTGCAGACAGACTCAGAATAACACAACTTTTTGAGAGCCTAAAATCTTTTTGTGATGATTGAGGATTTTTTTCCTTCTTTTTTTCAGCACCTCATAAACAGGCTTTCGTTGCTTATTTTCCTACTGAAACTTGCTAATAGAGAGGAGAGCAATGCAAACCTATTGGGAATCTGTTCTCCCTCATCCACTAGTTATCTTCCAAGAACTAGCACATAACATCACGACACATCTGTCTCTAAATATCTCTCTTTAGGGCTCTAGATCTATATCTTGACCTGCCAAGTCAAGCACACACTACAAGACTGAAGGCAAAAAGGAAGGTGAAAGTGGGAAACAGAAGTCAAATGTCAAATGCTGTGACAGTGCGTAGAAGAACCTGTGAATCTTTAAATGTGCACAGACAACCTTCAGTTTTGAAGAGTGTGCTTGGCCTAAAGAAAAACATAAAAGCAACACATGACTTGCCACTGGCCTGTGACTTGATGTGTGATCTTAATACGGATGATGTGTATTTGACTACATGATAACATTGTTTCCCAGGGGCATATGGTTTGATGCAATGTGCAGTCTGAGCTTAATACACAAGAAATAGTTACGTGAAGTTATTTCATGTTACTTAAGGGGTCAGTAATGAAAACAGTAGTGCTGTTTTCCTGCTATAAATCTGCTAAAATGTGACCCATTGAAACAGAACATTCTTCTTTCTCTCTTGCAGTTGCATATAGGCTCCGTAATACTCAGTGCCTCATAATGGGTTGTTTTAAGATTTATTTAATAGAGGATTGGGATTATATGAACTGAGATAAATTATATGTATTCAAATGAATAATAATAATAATATATACATTTATTATTAATAATTATTTAGTACAAAATGTGTTTATTTTTTTGTTCACCCAAAAATTTAAATTCTGTCAGTATAAAACTTGATAACCTGTCTGATTTGTGATTCAGACCCATTTTGTGAACTGGATCAACTGATTCATTGAAAAGATCTGATTAAAATTGTATCACTTTTTTGTCACTTTTGCCTCATTCACTTTCATTATCATTATACTGAAACAAGTGGTAAGGAAATTATATATATATATGTACACACACACACATATTATATTAATTTTAATATTTGGGTGAACAATCCGTTTAAAACTCATTTCCCATATTCCAGGTCATCAGAGTATAAGTATCATGTTTTTGTTTGACTAACTCTCTCCAGGCATTTGTTAACCACCATGTAAACTGCTCAACCAATTTTTGATGACAGACAGATCTGTTCAATGTTTGCATTGCCAGGGCAATGAAACCACTGAAACACTTTGCGCGTTCTCAAGCACATGAAACCATGCATGCACCATCCCCAAACGCACACATAAGATAACCAAACACTCAGACGACCCTCTGTGGCTGCAAACAGATTCTAACCTCCTCCTAGCAGACACCCATCTTAATGGGGACCAAAGCAAGACCACTCAAACTTCCTGCTCACTTTTTTTGACTGGCCAGATGCATCTCTGCTCACACTGCCCCTGGACTCACTTCAGTGCTTTGATGCCCCAACCACCGCCATCTGTTCAAGCACACATCGCTTAGGAATTCCCCTTGGAGCTTGTGTGAAGATCTGTTTGAGGAAAACTTCACCCTGCTCTCATCTATAGATTTATCTAGTATTGTAGCATGTCAAACACTTAACAGATTAATAGGACATTGAAAGACATTGCAAAGTCCTGTTCCCTCAGCCTTTCCTATATAGCTAAAGGCTCGATAAATATAAAGAGAACAATGGGTATTTGTACAGTAGATGTCTCAGTTATCAAGACTGCCTGTACCTGGCTTAATACATGTTACATCTCAGTTTTACACCATAAATTGGTCAATGATGAGTAGTATTGTACAGGGATTGTTTCCTGAAAGTAATATTGTTGTCCCAGCGGTCGGGAAGTGTGCTTTTGGTCACTATCTGTTGGCAATCAGATAGACCATAGCAGAAAAGAGACAGTGGTGTTTCTCCCCAGCACATCCCTTGGCACAAATGGCACTCTGCGTTAGGTAATGGGGTCAGAGGTTAGGCATACATCTGGTCTTCCACTCCTCCAGGTTGAACTTTCAGCATGGGAAAAATGGATGCATTAATTAGATGAAGATGTTCAGCTGCTACAGAATTTACACATGTGCTGTGGGTTTAATGGACTCGTCATTTTGAAAACATTTACTTTTATCTAAGTTTACGTAAAACTATACAATAAAAATTGTGGCACATCCATTTTCAATATCATGGTAAAAACTACAGTAAAAACAGTGAGATTGTAAAAACAATATTGTTATAATTTAAAATAACGGTTTTCTATTTTAATATAGTTTAAAATGTACAGTAATTTATTCCTGTGATGGCAAAGCTGAATTTCCAACATCATCAACAGTCTTTAGTGTCACATGATCCTTCAGAAACTATTCTAATGTGATATGCCAACGCATCCTCATCCCAAGGCGTCATATTCTGACACTTTGACAAAGCGTCTAAATCCAACGCCCATGGAACCCTTTAGCGTCAATATAACACGCAGAGAGATGGGTAGGTTTAGGTATGGTGTAGGGTTAGGGTTAGACCGCTAGGAGGCGCCTTCTGACCCATATATATCGGCGTCTCATATTGACGCTAAAGGGTACCATGCGCGTTCGATATAGACGCTTTGGCAAAAGCGTCATTATATTACGCCTTGGATATGCTGATTCGGTGCTCAAGAAATATTTCTTATTATTATCATCAATGTTGAAAACAGTTGTGTTGCTTAATATTTTCTTTTTTCTAAAGAAAAAAAAATCTTACTGATCCCAAACTATTGAACATTAGTATACAGTTGATGGAAGAAGCAATGGAACAGTAGACAACTTATATGGAAACATGTAAAAGTTATCAGCAAGTTGGATTTTTTTTGAGGGTCATGGATCTTGTAGAGATGTCTTGTAAAAACAGCTCTGTTATTTATGAATCAGACAAGAGAAAGTATATGAGGACATCAAGGTCAAAGAGAATGAAACACTGGCACTAACCTTTTGCACATCAGCTCAATCCTCATAAGTCACTTTTATTACTTGTGTGGTTGGGATTTCCCACGGGAGCTATAAACGGGCACCGTAACCACAGAAAGCACACACACACTTCTGAAGAGGGCCATCCATGTGGCCAGGGCTGGCAACATGTAATTTAAATGTACACATTGCATATGTTCATTTTCACCAGTGAGTCGTTTTACAGCTACATTTGAGCTATGAAGCAGGAGCTGACTCATATGAAAATGATCACTAGTAAGGGTTGACAATTAATCGTTGTGTCAAAATGTTTTGTTTGCAACATGCTTTTTGGAGTGGTTGAGCACTATGACCAAATCAGTTATTTACATTATGTGCATTAACCAAGCCTTTTAAATTACTATATAGGCCTATCAGTATAACAGCGAGTGTAACTGGTCCTACTCGCACCCACTCAGAGCGGGATTTGAATCAGTACGCTAACATGGGCGCAAAAAACGCAGCCGCTAGCGTCAGTCGCAAGTGCGCCTCTTGAGGCCAGGGGAGTGATGTTTTACCTTCACAGCTCTTTACTTTACATGAGAAGACTTCAATTCTTATCATGGTGGCAGAATGATGCTGAACATCACCTCAATATCACTTGAAGCTTATAGAAGGTTCAGAATTAAAGTGGGTAATTTAGTTTTTTTGTTCTTGGGATTTGCTAGATGCAAATAATAAATAAGAGAATGAATCCAGGGGCCTTATTTATAAAATGCTGTGTAGAAACCCTCCTACATTTGGTCTAAGATCATTTCTCAAATGTGCGTATATGCGATACAGAGAAAACTAACGTATGTACCAAAAAAAAAAAAGAACGTAGCCTACTCAACAAAAGTGTATGCCTTTCTTCCAGATGTGAAATCCATTTCTGCATTCTAGGCAACAAATATGGCTACAACATGCATAAGCAATGCTTTTATCGCTTGTTTCTGCTCCTTTTCATGTCTGTGTTTTGATCCTGAGTTTCTTTACTCTATTACGCATAATAGCGTGACCCCACCCCCATCGTATAATAGTGAAAACACGGAAAGCTAGAAAATTCAGTCAATGGTGGGGAAGTGTTATCTCATTAGTATCAGGAAAATAATAGGAAAACTCTGCCAATGACAGGGAAAGAGTTAACTAGCATCAACTAGCGTGAAGTTATCTTGTTACCGTTCCTGATGAAGCATTTAACATCACACCAGCCTCGGCGAGAGGCCCTCTGAAGTCATAACAACAATGCAGTGCAACACTACCCAGCAGGCCAGTGTCCCTGCATTTTAGTTTCTGAGAAACACTTGGCAGAATACGCTTGTTCATCTTTCTAATTAAAATGACAAAACAGCTTTTATATGAGGTAAACCGACAGAAGCTGATTGAACGTAGGTGGAAAGACAGGTTATGAGCGTTAACTATCATTTAGCAAACAGGCTATTTCATCCAGTAAGAGGTTTGTTGTTAAGATGCTTTGTATGCATGTGGCTGAACCTTAATACCTGAATTAAAACTAGCAATTTATATAAATGTTCTATCATGAAGAAAAACTAAAATACCACTCTGAGCAAAGCTAATGGAGTTTGGCCTGGAAACACCTCATTAGACTAGCAATAATCTGTATTCTTAATTGAGCCCTATTAGATTAAACTGCCCCCAAATGAAGTGAGACGTATAATTACCGCTGGCCTGACCCTTGTTTGATCTGCTGCCCAAGAGCTGACACGATGATTGGAAAGACCCCTGCACTTTAGACCTTAAGATTCAACCAGTAGTTGAACTCCGATCGAACACATCCCCTCAATCAAAGCTGTCAAGGCCTAATGATCCTCATTAACAATTTCCTCCGGCCATGTCAATGCCGCTGAACTACAACACCAGAGGTTTTGCACTGGTGTTGATTCTGACGTTTTCTTCAGCACGAGGGCCGTGTTATAAACACACAACAATTGCACATAGTAAAGAGAGGGCAAACAAGATCAAAACAGGAAAAGAAAGATTCAACCCGGGCCAGTCCTTGTGAGAGCTTTTGCATCACAGTGAGCTTGTTGTTAGGCTCGCTCAATACACCGAGGACAGCTCCGAGTTCCAGCACGGGGTGCCATTTTCAAAAATGTCTTGGGGGAGACACAATGTGACAAAAGTGATACTGAGCTGATGGATTCTGAAAGAAAATCAAACAATATGGGTGGGATAGGATTTCAAGCTGCACATAGACAGGTCTTTTGTGGACTTGAAAACTAAAGAAGGCTGGACTTGAGAACCTCAAACATGGACAAAGAGACTCTCTGACTGGGAGTTTGAATCTGGGAAATGTAACAATCTATCATACTTAGGCTCTCTGCAAATATTTTTCCACATCAAATATGCAAAACAAATATTGGCCCTCTCATAAAATACGGACTTTTGATTTACTGCGAGTGTTTACGGTGGTGTAAATGTAAATTTCACATCAAGATGTGACATTTTATATGTGCATTGCTGGTAAATAGACTATTAATGTCTCATTAAAACTGCAGAATTTGGTAAACAAAATAGGTAACATCTTATACTTATATTCTGGAACTCTAGCTGAAGTTATGCTCATGCAGAAAAAACACTGACCTTCAGTTCATTCGACTATTACTTTCAACAGGATGCAAAGTGTGCTATTCATAAACATTGAATGTTGACGTATAAAATATATATTTTTTAAAACGAGTTTGACAGGCACAGATATATTTATTATTTATTCTTCGTAAAGTTTAGCTCTATTCAAACACCGGGCCATCAAACAAAGATTATTGTCGACATGACGTCAGACTATATACAATAGCATGCCGTGCTGTTCATGGGAATATTCTTTTTGTTAACTTGAGAGAAATATTACACCGCAAAGGGACTGGTTCCTTTTAAAATGCCAGTGGCTTCAACTGGAGTAAAATCATTTGAGGATGTTTTGATGTTTCAAGTGCATGATGATACATAACATAGCAAGCCACTCATTTCTGCCCTTTTTACAGGCATTTGCGGCAACAACAATGGTCTCTGATTACAGAATAAATCAAGCAAACACGCCTGTTGTACATGCCGCACATTAACATTGAACTGTGCCGCTGTTTTAAAGCGAGGGACACGGGGAGCACTGCTGCTACCTTGTGGGCACCAGAGGCCCTTCGAATTCAATTATAGCATCCGCAAAAAAACATAGGGAAAGCAGAGGGATGGAAGAGGTCCAATCTGTTTTGGAGAAATGATCCATTCACCAACAAGTGGTTCCCTTTTGCTATGCCTCCCGCAGACATTCCAGGCCATAGCCACACTTCAGATATATCAGCACTGAAACGAGATGTGAATCCCGACCAGTGCATCTGGCTGAAACATTATTACCAGTATGTTTCATGTTTAAGGGTCACTGTGGGAGCTAACGAGGACAGTGTAATTTTCACATGTGGTAAGCGAGTGGCAGGAATTTTTGTACAGAGATCACTGGCATAGGTATTAGTACAAAATCCTACATATATATATAAATATATAAATAATGTATTATGTTTAAAGTAAATAAATAGCTGGTAATCATATCATGTAATTATAAGTACGTTCAAAAAGATAATCATGTGAATGTTCATCTACAACACTGGACATTTAACACTGTCCAGCTTTCTGGACAAACTCTTTGATGGTAGTTGAAAGCTTTTCAAAACTCTTCAAGCATGGGCTTGGATTTATTAAGAGACTTTCTGTGCAACACATTTAAGAGGCATTTCGGCTAATTGAAATACCCACAGCCATGTCTTGCGGAGTTCCAGCACACCCTTGTCTAAAAAAGCCAAGCAGCACGCACATGGGACCCATATGTCAAAGCTTTTTTTTATTAGTGGCAATGTGTGCGCAACCTACTAACGAAAAAGTGCAGTGGGAGTTTTCGAAGTGTGGTGGCCAGGTGCTTCGAGCTCCTTGCCGGGTGTCTGGACATGCCACAAACAGTAAAATGAAGATGAAATTCTTCATTATTTAAAGATGATTTATGATTGAACGTGATGACACTTTCAACACAGAAAAAAGCATAAAACCGCCTGACATAAGCTTATTGAAGCATTTATTGAAGCAACAAGGGAGCTACTGGAGCACTAATAAAGATAACTGATATACTGCGTGATGTTCGGGAGTAACTTCCAAAGTTTTGCATATTTTACAGAAAAAAGGCTACCCTGGTATTTTCAAATTGGTTCCAGGAAACTGGCAATGAATAAATCTGGGCACTGAAACCTAAGGACCAACATTAGGGCTGACTACCTCTTAGCAACGCATGCAAAGCCCAGCTCCACGCACAGCAGCTCGCGCCCACCAACATCAAGAAAGGTTTATATTATGTGCTGGATGTTTGACTCCGAAATCAAAGGAGGCAGGAAATAAGCAGTGCCATTTATTCTATGGGACCCACATGTGAAAAGAAAGAGGAGAAAAATGGTCATTACTTACTGTACGGATCATCCTTGCTTTTGGTGCCATTGACTTTTCCGTTCTTATCGATCCTGAGAAAGAACTTCTGGTAGGAGAAGAGTTTCCTCCTGCGCACATCCCCCGTGAGGTGGTTGTAGCTGCGCACATGCCGCCCCACCACGGCAGACGACGAGGAGTTGGCGCCCCTCGGAGCGCGTATGGCCCTGTGGGAGTCATGGCAGGCCACAGGCAAAGCCGAACACAGGAGCAGGAGCAGCAGCGGCAGGGAGAGGCAGGACAGACGGAACCAGGCTGAGGCACCCTTAGTCACTTTCCATTTGCACATTGTCTTGGAGCTCGGAAGACTGGGAAGAGCCTCACAGAAAGGTACATGCTGAAGAGCTGGACGGGAGAAAGGGTGATACCAGGAGGTGCAGCCCCGTGAAACGTCCGTGACGGTTGCGTCTGCTTGTGTTGCTCAGGCTGGATCCGGTTCCCCTCGTGTCCAGAAGGAATGTGTCAACATCCATAACTCAAAACACCTCCGTGGGGAACTGCTTCACCTCCTCCTGCTCTCCCACGTACAATCCACTGAAGAACCCCTGTCGGACGGGGGAAAACAAGGACAGCAAGAGACAACAAAAATGTTCTGGAGAAGAACGGCAAAACGACCCGAATGCAACAGGCCAGCGAATCTGTTCTTGATGAAACGAGAGGAATCCACAGTAGGAAAAAAAGTGTAATCCCTGCTGTGTCCAGCTCTACCAATGTCCCTCTGATTTAGAGTGTGTTTCCTTTCTGCTCACCACTGAAGTGCTGAGAGGATCCTGAGGTGGAGCAGACTGAGCTCTGACACTCCTCTCACCTTATTTATTTGGTTCAGGGCCCCAGATGTAATCTCTTTAGCTAATAGGGAGACTGTGAAAGCAGTCGTCTTTGAAGATCCGCGTGTGCGCGTGCATGTTTTGCTTGCATGTGTGCGTCAGAATGAGAGGCGACGAGGGGCATTTTTCCTCGCCCCTCTCCTATCTGTCTCACTCTGTTTCTCCCAATTGCCTCACCCACTCTCAGTGTCTCCCTCTCTCTTACTGCCCCTCCCACCCCGTTCCCTCCCATCTGGGCTGGGAGCCCCATGTGTCGGCCCGTACAGGTCTCCTCCGGCTAACTGCTGCAGCCCCCCCGTGGCATGTGAGCCATATCAGAGACACCTGGAGCTGATTGCTGCTTTTACCTCATTTACCGCCATCCTCATCAGTCTTCTGTCCTGCTACGTTAAAGAAAAGAAAAAACAAGACTCGGATGTACCTGCACTGTTTGTACCTTGAATACACTTTTGGAAACTTTTATAGCGATATAAAAGTCTTAGCCATTAAACTACATTTAAAAAGGACATTTCCTACAACAAAATGAGACATCAATGCTGTTGTGGGACAGAACTCACCCTGAAAACAATCTTTATTTCAAATCTGGTTTGTGTGTGGTTTAATTTCCTTTTCATATTGCCCGACAGAATCCGTATCTCCGCTTATTCTCCTCTTGTTCGACATCCTTGGCTGTTTTTCAGTGGAAAAACCAAGCCAGATTCAATTTCTGCCAAGTAAATATCATTTATATCATATTTGGGCACATCTTCAGTCTTAAAATCTGTAGCGCAGCTGAGAGGCAAGTCAGTTAGCACTTTAACTAAACAAGGTGTGAGAAGATCTTTAAGGGATTATGTGTGTTTCTAGACATTTCTGTGAGGGGGTGTCCAGAAGGAAAAGCTTATTAATTGAAATTCTCATGTTGCATAATCATTTCACATTCATGCCAGGCTTATATTGTGCCAAAAGATCTGTTGGAGTCGCAAAGAAGCGAGGAAGTCAACCACTAACCGGGGGAAGACGTTAACTCATTACGGGTGGGGGGAAGGGCTGCAAAAAAAGAGGGAAAAGAAACATGTGTTAGTACAACTAAACTGTGCCTAGTGCATTTGAAAGCATTTATAAAACAGTATGATTTTCTGTCAATATTATGTCAAGAAGTCTAGTTATCTTCAGATACAAAGTTTTGTTAACAAATGTTTCCATTGTGCTCACAGAAGCTGATATACCTTTGCAAATTTCATTCATCATTTACTTAGGGCATATTGTTTTGCAAAACACATTGCCCGGCAAATCATTGTCATTGTTTTCTGTAGCACAAAGTTCAAAGTACTATTTCTCGCATTCTTATCTGCATATTATCATTGAAATGTCAAAGATGTGGGGTGCTGTTCTTGTTCTTGAGTTAAAACAAAACTGTACTGGCACTGGGTCCCTCTAGTGAGACAAACTTTAACAACAGGAGAAAACCCAAAACCCTAGACTAATACTCTCAAAAGCTCATGTTTGAGGATAAATGGCTGTTTTCAATCGAAGGTGTCTTTCCTGTCCCCGTAAGCCTCAAGAGCTCCATCTACCTATTACTTGTCTAACCCGGTGGCCAGGGTCCTCAGAAATGTTGGTCCGGCACTTAATCTCACATCTCCCTGCAAACACCTTGGTCTTATCACACACTTCCTCTGTCAGACATTTCCTGCCAACACTAAGGACAAGGAACCAATCAAAAGAATGGGAACTCAAAGAACTCTGATTATTGCGACACACTTAATTGATTTTTAAACAGAGACTGAATGTTCTTTTGGTTTCTAGTGAATATTGGACCACCCAAGCCGATGGAAGATAAAAGTGCACGGACGACATTGTGACTTGACTAATTCGAATATTTTGGACATTTTGGTTTGAATGCTTTTAATTTTCCACAATTATCATTATTTGCTATTTTCTATTACACCGAAATAATGTTTTCTAATGCGTTTATTTAAATTTACCAGTTAAGTATCTCCTGGGATACATTGCCTATTTAGAGTACAGTACATTTATAAATAATATTGTACATTAAATCGTGTTCAATAATCATGTTTAGCAGTGCTTCCTACAAGATTGAACCTATTTGGAAAACCTATTACATTTAATTAAACTTACATTTAACAGAAATAAAGGAGAGAGAACATATGCACGTGTAACACTGGATAAATCCTAGATAATTCACGACAATTTAGAACAACAATTGCAAATACAGTTTAAAAGCTTTTGCATAAAAACTGTACGATTACTTGCGCATGTTGCCTGCTTTAATGCATTTTCAGTTATTCCATGAATATTTTACTTATTTTAATTGGCCAACTAAAAATAAAATAAAATAGATTAAAAAAAAAAATCTGCTGACCAACTTTCCTTTTCTTGTCCTCTTTAAAAATAATCATTATCATATTAAAGCACTCTAAGGTACAGACTGCCATTTACGCAGATAACCTATCTATGGAGGGATTTGTGAAAGGAGCGAATATGAGACAGCCAGAGGATTTTTCCCAGCCAGCCTCTGCCACTGAATGTCCTGCAGTGTTTCTCATTGTTTGCTGCCTCATAGGAGATAGCCAAGAGAGCCTGAGAAAACTAAAAAACAGCACTATTTAACGGAATTCAATCTGTCCCAATAGATTTGAATCGCTAACTTACATGTCTGAGTGTAGATTCTATCTGGCTAATGAGGGGCCTGAATCCTTCTCTGTTACTTCAAAGGGGGTGAAATTCTACCTTTCTTGCAGTGAGGACCTTTGCCTGGGCTCTCTCTCTCAGGTGTGTCACTGTGCAAGCTAAAAGAGAGGGTTTCAGGCAGCGAACTTCCAAAGGACTGTTTGTTCCTAAGTTCTATGTTGAAAGCTAAATATGGGTAAATATACTGACCAGTTTCAAAGCCTACATTTATCTTGCTCTCATTTAATCCAAGGTTTTCTTAATGATTAATTTACAAGCCAACCACAATATTTAAGAGGAAACTCCAATACCATTCCTGCATTTCAATGCAGGAATGGCACTGGGCCCCTAAGCTTAGTACCAATAAGCTAATACAGTATATTGCTTCTAAACAGTGTGCACTACAAAAATTCACTATTTGTGCAATAAAGTTCATGCAATTCACATCTACCACAAGTGTACAATGGGAACTGTTTGACAAAAAGCAGCAAGACATCTTTTTTGTGCCACCAAATCCAATGTGCAGCAGATTTGATTAAACTAGTGACTCTGTAAGATTTATTATTCTTAACAGTATGCATTTGGTTTTGCATAATACATTACTCTGAATCTCAGAATATATATATTTGGTATAATTTCCAACCAAAAAATACCAAGGTCAGTGACCGTTAAAAGTAGCTGCAAAGGCTATAACAGGGTGGATCAAGACAAACCCTTAATTGTCATTATATGTGTGTGACATTGACCTCTGGGCATTTGAACCTGTGACCTGTCACAATCTCCAAGCTCATTCAATAGCACTAAGTGATCAGCACCTCCAAGACAAAGGCGCAGCTGCCTGGTGTTGAAATATGCATTAGGTAAGTATTCACTAATGGTAAATAATACATTGGTTAGATTAGTTCTAGTTTCAGGGAAAGCGAAGCGGAATGAATAAATGATAACACAATCAAACTGGATCTGTCAAGCGGCAGCTCATGGGTGTAAGTTCCTCAGCGTGGAACAATGCAATGTTTAAGATAATGTCACGCTGAGGAAAAAAGTTCATCTACATTAAACATTTGAAATTAGTACAGAAAAGAAACACAGGTCAACCATTTTGTTCTAGTAGCTCAATCACATCATACAAAACATATTATTTCCAAAAAGTGTAAACAAATAATTACTGAATTAGGCAATAAAGATCAAAATGATCATCTTTCTTGAACAAACAACAACAACAAAAGTCATATTCTCATAAAGCCCCCCAGGGTTTTTTTCATTCAGAAATGGATCTTTTAGTTGGCCTCAGGTGTCAGCAGGGCGTTTTATCAGGTGTTTTAACTCTCAGTGAAAGATATGAAGTGTAAGGAGAGGAAGTGAGGAAATGAGGCCCAGGTGGCTTTAAGTAGGAGGAGACTGGAGACAAAAATATTCCCAGGCCCTTTAGGACAAAGCAATCTCCCTCCAGTCAAACCTAACCGAGACTGATAAACTCAGTAGAGTGTATAAGTGAATTTAGATTCTTTATCTACATGTAATAGTCTTGCAAAGGGTGTTTTGCTTCAAGCACATATAGCCAATGAATAAAAGTTAAAACCGATATTTATAAAAATTCTGTTGAGTTGTAGGAGGACGTTGAGCAAACTACAGCCATCCAGAGGTCACAAAAAGTAGAGCCAATTAATGACACGGCTGGCTAATCGACAGGATGACACCAGAGGTACCTTTGCCCTCCCTAAGCAGGAGGTGGAGGTTGAATGTCACACTTGAACTGGAGTCAGTGTGTGCAGGATCACTCTATCAATGACTGCCTCAGGTTACTGAGCGTTGCTACAGACAGAAACATATGTTCTACCCCTTGTACTAA
The DNA here is from genome assembly GCA_031834385.1 of Semotilus atromaculatus. NCBI lineage: Eukaryota > Metazoa > Chordata > Actinopteri > Cypriniformes > Leuciscidae > Semotilus > Semotilus atromaculatus. The sequence goes on along the minus strand of JAULUF010000001.1, from coordinate 14,045,333 downwards.
ACCAAACACAAAATAACTTTAGTTTAACTTGTGCATCAGGTGTTGAAAATGACAATAAATAATAAGAATAATAGAATTAATAATGAAAATATTGATTAATATGAATAAATATTAAAATATGTATTAAGTAAAGCATCTTATTTTGTATTATATATATTTTTTATTATTATTAATAATATATTTTTAAATGTAAATGTAATATTATATTTATTATTACATATTGTAGCTATTATTACTATTGTTTTAAATTAAATTATTAAATTAAAATAAATTAATAGGGACCAGAGCAGATGCAAGAGACACTGTTGGTCAATTTGCTTTTGCATAATGTTGTCAGTCGTCTAAGAAAATAAAGCAGTTGAGGCGTAAATGTAATAAAGTTTACAGTGCAGTTGTTTTTTCTGTTCAGCTTGTTATTCTAAATTATCTGTAAATGTCCAAAATATAAACAATGTACAGATGAGTTTAACAAAGGGTGAGGGTTCCCTCTTTTTCCTAAAACAAATAATTCCCAGAAGCTTTGATTAAACCACTTCAAACATCATAATAAATTTACTCTCAGTATAATCAGCTATCTTTTCTCAATTTTCAGCTACTATAGCTTAATTGGTTCAAAACTGCACTAGAAATAGCAATGAGATACATTTTCAGGGTCATGGGTTTGATGCCCAAGTAACACACAAATGCCTACCTTGAATGCACTTTAAGTTGCATAAACTTACATTTTAATCTTGACATTTTCAAGCAGTAACAGTTGTCGTAACACTGCATGACCTAAACATTATGATCACCTGAGTCTCTCACAAGCACCTGCTGAAACCACATACGAAATATCAGACATTCCACTGTTTTCATACCAGACGAGTCCAACAAACATATCCTGTCCAGTGTACATATTGCTGTATATATATATATATATATATATATATATATATATACACACACACACACACACACGTATATTCAGTTTTCTCCCCATAATATATCAAAGTGTGCCTTCCATCTGTTGCACCAATTTGAACTCTCAACCCCATCTTGATCAGCAATTACATTGCAATGATGTGAAGAGAACAGACCACATGTCTCCTAGTAGTTTCTGTGTCCATTGAGGCAGAAAGAAAGAGAAAGATGCTCTGAAACATTGTAGTCACACAGACAGCACAACAGAGGGAAAACGTGTGTCCAGTTTACCCTGCGGCCGAAGTGAAACACAACACTGTATATTCTGTTACAATGGCATTCTTTTTTCAATTATTCTTAAATGCTGATGAATCCAGGTGACCGTGGTTCGGGGTATGCGTACAGGTACAGGTCTGTGGCTTTATTGTTAACTAAAACATAAATATTAGATAACTTAAAAACTGAAATTAGAAATGTTGCCTTGGCAACTAACTAAAATAAAATAGGTTTAAGGTGAAGTATAACTACAATTACAACAACAATAAGAACAAATAAATAAGAACAAAACAAAAACAATTCATTTTTATGTGAAGGACACTGGTGATTTTTTGCCAGGAAAATGGAAAGGATGTGATGCTCACTTTATAATGAAACATAACAGTGTACTTTAAATCAGGGGTTCTCAACCTTTTGCAACTCATGGCCCACCAATGACTGTTTAAAAACATTCCGAGGACCACCTTTCAAAATATGATAGTATGAACACAGAATAACAGAGAATTAAAAAATTACAATGACATACTCTGCTGTTAATCTGTTATGCCATTGTAGCAGACTAGGTCAAGTCAGCTATAGATGAAAACTGTCCTTGTATGAAAAAGACTTGGCAGGTTTACTCAGTAACAATAACAGGCTAACATACTTGTAACAACCGGTCAGACACATTCTCTCTATTCATTAGCAGAAATGTTCAACAAAGTTCATTCACCCCAATTTGCATACTATAAGTAGCCTATAATTTATCAAATACAAATAGCGATATTAACATGACTATTTAAAACAATATTCTTTTAGCTTCCCAAAACAGCCCGGGTGTTTTGAGTTCAAATGTCTCTGCAGCCTTGATGGTTTTAGCTAGAGATGCACCGGTTACAATTTTCTAGGCCGATTCCTATTTCCGATGTTTCATTGAGTTTGACCTGCCGTTACCGATTTTAGCCGATTGCGATTTCATTTTTTCTAACCACTTTACAGCACACACAAATATTTATTTTCTATATATATATATTTTTATAAAACACCATATACTTTCACCCAAACTGAATAATTAAAACAAGTTTAAATGGGTACATTTAATTTGGGTAATTTTAATCTGAGTTAGGCTAAGTAAAAATTGAATTTGAGTCTTCATTTTCTTTTCTGACATAGCCTACTCCAGTTCTTGTTAAAACACACTAGACATGCAAATTATGTGCATTTTGGGCACTTTTTGTGTGAAATCATATTTATGTTGTCCATCAAAAGTGTGCTTTCACTTTAGTTGACGGCTTAAGGGGATTGCACACCAAACGAGAAGCGCAGCACCACGACTTTAAAATATTACAGGCCATAAACTGAGAAAGCGCGTCCGGTGTGCGATTCCTCGACTTGTCCTTGTGCGCGCAATACCTCGAGTTGTCCTAGAGGCGACGCAGCGCTGCGCTTCTCCTCCGGTGTGCAACCCCCTTTTGTAATATAAACATAAATTAGCTTTTAGATAATGCATATTGACTTAACTTGAGTGTTTTTGGTCTAATAAAGTCATAAGAACAGATAATTAGAAAATAACAAGATTTGTCAATCAAATTTTTTTTATTTTTATTAATTTGCGTGTAGTCTACCACTGCCTATACACGGCCCACCAGATGGCGCTTCGAGGCCCACTAGAGGGCCGCGGCCCACCGGTTGAGAATCACTGCTTTAAATGACCTTATTTGTTGACATGATGCCGGTGAATTGCAGAGCTTGTGCTAACATATCTATGTGATCAGATGCTTACTTAACTGCTGTTTTCTCACATTTTTGTAGTGTGTTTATTTTGGGATTGAGAGGAAAGCGTGCAGCACATATTTACTTATTCATAAACGTCGCCCTCAACAGCGTGGATGCCGTCGGGATGTTTGTTATCAGTATTGCAAAAACAGGCATTTCCAACTTCTTTTTACTTCTAAGCAAAGAACTAAAAATAACTACGCCGTGAGTATTGAATCATGTACAGTCTCTTGTACGTTACGTGTGCATGAGTGCGAGAAAATGCAATTAAGTTAATAACAAGGGTTTATGAATTCTACATTTAGCCACATAAAGTGTTAACCAAAATTCTGTCATATTGAATTTTCTGGAAAACATTCAACCTGTTCATCAAATTTGCATGACATTTGTGTAAAAATATAGTGCTGTATGCTATAACTGTAACCTTAAAACTAAGCAGATGAAATCAAGGAAGTTGAAATTTACTGCAGAATTTAAATGTGGCTGCACATTTTTCCAGTCTGCTTGGACCTTAATGATTATTGCTTGGAGCTATATTTTGATATTGATTTAGACCATACCACACATATCATCCACTAAATATATCTTCTTGTGATGAGTGAGATGAGAAGAGGACAAGTTCTCCATATGGCGCAAATATCCTTTGATGGTCATACGTATGCCACATGTCACTCCTCTATGGAATAAACCAACTGACACAAGCCACGCAAGGCTGAAGCTAGGAGGGGAACACGGGTCGGTTCTATGAAACCATAATGAGCGTGAAGGAGACATCAACACGTGTTAATTACTAAAGGAAGTTCCTCATCTGTAATGTGGGAAGGGGGTTGATCCTGCCAAGCAACCAAAAAAACATTAAGACCAAGTCATAAAGTTGAGAAACTAATTAATTTTGCATTATAACTTCCTCATGACTCTGATTATGCAATGAGTCAAGTACATCTGATATCAGATGTTCATGATGCTACACATCCATTGATTTTGATGAGTGATTGTGACAAAGCTGAAATAGGGGCATCCTGCGGTTTTCTCAAACACAAAAAAAACCTTCCTAACCAATGGAGAAATGCTCGACAAGCACACTCACTGTTCTGCTAATAAACTGTAATTAACCTGTTTGCTCATGTCTTGGTTTGGTACGTCTTAGTCAGATGTTCTCATCCAGGTCGTACAGTCTGAAATGAGCCTTTACTGGTCACCAGAATCAAAGCATGTCTTGACTCTTAAAGAATGTGAACAAAGATGAAAGCAGCTGTAAAGTTTTATGATTCTCACCGAGTGCAGCGCGATTCCAACACCATGTGACTCTTACAGCTAATCTCTTACACATAGATTTTAGATTTATACCTACAGTGTATAACAAGCTATAAAAAAAACATAAGTGAAATTAAATGACAAATTTACTCAAAAATGAAAATTCTGCCATCAATTACTCACGCCTCAAGGTGTTCCAAACTTGTACGACTTTGTTCTGAAACAGAAAAGAGGAAATTCTGTCTGTTCATTGTAACCGCAAAGTCTTAAAAATTTCAAATTTTTAGAAAGAAAATCAAGTTTGCAATGACATGACAGTGACAGAACTGTCATTTTTGAGTGCACTCTCCCTTAAATGAGTTATACACTGTTACAACAATCCAGTCCCAGATTCAGCAGAAGTGAAGGCAATCATCTCGGGTATGTCTCCTGGCTTTGGTCACACCATTAATGTCAGAGTATTGTTCTGGATTCCTCTCATGCCTGCTGTGTTTCTTTTACAGTGCATTCAGGAGATTTGCTTTTGTCTGGAATAATAAAAACATATAGCAAAAACTCTCCATAAGCATTTTTCACAATAGTTAGATCATGAAGTTTGCCTTTACACGCAAAATATTAATGAAAAGTATTTGTAATAATAAAATATGTGGAAAATAATACTGACGTTATTCATCTCTACATAAAAAAATTAAAAAAACATTAGTAGAAAATAGTGAACTGGGAAAAAAAAAGAAAGAACTGTACCAGATAATTACAACCCATAGCAGAAAACCCCCCAAACATACCTGCTATATTATTATTTGTATTATTATTATTGCTATACACATTTGGTTTTATTTTTCTATTTTAATATGTCTAAAGTATTGCTGCACAATTGAAATATATCAGTTCAAAAGTTTGTTTTATTTAATAAAAAATAAAATAAAAACAATGATAATGCAAAACAATTAAAAATAATTGTATTCTATTTTAATACATTTAATACTTCCTGTGATGGCAAATCTATCTATCTATCTATCTATCTATCTATCTATCTATCTATCTATCTAGAATTAGAATTCTTTGATCAATAGAAAGTTCAAAAGTAAATGGCTTCTATTGGAAATAAATCAATAAATCAAAATGTAAATGCATGTCCCAGTTACACTTAATGTTGTCACATTTTCCTGGTTAAATAAACATTACTTTACATTACACAAATACAATTAATACATTTTATTTGTGAACTGATGTTCAGTTGTTCTTTTTAATAGTCAACTAATTTTCGGATCATCAGTCATGCTTGGTACACACTGGTCACAAACACGAAGATGTACCTTTCATTTCACCGTGCTGGTTGCTCACAAAAAAAAAAACACAGTCATGTTTTCAGGCCACTAAGTTTGATTTTGAAGTGATATAATGCGGTCATATCTAAGTGGCTGAGCTGTTTACGTACTTTGTAATGAGTGGAATTTCTCTAGACATTATGAAAACATGTCACATTTATCATTTTACATATTTATGTAAATGCAATTATGAATGCAATGATTTTGTTCATTCAGACTGATTTACGAACCAAGCGCGAAAACAAGCCAATCATAGCAATAATAACCAATCATCAATTTTCTTTATCCAACAAGCCAGAAAGACTTTCCCCCATTCATGTTCAATTACCCCCACCCCCACTAAACCCACCGTATGCTTTAGGGGGTCTGTTAAAAGTCAATGGGCTCAGAGGAGCTAGGAGAGAGAGAGATGCGGCACCCTGATGTAATTGTACCTGATGTCCCAATAAAAATAATATATTTTAAAGACAATAAATGTTCAAGCCCTTGGAGTACATGATATAAAGCCATGGGAAAGGAACTGACAGTAAACCAGAGAAGGTCTGATGTTATGACAAACTACATTACAGCACACTTGTAAGAATCAGTAATCATAACCACAGCCAGGGCTGGTTTTAGACCTATAAATGGCGATAGTGCCAGCTGCTTTCACCTACACCGAATCTGTGAAGCCCAGACCTCTTTTTCTGGAAGAAAACAGCATTCTGGCTGTTGATAGAGGGGCTGCTGGACTGTTTCAGACAGACAGGACTGTTACTCATCCAGACAGGCCTCTACTCCTCTAGCTCTGTGAACATTACTCTAAAGAGGCTCCCTGAATCTCATCCCGCCCCAGTGTTGACATTCTCTGCCTGGTACTGTCAAAGAAGAGCCTACAGCATAACCAGCCACTCATATGCTGAAGTGTAATGAAACACGGTCTATGAGAACTTCATGAGAGCATCAGGAGATAGAAGCTGTAGACAGATTTCCACAAACTGAAAGGTTCCTCTGTGACTCCCTTTCTTGACCCTCACCCTCCTCACCATGAATTTGTTTTGTCACTTTACAATGGTTAGGGTTTATGGGTCCTGTGACCTGTGGCCATCAATTCGATAAATCCCCACAGATTCTCTGGTGGGCGACCACACCGGTGACTTATCATTTATTCATCTTTTTTAACGTTTGTTAATAAAATACAATTGTTTGTTCATGTTAACTTAGTACGCTGTGAATTAACTAATCTCAAGAGACACAACTTTTGATTTTAATAACGTAGGCCTAATAGTACATGTTGAAATTAACATTAACTAAGATTAATAAATACTGCAGAATTATGGATCATTGTTAGTTCATGTTATCTAATGTAGTTTACTGATTGTTAATCTATTAAACATTAAAAATAATACATCTTTTTCATTAATTGAAAAAAAGTAGATATAAAATAGAATATATTATATGAACAACTTTATTAATTAGAAAATAAATTTGAAAAATACTTTAGTACTCAAACTAAAACCGAAATAGAACAACAAAAAATAAGAAAAATGACAAAAGCACATAAGAAAATGACTAAAATAAATCAAATTAAAAAAGCCCATTCAAAATATGAATAAATATTATAATATCATAATATATAATAACCGCACATGGATAGTCATTTATATAATTTCTCACAAAAAAAGACTTTGTTCTCAGTTTAAAGCGTTTATGACATATTTGTTGTTGTTTTTTATTTGCTCCATTTGGTTCTACATCAAGATATTGTATATTGAGAATATATATATATATATATATATATATATATATATATATACACACATACACACATTTCACCCAAAAAATAAGAATAAGAAAGTTGATCCAAAAATGTCTTCCTTCCACCAAGATTTTCAGTGAACAACTTAAATTTCAATCTGTTCATTTGGAATAACATGAGGGTGTGTAAATAATTAAAGAATCCTAATTTTTGGGTGAACTTAATATGCAACAGTTTGACAAGTGGAATCTAACAGTTGCTTCAAATTAAACTAAATGTCACATCACTCATGTGATTTCTCACGCAATAAATATGTTGTCCCCGTAAAAAATGAGGTTCTTCTGCATGCTGTGAGAAACACAAACAAGAAACCGGCAAACTCAAACTCTCTCAGTGAAGAACAAATCAAGATTACTGTCATTTTGAAACAAGTATTTGGTTGGACACCTGATTGTGGGTAATTCCATGATGAGGTGTCCAACCAGATACTCATTTCAAAATGACAGTAATCATTTTATAACAGGGGGAAAGAAACTGACCAGCAGAAAATACAGTTTCATGTGATGATTACAGTAATATGATTTACAAACCCTTGGACAGAGCTGAAAGTACAAAAATGACAAATAGTCCAAAAGCATGAAAAGAGTGATGAAAACTCTGAAAAACTGAGAATGAAACTCATGAAAACGGCCTGATTATCTTAAGAACTGACATGTTCACTAAAGGAAATCGGAACAAGATGAACAAAGCATGGCATACTTACAGAGTGGAAAGACATTGAGCATCGGCATGAATATTTTAGAGCCATAAAGGTTGGATTTCATCAGTCTGGATGTGCAGTCAGAAAACATTAACTGAGCACAGCCTGTAAGACAGATCATTCCAATATATAACAGCTATAGTACAAAGCAGTGGACATTTGCATTACTGTATGTATCAACTTCACTGTCAATAGCTTTGTCATGCTCTGTATTTTAAAAATGTTGGCAGCTGTGGTTGTCAGAAAGTAACTCTAAATAATAGGTTGGCCATATTTCAGGCATAATGGGATAGTTAATTAACCTAGGCTATATAATGTTACTAACCTAGAAGCCATAAAACAAATAAGTGGTAAAAGATGGCCAAACGATGACTTAAAGTTTTTCAAAACTAGCTTTTCCTTGACCTATGACTAATGAAAGTAAATAGTTTGTGTTACCCACACAATTACTAAACACCACCAGGGCAACGCACATGACTTAAAAATGACCTAATAAACATGAACTAAACAACATAAAATGTAACATAAACCACCACAATATGCATTAAAATAGCAATTAAATGTGTTATACGGGGATGTCCTGTTTTCACTGCAAATTATGAGGGAACTTGTATACAAAAAACATAATTTTAGCACACTTTTTACTCTTAGTATACAGTATTTACATGTACTGTCTTCTTAAATACAATATAAATGATCATTTTAAATTATAAGTTTATTTATACATATTACTTCAAAAAGTGCATGTATAGTCCTTTGAAATCAAATGTAAGTTTTCAAAATATTTGCTAAGGGAACACAACTAAATAGTATGTTTTTAATGTAGAATTTTTACATTCTTATTCCATTATAATTACTAACATATTTTACTTATTTTACACTGCTACAGATTAGTTTGGAAAAACATTCAAATGAATGAAATCTGCTTAATAAATTAAAAAGAAGAAAAAGAAGTGTCATTATTTTCTGACATTATGGGCTGGTTTCACAGACAGGGCTTAGATCAAACCAGGATTAGGTCTTAGTTCAATTAGGACAGTTAAGTAGCTTTTATAAATGTGCTTTAGAAAAAAAAAAACATTACTGGTGTGCATCTTGAGACAAAATAATTGCGCTAACATATTTTAAGACAATATGTCAGTGTAAGTTCCTTTTAAGTCAAACATGCATTTTAATCTGGGACTAGTCTTAAATCTTGTATGTGAAACCAGGGCTAGATATCTGAACCAAGTAAACTGTGATACCCTTCTCTTGTTTTAAAGGTTCAAAGCTGCACGCTACATCCGTGACATCTTACTGTGAACAGACACCACAGAAAGTTATTTATTGGGCACTGATCTCCAACTTTCAAATACTTTTAAAGCATTATCTTCTTCCCCCCGGTAGTTTGGCCGTATACCCATTTACAATGACATAGTGGGCATGTTCTGCTTTGAAGTGTTCAGTCCATATTCTTTCCTTCGACTTATCTCACTTCCCATAACCTACAATGAGACGTCAGTAGTAGCACCACTGTCATCCAGATCACTTCACTGCCAGACACTTCCTTCAGAAGGTATTTAATTGTTTAAAAGTCAAACATTTTCGTGTCAGTCGTGACCATGACACTCTAATACTGTGGAGTGGTAGGGTGTGAAATATGCAAGAAGAGTTAGAAGAGTCATCCGTATCAGTTTTCTAAGAGCGATATGTTGTCAGGTTAAGGTATTAAGTCAACGGTGAGCTCTGGGATCGCTCAAAAACATTCTTGTTTTAATCCAAGTTCTCTCTTTATCAACTTGTCAACATGCTAGACGCTTCTAGACTTAAGCAAATAGACTTTGCAAATGAGAAGGATCTAATGGACAAACCTCACGGTGGAATTTAAGACGTCTAATAGTAAAATAAAACATACTTTGTCTAAATTCTAATGAGAAAAACACACCTAGGAGTTAAAAACTAAGAAATGCCATTAAAACATCACCTTACATTTAGTCCTGTCTATCTTTGGTCCGTTTCTACACAGACACCAGTGGGAGGTCTTCACCTCCCTGACGGATCCTAAGGTAAAGCCTGACCACTTGTAGGAAACTCCACCGCAGGGCTCTCAAGTGTAATAAAGGCTCAGGATGATCCGTTTACATGAGCAGCTGTGTAAATGATGTCAAGACTTTCCAGGAAACCGCTCTGGGTTGTATTTGCAAAATATTCGACCTGATTCATCATTTACTAATGAGACTTGACATTGCTTCACTTGATTTATCTTTGCGCAAAAACATCCAGGGCCCACAGATTAGTCATCTTGCTTTGACTTCTCTTCTTCTTGAGTTTCTGCAACAGACATCACATCCAAGCTCCATTTCTGCTTGCGGTCTCAGCTGCACAAGATCTCAGACGTTAGAGTGTTTTTTGCGGTGTCTCGCATGTTCAATTATGAGCATGGTCCATTGGACCTGATAATTCCCTCTGTTTATTTCTCCTGTGTGGTATCACCTTCTCATATTTAATCACACTGGATATTTAAGACTTTTTTATCCTCCTCTTCGTTCCTTTTTTTGCTTGACCCTAAATGCATTCATTTGAAGCCTGCGACTATAACAGTGAGGGCTGGGTTTACTTAACAGGTAATAAACAGGACTTTTTGTAAACTGTTTGCCAAGTAAATAAATGTAAAAATGTTATGTGTAAAAGAGGGACTTAAAAATCAAAAGTGAAGAGACAATGCCAACAAAATTACTAATAACAGCAGGCCAAATGTAATGGGAAACATAAAGCAATGTCAAATATTACACTTCTGCCAGTCTGGTTTTATATGTGTGGTGCAGTGGTTAGCACATGTGCTTTTAACATGTTGGTGCTCATGAAATAGTCAGTTTCGAGTTCATTCCTTTTCTCCCTCTTTTTAGACAAATGAGGGGAAATAATTATGCGTGGCAATCAACATTGTTTCACAAATACCGGGAAACCAGGAACATTCCTTAATACAGTACATTAGCAATGATCTGAATAAATGGTTGTGGATTACAAAGCATGTGTTATCTATTGTGTGCTCTTGTGAACACATCAGGGGTTCTTACCTTTGTCTTACGGGAAGCAGGATGTGGGATTTCCTACAAAAATCAGTGGCTGCTCATGAATACTCATCAGCACCTGTGTGGAACAGTATGGGAATAGACAATTTCATGTTTGGTAAAAAAGATCATTCAAGGCAACATAAAAATGATGCAGGGAAAAATAATGATTGGTAATAAAAAGTTTCCACTTAACATAAAATGAGGTGAACATAAAATGAATCAGCATGTATCTAAAATATTATTACACTTAATAAAATATGCTTTAAATCACTTAAATAAATTAACAATTCACAATTTTAAGCAGGACATTACTGCTATGTCCCTACAGAAGGACATTCATTAAAATAAATAAATAAATAAACATTTATATATATATATATATATATATATATATATATATATATCATAGTATATTTCAGAAGCAGTGACTGCCAAATCATCAAAATAATTGGTCAACTCCACTCCTCAGTATCTGCCATACAGTATTTAATCCTCAATGACCACTACATCCCTCCCCACATTCCCAGTGTCTTGCCATTCTCCCATAATATCTCTCTCTCTCTCTCTCTCTCTCTCAATTCAATTCAATTCAATTCAGAAAGCTTTATTGGCATGACAAAAAAAAATACATTTTGTATTGCCAAAGCATCAAAACAACATAGAAAATGATTTAGAACATTTAGTACACAAAAATAATAATACTGATATCATAAAACAATAATAATAAAATAAACAAAGATTAATAAATAAAATAAAAAGGATTTAGAAATCATTTATATAAAAAACAAAAACAAAAAATATTGAACATTATATACATGTGTGTCTTAGGCTGTGAGTGAGTGTGTGTTTATTGGATGTCTGCTGGTCTCTGGTCGTCCCTCAGGATGTGGCAGGATGCTACAAATTTTGCAGCTATATATGAGCATTTGGCTTCTTCGCCAAGAATGAAACGGAGTTTTTGGGTTGGATTACAGGTGTTAAAATGGGGAAATATGTTATTAATTTTGAGGTAATAGTGGTCTCTGATGTGTTCATATTTTGGGCATTCTGTGAGGAAGTGCAGCTCGGTCTCCGTCACTCCCATGGTGCAGTGCGAGCACAGCCTGTCCTCACGGGAGAGCCAGGTCTGTCTGCGCCGGCCCGTCTCCAGGGCCAGGCTGTGCTCGCTGAGTCTGTACATCGTCAGGGTTTTCCTGAGTTTCACATCACTCACTGTGCTCAGGTAGTTCGCAACAGTGTACTCTCGATTTAGTGCCGAATAACATTCCAGTTTGTGTTGGTTTTTAATGGTGTTTGTCCAATGGGTGATGTACTTGTCTTGTTCTGTGGTGATAATTTGTGTGGGCCGAATGTGTGTGAGTGTGTGTGTGTGCTGAGGTGTGCTGATCTCTGCAGGAGAGAGCCCAGTCAGTCTCAGCACCAGCCGGCACAGGGGACTCCTCTCTACGCTCAGCTCTTGGTGTTTTAGGGCTTGGTAATGGTATGTGTTGGGGTCGCTTGTTTTTAGGTGTTTCCAGAATTTGATGGCTCTTTTTTGGATGTTTAGAAGGAGAGGGTATTGGCCTAATTCTGCCCTGCATCCGTTGTTCGGTGTTTTCCTTTGGACTTTGAGTATCCGTTTACAGAAATCTAAATGTAGAGTTTCAATCGGATGTTTTTCCCAATTTAAAAAATCTAATTTGATAGAAGGACCCCACACTTCACTGCCATATAAAACAATTGGTTCAATTATTGATTTGAAAAGTTTCATAGAATTTTCCTCCTATTCCACTGTCAATAAGTTTTAGGTATAATCCTTTGTGCCAAATTGAATCAAAGGCTTTCTTGAAATCAATGAAACAAGCAAAAATTTGTCCTTTGTTTTGATGTACATATTTGTCAATTAGTGTTTGTAATGTAAAAATATGATCGGATGTGCGACATTTTGGAAGAAAGCCGATTTGGCATTTACTCAAGGCATTGTGCTTCATAAGGAAGTCTGAAAGTCTGGAGTTCAGGATGCTGCAGAGAACCTTCCCCAGGTTACTGTTCACACAGATGCCTCGGTAGTTGTTGGGGTCTAATTTGTCTCCGTTCTTGTGGATGGGGCTGATGAGGCCCTTGTTCCAGATCTCAGGGAAGAACCCTACACACAGAACATCATTGAACAGTTTCAGCAAGGCCAGTCTGAAGCGTTGGTCTGTGTGTTTCAGCATCTCGTTCAGGATGCTGTCGACACCACAGGCTTTCTTGGGCTCAAGGACTCCTAATTTGTCTTCCAATTCTTTCATTGTTATGGGGAAATCTAAAGGGTTTTGATTTTCTTTAATTGATCTTTCCAAATTGTCTAGTTTATTAATTATTTCATTTTGTTTATAATTTTGAATTTCAGTTCGGCTGTATAATTCTTGGAAGTGGTTTTTCCACTTCTCCCCGTCTTGGATTGCCAGAACTTCTTGATTTGGCTTATATAACAATTTCCATTTATCCCAAAATTTGTGTGAGTTTATAGATTTTTCAATTTCTTCAAACTGGTTTTGCAAAAACTGTGCTTTTTTCCGCCGGAGTGTGGCTTTATATTGTTTTAATGCCTCACAGTAAAGAAGGCGGAGTTCCGAATTATCTGGTTGTCTGTGTTTTTGGTTTGATAAATTTCTTAGGTTTTTTCTCAGAGCCTTACAGTCCAAATCAAACCATTTGTCAGAATCTAAATATTTTTTCTTTGGTTTAACAGTTGACAAATTACTTTTTTGTGCTGTTTTGTAGAATATGTTGTTTAGATCTTGTACTTCCTGATTGATGCCGAATTTATTTTTAGGGTATTCCTGTATTTGGAATGAATGTATGAGGGACTGTACTTCTGGAGATTCAACAGCAGTGCTGTAATTACTGGCACTGGTTTCAGTCCATTTGAAAGACATTATTTTGCTCATTTGATATGGAGTCCTAATTGGTTTGGGTGCTGTTTCAGATTGCTTTATATAGAGGATGATTTGGCTGTGGTCTGAGAAAGGTTTTAGGGGTTTGACTGTGAATGCTCTCAGAGAGGACAGGTCTAGATCTGTGATGGTGTAGTCTACAGTGCTGTTCCCAAGAGCTGAGCTGTAGGTGTATCGGCCGAGCGAGTCTCCTCGCAGTCTCCCGTTGACGATGTACAGAGCCAGGCCTCGGCAGAGCTGCAGAAGCTGCCGTCCGTGAGCGTTCACGGTTTGATCGCAGTTTTGTCTGCTGGGGTAAGAAGGGTACAGGTCGTTATTGCCAGTGATGAATCTGGTACCGTGCGATTCAATGAAATCGAATTCTTCTCCTGTTCTAGCGTTTAAATCGCCCATAAGCAGCACATTTCCCTGGGTCTCTCTCTCTCTCTCTCTCTCTCTCTCTCTCTCTCTCTCTCTCTCTCTTCTCTCTCTCTCTTCTCTCTCTCTCTCTCTCTCTCTTCTCTCTCTCTCTCTCTCTCTCTCTCTCTCGCTCTCTCTCTCTCTCTCTCTCTCTCGTCCATTTGCACCAACCTGCAATTAAAGTTACAAATGAGAACTCCTAAATTCCAATCCTCTAAACAGATTAAAAATAATACTTCTGGACCTGTAAATGATATTTGCTCTGGATCACTCCAGTGAGAGATAAAAGGCTGGCAAGACAAAGCAAACTGCAGCTGAAAGGCCTGAGATTCCAGATTCAAAATAACTCACACTCATGAGAAACACATGGGCCTTGTGAAATGTGATGGATCAAGCCTTAGTTTGACTTCACAAAATTAATACATAAATACCCTTAAATAAGGCAACATTTGCTAACTCAAAAAATTGCCTTGACATTTGGCAAGACGTTGAAATTTGAGTTAGGTCAATTATTTGTATATTGACCATAAAAGTTAAATATTTGCAATATGACGAGGAAAAACGAGTAATGCTTACTACACAAATTTATGATGTTTATTTAACATTTATTTTGCTCCATTATTAAAGGTCAGAGCTCTCGCCTGCAGAGAAGGTTGCTAAAATACTTGCATGCTTAAAAGCACCATTGATTGGTTTCCATCTAATCATTGTCAGATCCTTGTCAAAGGGTCAAGGGCTCAAAGTCCTCAATTAATAAAACATAAAAAGGCCTTCAGATGTTGAATTAGTAGCAGTAACAAATGACCAATACTTGGCTGCTAGAGAAAAGAAAGCATTGGGAGTAATAAGACTCAAGATGTGGTGCTTTGTGACAATTGGCAATCTATCTCTGAAGATCTGCCTGAGGGATATGAGCAGTTGCAGGGGGTTCCTAATGCTCCAAGAGATATAATAACTATAGGCAAAAATGGTATGTCCCTGCTCTTTGGCCCAATCCCAAATGGCACACTTCATGTGCACTTTCGGTCTTGTGGACTTACAATGGCTGCCGCGTGCGCGTGTCCGTTAAGTCCGTGAGACCGCAGTGTGTCCCATTTGTCATTTTTAGATCTCAGAAGGGTGCTCGCGAGCGCCCCCTCTGTGGTCGATTTGCGCCCTTGATGCGCACTTTTGCCGAGCCCGCGCTGATGCGGACTCCACAGCAGACTTCTTCCCGACATTCAAAGCGGCGTTACGTCGCGAAAGTGCGGACTCAGAGGAAGACCGCGAGTGCTTAGGGTTCCATTTGGGACAGGGCCTTTGTGTAATGTAGACAAAGGGGGTGGGGATAATAATAATTTTGAACTATTTGCAAATAATATTAACATTAAAATGTACACACACATGTAGTAGCCTACTTTTATTTGTATGCCTAATATGTCAAAAAACGTGTCTTGTCTCTCATCTTACTCAGTTAGGAATTAGGCTAATCTAATTACATGAATCACGTAGGCTATTTTCAATTCCAAACCGCCATATTTGAGTAAAAAGTCGAGTAGGCCTAGTTTGCATCACTGGTTGTTAGCCTACTGTCGGTCGTTTAACATTTCTATCGCAAAACAGTTTCCATGAAGACTATTAAATGTTCTGCTAATTACCACGTCAACAACTTACCTCACTCCCGTTAAACTGACTTTGTTCGTTCGCGACTTCGCGCTGGAATTAACGCTCTGCTTCTGTGAACAGTAAACCCCGCCTACTTTGAATTGATTGGTCATGGCATGGCCATCCCAATCATTTTGACATTGACGAGTGCTGTTCAAGGGGGTAATGGGTAATCTACCAGTCAGAAACTGAAGTCTCCCCGGGCGCCGCCATTGGCTAACAAGCCTTTACCTGCTGTTAGCATCCCATTGACTCCCATTCATTTTTGCGTCACTTTGACAGCGAATAACTTTACATCTGAGGCGTTTAAAGACTCCATTTGTCCAATATTTATTTCTAAAGAAACACAACAATGTATAAAGGGCTCCATTACCTTGTATCTTATGTTATGGCCCCGTAGAAGAAGTTTTTTGTAAAAATAGGCTAACGATTGCTAACTGGCGCTTTCACACTTGGTTCGATTGCCTGTTCCGAACCCGAATTCCATTGCTCCCCCCTCCCCCTGCCCCCGATGGACTGTGATCACCATAGACATCATATAGAAATGAAAGTGTTATTTACGGAGCCCCTAAAGGGACATGATAAAGAAAAAATTCAAACCTTTGCTTTCCTTCACAATTTTTTTTGCTTTCGCTTGCAAAACTTTTGTGTTTTTTTCAAGTGAATGCAAAGTTTTCAGGGGAACGCACACATTTTGTGAGCGAACGCAAAGTTTATAGGGGGAACGCGAAACATTTGGGAGAGATCGGAAAAACATTGGCAAATAATTTTTTCCTGCCATCTAATTTTTTAGTTATAGAACTGAATTGAGCTGAAAAATTACAATATTGTCTTCTGACTGCAGCTGAAATTGAACTCATTTAATAATTTAACAACTTTACACAGTTATTGCCAATTGGACAACTGAATCAACACTGAACTGACTTGAGCTTTTCTTCTGTGGAGCTGTTTACCAGAAGAATTTGAATTTGTCGCATATTTTGATGAAGTTTGCATCATTGATCATTATATTGTGAAGCTGCTTTGAAACAATCTGTACTGCAAAGCACTATTTAAATAAAGGTGACTTGCCTTGGTTATATTATATGTCACTGTTCATTTTGTAAATTAAATGGATAATTCATCCAAATAAGATACGTATTTTCTTTACAGCTAAACAAATATTTCAAAAGAAAAAAAAAGTTGTCCATATACAATGAAAGTCAATGGGGTCCAAAACAGCATTCTCCCAAAGAAGAAAGTCTTACAGGTTTGGAATGGCATGAGGGTGGGTAAATGATATAAGAATTGTCCTGTTTGGGTGAACTATCCCTTTAAAGACATTTCATAAACCACATCTGGAGTCGTAGGAATTAAATCAATGGCCATCATTTTGATATCACTGCTTAATCACTGGATTTAGTTTCTAGTAAAACCCCAAATACTTGTCTCTTTAGTTTCAATATCCTCTGAGGGAATATTTTTAAGCCACTGGATCTACATCACCATTTTATAATACAATGAATAAACTTGCAGAGAACATCTAATCCCCACTGCATCGCAAAACCAGCAAGGGAAGGAGGCTTGGTTGTTTGCCAGCCTCTGCAGAACAGACCTTGTGGCATATTTTCCTGCAATAACTGAAACTGTATATTACCATGAAATCAAGAAAAAACTGCTGGTAATAGCTCAAAACATTACTACTCTCTGGTACAACGTGTGCAGACTGCAATTATTTAGAGCATTTAGATAATGTTGCATTTTGTTTTAAAAACGTTTTAGAAACCAATATAAAAAAAAAAATCATAAAAATAAAAAAAACTAACCAAAGTAAAAACATTTTAGAAACGTTGTGAAAACCTGGTATGTTTTTAAACACAAAATTTAAATATCATGTTTAGCCAACTACATTAATAAAACAGACCCAAGTTCCATAGCTCAATATTACAAGCTAGTAGATAGTCTAGTAGTCTACTTTATGGGGGGGGGGAAATTACTAACGTGAAAAAAAAAAAAAACACACGGTGTTGTGTTTGTTGGGTAGCTTATCTTGAAACCCATTGACTGATTTATCAGCAATGCTCATAATCAACCATTTTGTGCCATATTAGCCCATTTCTAGACCATAACAGCAGGGAGACAAATGTGGTGGTTTCACAAAAAGATGGACAAGAGGACAGTTGGACATATGGTGTCTGCCGTTCCTCCACCCCAGACGGTTTGATCCACCACCTGCCAATAGCGGCGGACCCTCATGAGCCATTTCCTTCACATGTTGCTAACGGTTTTCCACTGACACGACTGGCCTTTTGAAGTCCCTTTTAAGAGCACAATTATTCCCCCTTCCAGACAGTACACTCACTTCTCACCTTTTTAATAAGCCACTCATAGACAAGTGTTTGCCTCTTTTACTCGCTCTCTCTTTCTTACTTATTTCCCTAGAAGCCTAAGTGCTCCCATAAATTCCCTGTCACTTGGCTGCAAACACGGTCGCCCCTCTCACCGGGTTGATTCTCCTGCTAGTTTTAGTCACTGTGAAAAGGGGCCTCCACGCTTTGATTTTCAATGAGTCAGGTGTGACTGAATATAAAAGCAGCCATTAGAGGCAATGAGACTTCTGAGGCTTGAAAGTCCCTGAGCGGCATTAAGCTAGTTCCTCACAAGTTCATCGCGTTCGGCGGTCTGTTAAAAAAAAGAGGAGAGCAGATTTGGGAATGATGTCATTAATAATATGATCCTGTCTGTTTTGATATGGATTTACTACATATGGTTTAATTTAGGCATATCAGATTCTGATGGCAATGCTGTCGAGGGGATTTGGAGAGCGCATGTGGTCTATCTGAAGGCAAAATGCATTGTCAACTTGATGACATACAATTCAAAGAGGCTAAAATTTGTAAACAAACTTTGATGTTGGCTTGAGAAGCCTGAACCTTGAGCCAGGACTTGAACTTGAGTCGTCTGAAGCACAGCTGTGACATATGGCCACCAATTCACACCCATGGCAACCATGTAGCTACACCCCCACAAGGCTATTGCTCTGTAACAGCTCATTTTCAATCATCAGTTATTTTCAATTGATGCTCACTGCAGAGCTAAATGACATCCAGTTCCTCCTCTCTGGATGTAATGGGTGAAGTTTGTCCTAGTCCAGCCCCACCTTTGAGGATCAAATGGGTGGAGTTATGTTTAGCGATAGGGTTAAGGTGTGGTTGGACCGTCTAGCTCCACCCATTACATCCAGCGACGATGATCTGGACGTCAAGTTCCACCTATTTTTGGGGTGCGGACTGGTCAGGACAGTGAGTCCAATAGATTTTGTGGGCGCGTCAAAAGAACACCACAGACACAGTATAATCCACATGGGAAAATCTCACAGTAAAACAAGCAGCTGTTCAAAATATGATACACCGTTGTTTTGCCAGATGAGAAGTTTATTTATGAGAAGTTTATTTATATATAATCTTATTGCTCTTTTAATTATTTTTATAACTGTATCCACTGTATGTCCAACTGATTGCACTGTATTCCTCATATATAAACTGAACTCAAATGGCACTGATAATTGGGTAAGAGACAAACATAAATGACTTATTTGGGGAACTTGAGAGACGATACCATGCTGATGACCTGGGTCTGTGGTGGAGTAGTGAGTTTGTGTAATTAAACTCGAGGTTCTGTGGGGTGCAGACTGGTAATTCCATTCCTAGAGCTTCCGAACACATGGGTTTTTGGGGTGCGGACTGATCGGACAGTGAACCCGAGGTTACCCCATGAGTCAGTCCTAGAGCTCGTCCTGTCCGGTTTTAGGGTCCGGTTTCTCGGGTCTACCAGATACGTTCAATAGATTTCAATAGATTAGGGGCCGAAATAACACCACAGACACAGTTTAATCACAATGGGAAAATCTCAGGGTAAAACTGGGAGTTGTGAAAAATATGATACACCGGTGTTTTGCCAGATGAGAAGTTTATCTATGTATCATCTTTTTACTCTTTTATTCATGTTATAACTGTATCAACGGTGACTAACTTTCCTGTACAACAAACTGTTTTAAACAGGGTTTCCCTTGAAACAATTTTGAGTATCCATATGGTATAAACAAATGTAACTTGGAGCGCTTGCGATTGGAGAATGCATTTATTTGGCATTTAAACTGATAGAAACAGAATTAAAGAGTATAAAGATTTCTTATCCTGTGGCCCCCTCTAGGACAGCATTAGTATTACAGCCAATGTAACGTTAAGTCTATGATCTTTCATCGTTGTTTATACGAAAACTCGAAGTCCGATCAGTAACAAGAAAATATATAGCTACAGTACAAACTTCTTAACAGTCTTAAAAATCTGTGCCAATGTTAGTACCGTTGGGTGAAGTGGTCATCATAGACCGACTGTCCGCTTCACCCAACGGTACACAGCACCCTTAGCAACCACTCTTAGCAACGCAAACGTTTCTTCTCACATTGGTATTGTTCATTGAAGCCATTGATTAAAGCTTAGAGTATTGCGAGAGATCGAGTAAGTAACGTTAAGTGAGATTTACGTTTACAGTAGATATAGCATTTTCCTTCAGGTCAGTCCTATATTCGTAATAAAATATATGTTTGAATGTCCGCTGCGATATCATGTAGGCTACTTTTAACAGTTAAAGGTAGGGTAGGCAGAATTTTCGAAAAAATAACTATTCCCAAAATTGTTCAAACTGTCTTTATATACCGATACATAATTAAAATGTAAGTACTCTGAAAATGAGATTTAAAAAATCGAGTGTCTGTAGTCCTCTCAGAGGTGCAATAAACAGAGCTCATTATTCCATTAACTCCTCCCCCTCCCGTCTGGGCTCCTTCCAAAGCCACACCCCCAAAACACATGACCGCGTGATGCCGCCCGCGCTCAGCTGGAGGACGCGTTTTCCCCAGTGTTGCCAACTTAGCGACTTTGTCGCTATATTTAGCGACTTTTCATACCCCTTTAGCGACATTTTTTCAAAAAAGCGACTAGCGACAAATCTAGCGACTTTTTCAGACAAAACAGTAACCTCCAAATGTTGTCAGTTGTGCGAGCGCGAGCTCTTGCTTTCTTCCTGCCGTCACTCTCTCTCTCTCTCTGCGTCTCCCATTCAGTGAATGGCTGAGCGGCTCGTTCTTCTGTTGAGCACACGGCAGTTTTTTTTCCAGACGGACTTATCACTTATCTGCTTCTCTGTTGTTTTATATTTAAAGAATGTAGTTTGACCATTTTAATTTCCTTATTTTAATTTCCATATTTGTAATCACAGAGCTTTCATCCAGTTCCCAAACTCTCTCAATTCAGATATTTTTAACATACAAAATTGTGTCATAGCTAGCCTACTTCTATTGTCTTACAAAAAATAATATAGTAAATGAAAACAGCTTTATTGGACATTCGGCAATATTATATGATATATTAAAATACAGTATGTGAGCATGAATTTAGAGAGAAAACACATTAGGCAGGCAGAACGCAAGAACGACGCGATGAAATCGTGAATATGCTAATTAACGTATGACGTCATCTAGCGACATTTAGGGAAAGCCTTAGCTACTTTCCTTTGAAAATAGTTGGCAACACTGGTTTTCCCAGCGCCGAGCGGAGAGGAGCGCAGTGCATGGAGTAACATCATGTCAGAATCACATGTAATAAAATACCTAACTTTATCATTATGAATATAAACAACTAACATGGCTGTTAGTGCTCACTATCAATCCAGCATATCGATACTGGTAAAGTTTAAAATATATTGTTTGATTCGGTAACAAGCTAGTAACATAAGGCAAACTCAAAGCTAAAAACAGGTTGCATTGATACACGTTTTTCCTGTTACCATCACACTGTGATGAAGGGGAATTTCGTGTAAGATTCATAACATATAGCCTACGGTGTTTTGCATGTAAGAGCTTCCACGATGAAAGCACTGTTACCGTCACTTTTCAGCCCCTTGATGTCCCTCAGTCGTCCACCGCTGGAAAGCCCTGAAATTGCTTGCTTTATCTAAAGACTTTTTCGGCATAGCCTTATACTGTCTTCCTTTTCTTGCCTGGTTTGCCTTCGCTGACTGTATATGCAGGTACTGGGAATTTTGACTGCTAAATTCGCGGCCATAATTGTGATTCTTTAGCGTCCGTGCTTCTTCCCCTCCTCGATTCAAACGGGCGCGCGCGTGTGGGCGGCGCGTGGAGCTGCAGGGGTGATTGCCATGGTAGCGAGGGAGAGTGATATATAGTCGCTCCAGCCAATCATTTCATTCGTCCCGAATGGAGATAAGTAGCTGTGTTTATTACAGCACTGAGAGGACTACAGACACTCGATTTTTATACTTTCTTTTTCAGAGTACTTACATTTTAATTATGTGTTGGTATAAAGTTCATAGATATTTTGTTAGAAAAATTCTACCTACAATACCTTTAAGTTAAGGGGTTTCCCCATGGGTTTCCTGTTTAAGTTTTTAGTCCTTTCAATATAAAAGTCTTCTACTGACAGACTCACTCATAAAGACAGTAGGCTATTTGATGTATAGTAATTGCAAAATAAGCACCTGTTCGCGTTTAGAGACTCTTTTTTTCCAGAGTAAGGAATGCTTTTAGTGACTTTTCTTCATGAAAGTTGCATTGATAAATCTTTTTGGCTTTAATATTTGTATTGTGTGGTAACTTAACCGTTTTATAAAAGCAATAGGTAGCCGAGGCTTGTGTATCGTGAACAAGACACGGCTGAAGGGGTTGCATGCAGGCACCTTAAGCTGTGACTTAACGTTATTCACGATCGCCACAGTCAACCTCCCGGTAACTTAACTTATCTTATTGCTTACATATAGACTATTTATCGATAGGCCTATAGATAGAGGATTATACAAACACTAACTATTTTAAATGTTCAAATTTCTTTTGCATGGGCTTTTCTGTTATATTTGCTTTTAAATGCATACAATATTATAATATCAACAAAAACAGCTTGGACATAACGTTACCAGGATAAGATCATGGAACATCTAAAAAAATAACTTTTATTTCTAACTCCGTTATCCTCTGAATATGATTTGAATGGCTGCATATTTGACTTCAATGTTTTATCCTTAAATGTAGCCTGAAGTGCTTTTCTAAGTAATATTGGTCAACAGCACCATCTAGCTGAGACAACAATTACGTTTGGTGCACTAACGTTACACTAAGGGCCTATATGCTATAGCACAGGCGGGATGCTCTTGAGTCCATTTCTTGGGACAGGAAAATAATAATATAGCTTAAAACTAATCTGTGTTCAAGTAAAGCCGCTGGTATTTCTGCCATGGCATGCACTTGTGCTCTAATTTGGTGTCCATTTGTTTGAGTTAGGCTAGATGGTATTGTCTATTGATATAGCCAGGACAAAGTTATTAAAAAACATTTTAAAGGAGTCATACCACAGGGTAACATAGACTACCATGTTCCGTGGTGACATTACCCAGAATTCCGTTGGCATGACATCTAAGAACATTCTGATGCTGTGTGCTCAGAGGGAAATGGTCTGTTGTCCCTGGTTCGGCCTTCAGGCGCCGACAGCTTCTCTTCTTGCCAAAATGGCATCTAAAAAAACATTGACAGTGGCCTTCTTCACCAAAGCAGCAATTTCATGAAATTACCAACAGGAAATGGAACTCACATGCTGGCCAGTTTAGTTCTTGTGTTTGTTTTCTCTTTGAGACCTTTGCAAAATAGAGGCATGTAAAATATGAAAATCCTCAATTTGTACAGTATTATTTCGGCAGCTCAAGGAAATGTTTTCAAATTGTTATACAACTTTCTAAATATGACAGCAATGCCATTACTTCAGCTTTACCGAATTGTTAACACTTTACAATAACGTCTCTTTCGTCAACATTAGTGAAAACATTAGCTAACATTAACAATGAGCAATATATTTTTACAGTGTTTATTAATTTTTGTTAGTTAGGCTAATGCAAATGATTCATATGATTAATAAATGCTATAGATGTACTGTAATTGTGACTTAATGTTGGTTAATGTTATTAATATAAATCTTATTGTAAAGTTTTACAACAAAACTGTTACTCCTAAAGTCTAAGAGCTAGATAGAATTCACAGCAAGTTTGTTGATGACGCACAAGAAGGACATGAGCATCAAGGAACAATGTTCCAGCCGGATATACAATAAAACCAAACAATAACAATAAAAACTCAATGCAGAATCACGATTTGCCATAAAATGAAAGCCAGGACTGTGCCCTTCCTGCAGCAGCTGTGAATCGGTATTTCAAGCTGTATTCACATTTGTAGAATACAAATTGAGAATCAATACTTTGAAAGAACTTTGGTGCACAAAAAGGTCTTGCATAAGCCTGGAACTATCTTTTATGGGTCGGGGTGGGGGGTGCGGACTTCGACAACAACAAAAAAGAACCAATTCATAAGTTTAATTACGAAGCAAAAATAACAATACAATAGACAAAAAAAAACTCAACTCACAAAGAACCGATCATAAAATATGAAAGATAAGAGCTCAACGGCAATATCATGGGTATTCAACAGGGCAAGGTTTTTCTTTATGCATGCAAACTCTTCACTTCAGAAACTGAGAGTATCAGATACTGTAGTTCTATGACAAATGTGTTTTTGTACATTATGAACTCGTTTAGTAATGCAATGGCACTCTGCAAGCAGCTGCAAGGTTCTCAGGAAAGGTAACGGATAAACAAAAAGCAAAGATGGACACTTAATACACGTCATACAAATCTCTGCTATATTGTCTATAAAAGCAATTACTCCTCATAAACAGGTTTATATGCTTTCCTCAAATTACATTCAAAAAGCTACAAAATTATACTAAACCAGGTAATGAGCAAGGCTTTAGTGCATGGACAAAATGACATCTAAACCATGCACTACAGGTGAATAGCATGTTTTCAAGTGCTACTGTATATTTCTTATCACTAACAAAGCGTGTTTACACTTTAGGTGTCATAAAATCCTTCATACGACCCACAATTAAGTAACTCCTAAATTGGGGAAGTGTGTTTATCCTAAACTGACAAACTACAATCTCATCTTTTCCAAACCTTATTTGTTGTAAAAACCACAACTACACTGAAGTGCTAGGGCTAACTCACCCCTCACTGTGTCACTGAAGCCTTTAGTTTATAACTAACTACAGTCATTGTTTAAGGTGTGATGACTTCATTACTATTACAGACTACAGTACATATTTAGGATGTGCAGGCAAATTCAACTGTAAAACTAAAATGCTTTAGTGCAGAAGGCTGGTTGAACCAAGCAGAATGTAAAAGAAATATAGTGCAGCTTGAAATGTTAT